>JAIOJX010000026.1:119814728-121141394 GCA_022376925.1 Tragulus kanchil
TGCAAACAGATGGGAAAAATGGAAACTGAGACAAACTTTATTTTCTTGGTTTCCAAAATCACTGCAGATGGTACCTGCAGCCATGAACTTCAAAGATGCTCCTTAGAAGGAAAGCTACAACAAATCTAGACAGCATATTAAAAAGTAGAGATGGGCTTCCCTTGTGGTTCAGTGGGTAAAGAGTCAGCCTTGCAGTGCAAGGGGCACCGGTTTGATATCTGGCCCGGGAAGATCCCACATGCTGTGGAGTGGCTGGATCAGTGTGTCCAATTACAAGCCAGAGCTCTGGAGCACGTGTGCCCAGAGCTGATGCTCTGCAGTGAGAGAAGCCACTGCAATGGCACACCCACACATGCCAAAGAATAAAAAGATGGATGAAAATAAATATAAATTAAGGAGACATGATGGGGAAAAGAAAAAAAAAAGTAGAGATACCACTTTGCCAACAAAGGTCCATCTAGTCAAAACTATGGTTTTCTTAGTAGTCATCTACGGATGTGAAACCTGGACAATAGAAAAGAAAAGTACTGAAGAATTAATGCCTTCAAACTGCAGTGCTGGAGAAGACTCTTGAGAGTTCCTTGGACTGCAAGGAGATCAAACCAGTCAATCCTAAAGGAAGTCAACCCTGAATATTCATTGGAAGGAATGATGGTGAAGTTCCAATATTTGGCCACCTGACATGAAGGGCTGACTCATTGGAAAAGAGACTGATGCTGAGAAAAATTGAAGGCAGGAGGAGAAGGCGACTACAGAAGATGAGACGGTTGGATGGCATCACTGACTCAATGAACATGAGTTTGAGATGGTGAAGAAACGTCTGGGAGATGGTGAAGGACAGGAAAGCCTGGCATGCTACAGTCCGTGGGGTCGCAAAGAGTCAGACACGATGTAGCTACTGAACAACACTTTGCCAAAGAATAATATGCCTTTAAACAAAAGTGTTTTAGGCCATTTAAAATAACTCAAACTAATCCTGTAGCATCTGGGATTATTTCTCCCAAGAACTCAAAAGTAATATACAGGAACTCAGTGGTAACTGTACATAGTTCTTTTTGTTTTTCTTATGCCCTCCCACTATTGAATGCTTCCATGTTGCAAGTTGGCCAGGGAGGCAAGGGGTTAGTCTTATCTAGAGTAGAAAGTAATATTCCTCGCACTGCACCACGGATGATAGAGAGCAACCCCAGAACTAGGATGATAGGGGTGGATGAGGTTGGCTGGTGAATTTCAGAGAGGTGGGTCTCTGTTCTCACCTCTGACTGACACCCATACTGTGACCACAGACAATTCTGGATGACTGAACAATTTAAAGTCACTTTTATCTTACATGGTTCTTCCTTCCTCATTGGCAGTTATTACTGATGGCAGGCATGCTGATGACTTGGCAGAGTGGAGCCTTCCTGCTGGGAAGAGGGGTTTTGAGTTTTATGTTCCAATATGACTTTGATGGATTCAGACAAATTTCTCAGGCTTAGTGGACCTTTGCCCAGGCTGGAAATCTTCCCTGGGCAGCAGCAAACATCTGAGGCACCCAGACTCTAAACGGGGTGTTTTGCTTTTCTAATCCTCAGATCTCCATGGACTTCAGCCAAAAGGGTTTGAGGAAGACAGAGCTTGGGTTCAATCTCAAAGGCTGTATGTGGTAGCAATGAGGTTCCTCAACGTAGCGAGTCAGTATGTGGTGTCCAACCCTTTGCTAGGTTGGGCCAGGCCCAACACAAGCTTTCTTGGGATGAAGACACGCAGAGTGTATGCTTGCCTGGGTTTTACCATTGGGAAAGCTCTATCCTGGGGCTGTGCCTTTAACAATGTTCACAAACCATTTGCACTTAGGTGGTCTGGAGAGATAAGTTTGGAAGAAACTCAAGAATGGGAGTCATGGTAAAAGTTAGGAGTGGATGCTAATGGATGGAATGACTGAGGGGCAGAACTGAAGGGTTCTAGAAAATGGGCAGTGATTCCGGAGTTGGGATGCAGTAGGCCATCTGGAAGTGAACAACAGGAAGGCTTCTCATATACTATCACTGCCTTGTTCTATGTGTACCTGGATTGTGAACTTGGACAGACTTTCCTAGGGACTGGGCTTGGCACTTGTCTTAGTAACCAGGATCTAACCTGTACCCACCCACATGGCTATAAAAGTAATATACAGTCATACGCTCTGTTCTTACCTCCCACTATTGAATGCTTCCATGTTGCAAGTTGGCCAGGGAGGCAAGGGGTTAGTCTTATCTAGAGTAGAAAGTAATATTCCTCGCACTGCACCACGGATGATAGAGAGCAACCCCAGAACTAGGATGATAGGGGTGGATGAGGTTGGCTGGTGAATTTCAGAGAGGTGGGTCTCTGTTCTCACCTCTGACTGACACCCATACTGTGACCACAGACAATTCTGGATGACTGAACAATTTAAAGTCACTTTTATCTTACATGGTTCTTCCTTCCTCATTGGCAGTTATTACTGATGGCAGGCATGCTGATGACTTGGCAGAGTGGAGCCTTCCTGCTGGGAAGAGGGGTTTTGAGTTTTATGTTCCAATATGACTTTGATGGATTCAGACAAATTTCTCAGGCTTAGTGGACCTTTGCCCAGGCTGGAAATCTTCCCTGGGCAGCAGCAAACATCTGAGGCACCCAGACTCTAAACGGGGTGTTTTGCTTTTCTAATCCTCAGATCTCCATGGACTTCAGCCAAAAGGGTTTGAGGAAGACAGAGCTTGGGTTCAATCTCAAAGGCTGTATGTGGTAGCAATGAGGTTCCTCAACGTAGCGAGTCAGTATGTGGTGTCCAACCCTTTGCTAGGTTGGGCCAGGCCCAACACAAGCTTTCTTGGGATGAAGACACGCAGAGTGTATGCTTGCCTGGGTTTTACCATTGGGAAAGCTCTATCCTGGGGCTGTGCCTTTAACAATGTTCACAAACCATTTGCACTTAGGTGGTCTGGAGAGATAAGTTTGGAAGAAACTCAAGAATGGGAGTCATGGTAAAAGTTAGGAGTGGATGCTAATGGATGGAATGACTGAGGGGCAGAACTGAAGGGTTCTAGAAAATGGGCAGTGATTCCGGAGTTGGGATGCAGTAGGCCATCTGGAAGTGAACAACAGGAAGGCTTCTCATATACTATCACTGCCTTGTTCTATGTGTACCTGGATTGTGAACTTGGACAGACTTTCCTAGGGACTGGGCTTGGCACTTGTCTTAGTAACCAGGATCTAACCTGTACCCACCCACATGGCTATGAAGAAGGACATTTGCAATCTCTACACAGAGGAATAAATGTCAGAGACATATTCCAAGTTTTCAGAAACCAATCTCTGTCTTAGACTGTGATTTCTGCTAGATGCCATGGTAAGCTTCTCAGGTCCTAAGTAGTCTTTCCCTTTCTCAGTCATTGGCTCAAATTCCTTAGATTTGCTCCAATGGAATTCTTTTTATAGGCCAAGGATGCCAGGTGTTATTCACTACTGTGATGTCTCAGGCATTCAGTCACACTTTGAGTTCCAAATGTGACCATAAGAATAGTTTTACAGTCTAATGAATGGAAGGGAGACCACTCTGCAGGAGGACTTTGAACTCTAGATGTACAAAGTTCTGAGTTGATCCAGAGGAAGCAGGATTCAAGTATGGCTGTGTAGGTCTTTGTAGGATGAATAAGAGTTCTCCAGCTAGATGAGGATAACTAGATAGGTAGATAAGCTCCTTGGTGTGTTTAGGGAACTGGGGGCAGACATGAAATCATAAAGCACTCACGTGCCTTGGTAAGGCCTCAGTCTTATAAGTGATGGGGAGCCACTGAAAGGTTTTCATCAGGGTAAGGATTACAGATAGCAAGGATAGCTTGAAATGAAGAATCTTCCTTAAGTGGAACAGACAGAGGTCTAGGTTAGCGGCCAGGAAAGGCAGGTTCTGCCCACTTGGTCAGTGGATGGAATGACCCACAGGCACTCATTTCCCCTCCAGGTCTTTGCATTTACATTAGGTAAATCTCTTTTGGAGTAATACTTTTGTAAGTAGAACATCAATGGTAGCTAGTGAATACAAAAACTCTTTGGGGAAAAAATGGACTATAAATGCAAGATGTAGCCATCCTGTTTTTATTTTCTTCCTGAGCTCTTAAAAATAGGAAAGCCCTAGCCTCTGAGTGCCCATCCTGACACCCAGGAAGGCTTAAGCACACAACTTCTCAAGATGCGCCGTGGAAAATGAGAGCCACGTCAGCTGCTCACGGGTGTGCCAAATCGGTTCAGCTAGGGTGTCGGACCGTCTGGTGCCCTCCCCAGCTGGGAGGAGGATTTGCTGGGGCTCGGAGGCCTAACAGTGGCTTCTTTCCTCCCAGGGTCCACCCCCACCCCCTGAGGAGACACCACAGATCCTTGCTTAGAAACAGATCCACCTGTCCCGGGTGGGCTAATCTCCGAGCGGCTACGGCTCTGTGACAAGCACATTGATCATTGACTGACAGATTCCCGGGCCAGCTTGGAACACCTCCTTGGGGTAATCTGGCAGTGCTTCCTGCTTTCCGGAGTTCATGGGAATATGGTGCTCTCGTGCAAACAGCCTGGCACGCGTGCAGGCTGGGGAGGCCGGGCCTCAGCATGTTCAGAACACAAGGAGAACCCTCAGGCACCTGGAAGAACCAAGGGAGCTCTGAGGTCCTTTCTCAGCACCCCAGACTCCTGTCACCTGGAGCTGGATTTTATTATCAGTTGCTCCCAGGCGACCAACTCTGGACAGATTTTGGAGATTCAATTCCATCATCGACAAGCTGTGTGCCCACAAGGCACTCCATTCTTCTTCTCAACATGATGGTCTCCTTGTCTGAAAACAAGACTAGGTAATTCTAGAGATTTCTGGCAGGGACAGAACGGTAAAAGGAAAGTCAGCAGATGGGGCTCAGTTATAGGGGCCACTGAAAGGTTTTCATCAGGGTAAGGATTACAGATAGCAAGGATAGCTTGAAATGAAGAATCTTCCTTAAGTGGAACAGACAGAGGTCTAGGTTAGCGGCCAGGAAAGGCAGGTTCTGCCCACTTGGTCAGTGGATGGAATGACCCACAGGCACTCATTTCCCTCCAGGTCTTTGCATTTACATTAGGTAAATCTCTTTGGAGTAATACTTTTGTAAGTAGAACATCAATGGTAGCTAGTGAATACAAAAACTCTTTGGGGAAAAAATGGACTATAAATGCAAGATGTAGCCATCCTGTTTTTATTTTCTTCCTGAGCTCTTAAAAATAGGAAAGCCCTAGCCTCTGAGTGCCCATCCTGACACCCAGGAAGGCTTAAGCACACAACTTCTCAAGATGCGCCGTGGAAAATGAGAGCCACGTCAGCTGCTCACGGGTGTGCCAAATCGGTTCAGCTAGGGTGTCGGACCGTCTGGTGCCCTCCCCAGCTGGGAGGAGGATTTGCTGGGGCTCGGAGGCCTAACAGTGGCTTCTTTCCTCCCAGGGTCCACCCCCACCCCCTGAGGAGACACCACAGATCCTTGCTTAGAAACAGATCCACCTGTCCCGGGTGGGCTAATCTCCGAGCGGCTACGGCTCTGTGACAAGCACATTGATCATTGACTGACAGATTCCCGGGCCAGCTTGGAACACCTCCTTGGGGTAATCTGGCAGTGCTTCCTGCTTTCCGGAGTTCATGGGAATATGGTGCTCTCGTGCAAACAGCCTGGCACGCGTGCAGGCTGGGGAGGCCGGGCCTCAGCATGTTCAGAACACAAGGAGAACCCTCAGGCACCTGGAAGAACCAAGGGAGCTCTGAGGTCCTTTCTCAGCACCCCAGACTCCTGTCACCTGGAGCTGGATTTTATTATCAGTTGCTCCCAGGCGACCAACTCTGGACAGATTTTGGAGATTCAATTCCATCATCGACAAGCTGTGTGCCCACAAGGCACTCCATTCTTCTTCTCAACATGATGGTCTCCTTGTCTGAAAACAAGACTAGGTAATTCTAGAGATTTCTGGCAGGGACAGAACGGTAAAAGGAAAGTCAGCAGATGGGGCTTCAACCTGGCTCTGCGGCTCTCTGACTATGTGATCTTGAGGAAGCTGGTTTCTCTCATCCGCACAGTGCCTGGCATCGTCTACCTTCCCCAAATAACTCACAGGAAGACCTTTTACTTGGGTGTGACCCTGGCCCTGCACATGCAAGCATGAGTCAATACAAACACATCATTTGGATGGTCTCAGGGCAATAGGCTCCAGGTGACACTAGTCTCAGGGCTCTGCTGGGCAGCTCTGGTTTGCAGGTCAGTACTGCTCTTGGAAAGCCGCCCAAGGGCCTCTAGGGCACCAAGCTCTAGCCCAACCTCATGTGAAGCCATGGAGAGCCACTGTGGTTTCCTCTAGCAAGGTCAGTGCAATCCCTGGGACCCTGATGCAGAGACCCATGGGCTGGGGTAAACCCACCATTGTACTAGGGTCTAGCTGCTCACACCCTGTTTTGAGACAGGTCTAAGAAAGAACCTGAACCCATGGCTGAAGGAACCAGCCCAGCTGACTCCCGACGTGGGGCTCTGGGAACATCTTTGCTGCCAGGTGGTTGGGGGTACCTTCTGACAGCAGTGCAGATTCCTGGACCAAGAGCCCCCAGGTCTCTGAGGAGACCTTGGCTTTATCTAGAGCAGATCATGGGAATGCTGGCTGTTCTCTTGGACGTGGACACAGAGCACTTCCTTCTCTATTCCCTGGGCTGCTCCTGCATTAGAAATCCTGAAGAAGAAATGGAAACAGGTCGGAGAAGCAGCAGCATCAAAAATGGACAAGAATAAAGCAATGCAGGCACACATCCATACAAGGAGGTGCAACAGAGCTGTTGAAACTGATGCGTGTGGAGAGTTTTCCATAATACCTGAAGGGACGTGCCTTACAATGTCAAGTAAGCACTGGTATATTCACCTGTTTGCACGCAAGTAAACCATGGGCTTAGGAAACACCATCCTGGAGGAAATCAATCACTGGACTCGAGGTCGTCCTTGTTGGCTTTCTACCTTGATGTCTTTTCAAATGTACTACTAGGGGCATATAGTATTTTCAGATATATAACGAAGCTTAAACCAGAATTTTCTTGCCATCATACTGAGACAAGCAAGCTGGAGTGCTTTATCTGCGAGTTTAGACTGAGCAGCAGCTTGATCATTTCAACACGGATGGCATGGAAGATCCTGAAGCATGCAAATGCCAGGAGAAGAGCCAAAAGACAAAAATCTCACCACCATGCAGAGCGAGGAATGTCACACAAATGCCTTTTGTTCTTGGCACCTCTGTCCACAGCACAGCGCAAATAATAACAACCCACACAACAGGACTCAAGCTAAGAATATAAATGAATGAATGTGGTTTACACTTGGGGTTGTTCTGTTTACAAACATACAGGGACTTTGATATTCTTTCAAATAGATGCTGCTCCTGTAAAAATGTCCCTCAGACAGACGATATGCACTTATTTCCCACACCGTTGTTACAGCTCAGAAAAATCCTGGTCTCTTTTTACCCTGGGATTCGCAGCTCAGACGTATGGATGTGGTCAAAACGGCCACAGCTCTGCCTTTTCAAGATGGATTATGATTTCCCAATAGCTGTTTGGAAAATCTGTCTATCCTCAGACTGGGCCACTCCTTGGGAAGTTTTTGAGTGAAAGTGAAATGGGACTGGAAAAGACCAGTTTTTGATGATAGAAATCCTTCTGACAGCAGTGCAGATTCCTGGACCAAGAGCCCCAGGTCTCTGAGGAGACCTTGGCTTTATCTAGAGCAGATCATGGGAATGCTGGCTGTTCTCTTGGACGTGGACACAGAGCACTTCCTTCTCTATTCCCTGGGCTGCTCCTGCATTAGAAATCCTGAAGAAGAAATGGAAACAGGTCGGAGAAGCAGCAGCATCAAAAATGGACAAGAATAAAGCAATGCAGGCACACATCCATACAAGGAGGTGCAACAGAGCTGTTGAAACTGATGCGTGTGGAGAGTTTTCCATAATACCTGAAGGGACGTGCCTTACAATGTCAAGTAAGCACTGGTATATTCACCTGTTTGCACGCAAGTAAACCATGGGCTTAGGAAACACCATCCTGGAGGAAATCAATCACTGGACTCGAGGTCGTCCTTGTTGGCTTTCTACCTTGATGTCTTTTCAAATGTACTACTAGGGGCATATAGTATTTTCAGATATATAACGAAGCTTAAACCAGAATTTTCTTGCCATCATACTGAGACAAGCAAGCTGGAGTGCTTTATCTGCGAGTTTAGACTGAGCAGCAGCTTGATCATTTCAACACGGATGGCATGGAAGATCCTGAAGCATGCAAATGCCAGGAGAAGAGCCAAAAGACAAAAATCTCACCACCATGCAGAGCGAGGAATGTCACACAAATGCCTTTTGTTCTTGGCACCTCTGTCCACAGCACAGCGCAAATAATAACAACCCACACAACAGGACTCAAGCTAAGAATATAAATGAATGAATGTGGTTTACACTTGGGGTTGTTCTGTTTACAAACATACAGGGACTTTGATATTCTTTCAAATAGATGCTGCTCCTGTAAAAATGTCCCTCAGACAGACGATATGCACTTATTTCCCACACCGTTGTTACAGCTCAGAAAAATCCTGGTCTCTTTTTACCCTGGGATTCGCAGCTCAGACGTATGGATGTGGTCAAAACGGCCACAGCTCTGCCTTTTCAAGATGGATTATGATTTCCCAATAGCTGTTTGGAAAATCTGTCTATCCTCAGACTGGGCCACTCCCTTGGGAAGTTTTTGAGTGAAAGTGAAATGGGACTGGAAAAGACCAGAATCAGAAATGACTTGCCTAGGAAGATGCTGCTGACCAGGCTGGTGCACAGACCTCCTTGCAGAACTGCAGCTTCAAAATAATTGCCCCTCAGCAGGCTACTTTGGGGCCAACATTTTGCGTATGTCTGCAGGAAAACTGTAAACTCTCAAGTACTCATGGAAAGGTTATCCCCATGTAATTTTGAACCGGAAAGTAGAAAAAATGAAGCCTAGTCCCTGCGTGTCTTCCAGGAGCTCCCCAAATCTGTTTCTTTGCCGTCACTTCATATATATATATATATGTGTGTATATATATATATATATAGAGAGAGAGAGAGAGAGAGAGAGAGAAAGAGATCCACATATTTCAATACGTTTATCTGGAAGAGTCATGGCAAACAGCCCATGCTCCGTGCATCAGCATTTTTATAATGAGTGAGGAAAGGACCCTAGGGCAAAAGGTCAACTTTTGGACAAAGAGCAAGATGAATCTTTTCTCCCTGTCCCTCTGCTGCCTGAATCACCTGAAGCAGACAGACCTGGACTTTGTTACAGGTAAATAATTACAGTTGTATCTGCCATAAATATCTCGCTGAAGGGGCCATTGCAAAAATTGAGATTGTATCTCCAAGCAACTGTCAAATGGATAGAATAAATTCAGAGGACTTGAAATACGGATGTACATTTTCTATCATAGATATCTCTTGGTCTAGACTTTCAGACTGCATCTTGACAGAACACCTAGGATGACTGAGAAATTAAGGAGTCAGGAACAAAAAAATTACATAGTGTTGGTGTTCTGTGGTTTGTGTCTTCTTTATCTGTGGTCTTGGCAAACAGGAAGTCCTTGTGAATTGGGGGGCTTGAGCAGAAATGTTAAAGGCACAGATCCCTGGAATTAAAAAAGCCAAGGAGGTAATAAATCTTGGACCCAAATGGAAAGACTGAAGAGGTCAGTGAGCTATAGCCAACCTAATATCTGTACTTCTCAGGGCCGCCATAAATCTGACACTACTCCTTCTTGGCTCAGCTGGCTTCTGTGCAGCCGGCAGATCAAAGCCTCCCCCGGGCCGGTCGGCCGTCACCGGTTTCCCATTGGCCTGGGGGCCTGGGGGGAATGGGTACCTCTAGACTATTGCCTAGGAAGATGCTGCTGACCAGGCTGGTGCACAGACCTCCTTGCAGAACTGCAGCTTCAAAATAATTGCCCCTCAGCAGGCTACTTTGGGGCCAACATTTTGCGTATGTCTGCAGGAAAACTGTAAACTCTCAAGTACTCATGGAAAGGTTATCCCCATGTAATTTTGAACCGGAAAGTAGAAAAAATGAAGCCTAGTCCCTGCGTGTCTTCCAGGAGCTCCCCAAATCTGTTTCTTTGCCGTCACTTCATATATATATATATATGTGTGTATATATATATATATATAGAGAGAGAGAGAGAGAGAGAGAGAGAGAGAAAGAGATCCACATATTTCAATACGTTTATCTGGAAGAGTCATGGCAAACAGCCCATGCTCCGTGCATCAGCATTTTTATAATGAGTGAGGAAAGGACCCTAGGGCAAAAGGTCAACTTTTGGACAAAGAGCAAGATGAATCTTTTCTCCCTGTCCCTCTGCTGCCTGAATCACCTGAAGCAGACAGACCTGGACTTTGTTACAGGTAAATAATTACAGTTGTATCTGCCATAAATATCTCGCTGAAGGGGCCATTGCAAAAATTGAGATTGTATCTCCAAGCAACTGTCAAATGGATAGAATAAATTCAGAGGACTTGAAATACGGATGTACATTTTCTATCATAGATATCTCTTGGTCTAGACTTTCAGACTGCATCTTGACAGAACACCTAGGATGACTGAGAAATTAAGGAGTCAGGAACAAAAAAATTACATAGTGTTGGTGTTCTGTGGTTTGTGTCTTCTTTATCTGTGGTCTTGGCAAACAGGAAGTCCTTGTGAATTGGGGGGCTTGAGCAGAAATGTTAAAGGCACAGATCCCTGGAATTAAAAAAGCCAAGGAGGTAATAAATCTTGGACCCAAATGGAAAGACTGAAGAGGTCAGTGAGCTATAGCCAACCTAATATCTGTACTTCTCAGGGCCGCCATAAATCTGACACTACTCCTTCTTGGCTCAGCTGGCTTCTGTGCAGCCGGCAGATCAAAGCCTCCCCCGGGACGGTCGGCAGTCACCTGTTTCTCATTGGCCTGGTGGGCGAAGCAGGCAGGATGGGGAGGAAAAGATAGGGCGGTCCCCTCCTTCTCAGCACCATCTGGGGGCCATATTTGAGTACCCACAACCTGGGGTTCAGGGAGAGGCTCCTGGGGACCCAGAAGGCACTGCCCTAGACTGAAAGACATGAAGGATCAGCTGCAGAAAGGAGTGGCAGCGAAGCAGACAAAGGTTTTCTTGATGTGGATGCTGTCCTGTTTGGGTCTAAAGGGAGGACGGCAGGAGGACCATCTTCGAGCTCTCTAAATTTGATCACTTGCCAGTGTCGACCTGGCTGGATCTTTGTCTCACATTCCGTACCCCTTGTTTGTCTCACACATACCCGCCCCCACCCCCCCCCCCGCCCAGTTCTTCCCTTTTCTCTTCAACAAGACTTTGTAAAGACTCTATTTATTTATTTGTGTAAAAAAATCTATGCAGACATCCATGCCATCTTGCTCCCATTATCACTAACTCTGCCAAGGAGCTACTAGTATTTTCTTCCTGCAGAGGAAACTGAGGCTCAGGGCAGTTAAGCACCTCAGCTAAGGTCACACAGCTAGGGGGTAGCAGAGTCAGGACTTGAACGCAAGCCTCCGAGATGGAAAACCTCCCATGGTTTCTGAGCTGCCACAGTCAATCTGCTGTGACCAGGTACCACTAAATCCTGCAAAGGATGTGAAAATAAAGCAGAAGAAGATCCTAGTTTTTAAAAAAATGGTCTGAAAGTTGAGATCTGACATATCTATAAATAACAGTGATACAAAATAGAGCATGATAAATGCTGGGAGAGAGATACGGATGAAAGATGAAGGGACTTGGAGGAGCCAGTGATTGCTTCTGGGAAGCAGGGGCACTTGTATTGAATCTCAGACCATCAGTAGCATTCGGACCTCTGGCTCTAAACAGAGAGGATACTGTAGCAGAGAAAATGGCTGTTGAGAGGCCCCAGTCAGCAAAGAAATGAGAACACATGGGGACTTTAAGTAGCTGAGTTTGGAACAAGCTACCCCAAAGGAGTGTCATAGGGAGATGGATTTGGAAAGTCCTTAGTGTGAGGGTAGGTATGTCTTCTAATTCTGGTTTAGGAAATGGCTACCTACTCTAGTATACTTGCCTGGAAAATTCCCTGGACAGAAGAACCTCACGGGCTACAGTTCACAGGTCTCTGAGTTGGGCACGACTGAGCAACGAAACACACACACACACACACACACACTCACACACTTCTTCTAATACTGAATAGAAGTTAGGTAAACAAGAGTTACTGGAGACTTTTAAGCATGTGATTTAGAATGCCAGCTTTTTGTGACAGAGTGGAGGGGAAACTGGAGAAGACAGAAATGAGGCAGAGACGTGAGTGGGAGGTAGTGTGGTGATCTAGGCTTTGAGGATCGTGCCTCGACTTCCATATATATTTGGCTTTGTTGTTGGGGGAAGATCAAATTTTTTGACCTTTTATCAAATGTCCTTTTCTTAATAGAAGGACAGTTTCCAGATTGCATTATATATAATGTCTAATATTATATATTCTATAGTTTGTGGGTATACAGTAGAGTGATCAACAATTTTTAAAGGTCATGTCCCATTTATAGTTTGCAGAATACTGGCTGTGTTCCCCATATTGTAAAATACGACTTTGTAGCTTATCTCATACCTAACAGTTTGTACCTTTTAGTCCTCTGCCCCGACTGTGGGCCACCCTACTTACCTCCCCACTAGCGTGTTCTCTATACCTGCTTCCACTTTGTCGCATTCATGCAGTGTATTTTTTAGATTCCTCCTAATAAGTGATATCAAACAGCATTTGTCTTTCTCTGACTTATTTCACTTAGCATAATGCCCGCCAAGTCCATTTATGCTGGTGTAAATGGCAAAATTCCATTACTCTTTACATCTGAGTAATATTCCCGTGCATATGTATACCACAGAAGATCAGCTTCTTAGTATCCATCCACGGAAATGTTGTGCAGCCTTAGAATCCTGAGTCACACGCTGTGAATCATACTCTAGAGCTGAGCAAGCCTCTGAAGCCCGAGTGTGCCCTTCGAAGTGAGGGCACCGGTTTTTGAGGCTCTTCCCACAGCCTATCATTTCCAGTTCAGCACTTCCACCAGATGGATTTGGAAAGTCCTTAGTGTGAGGGTAGGTATGTCTTCTAATTCTGGTTTAGGAAATGGCTACCTACTCTAGTATACTTGCCTGGAAAATTCCCTGGACAGAAGAACCTCACGGGCTACAGTTCACAGGTCTCTGAGTTGGGCACGACTGAGCAACGAAACACACACACACACACACACACACTCACACACTTCTTCTAATACTGAATAGAAGTTAGGTAAACAAGAGTTACTGGAGACTTTTAAGCATGTGATTTAGAATGCCAGCTTTTTGTGACAGAGTGGAGGGGAAACTGGAGAAGACAGAAATGAGGCAGAGACGTGAGTGGGAGGTAGTGTGGTGATCTAGGCTTTGAGGATCGTGCCTCGACTTCCATATATATTTGGCTTTGTTGTTGGGGGAAGATCAAATTTTTTGACCTTTTATCAAATGTCCTTTTCTTAATAGAAGGACAGTTTCCAGATTGCATTATATATAATGTCTAATATTATATATTCTATAGTTTGTGGGTATACAGTAGAGTGATCAACAATTTTTAAAGGTCATGTCCCATTTATAGTTTGCAGAATACTGGCTGTGTTCCCCATATTGTAAAATACGACTTTGTAGCTTATCTCATACCTAACAGTTTGTACCTTTTAGTCCTCTGCCCCGACTGTGGGCCACCCTACTTACCTCCCCACTAGCGTGTTCTCTATACCTGCTTCCACTTTGTCGCATTCATGCAGTGTATTTTTTAGATTCCTCCTAATAAGTGATATCAAACAGCATTTGTCTTTCTCTGACTTATTTCACTTAGCATAATGCCCGCCAAGTCCATTTATGCTGGTGTAAATGGCAAAATTCCATTACTCTTTACATCTGAGTAATATTCCCGTGCATATGTATACCACAGAAGATCAGCTTCTTAGTATCCATCCACGGAAATGTTGTGCAGCCTTAGAATCCTGAGTCACACGCTGTGAATCATACTCTAGAGCTGAGCAAGCCTCTGAAGCCCGAGTGTGCCTCTAGGGGTGACTAGATAGTGAGCGAAGTGAGGGCACCTTCCTGGCCTTTTCTAGAGGCTCTTCCCCACAGCCTATCATTTCCAGTTCAGCACTTCCACCAGCTCGCCCTTCCTCCAGGATTCAGAATTTCTCTCCAAGAGCTGTTGGGGCTTGGGAGAGAGGGGCAATGGAGGCACGGGAAGCAGAGGGACTTGGAATTAGAATCTGATTCCAGGCTCTGTCCTGGCCCTAGACATTGGACCTCCACCTGACATCATTGGGTCCCATTTTGCCCTCTCCCAAATATGGAGAATATGATTCTTGGTTCACCCAGGGATCTTGTGGTGCAGACTGTGTGGGCTCTTGGCTTTCAGATACTCCACGACCGAAAGCCCCAGACCTCTTTGGAGATGTTTCAGATACTTCCCACAGAGAAGCACAGGCTGGATGGAGCCCCGTGAATCCATCGTATCAGTACATATTTGGCTTCTGCTGCAAATATGTAATGTATGAACTAATGACTGGACCACTGGTGATGTATAAAAGAGATTCATTTGGGAATTTGGAGATGTAAAAGAGAACCCAGGATCTACGTTGAACAGTGAGATCTTCAGCAAACCATTTATCCTTACCTGCAGCTTCTGCTTCTTCATCTGTCACATGCTTTGGGTTTGAATAGATGATCTGTGTCCCCTCCAATGATAAGGCGATATTTCTCCATTATGTGGGGATTAGAGGAATATAAACAAAATGTATTGTGACAACGCTTTAACGAATGCTCAGAGAGAGAAGGCAAGGCTGTATATGCCATCAGCTATGCAGACTATGATCGGATGCAGGGGCTCAGGTCGGGGACCATCAAAGCAAAATGCATGCACTACACCCTCAGGAAGGCCACAGAAACCCTCACTCAGTGCTTACTCGTTCTTAGTTTATGCACAGTTCTAACAGACGTGGTGATGCGATGTTGCAGCCCACGGCAGAAAAGCAATAGCTAGCTACCGCCAGGTACTTATGAAGCAGTGACAGTCTGACACAAAGCTGGTGGAAATGAAGAAGGCGAGACGCGCTAAGAGGTTGGAGGAAGAACACAGAAGCTTTTGCAGCTAGGGACTGTTGATCATAGGGGTGAAATTTTTTTACACAAACTGGTGGCATCCATCTCCCTCTGTGGCAGGCGTGAAGCTCATGAGACATCCAGAGGGACCCAGGACAGTTAGGAAATTGGCTTCCAAGGTAGAGTCGATGAGCTGGCAAAGAAGCAGAGCCAGGGATACACCAAATATTTGTTTTAAAGCCCAACCTGTCAAATCTGTGGGCTGAGGGAAAAACTGAGTTGAGAAAAACATGAAGTAAAAAGTGCATGGAGGCCCAGGGGTCCAGGACAAAGAAGGCTGCCCAAGTGTTTCAATTAGACACAGTAACTGACGCTCCAGTAATGAGCCTGGGTCACTATCATAAATAAAAGTGTGTCCCTCTACCGAAGAAAGCACCAAAGTGCATCATTTCCCCGGGAAGCTTTCCAACCAACAGAATGAATGTGGGGTGGAAGGGGTGGAGATTCAAGCTTTCATTCTTAAAGGGTTAAGATTCTGTTACCTAAAAATCTCCTTATCTAAATGCCCCTAAATATCAGTCCTCTCCTGGCTCTGCTTCTAGGGATACATTGATTCCAGGGGTGTCTGGAGGGTATGTTCCCAGTGAGCCCTGATGGAGGACGCCACGCCGAGGGCCAGGCATCTGAGAGAGACCTCAGTGCCGTCAAGTGGCCTGTTCATCTCTATTTTGTGCTGTGTTGGGAAGACACACCGCGAGAAAGCATTACTGAAAACCCCAATGCCTCGTGCCAGACTGTATCTCCTTCCTTCCTTTCCCTACAACCTCGCCACTCTAGCTAGTAATTTGCAACAACTTTCGTGGATCTGGGGACCTCGGTTGTGGGACGACTAGAGTGTTGGCAGGAGCCTGGGCCTGGAAGACGGGTCAAGGAAACCGTGGTTTGGATCCCTGCTCCCTGTGGTTACATGTTGCTCCGAGGAGCACCTGTCAAAGCAGAGGGGCCTTCCAGACAGCGGTCAGGAGGAAGCTGGAGACCACGCCACAGCGCATCTGGGTGACCACTCGGGTAGCCCCAGGGACCGTAAGCTGGTGGAAATGAAGAAGGCGAGACGCGCTAAGAGGTTGGAGGAAGAACACAGAAGCTTTTGCAGCTAGGGACTGTTGATCATAGGGGTGAAATTTTTTTACACAAACTGGTGGCATCCATCTCCCTCTGTGGCAGGCGTGAAGCTCATGAGACATCCAGAGGGACCCAGGACAGTTAGGAAATTGGCTTCCAAGGTAGAGTCGATGAGCTGGCAAAGAAGCAGAGCCAGGGATACACCAAATATTTGTTTTAAAGCCCAACCTGTCAAATCTGTGGGCTGAGGGAAAAACTGAGTTGAGAAAAACATGAAGTAAAAAGTGCATGGAGGCCCAGGGGTCCAGGACAAAGAAGGCTGCCCAAGTGTTTCAATTAGACACAGTAACTGACGCTCCAGTAATGAGCCTGGGTCACTATCATAAATAAAAGTGTGTCCCTCTACCGAAGAAAGCACCAAAGTGCATCATTTCCCCGGGAAGCTTTCCAACCAACAGAATGAATGTGGGGTGGAAGGGGTGGAGATTCAAGCTTTCATTCTTAAAGGGTTAAGATTCTGTTACCTAAAAATCTCCTTATCTAAATGCCCCTAAATATCAGTCCTCTCCTGGCTCTGCTTCTAGGGATACATTGATTCCAGGGGTGTCTGGAGGGTATGTTCCCAGTGAGCCCTGATGGAGGACGCCACGCCGAGGGCCAGGCATCTGAGAGAGACCTCAGTGCCGTCAAGTGGCCTGTTCATCTCTATTTTGTGCTGTGTTGGGAAGACACACCGCGAGAAAGCATTACTGAAAACCCCAATGCCTCGTGCCAGACTGTATCTCCTTCCTTCCTTTCCCTACAACCTCGCCACTCTAGCTAGTAATTTGCAACAACTTTCGTGGATCTGGGGACCTCGGTTGTGGGACGACTAGAGTGTTGGCAGGAGCCTGGGCCTGGAAGACGGGTCAAGGAAACCGTGGTTTGGATCCCTGCTCCCTGTGGTTACATGTTGCTCCGAGGAGCACCTGTCAAAGCAGAGGGGCCTTCCAGACAGCGGTCAGGAGGAAGCTGGAGACCACGCCACAGCGCAGTGCTGAGAGGGAGCGATGGAGAGACTTTTAAGGTAGACGTTCAACTGCTGTTGCCCCGTTAGCCCTCAGGGTACCTGTGAATGTCAAATGAACAGGCTCTAAGCCGTAGGTCTGCCTGGGGCCTGAGGTCTCTCAAGTGGGAGATACATCCCACGTCCCTCCAGAACTGTGCAAAGGGAGAAGAGAAGTAAACTGTGCCAAGCACCAGGCCGAGCGCTTTGCTTGCGTGTGTGCCCTGAGTCCTGACGACAGCTCTAGGAGGGAAGCCGGCGCTCGACCCACTTCTCAGTCAGCGACACTGAGGCTCAGCATGCTCAAGCCGTTGTCCTGACAGAGCACACCTAGAGTGACAGCTCAATTAGCTGTGCCCAACACCACCCTACTCTCCTTCTTCCCCCAGACAGGCCTCCTGGAGGACTCTTCTAGACACTAGAGAGCAGAACGTTTCATCCTGGACCCAGAGCAGCAGCATTACCTGGGAACTTCAGAATGCAAATTCTCAGGTGCCACCCCAGACCGACTGAATGAGGAACTCGCTCTGGGGAGGGTGCGAGGGGCCCATGGGAGGGGCCCAGCAGCTGGCGATTCTGATGGCAACGCAAGTTCCAGAGCTTTGAGGGCTCTCAGGGCTTGCTAGTCAAAGTGCTGTGCCAGACCAGCAGCAAGGAATAGCAGGGAGCTGGTGAGCAGTGCAGAAGCTCAGGCGCCCTCCTGGGTCCTGGATCTGAGCTTGCATTTCACCAGGATTCCCAGGGACTTGAGGGTGCCTCCAAACTGCAGAAGGGCCAGCTCCTCTGGTTGAAGGTATCGCTGAGTCCCTGAGCGGAGTGGTAACCAGGTTCTCCTGAAGTTCTGGGTGACTGGCGCCATCCCAGATGGAGCAGATGAAGAGGGGCGGGGGAGCAGGGCTGGCCCCGACTGGGAGGGGAAGGCAGGCCCAGGGCCTCCAGGCTCGCTTACTGGAGGTCAGAGCCTCTGGAAGAGACCACGCCATCTCAAGACTTAACTTCTGGGAACTGTTCCCTGGAGGACAAGGAGGAGAACCTCCCTGGAGGAGGTTTTCTGCCGAACTGACACAGTGGCGCTGGGCTTTGTGTGCTGAGAAGGATCCTCTGTCTGGGTCTGGGCTCGGTGGTCGTGGGTCCTGGGATCAACTGGCCTCGCCTGTCTGTGGGGCAGGCGGGGGTGGCACACGTGCTACAGGTGTACGGGCGTCGGGGCAGGTGGAGACTTTGAGCAAGCTCAGGGCAGCGCAGAAGCTTGGTCAACACAAGTGTGGATACGGTTTTTTCTTCCCACAGTTTGTAGACAAGTTCTCCTATATCCTCTGTTCAAACCTAACTACCATTTTTAAAAGTTGCAAATGAATATAGTAAAAACTGCAAACAATATGTATACAGTACAGATTGCCTCCTCTCCTGAGAACTCCTCAACAATTTCCGGAATCTCCTTCCAGAGGTCCTTTCACGGACACACAGACACACTTCACTTCACTTATTTGGCATTTGGATTACACAAAGAACTATTTTCCAAGGTTGCATAATACTTCATTATTTGGATACACTATAATTAAATTAGTTAGTCCTTCATTAACCAGGTTTTTGATTGTTTCTCATCTGTTGGCTACCATGGATTATACTGCAAAGAGTACCCTTGTGTACGTGTGTTTGTTCTCAAGTGTGAGTAATTCTGTAGAACTGATAATCCGAGGGAGCATGCTAACATTGGTACATTACTGCTATATAATCCTTAGCCTTTCTTTCTAGAAAACAATTTTTATTTTTAAAAATTTATTCACATGAGCGCCCGGTGGGGGACAGGCTCGGCTGAGCTTGCATTTCACCAGGATTCCCAGGGACTTGAGGGTGCCTCCAAACTGCAGAAGGGCCAGCTCCTCTGGTTGAAGGTATCGCTGAGTCCCTGAGCGGAGTGGTAACCAGGTTCTCCTGAAGTTCTGGGTGACTGGCGCCATCCCAGATGGAGCAGATGAAGAGGGGCGGGGGAGCAGGGCTGGCCCCGACTGGGAGGGGAAGGCAGGCCCAGGGCCTCCAGGCTCGCTTACTGGAGGTCAGAGCCTCTGGAAGAGACCACGCCATCTCAAGACTTAACTTCTGGGAACTGTTCCCTGGAGGACAAGGAGGAGAACCTCCCTGGAGGAGGTTTTCTGCCGAACTGACACAGTGGCGCTGGGCTTTGTGTGCTGAGAAGGATCCTCTGTCTGGGTCTGGGCTCGGTGGTCGTGGGTCCTGGGATCAACTGGCCTCGCCTGTCTGTGGGGCAGGCGGGGGTGGCACACGTGCTACAGGTGTACGGGCGTCGGGGCAGGTGGAGACTTTGAGCAAGCTCAGGGCAGCGCAGAAGCTTGGTCAACACAAGTGTGGATACGGTTTTCTCTTCCCACAGTTTGTAGACAAGTTCTCCTATATCCTCTGTTCAAACCTAACTACCATTTTTAAAAGTTGCAAATGAATATAGTAAAAACTGCAAACAATATGTATACAGTACAGATTGCCTCCTCTCCTGAGAACTCCTCAACAATTTCCGGAATCTCCTTCCAGAGGTCCTTTCACGGACACACAGACACACTTCACTTCACTTATTTGGCATTTGGATTACACAAAGAACTATTTTCCAAGGTTGCATAATACTTCATTATTTGGATACACTATAATTAAATTAGTTAGTCCTTCATTAACCAGGTTTTTGATTGTTTCTCATCTGTTGGCTACCATGGATTATACTGCAAAGAGTACCCTTGTGTACGTGTGTTTGTTCTCAAGTGTGAGTAATTCTGTAGAACTGATAATCCGAGGGAGCATGCTAACATTGGTACATTACTGCTATATAATCCTTAGCCTTTCTTTCTAGAAAACAATTTTTATTTTTAAAAATTTATTAGAGTACAGTTGATTTACAGTGGTGTGCTACTTTCTGCTGTACAGCAAAGTGAATCAGTTACGCATGTACACACATCCAATCATTTAAAGATTCCTTTTCGGGCTTCCCCTGGTGGTCCAGTGGGTAAGGACACTGCCTTGCAGTGCAAGGGGCACCGGTTCGATCCCTGGCCTGGGAAGATCCCACGTGCCGTGGAGCGGCTGAACCAATGTGTCCAATCACTGAGCCAGAGCTCTGGGGCGCATGCGCCTAGAGCCGGTGCTCTGCGATGACAGAGGCCACCGCGATGGGAGGCCCACGGGAGCCAAAGAACAAAGACAGATGAAAATAGAGAAATGAAAGACCAATAGAAGTGGCCCGCCCATCCCCCTCCCTCCCCAACCCGAACCCCCAAAAGATAAATAAATAAAATTAAAAAAAAAAAAGAGTCCTTTTCTATATAGACCATTACAGAGTATCAGATAGAATTTCCTCTGCTATATAATAAGCCCTTATTAGTTATTTACTTTTTTCTTTTTTATTGTTTTTTTGTTTATTTTCACCCATCTTTATTCTTTGGCCTGTGTGGGCCTCCCGTAGCAGTGGCCTCTCTCCCGGCAGAGCACCGGCTCTGGGCGCATGCATTCCAGAGCACTGGCTCGTAACTGGACACACCAGTCCAGCCACTTCCCAGGCCCGGGATCGAACCAGTGCCCCCTGCACTGCAAGGCAGACTCTTTACCCACCAGACCGCCAGGGAGGCCCAGTTCTTCATGTTAATATGCTAGTGTGCATGTGTGTCAACCCCATCTCTACATTTATCCCTCCCCGGTAACAGTCCCCATCCTGGAGTAACCTCAAGGTGCCTTTCTACATCTGTAACTCTATTTATATTTCGTAAATGAATTCATCTGTACTGTTTTTTAGATTTCATTTATATACAGTGTCACATAATATTTGTCCCTCTCTGTCTGACTTACAATCATCTTTCAGTTCATCCACGTTTCTGCAAATGGCATTCTTTGGTTCCTTTACATGGCCATGTAATATTCCACTGTATGTATGTGCTGCATCGCTTTTTGTTGATGGCGGTTTAGGTTGCTTCTAAGTCCTGGCTGCTATAAACAATGCTGTGATGAACAATAGGGTTCATGTATCCTTTAGAACCATGTTTTTCTCCAGATATATGCCCAAGAGTGGGATTGATGGATCACATGATAGCTGTATGTTTAGTTTTTAATGGAATCTCCAGAGTCATTTTAATGTGCTTGTTCCTTCACACGAAAGAGATTCTTTTTCTCTTTATAGTTCATTGGTATTTTGCCAGGAGGAATTTTGGAACTGGATAAATACCTGGTTCCTCATCAGACTTTCCATGCTCATTTATTGACATCTCTTAGTATGACTTACTATTTAGTTCATTTTTGTTCGTTTCCATAGCCGAAAATAGAGAAATGAAAGACCAATAGAAGTGGCCCGCCTGCTCCCCTCCCTCCCCAACCCGACCCCCAAAAGATAAATAAATAAAATTAAAAAAAAAAAAGAGTCCTTTTCTATATAGACCATTACAGAGTATCAGATAGAATTTCCTCTGCTATATAATAAGCCCTTATTAGTTATTTACTTTTTTCTTTTTTATTGTTTTTTTGTTTATTTTCACCCATCTTTATTCTTTGGCCTGTGTGGGCCTCCCGTAGCAGTGGCCTCTCTCCCGGCAGAGCACCGGCTCTGGGCGCATGCATTCCAGAGCACTGGCTCGTAACTGGACACACCAGTCCAGCCACTTCCCAGGCCCGGATCGAACCAGTGCCCCCTGCACTGCAAGGCAGACTCTTTACCCACCAGACCGCCAGGGAGGCCCAGTTCTTCATGTTAATATGCTAGTGTGCATGTGTGTCAACCCCATCTCTACATTTATCCCTCCCCGGTAACAGTCCCCATCCTGGAGTAACCTCAAGGTGCCTTTCTACATCTGTAACTCTATTTATATTTCGTAAATGAATTCATCTGTACTGTTTTTTAGATTTCATTTATATACAGTGTCACATAATATTTGTCCCTCTCTGTCTGACTTACAATCATCTTTCAGTTCATCCACGTTTCTGCAAATGGCATTCTTTGGTTCCTTTACATGGCCATGTAATATTCCACTGTATGTATGTGCTGCATCGCTTTTTGTTGATGGCGGTTTAGGTTGCTTCTAAGTCCTGGCTGCTATAAACAATGCTGTGATGAACAATAGGGTTCATGTATCCTTTAGAACCATGTTTTTCTCCAGATATATGCCCAAGAGTGGGATTGATGGATCACATGATAGCTGTATGTTTAGTTTTTAATGGAATCTCCAGAGTCATTTTAATGTGCTTGTTCCTTCACACGAAAGAGATTCTTTTTCTCTTTATAGTTCATTGGTATTTTGCCAGGAGGAATTTTGGAACTGGATAAATACCTGGTTCCTCATCAGACTTTCCATGCTCATTTATTGACATCTCTTAGTATGACTTACTATTTAGTTCATTTTTGTGTTCAAGTTGCCCTGACTTGGCCATGGGTGCCCTTTGAAACAAGCTTCTGCGTGCCTTCTGCCTCCCTGAGCATCTCCGCTGTCCGGCCTCTGAGGTGCTCCTCTATTATCTTGTGCTTTCCCCTCTGTCCCTAATGCAGCCACTTCTCCAAGGAGTCCTGATTTCTTTTAGGGTTAAATAATATTTACACACACACATGCACCTACACACACCAGCACACATTAACATTATAGCAATCTACCTGTCTACACATACATACTAAAAGTTGTGACTTCACAGGTCCTCTCCAGAACCTTCTCCAGCATCCCAGTTTGAAGGCATCAATTTTGGTGCTCAGCATTTTTTACTGTCCAGCTCTCCCATTCGTACAACTGGGATGTGACAACTGGACTGTGTGTTAATCACACTTCTTGGCAGCGGAGATCTGAGAGGAGCCTCGGCATGGCCGTCATGTGAACAGAGGGGAAGGTGTCTTCTAGGAAAAGTGAGACCGTCACCTGTTATCACACATGAGCAGAAAGATGGAACCTGTCTCCATGAGCTGAGACACACGGAGAAAAGGGTGTGCGGAAATCTAGTAAAGAGGAAGAAATACCAACCCTCTTGCCAAGAGTCTGCTGCGATTGGATTTGCACGTTTAGACAAAGTGAAGGTGTCCACCCGTCAGCTCCCTTGACTGGACCATCGAAACAGGCACTCACGAGGCCAGCCTGGCCTCCCACGGGCCCACTGTACCCACCGCTCCCCACTCTTGACTCCGGGATCTTTGCTCCCCAATTTCATTTCTACTTTAACTCCCCATGACTGCCCGGCCCCTCCTTCTTGCTTGGCAACCCACCCACATTTCTTTCCTGGGTTTAGCAACCTTGGCACCTCCGCACCAGCGGGGTTTCACCTCAGTGTCTCCCTTGGGTGCTGTAGCTCCCACAGCTGTGTGTGGGAACCATTTTCTCTTCCAGTTCCTCTCAGCAGAGCCCACTGACCATGCCAGGTCGCTGACCTTCATGCCTCAGGGTAGCTGGCGGGGTTTTTTTGACTTTCCATGCTCATTTATTGACTTAACTATTTAGTTCATTTTTGTGTTCAAGTTGCCCTGACTTGGCCATGGGTGCCCTTTGAAACAAGCTTCTGCGTGCCTTCTGCCTCCCTGAGCATCTCCGCTGTCCGGCCTCTGAGGTGCTCCTCTATTATCTTGTGCTTTCCCCTCTGTCCCTAATGCAGCCACTTCTCCAAGGAGTCCTGATTTCTTTTAGGGTTAAATAATATTTACACACACACATGCACCTACACACACCAGCACACATTAACATTATAGCAATCTACCTGTCTACACATACATACTAAAAGTTGTGACTTCACAGGTCCTCTCCAGAACCTTCTCCAGCATCCCAGTTTGAAGGCATCAATTTTGGTGCTCAGCATTTTTTACTGTCCAGCTCTCCCATTCGTACAACTGGGATGTGACAACTGGACTGTGTGTTAATCACACTTCTTGGCAGCGGAGATCTGAGAGGAGCCTCGGCATGGCCGTCATGTGAACAGAGGGGAAGGTGTCTTCTAGGAAAAGTGAGACCGTCACCTGTTATCACACATGAGCAGAAAGATGGAACCTGTCTCCATGAGCTGAGACACACGGAGAAAAGGGTGTGCGGAAATCTAGTAAAGAGGAAGAAATACCAACCCTCTTGCCAAGAGTCTGCTGCGATTGGATTTGCACGTTTAGACAAAGTGAAGGTGTCCACCCGTCAGCTCCCTTGACTGGACCATCGAAACAGGCACTCACGAGGCCAGCCTGGCCTCCCACGGGCCCACTGTACCCACCGCTCCCCACTCTTGACTCCGGGATCTTTGCTCCCCAATTTCATTTCTACTTTAACTCCCCATGACTGCCCGGCCCCTCCTTCTTGCTTGGCAACCCACCCACATTTCTTTCCTGGGTTTAGCAACCTTGGCACCTCCGCACCAGCGGGGTTTCACCTCAGTGTCTCCCTTGGGTGCTGTAGCTCCCACAGCTGTGTGTGGGAACCATTTTCTCTTCCAGTTCCTCTCAGCAGAGCCCACTGACCATGCCAGGTCGCTGACCTTCATGCCTCAGGGTAGCTGGCAAGTCAGGGAGGACAGGGAGGGGCCAGGCCTGTGGGTCCCCCACATGGGTCCCCCAGGGCAGCACTAGAGCAGAGCAGGGAGCTCCACAGTCCTAGGCCTCCTGGCTAAACAGATCAAAATGCTCCTCACCTCTGGACATTGCTCATAGCCTTCTAGTGTCACCTCTCTCGCTAGGAAATCATTTCAGCCCTTGCTTTTGAATACCATCTATGAGTCTTTTTAGGTTTCACAACAATGAAAGGATGTGGTGGCACTTTAAAGGTGAGAAAAGCCCATAGAGGGTTAAGTGTGGTGCCCGAGGCCACACAGCTAGACTCTACGGAAGCAGAGCTGAGCTCCTGTTTAGCTGAATGCTCAACTGGTTACTCTCCCATCTATTGTGCGTCCCTGTCCGTGGATTCCTTCCAGGCCCTCCTGAGAGCCTTGCCTGAGTTCCAACTCCATCCTCCGGCTTCTGCTGCCTTAACCTGCTACCGAATCACCGCTTTACCTGCAAGATACAATTTCATTCCACTGCCTCTGATTTCATTATCTCTGTTTTGTCTCTCGATCTCATTTTTTCTAGGGGTTCCAAAGGACTTACAGTGAATGATAAGAACGGAATTATAAGCACCAAAAAATACAGAATAATTAAATGTCAGTCATGGCCGTGATAGAGTGAATGGAATTCTGTATCTCAGTGTTTGGGGCACTGACTCTGATGATAGTCATTAACTGTGGTTTTCTTCTCATGGCTGTGAATTCGGCTGGGAATTCAGCTGTATGTGGCGGATCATACTTGTCTTCCCCCAACCCATGAGCCTCCTGCTGTAGGAAGATAAGCATCTTTGGGAGTGAGAATTTTTAAATGAGATTGTTTATGAATCAAGGAATAGGTATTCATACCTAAAGTGCATTCATATGGTGATTGTTTTCTGGTGACGGGAATGAGAAATGTTATTTCTCTACTAAATTATGGAGACTCCTGGATTATGCATGCCACGCTGATGGGCCAGCTCTGTTTCTCTCTCCTCACGGCGATGCTTGGAGTTACATTTTCAAACTCGATGCCTTGTAAATCGGCCTGAATGTTTTGTGTGGACATGGGAACTGATACTGAGGAAAAATAATGGTGGCTAAGCAAGCATGCCGAGCCTACTCTAGAGCCTGCATTACAGGCAGGTACACTCTGAAGTCTGTTATAGAATCAAGTGCTCTGCCCAGGGCCCCACCTTTCAAAAAATATTGGAAGTGCAGTGGGAAAGGGTTAGACTACAAGGCGAGCTGTAGAGAGAACAGTCAAAGAAATCCAAGCTGTTGAGTATGAAGAGACATAGGCCAGAGCACGCACGAGAGCTTTCTTCAAACACCTGAAGAGAAAGCTTTCCTCTGGGAGGCTGAGGCTTGCTCAGTGTTGCCCTGGAAAACCAAGCCAGAATGTAAAGATAGATTTATTTTACATTTTCGAAGTACCTAACTACTCAAAAAATCCTTTCAAAAATATTGTCACTAGAAAGTAATCTCCACGCTGACAGGGGTTTTACTGAAAAAAATATGGTTTTCCATTTAGTGTCTGTATCTCCTATGATGGTGCCTGGCATATAGTAAATGCTCAGTCTATATGGGCTATTTGTGAGTAAATGAGTTGTCTCACGTCGGGGCTGATGTCATAAACCCATTTTGCAGATGATGAAGACTGAGGTTCAAACAAGGGTTTAATGGGGTTGGCTTTCTACAGTGAATTGGGTCATCTACTTTGGTAGTTAGAGTTCACCAGAATTTCAACAGTTTAATTCATGTTTCTGCTACTATCATTTCCCTGCATTAACTGAATAGTCAAATTTAGAGGGATTGGGTAGACACAGAATGGTGGGCTTTCTTACTGTCAAGGTGATAAGAGCATGGCTTTTCATGCTTTTGCTCTCCTCTCCTCTCTTCCCCTTCCCTTTCTGTGCTTTCTTCATCCCTCCCTCTTCATGGGTGTATGTCTACCGTATAGCCGTGCTCTCTCTCCCTCTTTGTCCCACCGGTTGGGATGAAAGCTCTTTTGACTGGCCACTGGTGCTTGGTGAACAGCAGGTCAGCACACGACTTCCCTCAGAGTTATTTGTTTTTTCAAAGCATTCCTTTCTAGAGAAAAACTCAAAGGATAAGTCTATGATAGTTGAATCCCAGGTACCATGCACCCTGGAGTGTGAGCTATTCTTGGAGGAGGAAGACAGATACAGGGACATTTCTCATTGACCCTAGAATCCTGCCTATGACGCCACGTAATCCTCCATTTATAAAAGCCCAGCCCTGCTAGGCAGCTTCACCGGAGGAGCCTCACCTTACCTGCCCCACCTGATTCTGTCCTCCTTCCCCGCAGGACGAACCCAGCCAGGTCTCCAGCTTGCCTACAAAGTGTATAAAGACTGCCTTGGCCAGAGCATCAGTGGATGTGTTTCTGAGTGGCAAGGAACCCAAGAAGAGAAATGATTAAAAAGAAATATTCATTAAAATGGTTAAAGGTGAAGGAACTTTGAAGGTCTCAGATAAAACAAATCTGACACTCCTGTTTCCATTAGAGTCTGCAAAAAGCCTTGTTCCTCTATGGGTATCCTATGACTTGAAGTCCTTTTGTCTCTGAAGGAAATTGCCCTCCCCCCCCACTCCCCACGGCAACACCGCCTGCCTCCAGCCAGCTTACCTCACCTTTGTTATACTCCTACGGAGGGCGCGGGACTCCTGATTCTGAGAGCTCAGAAAACCACATTCCCTTTCGTCCCAGTCACTGGTACCAACTCCAGAGAATAAGAAACAATAGGAATTTTAAAAAGCACCAACAAGGAAGAAATAGTTTATGGGACTGCTAATAAGAAAGCAAACCTCGTACAGAAAACCTGTCTGCTTTCCTTTCCCCTTATCAATATTGCTCCGAAAGTCAATTTGTCACCGCGCAGTCAGAAAGCTTACCCCAGTCTCCTTTAATGTTTCACGCTAGGTTTGCCCAACAAGAGTAATAAAAATAATGACACCATTATTCCTCTTCTCTCTTTGTTTTCAGTGCTTCACTTGCAGATTTGAATAATGAATTATTCTCACATTATCTGTACTCTCTTGCTCTTGACTTCCTCTACTGGCAAAAGTGAAGCTATTATCCGATTGTCAACGGTGGAAGAGCCTTCCCTCTGCCCTTGGTGATCCTGTGATGTAGATACACTCTGGGGCAAAATTATCAAGAGGACAATTTCAAGTTCTATAAGAGGGAATTACCAGCCAGTGTAGACATGAATCTGGAACCTGGTGAAATATTAAATATTTCATTAGTAATTCTTTTGGAACAAAAATAAGTAGACAACAGAATTAGTTGTGAGTGAGGCATAAAAGGCTAATGAGTGTTATTGTATTCAGCTGATTGACTTCAGGGCTATTAAATCATTATTTCCTTGTCTGGATCTCAGCCTCTTTCAGGCTAAAGGAGCCATTTCATTAAAAAACTGTGCTCTTTCTCTTTAAAAATTCATTTCTGCTGCCTTGAAGGATACCCATTCATATGCCTGAATTAAGTTTCTTGCACATTTAGGTTTTCTCTTACACATGTAAGTTTACCTCATTGACAAATCTTCCAGTGGAGTTTAGGTATAAAATCCACATCTGGTATCAGGAACAAATTATAAAGTGGACATGGCGCTCACCACAGGGAGACCAGAATCCACATCTGGAAGGACCTGAAGAACTCATAACATTCACCCCTTTGCACCAAGAGGTGGACATCTTGACTACTCTCCACCAGTTCTGCCATCTTGGTCGTCATCGTCTCCTGCCTCTTTCAGAGACCTGGATCCATGCTCCAGTCCGCAGTCCACTATTCACAGAACCAAGCAAAGCACAGCTCTCTGACACACAAGCTTATGCAATAGCACAGTGAACCTATTTGTGATGACTGTCTTAAGCTTACAGGTGTCAAGGGATAAATGCTGAGGACCAAGTTTAACCTAAATATCCAAAGAGAGTTTCAAATGTGTTAGACTGGGCCTTGGGTAGAGAGGCCACTGGTTCATTTGACATCTCTAAGTCAACTGAATAATGGTTCTCTTCTTTTGTGCTGTAACAGATTTCCACCAAGTCATGTAACTTGGTAAGCCAAATGCAGGGTTGGATTTTAACACAATGTATTACTTCCGGCACCCCTGAGCAGTGAGGGCTTCCTGAGTGGCTCAGATGGTAAAGAATCTGCCTGTATGTAATGTGGGAGACCCAGGTTTGATCCCTGGGCACAGATATCCCCTGGAGAAGGGACTGGCAACCCACTTCAGTATTCTTGCTTGGAAATTTCACGAACAGAGGAGCCTGGCAGGCTATAGTACATGGGGTCGCAAAAAGTCAGATACGACTGAGTGACTAACATTTTCACTTTTTCACTTTTTCACCATGAACAACCTGAATAACCACACGCAGCAGACCCAGGATGAACTCTTGTCAGAGCTGACTCTCAACAACAAAAAAAATGTAAAGTAAGCAAAGTATCCATCTCTAGGGATGGGTGCCATTTTTGCCTTCTTGTCCCCTCTTTTCTTGGCCTGTTTTCCTGTCCTAGCTGCTAGAACTTTTTCTTCATATAGAAACTAAGGATTCAAAGTTGTTCC
This sequence comes from Tragulus kanchil, assembly GCA_022376925.1. Lineage (NCBI taxonomy): Eukaryota > Metazoa > Chordata > Mammalia > Artiodactyla > Tragulidae > Tragulus > Tragulus kanchil. The sequence goes on from JAIOJX010000026.1 coordinate 119,844,159, forward strand.
TTTTCAGGGGATCTTGAAATCTCATTCTAATATGGGTTCTTTAAAGAACAAGAAGACTTTGAAAGGCAAAACAATAAATTTTAAATACGTAATTCCATGTACACAAAAATCAATGAAGACTTTCTGATATTTTCCTTACTGGTCTTCCATTGACTACCTGGGGGTGAGGGAAAGGGCAGAATGCTTGGAATAGGTTCTAGAGACCAGTTGGTCAGCCTTCACTTTTGGGGTTCTATGATCATTATCAAAAATGGCAAAAGCCAAGTCAAGGATTGGGACCAGACATGAAAATCACTGGGAGTAGGGCTTTGAGTGGTCTAGCTAAAAATTTAAATGGGTTGGTTTCAGTCTCTGCAAAGAATAATGGAAATGGAGAAGCCCTTTATGCAAACTTCCTTGAAAACCCACCTAGTCATAGACCGAGAACTCCCTGTTTGAGCTTATGGAAAAGCCTGGTAAAAAAGGCCAGTTTCATGTCTGTGTGTTCATATTATCTCAGAAAAGCCACAGCTCTGTTTCACCATGCGGACTGTGGTCTTGCTTCTGATGTATGTGAGGGTACTTGTGGCACCAGGACTGGGTGAATGATGAAGCTTCCATAAAGCTCTACACACCAACTGTAGCAAGAGGCACCTTCGTCCAACACCAATGTGCTGCACCTCTGGCCTATCAGGCACCCAGCACTTGTGCAGGACATTCGAAGGCAATGCAGAAACAGTTCCTGACATTAAGGAGATCACGATCTAATGGATGGGGCCAGAATAAGAAAAGGCAGTGAATGAATGGAGCTCAGAGCTTTACCGAAGCACAGGGAATGACCTCTATTATATTTTTGTAAATACAGAAAGTCAATCTCAGCTTGGAGGAAGCAAAAGTGGGGTTCCTTCTGAAAGGTGACCCTTGCAGTTCTCAAGTATCAGTCATCTTGATGGGTCCACTAAGACAACAGGAGAACACAAAATAGAGGAGAGAGATGAATGCAACCTGGATTTCGTTTTATTTCTCTTGGGACTTTCCATTAGCTCCACTTGAAGTAAGATAGAGCTACTTTAAGGGTTTCCCTGGTGGTCCAGTGGGTGAAGAGTCTGCCTTGCACTGGAGGGGCGCCAGTCCGATCCCTGGCACAGGAGGATCCCACATGCTGTGGAGCAGCGGAACTGGTGTGTCCAACTGCAAGCCAGCGCTCTGGAGCACATGCTCCCAGAGCCAGTGCTCTGCTACAGGAGAGGCCACTGCAGTGGGAGGCCCACACAGGCCAAAAAACAAAGATGGATGAAAATAAATAAATAAAAGACCAATAAAAGTGGCCAAAACAAACAAACAAACAAAACTACTTTAAGACAGCAGCACCCACCCAGGGTTGTATGTAGTCTAGTAAATGCTGGGGGGTTCTGAGTCTCTCAACTTTTATTTCTTCCCTCATTTTATTTGGGAAACTACAATATACCCTGTTCAGAAGCCTGAGACACAACTTAGATTCTGCTAATATAATGCATTTGGGGGAGATTAGGAATACTAGGCAGTGATCATTGTGGCTGCCAGCAGCAAAGGCTGGATAGAAATGTGAACTTGCTGTAGTCACAGCAGTGGCCGGTCAGCACAGTGAGAGCCAGATGCAGTGGCAGCAATAGAGTGCTGGCTTCCTGGCCTCAAGGCCACAGTTAGGGTGATGTGACTTTGAAACTGGTAGTAGAGTGGTAGCTCCTGGCTACTGTCTCCTTCAGCCCTTCCAAATATTTTACAAACAATTATTCCATGTATTAAATCTTTTCTGCACAAGGTACTCAAAGAGCTCTCTGTTTCCTACACTGAATTTTGACAGGTACATTTCAACTGGCATGCCCCTTGGTTGTCAAAGCTATGACAAACCTAGACAGCATATTTGAAAGCAAAACCACCACTTTCCTGACAAAAATCTGTATAGTGAAAGCTATGGTTTTTCCAGTAGTCAGGTACAGATGTGAGAGCTGGATCGTAAAGAAGGCCGAGCATCAAAGAATTGGTGCCTTTGAACTGTGGTGATGGAGACAGCAAGGAGATTAAAGCATTCAATCCTAAAGGACATCAACCCTGAGTATTCATTGGAAGGACTGAGGCTAAAGGTGAAGCTCCTATACTTGGGCCACCTGATGTGAAGCGCTGACTCTTTGGAAAAGACTCTGATGCTGGGAAAGACTGAGGGCAACAGGAGAAGAGGGCAGCAGAAGACGAAATGGTTAGATAACATCACTGACTCAATGGATATGAATCTGAACAAACGCAGGGAGATAGTGAAACACAGGGAAAGCTGGCGTGCTGCAGTCCATGGAATCACAGAGTCAGACACGACTTAGCAACTGAATAACAACTTTCTGGTTAAGACTATGGTTTTCCCTGGTGGCTCGGCAGTAAAGAATCCTCTGGCGGTGCAGGAGACTGCCTGTAATGCAGGAGATGTGAGTGTGATCCACAGGTTGGGAAGATCCCCTGAAGAAGGAAACGCCAACCCACTCCAGTAATCTTGCCTAGAGAATTCCATGGACAGGGGAGTCTGGCGGGCTACAGCCGGAGGATTGCAAGAGTTAGACGTGACTTAGTGACTAAACCACTACCATCGTGTGTCAAACCACTTGGCCTCATTCTGTCCCTTTGTGTCTACACTGATTCCACTTCTCTGATCCTTGACCCTCTTCTCTGACCATTCAGGTATACCCCATGGGCTTTGCTGTCTTTGGTCTCCTAAGATGTAGCACTTGCTGTTGATGTTCATCCCGTACCACGTTGCCCCATACTCCCGTGACCCACCATGGGAGCTGCTGTAAGGAGTTCCCAGCGTGGTGACAGCTGAGTACACAGTGGCCTCTCGGGTGAGGGAGGGAGCACCACTTGGGAGCCAGTGAGGTGTAAGTAAACTCACCCCACCTGCTCCAGCCTTTTGTAGGACATCTCTAAGACTCAACATGGTTTCTTTGAGTTTCTACTGCCCATAATGGAAACCAGTTTCTGGTTTTCCTCCCTTCCCTCTCTGACACTCCACAATTCCTCACTGTGCTTCCTCCAGTCACCTGTCAAAGTAACTGCTTGCACTGAAGACCTTTCCTTCGGTTTGCTTTCGGGGGACTCCACTCCGAGATCAAGGTAAACTTAACAGTCAATTGAGATTCTCTCTTAGGTATTCTCACTGTTTCTGTCCCAGGTCTGCCTAGGACTCTCCCAGCTCTATCCCTGACATTTCCACATGCCTGGTAACCCCTCATTCCCATGTACACCAGGATAGTTGGGAATCTTACCACAGGTTGGCAATCAAGAACAGATTTTGTTCTATTTTATGATCCATCTCAGAGAATGCTATGATTTCCTGCTAGAACAGGGCTCTAGAAAAATCTTGAGGGTTGGAAAACCAAAATGTAAATGGTAAAACTGTTTTGGCCATTGGCTGGTTTTATACGGAACTGCATTAAATTCATGCATTGCTTTCGGCTTCCACTTCTAAAGGGTCATAACCAGAACTGGCCCGGGAGTGTGGCAGCCGTGGCATGCAGGCCTTGGGGGCAGTCGCTCTGTGGAGTTTCCTTCAGGGCAGGCCTGACAGGACCCCATGACATGATGAGAATTCACGTCCTGCCACTTCCCTGACTTAATTCCCTTCCCAAAGATCTATCCTCAGGAGCTTAAGAGCACCCATGAGGTGCCCACCTCCATTCCAGGTGTGGTGATAAACCAGCCCAAGGGCTCTTTCCTGCTCAGGAAACAGGTCACACCCTTCCCGTCGCTCTTAGGTTCCGCCAATTCAGCTCGTGCCTTCTGTAATGCCACTGCCCTGCTAGATGCAGTGGGCTACGGTTCGGCAAGTTGCAGGTCCGTTTCGGAAGGACTGTGGACATCCATCAAATAATCCCAAACGTTACGTGTTAAACCTGTGGTGAGTGCTACCTGTGAAAAATACAGGGAGTTCTGAGGATGCCCAAAGGGCAGCGTCCCCAGCTCAAGGGTTCAGGAAGTCAGATCCAAAGAAGCAACCCTACAGCTGAGGTAAGAAAGGACTAAGAGACAACCAGGTCCAGGTCACCAAGCCTGGGGCCAAATCCCAGCAGCATGGCCGTGCCTGCTTGGGGGAGCTGTTTGGTGAAGACCGTAATTGCTGTCTCGTGGAGCAACTGGGAGGATTGCAGGTGACAGATCAACTTCAACAGAGCAGACGCTCATTAAGAAGTGTTTCATCTAAAACCAGAATCTGTATTCATAATCCTAAAAGTAGTTTTAGACCAGCACTCTCCTAGGCTAAATATTTTCCTTAAATGAATATTAACCCTTGACGCTGTCCCTTCCACACGACACAGTTGCCTTTTCCTTATGTCAACTAAACAGTATCGTAAGAGACTAAAGTCATCAGCAGACCTGACCATGGAGATTTTGGCTAAAAAGGCAGGGACCTTTCCAGCAGGCCTGCCACAGCCAGGCACACACAGGCAGGTGGCAAATGCTGTCCACGGGCACATGTCTTGTTTTACGTGCGATCAGAGAAATAGCACAGAGGGCCTGTCCCCTCCGGAGCTACGTGTGCCTTAGTTGTTCAGGATCTGTCTGCTCACAAATCCAGTCTTCTCTGTAAGCTGCACACGCCTGTGTGTGTCCGTGTTTGCTGAATAAAGTTTTGCACAAAGCTCAGTGCCAGGCTGGAGTGTTGGTGCTGAATGAAACACATTTGAATTTCATAGGAGGCTGCCTCAAACCAGGCTGGGGCCCTGGACTATAAAATTTACGCAGGCACCCTCTGAATTAATCAGCAAATATATACTAATTCACGCTGACCTTTTTCAAGCTGGGGCCTTTTTATCACTCACTGTGGGTTTAACATTGGCCTACCGAGTGTTATTACAAAGGACTCGATGGTTGGCCATAATTATATAATGCAAATGACATTTGCCTACCGATGTGGCCACTGCTAGATTGGGCTACGGTTCGGCAAGTTGCAGGTCCGTTTCGGAAGGACTGTGGACATCCATCAAATAATCCCAAACGTTACGTGTTAAACCTGTGGTGAGTGCTACCTGTGAAAAATACAGGAGTTCTGAGGATGCCCAAAGGGCAGCGTCCCCAGCTCAAGGGTTCAGGAAGTCAGATCCAAAGAAGCAACCCTACAGCTGAGGTAAGAAAGGACTAAGAGACAACCAGGTCCAGGTCACCAAGCCTGGGGCCAAATCCCAGCAGCATGGCCGTGCCTGCTTGGGGGAGCTGTTTGGTGAAGACCGTAATTGCTGTCTCGTGGAGCAACTGGGAGGATTGCAGGTGACAGATCAACTTCAACAGAGCAGACGCTCATTAAGAAGTGTTTCATCTAAAACCAGAATCTGTATTCATAATCCTAAAAGTAGTTTTAGACCAGCACTCTCCTAGGCTAAATATTTTCCTTAAATGAATATTAACCCTTGACGCTGTCCCTTCCACACGTACACAGTTGCCTTTTCCTTATGTCAACTAAACAGTATCGTAAGAGACTAAAGTCATCAGCAGACCTGACCATGGAGATTTTGGCTAAAAAGGCAGGGACCTTTCCAGCAGGCCTGCCACAGCCAGGCACACACAGGCAGGTGGCAAATGCTGTCCACGGGCACATGTCTTGTTTTACGTGCGATCAGAGAAATAGCACAGAGGGCCTGTCCCCTCCGGAGCTACGTGTGCCTTAGTTGTTCAGGATCTGTCTGCTCACAAATCCAGTCTTCTCTGTAAGCTGCACACGCCTGTGTGTGTCCGTGTTTGCTGAATAAAGTTTTGCACAAAGCTCAGTGCCAGGCTGGAGTGTTGGTGCTGAATGAAACACATTTGAATTTCATAGGAGGCTGCCTCAAACCAGGCTGGGGCCCTGGACTATAAAATTTACGCAGGCACCCTCTGAATTAATCAGCAAATATATACTAATTCACGCTGACCTTTTTTCAAGCTGGGGCCTTTTTATCACTCACTGTGGGTTTAACATTGGCCTACCGAGTGTTATTACAAAGGACTCGATGGTTGGCCATAATTATATAATGCAAATGACATTTGCTGTTTTGTTTGAGCTTATTCCCTCCGATGTTTCCTTCTTTTATCACACTCCTCACACATCTGTGTCCCCGCGATGGCTCTGCTGGGTCCTCCTTCCCCGGGTCCTCAAGTTCCTGGTGCTGTCTCTCCCGACTGTCAGGCAGACGCAGCCCGCTGTGAGGACGCACCGGGTGCGACAGCCTGCCTCTGACACAGGTTATGTTGACAGCTGGTCGGAACAGGTGTACACTGATTCTACCATCAAATGGCAACACACATTTGGCTCCCTCCCAACGCACAGGCATGAAAAGCCTGTTCTCCTCACATTTCTTCGGAGATTGATTGACTGTTCTTTGACACAGCACACAGCAACTGTTTGTAAGTTCCCTGGTCCTTCGCTGGCTCAGACGTGTTTCAGAGACGTCTCAGAGAGGACCTCCCAGCATGAATTATTCATCCGCTTCTGCTAGATGGAGATGAGGGAGAATGGAGTCTCCCCGCCCCTCCTCTCTACTCCAAGAACCGGAAGATACTCTGCTACGAACGCGGGGAGTTAAAACAGCAAGGGACAACTGCTGGAGAAGAGCATTGAGGAGGTGCACGGATATTTGGATTCTGAGATGATTTCAACCAGGAAGCAACCCTTCCCAAGACCAAGTGCATCCGGTGACCCACCCAAGTAATTACAAAACAATGATTTAAACACTGTAATAATTTAATCCAAGCTAAATTGCTCATCCCTAGGAAGCATCTGAGATTGGGTTTGGTCTCAGTCAAAAAAATAAATAAATAAATGATAAATGCTACAATAAAATACCGTGGTTAACATTCGTGAAAAAAGTTTCCGTTGAAGAAGGCAGCATTGTGACCAACTGAACGCTCCAGCAATTCCGTGAGTGGATGACGTCTGGCTGAACTGTGTGGGAGCTCTTGCTCAGTCACAGATAAAAGCTGAACTTTTTTTTTTTTTTTTTTAAGATAGAATAAGAAAAAGCAAATCCTGTTACCATGCAGAAAGGGGGTCGGTGAGCATGTCAAATGCACGTGTGGGTCCAGGGGCGAGGAAGTCAAAAGCTGCGATGCTTGATTCTTTTCTTTCTAGGAGGCCATGGCTTTCTAGGAAAACCAGGCAGATGTGGAGTCGGGGTCCCCCCTGCCCTGAGATTTCTCACCCTTGTTTGCCACCCTTTGTCAGCACCCTGCAACAGCATTTCCTGTCGGGCACATTTGCTCAGCCGGAGTTTCATCTCTCTCTCTTCCTGCACGCTGCCGCTTAGGTTCATCCCTAATTCATCCTTTCATTTCCTTTGGTGGGTGGAACAAAAGGGTTTCAAAACCAAGATGGCGGTGGCGGGAGGCGTGAACTCACGGTTATGAGAACCTCGTGACACTGGACCTTTGTCTCCAGCCCCTCCAAGTCCTGAAACTCAAAGCAGAAGTCTATGGACTTATTTGGGGAAATGGATGGCATCAGCATCTAATGGCATTTTAGGGCTTTATGTGTAGAAACTGCCATTGTTATCTTGAACAGATGATGCTGTATTAGGACTCCTCCAATTCATTTTGTACAAAAGTACAAATCTAATAAACTCATCTCAAAAATAACCCTAAGGTATTCAACTGTGAATGCCTCCACAGCCTAATATATTTGTATACAGCAGAATTCTAAAGCCAGCGGAGATTTCTGAAATGGGTTTACGCATTGCATGCTTCTCATAAAACCTTATTTGAACATTTGATTTCAGTTTACATTTTATTAGTAAAGCTCTCATTTTTCATTCAGGAAACGAAAGCAGAGGGGAGGAGAGGAACATTCCTGCAACTTCAATTCTGTGTCCAAATAACTTACAAGACGGACTCAAAATGGACAAGACGCTGACTGCCCTGAAGACAATTACAAAAAAATACTTAATTAGGATGCAATGCTGGTTATTTTAAGCCATACAAAAGAGTTCTGTACATAATAGAGTGGCTGTTTCATGCAGCTCATATGATAAAATTCTCACCAGTCTTAAAATGACAGATGTAATATTACCTTTAATAAGTGTCTACCGATGCATGCAAATTGAATTAGATAGTGGGAGTACAAATTTATCCGATAATTAAGATAAAATTTCATGTCAGCTTAAACCCTGGTGTATATTAGTAACTCTGTATATTTCTTGTCTCTGTTCTCTACCCATTATTTTTTAGTGTGGCCTCTTGATTACTGAAATAGGTTAAGGAGGAAAAAAGCTACCGCCCAAAATGTATTATTATATACATGGAACCAACTCAAACCCCTGATTACTCCTCAGCTTATACTAAGTTTTACAATACCAAGCAGAACTCAAAAACTTGAAATAAATTCAACTGTGTATTAACTTAGTGTTTCTAGGGTCTCGTGAAGTGTTACTATACCCTGAGGCTAATGCTGAGCTAATACCATTTAGGAGAAATAAAAACCATAGAATTTGGAAGTTAATAATTTCATTGATTTAGAAAGCCTGAGTATTTAACTGATTCTGCAGTGTTTTGTGTTAACACTGCAAATAAACTGGATGTTCAATATAATATTTTATTTATGAAAAAAATCTTAGCAGGCACACACATAGATACATACCCTCCTTGTGTGCATACATGCAAAACGCCATGCCCACATACACACAGCCTAAAGGGTAAGTGTTCTGTATGGCATTCAGCTCCATGTTAATACCCTCTCTTGCTGTGATCACAGTCCCCCAAGAGAGGCGAATATCCTGAGCATTATTAAAACTGGGATTATCCAATCTAAGACTGAAGATTTGGGATCCAGCCAAGAGGAATCAGAAGCATGAGGGTAAAACAGAGAGGACTTATCGGGGTCCAGACCACCGGGTTTGCAGTCCCTAAGCTTTCGCCTGGTGGCATACGATTGACAGCACCTGACAGGTGACTTTTACTTGACTAAATAATGCTGGTGTCCGTGGGGTTTACCTGCCACACCGTCCTTGGGTGAAAGAGAAGCCTGGGAGGCCGTGTTTCCTGAGGACTGGTTGTCCTGGGGAGGACATTGTCTTCTACTGGGAGGAGCGTTTCTGCCTCTCCAAATGGAGACCTAGACTCAACGGGCTTCAACTGCACCTCCAGGGTCAGAGGGTATGTGACGAGGCCAGGATCCAGATGCTTACCCCCATTCTAAAGATAGCTCTTCAAGAAGCCATGCTGATATCCAGACTTGGTTCTGTCAATTCCTAGTCCTGTTCATGGCCAGATCCAGATCCAGCCTCCAAGGTCTGTGACATTAGAGAGGGTGACAAATTGACCATTGTGGGAATGTAGTCCCTACTCAGGCCATCAGTTACTATCACAAGGAATGTGGGATTTACCACCCCACACCAGTAATATTCCTAATGGATTATAGGCATTTAAATCTACACAATCATGTGTACAGGCGAATACACATGGCCACCTTTCTTTCTTCTGCCCTGAAATTTAATTTTGTGTCTTTTGCTAAATCAGGCATTATTTATATAATTCTTGAATGATTTAGTACATTTTTGTACTGCGGCCTGTCCCCCAAAAGCATCTTCATAGCTCTTATGTTATTTCTCAACCTTGTTAGGAAATTTCTTACAAAGGATATTTTTGGAACATCCCCAGGGGTAGTGTTAGTTACTCACCCTCAGTATTTGTAATAAAATTCTGATTTCTAACTGGACAACTATATAGTAAGTCTGAAGGCTACCTTGCAGCACTTCCCTCATGTCTCCTTAGAGGGAGAGGGTGGTCTTTATTTGCCCCTTCCTAATGCTGGAGGTCTTGGACATAAATTGGCCAGAGTATTTGCAGTCACTTAAGACTGTGAAGTAATTTTAAAATTTAAATTGCTTCCACCTCTGGTAATGGTATCTAATTTTGGCAAATCAGTCTTTCTATTGAGAGCAACTAGAAAAGCTGAGGGTTTTTTTCTTTGTTTTATTTTTTTCTTCAAAACATCTATTTAAAGGTCTTAGAAGTTATCAAGGTAGTAAGGGTTCAAGAAACCAAAGAGCAGGAGGATGAGAAATGCTGTGCCATCCTTCACCTGTTAGAGGATCTGAGGACAAAGGTACTGGGGTTCCAAAGGCTGAGCCTTTGTCCTCCCAGATATTCTGGCCTTACTACTGGATTCTTCCCAAGGATAAGGGTGGGGAACACAGAGATGTCACCCTTCAGCAGAGTGACCTGGTCATACTGGGAAAGGTCAAAGAGCTGCCAGCTTGTTAAACTATCCCCTCCCGTACAGAGGTCTGAAGCGTGTTGAGGAATCTTTCTCCTATCTCCTGCAAAGCTGACCCACTATGTCCATGCAGGTACATATTCGTGAGAGTCTCAGAAAAAAAGAACTTAAATGAGCATCAGCCTCTCTGTCTCTTTCCTTACTAGGGCATCTGTCAATTCTAGTCTGGTGGTTTAGAGGCTGAAAACAACAGAAAGCACTGACTGAGATACTGAGAGTTGAAGAGAGAATTCAAAAATCTAATAAGGTGGAGGAACATGGCCAAACATCAAAATCCAGGCCCATCAAGCAGGGAGGGTCATGGCAAACACCCCAGGCTTCAGCTGGGTCCCCCGCAATCCCTACACTAGAAATGGTCATGAAATAGATTAGTCTTCATCAAAGTGTGGTGTTGAAATTAATTAGTCTTTCAAATCAGCTCCCTAAATTGGAATAAGACATACCGTCTCTTTCGTAGCTTCCTGCCAGAAATAAAAGCAAATCTTCAGAGGAAGACATCATCATTTTGGAATCTAAACTTAAGTTTATAATTTTCATCACATCTCACATTCAATAAAAATTCATCAGGTATGCTAGAAGACAAGGACCATGTGACTAAAACCAAGAGGAAATATAACCAATAGAAACAGACCCATAAATAAAATAGATACTTAAGTAAGACAAGACCTAAGTATAGTAAAGATACTTAAGTAAAGCAAATGTAACTGACATGTTTAAAATTTTCATAAGGAGATAAGAAACCTCAGCAGAGAACTAGAAAACATAAAGAAGTTTTAAAGAGAAATTCTGGGAAGGTTTTAACAGAAGGTTAGGCATAACTGTAAAAGACGTTGTGAACCAGAACATAAGTCAGAAGAAAATATTCAGATTGATGTTACTGAGGAAAAAAAGAATAGAAAATACAGGAAAGAACATAACTTGTGGGGTATGGTAAAAATATCTAACATACATGCAATTATTGTCCCCAAAAGACAGAATGGGACGGAAGAGATGTCTGAAGAGATCACGTCCAGCCAAACATAGAAGCCACGGTGAGAAAAGCAGGGAGAGGTGAGCGACCCCCAGAGGTCCTGAGGCCACCACAGTCCCCTGGTACGACTCCTGGCCTGCAGGTCTCTCGATATGTTTTACTCACAAAACAAATCTTAACTGAAATATCCCTCTTTGTTTTGGTTTGCTTTTTTTTACTGAGTAAGATTGATATTTAACAGTATATTAGCTTCAAGTGCACAATATAAGATTAGATATATGTATACAGCACAAGCGTGTGTACTCTCAGCTCGGTTCAGCACAGTCCCTCAGCCATGGCCGCCAAGAGGCAGACGCCACTGAGCCCCTGAGCCTCTGAGCTGATGCCGTACAATGTGTCCACTGCCGTGAACTGGGCTACCGACCACCACCGTACAACTCATCTCCTTCCCCCATCTCAACCACCCTTACGCCTCTACTGCTCTTCTAACCACCAGTCTGTCTTTCTATCTACAAAAACGTATTTTTTGTTTTGGTTTTTATAGATTCATACAAGTGAAACTATAGTAATTGGTTTCACGTAACCTTTCTCTGTCTGACTTACTTCACTTAGCATAATACCCTTTTTCTGCCTCTACTGAGATGATCATATGATTTTTATCCTTATTTTACTGATGTGGTATATCATGCTGATTCATTTGCAAATGTCGAACCATCCCTGTAGTCCTGGAATAAATCGCACTCGAACATGGTGTTCAATCATTTCAATACACAGTTGAACTCAGTTTCCAAATATTTTATTGAAGATTTTTGCACTTATATTCACTATGATACTAGCACGTTATTTTCTTTTTTGTGGCATCTTTGTCTGATTTTGGTATCAGAGTAATCCTAGCTGTGTCAAATGAGTTTGAAACTGTTTCCCTCTATTCTAACTTTTTTGAAGCACTGAGGAGGTTAGGTGTTAAATCTTCATGAAATATTTGCTAAAATTCACTAGTGAAGCCATCGGGTGTTGAATGTTTATTTGCTGGGGAGGGTTTTTATTTATTAATGATTAACTCTCACTAGTCATTGATTTATTCAGATTTTCTATTCCTTTATGATTTAGTCTTGGAAGATTGTATTTTTCCAGGCATTTATCCGTTTTTAATAGGCTGTCCTATTTGTTGGTATATGATTGTTCATGGTAGTGTCAAAATTTTCCCAAAAAGTCGTGTTAATCAGTTTTAATTTCTCCTCTTTCATTTCTGATCTTGTTCATTTAAGCCCTCTCCCTTCTTCACTTGGTGAATCAAGCTTGTTTATCATTTTAAAGAACCAACTCTTAGTTTTATTGATATTTTCTGATTTTTTAAAGTCTCCATTTCATTTGTTCCCACTCTGATCATTATTATTTGCTCCTTCCTACTAAATTTCACCTTTGTTCTTTTTTTCTTGTATCCTTAAGTATAAAGTTAAGTTGTTAATTTGAGATGTTTATTTCCTGATGTAGATTTGCATTGCTGTGAACTTAGAAACTGCTTTCCTGCATCTCATAGATTTTAGAATGTTTTATTTCCATTTTCATTTGTCTCAAAGTAGTTTTTAATTTCCCCTTGGATTTTTAAAATTGACACATTGGTTGTTTAGTAGCATGTGGTTTAATCTCCATGTATTTGTGATTTTTTCCCAAATTTTTTTCTTGTAATTAATTTCTAGTTTCATACCTTTGTGGTCAGAAAAGATGCTTGATATAGTTTCAAATTTTTCAAATTTAGTGATACTTGTTCTGTGGCCTACTATGTGGCCTATCCTCAAGATGTTTCCTACACACTTGAGAAGAATATGTATTCTATTATTTTGGGATGAAATGTCCTGTAGGCATCTTTTAACATCATCTGGTTTATCATGTCATTTAAGATTGTTTCCTTATTGAATTTCTGTCTGGGTGATATGTCCATTGACATAAGTGGGTTGCTAAAATCTCTTACTATTATTGTATTGTTATCTATTTCTCCATTTAGGTCTGTTAATATTTGGTTTACATATTTAGATGCTCCATTTTGGGGTATATAAATCACTAGTGAAGCCATCGGGTGTTGAATGTTTATTTGCTGGGGAGGGTTTTTATTTATTAATGATTAACTCTCACTAGTCATTGATTTATTCAGATTTTCTATTCCTTTATGATTTAGTCTTGGAAGATTGTATTTTTCCAGGCATTTATCCGTTTTTAATAGGCTGTCCTATTTGTTGGTATATGATTGTTCATGGTAGTGTCAAAATTTTCCCAAAAAGTCGTGTTAATCAGTTTTAATTTCTCCTCTTTCATTTCTGATCTTGTTCATTTAAGCCCTCTCCCTTCTTCACTTGGTGAATCAAGCTTGTTTATCATTTTAAAGAACCAACTCTTAGTTTTATTGATATTTTCTGATTTTTTAAAGTCTCCATTTCATTTGTTCCCACTCTGATCATTATTATTTGCTCCTTCCTACTAAATTTCACCTTTGTTCTTTTTTTCTTGTATCCTTAAGTATAAAGTTAAGTTGTTAATTTGAGATGTTTATTTCCTGATGTAGATTTGCATTGCTGTGAACTTAGAAACTGCTTTCCTGCATCTCATAGATTTTAGAATGTTTTATTTCCATTTTCATTTGTCTCAAAGTAGTTTTTAATTTCCCCTTGGATTTTTAAAATTGACACATTGGTTGTTTAGTAGCATGTGGTTTAATCTCCATGTATTTGTGATTTTTCCAATTTTCTTCTTGTAATTAATTTCTAGTTTCATACCTTTGTGGTCAGAAAAGATGCTTGATATAGTTTCAAATTTTTCAAATTTAGTGATACTTGTTCTGTGGCCTACTATGTGGCCTATCCTCAAGATGTTTCCTACACACTTGAGAAGAATATGTATTCTATTATTTTGGGATGAAATGTCCTGTAGGCATCTTTTAACATCATCTGGTTTATCATGTCATTTAAGATTGTTTCCTTATTGAATTTCTGTCTGGGTGATATGTCCATTGACATAAGTGGGTTGCTAAAATCTCTTACTATTATTGTATTGTTATCTATTTCTCCATTTAGGTCTGTTAATATTTGGTTTACATATTTAGATGCTCCATTTTGGGGTATATAAATATTCACAAATATTGTAATATATCCTCTTGTTTTATTGACCTCTTTATCATTATGCAATACCCTTATTTGTCTTTTATTAATTGCGCTCTTGGTTTTAAGATCTATTTTACTGGATGTAAGCATAGATGTGTGTCCTTACATCTGATGCGGGTTTCTTATAGGCAACATAAGAGTGAGCCTTGTTTGCTTTTAATCCATTCAGCTATTCTTTGGCTTCTGATTGGAGAATTCAGCCCATTTGTATTTAAAGTAATTAGTGATAAATATGTATTTACTGTTATTTTGGTACATATTTTGTTTTTGCTTTGTAGCTCCTCTCTTTTCTGCTCTCCTCTTTTGTAGTTTAATGACTTTTAATGTCATGTTTAGGCTCTTTTCTCTTTATACTTTGTATATCTACTCTCGGTTTTTGTTTTGTGGTTACTGTGAAGTTTGTGTGTAATGGCCTATATAGACATAATAGTATATTTTAAGCTGATAGCAGCTTAAGTCTGAACACATTTTAAAAACTCTAAATTTTTAATCTCTTTCATCAGTCAAAAATCCCTTAAATTTTTTATTTTTTATTTTTTATTTTGTGTATCTCGTATCTATTTATTGTAGTTATAATTTTATTACTTTTCCTCTTAACATTTATACTACTCTTATAAGTAGTGAATCCACTACTTTTACTGTATATTTTCCTTTACCAGTGAGATTTTTATTATTCTGTGTTAGTTTCTACTTATTAGTACCTTTTCTTTTTAGCTTAAATAACTTGCTTTAATTTTAAAAGGCTTGTTCTGTGGCCTACTATGTGGCCTATCCTCAAGATGTTTCCTACACACTTGAGAAGAATATGTATTCTATTATTTTGGGATGAAATGTCCTGTAGGCATCTTTTAACATCATCTGGTTTATCATGTCATTTAAGATTGTTTCCTTATTGAATTTCTGTCTGGGTGATATGTCCATTGACATAAGTGGGTTGCTAAAATCTCTTACTATTATTGTATTGTTATCTATTTCTCCATTTAGGTCTGTTAATATTTGGTTTACATATTTAGATGCTCCATTTTGGGGTATATAAATATTCACAAATATTGTAATATATCCTCTTGTTTTATTGACCTCTTTATCATTATGCAATACCCTTATTTGTCTTTTATTAATTGCGCTCTTGGTTTTAAGATCTATTTTACTGGATGTAAGCATAGATGTGTGTCCTTACATCTGATGCGGGTTTCTTATAGGCAACATAAGAGTGAGCCTTGTTTGCTTTTAATCCATTCAGCTATTCTTTGGCTTCTGATTGGAGAATTCAGCCCATTTGTATTTAAAGTAATTAGTGATAAATATGTATTTACTGTTATTTTGGTACATATTTTGTTTTTGCTTTGTAGCTCCTCTCTTTTCTGCTCTCCTCTTTTGTAGTTTAATGACTTTTAATGTCATGTTTAGGCTCTTTTCTCTTTATACTTTGTATATCTACTCTCGGTTTTTGTTTTGTGGTTACTGTGAAGTTTGTGTGTAATGGCCTATATAGACATAATAGTATATTTTAAGCTGATAGCAGCTTAAGTCTGAACACATTTTAAAAACTCTAAATTTTTAATCTCTTTCATCAGTCAAAAATCCCTTAAATTTTTTATTTTTTATTTTTTATTTTGTGTATCTCGTATCTATTTATTGTAGTTATAATTTTATTACTTTTCCTCTTAACATTTATACTACTCTTATAAGTAGTGAATCCACTACTTTTACTGTATATTTTCCTTTACCAGTGAGATTTTTATTATTCTGTGTTAGTTTCTACTTATTAGTACCTTTTCTTTTTAGCTTAAATAACTTGCTTTAATGTTTTCTATAAGGCAATTCTGGCAGGATGATCTATCCATTGATGTAAGCTGGATATGAACTCCTTTAGTTTTTGCTTATGTGGAAAACTCTATCTCCCCTTAAGTTCTGAACTATAACCTTATTGGATAAAGTATTTGGCTGAAAGTGTTTCCTTTCAGCAGTTTTAATAGACCATGCCTCACCCGTCTGGTGTACAAAGTTTCAGTAGAAAAATCAACTGGTAGCCTTATAGGTGTTCTCTTGTGTGTAGCAAATTGTTTTTCTTTTAAAATTCCTTATATTTACTTTTTGATAGTTTAGTTAGTATTTCTTGCTGTGGATCTCTTCGAATTCATCTTATTTGAAATGCTTTGTTCTTCCTGGACCCTGTTATCAGTCTCCTTTCCCAGGTTAGGGTGTGCTTTAAGCCATTATGCCTTCAAATACATTTTGCTCCTAGAATTACGGAAATAAAAACAAAAATAAAAGTGTGGGACCTAATGAAACTTAAAAGCTTCTGTACAGCAAAATAAACTACAAACAAGGTGAAAAGACAACCCACAGAATGGAAGAAAATAATAGCAAATAAAACAACTGACAAAGGAGTAATCTCCATAATATACAAGCAGCTCAGACAACTCAATACTGAATAGATAAACAACCCAATCAGAAAATGGGAAAAAGATCTAAAGAGACATCTATACAAGGAGGACATACAGATGGCTAAAAAACACATGAAAAGATGCTCAACATCGCTTATTATTAGAGAAATGCAAATCAAAAATACAACATCTCATTGTATCACCTCACACAAGTCAGAATGGCCATCATCAAGAAATCTACAGACAATAAATACTGGAGAGGGTGCAGAGAAAAGGGAACCCTCTTGCATTGCTGGTGGGAATGTAAATTGATACAGCCTCTATGGAAGACAGTATGGAGATTCCTTAAAAAACTAAAAATAGAAGCACCGTTTGACCCAGTAATCCCACTATTAGACTCATACCCTGATGAAATCAAAACTGAAGGAAGCACCTGTACCCCAATGTTCATTGCAGCTCTCTATACAATAGCTAGACCATGGAAGCAACCTAGATGTCCATTGACAAATGAATGGATAAAAAAATTCTGGTAGGGGCTTCCCTGCTGGTCCAGTGGGTGAAGAGCCCGCCTTGCACAGCAAGGGACACCAGTTCGATCCCTGGCCCGGGAGGATCCCGTGTGCCACGGAACGGCTAAACCGGTGTGTCAAACTGCTAACCAGCACTCTGGAGTGCATGTGCCCAGAGCTGGTGCTTTGTGATGAGAGAGGCCACTGTGATGGGAGGCCCACACAGGCCAAAGAACAAAGAAAATAAATAGATGAACGATGAATAAAAGTGGCCAGAAATTTTTTAAAAAAAGCAACTCTGGTACGTATGTACTTCTTAGCTGTAAAAAGAAATGCAGAAGAATCAGTCCTAATGAGATGGATGAATCTAGAACCTATTATACATATTGAAGTAAGTCAAAAAGAGAAAGACAAATACAGTATAGTAACACATATGTATGGAATCTAGTAAGTTCGTACTGATAAGTACACATGCAGAGCATCAGTGGAAAAACAGTCATAGAGAACAGACTTATGGACATTGGGGAGAGAAAAAAGTGGGTGAAAGATATGGAAGGAACATGAAATCCTGTATTATCTTATGTAAAAGAGATAACTATTGTCAATGCACAGTGGGACTAAGGGATCATACATGGGGGCTATGCAATGGCCTGGAGGGGTGGGATGAGGGGAATGGGATATACATACGACTAATCTGAAATTATACATATCTGTAAACAACAAAACTCTGTAAAAACAAAAAAGCAAAATAAAAAAACTTGGGATTGTGAAAAAAATATTTACTTCCCTTTCTGTCTTCCTTCTCCTTCTGCCACCTCTATCCCATGGATGTTATTTTGTTTTTATTGTCTCATAGGTCCTTTAAAGTATCTTAACTTTTTAAAATTCTTTTTGCTGCCCTGTTTGGGTTGGTTCACTCTCTTGTTTTCCTAGTCACTGATTCATTCTTTGATTTATCTATTCTGCTGTTGAATTCCCTCAAGGGTATTTTCAGTTAAGTTATTCTGTTCTTCAGCTTTGTGACTTCTGTTTGGTACCTTCTTGTATTTTCTGTCTCTTTGTTGAAGTTATCACTATGTTCATTCTTCTCCATCTTTATGACCATTGCTTCGGATTCTTTATCAGGTAGACTATTTTTCTTTATTTCATAAAGATCTTTTCCAGGGGTTTGTCTTTTGGAATATATTTCTCTGATAATTTTACTTGACTATCTGTGTTTCTATGTACTTGGCAGAACAGCTAGGTCTCCCAGTATTTCAGGAGGGGCATTGTGCAGGAGATGAATCTTATCATTCAACCTTGCCATAATTCACGGGTGTTTCTTGAACCTTTGTAATTGTCTACCTAGCCTGATTTATTCTTTATGGGTCCCAGTTGCTGAGGGTGTGCCAAGACCTGTCAGTGTTCCAGTGAGATGGATCTCAGTCAGCACCTAGTTTCCCACTGATTGGAAGCCAGCTTCTTAGGCAGCAGCTTTTAAAGTATGCAAATACATGCAGTCCGGTTACACCGCATTCATAAGCACTGCTGACCTCCAGACCAGGAGATCTGTAGTTGTTCTCTGGGTGACAGTGGCAGAAATTGAGGTTCCAGATGAGTTTATATGCTCCTTTTCATCCAGCCAGCCGTGATGAGGCCAAGGGAAGAAACAAGAACAGTGTCTCTCTGCCTATCTTCTACGAGAGTGCCTCTCTAGCCACTAGGCATATAGCAAACCAGAAACCCATCCCTCAGGTGGAAGCCTTATGGCAAATAAATGGGCCTTTTCACAGTGTTTCACTCTGCTGTCTATACAATGTTCTGGGTAACATGAACCTGTTCAAAACTATCTTTTATTTATTCATTCCTGTGTGTCCAGGAACATAAGCCTTTCCGGCCACTGGGGCCAGGTGATAAAAAGACATTTCTTTATGGACTGGGCTCCCCTGCTGGCTTTAGAGAGGCTAAGGGAGCGTGTTGAGGACAGGGCACCCCCAAGGCTTTAGCAATGCAGAAGGACAATGGACACAAGACAAACTTAGGCTTTAGATTTTGTGTCCGTATGTGCCCACCTACACTAGAAAGCTATAGGGAGAGTACAGAGGTGGCAGTCGCCAGCACCTCCATGCCTGGAAAAAGTCCTGCATCATCCCCGCCTCTCTGCTGTTAGATTAGCAAATAAATCCCCTTCACATATAGTCCAGGCACTTCTCTAACTCTTGCCTTTGTACTGAGTTCCAGGGTTCATGAGACCACACACATCCCACAGAAGGAGCCACTCAGATCCCAATAGCCCTCACATCTCCTGGACATAAGGTCTGATGGTTTCTATGTACTTGGCAGAACAGCTAGGTCTCCCAGTATTTCAGGAGGGGCATTGTGCAGGAGATGAATCTTATCATTCAACCTTGCCATAATTCACGGGTGTTTCTTGAACCTTTGTAATTGTCTACCTAGCCTGATTTATTCTTTATGGGTCCCAGTTGCTGAGGGTGTGCCAAGACCTGTCAGTGTTCCAGTGAGATGGATCTCAGTCAGCACCTAGTTTCCCACTGATTGGAAGCCAGCTTCTTAGGCAGCAGCTTTTAAAGTATGCAAATACATGCAGTCCGGTTACACCGCATTCATAAGCACTGCTGACCTCCAGACCAGGAGATCTGTAGTTGTTCTCTGGGTGACAGTGGCAGAAATTGAGGTTCCAGATGAGTTTATATGCTCCTTTTCATCCAGCCAGCCGTGATGAGGCCAAGGGAAGAAACAAGAACAGTGTCTCTCTGCCTATCTTCTACGAGAGTGCCTCTCTAGCCACTAGGCATATAGCAAACCAGAAACCCATCCCTCAGGTGGAAGCCTTATGGCAAATAAATGGGCCTTTTCACAGTGTTTCACTCTGCTGTCTATACAATGTTCTGGGTAACATGAACCTGTTCAAAACTATCTTTTATTTATTCATTCCTGTGTGTCCAGGAACATAAGCCTTTCCGGCCACTGGGGCCAGGTGATAAAAAGACATTTCTTTATGGACTGGGCTCCCCTGCTGGCTTTAGAGAGGCTAAGGGAGCGTGTTGAGGACAGGGCACCCCCAAGGCTTTAGCAATGCAGAAGGACAATGGACACAAGACAAACTTAGGCTTTAGATTTTGTGTCCGTATGTGCCCACCTACACTAGAAAGCTATAGGGAGAGTACAGAGGTGGCAGTCGCCAGCACCTCCATGCCTGGAAAAAGTCCTGCATCATCCCCGCCTCTCTGCTGTTAGATTAGCAAATAAATCCCCTTCACATATAGTCCAGGCACTTCTCTAACTCTTGCCTTTGTACTGAGTTCCAGGGTTCATGAGACCACACACATCCCACAGAAGGAGCCACTCAGATCCCAATAGCCCTCACATCTCCTGGACATAAGGTCTGATGGTTTCCAAAACCAATTTTTGTGGCGGAGGGGGGGGACTCATCTCTCCAGTGCAGGTCCCGAGTGCTGGGGTGATCAACACGAGGCATGGAACCCTCTCTCCTTTGGGAATAGCTCTGGACCTGCAGGATCCCTCCCTATTGTGGGCTGCCATACCAAATATGTGGTTTTCAGTAGGAGTGCATCTCAGCCTCTCCTACCCGTGTGGCTTTTTTATCTTTTGTTGTGAAGAATCTGTCCATGTAGTTAATAGTTCATTTTTAGCAGATTTTTCAATACATGGCTATAAAATTTGTGTGCTTATGGGAGGAGTTGAGTTCAAGACCTTCTTATGCTATCATTTTGGATTGCCTCCCACCACCTCTGTTTATTAATAGAGATATATCCGTGTTAATACAATTGCAGTTATCCTCTTGTATGTTATGTGTTTTATTTTGAAACAGAGAACATTTTATTACAAAGCCACACAAGGAGATTTTTTAACTCTAGATTTTTAAATGGAAGAAAAGCAACCTTCATTCTGTGTGGCTATGAATTTCAGAACAAGACCTGTCTGCAGGTAAGAATGAAAGAAAAACATATTTCTATTTAATATAAGTTCTACATTCTTTAATCTGACAATTTTGTCTGAGAAACTACTCTGTATTATGTGCTAACTTAGATTCCAGAAATACAAAGTCAAATAAGACAATGTAATGTCTGATGGGAGCAGAATTAACTGCGTCTAAATTATGAGTCACAAAGTCAAATGCCTATAGGGACCCGAGACAGCAAGTCAAGTTGGGCTTGGAGGTATGAAGACTGGATGAACTACTGGACACAGACATCTCCTAAAAGACGCAGCTTCCATTCAGCTGCCCTGATCTAAGCCTTTGAAAAGGCAGTGCCAATAGTTTCAGATCTTCTGACTTTTCCAAAGTTGGAAAACTAGATACTTACATGACATGTCCAAATGCATAAAAGATTACGCGTGAAAAGGTTGAATTTGACCCAAAAGTATCATTTTGCTACCCTCTATGTAGTGAGTTGAATAGTGACTCCTCAAAAGACACGTGTGTGTGTGTGTGTGTGTGTGTGCACTCAGATAGTTCAGTTGCATCCAATTCTTCGCCACCCTATGGACTGCAGACCACCAGGCTCTCTTGTCCATGGAATTCTCCAGGAAGAAATACTGGAGTGAGTTTCCATACCCTCCTTCAGGAGATCTTCCCACCTGGAGAAAAAACCCATGTTTTTAGTGTCTCTTGCATTGCAGACTCTTTATCATTGAGAAAACTGGAAAGCCCACCAAAGACATATCCATGTCCTAGCTCTTAGAACCTAAGAATATTATCTTATTTGGAGAAATGTTCTTTGAAGATATAATTAAGTTAAAAGTCTTAAGACGAGATCATCTTGGATAACAGTGGCTGACCCTCCATCCAATGACCAGTATCTTTATAAGGTATAATACGGAAATAGCCACATAAAGACAGAGGAAGAGATTGGAGTGATGTAACCATGGAAAATAAGAAATGATGACACCCACAGATGCTGGAAGAGAGTAAGAAAGGATTCTTCCTCAGAAATTTTTGAGGAAGCATAGCCTGCCCAACACATCAGTTTCACCTCTAGCCTCCATAATGGCAAGAAAATACAAAAAAATTGGTCCTGTTGAGGAAGCATCAAGTTCTACATTCTTTAATCTGACAATTTTGTCTGAGAAACTACTCTGTATTATGTGCTAACTTAGATTCCAGAAATACAAAGTCAAATAAGACAATGTAATGTCTGATGGGAGCAGAATTAACTGCGTCTAAATTATGAGTCACAAAGTCAAATGCCTATAGGGACCCGAGACAGCAAGTCAAGTTGGGCTTGGAGGTATGAAGACTGGATGAACTACTGGACACAGACATCTCCTAAAAGACGCAGCTTCCATTCAGCTGCCCTGATCTAAGCCTTTGAAAAGGCAGTGCCAATAGTTTCAGATCTTCTGACTTTTCCAAAGTTGGAAAACTAGATACTTACATGACATGTCCAAATGCATAAAAGATTACGCGTGAAAAGGTTGAATTTGACCCAAAAGTATCATTTTGCTACCCTCTATGTAGTGAGTTGAATAGTGACTCCTCAAAAGACACGTGTGTGTGTGTGTGTGTGTGTGTGTGCACTCAGATAGTTCAGTTGCATCCAATTCTTCGCCACCCTATGGACTGCAGACCACCAGGCTCTCTTGTCCATGGAATTCTCCAGGAAGAAATACTGGAGTGAGTTTCCATACCCTCCTTCAGGAGATCTTCCCACCTGGAGAAAAAACCCATGTTTTTAGTGTCTCTTGCATTGCAGACTCTTTATCATTGAGAAAACTGGAAAGCCCACCAAAGACATATCCATGTCCTAGCTCTTAGAACCTAAGAATATTATCTTATTTGGAGAAATGTTCTTTGAAGATATAATTAAGTTAAAAGTCTTAAGACGAGATCATCTTGGATAACAGTGGCTGACCCTCCATCCAATGACCAGTATCTTTATAAGGTATAATACGGAAATAGCCACATAAAGACAGAGGAAGAGATTGGAGTGATGTAACCATGGAAAATAAGAAATGATGACACCCACAGATGCTGGAAGAGAGTAAGAAAGGATTCTTCCTCAGAAATTTTTGAGGAAGCATAGCCTGCCCAACACATCAGTTTCACCTCTAGCCTCCATAATGGCAAGAAAATACATTTCTGTTAAAAGTCATCAAGTTTGGGCTTCCCTGGTGGTCCAGTGGGTAAGGACACTGCCTTGCAGTGCAAGGGGCTCTGGTTTGCTCCCTGGCCTGGGAGGATCCCACGTGCCATGGAGCAGCTGGAACAATGTGTCCCGCTGCCAAGCCAAAGCTCTGGA
Source organism: Tragulus kanchil (assembly GCA_022376925.1). Lineage (NCBI taxonomy): Eukaryota > Metazoa > Chordata > Mammalia > Artiodactyla > Tragulidae > Tragulus > Tragulus kanchil. Next base: position 119,867,686 of record JAIOJX010000026.1, read on the forward strand.
GTGCATGTGCCCACACAGGCCAAAGAACAAAGATGGATGAAAATGGGTAAATGGAAGACCAATAGAAGTGGAAATAAAAAAGAAAAAAAAAAAGTCACCCAGTTTGTGTTAATTTGTTATGGAAAACCATTCTGTCTAAATGCATTTGTTGTTGTTGAGTTGCCAATTCTCGTCCAACTCTTTGTGACCCCATGGATTGCAGTGCACTAGGCTTCTTTGCCCTTTACTATCTCCCAGAGTTTGCTCAAATTCGTGTCCATTGAGTTGATAATGCCATCCAACCATGTCATCCTCTGTTGTCCCTTTCTCTTCCTGCCTTCAATCTTTCCCAGCATCGGGGTCTTTTCCAGTGAGTCAGCTCCTCAGGTGGCCAAAATATTGGAGCTTCAACTTCATCATCAGTCCTTCCAATGAATGTTCAGGGTTGATTTCCTTTTAGATTGATTGATTTGATCTCCTTGCCATCCAAGGGACTCTCAAGACTCTTCTCTAGAGACTGAAAGGAAACAAGAGTACTTCAGGAGTACAAGGGAGTGTCTTCAACCATCTGGAAAGAGATTAGGGGAGGAAAGTCAGGGAAGGACTTTTGAAGGAACTGACATGCAAGTGAGGTATCAGTTGCCGTGCAAAGCTTGTGTGGGTTGATGTGCAGTGGAGAGGGGAGGGTAAACACATTATAAATAGAGGTAATAATGCAAATTGTTCAACAGCGAGGGTTATACCATGAGGCATGAGCTTCCTATTGAGTATGTATTTAAGAGTATAGATTGCACAACTGCTGTGTGAGGAGTTTGAAAGGTAATTTATTCACAAGATAAACATACCTACTTCTAGACAATATTCTAAATGCCTTCTGAGCTTGAGATTCTAATGACCCTTGTCTTTTCCCACCTTATTATATCCTTGCATGCTGGCAGGGCTGACTGCCAATGGCAGGATTCTACGTTGCAATGGTTCCAGGGCACCATGCTGAGGTTCAAGGGGCCAGGTCCCTGCTGACTCCAGCCTCACCATCCCATAGTGTAGACGCTGCATCTGCCAGAAGGTAAATGACCAAAACCCTTAGCCTGAGGATTCTACTGAACATTTTTTATCCAGCTTTTTTTCTTTTTTTTGCCTCTAAGTCATCACTTATTTTCATCCATCTTTATTCTTTTGGCATGTGTGGGCCTCCCATTGCAGTGGCCTTTCTTGTTGCTCGTAATTGGACAAGCCACTTCACAGCACATGGGATCTTCCTGGGCCAGGGATGGAATTGGTGCCCACCACACTGCAAGGTGGACTCCTTACCCACTGGACCAGCAGGGAAGTCCCTCTACTGCATATTTTGGTCATTAAAACACTGATCAAAACTGGCTTTCTTTCTTAAAGAGCTTTGAGATGAGGCAGGACAAAAAATCTCAGGATCCAGAAATGATTGCATCTTGAAAAAAAGTCTTGGTAATTTTTACCAAAGGAAAACTTTGGTAAAATTCACAATCTAGGGACTATATTGGGCTAGATTCCTTGTTCAGATTGACAACTATTAAGTACAGGTGACAGATGACATGACATAAACCTTTTCAGAGCTATTCTGTTTCTCTCCACTTGCACTGCTCATCTCTCCATCTGGATAATGTGTACTCTCAGGTTAGAGAGAATGTGTCAGGGAAAATGCAAAATCGTAGAATAGGCACACTATGTCTACCTAGGCCAACAGTTCTTAAACGTTTTGGTCTTAGAACCTATTTACAGAACTCTTAAAAATTATTGAGAATCCCAAACAATTTTATATCAGTTGTATTTATCAATATTTGCCCTATTAGAAATTAAAATTAAAATGTGAAAGGCAAGACTAGAAAAGCAGGCATTTCAGTAGCCATCAGGGCAATAACACCATGAACTATCACATAGCTTCTGGAAAACTCGAGTGTGTGCTCATGAGAGAATAAGTGTATCGTATTACAGTGTATTTATAGTATCATGAAAATAGTTTTGGCCTGAATGGGTCTTAGAGACCCCTCAAGAACTTCCTATTTCTCAAATATTTAGATAAACTACATTAAAATATTTAAATGTGGGTCAAATGTGTCAGAAAAGGATAGATTAATCAATAAGTAATGTAAGGACACCTCGAGGTGGTGGTGGCTTAAGTTGTGCCTGACTCTTTGTGACCCCAGAGACTGTAGCCCACATGGCTCCTCTGTCCATGGCATTCTCTAGGCAAGAATACCAGAGTGGGGTGCCATTTCCTCCTCCAGCAGATCTTACGGACTCAGGGATTGAACCCATTTCTCCTACATGGACAAGCAGATTCTTTACCACCAAGTCACTTGGGAAGCCCACTAAAGGACCATAGAGATGACTATATTCTACAATTTTGAGTTGAGGAAATCCTTTATAAGCATGCCACACACCCCTAAAATCGTAAAAGGAATGGAAGTGATGGTTTAGCCATTATCCGAATGGCAGATGTCACTAAATATTTGCAACATATTTAATAACCAAATACCAATTTCTCCAGTATATAATAGTCCTCACTTGTTGTTGTTTTAGACCAGTATAAGAAATGGCAAAGAACATGGACAAGAAATTCAGAAAAACAATATTCACAGAAAATAAATATGTGAGAATAAACTCATCTAAAATTATATTTTAAAGCAATTTAAGCCAATAATAATGGTACATTTTGTATCTACCAAATTTTCAATAAGTTTAATTTTAATAGATAACATAATACTGCTGTGAGTATAGGTAAATGGGTACTCTTGAGTTTTACTGATGAAAAGTATAAGCTAAGACACTTTTTGCAACAAATTCAGTTTATTACAGTTTTAAGTGTGTATATCTTAAGAGTCAGCAATATTTCCCATAAGAATCTGCCATGTAGGTCTTCCTGTTTGTAAGATGAGAGACTTGGACTGGGTCATCCCTGGACCCCCTGCTCTGACCGCACAGGCCTCGGATAGGGTGTAGCTGGTGTGGAGGAAGAGAGGAAGTGGGCGGACGTGAGAAAGGAGTCCTAGCTCCCAACTGTCCCACCCTCCTTCTGCCCCACCAAGCCGGAGCTCTAGGTGACGTCTCGTCACACCTGTGACCGACCTGACTGCCCTGAGCCCACCCTTCTACCTCTCCTGAATCTTCCCTGAGGACAGACACTTCAGACCTCTCCTCTCAAGCCTCCAGCGACCATCAGTTCAGTCAGGATCAAGGGCATGGTCTCTGAATGTCCTGCCCCCTCTAAGTTGAGGTCTTCGCACAGGGTTGCAGGGTGTGTTTAGCACAGCCTGCCTCTTGGGGTCCCCTCTGCAACACCTTTGCTCCCTATGCGCATGGGGCCAGGAGTCATCCCTGCCACCATCAGGCACTGAGACTGACAGTGAGCTCCAGGAACCCTGGCTCCCTCTGTTACGTGGCACCTTGCTCCCACCCTGTCCCTAGGCCCCCAAGCAGCATGCCCTGAAAAAGGAGGACACCCTAGCGGAGGTCCACAATGTGATGTTGTTCAGGGTGGCCTATGATTTTAAGTGTTGCACCATAAAAAGAAATGGAGGTAAAGATCACTGAAGGAACAAGAGTGACTTTCTATGGAATGTGCTCCGTCCTTTCAATGAGCTCAAGCAGAAAACCTGCATTTGTGCTGGTCTTTATGGCCTCGCAGACTCTAGTTAATTCCTTTTTAACAAAGACAGTGAGCTCAAGGCTCAGAAACTTCAGCAAGAAATGTTCAATACTAATATTTGGCTTGTATTATATACTTTCAAAATTACCACCTCTTTATGGTAAATGAGACTGCTTTTCCATTTGATAGCAGTACACAAAGTTTAAAGCTTTTCAGTGGATTTGTGTAACAGTTAAAAAGGAAGTTGACTTGAATAAAGATTATTCCAGGTGAGACTTGGCTGTGGCTGAAGCTGGGAATGCTCAATGTGGAAAGCGGGAATTCTCCTAAGGCAGCATTCTCTACCCGCATGGGTTGGATCTAAAAGGCCCTCCAGACACCCACTCTATTTTGGCCTCATTCCTTCTCCCAAGCTTTCCAGTTTTCTAATTCCTCATCTCAGTCACCCATATTTGTGTTGGTTTTCCTGCCACGTTTGGTTTTTTGGTTTTCGATCTAAAACCCCCACTACCCTTCTGCCCCACCAAGCCGGAGCTCTAGGTGACGTCTCGTCACACCTGTGACCGACCTGACTGCCCTGAGCCCACCCTTCTACCTCTCCTGAATCTTCCCTGAGGACAGACACTTCAGACCTCTCCTCTCAAGCCTCCAGCGACCATCAGTTCAGTCAGGATCAAGGGCATGGTCTCTGAATGTCCTGCCCCCTCTAAGTTGAGGTCTTCGCACAGGGTTGCAGGGTGTGTTTAGCACAGCCTGCCTCTTGGGGTCCCCTCTGCAACACCTTTGCTCCCTATGCGCATGGGGCCAGGAGTCATCCCTGCCACCATCAGGCACTGAGACTGACAGTGAGCTCCAGGAACCCTGGCTCCCTCTGTTACGTGGCACCTTGCTCCCACCCTGTCCCTAGGCCCCCAAGCAGCATGCCCTGAAAAAGGAGGACACCCTAGCGGAGGTCCACAATGTGATGTTGTTCAGGGTGGCCTATGATTTTAAGTGTTGCACCATAAAAAGAAATGGAGGTAAAGATCACTGAAGGAACAAGAGTGACTTTCTATGGAATGTGCTCCGTCCTTTCAATGAGCTCAAGCAGAAAACCTGCATTTGTGCTGGTCTTTATGGCCTCGCAGACTCTAGTTAATTCCTTTTTAACAAAGACAGTGAGCTCAAGGCTCAGAAACTTCAGCAAGAAATGTTCAATACTAATATTTGGCTTGTATTATATACTTTCAAAATTACCACCTCTTTATGGTAAATGAGACTGCTTTTCCATTTGATAGCAGTACACAAAGTTTAAAGCTTTTCAGTGGATTTGTGTAACAGTTAAAAAGGAAGTTGACTTGAATAAAGATTATTCCAGGTGAGACTTGGCTGTGGCTGAAGCTGGGAATGCTCAATGTGGAAAGCGGGAATTCTCCTAAGGCAGCATTCTCTACCCGCATGGGTTGGATCTAAAAGGCCCTCCAGACACCCACTCTATTTTGGCCCTCATTCCTTCTCCCAAGCTTTCCAGTTTTCTAATTCCTCATCTCAGTCACCCATATTTGTGTTGGTTTTCCTGCCACGTTTGGGTGGTCTCTGCTTTACCATCAGCCTTTCTCGTTTCAGGTCCATTTCACCAGATCCATAAAACATCCCCACCATCTCCGCTCTTCCAGTCTTTTAACCAGGGTAGCCCACCACCCAGAAAAGAAGAGAAGCTACTTTTGTTGGAGTCGACTTCCCAGCGTTATGGCCGATCCTATCTAATCAACAGAGGTGAGGTCTTCACTTCGGGGTCGTAGTAGATCAGTTACCTATCTCAAGAAGTGTTTTAAGAACAATATGTGCATAAGCTATGAAGATTCTTGAATGAATGTGACAAAAATGCAACTTAAAAATGCAGCAATTGCCAATGCTCATGGTCAGAGTCCTTGCATTTTCATCTGGGCCGTGCCTTGGGCTCATTCTCGCTGTAAGCTTGAGTTCTGATACCTACCTTCTTCTCCCCGCTCCAGAGCCAGGCTTTGAATCTTTGCTACTTCCATCCATTCTGTTCAGACAGCAGTTATACACAGGCCCATGTCACCCGATTCAGCTTCATAAAACAGCCCACCATCCCCCTCTCCTAGTTCCTTTACCAAGGTAGCCCACCACCCAGAAAAGAAGAGAAGTTCCAGCAAGCTCACTGGGATACCTGAAAGTGCTCAGTTACTATTAGCTGAATGAACATATGAACTCTAAGATTTCCATCATAATGTTGCTTGATGCTTTTGCAGAAAATGGAAATGTCCAGCAGTTATCTGAGACAGCAAGGCACGCTGACCAGACCCAGTTACATCTTTTGGTTTTAATTTTAGTTTGATCAAATAATTAATTGCACAAGGAAACAGTACAAATTTGAAGATTTGAGCTTAAAGACCCCAACGAAATAATTTATTACATTGCTATTTAATATTTTCTTTCCATGTACTGTTTGCCTTATAAGCAAAATTATCATTTGTACTGTTTTTCAAGAAAAATTTAATATAAGATGTCAAACTCACAATCATATTCAGATTGAGTAAATTAAATTGGAGATTTAATGTCTACTGAAATTTCTAATTATGTGTGTATACTTGTTTCCCTCATGCAAATCTATATTTTTCAAGCTTTTCAACCTGCTTTCCATTCAAAAGGATACCATAAAAATCTTGCCATATAAGTTGATCTAAAACTACTGTATTAATTACTCATTATTAAAATTTTAGATTGTTTTCATTTATAATAAATAATACCATGTTCAACATTCTTTTCCTATACTATCAGAAAATGAGATTCTTACCAGTTTTCAAGATTGTTCTTAATCACACATGATGAACAATATGCTAAGAACATTTTTATATACTCAGTAAGTATTTTTTAGTATAAATTTCTAATAGTTGGGTTATTCACCAGACTTTGGCAACTTATCAAGTTTATTTTCAGTAATATTGTAACAATTTCTATACCATAGGCAAAATATAAATGTATCTAAACCCTTACATACTCACTAGAACTGTGTATACTTTGAAAATGTTCCCAATTTAATAAGCGAAAGTGGTATTTTATTATTGCTTTTATTATTTCAAAATATTTTCTTGATGACTTGTGTGGTCCTTGAACTTACTGGTTATTTGTTTCTGTTAGTAGGTAGTTTCTTTGTATCCTAGTCTAATTATTTTATACTCTTTATCTATCCTTTGACCACTTTATGTGTTCTTACTTTATGGTTTATTTTTAATTTAAATGTTCTTCACATTTACATAATTATTATATAATTAAATCTTCTTTTATTGCTTTATGGTTTCCGTTTTCAATGTCATATTTAGAAAAACCCTTTCTCTCCCCAAATCACAGAACTTCTCACTCACACGCGTCTCTCTTACTTTTGGAGTTCATATTTTAGACTTATATTTTCAAAGAAGTTAACTTTTTACAAAGCCATGCACTAGGAACTAAATTACCTCTCCAAAATGTGAACCGATTTTATGATATTAATGAATTATCAAATAAACAATCTCTTATTATTTGAAGTATCATTTACTGTGTACTAAATTCTTATGCACAGGTTTATTTCTGGACATCTTTTTCCACTGTTTGGCTTGTCTAGTTTGGTATTGCTGCCACACTGTTTTGATTACTACACATTGGCAATATGTTTGAGAATTTGATGGAACTTCTTACTTTATAGAATTCTCCTGCATAGTTTTACTTGTTTATTCTTTCATAGGAGCTACAGAAGTTTACCTACACACAGAGACTTATACTTAATGCTGGTGTGGAATTACACTAAATGGGTAAGCAAATTTGGAGCAAACTCCAATATTGACTTTTTCCTACCGAGGACCTGACAAGACTGTTTATTCAGGTGTTTTAGAAACATCCTTCAATATTACCTAGGAATATATTCTCTAAAATGACTCACAGAGGGCCAAAATCCTGCCGTGATCTGTGGATTACCCATGCTGAACATAACACACATGATCAGATAACTTTCTTAAAATGAGGACTAAAAGTCTAGAAATTTGTTGCTACTTAAGTAGGAAGTCACATTTATGTCCACCCCAAAAAATATAAGGATACTGATCTTGCCAAATATTGTATGAGCGGTTATTTTCCTTTTAGTTTTAGATCAAAATTATAGAAAATATGATAGTGTTAGGTCTTCACCTTTCCGCCTCTCATCTTCAGTTCATGCACCCTTAGCAGTGACAGAGAAGGACAAAGGCAACAGCATTCCAAATGAGAATTCTCAGTAATTCTCTGACAGGCCCCGCCGGCTGCCTGCAGCGGATTCAAGACCAGGATGTGGCACTATGCCCTCTATAATGTCATGTAATAGGTCCCCACAGTCGCTGCAATAAGGAGAATTTATGATAAGGACACAGGGCTCCACTGAGGAGTTCTGTGCGTCTGCGGAAGTCGACTGAGTTTCTCAAATTTAAGGGAGAGGAAGAGGTGGCTGCTCTTTGAATTAATCCACCGGGCTCTAAATGACTATTTAATTTCCGAACAGATACAGGAACCCGTTGAACCCCCGACTGAGGTCCTGCCGACAAAATGGCCAAGTGTGATCCTTAATTTGTCAATAATGATTTTAGGCCGTGACCCTTCAGCGCACCCTGTCACTGGTGAGGTGATTTATGCCTCCCGGGATGACATCAGTACCTAGAGTGCTGATAAAAGAACACTTAGATTGGAGCCAGCAGGATGATGAATGGAATCTGGGTCTCCTTCGTCGTCTCATTACTGCCTCTCCTCAGCACGGAGCTAATGGAGCGAGGCAGCGCGCGCCTGGGGAGCAGTCTGGGGACTGGGTGGATCAGGGCAAGTGCGGGAGATGGAGTGTGGCCCTGGGTCAGGAGTCGCGGAGGGTGCATCTTGAGTCTGTGCTCTAGAGGCAGTGGTGCCCCAAATCGGTATACTTCTGTGCCACCCAAGGCGGCGCCGCGCCCTGTCTCGTGATACGGCAGAGTTTTCTCCTCTCCGGCTTTCAAAATAGGACTCTCAAATCCCAGCGTCTTCCTTTCTGGATCATGAGGCTGTTTCTCTGGAATATGTCCATTTTCCGCTTCTCATCCTCGCCGGTTCCCCTCACAGATATGGTTGATCCTGGGCACAGAGAAGAGATGGCAAGAGGCGCAGGAATGATGTCAAGGGGCTCCTTTCTGACGTGGGAGAAGTCGCGGCTGCAAGTCAGGAGGCTGATTTCCCCTCAGGGCTTCAGTCCTGGCCGGCTGCGTGACCTTGGACAAGTTCTTCCACCACTCTGAACCTTAATAGCTCCATCCGTGGAAAAGGGGAGGTGTAGGTGTATTTCCAAGTTTTTTCTTTCTTGCAGTGACAGAGAAGGACAAAGGCAACAGCATTCCAAATGAGAATTCTCAGTAATTCTCTGACAGGCCCCGCCGGCTGCCTGCAGCGGATTCAAGACCAGGATGTGGCACTATGCCCTCTATAATGTCATGTAATAGGTCCCCACAGTCGCTGCAATAAGGAGAATTTATGATAAGGACACAGGGCTCCACTGAGGAGTTCTGTGCGTCTGCGGAAGTCGACTGAGTTTCTCAAATTTAAGGGAGAGGAAGAGGTGGCTGCTCTTTGAATTAATCCACCGGGCTCTAAATGACTATTTAATTTCCGAACAGATACAGGAACCCGTTGAACCCCCGACTGAGGTCCTGCCGACAAAATGGCCAAGTGTGATCCTTAATTTGTCAATAATGATTTTAGGCCGTGACCCTTCAGCGCACCCTGTCACTGGTGAGGTGATTTATGCCTCCCGGGATGACATCAGTACCTAGAGTGCTGATAAAAGAACACTTAGATTGGAGCCAGCAGGATGATGAATGGAATCTGGGTCTCCTTCGTCGTCTCATTACTGCCTCTCCTCAGCACGGAGCTAATGGAGCGAGGCAGCGCGCGCCTGGGGAGCAGTCTGGGGACTGGGTGGATCAGGGCAAGTGCGGGAGATGGAGTGTGGCCCTGGGTCAGGAGTCGCGGAGGGTGCATCTTGAGTCTGTGCTCTAGAGGCAGTGGTGCCCCAAATCGGTATACTTCTGTGCCACCCAAGGCGGCGCCGCGCCCTGTCTCGTGATACGGCAGAGTTTTCTCCTCTCCGGCTTTCAAAATAGGACTCTCAAATCCCAGCGTCTTCCTTTCTGGATCATGAGGCTGTTTCTCTGGAATATGTCCATTTTCCGCTTCTCATCCTCGCCGGTTCCCCTCACAGATATGGTTGATCCTGGGCACAGAGAAGAGATGGCAAGAGGCGCAGGAATGATGTCAAGGGGCTCCTTTCTGACGTGGGAGAAGTCGCGGCTGCAAGTCAGGAGGCTGATTTCCCCTCAGGGCTTCAGTCCTGGCCGGCTGCGTGACCTTGGACAAGTTCTTCCACCACTCTGAACCTTAATAGCTCCATCCGTGGAAAAGGGGAGGTGTAGGTGTATTTCCAAGTTCTCTTTCTGCTCCAAACTGTGAGCCTTTTAGAGCAAGAATGAAGTCCATGAACTCAATCTTTCCATGAAAGCACCAATTCAGGCTAATATCAACGACAGAGGGCTTTGCACATAATAAGGAGAGGAATACATCCCCATGGACGCGTCGAAGGCTATGTATGTCACCTGTAATTTGGCCAGCGCCCGAGCGCGGTGACTCCGCTCTACAGAGGGGAGGAGATGCAGTTTTATTAGTGCAACGTTATTGCCCTCGCCAGCTGCACTCTTTTCTCTATAAAAGGTAATTACTTCCAATAGTAACAAGCTAATTGATTGCTAATTAAATCAATTGGCACACTCACCGCTGTCAGAAAGTGACAGATTAGAGGGTCATGTGACAGCGTGTTAGTAATGAAAAGTGGACATGGTCTGAGGGTGATTGACACATGAGATGAAAAGCGATTTGGGACCTCCGAGGTGGTCAGAGAGAGGGCAGGGAGAACACGATTGATTCAATGGTGACTGTCAGAGAGGAAATGAGAATTGAATGGATTTCAGTGTCTGCCTGAACCCTCACCACATGATGCTCCAAGTTTTTTCACATGTAAATAAGGGAGATGGAGACTTCTTGCAAATGAAATGCCAAAATAGAAAGGACAAAAGGGAGGGGGGACTGAAAGTGAAAGTGTCTGAGCCTTAAAGGAACAGAGATTTTTTTTCATTTAGAAACTTGAGAAAATACAAGAAAAAGAAGAATTATTGTTCATAATTTGCCCACAAACCCCAGCAACCCGGCTGCCTGTGTGCTTATCATCTCTGAATGCCTTTTAGAAACGGCTTATCTGCCGTCATTATCAAAAAAGGGAAGTATTTATTGTCTGTATTTGCAATACATCATAGCCTGATGAGGACAATGAACTAGATATTAATGTTGGGTGCAGGGAAAGCACACAATGACTCTGCTGCAATGATAGGCATATGTTTCAAAGGAAGTGATGCTGGCATTTTGAACGCCCCCTGCCTTATCTACAGCAGGCTCCGAGTTCCAAAGTATCAATGAAAGTTTCCAGCAGCTCTCATGCAGAGACTTGGAGAGAAACCACCCGTCGTGTGGTGTGGCCTGAGGTCAGTAGAGGTTCCATATCCTTGCATCCTGAGGTCTCCCCTCCAACACCTACTGATCTCTGAAAATCTATCATGAGCCCCTTACCACTCTTGCTTTGAAGAGAAAAGGAGAAGTGAAGACTCGGGGGTACATCCGACTCTGCCTTTCCTGGCTGTGGACCTCAGGGAGTCAGCCTAGCTCCTCTGAGCCAGTTTCCCCATCTGTGAAATGGGTAGAATATTACTCACTCCCAAGGCTTGTGGTGAGAACCACCTCAGATAATTCATGAAGAGTACCCAGTGTGATACTGCCAAAAATCTTGGCTTTCTCTGCCCATTGAAGCTGAATAAAAAAAAAGTATGGAGACAGAGTTTGGAACAAATAGAAAAGTGGCTTTAATCCTCAGCTGGTAGAAAGGAAGCACTCGAGGGTCATGCCTGAAGAACTGCACCCTCCTTCCACGGGAAATCTAGGGGATGACAGAGATGGCGGCTCGCAGTCAGTAGGCACAGGACGTAGCTCCTGCAGAGCTGAGGGCAGAACAGCAAACTGAGAGACAACATAGTGGAGCAGCTAAAGCAAAAACTAGGAGAGCTCAGGCCTGCTCACTGGTCGCTCCATCTTCTTTGCTCTCAGGAAGAAAAAGAAAAACTGTTTCCCTCTTTTTTTTCCTTTCCATTGCAACAGTTGCACAAAACTTGCTTGAGAAATGGGAGCTAAGAGCATTAATATCAGCAGGAATCAGCCTAGCAAACCTCCTCCTGGCCCTCAGTGCCACCTGGTGAGAGGAAAGACCAAGTTCTGGTGCCAGAAAGAGGTGCGGTGACCAGAATTTTTTGAAATGTCCTTCCTTTTGGAAATATACCTAATTTCTGACATCTTCAGTTTTTTATATATATAATTATTTGATATATGTAATGATAGAGTGATTTTTAAATTTTTTATTTGTTTATTTTTATTTTTGGCTGTTCTGGGTTTTTACTGCTGCCACAGACTCTTCTCTAGTTGCAGGGAGTGGGGGCTACTCTCTCGTGGAGGTGAGCAGGTTTCTTGTTGCAGTGACTTCTCTTGTTGTGGAACTCGGGCTGTAGGACACATGGGTTCAATAGCTGTAGCTCTGAGGCTCCAGAGCACAGGCTCCATAGTCATGGCTCACGGTCTTCGTTGCTCCACAGCATGTGGGATCTTCCCGGATCAGGGATTGAACCCGTGTCTCCAGCACTGGCAGGTGAACTCTATCGCTGAGCTACTGGGGAAGCCCCCATCTTCAGTTTTATCATTTGTAAACAGAGTGAAAAATACCTGTTTCAGGTTTGGAGTTATTTGGAGTTATTAGTGCTAATAAGTATTCGTTTGTTCTCCTACACACTAAGATTTTTTTTTTTTTGGCCACTTCTATTGATCTTTCATTTATTTATCTTTGTTCTTTGGCCTGTGTGGACCTCCCATCGCAGTGGCCTCCGTCACTCCAGAGCACCGGCTCGATAGTTGGACACATCGGTCCAGCCGCTCTGCAGCACGTGGGATCTTCCCAGGCCAGGGATCCAACTGGTGCCCCTTGCACTGCAAGGCAGTGTCCTTACCCACTGGACCACCAGGGAAGCTTAAGATTTTTAAAATAGGCAAAATTGGGGCTTCCTTGGTGGTCCAGGGGTTAAGAGTCTGCCTTGCAATGCAAAGGACACCAGTTTAATCCCCAGCTCAGGAAAATCCACATGCTTTGGAGCAATTAAGCCCTGGAACCTCAACTACTGATGCCCACGCCTAGGGCCTGTGCTCTGCAATGAGAGCAGCCACAGTGAGAAGCTTGCACAACCCAGCAGAGGAGCCCTGCTCCTGAAGCTAGAGAAAGCCCATGTGCAGCAGCAGCGAACAACCACAGCCAAATAAACAAATACTTAAAGAGAAACCCCATAGGCAATATTGTCCCCACCCTGGGTTCTGTGTGTGTGTGGAAGCAGGAGGCTGCAGTGAGGGCTGGAGACCTGGGAAGCGATATATGTAATGATAGAGTGATTTTAAATTTTTATTTGTTTATTTTTATTTTTGGCTGTTCTGGGTTTTACTGCTGCCACAGACTCTTCTCTAGTTGCAGGAGTGGGGCTACTCTCTCGTGGAGGTGAGCAGGTTTCTTGTTGCAGTGACTTCTCTTGTTGTGGAACTCGGGCTGTAGGACACATGGGTTCAATAGCTGTAGCTCTGAGGCTCCAGAGCACAGGCTCCATAGTCATGGCTCACGGTCTTCGTTGCTCCACAGCATGTGGGATCTTCCCGGATCAGGGATTGAACCCGTGTCTCCAGCACTGGCAGGTGAACTCTATCGCTGAGCTACTGGGGAAGCCCCCATCTTCAGTTTTATCATTTGTAAACAGAGTGAAAAATACCTGTTTCAGGTTTGGAGTTATTTGGAGTTATTAGTGCTAATAAGTATTCGTTTGTTCTCCTACACACTAAGATTTTTTTTTTTTTGGCCACTTCTATTGATCTTTCATTTATTTATCTTTGTTCTTTGGCCTGTGTGGACCTCCCATCGCAGTGGCCTCCGTCACTCCAGAGCACCGGCTCGATAGTTGGACACATCGGTCCAGCCGCTCTGCAGCACGTGGGATCTTCCCAGGCCAGGGATCCAACTGGTGCCCCTTGCACTGCAAGGCAGTGTCCTTACCCACTGGACCACCAGGGAAGCTTAAGATTTTTAAAATAGGCAAAATTGGGGCTTCCTTGGTGGTCCAGGGGTTAAGAGTCTGCCTTGCAATGCAAAGGACACCAGTTTAATCCCCAGCTCAGGAAAATCCACATGCTTTGGAGCAATTAAGCCCTGGAACCTCAACTACTGATGCCCACGCCTAGGGCCTGTGCTCTGCAATGAGAGCAGCCACAGTGAGAAGCTTGCACAACCCAGCAGAGGAGCCCCTGCTCCCTGAAGCTAGAGAAAGCCCATGTGCAGCAGCAGCGAACAACCACAGCCAAATAAACAAATACTTAAAGAGAAAACCCATAGGCAATATTGTCCCCACCCTGGGTTCTGTGTGTGTGTGGGAAGCAGGAGCGGGGCTGCAGTGAGGGCTGGAGACCTGGGAAGCCGCTGGCCCCTCGCGTCCCCCGCTAGTGCCCGTATGGTGCCCCCGGAGCCTCTAACATACGCTGTCACTCCAGTCGTGATCTCAGTATCTAAAGGACTGAGTGTGGGTCCCGTAACCAATCAGCCCACCCCAGAAGGTCTCCATGTCCTCACCCAGACAGCGCCTCCTGACTCGGTCTTGTTCCAACAGTGATCTCTAGAAGCCGGCAACGGCTTCACAGCTCTGTGGGTGAGGTGGGCCTCCCAGATGTGAGTATGCCGAGATGCAGAGAAGGGTGCAGTGTGCCTCCTTCTGCAAGGGACAATCTCTCTCACACCCCAAGCACACCTGCAGCGATCCTGGAAGACATGGAAGCCCAGTCTTTGTTGGGCAGCAACACGGCTGTCTCTGTGTGCCCCGATGATCTGGAGAAACGGAGCCACGTGCCCACCTCCTCAGGAGCACGTGCATGTATGCACACACGCTCATGCTCATCCGATCTGTTCGGCTCAGAGGAACCTGCTCCTTCCCGAAGGAAAATAATCTCACAGCAGAGTCTCTGTTGGTCTGCCAGGACTGGTCAGGATGCTTAGAGCTTTTCTGAATGACTCGAGGACTCTCAAAGGTAGAAAAGACAGATCCCACAGTTCTCAGGTAGACTTGGCCAAAGGGTTTCCAACCTTTGCTGCACATGGAACCACCTGGGGAACTTCTGAAATACAGAAGTCTGGGACCTGCCCTGAGGTCCTGACTCAGGGGTCTGGAGTGCAGGTGAGCTGAGGAATGTTTAAAGCCCCCAGGGGATTCATGATAGCCATGTTGAGAACAATGACTTGTTGTGACTTGGTTAGATAAAGCAGACACACCTGAGTAGCACAGGAAAATGCCCAGGGAAGATTTTCTGCCACATGTAAGTGCTTTCAATCTGCTCCTGGGTCCCTGAAATCTGGCAGCTGGGATCATCATCTACTGCATCATGGTGCAAGGATTAGGCTGAAAACCAACCCGTGAGAGGGGTATTTATAGCTGGTACTCTATGGACCTTTTGGATTCTGTGTGTGTGTGGGAAGCAGGAGCGGGGCTGCAGTGAGGGCTGGAGACCTGGGAAGCCGCTGGCCCCTCGCGTCCCCCGCTAGTGCCCGTATGGTGCCCCCGGAGCCTCTAACATACGCTGTCACTCCAGTCGTGATCTCAGTATCTAAAGGACTGAGTGTGGGTCCCGTAACCAATCAGCCCACCCCAGAAGGTCTCCATGTCCTCACCCAGACAGCGCCTCCTGACTCGGTCTTGTTCCAACAGTGATCTCTAGAAGCCGGCAACGGCTTCACAGCTCTGTGGGTGAGGTGGGCCTCCCAGATGTGAGTATGCCGAGATGCAGAGAAGGGTGCAGTGTGCCTCCTTCTGCAAGGGACAATCTCTCTCACACCCCAAGCACACCTGCAGCGATCCTGGAAGACATGGAAGCCCAGTCTTTGTTGGGCAGCAACACGGCTGTCTCTGTGTGCCCCGATGATCTGGAGAAACGGAGCCACGTGCCCACCTCCTCAGGAGCACGTGCATGTATGCACACACGCTCATGCTCATCCGATCTGTTCGGCTCAGAGGAACCTGCTCCTTCCCGAAGGAAAATAATCTCACAGCAGAGTCTCTGTTGGTCTGCCAGGACTGGTCAGGATGCTTAGAGCTTTTCTGAATGACTCGAGGACTCTCAAAGGTAGAAAAGACAGATCCCACAGTTCTCAGGTAGACTTGGCCAAAGGGTTTCCAACCTTTGCTGCACATGGAACCACCTGGGGAACTTCTGAAATACAGAAGTCTGGGACCTGCCCTGAGGTCCTGACTCAGGGGTCTGGAGTGCAGGTGAGCTGAGGAATGTTTAAAGCCCCCAGGGGATTCATGATAGCCATGTTGAGAACAATGACTTGTTGTGACTTGGTTAGATAAAGCAGACACACCTGAGTAGCACAGGAAAATGCCCAGGGAAGATTTTCTGCCACATGTAAGTGCTTTCAATCTGCTCCTGGGTCCCTGAAATCTGGCAGCTGGGATCATCATCTACTGCATCATGGTGCAAGGATTAGGCTGAAAACCAACCCGTGAGAGGGGTATTTATAGCTGGTACTCTATGGACCTTTTTGGAGAGCACACTTCATGACGTGAGGAATGAGCTTACGACACTGGGTTCCTTCAGGGAGAAATAGGTGTGGAGAGGGTAGCAGGGGAGCCGCCTCATTATGCTGAGCTCCTGGCCTTGCTGCTAGGCGGTGTGGGCTTATCCCCATTCCTTTTCTGTTTAATTCCCAAAGTCACAATGCTCCTGCAGATACCATGCACCTTGAGCTACCCGAGCCCCAGAGAGGATGGTCCTTTGGTGAACCCCCAGACTGTCAGAATCTTGACAACTCCTACCAAAGTGAATGAGGACTGTGGTAATTTTGCAGATAACCTCTCAGGTTTCCAAACACAAGGCAAGCTTTAGCAAACTGTCATTTTAAGTCATTGTCTCGGGAAAACCTCAGGAGGCTCTGTATTTGACTTTGCCAGAAGAAGGCAGCGCTGCCGCGGCGAGTGGATGCGCTTCTCCCAGGCCACCCTGGGGGCGGCCACCCAGGAAAGGGACCATCACCTTATACCATCTGTCAGAGTGGCCGCAGCACCCAGGCCACCCCAGGCAGCCACCCAGGAAAGGGACCATCACCTTATACCATCCCAGAGTGGCCGCAGCACCCATCCTGTCACCCAGACTTCCAGACTTGTCCTTCCATACTTCATTACCCTCCTCGCCAGATGGAGGGGCTGTGTGGTTGAGCAGATAAAGGCACGTCGCTGGGGCCCAATGCCCGGCTCTCCTATCATCCAGCCGTGTGACTGTGGACAAGTCCCTTAAGCTGTCTGTGCCTAATTTTTCATCTGTGAAGGGAAGACAGCTCCTTTATGTGTCCTACAGTGGTGCTGTGAGGACTAAGTGAGCTGGTATATTTAACAGTGTAGGCTATGATTATAGAGCACAAAAAGCACCTAGTTGCTTCACTTTGTTGTTGAAGAGTCTGGGTTGGACAACTGCTGGTGAAGATTAGAACTTTTCTGTTTAATATTTTCTATTTCATTCAATTCTGTGTGTGCTCGCTTGGTTGTGTCCAGCTCTCTGCAGCCCTGTGGACTGTAGCTCTCCACGCTCCCCTGTTCATGGGATTCTCAAGGCAAGGGTACTGGAGTGGGTTAAAAGGGAGCAACCAATTTCACCCTGGACCACACAGAAAAGGAATAATATGAAGCAGGGGATAGATAGACTGCCTTGACAAAAGAAGACCATAGTTGGCCCCTAAATGATCCTCTAGATACGATTGACTACGGGGAACATCAGTTGTTACAATGAAGACAATTCTTTCAGGGCTACTCCAGGCATTGTGCTGCATGATCTGTTTAACCCTGCTAACACCTTGCAAGGTTAGTGCTGTCAAACCCGTATAAGCAAAAGGCTCAAAAAGAAAAAGAAAAAGAGGCTCAGAGAGATTAACTTGTCCCAAATTACATTAAAGAGTGATAGAGGTGGGACTTAATTTCAGGTCAGTGTGACTTACTAGTCTTGACTATTAGAGCAAAAATGGATAATACCATCAAAACCCAGCTGAATAATGTTCACAATTTTTCACATATCATTTTGTTTATCATAGTCCTATAACCAGTTGTATCAGTTAGGGTTCAGAGAAAGACAACCAGCGGGAGTCATATGAAAAATATTTATTATGAGGAGTTGGCTTACACAATTATGAGGGCTGGAAAGGCAAGTCTGGAATCCCCAGGGCAGATCATCAGGAAGGGCCAGCTGGAATTCTGCAGTTTCTTCTTTCTTAGGCAAATCTCAGTTCTGCACTTAAAGTCTTCCAGTTGATTGAATCATGCCCATCCAGGCTACCCAGGATAATCTACCTTACTTAATGTCAACTGACAATGGGCTTTAACCACATCTACAAAATATCTTCACAGCAATATCTAGATTAGCGTTTGACTGAGTAACCGAAGACTATAGCCTGGGCCACTGACACATGAAACTGACCACCACAGTGCCCCCCTGTTAACGTCCACACCTATGGTCTTAAATATACTTACTCTCCAAACAAAGGCAGTAGCAAAGGTTTCCTTGGGGACTTCCCCAAGGTCAGCAGGGAAAGAAACCACCTGCAATTCAAGAGACGAAGGGGACATGGGTTCAGTCCCTGGGTTGGGAAGATTCCCTGGAGAAGGCAGTGGCCACCCACTCCAGTGTTCTTGACCTAGAAAATGTCGTGGACAGAGGAGTCCTTGGAGTGACCATCCAGAGGATCACAGAGTAGTCAGAGTAGTCAGGCATGACTGAGTGACTGAGCACAGTTGTGCTCACACTTAATGTGAGACAACTCTTCTGCATACAACCAGAAAATGCTGAGTGTTTTCAGAAGAGCATGCACAATCCTTGGATATTTTAACATTTAAATTCTATGATATAAAGCTGCCTATTATTAGGAAGTCATAAGTAGATAAAAAAAAAAGAAGGAAACCAAAATTTGTATTAGAACATATAGAAACATATCCATAAAAATAAGAAGTTAATACTCGCAGGTATCACAGTCCTGCTTTCTGCAATGGCTTGTGTGTTGTAGCTGCTTTTTACAGTCATGTTCTTTTCCTATGGAGACAGAGTGCAAAGGCATCAAGTGGCCATCTCAGCTTCCAGCTCAAGGAAATCATTTTACGTCCCCTGGTGAAAGCATTCGCTCCCATAAAAAAAAAAAAGGGGGAAAAAAACCAGTTGTATCAGTTAGGGTTCAGAGAAAGACAACCAGCGGGAGTCATATGAAAAATATTTATTATGAGGAGTTGGCTTACACAATTATGAGGGCTGGAAAGGCAAGTCTGGAATCCCCAGGGCAGATCATCAGGAAGGGCCAGCTGGAATTCTGCAGTTTCTTCTTTCTTAGGCAAATCTCAGTTCTGCACTTAAAGTCTTCCAGTTGATTGAATCATGCCCATCCAGGCTACCCAGGATAATCTACCTTACTTAATGTCAACTGACAATGGGCTTTAACCACATCTACAAAATATCTTCACAGCAATATCTAGATTAGCGTTTGACTGAGTAACCGAAGACTATAGCCTGGGCCACTGACACATGAAACTGACCACCACAGTGCCCCCCTGTTAACGTCCACACCTATGGTCTTAAATATACTTACTCTCCAAACAAAGGCAGTAGCAAAGGTTTCCTTGGGGACTTCCCCAAGGTCAGCAGGGAAAGAAACCACCTGCAATTCAAGAGACGAAGGGGACATGGGTTCAGTCCCTGGGTTGGGAAGATTCCCTGGAGAAGGCAGTGGCCACCCACTCCAGTGTTCTTGACCTAGAAAATGTCGTGGACAGAGGAGTCCTTGGAGTGACCATCCAGAGGATCACAGAGTAGTCAGAGTAGTCAGGCATGACTGAGTGACTGAGCACAGTTGTGCTCACACTTAATGTGAGACAACTCTTCTGCATACAACCAGAAAATGCTGAGTGTTTTCAGAAGAGCATGCACAATCCTTGGATATTTTAACATTTAAATTCTATGATATAAAGCTGCCTATTATTAGGAAGTCATAAGTAGATAAAAAAAAAAGAAGGAAACCAAAATTTGTATTAGAACATATAGAAACATATCCATAAAAATAAGAAGTTAATACTCGCAGGTATCACAGTCCTGCTTTCTGCAATGGCTTGTGTGTTGTAGCTGCTTTTTACAGTCATGTTCTTTTCCTATGGAGACAGAGTGCAAAGGCATCAAGTGGCCATCTCAGCTTCCAGCTCAAGGAAATCATTTTACGTCCCCTGGTGAAAGCATTCCTCCCTTTGGAACTAAACCCTTTAGACCAGCAGAGTTGAAGAGCTTAAGAATGGGAACATAAGTTCCACTAGTGGTTTGCTGGAGGTAAGTGTGAGTAAAGTCGCTTTCATTTCCACCTCTTAGCTTTTGGGCCTGTGAGCACTGGCTACGGGAGAAACAGCAGGATACATCTAACACAGTCTCCTACAGGACATTACCCTGCACTCTTTGTCTTGGCACCTGTAACTGAGTCTTTGGAAGGCCATTTCTCCATTCTATCAAGCCAGCTGTTCAGGGTGATGGAGAACACATTGAAACTAGGAAATTCTATGAGCATGGGCTCATGATCACACTTCATTTTTTTGTAAAGTGGCTTCTTCCATCAGCTCAGTACTGTGGAGGCTGCCCTGGTGGCTCAGTGGGGAAGAACCCCCCTGCCAGTGCAGCAGACATGGGCTCCATCCCTAATCTGGATGCCACGGGGCAGCTAAGCCCGAACACCACAATGATTGAGCCTCTGCTCTAGAGTTCAGGAACTGCATTACTAAGCCCACACGGAGCAACTAGTGAAGCCCATGGACTCAACGGAAGCCATCGAAGTCAGAAGCCGGTGCGTCGCAACTAGAGAGCAGACTCCGCCTGCTGCAACTAGAGGGAAAAGAAAAAGCCTACATGCACAGCAGTGAAGACCCAAAGAAGCCATACATAAATAAATAATAAATAAAAATATGTGGAATACAGTCATGCGGGTGGGTGAGGCGTTGTGCCGGTGCAGAGAGGGTATGTCGGAAAGAATTGTCTCATGCAAGAAAGATAAATATGTCTCCAGAGTAAACAGAGATGGAACAAAGTGCTGCCTCTTCTGTGATGGAGGCAGTCTCATCAACATACCTCTAGGTAGCTGGATGATTACCTGGGAAAGATTTCATACTGAGCAGTCAGTGTGGGTCTTTGCTGCTGGCAGAAGATAGGGCACTCAGAAGTGGCTGCATCCAGATGATCCCTGATGAATGGAAGTCCACAGTACTGAGCCTCTACGTAAGCTCCGTGCCTTCCAATGTGCCCACTTGTGGCCATAAGGCAATGGCAGGGATGGCTGAGCAGAGACTGACCATTATCCACAGAAAGGGTTATCTATTCACTTTATTATTAAAATCTTCCTTCACCAAGATCACATTTTGGTGAGCATGCACATGGAACAGAAATGTCTTCTCATTATTTGCCCATTCAGAGAAGTCTATCCACATGCCTTTTCCTCAGACCTGCTTGTCCTCAATTTTCTAGTCATATTTCTTCCAAGTTCCTGACCAAACATCCAAACTACTGCTTGTAGCCCATAAGTCAGCATGGACTTGTACCTCTGGCCATCTCTCCTTCCTAGGAACAACCATGTGCATTACTCAGAGTCCTATTAATACTTGTCTCTTCATCACTATCTTTCAGGAATATTCCAGAAAGGGACTGCGGTGCTGTTCTGTCCATTTTTAGGACAGAACTCATCCCTGAGAGTTAAATGCCTGGAAAGAGGTATAACCATTTGTTGATTAAGTCAGCATTTTCTTTTCCTCAGTTATCTTGTCATAGAAAACACTCCTGGAGGCCGTAGCTGCAGGAGGGAGTAGAGAAGGAGGCAGGCGTCACAGTTGTTTGCCTTTGGGGCATTTCTTCATGGGACTTACTTGTGCCTCACCAACCTGCTTAAGTCTGACCTCTTATACACTACTTCCATTTGGTTATAGCATGCTCCTATGTTGATCAGTTTATAGTTTGGTGGATTAGTTTGTGATGAGCAGCTCAGGTCATGTGGCAGTTTGATGACCTGTGATTAAGTGTTCGGTCTCTACTAAATCCCTGGAGAGTTAAACGCTGCTTCTCAAAAGGAGAGTCAGTTGCTCACAGAGAAAGATAGGACTTTACTACAAAATCCTGAAGGTTTGTGCTGTGGTTCACCTACAGAGACAAGTCAAAGGCTTCAGACAACATTTCTAATTGACACTGATGCTTCAAACCTTCTAGAATCTTCTGGCTCAAGTGCCAGAGGAGTTTGCCCAGCAGCTTTCTTTTGTTCTAGACTCTGATCAAAGTTAATAATTTTTTAGATTACTCAGTATATGGGGTAGAGTGGCACATCCAAATGAGGAAGCTGTTGTTCCTCCAGACTAGAGACTCACTGGCACTGTGACTCTTTTTTTGATTGTAAAAGCGGCCACATGCAACAATTTACCCTTCATCCTCAGAAGGATATGTTGACATGCCCTCCCATGCTGGATCCCTAGATTAAGCTTCACTGAGGTGAGTCTTTACTAGGTTTATTCCACACCCTCTGATATGCAGTGTCTTAACAATGTGTAAAGTGGTTGCTCCTTCCTGCTCAGTGGGTTCTATCAGCATGATACCTCAGTATCATGAGTCAGCATGATGTCTTGTGAATGGGAAAAGTGATCAAGGTCCTATGGACTAAATGCTGACAAAGAACTGGAGAGCTGATAGACCACTGAGGTGGGACAGTGAGGTGTATTGTTGACCCTGCCAGCTGAAAGCAAACTACTTTTGGCTATCTTGCTAAAAGGTTTTTTTTTTTTAAAGTGTTTGCCCGATCAGTAGCTCTGTATCAAGTACCAGGGGATATGTTAATTTGCTCAAGCAGTGAAGCTACATCTGGAACATCAATTGTAATCCGAGCAACCACCTGATTAAGTTTATTATTACCCACTGTCATTCTCCAACATCTATCTGTTTTCTGCACAGGCCAAATAGGAGCTGTGGATGGGACTGTGGTAGAAATCAACATCTCTGCATCTTTCAAGTCATCAATGGTGACAATACTTTCTGCAGTTCCCCAAGGAATGCGGTACTGCATTTGCCTAGTATTGTAGGTAAAGATAGTTCTGATGGCTTCCCCTTGGTCTTTCTATAATAGCCCTCATGGAACCAACCTGGAGGTTCTGACAGTTCTGAGATTCTAAATACACATACTCCTTATGAATACTCCAGGTCCGAGGAAATAAGCACAGGATAGATTCAGGCACATACAGGACTGAGTCTGATGGACCTTAATGAACGTTGCTCAGTCATACCTGACTCTTTGTCAATCCTGAAGGTTTGTGCTGTGGTTCACCTACAGAGACAAGTCAAAGGCTTCAGACAACATTTCTAATTGACACTGATGCTTCAAACCTTCTAGAATCTTCTGGCTCAAGTGCCAGAGGAGTTTGCCCAGCAGCTTTCTTTTGTTCTAGACTCTGATCAAAGTTAATAATTTTTTAGATTACTCAGTATATGGGGTAGAGTGGCACATCCAAATGAGGAAGCTGTTGTTCCTCCAGACTAGAGACTCACTGGCACTGTGACTCTTTTTTTGATTGTAAAAGCGGCCACATGCAACAATTTACCCTTCATCCTCAGAAGGATATGTTGACATGCCCTCCCATGCTGGATCCCCTAGATTAAGCTTCACTGAGGTGAGTTTTTACTAGGTTTATTCCACACCCTCTGATATGCAGTGTCTTAACAATGTGTAAAGTGGTTGCTCCTTCCTGCTCAGTGGGTTCTATCAGCATGATACCTCAGTATCATGAGTCAGCATGATGTCTTGTGAATGGGAAAAGTGATCAAGGTCCTATGGACTAAATGCTGACAAAGAACTGGAGAGCTGATAGACCACTGAGGTGGGACAGTGAGGTGTATTGTTGACCCTGCCAGCTGAAAGCAAACTACTTTTGGCTATCTTGCTAAAAGGTTTTTTTTTTTTAAAGTGTTTGCCCGATCAGTAGCTCTGTATCAAGTACCAGGGGATATGTTAATTTGCTCAAGCAGTGAAGCTACATCTGGAACATCAATTGTAATCCGAGCAACCACCTGATTAAGTTTATTATTACCCACTGTCATTCTCCAACATCTATCTGTTTTCTGCACAGGCCAAATAGGAGCTGTGGATGGGACTGTGGTAGAAATCAACATCTCTGCATCTTTCAAGTCATCAATGGTGACAATACTTTCTGCAGTTCCCCAAGGAATGCGGTACTGCATTTGCCTAGTATTGTAGGTAAAGATAGTTCTGATGGCTTCCCCTTGGTCTTTCTATAATAGCCCTCATGGAACCAACCTGGAGGTTCTGACAGTTCTGAGATTCTAAATACACATACTCCTTATGAATACTCCAGGTCCGAGGAAATAAGCACAGGATAGATTCAGGCACATACAGGACTGAGTCTGATGGACCTTAATGAAAGTTGCTCAGTCATACCTGACTCTTTGTCACCAATGACCAAGCCGTGGAATTCTCCCAGCAAGAATACTGGAGTGGATAACCTTTCCCTTCTCCAGTGGATTTTCTCAACCCAGGGGCCAAACCCAGGTTCTCACATTGCAGGTAGATTCTTGACTATCTGAGCCACCAGGGAAGCCCAAGAATACTGGAGTAGGTAGCCTATCCCTTCTCCAAGAGAGCTCCCCAGCCCAGGCATCGAACCAGGGTCTCCTGCACTGCAGGTGATTCTTTACCAGCTGAACTACAAGGGAATCCTGACGGTTCTCTGTGAATATCTATGCACATCTATTCCTTTATTTATTCTTCACAATGACCTTTTCAGGATAATAGAACAAGTGAAATTATCTGTAGTTTACAGATGAAAAAACTGGAAGTGGTAATGTGAGCAGTGTGTGATTCCCCAGCAAATAAAAATTCCAGGAAAAGGACTCAGAGCTATAAAGAACTGTTGACATCATTGTACCCTGCCTCTTGTTAGTCACGGGACTCTGTCCAGTATCTCCGCAAGTTTCAAGAAGGTTTGTCTGGTATTTAATAGAGGAAAAATAGAACTGAATCATTTACTGGTCAATTTGCTCATTACAGATCTTAGTGAATTGTTGTTTGATGATCATCCTCAGCCTAGGATGGCCCTGGACCTTGGGCTTTCCTAAGTAGTGTCTTTGTCATGCTTAGAAGGAGATTACAAGTCAATCCTTCCACATTGTGAAGTGAGTGTAAAAAAGGAGTCTTCTGGAAGAGGTGAGGTCTGGGGGGAAGTTCGCGAGTCGGGGGACACGTGTAGACCTGTGGAGGATTCAGGTCCATGTGTGGCAGTAAACAACAAAACTCTGTCAAAAATGAAATAAAGGGCTTCCCTGGCGGTCCAGTGGGTAAGGACACCACCTTGCAGTGCAAGGGGCGCTAGTTGGCTCTCTGGCCTGGGAAGATCCCACGTGCTGCAGATCCACGCTGCCATGGAGTGGCTGGACCAGGTCCGAGGAAATAAGCACAGGATAGATTCAGGCACATACAGGACTGAGTCTGATGGACCTTAATGAAAGTTGCTCAGTCATACCTGACTCTTTGTCACCAATGACCAAGCCGTGGAATTCTCCCAGCAAGAATACTGGAGTGGATAACCTTTCCCTTCTCCAGTGGATTTTCTCAACCCAGGGGCCAAACCCAGGTTCTCACATTGCAGGTAGATTCTTGACTATCTGAGCCACCAGGGAAGCCCAAGAATACTGGAGTAGGTAGCCTATCCCTTCTCCAAGAGAGCTCCCCAGCCCAGGCATCGAACCAGGGTCTCCTGCACTGCAGGTGATTCTTTACCAGCTGAACTACAAGGGAATCCTGACGGTTCTCTGTGAATATCTATGCACATCTATTCCTTTATTTATTCTTCACAATGACCTTTTCAGGATAATAGAACAAGTGAAATTATCTGTAGTTTACAGATGAAAAAACTGGAAGTGGTAATGTGAGCAGTGTGTGATTCCCCAGCAAATAAAAATTCCAGGAAAAGGACTCAGAGCTATAAAGAACTGTTGACATCATTGTACCCTGCCTCTTGTTAGTCACGGGACTCTGTCCAGTATCTCCGCAAGTTTCAAGAAGGTTTGTCTGGTATTTAATAGAGGAAAAATAGAACTGAATCATTTACTGGTCAATTTGCTCATTACAGATCTTAGTGAATTGTTGTTTGATGATCATCCTCAGCCTAGGATGGCCCTGGACCTTGGGCTTTCCTAAGTAGTGTCTTTGTCATGCTTAGAAGGAGATTACAAGTCAATCCTTCCACATTGTGAAGTGAGTGTAAAAAAGGAGTCTTCTGGAAGAGGTGAGGTCTGGGGGGAAGTTCGCGAGTCGGGGGACACGTGTAGACCTGTGGAGGATTCAGGTCCATGTGTGGCAGTAAACAACAAAACTCTGTCAAAAATGAAATAAAGGGCTTCCCTGGCGGTCCAGTGGGTAAGGACACCACCTTGCAGTGCAAGGGGCGCCAGTTTGATCCCTGGCCTGGGAAGATCCCATGTGCTGCAGATCCACGCTGCCATGGAGTGGCTGGACCAATGTGTCCAACTACCGAGCCGGAGCTCTGGAGCATATGCACCCAGAGCCGGCGCTCTGCAACAAGAGAGGCCACTGTGATGGGAGGTCCACACGGGCCAAAGAACAAAGATGGGTGAAAATAGGTAAATGAAGAATCAATAGAAGTGGCCAAAAAAAGAAATGAAAAGAAAAGAAAAACACCAAAATTTGAAAAACAAACAAACCAAAAAGAAGGAGCATTCTTTTCAACTGTCTTGAGGCTCTCCCTTGGCTGTCGGGGCGTGTGAAAGCAGGGAGAGCTGGTTCTGACTCTGGCTGGTCTCCTGTATGCCTTTACATCAATCAGCTTTTGCAGATCTGACAGTGGGTTCACCCATCCCACCACCCACGCTGGTTGATTCTTTATGATATTAGATAGTGGAGTGTCTGTGTCTGAGGCTACAGTTAGCCAGAGGCAAGGTAGCACTGCCTGTTCTAGGGTCAAATTAAGATACTGAGAGCTTCCCTCAGAGGTCACATTACTCTGGGGAACAGAGACTATGGGAGAGGTAGGGTCATGGTCGGGAGAGGACATCTCCAAGGAAGGTGGATGCTAAACACAAGGAGTCAGAAACTCAGAAAAGGTGCTACAAGTTGGTGGGCTAATGAATGCATTGTGCCAGGGTGAGGAATGATGCATAAGTTCCTCCATCCATAGGGATGGAGCACACAGGCTATTAGTTTAGTGCCCAGACCCACCACAGTATGGGTTAAGACAAGGTGAAAAAACAAAACAAAAAAACCCTGACTGTTCTGGATCCTTTGATTTGCCAGTATGACTCCTTCTGCCTACTGTCCTGGGACAAGCTCCAGGATTCTTCCAGGTCACAGCTTCTTGTCTTGGCTATGGACAGTGCCCAGCACCAGTGCCCACATCTATAGACCCTCCAGCATTAATTCTGTGGGTCTTGGGTCTTTTACTTGACTGTTTCTGTGGCCTCCACTGAACACAGAGAAGCGTCAGACACTGTTTAGTACCATCATAGTCAACCAGTGAGACCTGGACTTGTTTGCTTACTTACTTGATTACTTAATTACATAATGCCTCTGATTTTTAGGAAACACATGGCTGATTCTCTATGATTTTTAGGAAAAACATGGTAGAAGAAAGAATCTACTGTTTCTTTTCTTTCTTGCCCTTAGTTTAAGTTGCTTCTGGTTTTAAAAACAAAAGCCCCAGACTTGCTAGCCCGTCTATAGCAAACCCAAGGTCGTAGATCCTTTCTGGCCCTCTTCTCTCATTTCCCTGGCATGCACCTTCTGGTCTGCTCTCTCTCATGGTAGCATTCTCTCAAGCATCATGCTGCACATTCTTTCCTTTCCTTCTTTTTTTTTTTTCATGTTTTCTGACCTAAGCTGAGTCTTTTAACTTTAAGGAGGGAAGCCAAGTGTCAGATTTGGCCTTTCCTGAGTCTTGCTTACAGAAAGCCCAGCAATCCCCTGAAGTGACTGGCAGTGCTGTTTCTGGGCCAAATGCAGACGGCAGCTGCAGATGGTGCATTGGAGAGATAGCATGCATGAGACACCTCCCGCCAACCCTGGACGTTCAGGCCCAGCCAGGCCACCAGACTCCTGGCTTCTGGTCAAGACCCCAGCCTTCTCGCATGAAGGCCGTGTGGGAGAGCATCCAGATACCTTAGGAGACTGTCTGGCAACCTGTTCCCTCAGCGTGAGATGCCTTCCTTCCCTGACCTGGGAGCCAGCCTGGAACTAAGGGAAATATGCTTGACAGAATTGAGGTCTTGGGGTCTATTTGAATCCCACAGCCTTTAGGAGAATCTCACTGTTCTTGAGCTTTTTAGGTAAAGAAATCCAGCTTCTGTCACTAAGTCTGTGGATCTTGAATCTTTCATTTTACTGTCTGAAACTCTGTCTCACAACAATCACTTGGGGGCATGTTTGTGGTTTGAATCATTCGGCATCCTTAACTGACTCCTAGGAATTATACCTCCACGTTCCTTTGTTCATTCCTGGCTCAGTCCATATAGATCTGGTGTGAATCCTGACCCCAAGTAAGAGGACATCACCCCTAAGGGACCAGCCAGTACTTTGCATGTCTCCAGACAGAGGGATTGGTTCAGGGATGAACACGTGATGCAGGTCTAACCATAATAATAGTAATTTCATTGCTATGACCGCAGTTATTTCAGTATTGAACAAAGGATTCAAACTATTCCGATAAGAGTGAATTCTGCAGCTTACAGGGTACCAACTGGGGCAGGAAATGCTGTTTTCAGCTGAATTTAAAACTGGGAAGAAGGGCTTCCCTGGTGGTCCAGTGGGTAAGGACACCACCTTGCAGTGCAAGGGGTGCTGGTTTGATCCCTGGCCTGGGAAGATCCCATGTGCCACAGAGCAGCTGAACCGATGTGTCCAACTACCAAGCCGGAGCTCTGGAGCGCATGCGCCCAGAGCCAGTGCTCTACAACGAGAGAAGCCACTGCAATGGGAGGCCCACATAGGCCAAAGAACAAAAAAAATAAGTGAATGAAAGATCAGTAGAAGTGGCCAAAAAAAAAAATACTGGGAAGAAGTAGGACAAAAGTTGTTGACACCATTTGCCACTAAGTGGTCCCTATGAATAAAACCAGTATGGTGAGCACAGTCAAGAGAGTAACTGGGTCCTGATGACATCATGTTATTTCTGGGATCAAACACTATCTGAAATTATTTATGCACTTGGATTTTCTTTCCTGTTACATAAGACAAAAATGTTTTTCATACATAAGCAACTTGGTTCTGATGTACAGAGTCTTAATATACCCTCTGAGTCATGGTGTATTCAGCCTCATCTGAGGTTCGATGATAAATTTTCTGTTTGTGACCCAGACCAAAACTCTGGAATCTGAGCTGAGTCAAGAAAGTGAAATCGCTAGGTCCAAGGGTGTGCAAAAGTTCATTTTCAGGGTATCTTCCTGACCAGGGACTGAACGCATGTCTCCTGAACTGCAGGCAGATTCTCTACCAATGAGCCACCTGAGCCCTGAGCATTATTTCCACTAGTATAGAGCAATACTGATGTAAGTAATTTTTTGGCTCTATCTCCAAAAATATTTCTGAAATCACTTATGAATTCTAACACATTATATGTATATGCTTCAGGAGTTTTAATGCACAAAAATACACCATCTGGGGGCTTCCCCTGGTGGTCCAGTAGGTAAGGACACCGCCTTGCAGTGCAAGGGGCGCTGGTTCGAGCCCTGGCCTGGGAAGATCCCACGTGCCCCGGAGCAGCTGGACTGATGTGTCCAATTACCGAGCCGGAGCTCTGGAGCACATGCGCCCAGAGCCGGCGCTCTGCGACGACAGACGCCACCGCGATGGGAGGCCCACAGGAGCCAAAGAACAAAGACGGATGAAAATAGAGAAAAACCAATAGAAGTGGCCCGGCCGCTCCCCTCCCTCCCCAACCCGACCCCCGCCCAAAAATAAATAAATAAATAAATCTTTACAAAAAAAAAAAAAAAAAGCACCATCTGCAAATAGAGTAAGTTTTATTTCTTCCTCTCCTATATTTCTTTGTTTCTCATAGCCTATTAAACTAGTAAGGACCTCCAGTACAATGCCGAACATAAGGGGCAATAGCAGACATCCTTAACTTCAACACTGTTCTCAGAGAGAATGCTCATTATTTTAACACTATGCAAGATGTTTGTATGTACTCTAGTAGACTACATTCTATTTTCTCCTTGCTGAAGGTGTTTATTTTCTTTTTTCTTTTAAATCATGAATGAATGGATGTTGGAAGCTACTAAATGCTCTTTCTGTCTTTATGAAGGTGATCATAAAGTAATTTTACTTGTTTATTTTTTTAATATGGGAAATTATATAGACTTTTTAATGTTAGATCAAGCTTTCATTCTTGATAAATTATATTTTGGCATATTGTATATTTAATTGGTTAATATTTTTCTCATGATTTTTACATCTATGTTCATGATGGATACTGGCCTATATTTTGTTTATGTAAATTTTTTCAGATTTAGTATTGCAATTATGCTGGATTCATAATATGAGTTTGAAGTAGTCCATATTTTACTGTGCTTTAGGAAAGTTTAGATAAAATTGGCATCATTGTTTCCTTTAATGTTTGGAGTCATTCAGTAGTATAGTTATCTAGGGGTGAATTATTTTTAGTCCAAGTATTGTATTACAGATTCATTTTCTTTAATAAATAATAATTATTTAGATTATTCTATTTCTTGTTGTGTACATTTGAAAAATGTGACCAGGGAATTTGTTCACTTTATTTCCTGAACTTTCAAATTTATTGCCAAATAAAAGTTATAAAATTTTTAATGTCTGTAGACTGTAGAATCACGTCCTTCTTTCATTTCTGATATTTAGTCTTCTCTCTGTCATCTTGCTAAAGGTTTATCAGTTAATCATTTAAATTTGACTTTATTGATGCCCTTCATTGTCTATTGGCTTTTAATTTTATTAAATGTGTCCTTCTTTTTCTTTTTTTTTTTTTAGTTTCTGTGGATTCAAGTAATAATTTTCTTGAGATGGGTAGTCAATGGTTGCTTTTTATCTTCTTTTCCTAATATATGTATTTAAGGCTATGAATTCCCCTCTAAGCCCTGTTTCAGCTTTATCCTCCAACACTGTTATGTCGTCTTTTGATTAAGCCTCACTTGAAATCATTTTCTAATATATATTGTGATTTATTCTTTGATCCATTTAAATATTATTTGTATTTGAGTTCTCAGAGAGAATGCTCATTATTTTAACACTATGCAAGATGTTTGTATGTACTCTAGTAGACTACATTCTATTTTCTCCTTGCTGAAGGTGTTTATTTTCTTTTTTCTTTTAAATCATGAATGAATGGATGTTGGAAGCTACTAAATGCTCTTTCTGTCTTTATGAAGGTGATCATAAAGTAATTTTACTTGTTTATTTTTTTAATATGGGAAATTATATAGACTTTTTAATGTTAGATCAAGCTTTCATTCTTGATAAATTATATTTTGGCATATTGTATATTTAATTGGTTAATATTTTTCTCATGATTTTTACATCTATGTTCATGATGGATACTGGCCTATATTTTGTTTATGTAAATTTTTTCAGATTTAGTATTGCAATTATGCTGGATTCATAATATGAGTTTGAAGTAGTCCATATTTTACTGTGCTTTAGGAAAGTTTAGATAAAATTGGCATCATTGTTTCCTTTAATGTTTGGAGTCATTCAGTAGTATAGTTATCTAGGGGTGAATTATTTTTAGTCCAAGTATTGTATTACAGATTCATTTTCTTTAATAAATAATAATTATTTAGATTATTCTATTTCTTGTTGTGTACATTTGAAAAATGTGACCAGGGAATTTGTTCACTTTATTTCCTGAACTTTCAAATTTATTGCCAAATAAAAGTTATAAAATTTTTAATGTCTGTAGACTGTAGAATCACGTCCTTCTTTCATTTCTGATATTTAGTCTTCTCTCTGTCATCTTGCTAAAGGTTTATCAGTTAATCATTTAAATTTGACTTTATTGATGCCCTTCATTGTCTATTGGCTTTTAATTTTATTAAATGTGTCCTTCTTTTTCTTTTTTTTTTTTTAGTTTCTGTGGATTCAAGTAATAATTTTCTTGAGATGGGTAGTCAATGGTTGCTTTTTATCTTCTTTTCCTAATATATGTATTTAAGGCTATGAATTCCCCTCTAAGCCCTGTTTCAGCTTTATCCTCCAACACTGTTATGTCGTCTTTTGATTAAGCCTCACTTGAAATCATTTTCTAATATATATTGTGATTTATTCTTTGATCCATGGGTTATTTAAAAGCATATTGCTTCATTTAAAAACATCTGGAGAGTTTTCAAGTTATCATTTGTCTCTGAATTCTTCCTTAGATCCATTGTCAGAAAGCATACTCTATGATTTCAACCCTTTACTATTTGGTGATATTTTCTTTATGGCCCAACATATAGTCAATTTGGGTAGGTCTTTCACATATGCTTAAAAAGAATGTTTATTCTCCAGTTGTTAGGTGCAATGTTCTACATATGTTGTCAGCATTTATCCTGCTTTGTATTCTCTGATCTTCCTGGATTTGTGTTTTGGTTGTCTGACATTAATTTGAGGAAATTCTCAGTCGTCCTTGTTTCAAACAGTTCTTCTGTTCCTTTCCCTCCGTTTGCTCCTCTGGTATTCACATGGCGGGTATCACGTCACACCTTCTGTGGTGGTCTCACAGTCCTTGGGTGTTCTCTGCGGTTTGTATTTTTCCCCAGTCTTTGTTCTCTTTGCTTTTCAGCTTTTGAAGTTTCTACTGATACCTGGACAAGCTCTTTCCCCAGCCTCGTCAAGCCAACTTCTAGGCCCGTCAAAGCCATTCTTCACTCCAGTTAGAGTGTTTGAGGGGTTTTGTTTTGTTACAGTATCTTCATCTCTAGCATTTCTCTTTGGCTCTTTCTTAGGATTTCCATCTCTCTATGTACATTGCCCATCTGTCGCAGCATGCTTTCTACTGTATCTATTAGAACTTTTAGCATATTAATCATGATTGGTTGGAGTTTCCAGTCTGATAATTCCAAAATTTCTTTCACATCTTGTTCAGATGCATGCTCTGTCTCTTCAAATTATATTTTTTGCCTTTTTGTATGTCTTGTCAATGTCTTTTTCTTGACAGCTTGACATTATATACCAGGTAAAAGGAACTGCTGTAAATAAGCCTTTAGGGATGCGGGGCTGAGGCGCTGGGGAGGAGGAAGCACTCTGTAGGCTCTGATGAGGTCTCAGGATTTCAATGAACCCAGACCTCTGACCTGCACCCTTGACTCGTGCTCAGGCTTCTCTTCTCACGGCTGTGTGGGACAGCTCGCTGAAGGGGTCTGGGGCTGGGTGTTTCCCTTCTCCCATGTGAAAGACTAGAGCTCACTGAGTTGAGTATTTTCTTTCCCCTCAGGTCACTTAGGCTCTAATACTAGCCCAGCAGGTTGATCTCCAGTTAACAAGTTTCCCCTGAGGGAAGACTTTATTAAAATGAACAGAGTACTTGCAGCATATTCAAACTGTTTCCCTACCCTTGCTGGAAGCACATGGGGATTTTTCTCTGATATTTACTTGGAGGACCTGGTCAAGTTCCTGGAGGTAAAACTTAAGTTTGGAGGAACCCCTAGAGCGTGGTTCCCCTGGAGCTTTTAAATCTCAGAGCTGTTTCGTTTTTTTAAACAGCTTTTCGGTACTTACTCAGCTTATCAACATGGAACTTAAATGTAGACAAATGACCTGAGAGGAAATTGTAAACAAAATGCCAAGCCCATTGTGTTGGTTTGCTGGGACCGCTGGTTGCTTAACATCGGACAGTGCTGGCTAGAAGTCCAAAGTTAAGGTATGACAGGGCCATTCTCCCTCCAAAGGTGCTACCAGAGAACAGGCTTTAGGCCTCTCTCTTAGACTCTGGTAGCTCCTTGGCTTGTGGGAACATGTCTTTGCATGGTCTACCTGTGTCTAAATTTCTCCTTTTTATAAGTACGCAGCCCTACTGGAATAGAGGCATGTCCTACTCTAGTATGACGTCTCCTTACTGATTATAGCTGCAAAGACCCAACTTACAAAGAATGTCACATTCTGAAATACTGGGGGTTAGGACTTCACTATATCAATTTGAAGAGAGGACATAATTCAACCCATAATACTGAACTCAAAGTACTTCTATTTCCTTCTGTATCTTTGTCCCTAAGTCCTGGCTTCTCTTAGTGCTCTCTAGTGTCTCTAAGGAGTTTTTCTTTTCAGATTATAGTCTGTTTTTATAATGTTTCTTAGCAAGATAATTAATGTTACTAGCTGTTCCATGATTGACTCTATACTAGCTATTTTGGCCCTACAACATTTTCAGGATTTCAATGAACCCAGACCTCTGACCTGCACCCTTGACTCGTGCTCAGGCTTCTCTTCTCACGGCTGTGTGGGACAGCTCGCTGAAGGGGTCTGGGGCTGGGTGTTTCCCTTCTCCCATGTGAAAGACTAGAGCTCACTGAGTTGAGTATTTTCTTTCCCCTCAGGTCACTTAGGCTCTAATACTAGCCCAGCAGGTTGATCTCCAGTTAACAAGTTTCCCCTGAGGGAAGACTTTATTAAAATGAACAGAGTACTTGCAGCATATTCAAACTGTTTCCCTACCCTTGCTGGAAGCACATGGGGATTTTTCTCTGATATTTACTTGGAGGACCTGGTCAAGTTCCTGGAGGTAAAACTTAAGTTTGGGGGAACCCCTAGAGCGTGGTTCCCCTGGAGCTTTTAAATCTCAGAGCTGTTTCGTTTTTTTAAACAGCTTTTCGGTACTTACTCAGCTTATCAACATGGAACTTAAATGTAGACAAATGACCTGAGAGGAAATTGTAAACAAAATGCCAAGCCCATTGTGTTGGTTTGCTGGGACCGCTGGTTGCTTAACATCGGACAGTGCTGGCTAGAAGTCCAAAGTTAAGGTATGACAGGGCCATTCTCCCTCCAAAGGTGCTACCAGAGAACAGGCTTTAGGCCTCTCTTAGACTCTGGTAGCTCCTTGGCTTGTGGGAACATGTCTTTGCATGGTCTACCTGTGTCTAAATTTCTCCTTTTTATAAGTACGCAGCCCTACTGGAATAGAGGCATGTCCTACTCTAGTATGACGTCTCCTTACTGATTATAGCTGCAAAGACCCAACTTACAAAGAATGTCACATTCTGAAATACTGGGGGTTAGGACTTCACTATATCAATTTGAAGAGAGGACATAATTCAACCCATAATACTGAACTCAAAGTACTTCTATTTCCTTCTGTATCTTTGTCCCTAAGTCCTGGCTTCTCTTAGTGCTCTCTAGTGTCTCTAAGGAGTTTTTCTTTTCAGATTATAGTCTGTTTTTATAATGTTTCTTAGCAAGATAATTAATGTTACTAGCTGTTCCATGATTGACTCTATACTAGCTATTTTGGCCCTACAACAGAAGTCTAATATACAATTTTAACATGGTATGTGGTTCTTCATTTGAAAATTGAAAGAGAGTAATTACCTTACAAGGAATATAGGATTCATAGTAACTGGTGAGGAGACAGTTGAAGAACTTCTTGATTGGAGAAAAGAGCTATAGATAAAACAAGGGAGTTCAGAAAATAATCTACACATGAATCCTGTAGTAACCCACATGTTTAAGGCATCCATGCAAGATGAACTCACTCTGTTTTCTTTCTTTTTTTTTTTTTAAAGATTTATTTATTTATTTATTTTGGGCGGGGGTCGGGTTGGGGAGGGAGGGGAGCGGGCGGGCCACTTCTATTGGTCTTTCATTTCTCTGTTTTCATTCGTCTTTGTTCTTTGGCTCCTGTGGGCCTCCCATCGCGGTGGCGTCTGTAGTTGCAGAGCACTGGCTCTGGGCGCATGCGCTCCAGAGCTCCGGCTCGGTGATTGGACACATCAGTCCAGCCGCTCCGCGGCACGTGGGATCTTCCCAGGCCAGGGATCGAACCGGCGCCCCTTTCACTGCAAGGCGGTGTCCTTATCCACTGGACCACCAGGGGAAGCCCCTCACTCTGTTTTCATCATCGTTTTCCTGGGAACTCATTTAATGCCTAGCCAAGCATCTCCGTAGGTGACTTGATCAACTTCTTGTGACCGCCAATTGGTTACCCGTATTTACTTCCCAGTGCTACAGCTACAGCCCCCACCATTCAGCTGCCTAATCTTCCAGGTCTACACAAACTGAGCCTCTGTTGCCCTCTTATTTTTCTCAGGTTTAGTTTCTGTCATCCTTGACCTGACATCACAAACTGTCTCTCATTCTTCTAGCTTTTGATCCCATGACTCAGTGTCTCAGTTCCCTAGAATTGCCCCTTGTTCCTTCAATCGGAGGCTCTTGACTTGAGGTTCTGCCTGTGATGTTTCCCCTCTTCAATACGGTCTAGATTCCACTAAGAGCTGTGCTGGATGACCCAAGTAAACATCCACCCAGTGGCTGGCCCCACACCCCTTTCTTCACTTTGACCCCTAAAGTCAGTGTTTCCCCCAGCTCTCCTCAGGTCCACAAGCAGTTCCTAAATTAACTCACAAAACTGACAGATTTAGGCTCCATACCAATTATCTCTTGCAAAGTCAATAAATATGTTGTCTTTAAGTTCTCTTTATTCTTCCTAACATTCTAGTTATGAAGAGAGGTTCTCATGGAGTAATCTCTTTTAGAGTGCCCCCACTGTGTGTAAGGCAACTTGGTAAATGTTCTTTAATTATTCGCCTATTCATTTAACAACTATTGATTGAGTGCCCAGGCTTCTGGGGTGATAACAACAGTGGAAAAAAAAGCAGGGGGGTTCTTGCCCCTTGGAGTTCATAGTCCAGTTGAAGAGGAAGACATTACTCAGCAAAATGCTACTGAGATAAGCAAGAGGCAGGAGAGGAGTATGGTGTTCTCTGTCTAAGCCAGAGTCTAGAGCTTTCTATCAGTCCATTCAGGGCTTGTTAAACTCCATCCTAGGAATAATGTCGGAACAGATGTGGTGCAGTGGTTCTCAGTGTATTAGAATTACATGAGGTGCTTTAAAAGAGAAGAAGAAGAAGAAGCCAAGGCTCCACCCTAGAGTGATAAATTAGACTTTTGCAGAATGGAATATAACATGTGCTATTTTAAAAAATAAATATCTGCAGAAACAGCAACACATAGGCTAAGCAGAGAATTCCTGCTCTGGGGAAATGAAAGGATCCCAGATGCCTTAGTTTCATGGTTTCTCACCGTTTTGTCTTATTTGCCCTTCTGTTTTCGCCTGGTCTCTTGTCTTCAGTAATGGGAGTCTTGCTTGGGACTCCTGTTTCAAACCAGAACAGTGACCTCAGGTCCAACTTCTGGGCCCTGGCTCATAAGCCCCGCCCTGGCAACATGAAGCTCAAGCAACTGCTCAGGACCCAGGTCTTCTGAGGAACCATAGTGTTGGGAGCTAAGTGTCATCTTTCACAGCTGGGGCATAAGCTGTTGAAGCAACATTTTTATTTGCAGATAGAATGACATAAAAGAAAGAGGGAGGTAGGAGAGGCAGGTTCTAAGGGTTCTCTGAAGGGCATGGCCACTTTGATCCTCTCCTATGATGCTCTCCAGGCAGCAAGGCTACTGCAGGACACAAGCCCAGTGCCACTGTGGCCCTGAGCTCCTAGACCTAAAGGGCACTCAGAGCCACAAGGACCGTGTGACTGACCAAAACACCAGCCTTCATTGCTGGTGAGCTTTCCCAACTCTTAGGAAAAATGTGACTCCTCCCTCTGCCGCTCTCCCCAGTACCTCAAACCCTGCTGGTCTCCCCATCTCAGGTGGTCCAGAGCCTATTTATTCACTTAATATACTAGTGCTGTTGAGTATGAGTTTCTGCCTCAGAAGCCTCTGTGAATTCAAAGTTTGTTATTATCCCTGGCAAAAGCTAGAGGTATTTTTTTTTTCCAGATTGAAGGACCTTCATTTGCTTTGACAATAAACTGGACAGCAAAATGCTACTGAGATAAGCAAGAGGCAGGAGAGGAGTATGGTGTTCTCTGTCTAAGCCAGAGTCTAGAGCTTTCTATCAGTCCATTCAGGGCTTGTTAAACTCCATCCTAGGAATAATGTCGGAACAGATGTGGTGCAGTGGTTCTCAGTGTATTAGAATTACATGAGGTGCTTTAAAAGAGAAGAAGAAGAAGAAGCCAAGGCTCCACCCTAGAGTGATAAATTAGACTTTTGCAGAATGGAATATAACATGTGCTATTTTAAAAAATAAATATCTGCAGAAACAGCAACACATAGGCTAAGCAGAGAATTCCTGCTCTGGGGAAATGAAAGGATCCCAGATGCCTTAGTTTCATGGTTTCTCACCGTTTTGTCTTATTTGCCCTTCTGTTTTCGCCTGGTCTCTTGTCTTCAGTAATGGGAGTCTTGCTTGGGACTCCTGTTTCAAACCAGAACAGTGACCTCAGGTCCAACTTCTGGGCCCTGGCTCATAAGCCCCGCCCTGGCAACATGAAGCTCAAGCAACTGCTCAGGACCCAGGTCTTCTGAGGAACCATAGTGTTGGGAGCTAAGTGTCATCTTTCACAGCTGGGGCATAAGCTGTTGAAGCAACATTTTTATTTGCAGATAGAATGACATAAAAGAAAGAGGGAGGTAGGAGAGGCAGGTTCTAAGGGTTCTCTGAAGGGCATGGCCACTTTGATCCTCTCCTATGATGCTCTCCAGGCAGCAAGGCTACTGCAGGACACAAGCCCAGTGCCACTGTGGCCCTGAGCTCCTAGACCTAAAGGGCACTCAGAGCCACAAGGACCGTGTGACTGACCAAAACACCAGCCTTCATTGCTGGTGAGCTTTCCCAACTCTTAGGAAAAATGTGACTCCTCCCTCTGCCGCTCTCCCCAGTACCTCAAACCCTGCTGGTCTCCCCATCTCAGGTGGTCCAGAGCCTATTTATTCACTTAATATACTAGTGCTGTTGAGTATGAGTTTCTGCCTCAGAAGCCTCTGTGAATTCAAAGTTTGTTATTATCCCTGGCAAAAGCTAGAGGTATTTTTTTTTTCCAGATTGAAGGACCTTCATTTGCTTTGACAATAAACTGGACAGAACTAGGTACCCACTTTAATAAAAAAAAGTTAGGCCTTCTCCTGGAGTAGACCTGGGGATTCTGCTCCTGAATTCCAGGATCAGCTGCCTGATCCCACAGGGATGTCACTGTCTGCATGGATTCAGGCTCGTGCCTCCTGAGCAGAGTCTCTGCACCAGTCGGACGCCTGCCTGGCCTTGCTGCGCCCTGTGCCCACTGCTCTGCCCTGGCCCTCCTTTCTCCAGCCCTCCTGGGGCACCTGTGGGAGCCTCTCTGGGTCTGGTGGGCGGGTCTGCCTTCTGAGCATCAGAGGTGGGTGTTCTAGGTCAGCAGAGGAAGAGATTTCCGATGCCTGATCTGGGCAGGGACCAAGAGAGGCAGAGTAGAGGGAGTGGAATGGGGACCCTGGCATGGGTGGTGGAGGGGTTCCCCGCCAGGTCCATAGCGTGGAAGACACATGGGAGGCTGTGAATTGGCCACAGCGAAACAAAGTGTAGGACAGCAGAATCCTCACACTTTGTCCAGATGATGTTGGCCTCTCTTAAAAGCTGATACCTCAGAGTCTCTCTAAAGGCTTAATGAAGGGCATGAAGTTTATTTACAAGAATCAATGTCTGAAATTCCAATTTTATATATATATATATATATATATACTCTAAACAATGGATTTTCCCAGTTACTGAAATTAAAATAACAGTCAAAAATTTTATGTTTATAAAAAGAAGGTATCTAGCGGGTCAGAAAGTAGGTTCTAGAGTTAGACTTCCTGGGTTCAAACGCCAGCTCTAGCACTTCGGACAATTTATGTAGCTTCCTTGTAGCTCAGTTTCCTCATCCATAAAGTGTGGAAAATTATCAAAGCTGTCTCTTAGGGTTGTTATGAGACTTAAATGAGTGAATATTTGCAAAGCCCTTAGAGTGATACCTGGCACATAGGGTTATGTACATATTTATTATGCGAGTCTTTGTAAGAGTCTGTGGGCTGGGCCAGCACGGTTCTCCTAGGCTGTTGGGGCTGACTACCAAGCATCAGACTCAACTGGACCAGGTTCCGGACTATTTACACAAAAGGTTATGAGTTTCCCAGGCTTTAATAAAAAAGCTAGAGGTATTTTTCCAGATTGAAGGACCTTCATTTGCTTTGACAATAAACTGGACAGAACTAGGTACCCACTTTAATAAAAAGTTAGGCCTTCTCCTGGAGTAGACCTGGATTCTGCTCCTGAATTCCAGGATCAGCTGCCTGATCCCACAGGGATGTCACTGTCTGCATGGATTCAGGCTCGTGCCTCCTGAGCAGAGTCTCTGCACCAGTCGGACGCCTGCCTGGCCTTGCTGCGCCCTGTGCCCACTGCTCTGCCCTGGCCCTCCTTTCTCCAGCCCTCCTGGGGCACCTGTGGGAGCCTCTCTGGGTCTGGTGGGCGGGTCTGCCTTCTGAGCATCAGAGGTGGGTGTTCTAGGTCAGCAGAGGAAGAGATTTCCGATGCCTGATCTGGGCAGGGACCAAGAGAGGCAGAGTAGAGGGAGTGGAATGGGGACCCTGGCATGGGTGGTGGAGGGGTTCCCCGCCAGGTCCATAGCGTGGAAGACACATGGGAGGCTGTGAATTGGCCACAGCGAAACAAAGTGTAGGACAGCAGAATCCTCACACTTTGTCCAGATGATGTTGGCCTCTCTTAAAAGCTGATACCTCAGAGTCTCTCTAAAGGCTTAATGAAGGGCATGAAGTTTATTTACAAGAATCAATGTCTGAAATTCCAATTTTATATATATATATATATATATACTCTAAACAATGGATTTTCCCAGTTACTGAAATTAAAATAACAGTCAAAAATTTTATGTTTATAAAAAGAAGGTATCTAGCGGGTCAGAAAGTAGGTTCTAGAGTTAGACTTCCTGGGTTCAAACGCCAGCTCTAGCACTTCGGACAATTTATGTAGCTTCCTTGTAGCTCAGTTTCCTCATCCATAAAGTGTGGAAAATTATCAAAGCTGTCTCTTAGGGTTGTTATGAGACTTAAATGAGTGAATATTTGCAAAGCCCTTAGAGTGATACCTGGCACATAGGGTTATGTACATATTTATTATGCGAGTCTTTGTAAGAGTCTGTGGGCTGGGCCAGCACGGTTCTCCTAGGCTGTTGGGGGCTGACTACCAAGCATCAGACTCAACTGGACCAGGTTCCTAGAGGCCTTGGGCAGCCGCAGTCCATTTATTCGGCAAAATGTTCACTGTGGCTGTTGTCATACTTCTGTCCCAGCCCCACACCACAAGACAGCCAACACACATTTAGCTTTGAGCAAAGTGGACTCCATTCTAAGATGATAAAATAATAACAGCCATTCAGTAGGAAGGATACCCTAACACCCAAAGCAGGGGCTTCCCTGTGGCTCAGTGGAAAAGAATCTGTCTGCAGTGCCGGAGACACAGGAGACATGGGTTTAGTTCCTGAGTGTGGACGATCCCCTGGAGGAGGGCACGGCAACGCACTCCAGTCTTCTTGCCTGGAGAATCCCGTGGACAGAGGAGCCTGTGGGCTACAGCCCATGGGGCTACAAAGAGTCAGACACGACTGAAGTGACCGTGCACACACGCACAGCCCACTGAATCTACATGATCTGCTGTATGTACCCTAATTTCTCAAATATTTACAATTTTTAAAATTACATCTTAAAATCAAAGAAATATGGTATCTGCAAATTTGCTCCCCCAGGTAGTATTTTGAATTACTGGTTATAAACAATTTAGTGTGGACAACATTTGCTGGATATGATGATTTCAGTTTTGAAATAAGTAACTTTTACTTGTTGCACAATAATTATCTTGCTGAAATCATTCCTGGAGCAATATCTAAGCTCAAATGATCACTGTAGAGAAAATATTTAGCTTGCTAGATTTGTTTGTAAGTATCTACTTCATTCAATAATCAGATCTAAGCATTGAGATCATGTCAAACAAAACCAATCAAGATTCTGCAAGAGAATGATCATTTGCTTTTCCTTTTATATCTTCTGTCTCTCCTTTTGATTTTTAACATTCTGTTTCATTGGCTAGAATTTCCAGAACAATGTTAAATAATTGTGTTTAACAGAGGTTACCTTCATCCTTCCCTACTTTTGATAGAAATTGATCTAATGTTTAATAATTAAATATAATATTGGAGGCTGGTTTGAGTAACATTTTATGTACAAAGCCCTTAGAGTGATACCTGGCACATAGGGTTATGTACATATTTATTATGCGAGTCTTTGTAAGAGTCTGTGGGCTGGGCCAGCACGGTTCTCCTAGGCTGTTGGGGCTGACTACCAAGCATCAGACTCAACTGGACCAGGTTCCTAGAGGCCTTGGGCAGCCGCAGTCCATTTATTCGGCAAAATGTTCACTGTGGCTGTTGTCATACTTCTGTCCCAGCCCCACACCACAAGACAGCCAACACACATTTAGCTTTGAGCAAAGTGGACTCCATTCTAAGATGATAAAATAATAACAGCCATTCAGTAGGAAGGATACCCTAACACCCAAAGCAGGGGCTTCCCTGTGGCTCAGTGGAAAAGAATCTGTCTGCAGTGCCGGAGACACAGGAGACATGGGTTTAGTTCCTGAGTGTGGACGATCCCCTGGAGGAGGGCACGGCAACGCACTCCAGTCTTCTTGCCTGGAGAATCCCGTGGACAGAGGAGCCTGTGGGCTACAGCCCATGGGACTACAAAGAGTCAGACACGACTGAAGTGACCGTGCACACACGCACAGCCCACTGAATCTACATGATCTGCTGTATGTACCCTAATTTCTCAAATATTTACAATTTTTAAAATTACATCTTAAAATCAAAGAAATATGGTATCTGCAAATTTGCTCCCCCAGGTAGTATTTTGAATTACTGGTTATAAACAATTTAGTGTGGACAACATTTGCTGGATATGATGATTTCAGTTTTGAAATAAGTAACTTTTACTTGTTGCACAATAATTATCTTGCTGAAATCATTCCTGGAGCAATATCTAAGCTCAAATGATCACTGTAGAGAAAAATATTTAGCTTGCTAGATTTGTTTGTAAGTATCTACTTCATTCAATAATCAGATCTAAGCATTGAGATCATGTCAAACAAAACCAATCAAGATTCTGCAAGAGAATGATCATTTGCTTTTCCTTTTATATCTTCTGTCTCTCCTTTTGATTTTTAACATTCTGTTTCATTGGCTAGAATTTCCAGAACAATGTTAAATAATTGTGTTTAACAGAGGTTACCTTCATCCTTCCCTACTTTTGATAGAAATTGATCTAATGTTTAATAATTAAATATAATATTGGAGGCTGGTTTGAGTAACATTTTATTATTTTGCAGAAATATATATACACTTCTAGTTTGCATAGAAATTTTAAAAGTAGAAATGTAAGCAAAATTTAATCCCATGCCTTTTTTGGCATCTATATAGACCATACAGTTTTCCTTATTTAACCTTATTAGCACCAATGTAATATTAAAAAGTCAATTACCTAGAATTTATCATCGTAATAGAGAAATTAAAACATAGCACCATTTTGTTAGGTGAATTCCCTATTTTATGAAGTGTCTGTGACAAGTGTCTGAACCCAAGCAGTCAGTCTCTACCAGCCAGCATGTGGCTGGTATCTCAGGGCTCTGAGACTAATTATAATGGTGCCAGCCTAGGCAGGACACCATTAGGAGGTCAGACCTGCCAGAAGAAATCAATTATAGACGATGAACCTTGTTTGGATGTGTCCCATGCCCCCGCCCCCTTGGAGGGCCAAGGCCTCCCTTCCTGGCGCCGAGATCCCGAGTGCCAGAGCCTGTCGCTCATGCCACCTGGCATGCACTGCCCCACACCCCAGCCATCTTCGCCTTTTTGTTCCGCACAGAATGAGTGGTGAGACCTGGAGATGATATGCAGATAAGGACTCCTCTTTATGGAGACACCCGTGTCCACCAAAAGAGCAGATCGTAGACACATTCCACAATCCTCTGGCAGAAAACAGGTTCATTGCACACTTGCCCACAGGTGCTCAGAGGTCACACACATACTCACGGATGTACGCCCTTCCCCTCGCACTAGGAGATATGTTGACTGCGGTAAGGGCTTCGTCCAGGCTTGCTTCATGAATGAGTGAACGAGTAAGAGGACTCTGCGGTCCAAGGGCGTCAGTCAATTACACCCATGTCCACGTCCACCCAGCTGCACAGGCAGGCGGGAGAACACCGTCCCTGCAGCTCTCCACTTATAGCCACTGCTGTCACGGTCCCTCCAAGCTGCAAGCCTCCTTTCCAGAAGTGTCCGCAACAGTTAGGAGAATGCTTTTAACCTCAAGGCTCAAAAGTCTCAATCCCAACTCCCTTAACCACTGACAGTTTTATGGCTGCACATAATAGGAGGTCCAGA
The DNA here is from genome assembly GCA_022376925.1 of Tragulus kanchil. Classification (NCBI taxonomy): domain Eukaryota; kingdom Metazoa; phylum Chordata; class Mammalia; order Artiodactyla; family Tragulidae; genus Tragulus; species Tragulus kanchil. Next base: position 119,912,012 of record JAIOJX010000026.1, read on the forward strand.
AATAGTTCTACGGCTGACTGGAGACTGTCGAGAAGCACTAAACTTTATCCTGTTGCCCTCTCTGCCATTTGCAGAACCATCTTAACCCAGAGCCTCGTTTTCTTTGTGGATGCGGGACGGCTCCTGGGAGCAATCAGGGCTAAATACTGCATAGTTCTTACTCAGGGAGAAAAAGTAACAGTCTTCTCTAGGCTCTCTCAAGAGCCAGGAAGAACTTTACAAAAGTTAATGGCAAACTTACTGCACACCAGTGACCATAGGGTAGCACCTTTTCCTTAAAAACGAGGAGATGAGATTATACTTATACCAAGCAGTCTAACTCTGAAGGCAAGAGTCACAGTGATGGAAAGATGCTGGAAAGTCCAGCATCTGAACCACAGCAGTCTGCAGGCGATCCATAGTACTAGTTTCCGATATCAACCTCATGTCTGGCAAGAGGTGTTTAGCTGCAGGCTAGCGATTTGTGGACGCAGCCCTGTCTGGCCTGATGAAATCACATCAGGTTGCTGCCTTTCACAGAGCTGCTCCAGCTAGATGTCACCATTTCTTGTCCTCCTGGGCCTTCTCTGGTGGTTTAGACAGTAAAGAATCTACCTTTAATGTGGGAGACCCAGGTTTGATCCCTGGATTCGGAAGATGCCTTGGAGAAGGGAATGGTACCCACTCCAGTATTCTTGCCTGGAGAATTCCATAGACAGAGGAGCCTCGTGGGCTACAGTCCATGATGTTGCAAAGAGTTGGATATGACTGAGCCAGTCACTTTCTGTGTTTGGAGGCTGCTGAAGAAAGATCAGAGTCCCACACGTGCGGTGAGTATGAAGCTCAAAGTTAACACCTTGTATTTTTCCTGTCTCCTCCACTCCCTCTTTCCACTGAAGGAAAGGAAATTTCAGCAGTGGTTTGTGTACTGACTTGACTGGCTATTTCAGAGCAATCAGAGAAAGCAGGGTAGTGCCCTGGACCAAGGAGCAGGTGGGTTGTGTGACTGTGTTTCCCACAAGCCTTAAACCCAAGTTAGGAGAATGCTTTTAACCTCAAGGCTCAAAAGTCTCAATCCCAACTCCCTTAACCACTGACAGTTTTATGGCTGCACATAATAGGAGGTCCAGAAATAGTTCTACGGCTGACTGGAGACTGTCGAGAAGCACTAAACTTTATCCTGTTGCCCTCTCTGCCATTTGCAGAACCATCTTAACCCAGAGCCTCGTTTTCTTTGTGGATGCGGGACGGCTCCTGGGAGCAATCAGGGCTAAATACTGCATAGTTCTTACTCAGGGAGAAAAAGTAACAGTCTTCTCTAGGCTCTCTCAAGAGCCAGGAAGAACTTTACAAAAGTTAATGGCAAACTTACTGCACACCAGTGACCATAGGGTAGCACCTTTTCCTTAAAAACGAGGAGATGAGATTATACTTATACCAAGCAGTCTAACTCTGAAGGCAAGAGTCACAGTGATGGAAAGATGCTGGAAAGTCCAGCATCTGAACCACAGCAGTCTGCAGGCGATCCATAGTACTAGTTTCCGATATCAACCTCATGTCTGGCAAGAGGTGTTTAGCTGCAGGCTAGCGATTTGTGGACGCAGCCCTGTCTGGCCTGATGAAATCACATCAGGTTGCTGCCTTTCACAGAGCTGCTCCAGCTAGATGTCACCATTTCTTGTCCTCCTGGGCCTTCTCTGGTGGTTTAGACAGTAAAGAATCTACCTTTAATGTGGGAGACCCAGGTTTGATCCCTGGATTCGGAAGATGCCTTGGAGAAGGGAATGGTACCCACTCCAGTATTCTTGCCTGGAGAATTCCATAGACAGAGGAGCCTCGTGGGCTACAGTCCATGATGTTGCAAAGAGTTGGATATGACTGAGCCAGTCACTTTCTGTGTTTGGAGGCTGCTGAAGAAAGATCAGAGTCCCACACGTGCGGTGAGTATGAAGCTCAAAGTTAACACCTTGTATTTTTCCTGTCTCCTCCACTCCCCTCTTTCCACTGAAGGGAAAGGAAATTTCAGCAGTGGTTTGTGTACTGACTTGTATTTCCCCTGGCTATTTCAGAGCAATCAGAGAAAGCAGGGTAGTGCCCTGGACCAAGGAGCAGGTGGGTGTGTACGTGTGACTGTGTCTATCTGCAGGTCTGTGTGACTGCATTTGTACATGTGCGTGTCTAAGTGTAAATGTGTGTATATATGTGCGTTTATATGTCAGTGTGAGTAAGTATGTGATATGCTCACACATAAGCATTTGAAAATCAAGCCGATAGCTGCTTGGCATAAAGCACAGGATTTGGAGACCCTGAAAAGAGAAGGCCCTTAGGCGAAAAAACAGCCTAAGTGGTGAGGCCTTAGATTTTCCTTTTCTTTTTTTTAAGCAGTTTTATTGAGATATAATTCACATACCATACAACTTTTCCACTTAAAATGTGAAACTCAGGGGGCTCAAGTACATTCACAGAGTTGTGTACCCATCACTACAAACAGCTCTAGAATATCTTCACTACCCCAAACCAACACCTCTTAGCATCACTGCCCAATTCTCAACCCTCTCTCTCTAGGCACAATTAATCTTTAGATTTGCTTAATCTGAATATTTTGTATGAATGAACTCTCCAATATGTAGTTCTTTGCTAATGACTTTTTACATTTAGCATGTGTTCAAGGCTCATCCATGCTATAGCATGAATCAGTACTTCATGCCTTTTCATGGCTGAATAATCATTCATTGTATGGATACACCACAAGTTTATGCATCCGTTAATTTGCTGACGGATGTTTGGATTGTCTTCACTTTTTGGCTGCTATGGATAATGCTACTGTGAAGACCCATGCACAGGTGTTTATGAGGGCACCTTCCTGGAATCTCCCTTTAAAACCCAGGTCCAGGTTAAATTCCCCTTTTGCCTGGAGAATTCCATAGACAGGGGCGCCTCGTGGGCTACAGTCCATGATGTTGCAAAGAGTTGGATATGACTGAGCCAGTCACTTTCTGTGTTTGGAGGCTGCTGAAGAAAGATCAGAGTCCCACACGTGCGGTGAGTATGAAGCTCAAAGTTAACACCTTGTATTTTTCCTGTCTCCTCCACTCCCCTCTTTCCACTGAAGGGAAAGGAAATTTCAGCAGTGGTTTGTGTACTGACTTGTATTTCCCCTGGCTATTTCAGAGCAATCAGAGAAAGCAGGGTAGTGCCCTGGACCAAGGAGCAGGTGGGTGTGTACGTGTGACTGTGTCTATCTGCAGGTCTGTGTGACTGCATTTGTACATGTGCGTGTCTAAGTGTAAATGTGTGTATATATGTGCGTTTATATGTCAGTGTGAGTAAGTATGTGATATGCTCACACATAAGCATTTGAAAATCAAGCCGATAGCTGCTTGGCATAAAGCACAGGATTTGGAGACCCTGAAAAGAGAAGGCCCTTAGGCGAAAAAACAGCCTAAGTGGTGAGGCCTTAGATTTTCCTTTTCTTTTTTTTAAGCAGTTTTATTGAGATATAATTCACATACCATACAACTTTTCCACTTAAAATGTGAAACTCAGGGGGCTCAAGTACATTCACAGAGTTGTGTACCCATCACTACAAACAGCTCTAGAATATCTTCACTACCCCAAACCAACACCTCTTAGCATCACTGCCCAATTCTCAACCCTCTCTCTCTAGGCACAATTAATCTTTAGATTTGCTTAATCTGAATATTTTGTATGAATGAACTCTCCAATATGTAGTTCTTTGCTAATGACTTTTTACATTTAGCATGTGTTCAAGGCTCATCCATGCTATAGCATGAATCAGTACTTCATGCCTTTTCATGGCTGAATAATCATTCATTGTATGGATACACCACAAGTTTATGCATCCGTTAATTTGCTGACGGATGTTTGGATTGTCTTCACTTTTTGGCTGCTATGGATAATGCTACTGTGAAGACCCATGCACAGGTGTTTATGAGGGCACATCCTGTCCTTCCTCTGGGATGTATACCTGGGAGTAGCACTATGGGATCCCATGGTAACAAGCTTGGCCATTTGAGAAGCTGCCGGGCTGCTTTCCAGAGCAGCAGTACCACTTAACATGCAGCGGAGTAAGAGCACTTGTATTTTTCTAAATTCTCGTCACATTTGTTTGTGTCTGTCTTTAAATACACTCATCTTAGTAGGTGTGAAATAGTATCTCACTTTGGTTTTAATCGACATTTCCATGATGGCTAATGATGCTGTTCATTTTTTTTCATGTGCTCATTGGAAATCTGCATGTATAACTTGGAGAAATGTCTATTCATATTATAGTTCCCATTTTTCCAGATTTTTTAATATACAATCAACATAAATCAGTATAAATCTAAAGCACACAGCATAATAGTTTGACATATATACTGTGAAATGATTACCACACTGAATTTAGTATTCATTCTAAAAACAATAAAGGAAAACTTTTTCTTTGTGATGAGAACCCAGGATACACACTATTAACAACCACAATCATCATGTTGTACAGTACTTTCCTAGTACTTATTTATCTTCTAACTGAAAGTTTATGCCTTTAAACCAGTTTTCTTTAAATCTCCCTCAAAACAATAAGATCATGGCATCTGGTCCCACCACTGCATGGCAAAGCGATGGGGAAAAAGTGGAAACAGTGGCAGATTTTATTTCATTGCAGATGGTGACTTCAACCACAAAATTAAAGGACACTTGATCCTTGGAAGAAAAGCTCTGACAAACCTAGACATTGTGTCAAAAGCAGAGACATCACTTTGCCAACAAAGGTCTGTATAGCCAAAGCTGTAGTCATGTATGGATGTGAGAGCTGGACCATAAAGACAGCTGAGAGCTAAAGAACCGATGATTTTGAAATGTGGTGCTGGAGAAGACTCTTGAGAGCCCCTTGGACTGAAAGATCCAACCAGTAAATCCTAAAGGAAATCAACCCTAAATATTCATTGGAAAAACTGTTGCTGAAGGTGAAGCTCCAATACTTTTTGCCGCCTGATATGAAGAACTGACTCACTGGAAAAGATACTGATGCTGTGAAAGACTGAGGGCAGGAAGTGAGGGCAACAGAGGATGAGATGGTTGGATGGCATCACTGACTCAACAGACATGAGTTTGAGCAAACTCTGGGAGATGTTGAAGGACAGTAGAGCCTGGCTTGTTGCTCACGGCTATAGGGCCAGGTTTTAATTTCTACTCAGCTTCTTCTTTGCCCTGTGACCTTGCTTAATTTATATACTCTGGCTCTTCTACCTTCTTACTCTCCTTACTAAGCCGCTTCCTCCCCTCTCCCATTTGCTTATATCAACCTGTGCAACTTCTCTCCTGGATCACTGGACTAGCTTGTAACTGGTCTACTCTTGCTCTCCTTTGATCTTTCCTAAAGATTGAAGTCAAGGTCTCCTTTTAAAAATGCAAATCTGATCATAGAATTCCTCATCCTTAAAATCCTGTAAAGACTCTCTTCTATGCCCAGTACTTTCCATGGCATGTTGATATTCTTACTTATTTGGCCCCTGCCTATGTTTCTTATAGTCATTATTGCCATAACTAATTGTAATTCATACTTTTTTGAGCTTCCATGTGCCCATCGTGTGGTTCTCCCTGCTATGAAAGACTTTTCTCTCCCAGCCCATCTGGAAATTGTGTTAGAATCTCTACAGAAATTCAATCTATATATTGAATTTCCTCTGCTTGGTCAGAATCCTCCCCTCTTATCAAACAGACTAACACTCACTTTTTAAATTTTTATTTCTGTCTTTTGCCTTTCACTTCCTTTTTTGTTCTTTTCTCTTTTCTTGTAACCTATCGAATGAGATTCTATAACTTCAACCACCTATGCCCTGCCTATAGCAAAGACTCCATAATCCCCAGGGCCATGCACATATCTCACTGTGGTTTCTAGAGTTGTTGTCCTCCTTCTGTGAAGTATTGCCTGGCCTTTCTCAAGATTTAGTGATGACCTGACCCCTTCAAAAAAGGCAGAGGTCAGATCAGTCCTGGGTAGGGCTAGAAGTGCGGACTGACTTGAACAGGAATAAGGACAACATTTGGGTTAATGAGAATGGTTTGTTAATTGGTTATGGTAATGGGAGCACTTCAGGTAGATAAGATACAAACTGAAGTTGGATGAAACTTCTAAGGTAATTTTCTTTAAAAAAAAATAGAGAGAGAAGAAGAAAAGAAACACAGAAAAAGCAGATCCAGCTAGCCTGTGTCCCTCTGACTCTTATGTTTTATGCCTGGATCTTGGAAGCCATGGTGAAGATAGAGCCTCATCTTATCACTATGAGTCAGGAAGCAGATAGGAAGGATGACAAAACAAAAAAACAGAAGTCTGAGATCTGGTGAAAACTTTTTTCACATTCCTGGATGGCCTACTTCCAGATGCCTCAGTTGTACTTAATTAGCTTAATCCAATGCTTCTCAGATTCCAGTCACATATAGTCAAGCACAGTTTCTCACGGACGTATTTTTGAAGTTGTGTGTCCACATGAATAAAATCTAGAGGATCAAAGGTTAACACAGTCAATCCGTATAGGTCAACGAACTTGTTTGGGATTTTGACTCCAATCAGTCAAAATCATTGGCTTGCCTTACTCCCTTCATAATTGGTAGAATTTTACTTTCCAGAACATCCAGGGATTTGCTTTTAGTTTTCTTTTTCCTCTCTTGGTATAGATGCAGCGTTCTTGGTCACAGGTTTGCTGCCTAGATGGAAATCAGGCCCTCCCAGCTCTACATGGTGAAACAGGTTCTAATATAATCAGTTTAGACCAGCCCTGGAGAGTTCCTTTGTTCTTTGTTCTTATATAAAAATCTGTCAACCGGAACCAAAATAAATCAGTATTGGCTAAACATGGAAGTTCCTCTTTTCAAATTTCTTTGGACCCCTCAAGAAATCTGAAAATAAGAATTAAAGAGATTTCAGCAGGAGTCCTTGTGGAGGCTGAGAGGGAGATTAGGGCTGCCTTGGGGTAGTCACAGAGAAAAGCGTGTATTCTTCATTAAACCTGGCCCTGCCTGCCTCGCCCCGCTCACCTCAAGGTCCTTGCTCATGTGGCACGAGGCAGGTCTCTGGAACTGCCAGGTTTGGTGCAGGCCACTTCTGTTCCTGGCCCAAAGGCTCACAACTTGCACACACTTGAGATGGAGTTTATTCCACAGGAAGATGTTTCCATTTTTTTCCTCCATTAGCAAAGAGTTAACTGCTTTAACCTTTACCTATTGATTCTCTAAGCAAAGCCTTCACACATCTCTCTCTCCTCTTCCTGAGGCCACTTCAGCCCATTGCTCTTGCCAGCACTGAGCCTGTACTCCATGCCACTCACTTCGTACAGCTGGGAGTACCAAAAGAAGAATTTTGTCCTATTTTTACAGGTTCCTGGGCTATCAGAGTTTCCTGGGCTGGTGGAGGCCTCATAGGCCCTTTTGGAGTACCAAAAATGAATTTTCATCCTGGGACAGATGCCTCAGTTGTACTTAATTAGCTTAATCCAATGCTTCTCAGATTCCAGTCACATATAGTCAAGCACAGTTTCTCACGGACGTATTTTTGAAGTTGTGTGTCCACATGAATAAAATCTAGAGGATCAAAGGTTAACACAGTCAATCCGTATAGGTCAACGAACTTGTTTGGGATTTTGACTCCAATCAGTCAAAATCATTGGCTTGCCTTACTCCCTTCATAATTGGTAGAATTTTACTTTCCAGAACATCCAGGGATTTGCTTTTAGTTTTCTTTTTCCTCTCTTGGTATAGATGCAGCGTTCTTGGTCACAGGTTTGCTGCCTAGATGGAAATCAGGCCCTCCCAGCTCTACATGGTGAAACAGGTTCTAATATAATCAGTTTAGACCAGCCCTGGAGAGTTCCTTTGTTCTTTGTTCTTATATAAAAATCTGTCAACCGGAACCAAAATAAATCAGTATTGGCTAAACATGGAAGTTCCTCTTTTCAAATTTCTTTGGACCCCTCAAGAAATCTGAAAATAAGAATTAAAGAGATTTCAGCAGGAGTCCTTGTGGAGGCTGAGAGGGAGATTAGGGCTGCCTTGGGGGTAGTCACAGAGAAAAGCGTGTATTCTTCATTAAACCTGGCCCTGCCTGCCTCGCCCCGCTCACCTCAAGGTCCTTGCTCATGTGGCACGAGGCAGGTCTCTGGAACTGCCAGGTTTGGTGCAGGCCACTTCTGTTCCTGGCCCAAAGGCTCACAACTTGCACACACTTGAGATGGAGTTTATTCCACAGGAAGATGTTTCCATTTTTTTCCTCCATTAGCAAAGAGTTAACTGCTTTAACCTTTACCTATTGATTCTCTAAGCAAAGCCTTCACACATCTCTCTCTCCTCTTCCTGAGGCCACTTCAGCCCATTGCTCTTGCCAGCACTGAGCCTGTACTCCATGCCACTCACTTCGCTACAGCTGGGAGTACCAAAAAGAAGAATTTTTGTCCTATTTTTACAGGTTCCTGGGCTATCAGAGTTTCCTGGGCTGGTGGAGGCCTCGCATAGGTCAACCCCAGATTTGTGCAGGCAACTGTTGGTAAACACATGGGCAAAGATTTATGAATGAGATGCCCCTGATGTCAACCTGGAGACAGGGGAGATTGGGAGCTTGTGTCTTGACTTCATTCTGCAGGTGCATCTGACACAGAGCCCGATTCCTAAGGGACTCAGAATCCTCTAGTCTGGCCAGATAGCTTGATCACTGTTCCCTGAAGCCTTATTCTTGTCCATCTTTGTCAGACCTTCCTCTTGTTCCATTCTTATTTAAATCCAACTATAACTTCAGTTCCTAGAGCTGAACTCAATTCTAACCATCTCATGAAGACATCAGTCACAGCTCTCACCTGATGGCTCCTCTTTCTCTGGGCTGTTTGATGTTGTACTTCCCACCATTTAGGGTGAATCTACAGAGCCAAGGTAACTTCTCTTTCTCATGAATATGCTTTGTCTCATTCATCAAAATGTAAGAACTTTCAGGTTGTGCATCTTATTTCTGCTTGTCTTGCTGTTCACTGGAGCCAGGAGGCAAGGCACGAGTAGAGAAGCTGGAAGAGGATGAGAGGAGCCGTAGAAACTTCAGATGTGTTTCTTCTCTCCTGGCTGGCACGGTAGCAAGGTGGTGGCAGCGCCAGCAGCCATGCCGTGTCCTCCCGTGGCTGGCCCAGTGGCACACAGCCCCAAGGGCTTTTCAGGGGGTGCTTATATAGGTCATGGTGTATGTACACAGTGCTACAAACATTCTCAGCTGTTACATAACTATCCAAAGTCATTTATAAAACATGTGACAAGAAGACATAGGGTGAGAGAGCCCGACCACCCTTTTTCTTTTTCTCAAACCTCGTGTGACTGAGCCACTAGGGTTTGGAACGACTTGTGCCAAACCATGGAGCTATTGATTCTCTAAGCAAAGCCTTCACACATCTCTCTCCTCTTCCTGAGGCCACTTCAGCCCATTGCTCTTGCCAGCACTGAGCCTGTACTCCATGCCACTCACTTCGCTACAGCTGGGAGTACCAAAAAGAAGAATTTTGTCCTATTTTTACAGGTTCCTGGGCTATCAGAGTTTCCTGGGCTGGTGGAGGCCTCGCATAGGTCAACCCCAGATTTGTGCAGGCAACTGTTGGTAAACACATGGGCAAAGATTTATGAATGAGATGCCCCTGATGTCAACCTGGAGACAGGGGAGATTGGGAGCTTGTGTCTTGACTTCATTCTGCAGGTGCATCTGACACAGAGCCCGATTCCTAAGGGACTCAGAATCCTCTAGTCTGGCCAGATAGCTTGATCACTGTTCCCTGAAGCCTTATTCTTGTCCATCTTTGTCAGACCTTCCTCTTGTTCCATTCTTATTTAAATCCAACTATAACTTCAGTTCCTAGAGCTGAACTCAATTCTAACCATCTCATGAAGACATCAGTCACAGCTCTCACCTGATGGCTCCTCTTTCTCTGGGCTGTTTGATGTTGTACTTCCCACCATTTAGGGTGAATCTACAGAGCCAAGGTAACTTCTCTTTCTCATGAATATGCTTTGTCTCATTCATCAAAATGTAAGAACTTTCAGGTTGTGCATCTTATTTCTGCTTGTCTTGCTGTTCACTGGAGCCAGGAGGCAAGGCACGAGTAGAGAAGCTGGAAGAGGATGAGAGGAGCCGTAGAAACTTCAGATGTGTTTCTTCTCTCCTGGCTGGCACGGTAGCAAGGTGGTGGCAGCGCCAGCAGCCATGCCGTGTCCTCCCGTGGCTGGCCCAGTGGCACACAGCCCCAAGGGCTTTTCAGGGGGTGCTTATATAGGTCATGGTGTATGTACACAGTGCTACAAACATTCTCAGCTGTTACATAACTATCCAAAGTCATTTATAAAACATGTGACAAGAAGACATAGGGTGAGAGAGCCCGACCACCTCTTGACTAACTTGCTCTTTCCCTGCAATGGTCTTCAAGAGCCTCGTGTGACTGAGCCACTAGGTTGGGACAGTCACTGAACTTGTGCCAACCAGGAGCTTTGGCATTGTGCAGCCATGGGTCCAACTCTCAGCCGAGCAATATCGAGGATCTATGACGTTAGTCAGATACCGAGATCCCCTGGCTCTCTGTTGCAAAGTAAAGGCCTCAGCACAGAACCAGGCTCCCCAAAATGGTTGAATAAATGACCATTATTAGTTATGATAGATTTGGTACTTGCTTTTCTTTCCCTTCTTTTTATCTCCTTCACTCTTTGAACAAAATCCCTATTGTTGGTATGAAAAGAATGTGGAGATGCTCACACAAAGGTGATACATAACTCCCAGGCAGGTATGTTGCAGTTGTCACAGACAACAGACCATGTGACCCCGTTACATTTGAAAATGAGGCACAGTCACACTGTGGATGTGGATTTCGCATATAAACTTAGTGCCTAGGAAGCTGCTGTTTCTCTCTAGGTGGATACAGCTGGACTATCCTGATACCAGGTCAGCAATGTCGATCTCCTTATAGCTTCTTTAGAAAGAATTTATGCATGGTAAATTGAGATCAATAACAGATTATCCCTCCTTAATAATGCACGCATCATGCAAATATAAATATATACCTAAAAGCAGCAAAACACATAGAGTAAAACATAAAGAAAGAGGTCTTAACAGATCTTTGTTACTCAAAGTGTGATACACAGGCCAGCAAAGTTGGCGTCTGCTGGGAGCTTGTCAGTGCTGCAGAATCTCAGGCCCCACTAAGGCACGAGTAGGCTAAGAGGATGAGAGGAGCCGTAGAAACTTCAGATGTGTTTCTTCTCTCCTGGCTGGCACGGTAGCAAGGTGGTGGCAGCGCCAGCAGCCATGCCGTGTCCTCCCGTGGCTGGCCCAGTGGCACACAGCCCCAAGGGCTTTTCAGGGGGTGCTTATATAGGTCATGGTGTATGTACACAGTGCTACAAACATTCTCAGCTGTTACATAACTATCCAAAGTCATTTATAAAACATGTGACAAGAAGACATAGGGTGAGAGAGCCCGACCACCTCTTGACTAACTTGCTCTTTCCCTGCAATGGTCTTCAAGAGCCTCGTGTGACTGAGCCACTAGGTTGGGACAGTCACTGAACTTGTGCCAACCAGGAGCTTTGGCATTGTGCAGCCATGGGTCCAACTCTCAGCCGAGCAATATCGAGGATCTATGACGTTAGTCAGATACCGAGATCCCCTGGCTCTCTGTTGCAAAGTAAAGGCCTCAGCACAGAACCAGGCTCCCCAAAATGGTTGAATAAATGACCATTATTAGTTATGATAGATTTGGTACTTGCTTTTCTTTCCCTTCTTTTTATCTCCTTCACTCTTTGAACAAAATCCCTATTGTTGGTATGAAAAGAATGTGGAGATGCTCACACAAAGGTGATACATAACTCCCAGGCAGGTATGTTGCAGTTGTCACAGACAACAGACCATGTGACCCCGTTACATTTGAAAATGAGGCACAGTCACACTGTGGATGTGGATTTCGCATATAAACTTAGTGCCTAGGAAGCTGCTGTTTCTCTCTAGGTGGATACAGCTGGACTATCCTGATACCAGGTCAGCAATGTCGATCTCCTTATAGCTTCTTTAGAAAGAATTTATGCATGGTAAATTGAGATCAATAACAGATTATCCCTCCTTAATAATGCACGCATCATGCAAATATAAATATATACCTAAAAGCAGCAAAACACATAGAGTAAAACATAAAGAAAGAGGTCTTAACAGATCTTTGTTACTCAAAGTGTGATACACAGGCCAGCAAAGTTGGCGTCTGCTGGGAGCTTGTCAGTGCTGCAGAATCTCAGGCCCCACTTCAAATCTACTGGCTTAGAATCTGCATCATAACAAGCACTGCAGATGATTTAGACACGTGTTAAGTTTGAAAAAAGGCTGCTTTAGAGAACCTTAAAAAATAAGAATAAGAGGTCTAAAACACTGTTTACTCTTTTCCACAAGCCTGAGCTGATGTCACACCCTCCTAGACTTCCCCACACTCAAAACAGGGGGCTCCTTTATTCCTCCACTTACACTCTGTGAGAATCCTTAGTAGAAGTGGAACCCGTCATTGTTCACATAGTCCTGCTCCTCAGTATCATTGGCCACCACACTTGCTTTAGGTGATTGATTCTAGAGAGATGAGATTATGACCATGCTAGACCCATTAACATTTATATCTCCCCATGGTGGCAAGAGCAGATAGGCTTGCAATTCATTCATTCATCAGTGATTTTACTGAGCATCCAGGCATTGGGTTAGGCCCTGAAGAGAAAAAGGATAACAGGAGTTGACCCTTGCTCTGCATGATGAAGAAGGCGACTGTAACAAGCACATCAGTCCAGCCCAGTGGGCAACGGGACAAGAAGGAAAGAAGTGACTTTGCATTCCACAGTGAAACTGCTGACAAAGATGCTCCTTCCCTTTCCTGCTTTGCAGAAAGGAAGACCCGAGGAGGCGGCAGTTGGAAAAAAAGACAGCCGTGCAAGAGCTCTGTGGGTCTGACTCATACGATCCCTCTCCTCCGCAGATAGCCTTCCTTCTCAGAGGGACCCAGCGGCTTGCTACATCTTTATTAACCCTTAATTCCAAGGACCAAAAATGACATCTTTAAATGTATTTCCTCCTGAACTGAGATGAATAGCTTACCTTGAGTTTATTTTTCCCACCATGTCTCTACTTTGGTTTTTTAAAAGTATTTCACAGCATCTGTGCTGCAATGAGATTGGAAAACAAAGAAAAATAACCTTATCGGTCATTTCTGCCAATATCTAGCCATGCCATGAAAGAGATGTTTTGATTAGGCAATTTCCATTACTAAAAACACTATAGCACAATAAATTAATTCAATGTTGTGCACTTATCTATTAGACACATTACTATAGGAGTATAAAAATGTTAATTATTCATTATCATCAGTCTGATTATTTGTTGTGACTGATAATTACATTGAATATATTTTATATCAGTAATAACCTTCTGTCTACATTTACAACATGTCGTATCTTGGGGGCTTGTCAAGTTTTTTCCCCAAGCCTTTCCTTTATTAAGACACAGACCTCAGGAGTACATAACCTTTATGTTGAAGACTGATTTTCTTCTTTCATATAAAGAGCAAATATTATAGATTAATTAATCCAGGATGATTATAATTTAATCACTCTTCCTCTGGCTTCACAAGGGATTTGGCTTTTATTCAGTTGCTCATTCACATTGTTATGAAGAATAAATGCAGTCATAAAATATTTGTGTGCTATGAATTCACAGAACAACTAACGGAGAACCTGAAGGGGAATGCCTGCCAGTGAGGCACCCAACTGAGTCCCACGCCATGTGGCCTTGGCCTCCAACACAAGCAAATGACCTGCAGGTAAAGAGAGCCTATCAGTGCAGGAGAGTTTCACCTCTGACTCAACCGAATTAGGGGTAGTTCAGCTACAAACAAAATATTTCAGTCCCTCCAAATTTACTGAGTACTTCCTATGCACTGGCACTGTGGCAAATTTGAGAATAAGCTACCTTCTCTTGTTGGTTTTGGCACCATTGCTGTTCTGTGCCTTGGACTCCTCATCTGTAAAATGGGATAGCCATAGAACCCACTTTGCTGAGTAGTGAGGACTAAGTGGATTAATAATAACTGTTCAAGTGCCTTGAATGGGGCCTGGCAGTGGCTAGTACTCAATAAATTTAAGCTGTTATTCTTATTCTTATTCAGACATCTCTCTCATCAGGACGCAGACAGACACATGAGCAGTAGGGGACACCCATGACCAATGGTGTAGACGCAGGGATCAGAGTCTGTGGAAGGCACAGATGTAGGATGTGGCTGTCGTGGATGAGGAAAGAATTCCAAAAGAGGAAGCACTCTGGAGCAGACTCAGAAATGAAGGCATTGCTGTGTTGAGTAGATTCCCTGACAGGTGGTAGAGAGGGGGCGGGGTGTCATTCCCAGAAGAGAGGGCGCTGCCCAGGAAGGCTGAGAAGCTCACGGGGAGGGAACAAGATGGCAAAGTTAGCAAGGACCAAATTCCACAGAGACTAACGTGGGGCAGCTTGGGCTTCAGCCGGAAGACATCAAGGAGCCATGAGAGGCTCTTCAGCAGGGCAGCCACAAATAAGACGAGCCTCACCGCAGCCGGGACTGTGGAAAGGACAGTGGTGACTGAGGATCTGAGAAGACCGGACAGCAGGACCTGGCAGGAGGTGTGAGGTCTCAGCTGGAGGGTTTGAGGGGGGGAACGGGACTCGAGGGTTGCAGCTTCCCCTGCAATGCTTTTTTATTAAAAAATTATAGATTTAATCGGGCTCTTCCTCTGGCTTCACAAGGGATTTGGCTTTTATTCAGTTGCTCATTCACATTGTTATGAAGAATAAATGCAGTCATAAAATATTTGTGTGCTATGAATTCACAGAACAACTAACGGAGAACCTGAAGGGGAATGCCTGCCAGTGAGGCACCCAACTGAGTCCCACGCCATGTGGCCTTGGCCTCCAACACAAGCAAATGACCTGCAGGTAAAGAGAGCCTATCAGTGCAGGAGAGTTTCACCTCTGACTCAACCGAATTAGGGGTAGTTCAGCTACAAACAAAATATTTCAGTCCCTCCAAATTTACTGAGTACTTCCTATGCACTGGCACTGTGGCAAATTTGAGAATAAGCTACCTTCTCTTGTTGGTTTTGGCACCATTGCTGTTCTGTGCCTTGGACTCCTCATCTGTAAAATGGGATAGCCATAGAACCCACTTTGCTGAGTAGTGAGGACTAAGTGGATTAATAATAACTGTTCAAGTGCCTTGAATGGGGCCTGGCAGTGGCTAGTACTCAATAAATTTAAGCTGTTATTCTTATTCTTATTCAGACATCTCTCTCATCAGGACGCAGACAGACACATGAGCAGTAGGGGACACCCATGACCAATGGTGTAGACGCAGGGATCAGAGTCTGTGGAAGGCACAGATGTAGGATGTGGCTGTCGTGGATGAGGAAAGAATTCCAAAAGAGGAAGCACTCTGGAGCAGACTCAGAAATGAAGGCATTGCTGTGTTGAGTAGATTCCCTGACAGGTGGTAGAGAGGGGGCGGGGTGTCATTCCCAGAAGAGAGGGCGCTGCCCAGGAAGGCTGAGAAGCTCACGGGGAGGGAACAAGATGGCAAAGTTAGCAAGGACCAAATTCCACAGAGACTAACGTGGGGCAGCTTGGGCTTCAGCCGGAAGACATCAAGGAGCCATGAGAGGCTCTTCAGCAGGGCAGCCACAAATAAGACGAGCCTCACCGCAGCCGGGACTGTGGAAAGGACAGTGGTGACTGAGGATCTGGAGAAGACCGGACAGCAGGACCTGGCAGGAGGTGTGAGGTCTCAGCTGAGGTGGAGAACGGCGGGTTCACATGCAGAAGTTGTGCGTCTGTGTGTGCTGAGTTGCTTCAGTCGTGTCTGACTCTTTGCAGCCCCATAGATTGCAGCCTGCTGGGCTCCTGTGTCCATAAACTTCTCCAGGCAAGAATACAGGTGGGTTGCCATTTCCTCCAGCAGAGAACCTTCTGGATCCAGGGATCAAACCCGAGCCTCTTTTGCCTCCTGCGTTGGCAGGCAGGCTCTTTACTGCCAGCGCCACCTGGAAGCCCCGCAGACGTTGTGCAGTGGTGTAACTAACTCCACAACTGGTCCAGGGATGCGTTCTAAGAGGAAGCAGAGGCTTCTGAGTTTGGTTTTTAAATAAGAGCTGTGATTGATGGTATAAAACTGGAGAATGAGAAGGAAGGTGGGGTATTACAGGTGAAAGTCAAAGTGAAGTCACAAGCAACATTCTCCTGATGTACAAAATGCCTTACCTGGGTTGTCCCATTAAATCCTGGCAGAAGCTCAGTCAAGAAAATGCGCTTAGGCTCTCCATTTTACAGATGAGGGAACGAAGAATCTGGTTGTTACACATCGGGGCTACTGAGCAAGACATGGCAGCTTGGAATTCTGGAACATTCTCCTTTGATTTCCATGGTCAACGAGAGGAGCCGTATGATCCTTGTGACTTCCTCGTGTTTTGTTACGTGGCTTCTCCAGGAACCATCAGAGCCTGTGGGCGGGGCTGCCGCCTCTGTGTGGGTGGTGGTGAGGTCACTGGGGAACCTGCCATGGCTGCGGGTCACATAAAGTGCACCTTTTAACTCCTGTGGGACATGGCTGCTCCTCGGAGGTGAGCGTGTGCTCTCACTGGACGAGGAGAAGCCTGAGCCTCGGGGCCTGCTGCATCTTCCAGGCACAGGAGCCACCCTGGGCAGCAGCGTCTCTGTCCGCAGATCGGTGAGGCCCATGTGTGTGTCTGGGTGTGGGGGGCAGTGTGACGCTCAGGGCTGGGGGTGGAAAGGGGGTGAGCATCTCTGGATCATGGTGAGAAAGACCTTGAGTAGATCTGGGTACAAGTGCTCCAGAACACGCTCGGGACCTCCAGGCTCAGGACACAGAGGGGAAATACAGAAGAAAGCAATTCTCAGAGTCCCTTCTTCTCTGGGTCCCTATTTCCTTGCATGTTCAGTGGGGTAGTTCTTCTGAGATGGGGACTAGAGACAATGTTGATGAAACAGCATGGGACTCCACACACATTAGTTTCTGTCCTGGGGTGGGAGCTCTAGGCAACTAAGAGATCCAGGAACTGCCTTTCATGGATGTGCACCCCCTGGCAGTAGTGGGAACTGTGACCCCAGGCTCCCAACAAGTGGGAGACATTTGAATTGGGAGCTTGGGAAGCTATTGGAAAGATAAACTGAAAGACATTGATTAGGTTAAAGAGGGCCCTTAATCATCAATGTTCAACCCTGTCTGCTAAAATTGCTCAGGGACCTTCTAAACATGCTAGCATGCAGGCTGCCTCCCTAGAGATTTGGATCCGTTTGATCTTGGGTGGGCCCAGGCATGGGTCTATTTTTAAATCTCTCAGGATAATAATGTGTCGCCAAAGTTGAAACCACCAATTACGGCAGAGACCGAAGGCCGGCTCTCTAGGCCCCACCAGGCCCGAGCCAGAGTTCCGGGGGCACTTTCCCCAAGGGCAGGCATGGTAACAGGCAGTCATGTAGAAACAGCAGTGAAACTTACAAAGCCAGGTGCGTGCCACCGGCCAGGCTCCCCGAGAGGCTGGGCCAGTCCCCTCCACCCCCAGGGGAGCTGCTCAACGCAGCCTGTGTCTTCTGCGCCACCCACAGAGCATGGAAACACGTCAAGATTTCCATTCGCTGTCCAGCCACGAGGCAGGAGAATGAATGAGACAATCCATGACTGCCCCTCCCACCTAGTTTTTCAGTAGGATGCGGTGCAGAAGATCCGGCTGTAGAGCCGGGGACTTGAGCTGTGCTCCCAAGCCCAGCTTCCCACGGCACGGGCAGGCCTTGACTAGCGTGGCCTGGTCGGCATCTGTGTAGTCATGTCTCAGTTTTGCAGGAGAGGATTTTCCTGTTTATGGTTTACAAGTGTCTGCCTTTTAATTCCAGCCTGGGTTTTTCCCACTGCTCCACACCTTCCTGGGTCTTGCTGCCTACGGCCTGGACAGCACACACACTCGTACAACTGTTACCTGCGCAGACTAGGATGTCAACCTGGTTCTCGGCACTTCACATGGCTCGCAACACACCAGACATTAACTGGATGTCTGCTGACCGACAGGGCAGTGGCCACCAGATCATACCATGTAGATCAAAGCCTAAGAGAAACGTTGTTGTATCATCTTCTTTCCTCCACTGTGCTTGCAAGGAAGAGTTGATTGTGATATGTTCTTGGTTGAGTAAATTCCCTTTTGGTAAATGCCCTCCGAGTCCAGAAGCAATGAACGAAAAAGTTCTCCTTATGGCTGAAGCATTAGAAATGTTCTTGTTATTGCTAAAGTGTTGTTTTTCTACGGGCTTCCCTGGTGGCTTAGACAGTAAACAATCTGCCTGCATTGCGGGAGACCCGGGTTTGATCCCTGGGTTGGGAAGATCCCCTGGAGAAGGGCATGGCTACCCACTCCAGTGTTCTTGCCTGGAGAATTTCATGGGCAGAGGAGCCTGACAGGCACCAGTCCGTGGGGACCCAGAGTCTGACGTGACCGAGTGACCATCACTTTCACTTTTTCTTTTCACTATCTTTCTGCAGCCTCTTGTTGGTCCAGCTGTATTTTAGACTGAAAATGTAATCTAGCATAGTTTGCACAGTGATCCAATCTAAGCTTTATTTTTACCATTGAATCATAGAGGTGCTATATTTAATAATTATTGTATTCCTATTTAAACGTGTTTTAAAAATTTAAAGAGACAAGCTTTTTAAGAGAGCAGATGTCTGAGCTCAATGCCAAAATAACTTCAGAAACCATCATCATTAATAAGGGGTTTGCATAATATTTACTTTAAAGGAATGAAAGTGAATTAATCTGGTGAATACAGGAGCCAACTCCTAATTTTCAAAAGGTTATCAGCAAAGTTTCATGCATTCACTGGGAGTCAGTCTTTAAGCTGTTATTTATTCTAAGAGAGGATGTTTTGATTTGAAGAAAGACAAGCCACATAGAAGAAAACTCTCATGACAGTGTCTGTTTTTCCAGCCTGGGTTTTTCCCACTGCTCCACACCTTCCTGGGTCTTGCTGCCTACGGCCTGGACAGCACACACACTGTACAACTGTTACCTGCGCAGACTAGGATGTCAACCTGGTTCTCGGCACTTCACATGGCTCGCAACACACCAGACATTAACTGGATGTCTGCTGACCGACAGGGCAGTGGCCACCAGATCATACCATGTAGATCAAAGCCTAAGAGAAACGTTGTTGTATCATCTTCTTTCCTCCACTGTGCTTGCAAGGAAGAGTTGATTGTGATATGTTCTTGGTTGAGTAAATTCCCTTTTGGTAAATGCCCTCCGAGTCCAGAAGCAATGAACGAAAAAGTTCTCCTTATGGCTGAAGCATTAGAAATGTTCTTGTTATTGCTAAAGTGTTGTTTTTCTACGGGCTTCCCTGGTGGCTTAGACAGTAAACAATCTGCCTGCATTGCGGGAGACCCGGGTTTGATCCCTGGGTTGGGAAGATCCCCTGGAGAAGGGCATGGCTACCCACTCCAGTGTTCTTGCCTGGAGAATTTCATGGGCAGAGGAGCCTGACAGGCACCAGTCCGTGGGGACCCAGAGTCTGACGTGACCGAGTGACCATCACTTTCACTTTTTCTTTTCACTATCTTTCTGCAGCCTCTTGTTGGTCCAGCTGTATTTTAGACTGAAAATGTAATCTAGCATAGTTTGCACAGTGATCCAATCTAAGCTTTATTTTTACCATTGAATCATAGAGGTGCTATATTTAATAATTATTGTATTCCTATTTAAACGTGTTTTAAAAATTTAAAGAGACAAGCTTTTTAAGAGAGCAGATGTCTGAGCTCAATGCCAAAATAACTTCAGAAACCATCATCATTAATAAGGGGTTTGCATAATATTTACTTTAAAGGAATGAAAGTGAATTAATCTGGTGAATACAGGAGCCAACTCCTAATTTTCAAAAGGTTATCAGCAAAGTTTCATGCATTCACTGGGAGTCAGTCTTTAAGCTGTTATTTATTCTAAGAGAGGATGTTTTGATTTGAAGAAAGACAAGCCACATAGAAGAAAACTCTCTCATGGAAAAAATGATGCAAAAAATTTATGTCCTTAAGATGGGCAAAATGAAATCTAGCACTAGGAACAAAGCAAGATGTAAAGGCTATTGTGATTTTGTCTTTGCACAAAATCATATTTAATTGTGCTCTTTGCCAAGTTGTTTCAGTCGTGTCTAACTCTGCAATCCTAAGGACTGCAGCCCGCCAGGCTCCTCGGTCCATGGATTCGCCTGGCAGGAACACTGGGGCGGGTTGCCATGTCCTCTTCCAGGGGATCTTTTCAACCCAGGAATGGAACTCGCATCTCTTACAACTCCTGCATTGGGAGGCAGGTTCTTTACCACTAGCGCCACCTGGGAAACCGTATTTAATTAGTGTTCTATTTTGTTTTTAAATTTTGGCCTCTTTCTATTAATTTTTATTTATTTATTTTTCATCCATCTTTTATTCTTTGGCTTGTGTGGGCCTCCCATCGCAGGGGCCTCTCTCACTGCAGAGCACTGGCTCTGGGTACGTGCACTCCAGAGCGCTGGCTCGTAATTGGACACAAGGGTCCAGCCGCTCCATGGCATGTGGGATCTTCCCAGGCCAGAGATCGAATCAATTTCCCCTGCACTGCAAGGTGGATTCTCTACCTACTGGACCACCAGGGAAGCTCTTAGTTAGTATTCTTTAAAATGGGCTTCCCTGGTGGCGCTAGTGATAAGTAGCCTGCCTGAAACGCAGAAGATGCATGCCGGAGACCCAGGTTCGACCCCTGGGTTGGGAAGGTCCCTCGGAGAAATAAATAACAACCCACTCCAGTATTCCTGCCCAGAAAATTCCATAAACAGAGGAGGCTGGCAGGTTGTAGTCCTTAAGGTTGCAAAAGAATCTAACATGACTTGCTGACTAAAGAAGAACAATAACAAAGGGTACCTCTATTTAATTAGTATTCCTAGCATATAGTGCCTGCAGAAATCTGCTAGAGTTCTTCAGCAGTATCTTCTTTAAGACTGGGTTCTTCACCTGTTTCTTTGCAGGTTATATTCCATCTTTCTCACTGGATTATCAGTTAGTGGCTGTGGCAGCGGCAGTGTTGTTGGTGTAGTGTGTTTAAATAGCTCTCATGGCATTTCTGCTTATCTTTCTCATAGCTAACCTGGGTGTGTCTGTCCAGACCTGCTGCTGCTTTGATGTACTTTGGGTTCACTGGTTTTGAATCCTTCTCATCCTCTCTGTCTTTCATTAGAGCTGTATTCTGAGAGTTGAGTCTTCTACTACCTGCTCATCCATTACTTTTTCTCATCCATTACTCAATGATCCAGAGATACAGAAGACAGAGATCTGATGCAGTGCGCACAGCCCTGGCTGAAAGGTCTGTATTCAACTTTCTTTTTGGAGGTCTTTTTATATGTCTTGTGCCAGGGACTACTCCACTCAACCAAGGTGTATCCTGTTCTGTGGCCTTAGGGAATCCCCTCCCCCGACCCCGCAGAATGCCTTGGGTTATGGGAACCTCGGACAACATTCCCTGTCCTAGTGTGTTCCTTCTGCCAAGAACACAGCATATGCCAAGATCCCTACTTCCAGTGATACTGTTTGCATTCCTCAGGTAAACCCCAGTTAACAGTTTGGTTTGGTCCTCTCTCTGCAGCTTGAAAAGTGATCCTGAGGGGGTTTTTCTCTTGACTTTGGCGCTGCCCTGGTGCCATTAGTCTGGTTGGGGGTGTGGAGATGGGCTCAGAGACTCTGACAGGGTGGCGGTCATTGCTTGCGTAGAGCGGCCTGGCTGGGGACTTTCTTGCCTTGACGGCCACATCAACTCCATCAGTTTATGTCACAAGTCTGGTCCCCTCTCACTGGTTGGCCGTGTTGGTGAGTTTGGGGCAGGTCTTAACAAAGCGTGTTTTGTTTGTTTCCTTAGGGATTGATCGCCGGCTTACCTATAATACTGCTCGCTCCTCATCTCAACCCTCAACTCTAAAGCATTTGTAAGGTCAGGAGACCAAGGTTGTCACTGGAAGTTGAAATGATGTTCAGGTTAGCAAAGGTAATCTTCTCTGGAAACCAGAGAAAAGATAAGCAATAGATATTTATAACTAACAATTCTGTGAGTATTTAAGTTGAATTTTTTCAGTTATTTAAAATCCTCTAAATGATTGTTTGCTATTTCAAAGTAGATATTATACTTAATTAATATTCATGCTTTCATCTTCAGAAAAAAATATATATTTTAATGGGAAATGCATGTTTGCGTAGTTTGAAATCTTGCTTTCTCTCAGTTGCCAGAAGTGAAACTAATCATTTGCTTTTGAAACAAAATCACCTACTCACTTGTGGAAATGACTTGAATTGCCAGAATATTGTAAATAAGCCTTGAAGGTTGGCTCTCAACCTTGGCTGATTGTAGAATTACATGATGAGATTTTTAAATGTACTGTTTTACCTGGATCCTGACACCTTAGATTCTGATTTAATTTATCAATGGTTCTTATCCATTGCTTCTAGCTGCACTACTTTTAAAAGTCTCCAAGGCGATTCTGCAGTGGTGTTCACCTGTCCCTCTTTTTTATGTCTTTTCTTCCTTCCAGCCACAATCTCTTCAATCAGCTCATAGCTCAATTCTTCAGGTTCTCTTTCTAACTGGGCCCACCTTAAATAGTTGAAGTTTAGAAGCCCTCATCAAGCAAAACTCCTATTCTCTTCCAATTTATTGGTCTACCCAAAGTTTCTGCCAGTAACTGAGAACACCCGGGGAAAATGCCTTGTCCTGTTTCCCAATTCCTAGCCTCTGATGGTGAGTTTAGCTGTTAGAGAGTACTCGGTGCCGTGCAGGATAAGGGACTTTTCACCTAATGGTTCCTCTGATCTTTTTATCTGAATTGTTTCCTGAACTGTATTCTGTCATTTTTTCAGTATCTCCTTTGATTTGTTCTTGATGCAAGAATTTCTAACAGAGAGTCCATACCAGTGAATCCATCAGAGCAGTCCTATAGTTAAAATATAAAACCTTACTGTTTTACTATGCACTTTTCTAGATTGTTAGCAGAATTGCTTTCCCAGAGTATTATTAGGACCATAATTTTAAAAACTCTATTTGGTTTAACAGGCTTCCCAGATGGCGCAGAGGTAAAGCATCCACGCACACACATGCATTTAGTTTAGGATTGATATGTATACACTACTATATTTAAAATAGATAACCAATAATGACCTACTGTATGGTACAGGGAATTCTGCTCAATATTCTGTAATAACCTAAAAGAGAAAAAAAATTGAAAAAGAATAGATGCATATATATGTATAACTGAATCATCTGGCTGTAGATCTGAAACTCACACCACTGTTAATCAACTATGCACTATAAAATGAAACTGTAAAATATACAAGAAAGAAGTTTATATTTTAGCTATAAAATAAATTTTGAAAATAAATAACAAAACCCTATTTAATGGATACCAAGTGCTCTCTGGAGCTCCCCTTAGTCCCCCAGCCCGCGCTCATGCCTGTGTGTGGAGAGCAGCACACGCCCGGTGAAATCACAGAGGCGAGCGTTCTGAAGTGCTTTCTCCCCTCCCCTCTACAACCACACTGAATATTTCTAGGCTTTTCCCTGTCTGATAGTTTACATCTTGATTAATATTTTCAGGATGAGTGAAGAAGTCGTAACATTTCCCTAGGGCAGAAAAGTCTTACAAATGTTGCTTTATATCCCAGAATACAGGACCACAGGCACCTCTGTTTTGAGAACAATGCTTCATTCAGCAGCAGCGCTGGTCGTTACTAGTTGAGACCTCCTATGACGCCTTGGGGGACTCTCACTTGCCATGCTTTTGCCTTTTGCGTTTCCTCGGACAGCAGCGGTGGGTTGTGACTGCAGAGCTGTTGGGATGAGAGCTCAGCTGTGCCTCCTCTGTCCTCCTTGACTTCCTTGTTGCTCCCTGGGGGAGCGGTCCACCCTTCAGTTTCCTTATGCATCTTCCCTTGCTCTGCTCTCACAGGACTAAAAGGCAGAGAGTCTGTGCACAGCAGGCAACTGCCTCCATCATCTGAGCCCGCGCTTCTCTCTCTCTCTTCTTTCTTCTCTTCCGCCCTTGCCTGAACACCAGCACCAGCACTGAATTGCCAAGCAGACCACATAAGCACATGCTTAGCAAAACCAGAATACCGAAGAAAGGGGGAAACTACCCTTGAAAGTAAAGTCTGATTTGTTCTTAAGTTTGGAAGGGAATTGCGGGGGAAATCAGCCTTTTTACTCTTATTTTTAAGAGCTACTATAGTTTTTTTTTAATTGCTTTGGTGGGGTACCATACCCTTTTCCAGTTTTGGTCCCTGAATGATGTGATACTGCCTGTCATAACATTGGTATGAATGGTTCAGGAAAAGGGGCAAGTGTCGCCTGGAGAAGAATCCTGAGAGAACACGCACTTGACCATGGCCTTGAAGGATGAGGTGCGGGTAGAGCAAGAGAAAGCAGCTTTTGGTCAGTGGATCTTCCAACCACTTTGCTTTCCCTGGCTTTAAATACAGTGGGAGCAAAACGAGAGGATGCCCACCCCTTGGCCTTGATCTTCTGGCAGCAGGCAGTCCCTGGTATTGCCCATGACATTGCTTTAGAACACGGAGAAACACCTGGTCCCTCTGAATTCCCATTCAGAAGACTTCCCAAGCTGATGACAAAACCCTCGTGAAGAGCAGATATGCTGAGGCTAGGGCATCGGTTGCGTTCAAGTCATTAATAACAATGACAATGCTAATAATGTTCGTGTGAGAAAGGGAGGCAAAGATCTCCACGTGTGTGTAGGGCAGCCCGTAAGGTGCTAAGAAAGATGCCCAAAGGTATCCGCCTACGGGATGCATCCCAGCATGGCTCAGCCTCCATAACATTACATTCACTCCCTTTCACACACCACATCTGAGACAGAAGTCCTTCAGATTATCCGCCATTCTTCACCTGAAAGCCCTTGAGAGCAGACCCTGTAGAGAATGAGGAAATTACGTCAAAAAGTCCAATAATTTGCCTAAGTGACTGACTTATTTATCTACTACACAGCAACTTAAAACAAGGCATGCTTTAAAATAACTTGGTGCCTTAAAACAATACCCACTTATTGTTTCTTACAGTCTCTGTGAAACAGGAATCATGCTGGATATAACAAAATCTTTCCTGTTTTGTAATGTCTGGGGCCTCAGCTGGAAGACTTGAAAGCTGCGGACTGGATTCATCTGCAGGCCAGCTCACTCAGATGTCTGAAAGTTGATTTTGGTCATCTCCTGAGGATGTTGTTGGGGACACTTATGTGTGGCCTCTCTATGTGGCTGGTCTTCCTTACAACATGGCGTCTATCTTCCAAGAGCAAATGTCCAGAGAAAGAAAGAGCCTTGTAGAAGCTATGCCCTTTATGACCTTATCTCAGAGGCCACGTGACACTACATCTACCATATTCTATTCATTAAAGTGACTAAAAATGTCCATCCAGGTTCATGGGAAGAAAACAGACAACCATTTCTCAAAGATGAATGCCAGTGTCAGATAAAAGAGCCCTTGGAGTGGAGGATATATTAGACATCTTGCAAAAACAATCTTCCCCCGTGATACAACTGTCAAACAGCTGATTGGAGATCTCTCCCAGAATTGGCTGCTCGAAAACACCTGCCTTTTAACAGCAATACCTGCTTCTCCACTGGAGGGAGACACATTTGTCTATGGAAGTCTGAGGACCCAGAGACCTACTCTCCCAGTCAGAGTTGGATCTTCCTCTGACTTCCCAGTTCTCCAAACTCCCAGCCATTGCTTTCAGAGGAATACGAGTGACAGAACCCTGAGCGGATGAAGTCCTGAAGAATGAGCACCAGCATAATCACCTAAATAAGTTTGCCTTTCTACCTTAGTGTTTTGCAGAAGGGACATCCCTAATCTTGTTTCCAGCTGTTTCCGCATTTCTAGGCTGCCTATCACCTTTTAGACCCAGATGCGATATGAATTATTCATTTGATTTGGGGCAGGTGCACCCATTTCCTCCCAGGACCCCAGGGGCAAGCATAGGAAATTAATTCACAATGTCTGTTGCTGAAGTCACTTGCAATTTCCACACCAAGGCAAAAATAAACAGAGGATATGGGACCTGAGAAAGCTCAAAGGTGCTGAGAAGAGTCATTAGCAATTCTTCATTGCACTTACGGAGACAAAAAAGGGGTACTGATTCTTGCACGAAAGGTTTATGTTAGCTATCAGGAAACGATTCTTCCCTCCAAGAGGTGACAGGAGATAGTGACTGAGAAATGTCACAGAAGCTCTTCCCTGGAAATCTTGAGACAATGACACAGAACTGCTGGGCACAGAGGGATGGACTGGCTGACTTCTCAAGATTCTCCCCAACCTGACTCTTCTATTATTCACTGAGTACCATTCCAGGACTAATGAGTTGGAGCTCAGACCCTGCAGAGGAACAGAGTAGAGGTTTCTTTGCCCTAGGCATTATATGAGACCGATGGACACACATTACAGATGGACACTGATGATTGTAGCCAACCCTCGCTGCTCTGGATTTTCCAAGAACCATTTGGTTACGACATGCTATCATCAGAAATGTCATGTGTATTGCCATATTTATCATTTTAGAGCTGGCTTTCTCTTATTATGAACTTTAAAATATTCTCTAGCAGCCCTGAGCCTCGAAACGTGTCCTTATCCATGAGACATTTGTGGATAGGGTGGATTTATTCTTTAGTGTAAGAGTTAAGTAATTGCAGACAATTTTCAGATGGTCTCCATTGAGTTCTGAAAGTCCCTCTGAATTTCCAGAGGTCCCTCAGGTGCAGGGAAGGGCAAAGAGTGGATGGACCTCAGTACTAATTACAGTGACTTCTGTTTTTCTGTTTTACACACTGAATGAGGGACTCCTCATTAAAAATAACTCAACAAACACAACTACAACTCCTTGACAGATAGAAGGCAAGGTGAATACTGAAAGAGTCATTTGTTGCCCATAAAATATAAAACAGGTTTTACCTAAAGAGAATTATCTAGGAACTTCAAAACCTCAACTCTGTCACATTTCCTTCTAGAAAGGTCACCTTCCTACTCAATGTTTCGACTGTCGCTCATGCCATTTTCCCATGACTCA
The DNA here is from genome assembly GCA_022376925.1 of Tragulus kanchil. Taxonomy (NCBI): domain Eukaryota; kingdom Metazoa; phylum Chordata; class Mammalia; order Artiodactyla; family Tragulidae; genus Tragulus; species Tragulus kanchil. The sequence goes on from JAIOJX010000026.1 coordinate 119,939,196, forward strand.
AAAGCCTTTGTTTGTTGGGGAGCTATGGAAGCAGAAGGTTTACAAAGTGCTAAATTGCCTTTCCAGAATTACCTTTGTAGGAACACTCTTTTTTAAATGTTTTCTCTTTGCATCCATTTTTGCTATTTCAGTAATTGCTTTACCTGGACCCTTGGGACAGTTAGGCACCTGGCTGAATTGATTCTTTTCACACTTCAGTTTGAAAGGAGTCATGCCATAAAATATACCTACTCAGATTCTTTTCTTCTCTGCCATTTTATTTGGTAAGTATTTGGCCTTAGCAACCCCTACTGATTGATAAGTGTGAGAGCTACAAGGATGGACTGGCTGACTTCTCAAGATTCTCCCAAACTGAAAGTACCATTCCAGGACTAATGAGTTGGAGCTCAGACCCTGCAGAGGAACAGAGTAGAGGTTTCTTTGCCCTAGGCATTATATGAGACCGATGGACACACATTACAGATGGACACTGATGATTGTAGCCAACCCTCGCTGCTCTGGATTTTCCAAGAACCATTTGGTTACGACATGCTATCATCAGAAATGTCATGTGTATTGCCATATTTATCATTTTAGAGCTGGCTTTCTCTTATTATGAACTTTAAAATATTCTCTAGCAGCCCTGAGCCTCGAAACGTGTCCTTATCCATGAGACATTTGTGGATAGGGTGGATTTATTCTTTAGTGTAAGAGTTAAGTAATTGCAGACAATTTTCAGATGGTCTCCATTGAGTTCTGAAAGTCCCTCTGAATTTCCAGAGGTCCCTCAGGTGCAGGGAAGGGCAAAGAGTGGATGGACCTCAGTACTAATTACAGTGACTTCTGTTTTTCTGTTTTACACACTGAATGAGGGACTCCTCATTAAAAATAACTCAACAAACACAACTACAACTCCCTTGACAGATAGAAGGCAAGGTGAATACTGAAAGAGTCATTTGTTGCCCATAAAATATAAAACAGGTTTTACCTAAAGAGAATTATCTAGGAACTTCAAAACCTCAACTCTGTCACATTTCCTTCTAGAAAGGTCACCTTCCTACTCAATGTTTCGACTGTCGCTCATGCCATTTTCCCATGACTCAAAAGCCTTTGTTTGTTGGGGAGCTATGGAAGCAGAAGGTTTACAAAGTGCTAAATTGCCTTTCCAGAATTACCTTTGTAGGAACACTCTTTTTTAAATGTTTTCTCTTTGCATCCATTTTTGCTATTTCAGTAATTGCTTTACCTGGACCCTTGGGACAGTTAGGCACCTGGCTGAATTGATTCTTTTCACACTTCAGTTTGAAAGGAGTCATGCCATAAAATATACCTACTCAGATTCTTTTCTTCTCTGCCATTTTATTTGGTAAGTATTTGGCCTTAGCAACCCCTACTGATTGATAAGTGTGAGAGCTACAAGGAAGCGATGCAACTCTAATCCTAAGTGGATATGGTTATTTATGGCATGAAATTTAGCACATGTGACTGGTACAAGGAATATTCATTTGTAAAATTTCTAGGAAAAAAATGTTCTCATATAACTGAGGGTTGTTTTTGGTTGGTTTGTTTGTTAAGACTCTTTGGTGGTCATCTTTTAGATGGTAACTGGTATGATGATTGATCATTACCATTATTCTGATTATTTGCATGTGATGGTGAGACAGGCACCCTCAACATGACTGAACTTTCCAGGTAAAAATAAGGAAGAGTCATCACCAGTAAATTTCTGTTATATGCCAAGCATCTTATTTATATGTGTGTTAGTCACTCAGTCGTGTCCGACTCTTTGGGACCCCATGGACTGTAGTCTGCCAGGCTCCTCTGTCCACAGGATTCTTCAGGCAAGAGTACTGGAGTGGGTTGCCATTTTCTCCTCCAGAGGTCTGCCCTATTTATGTGATATCTTGTGATTTAATTCTCATAATCAAACCCTTTATTTAATAGGTGAAGAAACTGAGGCACTGTGTCCAGTGGCTCACAGGTGGGAATGCAGGGCTTGGATTTGGACCTGGCTTTGGTCCCTGCGCTGTGTGACCCTACAGGATTAGCTGTCTCTCTAGTGCCACTAGAGGTACCTGAGGCTGGAAGCCTTCATTCTATCCTTTTAAAAGTAGATTCGGGCAATCCTTAAGTTTTTCTTGGCAATACTGAGCTATCCTTGAGAATTCCAAGTTGTTTAAAGATTCAAAAGTTTAGGACCACTAGAATTTGTAAGAAAGTTTATCTGCTAGGTAACTGGTTTACCAAACCCCAGATTACCTTTGTAGGAACACTCTTTTAAATGTTTTCTCTTTGCATCCATTTTTGCTATTTCAGTAATTGCTTTACCTGGACCCTTGGGACAGTTAGGCACCTGGCTGAATTGATTCTTTTCACACTTCAGTTTGAAAGGAGTCATGCCATAAAATATACCTACTCAGATTCTTTTCTTCTCTGCCATTTTATTTGGTAAGTATTTGGCCTTAGCAACCCCTACTGATTGATAAGTGTGAGAGCTACAAGGAAGCGATGCAACTCTAATCCTAAGTGGATATGGTTATTTATGGCATGAAATTTAGCACATGTGACTGGTACAAGGAATATTCATTTGTAAAATTTCTAGGAAAAAAATGTTCTCATATAACTGAGGGTTGTTTTTGGTTGGTTTGTTTGTTAAGACTCTTTGGTGGTCATCTTTTAGATGGTAACTGGTATGATGATTGATCATTACCATTATTCTGATTATTTGCATGTGATGGTGAGACAGGCACCCTCAACATGACTGAACTTTCCAGGTAAAAATAAGGAAGAGTCATCACCAGTAAATTTCTGTTATATGCCAAGCATCTTATTTATATGTGTGTTAGTCACTCAGTCGTGTCCGACTCTTTGGGACCCCATGGACTGTAGTCTGCCAGGCTCCTCTGTCCACAGGATTCTTCAGGCAAGAGTACTGGAGTGGGTTGCCATTTTCTCCTCCAGAGGTCTGCCCTATTTATGTGATATCTTGTGATTTAATTCTCATAATCAAACCCTTTATTTAATAGGTGAAGAAACTGAGGCACTGTGTCCAGTGGCTCACAGGTGGGAATGCAGGGCTTGGATTTGGACCTGGCTTTGGTCCCTGCGCTGTGTGACCCTACAGGATTAGCTGTCTCTCTAGTGCCACTAGAGGTACCTGAGGCTGGAAGCCTTCATTCTATCCTTTTAAAAGTAGATTCGGGGCAATCCTTAAGTTTTTCTTGGCAATACTGAGCTATCCTTGAGAATTCCAAGTTGTTTAAAGATTCAAAAGTGAATACTTAAGGACCACTAGAATTTGTAAGAAAGTTTATCTCTGCCATCAGTTGACCCTCAGTTAGATGTTTCTGTGTGTATTTCAAGTGTGTGACTTTTAGTGTGACTTTTCATTTTAAGTGACTTTTCTGCCTTCTCTCTCCCCAGGAACTCTCACTTCTAGTTTGGGGAGAAAAATCGCCATGTGTGTTATGATTAGGTGCAAAGTGAGAGCAAATAGATTCCAACTGAGGACAACTGAGCTCTAACATATGAGCAGTAGGACAGCTATGCTGGCCGCTCAATACTTTTGTTTCCTCTTGGAGCCTCAGCTGCTTTTCAGATCACTGGTTGCAAGGAAAGTAACTTTGAGTTAAGGATATTCTACAATAATTAGTAGGATTGCTGTCATTATAAATACAGGAACCCTTCTTATATGTTGTCAAATATTAAGGTGCACCTAACACCCTTTGAAGGAATCAAAAGATAACCCTTTTATACCTGGCACATTTATCTGTAAAGTGCTCCATTGCAAGAATACCTAAAATAGTAATAGGATCCCATGGTTTGTGATAAGTTATATTAACTTTTGGAGAAGGGAATGCCAACCCACTCCAGTATTGTTGTCTGGAGAATCTCATGGACAGAGGAGCCTGGCGAGCTACAGTCCATGGGAATGCAGAGTTGGACATGACTGAAGCAACTGAGCACACGCATATTAACTTTTATGGGTATTGCACAATGACTAATTCATTGATCTATCAAATATTAATTGAACACCTACTCAGTACCAGGTACTATTTCACTGCTAGGTCAGATGATAAAAAATCTGCCAGCAATGCAGGAGACTGTGTTCTATTCCTGGTTGACTAATTCATTGACTTTGTAAACATCCGTGGTTGGATTTGGACCTGGCTTTGGTCCCTGCGCTGTGTGACCCTACAGGATTAGCTGTCTCTCTAGTGCCACTAGAGGTACCTGAGGCTGGAAGCCTTCATTCTATCCTTTTAAAAGTAGATTCGGGGCAATCCTTAAGTTTTTCTTGGCAATACTGAGCTATCCTTGAGAATTCCAAGTTGTTTAAAGATTCAAAAGTGAATACTTAAGGACCACTAGAATTTGTAAGAAAGTTTATCTCTGCCATCAGTTGACCCTCAGTTAGATGTTTCTGTGTGTATTTCAAGTGTGTGACTTTTAGTGTGACTTTTCATTTTAAGTGACTTTTCTGCCTTCTCTCTCCCCAGGAACTCTCACTTCTAGTTTGGGGAGAAAAATCGCCATGTGTGTTATGATTAGGTGCAAAGTGAGAGCAAATAGATTCCAACTGAGGACAACTGAGCTCTAACATATGAGCAGTAGGACAGCTATGCTGGCCGCTCAATACTTTTGTTTCCTCTTGGAGCCTCAGCTGCTTTTCAGATCACTGGTTGCAAGGAAAGTAACTTTGAGTTAAGGATATTCTACAATAATTAGTAGGATTGCTGTCATTATAAATACAGGAACCCTTCTTATATGTTGTCAAATATTAAGGTGCACCTAACACCCTTTGAAGGAATCAAAAGATAACCCTTTTATACCTGGCACATTTATCTGTAAAGTGCTCCATTGCAAGAATACCTAAAATAGTAATAGGATCCCATGGTTTGTGATAAGTTATATTAACTTTTGGAGAAGGGAATGCCAACCCACTCCAGTATTGTTGTCTGGAGAATCTCATGGACAGAGGAGCCTGGCGAGCTACAGTCCATGGGAATGCAGAGTTGGACATGACTGAAGCAACTGAGCACACACGCATATTAACTTTTATGGGTATTGCACAATGACTAATTCATTGATCTATCAAATATTAATTGAACACCTACTCAGTACCAGGTACTATTTCACTGCTAGGTCAGATGATAAAAAATCTGCCAGCAATGCAGGAGACTGTGTTCTATTCCTGGTTCAGAAGATCCCCTGGAGAAGTGAATGGAAACCCACTCCAATATTCTTGACTGTAAAATTCCGTGGACAAGGAGCCTGGTGGCCCACAGTCCGTAGAGTCGCAAAGAGTCGGACACATCTGAGCAACTAACACTTTCATTTCAGTGTCAGCGACTGTTTTAGGGTCTGAAAATATTGTAGTCAATACAACAAAGTCCCAGTCTTCATAGAAATTATACTCTATGTGAGTTTTCTATTTGAATGGAAATCTTAAAATGTGATTCCATCTGTCATCACATGTGACCTTTAGAAAAACTCTCGGACCTCAGCAAGGCAGATATTAATCATCCCATATCACAGATGAAGAGACTTCCCTGAACTCTTCTCTTTCTGGGCCCAGGAAGGGCTGGACGTAGTGAACTTCGTTAGGAGAGAGGAAGTAAAGGAGACTGAGTGTGTGAAGGAGCGAGCACAAGTATGTGAACCTCTGGGGGACTTTGCAGCTGTGAAGCCCATGGTCCCTGTCGTAGGCTGGCTGTGGTTTTAACCAGCTTTGGTTAAAGGCTCCCCTGTCATCTTCTCTCTGCCTTCTCATCACGACAGGAATAGGTAGCGAATACCAAGGAAGGTTCTGCTGGGCCTGGTGGGGCCCTTCCTCCCTCAGCTATAGCCTGTGGTATGCGGGGAGGACCTGTGGGACATCCTAGTGGGCACGTCTGTCCCCCATGTGTGACGGCACCCCCCGAGAGCAGAGTGACAACACATTTGTGTGCAAGAAAGGACGTGCTCCTCATAAACAGGACATTGCAACTCTGCAGAGACTCAGCAAACAAGCATTTACTGCAGGACGCAAATGACACATCCAGCAGCATTTCCTAGATGCTCAGATCCCCTTTAATGCCCCAGCAGTGGAGGTGTCCTGCGAGGTAGGAACAGGACCAGAGCCGGTTGGTGGCAGCCGCAGGGGTGCAGGCTGGCTGGTCTCAGGATGTCCTGTTTCCTGGTCCATGGTCCAGCAGATGCTCCCCCCTCACCGCCAGCTGCTGTCTGAGAGATTCCCTTCATTGCAAAACCGACAAGGACAACACATGAATTAATTCAATCTAAAGCCCTTTCTTTCACCCATAAGGAGCGTCACAAAGGTGGCCAGCTCAGGAGTTCTTGTGGTGATGAGAGCAGCCATGTGTGGAAGGCTTGGTCCTTGCTGATCGGAAACGTGGTGACAAACTGCTACAAAATGGAGGCCCTTAGACACCCTTTGGCTCAGATCCTGAGAAAGAATGTTCAGGAAAGAGGTCTAACCGGTTGAAGGGTGAACAGAAAAGAGGAAGGATGAATAGATGAATTTTATGTTTGTTTGAAACAACTGTGGATTTGGATGGAGAAATCAAGGCTAGCTAAAGACATTCCTATTCCAAAAAGCAGAGTCTTCAAGAGTGGGATTTTCAGAGGACAGCCCCAGGAAGATGTAGGACCAGAGACAGAAGGACCAAAAGTCTGTATTCCTGCAAACTTCCTCAAAAGCTTATTTTCTGCTATCATTCGGACCTCATTGGTTCTAATTCCTCAAAAAAGTGGGAGGGGAAGAAACACCCCAAACCATCTGCCTCATAGATTTGTGAGAAAATGTACGCAGTTAAAGGGGAAACATTATTTGTCCAGTCTGATGCCTCGGGTGTTCTCCCACAACTGTTTAACCTGAATATATTCAATATTGTAATGTTTTGTTACATGTCCCAGGGCAAAAAAGAAATCAGGCTATCACTTATTAGCTTTCTGTTCCTGGATCCTTCCAGAGTTGATTCGACCGCGCAGAAGATAGTGGGGAAATCAAAGGTAAAGGTTAAACTCTGTTTTATTATGTTTACAGGATTTAAAGGGTAAGTCAGGAAGTGCTTACATAACACCAAGTGAAAGTGGTGGATTAGTAACCAGAGCGGGACTTGAAAGCGGCCTTAATCCTCCGAATCTCCAGGGGTGAAAGGTCAACCTCTAACACCAGGTTGTGTAAAGAAAGGAGGAGGCACAAGCTTCTGTTTCATCGTGGCCCTGCTAATCCACTGAGGAAATGAGCAGCTGCGGGTCTGGGGAGAGGTGCCGCCTCCAACCAGGGAAGCCACCTGTGAATTCAGCCGAGGGGGCGTAATGAAAGCCAGCAGGGCCTGTGCAGGGGGCAGCCCGGACAGTCGTGGCCGGCTGCTGCGGTGGGTGCTGGGGCCACTGCGTCGGGCCTCCTGCCGAAACCTGTGAAGGGACCCCAGCTTCTCCCGACAGGCTCTGCGAGTGGCGTAGACCAATCACACACATACACACTCATGCACTCAGTCAGGCATGCCCTTGGTCCTTGCTGATCGGAAACGTGGTGACAAACTGCTACAAAATGGAGGCCCTTAGACACCCTTTGGCTCAGATCCTGAGAAAGAATGTTCAGGAAAGAGGTCTAACCGGTTGAAGGGTGAACAGAAAAGAGGAAGGATGAATAGATGAATTTTATGTTTGTTTGAAACAACTGTGGATTTGGATGGAGAAATCAAGGCTAGCTAAAGACATTCCTATTCCAAAAAGCAGAGTCTTCAAGAGTGGGATTTTCAGAGGACAGCCCCAGGAAGATGTAGGACCAGAGACAGAAGGACCAAAAGTCTGTATTCCTGCAAACTTCCTCAAAAGCTTATTTTCTGCTATCATTCGGACCTCATTGGTTCTAATTCCTCAAAAAAGTGGGAGGGGAAGAAACACCCCAAACCATCTGCCTCATAGATTTGTGAGAAAATGTACGCAGTTAAAGGGGAAACATTATTTGTCCAGTCTGATGCCTCGGGTGTTCTCCCACAACTGTTTAACCTGAATATATTCAATATTGTAATGTTTTGTTACATGTCCCAGGGCAAAAAAGAAATCAGGCTATCACTTATTAGCTTTCTGTTCCTGGATCCTTCCAGAGTTGATTCGACCGCGCAGAAGATAGTGGGGAAATCCAAAGGTAAAGGTTAAACTCTGTTTTATTATGTTTACAGGATTTAAAGGGTAAGTCAGGAAGTGCTTACATAACACCAAGTGAAAGTGGTGGATTAGTAACCAGAGCGGGACTTGAAAGCGGCCTTAATCCTCCGAATCTCCAGGGGTGAAAGGTCAACCTCTAACACCAGGTTGTGTAAAGAAAGGAGGAGGCACAAGCTTCTGTTTCATCGTGGCCCTGCTAATCCACTGAGGAAATGAGCAGCTGCGGGTCTGGGGAGAGGTGCCGCCTCCAACCAGGGAAGCCACCTGTGAATTCAGCCGAGGGGGCGTAATGAAAGCCAGCAGGGCCTGTGCAGGGGGCAGCCCGGACAGTCGTGGCCGGCTGCTGCGGTGGGGTGCTGGGGCCACTGCGTCGGGCCTCCTGCCGAAACCTGTGAAGGGACCCCAGCTTCTCCCCGACAGGCTCTCGTCAGCCTGAAGAGTGGGCTTGTAGACCAATCACACACATACACACTCATGCACTCAGTCAGGCATGCACATGCGTGCACCCTCAGCCTATTGCTAACTCTGTGAGGGTTTGGTGGATGGACTAAAAGAGCCAGCACTGAGAACATGGCTCCTACAGAAATATTAATAAATCAGTTCTTGCTCACCTTCCCCCCTGCTCCCTTCCTCTTTTCTGTCGCTCATCAAAAATGGGGAGAAAAATTCTTTTCCTACTCATGAATATAAGATTTAAATAGATGCTCTAAAATTATAGTCAGCTTTCTCCCCGAGGGTTTTAAACACTTTGGGAAATAATTGCCTGTAATAGACTGAAGAGTGTTTATCTAGCTCTCCAGCCTTCTAACTGTCTACCTCTATATCTGTCTCACTGCCTCTTGCTTATCAATTGAATGTGTGCTTCACATATCTTAAGCCACAAAAATAACCCTGGAGGCAAGCACCACGTCACGTGCACATGAGCACTTTTTATGAGAAGCCTAAGCTTGGAAACAGCAAAAACCCCGGATGCTGATTTCTTTTCTCCTCTTGTCTGTTTTGCTAGCCATTTCAAGCCAAGAAAAGTAAAGTCAACTTTCTGATCCCTCGCCCCTCACTTCGCCCAAAGAAACATCTCTCCCTGAATTTCCCATGAAGCCACTGTGTGCTACACGAAAGGCTTAAAGTCCACGACCGAGTCTACGTCTTTCTTCCATGCATGGACAAATCGAAATGTTGGATACAATCAATTTACAGGAGAAAGTTCCAACACATTTCAGCACGAAGCTAAAAAAGCTTTCCGAGTAGCCGTTCCATATTTATTCTGAACCGGCCTTTATTAAATCACTGGTGAAAAATACGGAGATTCGTCTCAGCCGTAGTTTCATCATCTTAAAACAGGAGAGGCATTTATCTTGTGAAATCGCAGGAGTCGGCGCGGCGCAGACTGATGGCTCAGGGGTGCTCTTGGCATTAGTATCTGAGAGTCTCGCATAAGGTGCTTGTGGCGCGAACTGCCGCTAATAGGCGAGGCTGTTCATTTTTTACAGAATTTGTGGTTTAAGCATTATGCTTAGGATATCTAAAATATTTCTTCCCTTCTTTTAAAAAATGGTATCAAACTGTTTAATGTGAAATGGGGAAAGGGCTTAGCTGCATATATTTCATTCTCTGCCACCATTTTTTTCCCCACAACCCTTCCGTTGGTGTTTCAGAGCCAGCTCATTCCGACTTTTTTCTTCATTAAGTCAAAATTAATAACCTAAGCACTTTTGGAAAATGAGAGGGAAGTTTGAGTATTTGCTGCCCTTGGGAAATGGGTTTAAAAAAATAGATGGAACATGGGCTTTAGTGGTAGGTCATGGTGATGGAGGGGCTTCCCTGGTGGCTCAGTGGTAAGGAATCTGCCTGACACTGCAGCAGATGCAGGTTCGATCCCTGGGTTGGAAAGATCCCTGGGAGTAGGAAAAGGCAAATTGCTCCATTATTTTTGCCTGGGAGATCCCATGGACTGAGGAGCCTGGGGGGCTATAGTCCATGGGGTTGCAGAAAATCACACACGACTGAACAACTGAGCACATGGAGGATGGAGCCTCAGCCTTACCCCAGACTTCCTCAAGCACCCCACATAAGGGAATTCTAGAAAAAAAATTATGACTTACTACACTGATTTGGTTTTCAAAGGGCCAAATCATGCCTCTTGACATAGCCCTCGGGTCAGTCAAATCTGAGGCTAAAATGATTTCCCAGCATAACTTTCAATGCCCGTCACCCCTGTACAGTATTATTTTATGGGAAAAATTAGGAAGAATGGAGGCTTTTAAAAACTTGAGGTCAAATCAACTGAAAATTCCAGTCACAAGGAACTTGTTTGGGAGGAAACCCAGTTGAGGAAAGGGATGGGTTGTGATAAAAGAACACTGGGTCAAAAGGCACAAGGATTTATTGAAGAAAAAAAGTCCAAGTTATGGCCCCAAAGTCTTATAGAGTATAAGGTGTTCCAAAAAGAAGAAGCATGCAGTGTGTTCGTGGACAGAAGTCATAGAAGGTTTCAGGACACCGGCTGGTCAGCCCGACCATGGTGTCCACAATGGCCTGTTAAAAAGGCCCAGCTGGAACTTACATGCACATGGTAGATCAAAGGAGGGATTATTTCTTCCTAATCAGCAGTCTTTCAACCATCTTTCTTCATCTCCAGAGTTGGAGTCAGATGTTAAAAACGAAGGAATCCTGAAGGAAGAGACTTTGCCTATTTTTGTTTTACCTAAAGAGAAGCAAATGGATTTGAAGTAACAATGGCTTTGATCTATTTAATTCCCAATTTGTGGAGAGGCATTTTTCTTCATTAAGTCAAAATTAATAACCTAAGCATTTTGAAAATGAGAGGGAAGTTTGAGTATTTGCTGCCCTTGGGAAATGGGTTTAAAAAAATAGATGGAACATGGGCTTTAGTGGTAGGTCATGGTGATGGAGGGGCTTCCCTGGTGGCTCAGTGGTAAGGAATCTGCCTGACACTGCAGCAGATGCAGGTTCGATCCCTGGGTTGGAAAGATCCTGGGAGTAGGAAAAGGCAAATTGCTCCATTATTTTTGCCTGGGAGATCCCATGGACTGAGGAGCCTGGGGGGCTATAGTCCATGGGGTTGCAGAAAATCACACACGACTGAACAACTGAGCACATGGAGGATGGAGCCTCAGCCTTACCCCAGACTTCCTCAAGCACCCCACATAAGGGAATTCTAGAAAAAAAATTATGACTTACTACACTGATTTGGTTTTCAAAGGGCCAAATCATGCCTCTTGACATAGCCCTCGGGTCAGTCAAATCTGAGGCTAAAATGATTTCCCAGCATAACTTTCAATGCCCGTCACCCCTGTACAGTATTATTTTATGGGAAAAATTAGGAAGAATGGAGGCTTTTAAAAACTTGAGGTCAAATCAACTGAAAATTCCAGTCACAAGGAACTTGTTTGGGAGGAAACCCAGTTGAGGAAAGGGATGGGTTGTGATAAAAGAACACTGGGTCAAAAGGCACAAGGATTTATTGAAGAAAAAAAAAGTCCAAGTTATGGCCCCAAAGTCTTATAGAGTATAAGGTGTTCCAAAAAGAAGAAGCATGCAGTGTGTTCGTGGACAGAAGTCATAGAAGGTTTCAGGACACCGGCTGGTCAGCCCGACCATGGTGTCCACAATGGCCTGTTAAAAAGGCCCAGCTGGAACTTACATGCACATGGTAGATCAAAGGAGGGATTATTTCTTCCTAATCAGCAGTCTTTCAACCATCTTTCTTCATCTCCAGAGTTGGAGTCAGATGTTAAAAACGAAGGAATCCTGAAGGAAGAGACTTTGCCTATTTTTGTTTTACCTAAAGAGAAGCAAATGGATTTGAAGTAACAATGGCTTTGATCTATTTAATTCCCAATTTAAGGCAAACTTTAAGAAAGCACAAGCAGGAAACTATGTCGTAGACCTGAAAACCTTCTCCTCACGTGTTGAGGCTGTCACAAATGCAAGGAACACGTCAGACAGATGAATGTCTAGACCCAAGAAAGTAAGACCAGCTGCAATCCCTTACCTCACAGATGAACCAGACAGCCGGCTAAAAGCCATAGAAGATGCTAACATGCTCAGATTCCAGGCACTAAAATGACCCATTTTCTAGGGTTGAAGGCCGCATGTAACTTCTTTCTATCACACAGGAGGAGAAAGGAGAAATTAGAGATCAGCCCTGTTGATCCGAGGGACATGGGGATGCAGTTTGGGCCAAGGGCCAGCTCTGCCCCTTGTGCGAACTTGGCTGAGGACTGCACCCTGAGGAGCTCTGTCTGGGAAATGAGGGTGGCCGCAGCCTCTCTGAAGGGTTGCAGGGCAGATTGAAAGGAATACTGAGTAGAAGCACTTAGCACAGTCTCGAGCGCAAGTGAAGCCTCCGCAAGGATTCATTTACTAGCACTGAGGTTGGCAGGCCCAGCGTGGTGGCCCGCCTCATGTTCTCTGTAAGGATCAGCTTTAGGGACCCAGCAGAAGTCTACAAGCAACAGCATCCTGCATTTACGAGAGGGCGGGCCCACCTGCTCACAGAGGTCCACCCCAACGCAGCCGACGCTCTCTACGGACGCCACGTTCATGTTCCTCAAGCTGCCCGTCCCTTGGTTGGCAGTCGTCCTTGCCTGGAGCTGCGCCTGGTTCCTTGGGGACATGACCTGCACAGAGTGGAGGAGGCGGAGCTCATCACAGGCCTGCGCAGATCCGAAAGGGGGCGTAGGCGAGCGGACAGCACCCCCAAACTTAGCCAGCCCCAGTGCTGGCAAAATGTGTGTCTTAGAAAAGGGGTCTTGAAAAAGATAACACAGACACAATTCTTATTTTTATAAAGGCATTTTCTTCTTTCAAAACAACAAATTGTATGAAACCATACAGCATGCATAGGAAATAAAGGCGCATCCTTGTATCCTTTTTAATAAAGACATAAGGCACAGGGATGCTACTTCGCTCAGGGTACTGAGAGCTATTGGGTAGGTCTAAACAATATCTGGTTTCTCCAGGGAAAAAAAAAAAGAGGAACAATTCTCTAAATAAAACTAAATCTTAATGCAAGAGATAAGTTCTCCCTTACAATCCGTGTGACCGTGACACCAGTTCTCCCTGTATTAGACCAGTGTCTTCTTCTTTACCGAGAGATTCACAACAAAACTATTTTCAAAGCTCTAACGGCAAAACCTTGCTCTCAAACTGCTGATTGGAGAGTGACAGTCTAAAGAAAGAGTGCATGACTCGACTTCTTGTTATAGGAATTATTATGCAGATGGGAGGGAATTCTGGTATCCACACGCGTGCGTTGCTGGTCAGTGCCAACCACCTTTCCCTGCATCAGACATTCTTCTGGTTAAGCGCACAGCAACAAGGAGGGTGAGCAAGAAGAAGGCACTATGTGAAGCACTTTGCGTGGATGGGCTCGCTTCACCCTCACGCCATCTCTGGGGTAGGTGCCTCCGTGATGTTCATCTGGAGCAGGGCTCTGGCACCCTTTGGGGCCACTTGGAGGAGCCCTGGGTCACTAACCATGGGTGAACCTGGCAGGATATTTGAGCCCTGTAACTCTAATTTCATCATCAGGTGGAAAAAGAGCAGAGAGCAGGTGCGGTCTACTGTCCTTTTGAACTATGAATAGTTACTGTTTTCATAGAACCCAAAAGCCAAGAGCATATACAGCGCCGGTGTTTATTTCTCCAAAGAAGTCACATCTTGAAGGTCAGGCCTGGGTATCTTAGCTATTGAAGATGTGTTGCTCCAATGAGTTGGGGGTCCTTGCAAGCTAGTTGGACCAGAGAGAAAGCAAAACAAAAAAAAAATGGGGGAGAAAGCTTGGAGAAGGCTTGCTTGCCAAATTTGATTTTACCACATGTGGCTCCAGTTACCTCAAAGAGTGTCAAGAAAATTTCAAAGTCAAATTAATTCATCCTCATTTTAAAGTATGAGGGGAAAAGCCACCTTTTTTCCTTTCTAAAATGGAATGAAAAGAAAAAAAATCTGATCCTTGTTTATCAAAGTGGTATCTCCATGGTTGTTGAAACCTTTTATTTTTACTCTTTCAACATGTTGTTCACTTAAGCTATTTAAAAAAAAAAAAAAAAGGCTGTTATGTTTATAATGGCCTAGAAAGAAAATTATATCCAAGAAGCTTTATAGCTCCTAAAGTATGTCATCCTCTCCTGTACCACACCCTAATAGCGAGGACAATAATTTACTCATAAAAATTCATAGCTGGCATTTGTATGGAAGTTATTCAGCTATTGCATGAGAATTAAAATAAAATTATCTTCTCACCAAAGGAGTTAGTAATCACCCCAGGCTAAGACTGAGGTTGAGTTCAGAGGAATCTGGGTTCTGGGGATCTTTACTTTTCTATGAAATTAGTAACTTCCTTGCACATTAAATAAATTACACACAATCTTAAATACCTATTTTGAAAACACAGACTCGCCCCACAGGTCTAAAAATAGATCTTTCTTGTCAAAAATCAGCCCATTTTGACCACTTCAGCTTTTACCATTGTCAGAAATGTTTTTTGCAAAGACCCGGTCACCTCTTTTTCAGCGGGCACACTGCCCAGAGACGATGTTCTTGTAGCTGCAGCCCCTGGGGCTGGACAGCTCATACAGCAGTCAGAGAGGAAGAGACGAGAGGGAGGGGAGGAGAGGGCGGGGTGTGTATGCGTGAGCGTGTGTGTGTGTGTATGTGTGTGTGTGTGTGTGTGTGTGGAGAGAGAAATGAAGGAACCTACAGAGAGTCTGTGCTGTCCCATTAGTATCTCAAACTCCAGGCCTGTCTCACAAGAGAATGGGCTTTGGTAGGATGTCCTGTCTCTCTGAGTCTGTAACACAGCTTTGGCCTTGCCAGGACATCCTAGGGGCCTGCCCTAGTCTATTACCCGCCTGTCTCGTCATCCACCCACCTTTCCCCACCCTGAGTATGTTCTGATCCTGTGTGTGTGTGTATCAGCATATACAGTGTGCATGTGCACATGTGTGAAGAATTTTACCACATGTGGCTCCAGTTACCTCAAAGAGTGTCAAGAAAATTTCAAAGTCAAATTAATTCATCCTCATTTTAAAGTATGAGGGGAAAAGCCACCTTTTTTCCTTTCTAAAATGGAATGAAAAGAAAAAAAATCTGATCCTTGTTTATCAAAGTGGTATCTCCATGGTTGTTGAAACCTTTTATTTTTACTCTTTCAACATGTTGTTCACTTAAGCTATTTAAAAAAAAAAAAAAAAGGCTGTTATGTTTATAATGGCCTAGAAAGAAAATTATATCCAAGAAGCTTTATAGCTCCTAAAGTATGTCATCCTCTCCTGTACCACACCCTAATAGCGAGGACAATAATTTACTCATAAAAATTCATAGCTGGCATTTGTATGGAAGTTATTCAGCTATTGCATGAGAATTAAAATAAAATTATCTTCTCACCAAAGGAGTTAGTAATCACCCCAGGCTAAGACTGAGGTTGAGTTCAGAGGAATCTGGGTTCTGGGGATCTTTACTTTTCTATGAAATTAGTAACTTCCTTGCACATTAAATAAATTACACACAATCTTAAATACCTATTTTGAAAACACAGACTCGCCCCACAGGTCTAAAAATAGATCTTTCTTGTCAAAAATCAGCCCATTTTGACCACTTCAGCTTTTACCATTGTCAGAAATGTTTTTTGCAAAGACCCGGTCACCTCTTTTTCAGCGGGCACACTGCCCAGAGACGATGTTCTTGTAGCTGCAGCCCCTGGGGCTGGACAGCTCATACAGCAGTCAGAGAGGAAGAGACGAGAGGGAGGGGAGGAGAGGGCGGGGTGTGTATGCGTGAGCGTGTGTGTGTGTGTATGTGTGTGTGTGTGTGTGTGTGTGGAGAGAGAAATGAAGGAACCTACAGAGAGTCTGTGCTGTCCCATTAGTATCTCAAACTCCAGGCCTGTCTCACAAGAGAATGGGCTTTGGTAGGATGTCCTGTCTCTCTGAGTCTGTAACACAGCTTTGGCCTTGCCAGGACATCCTAGGGGCCTGCCCTAGTCTATTACCCGCCTGTCTCGTCATCCACCCACCTTTCCCCACCCTGAGTATGTTCTGATCCTGTGTGTGTGTGTATCAGCATATACAGTGTGCATGTGCACATGTGTGAAGAATAATACTCGCATTAAAGGCTATAGAGATGCACGCATACATACTCCAAAATACTGGTATGCCCAATGTGTTCAATATCTTCTGAATTCTCAATATCAGGAAAAGGAAAGGGTACTTGTGGATATTACCCTGGAGGTCACAAATGTAAGCTTCAGAAATTATTGCTTATTTCTGGAAAACACTTCAATCAATGTAGATCTATTGTACAAAAAAAATTACAATTACATTTCCTTTTTCCCATGATAAAATTGTTTATGATCATAGACATTATTTAAAGCCAGAAAAAGATGATAAAGAGAGGAGGAAAAAAAAACATTCCTCAACAGAGAATTTAAAGAAAGTCACTGTTAAGTGTTAGGTGTGTTTGCTCCTAGTCCTCACATACAGTTTTAATAGTTATAATCTCAGGTTATACACAATTTTCTGTCATTCTATTTTCACTAAAAAGAAAACAAAACAACTCAGTTACATGGTCTTTGAAAACCTCTTCTTGAGTGACTGTAAATAATTCCATCGAATGGAATATCATAATTTACATATCCAATTTCTCGGTGTTGGGTGTCTCACAGAGCGGTGAGTCTCGTGCGTCTGCTTGGCCACTGGGAGTCCCTGGACCACTCATTTAACTTCCGTGTGCCTCGGTCTCCTCACCTGTGAAGTGGCACAACAGAGGCCCCTTCCCCGTGGTGACGTTGAAAAGAGAATGCATGAACGTGTCAAAGCGAGTGCTCCAGGGACTCTGACAAGCCTTCCTGTGCTCTCATCTGTCTGTCCATCTGCCATGTCTTTGGTTCTGTGGAGAGGTTCCTTTCCTGACTGTAATCTGGTATAGCCATCTCTTCCTTTACCTGTGCAGACAACTGCCCTCCCTGCCAGGGTGAGAGTGTTCAAACTCTATTTTTTGCTCTCTTGACTTATTCTTGGTAGGATGTCCTGTCTCTGAGTCTGTAACACAGCTTTGGCCTTGCCAGGACATCCTAGGGGCCTGCCCTAGTCTATTACCCGCCTGTCTCGTCATCCACCCACCTTTCCCCACCCTGAGTATGTTCTGATCCTGTGTGTGTGTGTATCAGCATATACAGTGTGCATGTGCACATGTGTGAAGAATAATACTCGCATTAAAGGCTATAGAGATGCACGCATACATACTCCAAAATACTGGTATGCCCAATGTGTTCAATATCTTCTGAATTCTCAATATCAGGAAAAGGAAAGGGTACTTGTGGATATTACCCTGGAGGTCACAAATGTAAGCTTCAGAAATTATTGCTTATTTCTGGAAAACACTTCAATCAATGTAGATCTATTGTACAAAAAAAATTACAATTACATTTCCTTTTTCCCATGATAAAATTGTTTATGATCATAGACATTATTTAAAGCCAGAAAAAGATGATAAAGAGAGGAGGAAAAACATTCCTCAACAGAGAATTTAAAGAAAGTCACTGTTAAGTGTTAGGTGTGTTTGCTCCTAGTCCTCACATACAGTTTTAATAGTTATAATCTCAGGTTATACACAATTTTCTGTCATTCTATTTTCACTAAAAAGAAAACAAAACAACTCAGTTACATGGTCTTTGAAAACCTCTTCTTGAGTGACTGTAAATAATTCCATCGAATGGAATATCATAATTTACATATCCAATTTCTCGGTGTTGGGTGTCTCACAGAGCGGTGAGTCTCGTGCGTCTGCTTGGCCACTGGGAGTCCCTGGACCACTCATTTAACTTCCGTGTGCCTCGGTCTCCTCACCTGTGAAGTGGCACAACAGAGGCCCCTTCCCCGTGGTGACGTTGAAAAGAGAATGCATGAACGTGTCAAAGCGAGTGCTCCAGGGACTCTGACAAGCCTTCCTGTGCTCTCATCTGTCTGTCCATCTGCCATGTCTTTGGTTCTGTGGAGAGGTTCCTTTCCTGACTGTAATCTGGTATAGCCATCTCTTCCTTTACCTGTGCAGACAACTGCCCTCCCTGCCAGGGTGAGAGTGTTCAAACTCTATTTTTTGCTCTCTTGACTTATTCTTGGTTGCACCCAATACTTTGACGTTTCCCCCCCCCCCCCACCTTCCACTCTTCTCTTCCGAGCTCCTGGAAAGCAGTAGAAAGTCAATTGTTTTCCTTATCTGCCGTAACGTACTACCACTCCAACTGAACAACAATACAGACCTACAAGGTACACATGCATGCCCATGGATGCATATCAGTTTCCCAAGGTCTTTGGTACACGGGGATGTCAGAGGGTTGACTGCAAGAGGGGGTGGGACGTTCCTTTCATCATTTTTCAGGTCTCAATTGTTAAGATGGTGCATGGGAAGGCTGACTGGTGGGAAGCTGGCTGAGCAGCTGGGCATTCCAGGACAAGTTAGGGAAGATAGGAGGACATCCGAGTCAGACTTTCTGGGGAAGATGACGCCACCACCAGGCGTTTCTCCCCGACCCACAGACAGGCAGGGGGTGGCAAAGTCAGCTCCCATCTTGGGCTGCACAGATCACAGCAGGTGGCTGAGGCCCCAGCCGGGAGAGGCGGGAGCGGCCCCGGGCAGACCGCGTGTCTCTGAAGTGGGTGTCAGCCAAATAAGGACTGCGTCAGCTCCTGACAGTGTGGACCCTCCTCAAGCTTCAGACATTCGCAGCCTCAGTTTGAAAGAAACTCATGCTCGTTGCTGATTTGATTTATGTGTCTTCTACCCCTTTATGCTCATCAGAGGCTCACAATTTTATTACTTGTGTGGCTGTTTATTTCATTTCAATTTATTTATCAGTTCTATTTTTTTAATTTAAGAATTTAAATTCTGATGTCATCTCATTGCCTTCTACCTGCTTTCATTGAGGCTACTTGTGTGCAGGGATTTTTTTGTTTGTTTGTTTCTTCAGTTTTGCTATTTCGGACTCCTTCAGTTGGGGTTTCATCATTAATAATACTTTTAAAATACCCTATTTGTATAGTGCCTCCTATATGTCACATTTTCAATACCACTTTGCACATATTAACTGACTGAATTCTCACAACAACTATAGAGAGGTTCCTTTCCTGATCTTTTCCAATGTCTTTGGTTCTGTGGAGAGGTTCCTTTCCTGACTGTAATCGCATCTCTTCCTTTACCTGTGCAGACAACTGCCCTCCCTGCCAGGGTGAGAGTGTTCAAACTCTATTTTTTGCTCTCTTGACTTATTCTTGGTTGCACCCAATACTTTGACGTTCCCCCCCCCCCCCCACCTTCCACTCTTCTCTTCCGAGCTCCTGGAAAGCAGTAGAAAGTCAATTGTTTTCCTTATCTGCCGTAACGTACTACCACTCCAACTGAACAACAATACAGACCTACAAGGTACACATGCATGCCCATGGATGCATATCAGTTTCCCAAGGTCTTTGGTACACGGGGATGTCAGAGGGTTGACTGCAAGAGGGGGTGGGACGTTCCTTTCATCATTTTTCAGGTCTCAATTGTTAAGATGGTGCATGGGAAGGCTGACTGGTGGGAAGCTGGCTGAGCAGCTGGGCATTCCAGGACAAGTTAGGGAAGATAGGAGGACATCCGAGTCAGACTTTCTGGGGAAGATGACGCCACCACCAGGCGTTTCTCCCCGACCCACAGACAGGCAGGGGGTGGCAAAGTCAGCTCCCATCTTGGGCTGCACAGATCACAGCAGGTGGCTGAGGCCCCAGCCGGGAGAGGCGGGAGCGGCCCCGGGCAGACCGCGTGTCTCTGAAGTGGGTGTCAGCCAAATAAGGACTGCGTCAGCTCCTGACAGTGTGGACCCTCCTCAAGCTTCAGACATTCGCAGCCTCAGTTTGAAAGAAACTCATGCTCGTTGCTGATTTGATTTATGTGTCTTCTACCCCTTTATGCTCATCAGAGGCTCACAATTTTATTACTTGTGTGGCTGTTTATTTCATTTCAATTTATTTATCAGTTCTATTTTTTTAATTTAAGAATTTAAATTCTGATGTCATCTCATTGCCTTCTACCTGCTTTCATTGAGGCTACTTGTGTGCAGGGATTTTTTTGTTTGTTTGTTTCTTCAGTTTTGCTATTTCGGACTCCTTCAGTTGGGGTTTCATCATTAATAATACTTTTAAAATACCCTATTTGTATAGTGCCTCCTATATGTCACATTTTCAATACCACTTTGCACATATTAACTGACTGAATTCTCACAACAACTATATGATATAGATACCTTTGTTATTCCTATTTCCCAGAGGAGTAAATCAAGGCATGGAGAGGTTAAGTAATTTAACATTTATTTTATTTATTTATCTTTTCTGGGGTGGGGTGGGAGGGAGGGGGACGGGCGGGCCACTTCTATTGGTCTTTCATTTCTCTATTTTCATCCGTCTTTGTTCTTTGGCTCCTGTGGGCCTCCCATCGCGGTGGCCTCTGTTGCCACAGAGCACCAGCTCTGGGCGCACGTGCTCTAGAGCTCCGGCTCGGTGATTGGACACATCGGTCCAGCCACTCCATGGCACATGGGATCTTCCCAGGCCAGGGATCGAACTGGCGCCCCTTGCACTGCAAGGCGATGTCCTTACCCACTGGACCACCAGGGAAGCCCGAGGTTAAGTGATTTAACAATATTATGCAAACTGCCAACGGCAGAATACTAATTCAGATTCCAGATCTTTCTCTGGAATTCACCTCTAAAGCACTCCCTATGGTGCCAACCTCTAAGAGTAATGGCCAGCAGCACTCATGGGCTTATTGTGTACCTGGTCCTTTGTGAGGTGCTTTACCTGTTCTGCCTAACTGAATCCTAGAGTAGAAAACGTTATTGTCCCAGTTCCCTGATGAGAAAGCCAAAGCTGGAAGGAGTCAGGTCGTGCCTCTGCTTCTTCGCGGCAGACCTGGGATCTGAGTCCAGACGTGGGGGCTCCAGAGGGTGCGTCCATAACCATCCTGCAGAGCGTCTTCATTTTCTTCATAACTTTTAAAACAGCACAGGTTTTCGAACTATGGATTTATTGGACTCATCTTGAAGGAGAATTGTAAAATTCCAAAGGAAAAACAATAAAAGCTAAATTCTCTCTAATGTCAATAGGACAATAGGATCTTGGCATTCGCACATGGTAAAGGGATCAAAGCAAGAACCAGAGTCTGCCTGCACCCCCACATGGTTGGGGCTGGCGGTATGCCCCAGTAGAAAGTTTAGGTCATTTCCATGCAGACTTGGAACTGCCTGCTTTAATGGCTTCTTGTCCCACATAGGTCTGGCTTGTATAGTGCCTCCTATATGTCACATTTTCAATACCACTTTGCACATATTAACTGACTGAATTCTCACAACAACTATATGATATAGATACCTTTGTTATTCCTATTTCCCAGAGGAGTAAATCAAGGCATGGAGAGGTTAAGTAATTTAACATTTATTTTATTTATTTATCTTTTCTGGGGTGGGGTGGGGAGGGAGGGGGACGGGCGGGCCACTTCTATTGGTCTTTCATTTCTCTATTTTCATCCGTCTTTGTTCTTTGGCTCCTGTGGGCCTCCCATCGCGGTGGCCTCTGTTGCCACAGAGCACCAGCTCTGGGCGCACGTGCTCCAGAGCTCCGGCTCGGTGATTGGACACATCGGTCCAGCCACTCCATGGCACATGGGATCTTCCCAGGCCAGGGATCGAACTGGCGCCCCTTGCACTGCAAGGCGATGTCCTTACCCACTGGACCACCAGGGAAGCCCGAGGTTAAGTGATTTAACAATATTATGCAAACTGCCAACGGCAGAATACTAATTCAGATTCCAGATCTTTCTCTGGAATTCACCTCTAAAGCACTCCCTATGGTGCCAACCTCTAAGAGTAATGGCCAGCAGCACTCATGGGCTTATTGTGTACCTGGTCCTTTGTGAGGTGCTTTACCTGTTCTGCCTAACTGAATCCTAGAGTAGAAAACGTTATTGTCCCAGTTCCCTGATGAGAAAGCCAAAGCTGGAAGGAGTCAGGTCGTGCCTCTGCTTCTTCGCGGCAGACCTGGGATCTGAGTCCAGACGTGGGGGCTCCAGAGGGTGCGTCCATAACCATCCTGCAGAGCGTCTTCATTTTCTTCATAACTTTTAAAACAGCACAGGTTTTCGAACTATGGATTTATTGGACTCATCTTGAAGGAGAATTGTAAAATTCCAAAGGAAAAACAATAAAAGCTAAATTCTCTCTAATGTCAATAGGACAATAGGATCTTGGCATTCGCACATGGTAAAGGGATCAAAGCAAGAACCAGAGTCTGCCTGCACCCCCACATGGTTGGGGCTGGCGGTATGCCCCAGTAGAAAGTTTAGGTCTCCAGGTTTCTGGCTCATGCAGACTTGGAACGTTACCCACAAGCTTTGAGCTTTGAACTTTAATGGTTCTTGTCTGTTTGGATGCCCGTATCGAGGCCTCCAGGTCATAGGCATAATGTCTTGTAAGTCAGATGATGGAGAAATAAGGATTGGCAAACACCAGGTGCTGCCCAGAAAAGCTGCCAGGGGCCCATCAGCGCCCTAGTTCAAGCATGTGGTCATAGTGGGAAAGGTTAATGAATAATTCGACTGGACTTGAAGGATGTCTCACTTGAAGGTTCTTACGGCTAACTCATGTCATAGCTGTCTATTAGGAGGTGACACAGAGTAGCCTCCTTTCCCTGTTCCCCCAACCATAAAGGAAGGAAAAAGAAATTTGTAAAGAGAAATAGAAAACAAAGCAAAAGTGAAGTCAGACAAAGACAAATATCACATGCTACCACTTATGTGTGGAATCTAAAAGCAAAATGATTCAAATTAATTTATTGACAAGACAGAAACAGATCGACTGACTTAGAAAATGAACTTATGGTTACCAGAGGGGAAAGGTAAGAGAGAGGGATAGACTGGGGTACACTGGGAATTTGGAATTGACATGGACACAGTGCTATACTTAAAATAAAATGCCTTTGCATGGGGGTGAACAAAAAGCAAAGGAAACCTAGCATTTCTGGATCACTGAGTGAGGACATACATTATGTTATTGAATACCTGCTGCAGAGCTAAAAGGGAAATGTTGTTATTCCAATTTCAACTTGAAGGTATTGAGGCTTGGAGAAGTAAAGCAGGGTCATCCGCCAGTAAGAGGTAGTACCTGCAGACAACCTTACTTCCATCTAAGTCAGGCTAAATCGCCAAGCAACCCTCCTGGGGAGACAGGTGGCAAGGGGTGCCACCCCTCGGCCCAGGAGCAGGCCAGCACCACATAAGCAAGCACAAGAGATTTCAACTCCGTGCTGGTGGCCAAAGAAAGGGCACCCAGGTGGAACCTGTGACCGGGTCCAGTTAAAACAATGCAGTGACTTTCCCTGTGCGCTGGGGCCTGAGCTGGAGGCTGGAGGGGTGAAGGGTAGAGCAGAAGTGAGGAAGGAAACCTAAGAGAGTAAAATCCTGGATTTCTAAGCAGCCTGAGAAGGGCCAGGGCTCCTGTCAGGAACTTGGTGCACATGGTGTGGCAGAACCTGGGCAGTCCCACTGAACCTGCATATCACACTTTGTCTCAAGTAAAATGAACCTGACTTTAAAATGCAAAGGTTAAATGCCCAGAAAAGCTGCCAGGGGCCCATCAGCGCCCTAGTTCAAGCATGTGGTCATAGTGGGAAAGGTTAATGAATAATTCGACTGGACTTGAAGGATGTCTCACTTGAAGGTTCTTACGGCTAACTCATGTCATAGCTGTCTATTAGGAGGTGACACAGAGTAGCCTCCTTTCCCTGTTCCCCCAACCATAAAGGAAGGAAAAAGAAATTTGTAAAGAGAAATAGAAAACAAAGCAAAAGTGAAGTCAGACAAAGACAAATATCACATGCTACCACTTATGTGTGGAATCTAAAAGCAAAATGATTCAAATTAATTTATTGACAAGACAGAAACAGATCGACTGACTTAGAAAATGAACTTATGGTTACCAGAGGGGAAAGGTAAGAGAGAGGGATAGACTGGGGTACACTGGGAATTTGGAATTGACATGGACACAGTGCTATACTTAAAATAAAATGCCTTTGCATGGGGGTGAACAAAAAGCAAAGGAAACCTAGCATTTCTGGATCACTGAGTGAGGACATACATTATGTTATTGAATACCTGCTGCAGAGCTAAAAGGGAAATGTTGTTATTCCAATTTCAACTTGAAGGTATTGAGGCTTGGAGAAGTAAAGCAGGGTCATCCGCCAGTAAGAGGTAGTACCTGCAGACAACCTTACTTCCATCTAAGTCAGGCTAAATCGCCAAGCAACCCTCCTGGGGAGACAGGTGGCAAGGGGTGCCACCCCTCGGCCCAGGAGCAGGCCAGCACCACATAAGCAAGCACAAGAGATTTCAACTCCGTGCTGGTGGCCAAAGAAAGGGCACCCAGGTGGAACCTGTGACCGGGTCCAGTTAAAACAATGCAGTGACTTTCCCTGTGCGCTGGGGCCTGAGCTGGAGGCTGGAGGGGTGAAGGGTAGAGCAGAAGTGAGGAAGGAAACCTAAGAGAGTAAAATCCTGGATTTCTAAGCAGCCTGAGAAGGGGCCAGGGGCTCCTGTCAGGAACTTGGGTGCACATGGTGTGGCAGAACCTGGGCAGTCCCACTGAACCTGCATATCACACTTTGTCTCAAGTAAAATGAACCTGACTTTAAAATGCAGAGGTAATTTTATTTTTTCTTTCAAAAAGAGAAAATTAAACAACCTGTAATCGTGCAGCCCCACGTAACATCACTTGGAATATAGGAAAAATGAAACTGCTCCGTGGACATGCTTAGGAGGTGCAAAGTGTGAGAAAGACAGGCAGTGGAGTGTCATCAGTCTCCTCTCCTGAGTCTCAGCTCTCAACAGTCACACAAGTGGCAAGGCTTGCTCTTACCAAAATGTGTGCATTTATCAGTGTCCAAACATCAGCGATCTCTCTATCGGTATTTTTACATATTTTTGCACAATATATTTATAGAGTTCCTGTATATACATTTTTTCACAGGAGACTATAATGCAGCATTTATCTCCAGTTGATGTTTCCGTTCTACTTACACATTTTTTGTAGATCTTTCCACACGAGTATGCACCTTGTTCCTCCTGTATTTTTCGTTGGTTGCTTCTGTGCTCAGAGTTGGAATGGGGAAGTTTTAACCAGTTCCTTATTGATGGTAACTTTGCTTCAGATCCCCCCTCAAGGTACGATTAGCTTATAGTGAATTGTACTTCTTTCTTGGTAAATGTTTACAAAAATATGCATGTGGTCAAAAGATAAATTCCCACACGTGGTCTTGGTGGTCAAAGGCAGCAAGTTCTGGCAGATGTGACTGAGCAGTCTTCCAGAAAGGTTATCCCATGATAAATGCCATCGGTGGTGGACAGCGCCCACTTTCTCAGCCATCAGCAAAGCTGCCAATATTTGGCCATCTAAGTTACAAAAGCTACTGTCCTTCTTGTAAGTAATAACAGAAATCGTTTCTTCTTTACTGGTGGCATATTCACAAGCTTCATACACTTTTTTCTTCCCCCACAATCACAAGGTTTTTTATTTTTATTTTGATTTGACAGAGTTTTTTTTGTTTACAGATATGTATAATTCCAGATTAATCATATGTATAGCCCATTCTCCTCAATCCCACCCCTCCAAGCTGTCACATGGCCCTCATGATTGGATTGCTACTCATTGGTTTTTAAGAGTTCTCTGTTCATTTAAAAAATGAGCCTTTTGTCATATGTGTAACAAACATTTTTCCTCAGGCTTTTCTGTCTTTTCACTTTCTGTATATAATTTTGCTTACAGATATATCCAAAGCTTAAATCATCAGCATTGTCATTCTATGCTTTTATGATTTCTAAATAATATATCTGCTCTATACATGTTTCTTATATGTCTTGTTTCCTGAAACTCATGTAACTTTGTGTTTTTATATCATTAAATCTTTGGTCCAATTATGGCGTCTTTTCTAAAAGGAGTAATTCAGTTTATCTTTTCCATGCAGTTGTCCTGAAACTATTAAAGTAAGTCTTTTTCAGTTGAGTTAGCTTTTTGGTATTTTTACATATTTTTGCACAATATATTTATAGAGTTCCTGTATATACATTTTTTCACAGGAGACTATAATGCAGCATTTATCTCCAGTTGATGTTTCCGTTCTACTTACACATCTTTTGTAGATCTTTCCACACGAGTATGCACCTCGTTCCTCCTGTATTTTTCGTTGGTTGCTTCTGTGCTCAGAGTTGGAATGGGGAAGTTTTAACCAGTTCCTTATTGATGGTAACTTTGCTTCAGATCCCCCCTCAAGGTACGATTAGCTTATAGTGAATTGTACTTCTTTCTTGGTAAATGTTTACAAAAATATGCATGTGGTCAAAAGATAAATTCCCACACGTGGTCTTGGTGGTCAAAGGCAGCAAGTTCTGGCAGATGTGACTGAGCAGTCTTCCAGAAAGGTTATCCCATGATAAATGCCATCGGTGGTGGACAGCGCCCACTTTCTCAGCCATCAGCAAAGCTGCCAATATTTGGCCATCTAAGTTACAAAAGCTACTGTCCTTCTTGTAAGTAATAACAGAAATCGTTTCTTCTTTACTGGTGGCATATTCACAAGCTTCATACACTTTTTTCTTCCCCCACAATCACAAGGTTTTTTATTTTTATTTTGATTTGACAGAGTTTTTTTTGTTTACAGATATGTATAATTCCAGATTAATCATATGTATAGCCCATTCTCCTCAATCCCACCCCTCCAAGCTGTCACATGGCCCTCATGATTGGATTGCTACTCATTGGTTTTTAAGAGTTCTCTGTTCATTTAAAAAATGAGCCTTTTGTCATATGTGTAACAAACATTTTTCCTCAGGCTTTTCTGTCTTTTCACTTTCTGTATATAATTTTGCTTACAGATATATCCAAAGCTTAAATCATCAGCATTGTCATTCTATGCTTTTATGATTTCTAAATAATATATCTGCTCTATACATGTTTCTTATATGTCTTGTTTCCTGAAACTCATGTAACTTTGTGTTTTTATATCATTAAATCTTTGGTCCAATTATGGCGTCTTTTCTAAAAGGAGTAATTCAGTTTATCTTTTTCCATGCAGTTGTCCTGAAACTATTAAAAAGTATAATCTTTCTCTTTCCTGATTTTAAGTGTTGTTTTATCTTCTATTTAGAGTCCATATATATTTGCATCTATTTCTGTTCTCACGATTCTAATCCACTGATTTTTTTTCCTGAAATTATTTTCTTCGGGTCCCCAGAGTACATTATTTATTATGACTGCACGATACATTTTAATATTTAGTAAAACTAGTCTTCTCTCATTTTTCTTTTTTACCAGAAGTTTTGATGTTTACTTTTCCAGATACATTTCACATAATATTGTCAAATTAAAAAAAAATTTTGATATTTTAATTAAGATTATAGTTGATAGATTAATTTTTTTTAAGTGAAAGCATTCTATCAAAAACTTCATTGTGTGTTTTATCAACACATAACTGATTTTGAGACTCATAAAGTCCATGTTTAGGAACTGCATATATGTCAAGTTTGGTTTACTTATAAATGTTATATCTTAAGTTGCTATTATTAGTGGAATTTTTATTCAATTATGTTTTCTAACTTATTTTTGCTTCTCCCCAGAAAAACTTGTTCATTTTTGTACATTCACTTATTAACTAACACTCTATTAGATTGTTTTTTCCATGTTAAATTTTTTCCTAACAGTTTTAAAGTATCTTATATTTTCTGTGTCTATGATTATATTGTCTAAACACAGCAAATTTGCCATTTCCTTTTAATTATTTATATCTTATTTACATTTTTATTTTGCCTAGTTATAACAGTTTCTATGTCTAGTAAAATATTAAATAATAATGATGATATCATCTTTGTTTCATTCCTGGTTTTAAAGAAAAGACTCCAACTAGTCACCACCAAATATAATACTAATTTTTGGCTTGAACACACACAGTTATTTAATTATTCCTGTTTTTCTATGAATATTTTGCTTATTCTCATGGTTAGTAATAAGTATTACTTTTTATTTTATTATATTAAGGACTTGGTCTACTTATTCCTGTTTTAACTGTTTTTTTTAAATTTTATGAATAAATATTTACTTGATGAAGTTCCTTTTTAATACATGTCGATATTATTAATTTTTGACTTAATAACATGATGTATTCTATTAGTAGATATTTGCATTTTGAACTCCCTCATGCATTCCAAGGTTGAATCCTTATTGTTGAAACATATTTTTCTTAATTGTTATAGTCCCGAATTCTCTCCTACTGCTGATACATTATAGATTTCCACTTTCCATTAATACGTAGGGCTTTCCCAATGGATCAGTGGTAAAGAATCCACCTGCAACGCAGGAGACCCAGGAGATGTGGGTTTGATCACTGGGTTGGGTAGATCCCCTGGAGGAGGAAATGGCAGCCCACTAATATTGTTGCCTGGAGAATCCCACAGACAGAGGAGCCTAGTGGGCTACACTGCAAAGAACTGCAAGAGTCGGACACGACTGAGCAATTGATACACACTTAATGTATACTGATAAAATAAGATTCAGCTACAGTTAGTGTTTGTACCTGAGTATTTGTGTGGGTGGGTCTGCGTAAGCGGCCTTGTCATATCTGGTGTGTTTTTATTAGCTGACGACTCAGTGCCACCTTCAGGAGCCTTGACTCCCCTCAGGGGAAACGCTGTGCCTGGGTCTTGCTTCACCGCTCAGTACCTCAGCAGTGCTTGGTATTGAGACACCACTCCGCACTTGCTCATAGGGTTTAGTTAGTGGTAGGGCTACCCAATTAAATAGCATAGTAGCGTAAACCTGTTCCAAATATGGTATGGAGCATACTGATACTAAAGAAGCATTTGTTCTTTATCTGAAATTCAAGTTTAGTTTGATGTCTGATACTTTTATTTGCTAAATCTGGCAACTCTAGTTTTTAGAACAAAGAAATGATAGTGAATAAGAGCACAATCCCACGTCTCTCTCCGAGGTGCTCCAAAGAGTCATGTGACGAGGTTTCCTAGGCCCGGGGGCCTCTGAGGATGCCCCTGGAGGGACCGTCGGTGGGAACTGGAACCACCCCCTCTGGACAGGCGCTCTCGGCCTGTCTCGTCGTGGTTGGAGCACTCGCCTGGCTCTGGAATGTTACTATCATAAAAGAGGAGAAAAAAAGAGTAGACCACGCTAGGTTTATAGCAATGACTAATGCAATAAAATAGAAAAACAAGCAAATGGGCATGTTTAGTGAATGAAAGTAGTGATTTCTTCTTTTTATTTCTTTCCCTTTGGCACTTGGCTGAGACACCCAGAATAGAGCTCCTAAGACTTGTCACGCTCAGTGGAACAATAGAGCAGACCAACAAAGACTCAAGTGTAGCCGTGTAGACATCAAGTCATCCTTAATTAGGCCCAGAGAAAACCATTTGCTGCGCAAGTCCAGCAGAGGCCAGAGCGGGCGGCTGCCCCGCCCTCACCGGCTCCACCCGGGGGAGAGCCCCGTTTGACCCCGTTCCCACAGGCTGATGCGCCAATCATCAGAAAGGACAGGGTGCATGTGGCTGGTAGGCGGGTGGAGGCCTGCCACTGGAGGGGGTTTCCCACGCGAGAGAACATTGGCGGACCTCGGGGATGGGAGAGAAGCAACAAGGCTAAAGCTTCCTGTTGGCTAGGGACTTGAATGTGGTAAGTCCTCAGTCTCATTTCAGAACGGGGCTTCCCTGGTGGCTTGGATGGCAGAACACCTGTCTGCAGTGTGGGAGACCCCAGTTTGATTCCCGGATCAGGAAGATCCCCAGAGAAGGGAATAGCATCCCAATCCAGTATCCTAGCCTGGAGAAGTCCGTGAACAGAGGAGCCTGGCGGGCTACAGTCTGTGGGGTCACAAAGAGTTGGACACAAATGAGTGACGAATACTTTCACTTTAGTCAGAATCATCCATATTTCTCAGTCCTTCATTATGTGTCCCTTCCTATTTCTCAGGCTCCTCCCTCAATAGTACCCTCTACCCTTGCTGAGCACACTCTGCTCATAAGCCTCTCACTTTGCAGAGGGCCTCATGGGCTCATCTGGACCCTTGAGCACACCGCTGGCCCTGCCTATAGATCTCTTCCAGTCATTATTGTCTCAGAGAGGCATCCCCAACCCCTCCAGATGCAGTGACAAGGATGTGCTCGGTGCTCCCACAATCCAGCACTCAGCACACACTTTGCATCACAATCCTGTGTGTCTGTTTCTTCAGCTTTTCCCTGTGACCTCCCTAAAGGTGCTGGCTCTATGCCCTAGATTGCTGCATATCCCTGGACCTAACCCCTGGTGCAATGAGGCACCAATAATGAATAAGTTTTAAAAGTTTAATAAACAGTGGTCCAGGCTGTCCCTAAAAGACAGAAAAGAAAGGATGCTCCAGGATGGGGCACAACCCCACACAGAGTGAGCCAGTCTGAAACAGTAGAAACTTTAGTCCATGTTGCTTGACCCGCTCTGAATATCTAGAATGGGCTCAGTCTTATGCCGGCTGCCACGTGTGCCT
Source organism: Tragulus kanchil (assembly GCA_022376925.1). Classification (NCBI taxonomy): domain Eukaryota; kingdom Metazoa; phylum Chordata; class Mammalia; order Artiodactyla; family Tragulidae; genus Tragulus; species Tragulus kanchil. The sequence continues at coordinate 119,969,969 of JAIOJX010000026.1, forward strand.
CCTGAATTTGAACACATTGCAGTCTATGATCCAGTAGGGTATACTTCAATATGAGAACTGTGATTAATATTAAGGCAACTTATTTTTAAGAGCTTACAGTATAATGAATCAACAGAGTCACCAGTCAGTAAGACCATGTTCTGTAAAATAGCAGATGTTTATAAAAGGAAAAATAGTTTATTGGAAAGAAAACAAATCCATGTTTTAAATAAGGTTCTACTCAAAAATTGTTTATGACTGGTAAGTGAAGAAGACTCACTGAACCTCTGTATCCTAATATATGAAACAGAGATAATAGTAAAAGACACAGATTAAATAAGATTATGCCTACAAAACACTTAATACAGTACCTGCTGCATAGTAATACCTCAAAAATGGCAGCAAATATTATTCTAGAGTATGTTTAACCTTGGGATATTTGTGAGTATGCAGATATTTAAATGTTGCATAAATGAAGATGTTCAAATATTTAGGTTTTCTTTTGTCTGGTATTTTTTAAAAAAAAAAAAAAAACAGGAAACACAATATGTGCTCAATGACCCTCACTCTGTATGAGAGTAGAGGATTATTGTCAGTACTCACTCCTTTCCTCCTGCACATCGGTGAGACCAGACTGGTCTGAGTTTTCTAGAAGGCCAAGTGGAGATGTTGCATGTCTGGAAAAATGCTACCGACAGCCAAGTTCAAGTTGCCACAGGTTCCGAATACCTCATACTTGTTCATCCGCTGTCTTTCCTGTGACGGAAGGTGGGGTCAAGAGGATGGGGGCAGGGAGGACTGGTTTTCTAAAGAAGATGTAAACCTCTGAGTTTTCAAACACAGCTTGTCCCCACGATGTAGATTTCCCTAAGAGTACCTTTCCTTCCACTATTGTCAAAGAAAGGGTGCTCTTCTTTATCTCTCTTCAGGGTAAATACGAAAGAAGCAGATCCTCTGGGGTCCTAGGAGACAGTTCAGTCCCTCAGCATCCCAGCATGCAGCCATTAACGGCCTCTCTTGAGAGGAGACACCCGAGGTCTTGCCCCTCTTCTGGATGTGTCCTTCTTTGCTCATTTCTGTCCTCTGCCTGGGTCTGAATATCTAGAATGGGCTCAGTCTTATGCCGGCTGCCACGTGTGCCTCCTGAATTTGAACACATTGCAGTCTATGATCCAGTAGGGTATACTTCAATATGAGAACTGTGATTAATATTAAGGCAACTTATTTTTAAGAGCTTACAGTATAATGAATCAACAGAGTCACCAGTCAGTAAGACCATGTTCTGTAAAATAGCAGATGTTTATAAAAGGAAAAATAGTTTATTGGAAAGAAAACAAATCCATGTTTTAAATAAGGTTCTACTCAAAAATTGTTTATGACTGGTAAGTGAAGAAGACTCACTGAACCTCTGTATCCTAATATATGAAACAGAGATAATAGTAAAAGACACAGATTAAATAAGATTATGCCTACAAAACACTTAATACAGTACCTGCTGCATAGTAATACCTCAAAAATGGCAGCAAATATTATTCTAGAGTATGTTTAACCTTGGGATATTTGTGAGTATGCAGATATTTAAATGTTGCATAAATGAAGATGTTCAAATATTTAGGTTTTCTTTTGTCTGGTATTTTTTAAAAAAAAAAAAAAACAGGAAACACAATATGTGCTCAATGACCCTCACTCTGTATGAGAGTAGAGGATTATTGTCAGTACTCACTCCTTTCCTCCTGCACATCGGTGAGACCAGACTGGTCTGAGTTTTCTAGAAGGCCAAGTGGAGATGTTGCATGTCTGGAAAAATGCTACCGACAGCCAAGTTCAAGTTGCCACAGGTTCCGAATACCTCATACTTGTTCATCCGCTGTCTTTCCTGTGACGGAAGGTGGGGTCAAGAGGATGGGGGCAGGGAGGACTGGTTTTCTAAAGAAGATGTAAACCTCTGAGTTTTCAAACACAGCTTGTCCCCACGATGTAGATTTCCCTAAGAGTACCTTTCCTTCCACTATTGTCAAAGAAAGGGTGCTCTTCTTTATCTCTCTTCAGGGTAAATACGAAAGAAGCAGATCCTCTGGGGTCCTAGGAGACAGTTCAGTCCCTCAGCATCCCAGCATGCAGCCATTAACGGCCTCTCTTGAGAGGAGACACCCGAGGTCTTGCCCCTCTTCTGGATGTGTCCTTCTTTGCTCATCTGTCCTCTGCCTGGGCTGTGAGCCTGGGAGAGCAGGAGCTGCATCTTGTTCATTTTTATTTCTAGCACCTCACATAATGTCTAGCACATAGGAAGCACTCAATAGATATTGGATAACTCAATGAAAAAGAAACAGATAAATCAATCAGTAAATAAATATTGTAACATTCCAAGTGTGTTTTTATTCTGTTTCAGGGAGATCACTTGCATCAAGGAGTAGTCAACTTGTTTCTACTCCTGTCCTGTTAAGACACTCTGAAGATAACTTTCACACTAGAAGCAGTTTCTGTCTAGTATGCACTAGGTTCCTGCAATAGCCTCATGTTCATGGGGGCCAGCTGTGACTTAGGCAACCTCTGAAAAGCTAGAAGAGCTGGACATGTAGGTCCAGGGTTGGCATCAGACATGTGCGTGCACGCGCACACACACACACACAGACACACACACACACACACTGCTTCCACTCATTCTGGGCTCCCTTTAAGTAGGCTCTTTCTGGTTTGCCCAGTTCCAGGGGCATCGCCACATAGATCTATACATATGAGGTGCAATTTTCAGATTCTCTAGTTCTGAAATATTTCTCTGTGAAACTATAATGTTTCTCAACATTTCATTTTAGAATCATGCTCCTTCCCAGCTTAAGATTTTTTTCTCCTGCATCACTACTAAGGGCTTCCCTGGTGGTTCAGATGGTAAAGAATCTGCCTGCTGTGCAGAAGACCTAGGTTTGATCCCTGGGTTGGGAAGAGCCCCTGGAGAAGGACATGGCTATCCACTGCATTGACGGAAGGTGGGGTCAAGAGGATGGGGGCAGGGAGGACTGGTTTTCTAAAGAAGATGTAAACCTCTGAGTTTTCAAACACAGCTTGTCCCCACGATGTAGATTTCCCTAAGAGTACCTTTCCTTCCACTATTGTCAAAGAAAGGGTGCTCTTCTTTATCTCTCTTCAGGGTAAATACGAAAGAAGCAGATCCTCTGGGGTCCTAGGAGACAGTTCAGTCCCTCAGCATCCCAGCATGCAGCCATTAACGGCCTCTCTTGAGAGGAGACACCCGAGGTCTTGCCCCTCTTCTGGATGTGTCCTTCTTTGCTCATCTGTCCTCTGCCTGGGCTGTGAGCCTGGGAGAGCAGGAGCTGCATCTTGTTCATTTTTATTTCTAGCACCTCACATAATGTCTAGCACATAGGAAGCACTCAATAGATATTGGATAACTCAATGAAAAAGAAACAGATAAATCAATCAGTAAATAAATATTGTAACATTCCAAGTGTGTTTTTATTCTGTTTCAGGGAGATCACTTGCATCAAGGAGTAGTCAACTTGTTTCTACTCCTGTCCTGTTAAGACACTCTGAAGATAACTTTCACACTAGAAGCAGTTTCTGTCTAGTATGCACTAGGTTCCTGCAATAGCCTCATGTTCATGGGGGCCAGCTGTGACTTAGGCAACCTCTGAAAAGCTAGAAGAGCTGGACATGTAGGTCCAGGGTTGGCATCAGACATGTGCGTGCACGCGCACACACACACACACAGACACACACACACACACACTGCTTCCACTCATTCTGGGCTCCCTTTAAGTAGGCTCTTTCTGGTTTGCCCAGTTCCAGGGGCATCGCCACATAGATCTATACATATGAGGTGCAATTTTCAGATTCTCTAGTTCTGAAATATTTCTCTGTGAAACTATAATGTTTCTCAACATTTCATTTTAGAATCATGCTCCTTCCCAGCTTAAGATTTTTTTCTCCTGCATCACTACTAAGGGCTTCCCTGGTGGTTCAGATGGTAAAGAATCTGCCTGCTGTGCAGAAGACCTAGGTTTGATCCCTGGGTTGGGAAGAGCCCCTGGAGAAGGACATGGCTATCCACTGCATTATTCTTGCCTGGAGAATTCCACAGACAGAAGAGCCTGGTGGGCTACAGTCCATGGCGTCACAGAGCAGGGCACAGCAGAACAACTAACAAAAATGGTGCCCTCCTACAAGTGGAGCCCAAGGGATCCCCACTGGTCCCATAAATAACCTGCTCTGAACATTTTCTTCATGTGCTTGCTTCTGTTCCATCCAAATCAGGATTAAACCTATCTCTTTCAATGTATTATGGAAATTAGACTCTTCAAGAAAAAAAATCCAACAAGATATTTGACTGTATTTGACCGAGAGAGGGGTGATGGGCATATCATACGAGTCAAGAAAGTTGGGCAGATATTCTAGGAAAGCAACGTGAGGTTGCTGAATGGATGTTGCCTAAAATCTGCCTGCCAGTGTGCTGAGGAGACACATCTTGTTCACAATGCAACTCTCAGGAAATTCATGACCAGTGAGAGATGAACGATACAAAGGTAGATGTAAAAATTTAAAGATATCCAAACATTTCATCATTTGGGCACATGTAAAGAGAAATATAAGCTTGCTCAAAAACTTGGCGTGTTATTTATTGATGATAGTGGTGAGAGGTACCTGCTACAAAGCCTGGTATGTGCGGTAGAGACGCATCGTTATGGCCTGGAGGCACATACAAATTTCATTTTAACTTAATTTCCTTTGTTGGGGAAATCTGTGGAGAGTCCCGTTAATTACCCATGAAATTCAAAACTGCATTCTGAAAAGCTGACTGAGCCAAGTTACTTATGTGCCACTGAGGTTCCTGAGTACACTAACATGAGTGTGGAAGTGTTGTGCTGGTGTATCCAAATCAAGAATATGTGCACTAGAACAACCGCTGAAACATTTCAAGTACGACTTTTGGAGGAAATAACATCCTAATATTATGCTTTCTCAACTCAAATCCATAGCTAAGATGGATTTTAAAATATGATTAAAAAGATAGTCATACTCAAAAATACGGTGGGCATCTTGATGGAACAATAAAAGAACAAAAATAACAAACAGAAGAGTAAGGGTGAAGCACAAGGCCCTCAGAACAAAAATAAACAAACAGGTAAGGTGGAGAAGGACATTACCTGCCTGGAGAATTCCACAGACAGAAGAGCCTGGTGGGCTACAGTCCATGGCGTCACAGAGCAGGGCACAGCAGAACAACTAACAAAAATGGTGCCCTCCTACAAGTGGAGCCCAAGGGATCCCCACTGGTCCCATAAATAACCTGCTCTGAACATTTTCTTCATGTGCTTGCTTCTGTTCCATCCAAATCAGGATTAAACCTATCTCTTTCAATGTATTATGGAAATTAGACTCTTCAAGAAAAAAATCCAACAAGATATTTGACTGTATTTGACCGAGAGAGGGTGATGGGCATATCATACGAGTCAAGAAAGTTGGGCAGATATTCTAGGAAAGCAACGTGAGGTTGCTGAATGGATGTTGCCTAAAATCTGCCTGCCAGTGTGCTGAGGAGACACATCTTGTTCACAATGCAACTCTCAGGAAATTCATGACCAGTGAGAGATGAACGATACAAAGGTAGATGTAAAAATTTAAAGATATCCAAACATTTCATCATTTGGGCACATGTAAAGAGAAATATAAGCTTGCTCAAAAACTTGGCGTGTTATTTATTGATGATAGTGGTGAGAGGTACCTGCTACAAAGCCTGGTATGTGCGGTAGAGACGCATCGTTATGGCCTGGAGGCACATACAAATTTCATTTTAACTTAATTTCCTTTGTTGGGGAAATCTGTGGAGAGTCCCGTTAATTACCCATGAAATTCAAAACTGCATTCTGAAAAGCTGACTGAGCCAAGTTACTTATGTGCCACTGAGGTTCCTGAGTACACTAACATGAGTGTGGAAGTGTTGTGCTGGTGTATCCAAATCAAGAATATGTGCACTAGAACAACCGCTGAAACATTTCAAGTACGACTTTTGGAGGAAATAACATCCTAATATTATGCTTTCTCAACTCAAATCCATAGCTAAGATGGATTTTAAAATATGATTAAAAAGATAGTCATACTCAAAAATACGGTGGGCATCTTGATGGAACAATAAAAGAACAAAAATAACAAACAGAAGAGTAAGGGTGAAGCACAAGGCCCTCAGGATCCAGGTCTAGAATATGATAAATACGGGAAGGCATGCGTGTCCTAGGCTAACAGGCCGAGAATACCACCCCCTTCCCAACCCCCAACCCCCAACACGAAGCTCAATGGTTGGAAACAGAAATTGAAGCAGGTCACCCTTGCCCATAACTGAAACCTGAAGAAGTTGTTGTCCACCTTGTCCTAGAGATGAATAGAAGGTTTACAATGAATTCTTAAGAGAAGTATCCTGCTGGCTCCTTGTTCCCATGTGAATGGGAACTCCAAGCCACCAAGATAAATCACAGTGCTGGTCAGCAGCTTCCCAGGAGGAGAGAAGGACACAACTACAGAGATTCAAGACACTGTATGACAAGCCAAGAGAGCAGAAAGCAGAAAAGAGAAACTCTTATTCAAGATGAACTTGCAACCCAAAGTCCCAGAATACATGAGGAAAAATAATTTTTTAAAAAGTCAGTTAAAAAAAAACTAAATTAGATTTTTTATCCCAAAGGAAATGGAAATAAGAAAGAACTCTGAAAATTACTTTAAAATATAATTATGAAAAAATGTAATAGGTGGTAGCAGATCACCAATTTTATTGCAACAACTGAAAGTCTAGATAAGTTGAAAAAAAAATCATGTTTGTAAAGGCTGAAGAGCTGTAGAAACAAAGAACTAAATGGACTAAAATTTCAGAGAAGAGACACTTCTTTTAAATGAATAGTCCCATAATGGTTGTTGGATTTGGCTGAGTGTCAGACCCGGTCAACACAAGGGGATTTGTTAGAGGAAAGAGAAATAAGTACATTTATCCAAAAGTACAACCTTTGGAGGTTGTATGGAGTTGGCTGGGACTTTCCAGGTAGTGCTAGTGGTAAAGAACTTGTTCGCCAGTGCAGGAGAGTTAAGAGACACAAATCTGAGCTCTGGGTGGGAACGATCCCCTGGAGGAGAGCACAGCAACGTGCTCCAGTGTTCTTGCCTGAAGAATCCCATGGACAGAGGAGGGCAGAGGGCTATGGTCTCTCGGGTCACAAAGAGCCAGACTCAGCTGAAGCCACTTGGCACACAGGCACTCGAGGAATGGGCTTACCCATCTGGAAACCTTAGGAGACGTTAATGTGCAATTGGTTTTCCACATGGCTAATCTTCAAAATTTAGGCCTATATGAAATACTGTGTAGTGAATATCAGATAGCCTCACAATAGTTAGGAGAAATTATCCTGCGTGAAGACTGTGACCCACCTCAACCATATGCCTGCCCTCCTCCCCAAGACATTTGCCAGATTTGGAAGAAGCAAACCCACAAACCTCTGAAGGATGAACCTAAACCTCTCTAGTGTTTTAATACTGAGGAAATAGAAAGCCATCAGCCTCTCGATCAAAAGTTCAGGAGGAACATGTCCAAGAAATGGAAGGAAACAGCGGTGAATGCGATGAATCTTACTAAACCTACAATCTGCCCCAACCGGGCTCAGGCTCTGATTAGACTGAGGTGGTCAGCTGCTTACAGGCCTGCCTAAAGCTTCAGAGAGTCTTTGTGGGTAGAATATATTATCCACAACCTCTATACGTTCCTTTTAATAAAATGTCTAGTATATTTTAAAAATGACTAAATACATAAATTTATAAAAGGAATCAAATGAGCATTCTAGAACTACAAAATACAATGTCCAAAGTTAAGAATAGGAATGGATAGGATTGTATAAGAACTTGAAGGCAAGTGAATAACAAATATACAAACTGAAGTGTAGAAAAAAATAAATGGGAAATCATAGCAGCGCACAAGAGTTATGTGGCAAATAAAAGAAAGGATGAAGGTAGGTGTAACTGGAGTCTCACTAAGAGGAGAAAGAAAGAATAAAAACAGGTATTATTGTAGAGAAAACTTTGCAAAGCTAAAGAGATATCAACCTACAGATTCAGAAGCTCTGAATCACACACAAAGAAAACCATCATAGTTAAGTGACTAAAAAGCAGAGATAAAGAAAACTGAGGCATACAGAAGGGGTGGAGAAGAACATGCTACTTTCAGAGAATCAGCAGTAAGATTGAAGGCTAACAATAAAATACTAATAAAATAATATCTTAAAATGCTGAGATCAAATGATCCAATCTAGAATTTTCCTCCCCCCAAAAATAATTTTCACAAATTTAGGTAAACAAACAAGCAAACAAATAATTACAAACCTTGGAAATAATAAATGTTGTGAACTTAAAAACAAAACTTCAAGAATAAAGTATAAGTTGAGCACAAAGAACAAACTGTGAAATGCAAGATAGTTCTGAGGACTTAACCCAGATTTAGCACAGGAAGATAAAGATATTTAACATTGTAAAATGAAGCTAAAGATGGGCTTAGTGGGAATTTTATAGTCTTAAATATATTAAGACTATATTGTATTATTGAAAAATGATGTGTTTAGTTCAAGAAATTAGATAGGCAATAAAAACATTAAGTTGAAGGAAGAAATAAGTAGTGATCTGAACAGAAACTAATGGGTTAGAAAACATGCTACTAAATCAAACACATCAACAAAATCAGAATCTGTTTCTTTTAAACAAGACAAATTTTAACAAACCCAGTCAAGCAAGTAGTAGAAAACAAATAAATAACATTAGGAACTACAAATAAGACAAAATTATAGGTATAATAGAGATTTTTCTTTTGTACATAAGAAAGTGAAAAAGCAAAGGTGCTAGTTGCTCAGTCATGTCCCCGTGGATTGTAGCCCACCAAGCTCCTCTGTCCATGGGATTCTCCAGGTGAGAAAAATGAGCTAGTCAAAATACAATGTCCAAAGTTAAGAATAGGAATGGATAGGATTGTATAAGAACTTGAAGGCAAGTGAATAACAAATATACAAACTGAAGTGTAGAAAAAAATAAATGGGAAATCATAGCAGCGCACAAGAGTTATGTGGCAAATAAAAGAAAGGATGAAGGTAGGTGTAACTGGAGTCTCACTAAGAGGAGAAAGAAAGAATAAAAACAGGTATTATTGTAGAGAAAACTTTGCAAAGCTAAAGAGATATCAACCTACAGATTCAGAAGCTCTGAATCACACACAAAGAAAACCATCATAGTTAAGTGACTAAAAAGCAGAGATAAAGAAAACTGAGGCATACAGAAGGGTGGAGAAGAACATGCTACTTTCAGAGAATCAGCAGTAAGATTGAAGGCTAACAATAAAATACTAATAAAATAATATCTTAAAATGCTGAGATCAAATGATCCAATCTAGAATTTTCCTCCCCCCAAAAATAATTTTCACAAATTTAGGTAAACAAACAAGCAAACAAATAATTACAAACCTTGGAAATAATAAATGTTGTGAACTTAAAAACAAAACTTCAAGAATAAAGTATAAGTTGAGCACAAAGAACAAACTGTGAAATGCAAGATAGTTCTGAGGACTTAACCCAGATTTAGCACAGGAAGATAAAGATATTTAACATTGTAAAATGAAGCTAAAGATGGGCTTAGTGGGAATTTTATAGTCTTAAATATATTAAGACTATATTGTATTATTGAAAAATGATGTGTTTAGTTCAAGAAATTAGATAGGCAATAAAAACATTAAGTTGAAGGAAGAAATAAGTAGTGATCTGAACAGAAACTAATGGGTTAGAAAACATGCTACTAAATCAAACACATCAACAAAATCAGAATCTGTTTCTTTTAAACAAGACAAATTTTAACAAACCCAGTCAAGCAAGTAGTAGAAAACAAATAAATAACATTAGGAACTACAAATAAGACAAAATTATAGGTATAATAGAGATTTTTCTTTTGTACATAAGAAAGTGAAAAAGCAAAGGTGCTAGTTGCTCAGTCATGTCCCCGTGGATTGTAGCCCACCAAGCTCCTCTGTCCATGGGATTCTCCAGGTGAGAATACTGGAGTAGGTAACCATCCCCTTCTCCAGGGAATCCTCCCAACCCAGGGATCAAACCTGGGTCTCCTGCATTGCAGATGGATTCTTTCTGAGCCACCATATATACATGTATATTAACATATAGTGTGTAACATATATTGTTAATACATACAAAGAAATATGTATTATGGATGGAGCTTTCCTGGTGGCTCAGCAGTAAAGAATCTGCCTGCAACACAAGAGACACAAGATGTGGGATTGATACCTGGGTTGGGAGGATCTCCTGGAAGAGGGTATGGCAACCCCCTCCAGCATTCTTGCCTGGAGAATCCCATGGACAGAGGAGCCTGGTGGGCTACCGTCCACAGGATTGCCAAGGGCTGCTCAGACATGACTGAATTGACTGAGCACGCATCCATGCACATATTGTGGGTATCTTTTTAAAATAAATTTTAAAACTTAGAATGGTAAAGTGTCTGGAAAACATAAACTATAAAAATGACTTCTTAGTCATTTTTAAATTGATTTACAAAACTCTGATATATAATACACTGCACGTATTTAAAGTGTTCAGTTGCTAAACTTAAAGTCATCACCACAATAAAAGTAATGAATATACTCACCACTCTTAGGAGTTTCTGCTTGTCCCTTGTTAATCCCTTCTTTTATCTCCCAGACCTAACAGCCCCAGGTAACCACTGATGTGCTTTCTGCCACAATACAGGTTATTACACTTTTTAGAACTTTATATAAATGGAATCATGCAACCTGTTGTCTTCTTTGTTCTGATTCTTTCACTCATGATAAGGATTTTGAGATTCAGCCATGTTTTTGCATGCATGTTTCGAAAACTTACTCCTATTTATTGTTGAAGTATATTCCATGATATGGATATATTGTCATTTGTTTATTCATTCATCTTTCGATAGACATTTAGGTTGTTTCCAATTTAGGAATATTACAACAAAGCCTGCTATGATTTACATATTAATTCTAATCCCAATCTAATTCCCATCAAGCTTATTGTTTACAAAAAATAGACAAGCTGATTCAAAAGTTTATGTGTGTGGGCCCAGCTAGCTCAGTCGGTAGGGCATGAGACTTAAAATTTATGTGGAAATGCAAATAACCTAAGACAGCCAAAACAACATTGAAAAAAAGCAGAGTTGGAGGACTTAGTAATTGATTTCAAGATTCATTATAAATCTACAGTGAAACCTCAAGACACTGAGGTCAACAAAAGAAGACATGAGGTCAATGGAACAGAACTGAAAATTCAGAAATAAGTCTCACATTTATAGAACTGATTTTCAACAACAGTGCCAAGGAAAATTTTTACAGCAAATGGTGCTCAAACAACAGGATAAAACATTCAAACAATGAAACAAACCTAAAAACTCAAAAACTCCAACTGTTACTTGATGCCAAAAATTAACTTGAAATGGATAAACTTCAATGAGAGAGCTAAAATTATAAAACAAAACTTAGAGAAGGAAACAGGAAAAAAATGGTCAAGACCTTATTTGGGTTTGGGAAAAACTGATGTTAACATTAAAAATATGAACTACAGAAGAAAAATTCAATATATAGGACTTTATCTAATTAAAAATTCTCTTCTTCAAAAGATAATATAAACAGTATGACACTGGCATAAAAACAGACAATAACAATCAATGGATGGAAAGACAGAGCCAAGAAATAAACCCACACACCTATGGTCAATTAATCTTTAACAAAGTTGCCATGAATCTACAATGGAGAAAAGGCATTCTCTTCAGCAAATAGCATTGGGAAAGCTGGACTGTCACATGTAAATCAATGAAATTGGAACACTACCTCTTACTATACGCAAAAATAAATGCAAAATGGCATAAAGACTTAAATATGAGACATGACACTCCTAGAGAGACACGAAACTCCTAGAGAGAACATAGGCGAAACAATCTCTGACACAAATTGTAGCAATGTTTTCTTAGATCATTCCTCCAATGCAAAAGAAATAAAAGAAAACATTTGAATGGGACCTAATCAAACTTGCAAGCTTTTGCACAACAGAGGAAATCATAAACAAAATAAAAGACAAACTTCAGAATGGGAGAAAATATTTGCAAATGATGTGACCCACAAAGGTTTGATTTTCAGAGTATGCAAACAGCTCATACAACTCAATAACAAACAAACAAAACACAAAGAATTTGATCAAAAACTAACCAGAAGACCTAAACAGACACTTCTCCAAAGAAGACATATAGATGGCCAATAGGCACATAAAAAGATGCTCAACATCACTAAGTATTAGAGAAATGCAATACTGGTCATCTCACACTGGGCAGAATGGCCATCATTAAAATGTCTACAAATAATAAATGTTGGAGAGAGTGTGGAGGAAAGGAAACCATCCTACACTGTTTGTGGGGATATAATTGGTATAGCCACTGTGGACAACATGAAGTTTCTTTAACAAACTAAAAATAGAGTTACCATGTGATCCTGCAGATCCACTGCTGGCATATATTTGTAAAAGACAAATGTTCTAATTCGAAAAGATCCACACACTCCGATGTTCATAGCATTACTACTTCTGATAAGCAAGACATGGGAATCAACCTAAGTGTCCATCAACAGATAAATGAATAAAGACAATGCGGTACATATACATGCATTGGAATATTACCTCAATCATAAAAAAGAATGAAATAATCCCATTTGCAGCAACATGGATGTATCTCTTAGAGAATATTGTATTAAGCAAAGTAAGTCAGAGAAAGACAAATGTATCACTTACATATGGAATCTAAAAGACAGTACAAATGAACTTATTTATAAAACAGAAACAAACACAGATACAGAAAACAAATATATTTTAAGAGGAAAGAGGGGAGGGATAAATTGGGAGTATGGAATTAACTATATTTCAACAGAAAAGCAAAAAAATATAAAAGTCAAAGCAGCAAATAGAGAAAGAGACAAAGATGCTGCTAAGAAAATGAAAAGACAAGCTGCAGACTGGGATGAAATAGTTGCTAAATTATTTGTTAGTCTGTCTAACAAGAGACTTTGAATATACAAAGGACTTTTACAAGTCAATTATAAGAAAACAGACAACCCAATTCTAAAAACTGGGCAAAAGATATAAACAGACACTTCACCAAATAAAATGTTCAGGTGACAAGTACATGAAAAGGCACATATAACTTCATGAAATTAATTAGGAAAATGAACGTTAAAATATAGTAAAATGCTTCTACATACCAAGTAGAATGTCTAAAACAATAATCAAGTGTTGGCAAGGATGCTAAGTAACTGGAATGCTCTCATGCTGCTAATGGAAATGAATGGAAAGTCTGCAACCATTCTGAAATGAGATTAGCAGTTTCTTAGAAAGGTAAATAGCTATTCACCGTACGACAGACTCATTCCGTTCTTTCCTTAGGAGAAGTGAAAAATTCTGTCCTCCCAAATATTTATACATGCATAATTATGACAACTTTATTTGTAATAATCAAAGTTATAAAGGTTGAGGGTAATAAAGTCATTCTTTTATTTGTAATGTGAGTATCTAGGTAGAAAATCTGAGAAAAGTTTGGAAGCAGTAAGAAAGTTCATAAAAATTTCTATGAAAATTTCAAGAAAATACAAATGGCATTTGATCTGACTTACATGTGGAATCTAAAATCAAACAAAAAGCAAGCTCACGGATACAGAGAACAGGTTGGTCGCCAGAGGTGGAGTGTGGGAGATGAGCAAAATGATGGAAGCGGTCCAAAGGTATGGAGCTCCAGTGATGAGAGAAGCAAGCCCTGGGGTGTAACATACCACACAGTGACTGTACCTAAAAACACCACACTGCGTATCTGAAAGCTGCTAAGATAGTAGATCTTAAAAGTTCTTATCACAAGGGAAAAAATGTAATGTGTGGTGAAGTACGTTAACTAGATTTATTGTGGTGATCATTTCATGATTTATACAAATATCAAAGTCATTAGGTTGTATACCTGAAACTAATGTTATATACTAATTATAACTCTATAAAATCAATTGAAATGATTTCTAGATTAACATACAAAAATCAATATAATTTCTATACACCAAAAATAACAATTAGAAAAAATCATGGATCAAAGATAATACTGTATTAACAAAACTACAAACTTTTAGGAAGGAATCTAACAGAAGATATTTTCAATAAACTTAATGGAGAAAAATTACACAATATTATTAAGGAAATAAAATATAATCCAAGTAGAGGTATTGACCTCACTAAAACTTTTGAAAGTGTCAAAAATATGACAATGCTACCCAAATTAGCCTATAAATTCAACACAATTCCATTCAAACACCAACAAGAATTTTCATAGAGTTAAAAAATAATAAAATTCATAAAAAGGAATAAAAGGTCAGAAGTAATCAAAAATAGCCTTAATATTAACATTATTCAAGTAGAATGTCTAAAACAATAATCAAGTGTTGGCAAGGATGCTAAGTAACTGGAATGCTCTCATGCTGCTAATGGAAATGAATGGAAAGTCTGCAACCATTCTGAAATGAGATTAGCAGTTTCTTAGAAAGGTAAATAGCTATTCACCGTACGACAGACTCATTCCGTTCTTTCCTTAGGAGAAGTGAAAAATTCTGTCCTCCCAAATATTTATACATGCATAATTATGACAACTTTATTTGTAATAATCAAAGTTATAAAGGTTGAGGGTAATAAAGTCATTCTTTTATTTGTAATGTGAGTATCTAGGTAGAAAATCTGAGAAAAGTTTGGAAGCAGTAAGAAAGTTCATAAAAATTTCTATGAAAATTTCAAGAAAATACAAATGGCATTTGATCTGACTTACATGTGGAATCTAAAATCAAACAAAAAGCAAGCTCACGGATACAGAGAACAGGTTGGTCGCCAGAGGTGGAGTGTGGGAGATGAGCAAAATGATGGAAGCGGTCCAAAGGTATGGAGCTCCAGTGATGAGAGAAGCAAGCCCTGGGGTGTAACATACCACACAGTGACTGTACCTAAAAACACCACACTGCGTATCTGAAAGCTGCTAAGATAGTAGATCTTAAAAGTTCTTATCACAAGGGAAAAAATGTAATGTGTGGTGAAGTACGTTAACTAGATTTATTGTGGTGATCATTTCATGATTTATACAAATATCAAAGTCATTAGGTTGTATACCTGAAACTAATGTTATATACTAATTATAACTCTATAAAATCAATTGAAATGATTTCTAGATTAACATACAAAAATCAATATAATTTCTATACACCAAAAATAACAATTAGAAAAAATCATGGATCAAAGATAATACTGTATTAACAAAACTACAAACTTTTAGGAAGGAATCTAACAGAAGATATTTTCAATAAACTTAATGGAGAAAAATTACACAATATTATTAAGGAAATAAAATATAATCCAAGTAGAGGTATTGACCTCACTAAAACTTTTGAAAGTGTCAAAAATATGACAATGCTACCCAAATTAGCCTATAAATTCAACACAATTCCATTCAAACACCAACAAGAATTTTCATAGAGTTAAAAAATAATAAAATTCATAAAAAGGAATAAAAGGTCAGAAGTAATCAAGTAAAATCTGAAGAACAAGAGGGAAGATTCACTCTCTCAGATATTAACACATTATAAAACTCTAATAATCGAAACAAAGATAATTGCTTATCAAAGATGTAGTATTTGTTTCAAGGATAAATAAATAGAGCAATAAAAGAGAGTATACATTTTAGAAAGAGAACTATGCATAGATGAAAATCTTTATAAAATGACAGAATGATAGAAAAATTATAAGAAAATGGAAAGACTATATTATATATAGTTTGGGGAAAATTAGAGTCAAATTAATTACCATTCTGATATTTTTACCTTTTGGAAAGTATATTTGCTCTTCATAAATTTGACTAATGCTTAGTGTACAGATGTTTGGTATATCAAATAAACAATGCTGCAAATTAACAATACAATGCCACGTAACAGAAATATAAACCCAAAGTGTGAGTAGTCGTTTTCACATACAAGAAAGTCTGACCGATACATGTTGGCTAAATGTTCAGTTTCACTAATAATTATAGAAGAAATCTTTTGAACAACAGCACATTAGGTGAGCAGAATTTTTTGAAGTTTCACGATACCAGCATGTGGAGCCTTGGGAACTTTCATGCACTGTGATTGGGAAGGAAGCTGGTGGAAACTTTCTGAGGTGCAACTGAGCAGCATCCAGGAAACTGAAGACACTCCTGCTCTATGACCCAGGCTATGTCATCGGTTGGGAAGGGACAGCTTAGTGGTACAGTAACTTTGTCAATTGAAATGATTTCTAGATTAACATACAAAAATCAATATAATTTCTATACACCAAAAATAACAATTAGAAAAAATCATGGATCAAAGATAATACTGTATTAACAAAACTACAAACTTTTAGGAAGGAATCTAACAGAAGATATTTTCAATAAACTTAATGGAGAAAAATTACACAATATTATTAAGGAAATAAAATATAATCCAAGTAGAGGTATTGACCTCACTAAAACTTTTGAAAGTGTCAAAAATATGACAATGCTACCCAAATTAGCCTATAAATTCAACACAATTCCATTCAAACACCAACAAGAATTTTCATAGAGTTAAAAAATAATAAAATTCATAAAAAGGAATAAAAGGTCAGAAGTAATCAAGTAAAATCTGAAGAACAAGAGGGAAGATTCACTCTCTCAGATATTAACACATTATAAAACTCTAATAATCGAAACAAAGATAATTGCTTATCAAAGATGTAGTATTTGTTTCAAGGATAAATAAATAGAGCAATAAAAGAGAGTATACATTTTAGAAAGAGAACTATGCATAGATGAAAATCTTTATAAAATGACAGAATGATAGAAAAAATTATAAGAAAATGGAAAGACTATATTATATATAGTTTGGGGAAAATTAGAGTCAAATTAATTACCATTCTGATATTTTTACCTTTTGGAAAGTATATTTGCTCTTCATAAATTTGACTAATGCTTAGTGTACAGATGTTTGGTATATCAAATAAACAATGCTGCAAATTAACAATACAATGCCACGTAACAGAAATATAAACCCAAAGTGTGAGTAGTCGTTTTCACATACAAGAAAGTCTGACCGATACATGTTGGCTAAATGTTCAGTTTCACTAATAATTATAGAAGAAATCTTTTGAACAACAGCACATTAGGTGAGCAGAATTTTTTGAAGTTTCACGATACCAGCATGTGGAGCCTTGGGAACTTTCATGCACTGTGATTGGGAAGGGAAGCTGGTGGAAACTTTCTGAGGTGCAACTGAGCAGCATCCAGGGAAACTGAAGACACTCCTGCTCTATGACCCAGGCTATGAGTCATCGGTTGGGAAACAGCTGAGTTACAGGTCTTTTAGTGGGGATCAACTCATCATGTTACTAACTTTGTAGTTTGATTTCTTTGATGCAATATTGCTCAGGAAAGAAAGAAAGAACTACAGAGAGGAAGAAAGACAGAAAGGAAGGAAGTGGTGAGGCAAGAAGAAAGAGGCAAGAAACAAAAATCTTAAAAGGAAAAGAAAAAAAAGAGAAAGCTTGGCTCTTTCGTATAAAAGTACTATATAACCTATTGTTTCTTGAACTGCTAGTCTCAGCAGTTAGCGTTCAAAAACAATTTAGTATAAAATAGCATCTTTAAAAGATACACTTTGGGGATAGTTTTACTTCAGCCTGTTTATTTTTTACCTTTTATCACACTTAGCAAAAGTATCACTTGTGAAGCTTTGGTGTCAGGGAGGTACATGTATGTGTATGTGCATGCTGATGTGCAATGTGAGATATATTTATTTCTATGCATGGCAGAGAAAAAATATTTGGAATACGTAGCTATAAGGTGCCACTCTGAGTCATTTGCTCATAGAAGGAATGATGCCGGTGGTGAACATGTTGTTCTTTACAGAACTCTGACCCCTGCAGAAAGTGAACCTAGGCCAGCAGTGGCATCCACAGCATGGTCTCATCTGTGGTGCAGACGGAACAGTGCTGAGCATGAGGACTGAAGAAAGAATGCTCTGTGGTCAGCAGAGTATGGCCCCACAGCGTTGGGAAGGGAGCAGGTAGCTGTTCAACTAACCTCAGTGTGAAATGGATACTATTTGGAAGCTGATGACATCTGAACCCACCTGCACTTAGGAGGTCATCGTGGTGGATCATGTACTCTTGGATGTGATCCATCCTCATGATGCTCTTACAGCAAAGAGATGCAATGAACAGTAACAACAACAGTAAGAGCAATGTTTTCCAACTGTGTAGCATTTCCATGAAGGTCAAAACAAAGGAAGAGAAGACATTCTCCCTTTCCTTATTCCTAACCTGTGGTATACCTAGACCAGCAACAGGGCATAGTGTTCTGTCCTTGACTTCCAAAGAAGGGGAGGCTACCATGATAAGCAGTAGAATTGAGACACTGAACCATAAAGTCTGATCTTAGTGCATAAACCTTTTACATCTGAGAATAAAGGCCAAAAACAGATTAAATTGCCCATTTGTAAACTCTAGAACTTTAACCATTGACGTCTTGAGTTCTGAAGTCATGGTGCCCCCCACCAGGGTCGCAGGAAAAGCAGAGACCCACTTTATCACCACGAGAGTTTCCCTGGTGGCTCAGACAGCACAGAATCTGCCTGCAATGTGGGAGACCCAGGTGGGATCCCTGGGTCAGGAAAATCCATTGGAGACATGACCACCCGCTCCAGTATTTCCGCCTGGAGAATCCCACGGACAAGAGGAGCCTGGCAGGTTACAGTCCATGGGGTCACAAAGAATCAGACACGACCAAGAGGCCAAAACTTATCAATAAGGGCTATACAACAGAATCTAACCTAAAAGATGATAAAGAAATGTACAATTTTTAAAACAGTCTGGATGAATTCTTGAGTGATATATCTAACCTCTGGTTAATATGGGAAAATAGAGTTATTTGAGACACATTGCCAAAGGTATAATACACTCTTTTCCTTCATGACTCTCATTGGGAAAAAAAAAAATCGTGGCTTGGCAAACCATGAAAGCAGCCTTATGAGGTGTTTCTGAGATCCTTAATGTCTTACAAGAGAACCCTTCAGACCAGGACTTCAAGCCACCAAACAGTCAAAACCCATTGCTTTTCTCAAGGTGGAAGGGGGGCAATCTCATCTTTATTCAGCACTGGTTCCTGTCGTACTGAGAACCCTCTTTGCTGCTCTCCTTTTACCAGCAAATTCCCAACGGTCTATCAGGGCCAGATGTGAAAAGAGGCGAGACCCAGATGCAAACATAAATTCTTCCCTCGGTGACAGTGATCACTCGGCCATGCATGCCCCCACCTATGTCAAGGGCACGGTTCACTCAGAAAAATCAGGGACACATGGTGTTTACGTTGCTCAGGCTCCAGAAACAGAGCTGAGACAGCAGGAGATGTGTGTGTGTGTGGGTGGGTGTCTGTGTGTGTGTATGACTCAGGCCATCGGACTCAAAGATTGGAGTTGGTTTGTTTGTGTGACTTTATGGAAATTACCTTTAAGAAATTTATTTAATTTCTGGACCAGGGATCGCAGGAAAGCAGAGAACCCACTGAGAATAAAGGCCAAAAACAGATTAAATTGCCCATTTGTAAACTCTAGAACTTTAACCATTGACGTCTTGAGTTCTGAAGTCATGGTGCCCCACCAGGGTCGCAGGAAAAGCAGAGACCCACTTTATCACCACGAGAGTTTCCTGGTGGCTCAGACAGCACAGAATCTGCCTGCAATGTGGGAGACCCAGGTGGGATCCCTGGGTCAGGAAAATCCATTGGAGACATGACCACCCGCTCCAGTATTTCCGCCTGGAGAATCCCACGGACAAGAGGAGCCTGGCAGGTTACAGTCCATGGGGTCACAAAGAATCAGACACGACCAAGAGGCCAAAACTTATCAATAAGGGCTATACAACAGAATCTAACCTAAAAGATGATAAAGAAATGTACAATTTTTAAAACAGTCTGGATGAATTCTTGAGTGATATATCTAACCTCTGGTTAATATGGGAAAATAGAGTTATTTGAGACACATTGCCAAAGGTATAATACACTCTTTTCCTTCATGACTCTCATTGGGAAAAAAAAAAATCGTGGCTTGGCAAACCATGAAAGCAGCCTTATGAGGTGTTTCTGAGATCCTTAATGTCTTACAAGAGAACCCTTCAGACCAGGACTTCAAGCCACCAAACAGTCAAAACCCATTGCTTTTCTCAAGGTGGAAGGGGGGCAATCTCATCTTTATTCAGCACTGGTTCCTGTCGTACTGAGAACCCTCTTTGCAGCTCTCCTTTACCAGCAAATTCCCAACGGTCTATCAGGGCCAGATGTGAAAAGAGGCGAGACCCAGATGCAAACATAAATTCTTCCCTCGGTGACAGTGATCACTCGGCCATGCATGCCCCCACCTATGTCAAGGGCACGGTTCACTCAGAAAAATCAGGGACACATGGTGTTTACGTTGCTCAGGCTCCAGAAACAGAGCTGAGACAGCAGGAGATGTGTGTGTGTGTGGGTGGGTGTCTGTGTGTGTGTATGACTCAGGCCATCGGACTCAAAGATTGGAGTTGGTTTGTTTGTGTGACTTTATGGAAATTACCTTTAAGAAATTTATTTAATTTCTGGACAAATTTAGAGTGCAGCAAGAGGAGGTAAGAGATTTAAAGGAATGCCCAGGAAGGCAGTAATGCTGATCTGGAGTCAGGGAGATGTGAGCTCATGTACAGACTCTACCAGAACTGTATGGCTTAGGGTCAGTCTTAAACTCTTCAGACTTCTCTTGTCTCCAGTGTTAGAGGGCAGAGTGGGAAGGCTCTGATGACCATGGGACTCCACCATTCAGCCTGGGCCTAGCATCAGGCCAAAAAAAATAACTACTTTAAATTGCTGCAGTGCAAAATCCAGTGTGTGTCTCCCCAGTTTAGTAAAAGTATTCTCAGATTGGAGATGCACCATCCAGAAAAATGTATACAGTTTTTCTCACAGTGGGTGTCAATGTGCCTGCCTCATGGGATTATTCCTGTTACCTTGCTTACTCCTCCTAGTCCTTGATCCTTAGTCCCCATACTCAGTGAGCAGATTAGCATCTCCTCAACTGATCTCCTTGCGTCTCTCAGTGACTTCCCAAAAAGCAGCTCTAACTGGCCCAAGACCAGGCCTCTTGGAACCCAAGTGCTCCTGATGCCACTTTCTGGCCTGTCTCCCTTTTATACCTAATTTATCTGGTGTCGAGTTAGAAGCACAGCTTCTAAACAAAGACTTATAGAACAACCCAGGTCTTCATGTTCCATCTCAATATCAAAAAGGATGAATCTCTGCTTTTTTATGGGTTAAACTCAGTTAGTTGTCACATACCTTTTCCCCAGACTTTAACTCCATGACAAGATAAAGGCTAAATGGCTTTCAGTATTGGCTATCTCCTTTACCAGCAAATTCCCAACGGTCTATCAGGGCCAGATGTGAAAAGAGGCGAGACCCAGATGCAAACATAAATTCTTCCCTCGGTGACAGTGATCACTCGGCCATGCATGCCCCCACCTATGTCAAGGGCACGGTTCACTCAGAAAAATCAGGGACACATGGTGTTTACGTTGCTCAGGCTCCAGAAACAGAGCTGAGACAGCAGGAGATGTGTGTGTGTGTGGGTGGGTGTCTGTGTGTGTGTATGACTCAGGCCATCGGACTCAAAGATTGGAGTTGGTTTGTTTGTGTGACTTTATGGAAATTACCTTTAAGAAATTTATTTAATTTCTGGACAAATTTAGAGTGCAGCAAGAGGAGGTAAGAGATTTAAAGGAATGCCCAGGAAGGCAGTAATGCTGATCTGGAGTCAGGGAGATGTGAGCTCATGTACAGACTCTACCAGAACTGTATGGCTTAGGGTCAGTCTTAAACTCTTCAGACTTCTCTTGTCTCCAGTGTTAGAGGGCAGAGTGGGAAGGCTCTGATGACCATGGGACTCCACCATTCAGCCTGGGCCTAGCATCAGGACAAAAAAAAAAATAACTACTTTAAATTGCTGCAGTGCAAAATCCAGTGTGTGTCTCCCCAGTTTAGTAAAAGTATTCTCAGATTGGAGATGCACCATCCAGAAAAATGTATACAGTTTTTCTCACAGTGGGTGTCAATGTGCCTGCCTCATGGGATTATTCCTGTTACCTTGCTTACTCCTCCTAGTCCTTGATCCTTAGTCCCCATACTCAGTGAGCAGATTAGCATCTCCTCAACTGATCTCCTTGCGTCTCTCAGTGACTTCCCAAAAAGCAGCTCTAACTGGCCCAAGACCAGGCCTCTTGGAACCCAAGTGCTCCTGATGCCACTTTCTGGCCTGTCTCCCTTTTATACCTAATTTATCTGGTGTCGAGTTAGAAGCACAGCTTCTAAACAAAGACTTATAGAACAACCCAGGTCTTCATGTTCCATCTCAATATCAAAAAGGATGAATCTCTGCTTTTTTATGGGTTAAACTCAGTTAGTTGTCACATACCTTTTCCCCAGACTTTAACTCCATGACAAGATAAAGGCTAAATGGCTTTCAGTATTGGCTATCAAGAAAATTAAGTGCTTAGTTCTAAAACATGATGTGGTTATGATCAGTGCTGTCTATGATCAACATACTTTTTTTTTCTTTCTGTGATTAGTGCCAGAGTCATCTCCAAGCAGCCAGTCAACCACAGAAGACTTACACAATAAAGGTTTGGTGATGATGATGATGATGTCATTTATGGAGCAACTACCAGCACTCTTACAAGTCATCTACATGTACTGACTTCATTGTCCTCTTCCCAGCTCCATGAAATAGCTACTATTATTACCCTCATTTCACCCATGAGTCAAGTCTGGAGCTCAGAGAGGTTAACCAACCTGTTTCCAATCAAGGAGCTCATCAATGGTAAAGCTACGCTTCTAACACCATGGCTCCAAGAAGCTTCTGTCTTCAGTATATTTATTTCTTGCCAGCATGTACCTATTCATCCAGTATTCACTGAGCTCTAACTGTGAGCTAGGTAGGCTCTCACAGAGGGTCACAGAGAGTTGGACATGACTGAATGACTAACACATGTAAAATGAGAATTTTTTTCACATTTCCCAACCAATTTTCTCTCCCTTCTGGAAGTGATATCACTCCTACTGAGGAAACCTGAGGTATATCTATTCTTTCACACTGACCCTCCAGCCTAGAGGATCATTGCTGGTGGTTCCTACTATTGCTAGACTGGGGGTGTACCACCCACCCCTGTGGGTTTCTCTTACCCCTGTTCACAGTTTTGTAAATAACTCCTTTATTGACCTCCCCTGTTTACCGTTGGAGCCATCTTTTTTTTCTACTAGAAAGCTCATGTGGTACTGAGCACTAAAATCTCTAAGAAGGAGAATGGCATTGCCAGATTTGAACTTTCTAAGACCAGGCCTCTTGGAACCCAAGTGCTCCTGATGCCACTTTCTGGCCTGTCTCCCTTTTATACCTAATTTATCTGGTGTCGAGTTAGAAGCACAGCTTCTAAACAAAGACTTATAGAACAACCCAGGTCTTCATGTTCCATCTCAATATCAAAAAGGATGAATCTCTGCTTTTTTATGGGTTAAACTCAGTTAGTTGTCACATACCTTTTCCCCAGACTTTAACTCCATGACAAGATAAAGGCTAAATGGCTTTCAGTATTGGCTATCAAGAAAATTAAGTGCTTAGTTCTAAAACATGATGTGGTTATGATCAGTGCTGTCTATGATCAACATACTTTTTTTTTCTTTCTGTGATTAGTGCCAGAGTCATCTCCAAGCAGCCAGTCAACCACAGAAGACTTACACAATAAAGGTTTGGTGATGATGATGATGATGTCATTTATGGAGCAACTACCAGCACTCTTACAAGTCATCTACATGTACTGACTTCATTGTCCTCTTCCCAGCTCCATGAAATAGCTACTATTATTACCCTCATTTCACCCATGAGTCAAGTCTGGAGCTCAGAGAGGTTAACCAACCTGTTTCCAATCAAGGAGCTCATCAATGGTAAAGCTACGCTTCTAACACCATGGCTCCAAGAAGCTTCTGTCTTCAGTATATTTATTTCTTGCCAGCATGTACCTATTCATCCAGTATTCACTGAGCTCTAACTGTGAGCTAGGTAGGCTCTCACAGAGGGTCACAGAGAGTTGGACATGACTGAATGACTAACACATGTAAAATGAGAATTTTTTTCACATTTCCCAACCAATTTTCTCTCCCTTCTGGAAGTGATATCACTCCTACTGAGGAAACCTGAGGTATATCTATTCTTTCACACTGACCCTCCAGCCTAGAGGATCATTGCTGGTGGTTCCTACTATTGCTAGACTGGGGGTGTACCACCCACCCCTGTGGGTTTCTCTTACCCCTGTTCACAGTTTTGTAAATAACTCCTTTATTGACCTCCCCTGTTTACCGTTGGAGCCATCTTTTTTTTCTACTAGAAAGCTCATGTGGTACTGAGCACTAAAAATCTCTAAGAAGGAGAATGGCATTGCCAGATTTGAACTTTAAGATACACTGGAAAAGTGGGAAGCATGTGCTGAAGTGGAGTAAGAGTAAGAGATGAATTCCAAGGCCATTAACGTGGTGACCCTGGTAGGCAATGGCATTCTAGTTACAGGAGAAGAGTTTTCAACTTGATCCAAATGATTGAGGTCACTACATGAAACTCAGATCTCTGCATCAATTCCAATGGTAATGACCTCTCGAAGGAAAAGCATTAAGAGAGAATGTACCAATTCATATGATCACATAAGCATTTGTAAAACTCACAAGAGGTTGAGGAAGGAAATAGGTGACGTCTTCTCCCCTTTTGAGAATCATGCCTATTTTGGGCATGGGAAGGGCTTGTGCTCAATTCTGTCTAGATGCAAAGTCGTGGACCAGATGGATCCTCAAGTCTTTAAGGCTCAAAACCAGTCATAGTAGGAGCCACAAGTAACTGAATGCCCCCTAATATTCTAGTAGGTGCTCTAAATTTATAATTTTATTAATCAATCCAATTAGGATTGATGTGTCAGGATTTGTCATTAATTTTTCACTTTAGAGATGGGTAAATGAAGGTTAAAAAAAATTATAACATTTGTAAAGTGAAACATACACAGAGGGTGCTTTTCGTGATTAAAAAGTCAGCCTCATTTTATCTACTACACAGTACTAAATTCAACACGATCCCATCTGTAGGAAGGATAGTTATAGTTAACGAATAGGTTACATTCCTCATTCCATCTGATTAAGATGCTGTAGCTGATTAGTGATGTCTGATTAGTGGTACCTGACTAGTGATGTCTGTCACAGATTAAAAATGGAAATGGCAACATTTATGCTACTTATCCTCCATCTCTCATAGGCTACAGTTTCCCATGAAGACATAAAAATCAATAGCTCTTACTGCTTGTTTCTTTGCCCCCACCAGGTTGTGGCTTGCACTGACTGTTCTCTGGGTGCTAAGTCTATCTGTAAATGTGATGTTATACTTTCAAAAAGGATTCATTTCTACTATTCCGCAGCTTGAGCCAGTGAACCCATAAAAACAACGTGTTGGAGCAATCCTCTTTCATTACCTGTCAGGCACTCAGCATGTTGACATCTCTAAGTCTCAAGGAGCTCTTTCACATCATATCACAGAGCCAAGGATATGCAGACTGAATTCTTTGGTGTTTTCCTGCCATACTCCCCTGCATATATTCTAAGGTCTTTCATGGAATAAAGACAAGAAAGACAAAAACTCAAACATGGTCACTCAGGAAAGCATTCTAGGATTCTGTTGTTGTTTGGTTGCTAGGTTGTGTCCAGCTCCTTGTTACCCCATGGACTGCAGCAGCCCAGGCTTCCCTGTCCTTCACTAACTTCCAGACTTTGCTCAGACTCAATGAGTTCCTTGAGTCAGTGATGCTTTCTCACCATCTCATCCTCTGTCACCCTCTTTTCCTCTGCCTTCACTCTTCCCCAGCATCAGGGTCTTTTCCCTTGAGTTGGCTCTTTGCATCAAGTGGCCAAAGTATTGGAACTTCAGCATCAGTCCTTCCAATGAATATTCAGGGTTGACTTCCTTTAGGATTGACTGGTTTGGTCTCCTTGAAGTCCAAGGAACTTTCAAGAGTTGTCACCACCATAATTTGAAAGCATTTTAGTGCTCAGTCTTCTTTATGGTCCAACTCTCATATCTGTACATGACTACTGGAAACCATAGCTTTGACTTTTTATGGTCCAACTCTCATATCTACTACACAGTACTAAATTCAACACGATCCCATCTGTAGGAAGGATAGTTATAGTTAACGAATAGGTTACATTCCTCATTCCATCTGATTAAGATGCTGTAGCTGATTAGTGATGTCTGATTAGTGGTACCTGACTAGTGATGTCTGTCACAGATTAAAATGGAAATGGCAACATTTATGCTACTTATCCTCCATCTCTCATAGGCTACAGTTTCCCATGAAGACATAAAAATCAATAGCTCTTACTGCTTGTTTCTTTGCCCCCACCAGGTTGTGGCTTGCACTGACTGTTCTCTGGGTGCTAAGTCTATCTGTAAATGTGATGTTATACTTTCAAAAAGGATTCATTTCTACTATTCCGCAGCTTGAGCCAGTGAACCCATAAAAACAACGTGTTGGAGCAATCCTCTTTCATTACCTGTCAGGCACTCAGCATGTTGACATCTCTAAGTCTCAAGGAGCTCTTTCACATCATATCACAGAGCCAAGGATATGCAGACTGAATTCTTTGGTGTTTTCCCTGCCATACTCCCCTGCATATATTCTAAGGTCTTTCATGGAATAAAGACAAGAAAGACAAAAACTCAAACATGGTCACTCAGGAAAGCATTCTAGGATTCTGTTGTTGTTTGGTTGCTAGGTTGTGTCCAGCTCCTTGTTACCCCATGGACTGCAGCAGCCCAGGCTTCCCTGTCCTTCACTAACTTCCAGACTTTGCTCAGACTCAATGAGTTCCTTGAGTCAGTGATGCTTTCTCACCATCTCATCCTCTGTCACCCTCTTTTCCTCTGCCTTCACTCTTCCCCAGCATCAGGGTCTTTTCCCTTGAGTTGGCTCTTTGCATCAAGTGGCCAAAGTATTGGAACTTCAGCATCAGTCCTTCCAATGAATATTCAGGGTTGACTTCCTTTAGGATTGACTGGTTTGGTCTCCTTGAAGTCCAAGGAACTTTCAAGAGTTGTCACCACCATAATTTGAAAGCATCAGTTCTTCAGTGCTCAGTCTTCTTTATGGTCCAACTCTCATATCTGTACATGACTACTGGAAAAACCATAGCTTTGACTAGTTGGTTTTTTGTCAGTAAAGTGATATCTCTGCTTTTTAATGTTCTGTCTAGGTTTGTCATAGTTTAGCTTCCAAGGAGCAAGCATCTTTTAATTTCATGGCTGCAGTCACTGTGACTGTCTTTGGAGCCAAGAAAATAAAATCTGTCACTGCTTCTACTTTTCCCCCATTTGCCATGAAGTGCTGGGACCAGATGCCATGATCTTAGTTTTTTGAATGCTGAGTTTTAAGCCAGCTTTTTCACTTCTCTTTCACCCTCATCAAGAAGCTCTAGAGGGGGCTTCCCTGGTGGTCCAGTGGGTGGAGAGTCTGCCTTGCAGTGTGGGGGTCACTGGTTTGATCCCTGGCCTTGGAGGATCCCATGTGCTGCAGAGCAGCTGGACCAGTGCATGCACCCAGAGCTGTTGCTCTGCAGTGAGGGAGGCCACAGCAATGGGAGGCCCACACATTCCAAAGAATAAAGATGGATGAAAACAAATAAATAAAAAACTAATAAAAGAGGCCAAAATTAAAAAAAAAAATTCAGGGCAGTAGTTTGTAACTAGCCTTAAAAAATAGTAAAGGAATTTGAATAGAAATAAAAAGAAAAAAAAGCTCTAGAGGGTGGTATTTTTTTATGAAAGAGAGACATAAAACCACCTATAAAATAGAACAGAAACACAAGAAGGGTGACAATTGAGAATGAAAATTGCAAACATTTAATTTAAGCTGAATATGAAAAGACCTATTACATCATGGACTATTCTCTGATACACCATGTATTCATTTATTCACTATAAAGTCTGTATGGCAGATCCCATACAAAGTAATATGACATGGAGGGTCCAGCCCAGGTTGCAAGTGGGGAAACAGGTCATCCACTAAACAGCAAGGATGCAGGAGAAGCAATAAGAAGACCATACCCACTTCCAGACCAGTCGAGTTACTGTTATCAGCATAAGCGGGACATGTGCACCAGTGGACTGGACATTGGCAGGCTGGTCCCAGAGACTGTACAGAAGGATTAACGGCTGCTCTGAGCTCTGAGGGTGGGTAGACACTGAATTTGTTCTGCTAAGACAATGGTAGCACGAGTGGTAAGACCCCACTTGCCCATGCAGGAGACAGAAGAAATGCGGGCTTGACTCTGGGTTGGGACGGTCCCTGGGAGGAGGGCATGGCAACCCACTCCAGTATTCTTTCCTGGAGAATCCCATGGACAGAGGAGTCTGGTGGGCTACAGTCCATAGGTTTGCAAAGAGCTGGACACAATTGAGCAATTTAGCATGCGTGCATGCACGCAAGACAACTTTACCACGAAATGCCTTCTAAATTTCAAAATGTATCATCTATGAACCAAACCCATAGTGGTAACCCATGCCCTAAACATCAGTACTTAGACTAATTTAGCAATAAAATGAGCATAGTCTATTACCTACTTAGAGGCAGTTTTAAATGAAGAAATCAGTTCATACAGTGCTTAATACATGGTCTAAGTACTCAATAATATTAGCTTACTATTACTATCATCGTTTCTGGTATGACAAATGATATTCATAATGATGACTATTCATCTCCGAATGGAGTTCAGATTGCTAAGTGTTTTCTGTCTTCAACTGCATTTCTTGTTTCTTCCTCACCACAGCTCTCTGCTGGTAGATACTACTATCCCCATTCTACAGACAAGAAAAGTGAAACTCTCATAGTTGAAGTGGACTCCAGATTGAGTCTCTCTGCTGCTGAACTCTTCTATGAACTCATGATGGAAAATCAGGGCATGATTAATTTTATGCATTCTCAGCCCTGATTCCTGGGTGGGAGCAATTTCTTCACACCACTCAGACTATACCCAGGATGGCCCAGGCAGGATTTCATTTTTAACTCCCCATCTTGGTCTTTGGCATTCTCCCCATTGCTCTCGTCTGGGGGTCAAGAGCAGTGGAGCCAACTCCGAGCTCACGTCTGCCTTTGCCTTTTTTTTAAAAAAAAAACATTTATTTATTTATTTTTTGGGGGGTAGGGTGGGGAAGGAGGGGGATGGGTGGGCCACATCTATTGGTCTTTCATTTGTCTATTTTCATCCATCTTTGTTCTTTGGCCCATGTGGGCCTCCCATTGGGGTGGCCTCTGTTGTTGCAGTGCGCCGGCTCTGGGCGCATGCGCTCCAGAGCTCCGGCTCAGTCATTGGACACATCCATCCAGCTGCTCCGCGGCACGTGGGATCTTCCCAGGCCAGGGATTGAACTGGTGCCTCTTGCACTGCAAGGCAGTGTCCTTACCCACTGGACCACGAGGGAAGCCCATGCCTTTGCCTTTTAGTAACTGTGTGAGTAAATGACTGAATGTCTCATTGCCTCCATTTACTTATCTCCAAAAGGAATAATGATGATGGTGATGACGATGACAATGATGATGACGACGGTGATGATGGTGATGATGACGATGGTGATGATGACAATGGTGATGATGGTGATGGTGATGACAATGGTGATGATGACAATGGTGGTCATGGTAATGGTGATGATGGTGATGATGGTGATGGTGATGATGGTGATGGTCATGATGAAAACTTTTGCATCACTGGTTGCCGGGAGGTGGTGAGCTGATCAGCTGTGACCATTCTCCTGGACTACTATCTCTGAGGTGGAGGTGGGGTGGAGGTGTGGCATGTGACTCTTCTCTTCTCCAGCTACTAGGCTCCTTTCCCCCTATTTTCCTTTCCTGATAGCCACTCTCCATTTCTCTGTCATCTGTCCAACTTCAGCCTATCCCTGGGGCCTCTGAGAGCCCCACATCCCACCCATCTGGCTGCTGGCAGCATCATTTTGGACCCCCTCCCCGACCAGTGGCTTCCAGCTCACATGCTACTGGCCTCTGTGATGCCTTGTTGAAGTGGACTCCATTGAGTCTCTCTGCTGAACTCTTCTATGAACTCATGATGGAAAATCAGGGCATGATTAATTTTATGCATTCTCAGCCCTGATTCCTGGGTGGGAGCAATTTCTTCACACCACTCAGACTATACCCAGGATGGCCCAGGCAGGATTTCATTTTTAACTCCCCATCTTGGTCTTTGGCATTCTCCCCATTGCTCTCGTCTGGGGGTCAAGAGCAGTGGAGCCAACTCGAGCTCACGTCTGCCTTTGCCTTTTTTAAAAAAACATTTATTTATTTATTTTTGGGGGGGTGGGGTGGGGAAGGGGGGGGATGGGTGGGCCACATCTATTGGTCTTTCATTTGTCTATTTTCATCCATCTTTGTTCTTTGGCCCATGTGGGCCTCCCATTGGGGTGGCCTCTGTTGTTGCAGTGCGCCGGCTCTGGGCGCATGCGCTCCAGAGCTCCGGCTCAGTCATTGGACACATCCATCCAGCTGCTCCGCGGCACGTGGGATCTTCCCAGGCCAGGGATTGAACTGGTGCCTCTTGCACTGCAAGGCAGTGTCCTTACCCACTGGACCACGAGGGAAGCCCATGCCTTTGCCTTTTAGTAACTGTGTGAGTAAATGACTGAATGTCTCATTGCCTCCATTTACTTATCTCCAAAAGGAATAATGATGATGGTGATGACGATGACAATGATGATGACGACGGTGATGATGGTGATGATGACGATGGTGATGATGACAATGGTGATGATGGTGATGGTGATGACAATGGTGATGATGACAATGGTGGTCATGGTAATGGTGATGATGGTGATGATGGTGATGGTGATGATGGTGATGGTCATGATGAAAACTTTTGCATCACTGGTTGCCGGGAGGTGGTGAGCTGATCAGCTGTGACCATTCTCCTGGACTACTATCTCTGAGGTGGAGGTGGGGTGGAGGTGTGGCATGTGACTCTTCTCTTCTCCAGCTACTAGGCTCCTTTCCCCCTATTTTCCTTTCCTGATAGCCACTCTCCATTTCTCTGTCATCTGTCCAACTTCAGCCTATCCCTGGGGCCTCTGAGAGCCCCACATCCCACCCATCTGGCTGCTGGCAGCATCATTTTGGACCCCCTCCCCGACCAGTGGCTTCCAGCTCACATGCTACTGGCCTCTGTGATGCCTTGTCCCAGCCCCATTGCAGCAGTCAGCCCTCGGTGAGGAGGAAATTTTGAAACAATCACCACAGCAAGCAGACCACAGCTCCTCCAGGCTCCTGGATGAACTCCTTGTCTGTTTTAGTGTCTTCCCACAACCCTGGAGACTTGGTTTCTGGAGTTTCCGCTGGTCCTTCCAATGTCATTGGTTTTCTATCTCCAGAGTTCAGCTCTTTCTCCTCCTCGGAGCTGGGTCGTGCCTCATCCCGTGTTCTCTCAGCCCTCTCTCGTGTTTGACTTTCTCTCTCAAGGTACGAGCGCAGGAGACACAGGGCTGGCGGGCAGATGAGATACCTGGCAGGAGCAAGTCATGGAGGCAGGGCCGGGGGGGTCACAATTGCTTATATCCCTATCCCATGAGTGCCAGGGGCCAGCGCTGGTGAAGGAAGAAGAAGAATTGGGCAAGTGCATGGTTATGATCTTCACAGTAATAGGATTGTTACAAATTATTTGGCATCTATTTGAATTTAATTAATTTTCATTTTAATTCTTTAATTTTAGGGTTTTGGGGGGGCACTTCTATTGGTCTTTCACTTATTCATTTTCACCCATCTTTGTTCTTTGGCCTGTGTGGGTCTCCCATCACAGTGGCCTCTCTCGTTGCAAAGCACTGGCTCTGGGCACATGTGCTCCAGAGCTCCTGCTCGGTAGTTGGACACATCGGTCCAGCTGCTCCGTGGCACCTAGGATCCTCCCAGGCCAGGGATGAAACTGATGCCCCTTGCACTGCAAGGTAGTGTCCCCCTCTCCACTGGACCACCAGGGAAGCCCCTAATTTTAGTTTTTGAGTGTTATAAAAGTTTTTAGTAAATGTTTGCATCAATTTATTTTCTATAATCCTTAAAAACAGAAAAATCACTTTTGACACTAATGTATTAAAACACTAAAAGTTTTAATTTAAAAAATTCTTACATTTAGAATTTAAAAAAAAAAGGTGGATGAAAATTTAAAAATAAATAAAAGAGACCAAAATTAAAAAAAAAAAAAAATCACTGGGTTGAAAACCCATCGAAACTGGAAAAAAAAAAAAAAAAAAAAAAACTAGTGGAAACCACAGAGTATCCTAAGAGAACGAAGGAAAGACCTTATGGTTTGGAGGAGACTGTGGAGGGGAAGGGCTGCAGGAAGAGAAATGAACCCCAGAGCATCTATCATCTTGGGAACAATAAAGACATTTTCGACTCTCAGCTTTCAATGTAATTGTCCTCCAAAGCTGGAGAGAGGCCATCATGGAAGACCTTTCACCTGTCAGTCAATTGACATATTTTTCAACTGAGTTCACCTTAGAATCATCCAAGTCCCCCAGATGGACAGCTATTGTTTCCCATTATGTCCCCACTGGAAGGGAAGTTTAATCCATGCGTTTCTGATTCATTTACACCTAACTCATCCCAATGTTACATCAAGAGTGCTGTAGGAAAATTCCATTCTTTCTTTTCATTTTCTTGTTCTGCCTCCTCAGTTCCCACTTTCCTCTCCGTGTGGACTGGACTCTTCCTTGACCAATCGTAAATCACCTCCACTCCAAAGGCTGCAATTGAATTCCCTGCTCCCAGCTCAGGATATGTCTATGGGTTTACAATTTGGCAAATGCAGGTTCTTTCATCCCTATAAAACGGAAATCCAAACATATCTTTTATAGAAACCCCACACCTATCGACCCCTGCTCCTGCTACCCCCTGCCCGCCTACAGCCATCAGGCGGGTATGAAATAAAACAGATGTGCTCAGAAAGACAATCGTCCTCCCCATCCCACCCGACGCCCCCGGAACCTACCGCCAGCTCAGTGTTTCCTTACGACGCAGGCAAGCAAATGCTGGAGCTCAGGGCTTTCCACTGCCGGTCCTGCCGGAAGTCCACTGCATGCCATTTGCGGGGTCAAATGACAACTGCCAAGAGGTTAAAAAATATCAGCCCCAAAGCTCTTAGAGTAGTTGAGATAGTAGTTGGGGTAGGTAGAGACATATGAACACATTAAAATGAACATTTTAAAGCCTGCGATTTGTGGCAGTCAGAGCTCATCTATTGAGCAAACGTCTTATTTAAAACTAGCTGAGTATGTGTGTCTATGTGTGGATTTAGTTTTTAATCCTATTCTCAAAGACCTGTTAACATATCAGATTCATACCCTTCCAGGAATAAGTTATCAGTTTCATGGTTTGACCATTAAACTGAGAAAAACAAGTCATTTGTAAACCCCATACAATTCATAAGTTCCCAGTTATGATGTAATCCCTGATATCCACTCCAAAGCCCCAGGGACAGCTCAACACAACCAGTTTGGGGCGATCTGGTGATGAAAGATATATTATTGAAATCCAGGAAACCTTGGGAAAAAAATGTAGGGCAAAACTATCTAAATTGAAATGAAATGCAGATTGCCAGCAGCATTTTCTTCCTTCCTTCCTTCCCTTCTTTTTTTTCCCCAAAACAATTCCACATAAATGTCTCAAGGCTTAGGACACGCAATTAAAAGATTTATATGTAGACTGGAAGCAAAACAATTGCATGGTTTTCAGGCTCTGGGACATTTTCAAGATGAATTGGAGAGACTTGTGGAGGACACAGACTGACATATGACCCATTTCCTCTGCCCCACCAGCCAGGCTGTGCTGGGTGCCATTCTCAGAACTCATTTTCCCAAGCTCTCTAAGCCTGTCCTGCTCTCCCATATGACTAGAATTACTTGATGTCCACCATGTACGGTTGT
The DNA here is from genome assembly GCA_022376925.1 of Tragulus kanchil. Classification (NCBI taxonomy): domain Eukaryota; kingdom Metazoa; phylum Chordata; class Mammalia; order Artiodactyla; family Tragulidae; genus Tragulus; species Tragulus kanchil. The sequence goes on from JAIOJX010000026.1 coordinate 120,004,143, forward strand.
TGGTGAAAGCTCCCTTGTCCTGAGTGGCATTTTTCATTAAGCAACAACATTTGAGGCATGTTTTGAGAAAGAAATCCTATGGGAAAGCCAGATAGCTTAAAAAGACAAAAGAGGCTCTGTCTGGCACCGTGATGCAGTCATTGGATTTCACACTTCCAGCTCAACTCCCGAGTCCCCGACAAGCCAGACTTACAATCAGAGTCTGATTGTCCCTGCTCCAGTTCAAACAGGAAGGTCTCCAGATTCAAGGAGGATTTCACTTCCAGCCACAGAACGTTTCCTGTGAAAGGGACACCGACTTGTGTCTAATGGCTACCAGAGAAGACAGTAACATTCGTTAGAATTACCAAGCCACCAACAAGATTAGCAGCTTCTCTCATGACTGCTTTTCTTTCTCATTGGCCCAAATTAGAATTTCAAATACATGAGCTCTTTCTCCCTGGCCATTCTTTCCCTCGACACCACCTCCATTATCAACAACTCCCCAGAATTTAGTAATGAAACCCCAGTGCGGAGTAGATTCATTCAGAAAGGAGATGTTATTAACATAGAAACATACCCTGACGAGTTCAGTGTCTGAAGAAGAAAAGTCGGATGTGATTCAGTGGCCATATTTTCAGAACACTCTGTCAATGACAGTAGGAAACAGTTTCATGGTTTGACCATTAAACTGAGAAAAACAAGTCATTTGTAAACCCCATACAATTCATAAGTTCCCAGTTATGATGTAATCCCTGATATCCACTCCAAAGCCCCAGGGACAGCTCAACACAACCAGTTTGGGGCGATCTGGTGATGAAAGATATATTATTGAAATCCAGGAAACCTTGGGAAAAAAATGTAGGGCAAAACTATCTAAATTGAAATGAAATGCAGATTGCCAGCAGCATTTTCTTCCTTCCTTCCTTCCCTTCTTTTTTTTCCCCAAAACAATTCCACATAAATGTCTCAAGGCTTAGGACACGCAATTAAAAGATTTATATGTAGACTGGAAGCAAAACAATTGCATGGTTTTCAGGCTCTGGGACATTTTCAAGATGAATTGGAGAGACTTGTGGAGGACACAGACTGACATATGACCCATTTCCTCTGCCCCACCAGCCAGGCTGTGCTGGGTGCCATTCTCAGAACTCATTTTCCCAAGCTCTCTAAGCCTGTCCTGCTCTCCCATATGACTAGAATTACTTGATGTCCACCATGTACGGTTGTTGGTGAAAGCTCCCTTGTCCTGAGTGGCATTTTTCATTAAGCAACAACATTTGAGGCATGTTTTGAGAAAGAAATCCTATGGGAAAGCCAGATAGCTTAAAAAGACAAAAGAGGCTCTGTCTGGCACCGTGATGCAGTCATTGGATTTCACACTTCCAGCTCAACTCCCGAGTCCCCGACAAGCCAGACTTACAATCAGAGTCTGATTGTCCCTGCTCCAGTTCAAACAGGAAGGTCTCCAGATTCAAGGAGGATTTCACTTCCAGCCACAGAACGTTTCCTGTGAAAGGGACACCGACTTGTGTCTAATGGCTACCAGAGAAGACAGTAACATTCGTTAGAATTACCAAGCCACCAACAAGATTAGCAGCTTCTCTCATGACTGCTTTTCTTTCTCATTGGCCCAAATTAGAATTTCAAATACATGAGCTCTTTCTCCCTGGCCATTCTTTCCCTCGACACCACCTCCATTATCAACAACTCCCCAGAATTTAGTAATGAAACCCCAGTGCGGAGTAGATTCATTCAGAAAGGAGATGTTATTAACATAGAAACATACCCTGACGAGTTCAGTGTCTGAAGAAGAAAAGTCGGATGTGATTCAGTGGCCATATTTTCAGAACACTCTGTCAATGACAGTAGGAAACATATGTTTTTTATAAATTTCTCATTCCAAAGCAAAGACTGACAGTAAAGCCCAGGACTTTGATATTTATATAAATTGTTAAGTGGTTCACTGGGGAAAGTACATTTCAATTAGCGTGTCTCTGCTCATCATGGAGGCCTGAGGAAAAGTGTTCTGATGAACCTGGCTGTTTAACAATCCATCAGAAGTTGGGGCTTACCTAAGCACTGTTCTCTTCAAGGCCAATGGTGTCACCTGATGCTAGGTCACATTTCTGAGTTTTTATTTACAATCAAATTAGACATTCAAAATCCTACTTTAGCCTACATCAATTCAAGACATCACTCCATTTTAGTTCAATAAGCATGAACCAAGTGAATGTCAGGCACCAGGCTAAGTGAGGTAAAGAACAGCGTTAAATGAGCCAGGAAGTCCTGGTGTCATGGTGTCAATTATTGCCTACCAAATCCCTGATGCTGGGAAAATAGCAGGCAGAGCAGAAAGGTAAGAGAGAGGAGGATGGCCTGGTTGGAAGGCATCACGACTCCATGGACATGAGTTTGAGCAACTTCTAGGAGATGGTGAAGGACAGGGAAGCCTAGAGTGCTACAGTCCATGGGGTCACAAAGAGTTGGAAATGACTGAGTGACTGAACTGAACTGAAACTTAAAAAAAAAAAAAAAAAAACATTTCTAGTTATGAATTCTTTTGTGGGACTAGAGATGAACTATGGTCAAAACCAAATGAAAATAAGCTTTGCCTTTACAGAACTATAATCCTGCATCTTTAAATAAGAGATTTCCCTTCTTGAAACTTCTCATTTGTCTTTTGAGACTGAGATGATGCCCGTAAACTGTAGATAAATCAACAACTCATCATTCAAAAGTCATCCTGTTCATTGTGTTTTTCCTCCTTCTTTCATGGACTCTGCTGCCGCCCTTAGGACAGCATCATAAGTTATGAGATCTTCAGTTGGGCTGTTTTCTTTGACATGTCGCTATTTGCATCTCATTAGCTAAGCAGACGTCCTTAAGACTGACGGTACAATTTTGTGCAACTCAATCCAGGGGAACGTTCCAATCTCTCCCAGTCTGAAGAGTCCAGGAAAGACAAGGACACCAAATTTGTTCTCCTTATCTACCCAATTTAGTAGCTATTTGTCACAGTCAATTAGTCAAGGGTGGAGTAATTACCCATGGCTTGAGTTAGGGAACAAAGCCTGGTTAGCAGCAAAAAAAGGAATAGTTGGTTCATCTGGGAAATGTGAGGTGAGTAGGTGGCATGGTTAGAGGGCGCAGGGCAAGACTACACCCAAAATATCTCTGACTCATGTCTGAAATTTTGCCATTTGTGATTCATCCCTTTGTGTTAAATATTGCTTTCTTCCTGAAGTTGTTTTAAAATATCCACAGTCCAAGAAAGGGTAACAAAATAAGTCTTTGCTTCAACTAATCTATATTGGTCAAGCCTTTTCTACAAATTAAATGTGACATTTCAAAAAGTAATAAGATGTAGTCATAGCCTGCAAGGAGTGCTACACAAGAAGTTCCATTCCTGAGAAGATTCTTTTAATGGCAGATCTTGACATCCTACCCCTTTAAGACTATTCTTCTCACTTCTTCATTTCTTACTCAAACTTATTGAAAGTACAGTTTACTTTAGCTAGCTCTACTTCCATACATTTCATTTATTCCTCACCTACAAGTTCTGCTCTCCCCAAACCTGTGAAGAAGGTCACCAAAGACTTTCACATCACCCAAGTCCAAGACCATTTTGTTCTGTCCATTTCTTTTGTAACCTCTCTAGAGAGGCTGACTTTTCTGAACACCTTCCTTGGAACTCTGTTCCCTTGATGGTTCACATTAGCTCTTCTTTCTCTACCTTAGTTTAAAATGTCGGTGGACTTCAGAGTTCTGTCTCTTGGCCTCTTGAGTTTATGTGAAACAGTGGTTCTCAACCAGGGCCAATTGTGTCCTCCAGGGACATTTTACAACTTCTGGAGTCATTTTTGCTAGCTATAACTGAGGTGGCGGTGATAGTGGCATCTGGTAGGTACAGGCCAGGGACGGTAGAGGCCAGGAGAGGGAAGCAGCCTCCAGGGCACCAGCAATGCCCCTCCCCCACACCCTCAGGAGCAACAATAATAACAAGAGAAAATAGTCTCATCCCAAACTGCGTTAATTAAATTGAGACGTGTATACTACCTATGGGTGTTTCACACGCTGTATGTTTTGTACTATCCATGGGTGATAATAGTCACACATATGGCTTCCACTTCCACTCCTGTGAAGATACTGCTCAAATTTTTTTTTTTTTTTTAATTTTGACCTCTTTTTATTGATCTTTTTTTCATTTTTATTCATCGGCCTGTGTGGGCCTCCCATTGCAATGGCCTCTCTCACTTCAGAGCACTGGCCAAGGGTGCATGTGCTCCAGAGCTCTGGCTTGCAATTGGACACACTGATCCAGCTGCTCTGTGATACATGGAATCTTCCCAAGCCAGGGATCAAACCAGTGCCCCTTGTACTGCAAGGTGAACTCTTTACCCACTGGACCACCAGGGAAGCCCCAAATCTTTATTTTTGAATGAAACAGAGAGAATAGAGAAGTGACACATCGCAACCAGTACTGACCAACACGAAAATGTAAATCTTTGCATTGAAGGGCATAGTAACCACTCAGCAAACCTTATCTATAACAATTACTTTTGTTGTATGGCATAACTTTTTCATAGGAACAGACCCTCATAGGAAAAGCATATTGGGCTTTACTCCATCGCAACATTTTCAGATTTTTCAGAATTGAAGTGGCTATGGGCACTAAAAATCTCCTTCACCAGCCAAACTCTAATTTTGAGTGGAAAGAAAGTGTAGCAGCTTTTTCAACCTCTTCAACAGAGCTGACAGATTGGGACAAGTAACCGCCCCCTTGCCACACCACCATGGCTCAGTCTATAGCACCCTCTCTCTGTAGTCTCTCCATCACAGCAGGGATCTATAGGACTGGTGCCCTGGAGATCACAGATAAATTACAGTGAAGAACAGTAAATAGAGACTGTAGAAAAAGTCCATGTGGACCTGGAATTACTAGGAAGAGAGCTAGATTACATATGTTAGGCCTTTTTGCTCTGAAGTGTTGGGAGAAAACACTCCTTGATATAAATCACAGCAATATTTTTTATCTGTCTCCTAGAGTAATGGAAATTAAAAAAAAAAACATAAACAAACAGGACCTAATTAAACTTAAAAGCTTTTGCACGGGACAGTCCTTCTTACTCTTAAATGAAGAAATCTTAATACCTTCATCTGTGAAGTGGAAATAATAATAGTGTCTTCCCTATCAGCTGTTCTGGCTATTGTGAAGATCCGATGTGAAAACCAATGTGTGCAGTTCTGAGGTTTGAAGAAAGATGAGAAGCACGCTGAAGTACGTGTTAGGAGGAGCAGGGTTCCAGGGACTTTGGAGAAAGTAAGAACAAAGACAGGTGTAATGACATGACCGTCTTCATAGTCCACATCTAAGATGTGGAGTAGAACCTAGAGCTCCCCAAATTCTTCCCCTCCCTGTTGGCTGATGTAGAAGACAGAAATACCTTTTTAACAAAGACAGATGAGACTTAAAAAGTGTCACCCAGAGGGAAGAGCACAGTGATTCATTCTTGCTAAGAAGTAAATGGTAGACAGGTATTGATTTCCAAAATCAGTTCTGAGTAACACAGAACTACCTCAAAAGGTCTATGTACATAGGGATAGGTGTGCACCCTTAGAAGGTGAGGAGAAGGACCTCAAAGATCAACACTTCTTGCCTCTGCAGGAGAGTCAGTGCTTTGAGAATATCTAGGACTAGAGCAATTGGATTATGCCAACCACCAACTCGAGCAGGTGTGTCCTTCCTCCACCATCCCATCTGTGATCCTTCCCATCAGGGCACTTAAAAAGTTTAGAAAGCATGGTCCATGGTATTCAAAGATCTCTGATTCTCTGTGAAAATTTCCAAACTAACTCTAAATATTCTATGCTATCCCTGAAAGAACCAAAGGTTGCCCTGGAAAGGTAAGCCAGAGTACTTACAATTCTTCTCTGACTGCATTAACAGTGACTTCTTAGAAATATAAACTTTTCTAGCAACTTTTCATTAACAGTGACTTCAGTTAGGAAATATACGTCCATGTGGACCTGGAATTACTGGAAGAGAGCTAGATTACATATGTTAGGCCTTTTGCTCTGAAGTGTTGGGAGAAAACACTCCTTGATATAAATCACAGCAATATTTTTATCTGTCTCCTAGAGTAATGGAAATTAAAAAAACATAAACAAACAGGACCTAATTAAACTTAAAAGCTTTTGCACGGACAGTCCTTCTTACTCTTAAATGAAGAAATCTTAATACCTTCATCTGTGAAGTGGAAATAATAATAGTGTCTTCCCTATCAGCTGTTCTGGCTATTGTGAAGATCCGATGTGAAAACCAATGTGTGCAGTTCTGAGGTTTGAAGAAAGATGAGAAGCACGCTGAAGTACGTGTTAGGAGGAGCAGGGTTCCAGGGACTTTGGAGAAAGTAAGAACAAAGACAGGTGTAATGACATGACCGTCTTCATAGTCCACATCTAAGATGTGGAGTAGAACCTAGAGCTCCCCAAATTCTTCCCCTCCCTGTTGGCTGATGTAGAAGACAGAAATACCTTTTTAACAAAGACAGATGAGACTTAAAAAGTGTCACCCAGAGGGAAGAGCACAGTGATTCATTCTTGCTAAGAAGTAAATGGTAGACAGGTATTGATTTCCAAAATCAGTTCTGAGTAACACAGAACTACCTCAAAAGGTCTATGTACATAGGGATAGGTGTGCACCCTTAGAAGGTGAGGAGAAGGACCTCAAAGATCAACACTTCTTGCCTCTGCAGGAGAGTCAGTGCTTTGAGAATATCTAGGACTAGAGCAATTGGATTATGCCAACCACCAACTCGAGCAGGTGTGTCCTTCCTCCACCATCCCATCTGTGATCCTTCCCATCAGGGCACTTAAAAAGTTTAGAAAGCATGGTCCATGGTATTCAAAGATCTCTGATTCTCTGTGAAAATTTCCAAACTAACTCTAAATATTCTATGCTATCCCTGAAAGAACCAAAGGTTGCCCTGGAAAGGTAAGCCAGAGTACTTACAATTCTTCTCTGACTGCATTAACAGTGACTTCTTAGAAATATAAACTTTTCTAGCAAGCAAGGCTTTGTTTGGTCTTACTCTAGCTAGTTTTCCAAGGCATAGCAATAGGTCTTCCCCAGTGGCTCAGGGGTAAAAAGTCTGCCTGCAGTGCAGGAGACACAGGAGTTGCAGCTTTGATTCCTGGATCCGGAAGATCCCCTGGAGGAGGGCACGCCAACCCACTCCAGTATTCTTGTCTGGAGAATCCCATGGACAAAGGAGCCTAGCAGGTTGCAGTCCATAGGGTCACAAAGAGTTGTACATGACTGAAGTGACTGAGCAAGCAAGCACAGACTATATCAAATAATCCCATGGATTTTCAAGTCTCTTCTAAGACAGTTGACTGAGAACCTATTATATGCCTTAGACTTGTGTTGGTAAAAATGAGAGGATTATAAAATGAAAAAAAAAAAAAAAAGCTGTTTTCATCATGGGTCGTACCTAGGATATGTCCTGAATGATGCATTCTCCCAGAGGATGGCACTGTGATCCTAAGCTGGTGGGAATGGCCAACACAGAACCAGGCTCCCCAGGAATCTAGGCACTCAAGTCAAGGTTTACAGAAAGTGATGAATGCCAGCCAGGGTTCTGACTTAAGCATGGGCTTTTGTGAAATTCATACTCCAGTGTCTTAAAATGCTTCATGCATGAAATGCATATTTCTCTTAAATTATTTTTTAAAACACACGGGCAAAAGCTTAGACATTTTCTCCATTGTCTGTGACAGGTATAAAAAGAGGGCTTGGGGCAGTTTGATGTGGTAAAATTCCCTCACCATGCTTTAACCCCCTCTTCTCCTCTAATTCCTGTGCTAAACGTAGCAAAGCATTATGGACGGCGTAGTGCGGGGCAGAGGTGAATTTCTTGACTTGCTGTTGAAGCTGGCTTGTGACAAGGTGGCATGCCTGTTTGTGAACTCATCTCCCATATGTTAAAAAGACCGGTTGTTTGTTCATAGAAAGGGACGGCCAGAGACGTGAAAGGAGGTCAGATTCCCCAGAGTGCAATAATGTCTACTGTGCCAGAGGAAACAGAGGACAGAGGACAGAAAGATAGAAGCAACGTCCTTGATGAAGCAAATCTTAAATCATCTAAGTGTGCACATAGAGACCATTTCCGGCTAAGGTGGGTCAGCAGGCTGAAGGTTTGCTGCTTTTGCTCCCCAAGAGTCGCCTTCCCCTGGGAGCCCCCTGAGAGTACTTCTGCCCACAGCACTGGCCTCTGGAGAGAGGAGCCACCCCTGTTTGCTGACACTCTGTTTCTAGGGCAAGACGATGGCCCTTCCCAAGAAGCCCTGGGCAGAGCTGAAATGAGCTTCGTAAGTGGTAGGACTTTAAAGGGGAAATCAATTCGGAACCCAGAGCATGGTTCTCAAGTTGGAACTTCTGCTCCACGCAGCTGGCAGCTAAGAGCCAGGGTCTCCTCCTCCCTCGGCCTGACTCCTGAAGCGGGCCCTGCCTGCCTCTTCCTCCTCCTCGCAGCCTGAGAGCACTATCAGAGAGCTTGTCAGGACTCCGCCTGCTCGAGGGTTGGACTGAATAGAACAGGGAGGGGTCAGAGACCCCGACGTGGCTCTTTCCTGCCGCCCTCTCCAGCCCGCTCCTGCCCTAGAGGGTTGACTCTGTATGTGAAAACCCATCCTGAGGAGTCCTACCAGGACTTCATATGAAACAGGTGACATGACACCATGACAAGAAATACACAAAGAGCGAGGTCTTTATATACATGAATACATACATATATATATATAGTAATATATATTCATATAATAACTATATACATACATGGTAAGAGTGTGTTTGTATTTTGACAGGTATAAAAAGAGGGCTTGGGGCAGTTTGATGTGGTAAAATTCCCTCACCATGCTTTAACCCCCTCTTCTCCTCTAATTCCTGTGCTAAACGTAGCAAAGCATTATGGACGGCGTAGTGCGGGGCAGAGGTGAATTTCTTGACTTGCTGTTGAAGCTGGCTTGTGACAAGGTGGCATGCCTGTTTGTGAACTCATCTCCCATATGTTAAAAAGACCGGTTGTTTGTTCATAGAAAGGGACGGCCAGAGACGTGAAAGGAGGTCAGATTCCCCAGAGTGCAATAATGTCTACTGTGCCAGAGGAAACAGAGGACAGAGGACAGAAAGATAGAAGCAACGTCCTTGATGAAGCAAATCTTAAATCATCTAAGTGTGCACATAGAGACCATTTCCGGCTAAGGTGGGTCAGCAGGCTGAAGGTTTGCTGCTTTTGCTCCCCAAGAGTCGCCTTCCCCTGGGAGCCCCCTGAGAGTACTTCTGCCCACAGCACTGGCCTCTGGAGAGAGGAGCCACCCCTGTTTGCTGACACTCTGTTTCTAGGGCAAGACGATGGCCCTTCCCAAGAAGCCCTGGGCAGAGCTGAAATGAGCTTCGTAAGTGGTAGGACTTTAAAGGGGAAATCAATTCGGAACCCAGAGCATGGTTCTCAAGTTGGAACTTCTGCTCCACGCAGCTGGCAGCTAAGAGCCAGGGTCTCCTCCTCCCTCGGCCTGACTCCTGAAGCGGGCCCTGCCTGCCTCTTCCTCCTCCTCGCAGCCTGAGAGCACTATCAGAGAGCTTGTCAGGACTCCGCCTGCTCGAGGGTTGGACTGAATAGAACAGGGAGGGGTCAGAGACCCCGACGTGGCTCTTTCCTGCCGCCCTCTCCAGCCCGCTCCTGCCCTAGAGGGTTGACTCTGTATGTGAAAACCCATCCTGAGGAGTCCTACCAGGACTTCATATGAAACAGGTGACATGACACCATGACAAGAAATACACAAAGAGCGAGGTCTTTATATACATGAATACATACATATATATATATAGTAATATATATTCATATAATAACTATATACATACATGGTAAGAGTGTGTTTGTATTTTTCACAGTGAGTCAGAGATGTGAGAATTCCCTGTCCGTGTAGAATTTTTCTTACCAAGACAGGGTAGATTTGGTTCCCCCATTAAATTCATCTGTTACTCTAGCAAATCTCTTCATCTCTCAGAATTGAAGTTTGCTCTCTCATAAGATGTGGGAGTTCCATCAGGCCATCTAGAAGTTTCCCTGCTGGGTTCCTCTCTGTGAGTGAAATTACAGAGACATCTAGCATTTGTTATCTCTAAAGATCTGTTTCTTTCCGTCCAGAAAATTATGGTAGCAGAGAGTCAAAATTGATGTACAGATAACTCTCTAAGAAAAATCTCTATGCTAAGGGGCAATGAGTTAGGAAGAAGAAAGAAAGTATGAGAGACTGAGGCAATTAAAGGTGGGTTCTGGGAGAAGAAAGTATTAAGGAAAGAGTGATTTTTTCTTAAGAGTAATGTTAATGTTGGTCTCTTCCTATGTTTCCTATTTTTTCCATGAGTATGTGGATGTCTTGTATGCCGTAATCTTAACTACTATAGCTTTCTATTGTCTTGATATCTGGTATTCGAAGAACTACATCTTTGTTGCACTTCAAGTTTTTATCTTGATCAGAATTGGCCTTTGTATCCCTAATCACATTAGTATCAGCTCTGTCAATTTCCATTTTAAAAAAAACAATGGAAATTTTGATTTAGATTGCCTTAAATCTATTGATCAATTGAGGGAGATCTGACATCTTTACAATATTGAATATTTGAGTCTATAAAACATGATATATCTTTCTAGTTGTTTAGGTCTTCCCCAATTTCCCTCAATTATGATAGTTTTTACAGCAGAGCTGTGTGCACCATTTGTTTGATTTATTTCTAGATATCTGGTGGATTTCTATGCTACTGCTTATGGCATCTTTATAAAAGTTTATATTCTAGTTGTTTGCCAATTGTATGTCAAATATAATTAGTTTCAAAATAGTGTTTTATATCTAGCAACCTTAGTAAAGTCACTTATAATTTACCTATAGATTCTTTTTTAGTTTATGGTTTATAAAATCATGTTTTTTGTAAATAATAATTTTATTTATCCATTTTCCATCTGTAGAAGACTGAATAATGACTATCCAGGGATGTCAAATCTTAATTTCTGAAACTTATAAATATTACCTTGTTTGGGAACAGCTCTTAACAAATAAAGTTCAATTAAGAATCTTGAGCTGGGATTCCTGATAGTCCAGTGGGTAAAGAGTCCACCTTGCAGTGCAAGGGGCACTGGTTCAATACCTGGCCTGGGAGGATCCCACGTGCTGTGAAGCAGCTGGACAGGTTTGTCCAGTTACAAGCCAGCACTCTGGAGTGCATGTGCCCAGGGCTGGTGGCGGGCATCAAAAGAGGCCACTGCAATGGAAGGCTCACAGAGGCCAAAGAATAAAGATGGATGAAAATAATAAATAACTAAAAAAGAGCTCATTGCATGAAATTAAAGAAAAGAAACTTGAGCTGAGATTGTTGTCATAAGATTGTTGTGCAGGCCCTCACGAGTGACCCTATAAGAGAGAAGGAAGAGGAGGTAACAGACGCACAGAGAGGAAACTGACATGAACATGGAAGCAAGACTGGAGCCGTGAAGCCACAAACCCAGGGACACAAGGTCAGCCACCAGAAACTGGAAAGGACAAGGAATGGGTCCTTCCCCAGGGTCCCCAAAGGAAGCATAGGCCTCTCGAGTGTCTTCTACTCTCCAAATCTAGAAGAAGAATAAGCTTCTGTTGTTTAAGCCACCAAGTTCTATGGAAATTTGTTAGATTAGTCACAGGAAATTAGCACACCCCTCCATCCAAATGGTGTATAAAGATGGATGGCTTTCTTGCTCTGCCTAGGACTTTCTGAGCAATGTTGATGAAAATGTGACAGCAGATATATATATATATATATATATATATATATATATATATATATAATGCCTTTATTTCCATAGAAAAATTACTTGCTAAAAACAGGGACAATTCCTTTCCTTGTTGTAGATAGCAGATGTTTTTGTCTTTTTTCTAAATCGTATTGGTTGAAGTTTGTGTAAGAAATCCACTATTTAGATTTGGGTAAGTTTTGTCTATTCCTAGTTTGCTAAGAATACTTTTGTGAACCAAGGTTACTTTTGACACAGTTTACAATTATGTAAATTTTTCAGCAATTATTGAGAAGACATGGTGTTCTCCATTACGCTCTTTACGTGTCAAATTTTGTTAATTGTTTGTTTATTTTATTTATTTTTGGCTGTGCTGGGTCTTCATGGCTGGGCACGGGCTTTCTCTAGTTGCTCAAGTGGTGACTACCCTTTGTTGCAGTGTGGGCTTTGCACGTAGCAGGTTCTCTTGTTGGCAGTGTGAGGGGCAGTTGCAGTCCTCAGGCAGAGCACAGGTAGCAGGTTCTCTTTGTGCTGTGAAGCAGCTGGACAGGTTTGTCCAGTTACAAGCCAGCACTCTGGAGTGCATGTGCCCAGGGCTGGTGGCGGGCATCAAAAGAGGCCACTGCAATGGAAGGCTCACAGAGGCCAAAGAATAAAGATGGATGAAAATAATAAATAACTAAAAAAGAGCTCATTGCATGAAATTAAAGAAAAGAAACTTGAGCTGAGATTGTTGTCATAAGATTGTTGTGCAGGCCCTCACGAGTGACCCTATAAGAGAGAAGGAAGAGGAGGTAACAGACGCACAGAGAGGAAACTGACATGAACATGGAAGCAAGACTGGAGCCGTGAAGCCACAAACCCAGGGACACAAGGTCAGCCACCAGAAACTGGAAAGGACAAGGAATGGGTCCTTCCCCAGGGTCCCCAAAGGAAGCATAGGCCTCTCGAGTGTCTTCTACTCTCCAAATCTAGAAGAAGAATAAGCTTCTGTTGTTTAAGCCACCAAGTTCTATGGAAATTTGTTAGATTAGTCACAGGAAATTAGCACACCCCTCCATCCAAATGGTGTATAAAGATGGATGGCTTTCTTGCTCTGCCTAGGACTTTCTGAGCAATGTTGATGAAAATGTGACAGCAGATATATATATATATATATATATATATATATATATATATAATGCCTTTATTTCCATAGAAAAATTACTTGCTAAAAACAGGGACAATTCCTTTCCTTGTTGTAGATAGCAGATGTTTTTGTCTTTTTTCTAAATCGTATTGGTTGAAGTTTGTGTAAGAAATCCACTATTTAGATTTGGGTAAGTTTTGTCTATTCCTAGTTTGCTAAGAATACTTTTGTGAACCAAGGTTACTTTTGACACAGTTTACAATTATGTAAATTTTTCAGCAATTATTGAGAAGACATGGTTTTCTCCATTACGCTCTTTACGTGTCAAATTGTGTTAATTGTTTGTTTATTTTATTTATTTTTGGCTGTGCTGGGTCTTCATGGCTGGGCACGGGCTTTCTCTAGTTGCTCAAGTGGTGACTACCCTTTGTTGCAGTGTGGGGGCTTTGCACCGTAGCAGGTTCTCTTGTTGCAGAGCCTGGATGGACTCTGGTGCATGGGCTTAAGCAGTTGCAGTCCTCAGGCAGAGCACAGGCTCAGTGGTTGTGGTGCATAGGCCTAGCTGCCTCACAGCATGTGGAATCTTCCTGAATCAAAAATCAAACCTGTGTCCCTTGCATTGGCGGGCAGATTCTTTACCACTGGACCACCAGGTAAGTCCTTTTATTAACTGATTCTTTAACGTTAAAAGTGCATTGCATTGCTGGAATAAGCTCAGTTTGCTCATGCAGTATTATCCTTCTCTGTTTCTGGACTTGATTTGCTAATATTTTTTGAGAATTTTTGTACTTGTCCTCATGAAAGAGATTGGATTATATTTTTCCTTTCTTAATATTCTTGCCAAGTTTCTGAAATCAAGGTTATACTGGCCTCATAATAGTCGTTAAAAAGAGTGTCCTCTTTTTCTATTTCCTGAAATAATTTATGTGAGATTGGTTTTATTTTTTCAATGTTAAGAAAAATTCACAAATGGATTCATGTGGGTATGGAATTTTGTTCATTTTTGTGTGGACATAGGCTTTCATTTGGGGAGTATTGACCTAGAAGAAGAATTTCTGGGTCACATGCTAACTCTATGTTTAATTGATTGAGGAATGGATGCACTGTTTTCCAAAGTGGTTAAATCATTTTACCTTCCCACCAGCTGTGTGTAAAGGATCATGATTTCTCCTTATCCTGATCAAAACGTGCTTAGCTAACTCTTACACCCTGGCCGTCTTAATCTCATTATAGTTGTGATTTTTAAAACCCGTTTTCCTTGACGTGTATTGTGTAAATTGATTTGGTTTTTCTATTCCTAGTTTGCTAAGAATACTTTTGTGAACCAAGGTTACTTTTGACACAGTTTACAATTATGTAAATTTTTCAGCAATTATTGAGAAGACATGGTTTTCTCCATTACGCTCTTTACGTGTCAAATTGTGTTAATTGTTTGTTTATTTTATTTATTTTTGGCTGTGCTGGGTCTTCATGGCTGGGCACGGGCTTTCTCTAGTTGCTCAAGTGGTGACTACCCTTTGTTGCAGTGTGGGGGCTTTGCACCGTAGCAGGTTCTCTTGTTGCAGAGCCTGGATGGACTCTGGTGCATGGGCTTAAGCAGTTGCAGTCCTCAGGCAGAGCACAGGCTCAGTGGTTGTGGTGCATAGGCCTAGCTGCCTCACAGCATGTGGAATCTTCCTGAATCAAAAATCAAACCTGTGTCCCTTGCATTGGCGGGCAGATTCTTTACCACTGGACCACCAGGTAAGTCCTTTTATTAACTGATTCTTTAACGTTAAAAGTGCATTGCATTGCTGGAATAAGCTCAGTTTGCTCATGCAGTATTATCCTTCTCTGTTTCTGGACTTGATTTGCTAATATTTTTGAAAATTTTTTGTACTTGTCCTCATGAAAGAGATTGGATTATATTTTTCCTTTCTTAATATTCTTGCCAAGTTTCTGAAATCAAGGTTATACTGGCCTCATAATAGTCGTTAAAAAGAGTGTCCTCTTTTTCTATTTCCTGAAATAATTTATGTGAGATTGGTTTTATTTTTTCAATGTTAAGAAAAATTCACAAATGGATTCATGTGGGTATGGAATTTTGTTCATTTTTGTGTGGACATAGGCTTTCATTTGGGGAGTATTGACCTAGAAGAAGAATTTCTGGGTCACATGCTAACTCTATGTTTAATTGATTGAGGAATGGATGCACTGTTTTCCAAAGTGGTTAAATCATTTTACCTTCCCACCAGCTGTGTGTAAAGGATCATGATTTCTCCTTATCCTGATCAAAACGTGCTTAGCTAACTCTTACACCCTGGCCGTCTTAGTGGACGATCTCATTATAGTTGGGTGCACATTTCTCTGATAACTCATGCCGCCAGCCGTCTCTCAGGGGCTTTCAGTTCCCCGTTGGAGTCGTAGCTCAGTCGTTGAGCCACGTCTGACTCTTTGTGACCCCTGGGCTGTAGCCCCACAAGGCTCCTCTATCCATGGGACTGTCCAGGCAAGAAAACTGGCGTAGGTTGCCCTTTCCTCCTCCAGGGCAGCTTCCCCACCCAGGGCTCGAGCCTGCATCTCTTCTCTCCCCTGCATTGTCAGGAGGCTTTTTCACCATTAGCACCCAGGGAGCCCATAAACTGTACACTGTGGTGTAGCAGTGCTTTAATTGCTAAGTTCTGTCCAATTCTTGAGAGCCCATGGACTGTAGGCTGCCAGGCTCTCCTGTCCACGGAATTCTCCGGGCAGGAATCCAGGAGTGGGTAGCCATTCCTTTCTCCAGGGGATCTTCCTGACTCAGGGACTGACCCCCGAGACAGGTCCTTTACTGGGTCACCAGGGAAGCCTTTAGGTGATTTCTGCTTTGTTGCTGCACATTGGCCGTGACCTTTAAGCTGCTCCCCCAGGGGTGTGCTACTGCACCTGGAGCAAGGTCCAGATGTGGGAAGACGTTTATCAGTGTTCTCGCACCGCTCTCAACTTTCAGCAGTCTCCCCACACCTATGCCATGTGCTGGCCTCTCCTCTCAAATTAGACAAATGCTACTTGGTACTCCCTCCTAAGCTAATAGTTGGTACAGGAGCATTCTTCGTTCTTCTAGTCCAGCTTTAGTCTTGTGCACACTCTGTGCACCTGCTCAGGAGCGGAGCATTTTCTGTGTTGCTGCCTTCCCCCCACCCATGGCAGTTCCTTTTACTCGTAGAGTCTCTTGGACAGAGATGATTTCTTGCCTCTTCCCCAGTAACAGACTTCTGCTTTGTATCTATGCAGAATCCTTAGGACTAAAAATGTTTTCTTCTCTCCCTTAAAAAAAACAGCTTTGGACCTCTAGTCTTCCTCTTAAAACCATGGATTTTGCTTGGGCCCTGGGCAGGATAATTTCCTACCCCACCTTCAGTAGCTTAAGTCGCTATTTCATAAGAGAAAAAAAAATTCAGAGATATGGATGGTGTTACATGCTTTTTCTCTTACCCCAGAGCTAACAAGAGTTTCCTGCCTGCTTGTACAATGGAGGGAATCTTCTGGTTTCTTGACCTGTCCATTATCTGGCACATAGCTTCTGAGTGAGTACACGTTCCTCTTGTTAATGGGGTCTTTGGTTACTCTAAATTGTCACTCTAGAAAGTTGTATAAATCTTAATTGTGTTAAATTGGTCCACAGTGCTTTTTGGGTCTACTATACCCTTCTACTTCTCTGTTTATCCATTCTATTAACTTTTGAGAGTTTGATATTGAAACTCCAACTAAAAATCTTAATTTATCTACTTAAAAATAATTGGAATATACAGTGGAACTATATGTACCCTTGTTCTGTATTTTCCAAATCTCCTATAAATGGGTTACCATACTTTCATAATTTAAAAAAATTGAAATTAAAAAAAAAATTGTCACTCTAGCCCACACTTAGCCTTAAGGATATATTAATGGAGGTCATTTTTTTTCTCATGTTCTGTCAAATGGAGTTTATATGACTCATCTCCTTTCCAAAGAGGTTTTGTGTTTCTTGGAATTTAGTTCATTTGTTGTCTTATAACCTCAGTCTGGCTCAAGGAAAATTTGATTTTTTGGATTATCCAGTTTTTTCTTATTGATGGGTTGAGAGATATGTTTTTCTGTGGTTTTCTACTTTTTTGGAATAACTACATACTCTATGCCAATCTCTCTTTTGGAAAATGCTGGCAAGGCCTATCCTTATTGGTAATTATATTCTAGTAGAGACAGACAGACAATGCAATACACATGTAGATAAATAAATAGGCAAATAAGAAGCAAAAATATGATATAGACAAATTTGATCCATGGAAAGGATTGTAAGGAAAAACAAATCACAATGCAATGACAGAAGGTAACTTTGAAATGTTGCTCTCCCATAAATATTGAGAAGAGACCTGAGAATTGACAGGTGTGGGAGAGACTTGCTGGCATAGGAGACTAGGAAGTGAAAACGGTGCATGAGGCATGGACTTCATGTTTTCAAAAAACAGCAGAGAGTGCTCACTCCTGCAGCACATATGCTAAAATTGAAACGATACAGAGAAGATTCGCATGGCCCCTGTGCAAGGATGACAAGCAAATTCGTGAAGCGTTCCATATTTGGGGGATCTTACATGGGGACTTTGTGATGACCTGGAGGGGTGGGATGGGGGGGATGGGATATATATATGACTAATCTGGGATTTTACATATCTGTAAACAACAAAACTCTGTAAAAGCAAAAAAGCAGAATTTAAAAAAAATGGCAACCTCCCCTCCGCCCCCCTCCCAAAACAACAGAGAACTGATCTGGTAGAACACAAAGAGTGATGGAGAGAATGGTGAGAGATAATTCAGGAAAAACCTCATGGGCTATGAGGCAGGACTTCATGAGGCCTAGTCAGGAGTACACCTTTTATTCATGGGAGTGACTTATGCCAATCATATCATGATGACCTGTCACTTGGTTAGTTAGAGTAATCCTAATCATTAGGGTTACATAAAGTTACTTTCTTTCTAAGACCAAAATCCCCAGTGTGTCTGACCATGGAGGTCATTTTTTTTCTCATGTTCTGTCAAATGGAGTTTATATGACTCATCTCCTTTCCAAAGAGGTTTTGTGTTTCTTGGAATTTAGTTCATTTGTTGTCTTATAACCTCAGTCTGGCTCAAGGAAAATTTGATTTTTTGGATTATCCAGTTTTTTCTTATTGATGGGTTGAGAGATATGTTTTTCTGTGGTTTTCTACTTTTTTGGAATAACTACATACTCTATGCCAATCTCTCTTTTGGAAAATGCTGGCAAGGCCTATCCTTATTGGTAATTATATTCTAGTAGAGACAGACAGACAATGCAATACACATGTAGATAAATAAATAGGCAAATAAGAAGCAAAAATATGATATAGACAAATTTGATCCATGGAAAGGATTGTAAGGAAAAACAAATCACAATGCAATGACAGAAGGTAACTTTGAAATGTTGCTCTCCCATAAATATTGAGAAGAGACCTGAGAATTGACAGGTGTGGGAGAGACTTGCTGGCATAGGAGACTAGGAAGTGAAAACGGTGCATGAGGCATGGACTTCATGTTTTCAAAAAACAGCAGAGAGTGCTCACTCCTGCAGCACATATGCTAAAATTGAAACGATACAGAGAAGATTCGCATGGCCCCTGTGCAAGGATGACAAGCAAATTCGTGAAGCGTTCCATATTTGGGGGATCTTACATGGGGACTTTGTGATGACCTGGAGGGGTGGGATGGGGGGGATGGGATATATATATGACTAATCTGGGATTTTACATATCTGTAAACAACAAAACTCTGTAAAAGCAAAAAAGCAGAATTTAAAAAAAATGGCAACCTCCCCTCCGCCCCCCTCCCAAAACAACAGAGAACTGATCTGGTAGAACACAAAGAGTGATGGAGAGAATGGTGAGAGATAATTCAGGAAAAACCTCATGGGCTATGAGGCAGGACTTCATGAGGCCTAGTCAGGAGTACACCTTTTATTCATGGGAGTGACTTATGCCAATCATATCATGATGACCTGTCACTTGGTTAGTTAGAGTAATCCTAATCATTAGGGTTACATAAAGTTACTTTCTTTCTAAGACCAAAATCCCCAGTGTGTCTGACCATTCTTTCACATACTACTCAGACTTGTGGAGGTGGAAAGGAGGGTAGAGCTTCTTAATTTTACCCATGCAGTTGTATGTGTTTCTTTTGAAAAGGAAAAAAATATCAAAATTCAATCTGTAACCTCGAATTCAAAATTCTTACATATCTGGATGAATCTTCTATCCCAAGAAGAAATGCCTCGAGTGGAATTTCAGCACTTTCCAGATTAACCTCACAATACGGCTCCCACTAGGTTAGTGCTCAAAGTTCAATGATATGTATCAAATTTTAAAATGGTAATGCATTTTTACCCTAACCCAACCTAGAGACTTTCTTGAAGTGTGCATTTTCCAGGGGACTGTCCCACTTTCCTATCCTTCAAATGAGGAAAAAAGACATAAGTATTTATAAATTTGATTTTCAAAACCTTTGAGACTCAAATGCCAACCCTCTCACCTTTTAAATGTAGCTAACAGCATTAGAAACCACGTACTGGCTATACATTAAAGTCTTTGAAAATATGAGGCACAGATTTTCAGAGAAGGTGGGCTTGGAACACCATAGGACCCACTGTAGTCATTGAAGGTCAGAGAATTCAAAGCTGAGATTTCCTTTAGAGACTATTTTGCTTTTTCTTCTATTCATTCTCTTATTCTTTTTAGCAAATGTTTCTTGAGAACATACTACAAAATCACCATTTGACATTCTGTGGGGTCACAAAAAATACACAACTCAACTCCTACCCTAATCTGTGGTGGTTACATATCTGTAAACAACAAAACTCTGTAAAAGCAAAAAGCAGAATTTAAAAAAAATGGCAACCTCCCCTCCGCCCCCCTCCCAAAACAACAGAGAACTGATCTGGTAGAACACAAAGAGTGATGGAGAGAATGGTGAGAGATAATTCAGGAAAAACCTCATGGGCTATGAGGCAGGACTTCATGAGGCCTAGTCAGGAGTACACCTTTTATTCATGGGAGTGACTTATGCCAATCATATCATGATGACCTGTCACTTGGTTAGTTAGAGTAATCCTAATCATTAGGGTTACATAAAGTTACTTTCTTTCTAAGACCAAAATCCCCAGTGTGTCTGACCATTCTTTCACATACTACTCAGACTTGTGGAGGTGGAAAGGAGGGTAGAGCTTCTTAATTTTACCCATGCAGTTGTATGTGTTTCTTTTGAAAAGGAAAAAAATATCAAAATTCAATCTGTAACCTCGAATTCAAAATTCTTACATATCTGGATGAATCTTCTATCCCAAGAAGAAATGCCTCGAGTGGAATTTCAGCACTTTCCAGATTAACCTCACAATACGGCTCCCACTAGGTTAGTGCTCAAAGTTCAATGATATGTATCAAATTTTAAAATGGTAATGCATTTTTACCCTAACCCAACCTAGAGACTTTCTTGAAGTGTGCATTTTCCAGGGGACTGTCCCACTTTCCTATCCTTCAAATGAGGAAAAAAGACATAAGTATTTATAAATTTGATTTTCAAAACCTTTGAGACTCAAATGCCAACCCTCTCACCTTTTAAATGTAGCTAACAGCATTAGAAACCACGTACTGGCTATACATTAAAGTCTTTGAAAATATGAGGCACAGATTTTCAGAGAAGGTGGGCTTGGAACACCATAGGACCCACTGTAGTCATTGAAGGTCAGAGAATTCAAAGCTGAGATTTCCTTTAGAGACTATTTTGCTTTTTCTTCTATTCATTCTCTTATTCTTTTTAGCAAATGTTTCTTGAGAACATACTACAAAATCACCATTTGACATTCTGTGGGGTCACAAAAAATACACAACTCAACTCCTACCCTAATGGAACTCACCCCGTCTAAAACAGGCAAAAATACCTGCAGCTACATTAGAGCGGTCACTTCTATGCTGCCAAAAGCTACAGAGAATGAAAGGTACTTCATTTTGGACCACTGCTTAATTAAGAAGGCTCAATTCTTTTGTTGTTCCAGTGCAGCCTTGGAAAACTCAGGGCTGCTTCTGTTTTTAATATTTATTTACTTGGGTGTGTTGGGTCTCAGTTGTGGCATGTGGACTTTTCATTGAAGCATGTGGCCCTCTCTCTAGTACAGTACAGCGGTCAGGCTTAGTTGCCTCACAAAATGTGGGATCTTAGTTCCCTGACCAAGGATTGAACCTGTGTCCCCTGCATTGGAAGGATGCCATCTTAACCACTGGACCACCACAGGGTACTTCTTATTGAATGAGTCTTCTTAATGTGATAGCCTCCTTCTTTAAAGTTACCATTTCCAAAGATAAGAAGGTGAAAAAGTAGTTTTTGGTGTTGGTGGGAGTCGTGTGCTTGGGTCATTGGGACAGTGGAAACATGGTAGGCACCTCAACTGCGTCTCTGGACCAGTGATCCAAATATACCAAAAGACGGGACATACGTCTCTGAAAGGCTGCTCATATAGGGTAGTAATTAAAGGCAAAAGGCCGGATGCATTCTTAGATGGAGAGGGTATAAAATGAGAACACTGAGGTCTGATTCTAAGGCTTTGGGGAATACTAATTCTTTCATAAAGTCGGCAGCTGTGGCTGAGCTCTGCCTGGGTGGAAATCACCCAGAGCCCTTGAGTCATTAACGCACATCTAACTAACTCTACCTCTGGCCTGGTATGAAACACCATGCAAAGCAATTATCCAGCACTGACTTGAAGCTGGATGTTTCTGTGAAGGCTAACCATGGCTTCCAAGAGATTTAACTTGACCTCTTGTGTATAAAAGCACTTTAGTCAAAGGTTGCCTGTTCATTTTTATTTTGTATAAAGCAGAGCCCCCATTGTAAGGACCTCTCCTTCTAACTTTTCACTCCTAGGTAACGTTACATACTACAAAATCACCATTTGACATTCTGTGGGGTCACAAAAAATACACAACTCAACTCCTACCCTAATGGAACTCACCCCGTCTAAAACAGGCAAAAATACCTGCAGCTACATTAGAGCGGTCACTTCTATGCTGCCAAAAGCTACAGAGAATGAAAGGTACTTCATTTTGGACCACTGCTTAATTAAGAAGGCTCAATTCTTTTGTTGTTCCAGTGCAGCCTTGGAAAACTCAGGGCTGCTTCTGTTTTTAATATTTATTTACTTGGGTGTGTTGGGTCTCAGTTGTGGCATGTGGACTTTTCATTGAAGCATGTGGCCCTCTCTCTAGTACAGTACAGCGGTCAGGCTTAGTTGCCTCACAAAATGTGGGATCTTAGTTCCCTGACCAAGGATTGAACCTGTGTCCCCTGCATTGGAAGGATGCCATCTTAACCACTGGACCACCACAGGGTACTTCTTATTGAATGAGTCTTCTTAATGTGATAGCCTCCTTCTTTAAAGTTACCATTTCCAAAGATAAGAAGGTGAAAAAGTAGTTTTTGGTGTTGGTGGGAGTCGTGTGCTTGGGTCATTGGGACAGTGGAAACATGGTAGGCACCTCAACTGCGTCTCTGGACCAGTGATCCAAATATACCAAAAGACGGGACATACGTCTCTGAAAGGCTGCTCATATAGGGTAGTAATTAAAGGCAAAAGGCCGGATGCATTCTTAGATGGAGAGGGTATAAAATGAGAACACTGAGGTCTGATTCTAAGGCTTTGGGGAATACTAATTCTTTCATAAAGTCGGCAGCTGTGGCTGAGCTCTGCCTGGGTGGAAATCACCCAGAGCCCTTGAGTCATTAACGCACATCTAACTAACTCTACCTCTGGCCTGGTATGAAACACCATGCAAAGCAATTATCCAGCACTGACTTGAAGCTGGATGTTTCTGTGAAGGCTAACCATGGCTTCCAAGAGATTTAACTTGACCTCTTGTGTATAAAAGCACTTTAGTCAAAGGTTGCCTGTTCATTTTTATTTTGTATAAAGCAGAGCCCCCATTGTAAGGACCTCTCCTTCTAACTTTTCACTCCTAGGTAACGTTAGCCTCCTGGTCCTCTGGGGAATCACCCAGGTAGATTGACAAAGCACATAAACCCAAACTGCCTGGGTCAAGTTTTGGTTTCTGTTCTTTCTTCAATTATAAGTATCTCTCTCAGAGGGGGCCTGGGGCTCAGAAGACAGATAGAATTTATCTAACTGCTGCCAGAATGTAATTTAAAATGAGTCCAAGAGGAAAAGAACCTTCCCAAATACTCCCAGTGTGGGACAAGGGGTGGTGGGGGCAGTGATTGCTGGAGCCGGGTGGGAGGGGTGTAGAAGCTTGTAAGCTGTTTCTGCTGACAGCCTTTCAGGGACTTTAGAAAACTAGTTAAAATGATTGGCTCTATCTTCTTCCCTTCTTCCTTGAAAAGTGGGTGCTCTCTCCAAAAATGACTCTATCTGATGTATATTTGGTTCAAATATTATGAGATTTTTCAATTTACAGACAGATCCAGTATTAAGGCATGGTTGTAGTGCAACTCTGTGCAAAATAGATATACTAAACATCTATACAGACTTCCCAGCTGAATCCTGACCAAGCCAAGACTTCACTTTAGACTTTGCACCTTTTCCAATGCTCGGCACTTAATTCTGAGCAACTGGAAGCATTTGATGCAGAGCATGACAAATTGCTGGTAGGAGAGTAGCTCAAGTGTCATTCCTTATTTGTCTAGGCCATTGATGGGAGAGGTAAAGGAGACAGACATTAGCAAGCCAGGAGGCAGGCAGAGTGCTCAGGAGAGAACAGAAGGCGAAATCAGGGGAGAGGAGTAATCTTAAGTGGGTGAACAGCCAGGGAGAAGGGACCCTGGCGGGTGTTAACCCCGAGCATTTGTGTTCTCCGCGGCAGAGCAGGATTTGTATCATTGTGGAGGGTGAGGTCAAGCAATGCTGTGGATGAGGCGGGGGCTCCTCTTCTGTGGACTCAAGAGTGTCTGAAGCCAGAGTGGCTCAGAAAGGAGGCGTCGACAATGAGACTTGCCTACCTCATTCTGTCTCACACTGGAGGCAACCCAAATGGGGAGGAGAAAAAGAAGAACCGTTTTAATGGCTTGCTGGAAAACAAAAGGAAACAGCACATAAATCAAACCTGCACTTGAGACTTCACTCCAAGGCTGAGAATTGCTTCCGCCAGACAAGAAGGAACTCAGAACACAAAGGGCAGGCAGTGACAGCAGAGTTTGAAGCCTCTCTCAAATGTTCCTCCTAGAACCACATGATTTGGGCACACACATCCCTGCAGACCACGGGGGTCACCCACAGACGCTCCCCGGGCACAGATTGCTTCCGTGACAAACAGGGGGACCTAGACCTTGGTCTACGGGAGCCTAATGAGGAGAGGAGTGAAACACAGAGAAAGCAGAAGTGAACAGCAGTGATGCTCACTTATTCTTGTTCAAAAGAAAGTTCATGTTTATAAATATTTTGTCATTTTTCCCATGAAGCACATGCAGTGACTGCCTACCTGGAAGGTGAGTGTTCATTCTGTTTTCAAGGAGAGACACTTCTCAGTGGAAAGTAATTGGCATAGGGAGCTGTTTGTGCTTATTAACTACAGATGGCAAAGTGTTTTTTAAAAAATGATGATTGACCTCTAATATATCTGGAGATGATCCATAAGAAAAATTATTAAAATTATCTTTGGAAAAAAGAGGGAGAATTATATATAAAATAAGATAAGCTTGGTAATAGTTTTATAGGTATTAACTGGGAATAGAATTTTGCAGTGAGGGAAAAGAGAGGGACTAAGATATTATTTATTGATTAATTTTAATATTGTTTATAGCAAGAAACTAATGCACAGTATCTAACAAAAAGGGAATTAGAAGTATTTTATAAAGATATTCACTGAAAGGTAATGAGAAAAAATGAGCCTTCTCAGCAAGAAAAATATCAAAAAGAAAGGGAGAAAACAAAGGAACAGACCACATAGTGTAACACACATGTACACACATGCAATGCAAGCCAAAAAGCTTATTTTGGTGGGGGGGGAAGCACCTCTTCCCAGTGGTCATGTACAGTTGTGAGAGCTGGACCATAAAGAAGGCAGAATGCCAAAAAAAATTGGTGGCTTCGAACTGTGGAGCTGGAGAAGACCCCTAAGAGTCCCTTGGACTGGAAGGAGATCAAACCAATCAATCTGGGAAATCAACCTTGAATATTCACTGGAAGGACAGATGCTAAAGCTGAAGTTCCAGGATTTTGGTGACCCGATGCAAACAGCTGATTCACTGGAAAAGTTCCTGATGTTGGGAAAAGTTGAGGGCAGAAGAAGAGGGTGTCAGAGGATGAGGTGGCTGGATGACGTCACCGATGCAGTGGACATGAACTTGGGTAAACTTTGGGAGATGGTGAGGAACAGGGAGGCCTTGGGAGCTGCAGTCCATGGAGTCACAAAGAGTCAGACATAGCTGGGTGACTGAACAGCAGCCACACGTTTTATAAATGCCAAAGTCCATAATTCACAATAAACATATATCTGTGTATCCAATAAAACAGCAATCGCTCACATAAAACAGAAACTACAGGAGAAACAAGGAAAATGGACAGAAATGCATTGATACAAGACAATTTTATCACATTTCTAACCGCACAAAGACAAATAAATGCAAAAATTTTAAACAAAGAAATAATGATAAGACAAATTAAAATTTTAACTTTTGTATTTTGTAAACATCAAAGACATAAACTGCACAATCTGTGATGTAGCTCTTATAACTATGTATCAAATCTTAATTCCAATAACAGAGGACAAATCTTTTTTTGCATACACATAAGAAGTGTTTTGATTTAAAAAAAAGAAAACATGGCTGGGAAGTATCTGCTGACTCATGTTCCTGAGAAAATTAGGGGTTAATCTCATTTGTATGTGCATGCTCAGTCGATCATGGACTGACCCCATGGACTATAGCCTGACCCCATGGACTGTAGCCCGCTATGTTCCTCTGCACACGGTATTTTCCAGGCAAGAATACTGGAGTGGATTGCCATTTCCTTCTTCAGGGGATCTTCCCGACTCAGGGATCAAACTCACGTCTCCTGAGTCTCCTGCACTGGCAGGCAGGTTCTTTACCACTGAGTCATTTAAATCCAGGTGCCCAAACAATGTCAAGAATCTCTTTATCAATTGGCTCTGCTTTGGTTTCTTTTGGTTTGATTCTTAAGCAGATTTTTTCCCCAAGAGGTGACAAAGATGACCACCAGAAGTTCTAGCTTCTATTGTTGTGCCCACCATTAAAGATTGTGACTCTCTCCTCTAATATCCACATCAGTCTCTAAAAACTACTCCCATGGGTCATTTACCCCTCTACCCATCACAGTTCAGTCACTACCGACAAAGTACTCTATTGTTCAACCTGATTCGTAGCCAATCTCAAGAAAAAGTAGATAAATCCCTGTGACTGGAAGTCTCTCTAGCAACAGGTAAACTAGGATAGGAGGCACCCAAAATAGAAACAGGGAGAAAAAAAAGTTATAAGAGAAGAAATAGCTGAATAAACAAAGCTAGAAGTTATCTGCCTCACCTTGAATGCAAAATAGAGAATGTTATAATAGAGAAATAGGATGCAAGGGTAGAACTGATTATCCACTCGAGTCCAACAGAAAAATTTTTGCCAAAGTCCATAATTCACAATAAACATATATCTGTGTATCCAATAAAACAGCAATCGCTCACATAAAACAGAAACTACAGGAGAAACAAGGAAAATGGACAGAAATGCATTGATACAAGACAATTTTATCACATTTCTAACCGCACAAAGACAAATAAATGCAAAAATTTAAACAAAGAAATAATGATAAGACAAATTAAAATTTTAACTTTTGTATTTTGTAAACATCAAAGACATAAACTGCACAATCTGTGATGTAGCTCTTATAACTATGTATCAAATCTTAATTCCAATAACAGAGGACAAATCTTTTTTTGCATACACATAAGAAGTGTTTTGATTTAAAAAAAAGAAAACATGGCTGGGAAGTATCTGCTGACTCATGTTCCTGAGAAAATTAGGGGTTAATCTCATTTGTATGTGCATGCTCAGTCGATCATGGACTGACCCCATGGACTATAGCCTGACCCCATGGACTGTAGCCCGCTATGTTCCTCTGCACACGGTATTTTCCAGGCAAGAATACTGGAGTGGATTGCCATTTCCTTCTTCAGGGGATCTTCCCGACTCAGGGATCAAACTCACGTCTCCTGAGTCTCCTGCACTGGCAGGCAGGTTCTTTACCACTGAGTCATTTAAATCCAGGTGCCCAAACAATGTCAAGAATCTCTTTATCAATTGGCTCTGCTTTGGTTTCTTTTGGTTTGATTCTTAAGCAGATTTTTTCCCCAAGAGGTGACAAAGATGACCACCAGAAGTTCTAGCTTCTATTGTTGTGCCCACCATTAAAGATTGTGACTCTCTCCTCTAATATCCACATCAGTCTCTAAAAACTACTCCCATGGGTCATTTACCCCTCTACCCATCACAGTTCAGTCACTACCGACAAAGTACTCTATTGTTCAACCTGATTCGTAGCCAATCTCAAGAAAAAGTAGATAAATCCCTGTGACTGGAAGTCTCTCTAGCAACAGGTAAACTAGGATAGGAGGCACCCAAAATAGAAACAGGGAGAAAAAAAAGTTATAAGAGAAGAAATAGCTGAATAAACAAAGCTAGAAGTTATCTGCCTCACCTTGAATGCAAAATAGAGAATGTTATAATAGAGAAATAGGATGCAAGGGTAGAACATAAAAGATGTGATCCACTCAGTTTTCAGGATATGTAAGGAACACTTCAACACAGAAGATGAGAGAGGTGAGTTTTGAAAAATGAGTGTTAATTATCTAATCCTATTAAAGAAGGGGGCATTAAGCGGAAGAGTCATTCACCTACACTGGGAGGGAATGTTGTGGTTGGGGAGTCCTGCGTAGTTCAGTACAAATGAGGGGAGAGGAGACGTTGGGGAAGGTGGAACGTGAGAATGGAGTAAGTAGGCTTACATGGCGAAGGTCTTCCGGGTCACGGTGCTCATCATTTTCCGCTTTGCTTTCAGTTCCATTTCTACCTTTCCTCTGCCCTGCAGGAAATTATAGCATGAGATCCTCCTTTAACTGGCTACCTGGGAGGGGTAAACAATGGGAGGCACAGGTAGTAGCTGGAGGGCAGAAGCAGGACAGAGGTCATTGCGTTTTTCTCTTCTTTAAAAAGCTTTTTCTTTTTTTAAATGCAGGGCATTTTTTAAAGTCTTTACTGAATTTGTTTCAATATTGATTCTATTGTTTATGTTCTGGTTTTTTGGCCATGAGACAAGTGGGATCTCAGCTCCCCAACCAGGGATCAAACCTGCACCCACTGCATTGGAAGCTGAAGTCTTAGCCACTGGACCTCTCTTGCTCGTCTCTGAGGGACTTTCCAGCATCAGCCCCTTATTTCTGTGGCTGAAACCTCCTTAAAGAATTCAATCCTGTCTACATGCTTTCCCCCACATCTGACTGCATTAAAGATTGTGACTCTCTCCTCTACCCATCAGCTAAACTCCCATGGGTCATTTACCCCTACCCATCACAGTTCAGTCACTACCGACAAAGTACTCTATTGTTCAACCTGATTCGTAGCCAATCTCAAGAAAAAGTAGATAAATCCCTGTGACTGGAAGTCTCTCTAGCAACAGGTAAACTAGGATAGGAGGCACCCAAAATAGAAACAGGGAGAAAAAAAAGTTATAAGAGAAGAAATAGCTGAATAAACAAAGCTAGAAGTTATCTGCCTCACCTTGAATGCAAAATAGAGAATGTTATAATAGAGAAATAGGATGCAAGGGTAGAACATAAAAGATGTGATCCACTCAGTTTTCAGGATATGTAAGGAACACTTCAACACAGAAGATGAGAGAGGTGAGTTTTGAAAAATGAGTGTTAATTATCTAATCCTATTAAAGAAGGGGGCATTAAGCGGAAGAGTCATTCACCTACACTGGGAGGGAATGTTGTGGTTGGGGAGTCCTGCGTAGTTCAGTACAAATGAGGGGAGAGGAGACGTTGGGGAAGGTGGAACGTGAGAATGGAGTAAGTAGGCTTACATGGCGAAGGTCTTCCGGGTCACGGTGCTCATCATTTTCCGCTTTGCTTTCAGTTCCATTTCTACCTTTCCTCTGCCCTGCAGGAAATTATAGCATGAGATCCTCCTTTAACTGGCTACCTGGGAGGGGTAAACAATGGGAGGCACAGGTAGTAGCTGGAGGGCAGAAGCAGGACAGAGGTCATTGCGTTTTTCTCTTCTTTAAAAAGCTTTTTCTTTTTTTAAATGCAGGGCATTTTTTAAAGTCTTTACTGAATTTGTTTCAATATTGATTCTATTGTTTATGTTCTGGTTTTTTGGCCATGAGACAAGTGGGATCTCAGCTCCCCAACCAGGGATCAAACCTGCACCCACTGCATTGGAAGCTGAAGTCTTAGCCACTGGACCTCTCTTGCTCGTCTCTGAGGGGACTTTCCAGCATCAGCCCCTTATTTCTGTGGCTGAAACCTCCTTAAAGAATTCAATCCTGTCTACATGCTCACCAGATCCTTGCTAACATCTGCGTTTCCTTACAGTCTTCTGTCTGGTTTTTTAACTATTTCATTAGCTGTGAAAACAATTCCCTCTATTCATCTCCATTTATTTGAAAAGCTAGAATAATTTCTCTTTTCCTCACTGGCCTATGACTAATGTAGCAATACTATATAATTTGGACTTTACCCTGTGCCCAATAAGAAGGGTCTTATTCAGGGAAATGATATGTCTAATTTATGCTTTAGAAAAAATGCTTCAGGCAACAGTTGAGGAGAAACTGGAAGAAAGAAGGTGTTACATAAGAGAGAGATGGTGAGTGAGCTGGAGCAGTGACGGAGAGGATGCATCGGATTAATAATATATTTAGGGGGTTGCATTGTCAAGTTCTATTGCCTAAACAGATACGAGTGTTTGCACATAAGCCTCCACCATTTAAATATAACTGAGGGAGTAGTGCATTTTCTCCCTCATTCCCATCTTTCAGTTGACATTGGAATCTAGTTCCAAATACTTTGTGTCTGGTTCCCTTGGCAAGCAGCCTGACAGTGCAATTAATAGGAAAGTGCTAGAGTGGACCAGGGGAGAAGCTGATTCCTGATGAACACATTCTTGAGTGTAACATCTGCAGAGGGAAGAACCGAGGTGGAGAGATGAGATTATCAGAGACAACGACATAACAGATTTTTAGAATACCGCTTTACATAGTACACAGAGGGCAGAGTCTTAGAAAAGGAGTCAAGACATTTGGATCTTGTGATCTTCTCTCAGTTTTCTACAACCTTGTTCTCTTTTTTCATTAGCACTGATAACTGAGCTTTAATAGGAAGACAGAGTGATAAGTTTTCTAAACACAACAGTTGAGCACTGGCCTGTGAGCAAGCCTAAGTTCTCTAACCCTTCTAGACTTGAATAGACTCCACCTGTTACTCCTTTCTCCTCACAGGCACAAGAACATCAGAATATTCTACACATTTCACCCAGCCCATGGCTGTATCTGACAGAAGCCTCAAGGCCTTTGGGGTAGGAGAGTGTGGTGGACTCTTTCATGTCCACATCAGAAGAGATAGGTCCAGGCAGCAGTGGTGATTGCCCTGTCTCAGTCTAGCACTAGCACATCCATACGCCAGACAGCCCACCCGTACACACGTACGGTATGACACTCCAGAGGTGTTCCTATGTCCAACTTGTTCTTATTGGGATCTCACTTTTGCTTGATGTTAAACCAGTGACTGCATTTATCAAACATGATCAGAGTGCTGATCCTTGGGCACTCCCTGACGCTAAGCTTTCCTTAATGGGCACCGGCCTTTCTAGTTTTGGGGTGTCACAGAGAAGACATTCAGGTTGCTCATCCACACCTAGGAATTCAACCATCTCTGGCCCAGTTATCCATCACTATGTAACAAACAAACCCAACTATGTAAATGACTATTTTATTGTTTCTCATCATTTTGTAGGTTAGGGATTTAATCAGAGTTCAGCTGGGTGATCCTTCCATTCTATGTGACATCAATTGACGTCAGCTGGGATGTCAATGTGGTGTTTAAGCTGGGTCTGGTGGATCCAAGATGACTGGGACCTTTCACAGGATGGCTAACCAGATAGCTTAGCTATTGATCAATACATCTACATGCAGCCTTGTCATCATGGCAGTCTCTGGATAGTTGAGTGTCTCACATGGTAGCTTAGGACTCCAAATGTGATGTGGCTAAAGCTATGCGGGGATGCACGGTCTACTCAGAGCACACTTTTATTGTATTCTATGGACTGAAGATTGATCTCCAGCACCAAGGAGAACAGACATAAACCAATGAAGCCATGTTTTAAAACTGCCAAACTTCCTTTGCATACAAATCTGCTATCTAATTTCAGTTCTAGGAATAACTAGAGAATACCTGTGCCAAATGTATCACCCATAGGGGAACATGAGTGGAGCAGAATATAGTTACACAATGTTAAACAGTTTTCTGAACTACACGAGCAAGCCTAAGTTCTCTAACCCTTCTAGACTTGAATAGACTCCACCTGTTACTCCTTTCTCCTCACAGGCACAAGAACATCAGAATATTCTACACATTTCACCCAGCCCATGGCTGTATCTGACAGAAGCCTCAAGGCCTTTGGGGTAGGAGAGTGTGGTGGACTCTTTCATGTCCACATCAGAAGAGATAGGTCCAGGCAGCAGTGGTGATTGCCCTGTCTCAGTCTAGCACTAGCACATCCATACGCCAGACAGCCCACCCGTACACACGTACGGTATGACACTCCAGAGGTGTTCCTATGTCCAACTTGTTCTTATTGGGATCTCACTTTTGCTTGATGTTAAACCAGTGACTGCATTTATCAAACATGATCAGAGTGCTGATCCTTGGGCACTCCCTGACGCTAAGCTTTCCTTAATGGGCACCGGCCTTTCTAGTTTTGGGGTGTCACAGAGAAGACATTCAGGTTGCTCATCCACACCTAGGAATTCAACCATCTCTGGCCCAGTTATCCATCACTATGTAACAAACAAACCCAACTATGTAAATGACTATTTTATTGTTTCTCATCATTTTGTAGGTTAGGGATTTAATCAGAGTTCAGCTGGGTGATCCTTCCATTCTATGTGACATCAATTGACGTCAGCTGGGATGTCAATGTGGTGTTTAAGCTGGGTCTGGTGGATCCAAGATGACTGGGACCTTTCACAGGATGGCTAACCAGATAGCTTAGCTATTGATCAATACATCTACATGCAGCCTTGTCATCATGGCAGTCTCTGGATAGTTGAGTGTCTCACATGGTAGCTTAGGACTCCAAATGTGATGTGGCTAAAGCTATGCGGGCATGCACGGTCTACTCAGAGCACACTTTTATTGTATTCTATGGACTGAAGATTGATCTCCAGCACCAAGGAGAACAGACATAAACCAATGAAGCCATGTTTTAAAACTGCCAAACTTCCTTTGCATACAAATCTGCTATCTAATTTCAGTTCTAGGAATAACTAGAGAATACCTGTGCCAAATGTATCACCCATAGGGGAACATGAGTGGAGCAGAATATAGTTACACAATGTTAAACAGTTTTCTGAACTACACAGGAGTCTCAGAACCTTTAAAAGGCAAATATGCATTGAGATGCTCCAAGAGTAGAATATGGTGTGTTTCATGTTGCAAAGTATTTTGACATCAAAATGTCCTAGGATTAGTCCTCTGCCTAAGACATCTCAAAAATGCTGACTTAAGACAATGACTGAAACAGAGAAGAAACAGACATGTAAAAATTTGTAGGGCTTCCCTGGTGGTCCAGCAGGTAAGGCCACTGCCTTGTAGTGCAAGGGGCACCAGTTCAATCCCTGGCCTGGGAAGATCCCATGTGCCGCGGAGCAGCTGGACCGATGTGTCCAATTACCGAGCCAGAGCTCTGGAGCACATGTGCCCAGAGCTGGTGCTCTGTGACAACAGAGACCACCGCGATGAGAGGCCCACATGGGCCAAAAGAACAAAGATGGATGAAAACGGACAGATGAAAGATAAATAGAGGTGGCCCGACCACACCCCTCCCTCCCCACCCTGCCCCCTTCAAAAAAGAAAAAAATAAATAAATAAAAAGATCTGCACATTAAAAAAAAAAAAAACTTGTAAGAACATTTCATAAATTTGAGGAGGACAAAAGCAGGAATCAAATTTTTAAGAATAAAGTGGACATGGCTTTTGAAGATGACTTAAGTAACTAGAAGACATCTAAAGATGAATGGCCAACAAAGGGGATCATGGGTTAAAGAAGCAAGCTCATAGATTAAAAAAAGTACCTGCTTCAAGAAATATTAGTCATAGACTACCCAGAATCTTTTACATGCTTTTTATTCTTCCTGAACATCTTAATTAAAATTGAAAATGACTGCCAATGTTAGCTTCCGTGAGCACTGAAGGAGCGTCCATAGAAGT
Source organism: Tragulus kanchil (assembly GCA_022376925.1). NCBI lineage: Eukaryota > Metazoa > Chordata > Mammalia > Artiodactyla > Tragulidae > Tragulus > Tragulus kanchil. The sequence continues at coordinate 120,037,580 of JAIOJX010000026.1, forward strand.
CCACGGAAGACGCAAAGTCTTGCAATCCTCTCCGAGGGCAAAGTAACCCCATAAAACAGTAAGATGCTAATTATTTATTATAGGGCTATGGAAGAAGCCAAGGTCCAAGGCCTATTTTATTTTGGGGATTTGGGTTTGCAAGTTACAGGACAGAAAGGAAATAACTTTGAAATTACAGGAAGTCAGAGACAGGAAATTTTAGTTTTGGTCAAAAGCCATAATGTCTTTTGGTGAGCTCCATTTGATGAACTTCAATAATAACTGAAGGGGGTAGGGAAGTCTATTAAGCTGTTTCAGGACCTGGATCTATTCTTATGGAAAGATATATGACTTTATATTACTTTCAGCATATTAAGGTGCCATTCACAAACAAAATGATCTACGGTATTCATCATTCACAACTCACTTCCATACAGGCTGGGAACACTACCCTGAAGAGATCCCACCACGTAGCCAAAATGCAAAAGACAAAGACGTGCGGGGTCTGGTTTTGATTTGGGAACAGGATGGGCTTCAGGAAGCTGCTCCGACACCAAGAGGACCTCTGGACTCCTCCTGCATCTTGGTGGGGCAGGCGTGGAGGGTGAGGGAAGAGGCAGGACCACTGCGGGGCTAGGTGAGATTGGCAGCAGCCCATCGACCCCTTTCTGTCCTTAGCCCAGCAACACGAGCAGCCTCATGTTGCTGCTCCCATTGAAACAATGAGGGAAAGGGAAGCAGAGACCCAGGGACAAGGACTCGTTGACAAAGCTAAGTGTTGGTCTCACATTTTTCCTTTGGCAAGAGGCAGTGACTTCTACGTACTGTCTTCTTCCCCATTTGTCCACTTCCCTACCTCTTGCCAGCCAGGGTCTAGAGGATCGTCGGGCCAGTCTCCACAGCGAGGCACAGTACCTCCCCGGGGCTTAGACGGGTGGCTCTAGTGGGTGTGCAGGCAAGGCGTGAAGCAACAGTGGCCTGAACCTTGAGAAAAGGAGTTCCTTCTGAATACTCTGTAAGCCTTCTGGCAGAATCAGGGGGTCTCTAGCATTGACTACTCTCTTTGGCTTTCTACACTCAATAGATCTAGCCAGAATATACCATGGGGTCTCATTGACGTTGTATTTACAGTGTTCTTCTTTATGTCGTAAGGGTTTCTGGTTGTTGCTTGGAGTAATGATATAGCTATATCTTATGAAGTAAATTTAAGTTTAAGAAGGGGAACCCGTTTAAATACAAAGTACTTCAGTGCAGTTCAGGTGGCATGAGAACATGGTCAAAATCAAAAGTAGGAAGCAAATGTTGACATGTGAGGAGTGCTAAACTCGTGTGACCCTCAAAGCTAACAGGAAATTGAAGCCTCGAGAGTTTAAACTCCTTGCATACCACTCCTTGTAGAAGGAACAAAGCCCATACAGGCTGGGAACAATTTTTACCCTATTCTTATGGAAAGATATATGACTTTATATTACTTTCAGCATATTAAGGTGCCATTCACAAACAAAATGATCTACGGTATTCATCATTCACAACTCACTTCCATACAGGCTGGGAACACTACCCTGAAGAGATCCCACCACGTAGCCAAAATGCAAAAGACAAAGACGGGGGGTCTGGTTTTGATTTGGGAACAGGATGGGCTTCAGGAAGCTGCTCCGACACCAAGAGGACCTCTGGACTCCTCCTGCATCTTGGTGGGGCAGGCGTGGAGGGTGAGGGAAGAGGCAGGACCACTGCGGGGCTAGGTGAGATTGGCAGCAGCCCATCGACCCCTTTCTGTCCTTAGCCCAGCAACACGAGCAGCCTCATGTTGCTGCTCCCATTGAAACAATGAGGGAAAGGGAAGCAGAGACCCAGGGACAAGGACTCGTTGACAAAGCTAAGTGTTGGTCTCACATTTTTCCTTTGGCAAGAGGCAGTGACTTCTACGTACTGTCTTCTTCCCCATTTGTCCACTTCCCTACCTCTTGCCAGCCAGGGTCTAGAGGATCGTCGGGCCAGTCTCCACAGCGAGGCACAGTACCTCCCCGGGGCTTAGACGGGTGGCTCTAGTGGGTGTGCAGGCAAGGCGTGAAGCAACAGTGGCCTGAACCTTGAGAAAAGGAGTTCCTTCTGAATACTCTGTAAGCCTTCTGGCAGAATCAGGGGGTCTCTAGCATTGACTACTCTCTTTGGCTTTCTACACTCAATAGATCTAGCCAGAATATACCATGGGGTCTCATTGACGTTGTATTTACAGTGTTCTTCTTTATGTCGTAAGGGTTTCTGGTTGTTGCTTGGAGTAATGATATAGCTATATCTTATGAAGTAAATTTAAGTTTAAGAAGGGGAACCCGTTTAAATACAAAGTACTTCAGTGCAGTTCAGGTGGCATGAGAACATGGTCAAAATCAAAAAGTAGGAAGCAAATGTTGACATGTGAGGAGTGCTAAACTCGTGTGACCCTCAAAGCTAACAGGGAAATTGAAGCCTCGAGAGTTTAAACTCCTTGCATACCACTCCTTGTAGAAGGGAACAAAGGAGGCAGCGCAGCTGCTGTTTCCATAAAGAGCTGCAACATGCGTGTTCGAATGCCTACAGCTCCAGGCAACAAACTCGCCAGCTAAATGCAACTTAAACAATCTGGTTCTTTATGCTTTCACTTAACAAAAAAGTAAATACTGACCCAAAACAGATAGTAAACTTTAAAAACATTCTCAGTAAGATCTTATGTGAGAGATCCTCTGTGGCATCTTAGGCACTAAGCCAAATAAAGTAGTAACTAACAACTATTTCCCCTCTATGTCCCAATGACCTTGCACAATAGACTCAGGGAAAGGGTGTCCCACTTGGTGTGGACAGCAAATGAGATGAGACAAGGAGTTGGAATGAGGGGCAGATGCTGTGATAATCTCAGGTGGTGATCAGAGCCTGTGATCTAGATGGCAGACATCTGGGCAGGAGAGACTACAGAACAAGGCAGCAGGGTGGGGCCAGATTGAAATGTGGGAATTGAGGCATGTAGTCTGCTCATCAACGGTAGAAACCCAGAGCAGTCAGCCCCAAGTTCCTGGGTCAGGGGCATAAGCACAGGGGAGTTCACAACTTAGGCCAGACTTATAAGGTCCCTGCCTGTCTGTCTAGTCTTATATTTGAACTTTTTATTGAAATATAATATTCATCAATTAAAGATCATATCTTTGAAGTGTGTAGCTTAATCAATGTACCCAAACCAAACACATCCAAGTAACCAGCACCCAGATCTTGAAATGGAATATTTCCAACATCCTACAAGCCCCCTCATAACCACCTTCTGGTCATTAACCCTTCAAAAGAGAACCACTACTCAGCTTTTGTGCCTTCTAGAAGTGCTGTCCTACAGTGCACCTGCTCATGTCTGATTTCTTTCACCCACCTTTTGCTTGTAAAACACCAGCATATTGTTGTGCTTAGTTGTGACTCATTCATTCACACTCTGAGTAGTTTTCCAGCGTGAATGTTTCGCATTTTATTTATTCATCCGTCTGTTGATATGCATGAGTAGTTCCCAGTCTGGAGATATTACCAGCACTGACTGCTGATACGAACATTTGAGTAGATGTTTTGGTTGCACTATCTGTTTTCCATGAGAAGTACACCAGGGAGGAGAATGACTGGGCCATAGAGTCTAGCCTACTTTTACACTGTTCTGATCCGTGCTCATTTTGCTTCCCTCCTCATGGCGTCCCTGTACATGGGATCATCCCTTCCCACTGCATCTTCTCCCTCACCCTTCACCTGGCTAATCCCGGCTCGTCAGCTGACGGAGCAAACAAAGCCGTTCAGAGGGACCTGCCAGTTCCCTTGCTTTAGCGGGTCCCATGTTGTTTTGCTATTTCCTAAAATTCACAATCATTCTTCAGAGCCTGCACTTTAACAATGACCATTTTGGCAAACCCCATTAGGCACTAAGCCAAATAAAGTAGTAACTAACAACTATTTCCCCTCTATGTCCCAATGACCTTGCACAATAGACTCAGGGAAAGGGTGTCCCACTTGGTGTGGACAGCAAATGAGATGAGACAAGGAGTTGGAATGAGGGGCAGATGCTGTGATAATCTCAGGTGGTGATCAGAGCCTGTGATCTAGATGGCAGACATCTGGGCAGGAGAGACTACAGAACAAGGCAGCAGGGTGGGGCCAGATTGAAATGTGGGAATTGAGGCATGTAGTCTGCTCATCAACGGTAGAAACCCAGAGCAGTCAGCCCCAAGTTCCTGGGTCAGGGGCATAAGCACAGGGGAGTTCACAACTTAGGCCAGACTTATAAGGTCCCTGCCTGTCTGTCTAGTCTTATATTTGAACTTTTTATTGAAATATAATATTCATCAATTAAAGATCATATCTTTGAAGTGTGTAGCTTAATCAATGTACCCAAACCAAACACATCCAAGTAACCAGCACCCAGATCTTGAAATGGAATATTTCCAACATCCTACAAGCCCCCTCATAACCACCTTCTGGTCATTAACCCTTCAAAAGAGAACCACTACTCAGCTTTTGTGCCTTCTAGAAGTGCTGTCCTACAGTGCACCTGCTCATGTCTGATTTCTTTCACCCACCTTTTGCTTGTAAAACACCAGCATATTGTTGTGCTTAGTTGTGACTCATTCATTCACACTCTGAGTAGTTTTCCAGCGTGAATGTTTCGCATTTTATTTATTCATCCGTCTGTTGATATGCATGAGTAGTTCCCAGTCTGGAGATATTACCAGCACTGACTGCTGATACGAACATTTGAGTAGATGTTTTGGTTGCACTATCTGTTTTCCATGAGAAGTACACCAGGGAGGAGAATGACTGGGCCATAGAGTCTAGCCTACTTTTACACTGTTCTGATCCGTGCTCATTTTGCTTCCCTCCTCATGGCGTCCCTGTACATGGGATCATCCCTTCCCACTGCATCTTCTCCCTCACCCTTCACCTGGCTAATCCCGGCTCGTCAGCTGACGGAGCAAACAAAGCCGTTCAGAGGGACCTGCCAGTTCCCTTGCTTTAGCGGGTCCCATGTTGTTTTGCTATTTCCTAAAATTCCACTGATAATGAACAGGATTGTCTTCAGAGCCTGGGACAGAGCTAGATCCACAGGCAGGAGTCAAGTATCACTTGCATGAGCTCTGTCTTCTGGATGGGGCAGGGAGAACTTGATCCATGAGTTTTACAAATAGTCTTCAAAGCACAGCCTGTTTCTAAATGTTTGCCTGGATTTTCTCTAAGGGAGGTGGTCTCCAAGCCCTTTCCTTACCTCCCCCCTTTATCTCTTAGGGCATTTTTCTTTCTTCTTTACATCCCTTCTCTGAACTGTAACAGCTGTGGTCCCACCAAGCCTGGGAGTATTGGCAGTCCTTCCCTAGATCAGGGCCAGCTTCCGTAATGTCTTGGCATTAGGACACTAATCCATAAAAAGATATTAATGTTGAAATTGCTCTTTCATGTGTATGGGAACCAAAATGCAATTTCAGAAATGTCTTTTCAGAATGATACCCCAAACTTTACTTTTAACAGATGTCAGTGTGTTCGTGCTAAGTCACCTCAGTCATGTCCAACTCTTTGTGACCCCATGGACTATAGCCCACCAGGCTCCTCTGTCCATGGGATTCTCCAGGCAAGATTACTGGAGTGGGTTGCCATGCCTCCTCCAGGAGATCTTCCCGACCCAGAGAAGGAGCCCACATCTCTTACATCTCCTGTATTGACAGGCGGGTTCTTCACCACTAGAGCCACCTGGAAAGCCCTAGACATCAGTGATTGGTATCTAAAAACACACGATAGAAATGTTAAATAGAATATGGGTATGTATTAGCACGTTACATCCCTAGACAATCATAGCAATTATCAGGACTCTCCATGGGTCCTTGGGAGCGGGAAGCACCACAAAGCACTGGCAAAGGAGCAGTAGGACAGTGACTGCTGGATACACTGCTCTTGGTGACACTGCAGAGCCCGGAAGAGTGGACAGAGACAGATGCTGTGGTTCAGAGAGTTTCGTGAATGGAATTTGTATACTTCATGTGTGGAAGTTGTATATTTTTATGCAGAAATGCTTCCATGTTTGACTGGGGTGCTGCCCAGATCCTCATGAGGTGTTACTTAATATGAAATATATGGACAGTTGCTTTTCTAGAATCTAAAGATAATTTCTGAAACATATCAGACCCAAAGAAGTCTATACAAGGGACTGTGTGTGAGAATCCCTACTTTCGAGAGCCAAGGAACCAAACTACAATGGATTCCTAAAGAAGTTCCAAGCAAAATGAATGGAAAGTCTCAGACCATCTCAAGAGGTAGATGTCAGGAGAGACAGCAGGACATAGAAGCTCCAAACCAGACCTCTTCCCTCCTGTGGACTAGATTCCATCACAGGGGATAGGGGAGCATGTCTCCAGATTTTCTCAGATTATTAATAAGAAATGGTTGTCCCCACACCCTGGCTTCCAGGTGGCCGCCATGGGCAGTTCCTCATACGGCCCTACATTCTCCTCACCATTGCTGGGCTTGCTGGCCTTTAAACCTTAGCTCAATATTAACCATAATAATGAAAGCCAGGCCCTGCAAATGCTTTCAGTGTGCTCTGTATCTCACATGTCCATTATCCCCAGTGCCTCACTCGGGGTCTAATGTAGAATAAACACTCCATAAATTGGCTCAATAAATTTTTAATGAATGTGTATAATATCTTATTCTTCATAATATGCTTTCATATGCATTATCTCATTTAATTCTCAAAATGACCCTGTGAGTCAGCCAAGTGAAATAAGTCTCAGGAAGTTAAGGAACTTGCCCCAAATGGCAAGACATCTCCTGTATTGACAGGCGGGTTCTTCACCACTAGAATAATGGTGTTTACTAAAACACACGATAGAAATGTTAAATAGAATATGGGTATGTATTAGCACGTTACATCCCTAGACAATCATAGCAATTATCAGGACTCTCCATGGGTCCTTGGGAGCGGGAAGCACCACAAAGCACTGGCAAAGGAGCAGTAGGACAGTGACTGCTGGATACACTGCTCTTGGTGACACTGCAGAGCCCGGAAGAGTGGACAGAGACAGATGCTGTGGTTCAGAGAGTTTCGTGAATGGAATTTGTATACTTCATGTGTGGGAAGTTGTATATTTTTATGCAGAAATGCTTCCATGTTTGACTGGGGTGCTGCCCAGATCCTCATGAGGTGTTACTTAATATGAAATATATGGACAGTTGCTTTTCTAGAATCTAAAGATAATTTCTGAAACATATCAGACCCAAAGAAGTCTATACAAGGGACTGTGTGTGAGAATCCCTACTTTCGAGAGCCAAGGAACCAAACTACAATGGATTCCTAAAGAAGTTCCAAGCAAAATGAATGGAAAGTCTCAGACCATCTCAAGAGGTAGATGTCAGGAGAGACAGCAGGACATAGAAGCTCCAAACCAGACCTCTTCCCTCCTGTGGACTAGATTCCATCACAGGGGATAGGGGAGCATGTCTCCAGATTTTCTCAGATTATTAATAAGAAATGGTTGTCCCCACACCCTGGCTTCCAGGTGGCCGCCATGGGCAGTTCCTCATACGGCCCTACATTCTCCTCACCATTGCTGGGCTTGCTGGCCTTTAAACCTTAGCTCAATATTAACCATAATAATGAAAGCCAGGCCCTGCAAATGCTTTCAGTGTGCTCTGTATCTCACATGTCCATTATCCCCAGTGCCTCACTCGGGGTCTAATGTAGAATAAACACTCCATAAATTGGCTCAATAAATTTTTAATGAATGTGTATAATATCTTATTCTTCATAATATGCTTTCATATGCATTATCTCATTTAATTCTCAAAATGACCCTGTGAGTCAGCCAAGTGAAATAAGTCTCAGGGAAGTTAAGGAACTTGCCCCAAATGGCAGCAAGCCAATGGTTCTGCTGTGATTTGCTCCAAAGTTGTCTGGTATAAATTCTCCTCTCTTTTGAAGGCATCATTATGGGGACATCCTTCTCATGTCAACTGAAGCCTCATAAAAAGATGCTCTGGTAAAAACACTTAGTCTCAGGAAAGACATGGGAATAAGAGAAATAGCTGATGCAGGTGTTTCATGAACTTTAGGTAGAGCCATTGGGAGATAATGCCCTTACCTGTGTCTATTCTCTTGGGAAGTTAATTTGGCGAGAAATTCAGGACTTCCAAGAGAACAGATGCTATGAAAGCACGTAGAGGTCACAAAGGGGTCAAAACCTGTTCGGGGAACCCCAGCACTACTGCACCCCTTGTCTGCTCATTTATGAAGCAGACCTTGGGACCAGTGAAGGGATGGAGACCTTTGAAGATTAATGGAGAGAACAGGAACTGCTTGACAAGGAGACAGATGGTTCCAGTGCTCCCCTCAGGGAGTAAGAGGCTGAACTCATTGCAAAACAAGAATCCCACATCTTTGTTAGAGAACCCCGTCTAAGGTCAGGTGACACTTCCCTCTGTGAGAACAAGTGTGTAAAGGCGGAACTACATGAAGCCATCCCAGGCCTCCTCCACGGGAAGGATGATTGGCCCCGGTGCCCTCCACCGTGGCCTCTGTATGATCTCTAGAGAACAGACACTGGGCCTGAAGGGAATGATGCGCGGTAGGCCTCCGTGTTCTGAGGTCCTGCCCAGTCCAGTAATCAGGGTCCTGGGAGGCACCCCTGCCCTGGGATTCCCACACCAACGAGGGGAGCAGGTGTTCCACACTCATTATGGCTCTGTTTCCAGTGACCTCACATGAACTCCTTTCTCCTTACCTTCCTCCCCTGAGCAGCACCAAAGTTGTGCGCTACATGACTTCCAGGCCAGTCCTCTAATTCCCTGACATCAGAGAAACCAGAAAACTGAAAGGCCAGGTCAGACCTCAGCCTCAACATCATCTTTTGTTCCTGGTCTGGCTCAGGCCATCTGTCAGGGGTGGATCGTCATGGGCTCTTCTTGTTTCCCCTCTATTTACAGATTCCTTGGCCTCTTTATTTTGAAACTCTGGATTGTGTTTGCCTCTGGTGCCATGGTCACCTCAGACCTGTGTGCTTTGGAGAGATATTAGGTTTTGTGAAGAACATTATAAAATGATAAGTGCACAACTATTGAACCCATGTGTCACAACTACTGAAGCCCATGTGCCCTAGAACCTGAGTTCCACAACAAAAAAGAAAAAGTCACTGCAACAAGAAGTCTGCTCACCTCAACTAGAAAGTAGCCCTCACTCCCTGCAACTAGAGAAGAGCCTGCAGTAGCAGTAAAATCCCAGGAGTCAAAAATAAATAAATTAATAAAATGCATTTTTTTTAAAAAGAAAAAGATAAACATAACAATGCAAGAAGATATTACAGTCGTTAACATATATACACCCAATACAAAAACACTTAAATATATAAAGCAAATTCTTATAGATGTAAAGGGAGCAATTGATAACAATACAATAGTTGGGGGCTTTATCACTCCACTGACATCAATGGGCACATCATCCACGCAGAAAATCAGTAAGACAACAATAGTTTTAAATTATAATAATAGATCAGTTGGACAATATTTCCAGGACACTATATCCCAAAATAGCAGAATACACAGTTTTTTCAAGTACATGTGGAACATTCTCCAAGATAGATCCCATACTAGACTACAAGATAAGCATCAACAAATTTTTTTTCTTTTGCCACTTCCATTGGTCTTTCGTTTATTTATTTTTCATCCATCTTTGTTCTTTGGCCTGTGTGGGCCTCCCACCACAGTGGCCTCTCTCGCTGCAGAGCACTGGCTCTAGGCGCATGCACTCCAGAGCTCCAGCTCAGTAGTTGGACACATCGGCCCAGCCACTCCGCAGCACGAGGGATCTTCCCAGGCCAGGGATCGAACTGGCGGCCCTCACACTGCAAGGCAGTGTCCTTACCCACTGGACCCCCAGGGAAGCCCAAGCTTCAACAAATTTAAGAGGATAGAAAATGTAAGTCAATGTTGGAATCACCTGCTCTTCCAGAGAATTGTTAAGTACAGATTCTTTGATATATTCTAGACTCACTAAATCAGGGATATTGGGATGTTAAGCTTTGAGAGTCATCGGGCTGCCTTTTTACAGATTCCTTGGCCTCTATTAAAGATATTCACCTCAGACCTGTGTGCTTTGGAGAGATATTAGGTTTTGTGAAGAACATTATAAAATGATAAGTGCACAACTATTGAACCCATGTGTCACAACTACTGAAGCCCATGTGCCCTAGAACCTGAGTTCCACAACAAAAAAGAAAAAGTCACTGCAACAAGAAGTCTGCTCACCTCAACTAGAAAGTAGCCCTCACTCCCTGCAACTAGAGAAGAGCCTGCAGTAGCAGTAAAATCCCAGGAGTCAAAAATAAATAAATTAATAAAATGCATTTTTTTTAAAAAGAAAAAGATAAACATAACAATGCAAGAAGATATTACAGTCGTTAACATATATACACCCAATACAAAAACACTTAAATATATAAAGCAAATTCTTATAGATGTAAAGGGAGCAATTGATAACAATACAATATTTGGGGGGCTTTATCACTCCACTGACATCAATGGGCACATCATCCACGCAGAAAATCAGTAAGACAACAATAGTTTTAAATTATAATAATAGATCAGTTGGACAATATTTCCAGGACACTATATCCCAAAATAGCAGAATACACAGTTTTTTCAAGTACATGTGGAACATTCTCCAAGATAGATCCCATACTAGACTACAAGATAAGCATCAACAAATTTTTTTTCTTTTGCCACTTCCATTGGTCTTTCGTTTATTTATTTTTCATCCATCTTTGTTCTTTGGCCTGTGTGGGCCTCCCACCACAGTGGCCTCTCTCGCTGCAGAGCACTGGCTCTAGGCGCATGCACTCCAGAGCTCCAGCTCAGTAGTTGGACACATCGGCCCAGCCACTCCGCAGCACGAGGGATCTTCCCAGGCCAGGGATCGAACTGGCGGCCCTCACACTGCAAGGCAGTGTCCTTACCCACTGGACCCCCAGGGAAGCCCAAGCTTCAACAAATTTAAGAGGATAGAAAATGTAAGTCAATGTTGGAATCACCTGCTCTTCCAGAGAATTGTTAAGTACAGATTCTTTGATATATTCTAGACTCACTAAATCAGGGATATTGGGATGTTAAGCTTTGAGAGTCAAGCCTAAGTTAAACTTTAGCTCCATTAGGTAACCTTGGATGAATTGATTCCTCTGAGTTTCAGGTTCCTTGTGTAAAATGAGGCTAATACTATCTCTTTAAACAATTGTGTGGATTAAAGAGAATATGTATATAAATTGTTCAACTTCCCTCTGTGATACGTGACAATAAACAGCAACTATAACAATCCTGAACTGTGGACTAGATGCCTGGCAAGTGGCCTTCTTTATTCTCTTGCCTTTACAGTGGTCCCCAGTGCTCAACTCTGCTTCCACATTTTAACTCACTGAGCAGAGCTGCTATATTAATATCTACAATAGGCAGAATAATTCCTCCTCACTAAATGTTTATGTCCTACTCCATAAAACTGAGGGAATTAAGGGTTTAGATGGAATTAAAGTGGCTAATTAGCCAACCTTAAGATAGGAAATTATCCTGAGCTCTCCCAATATAGTCACGGTGTCATTAAAAGCAGAAGAAAGGGACAAAAGAGATAAGCATAATGTGATGTAAAAAAGACTCACCCACCTGTTGTTAGCTTTGATGACAAAGGAAGGTAGCCAGGGAATGCAGGAGCCCCTTGCAACTGAAAAAGGCAAGTACACCAACCCTCCTGGGGACTCCAAGAAAGAATATAGCCTGACCAACACTCAGATTGTAGCCCATTGAGACCCACATCAAATTTCTGACCTGTAGAAGCATAAGATAATCATTTAGAGCTGCTCTGTTTATGGCAACAACACAGGAAACTAACATTATCCACTCGTAGTTGGGGCACACATCCCGGCAGAGCACTGGCTCTAGGCGCATGCACTCCAGAGCTCCAGCTCAGTAGTTGGACACATCGGCCCAGCCACTCCGAGCACGAGGGATCTTCCCAGGCCAGGGATCGAACTGGCGGCCCTCACACTGCAAGGCAGTGTCCTTACCCACTGGACCCCCAGGGAAGCCCAAGCTTCAACAAATTTAAGAGGATAGAAAATGTAAGTCAATGTTGGAATCACCTGCTCTTCCAGAGAATTGTTAAGTACAGATTCTTTGATATATTCTAGACTCACTAAATCAGGGATATTGGGATGTTAAGCTTTGAGAGTCAAGCCTAAGTTAAACTTTAGCTCCATTAGGTAACCTTGGATGAATTGATTCCTCTGAGTTTCAGGTTCCTTGTGTAAAATGAGGCTAATACTATCTCTTTAAACAATTGTGTGGATTAAAGAGAATATGTATATAAATTGTTCAACTTCCCTCTGTGATACGTGACAATAAACAGCAACTATAACAATCCTGAACTGTGGACTAGATGCCTGGCAAGTGGCCTTCTTTATTCTCTTGCCTTTACAGTGGTCCCCAGTGCTCAACTCTGCTTCCACATTTTAACTCACTGAGCAGAGCTGCTATATTAATATCTACAATAGGCAGAATAATTCCTCCTCACTAAATGTTTATGTCCTACTCCATAAAACTGAGGGAATTAAGGGTTTAGATGGAATTAAAGTGGCTAATTAGCCAACCTTAAGATAGGAAATTATCCTGAGCTCTCCCAATATAGTCACGGTGTCATTAAAAGCAGAAGAAAGGGACAAAAGAGATAAGCATAATGTGATGTAAAAAAGACTCACCCACCTGTTGTTAGCTTTGATGACAAAGGAAGGTAGCCAGGGAATGCAGGAGCCCCTTGCAACTGAAAAAGGCAAGGAAACCAACCCTCCCTGGGGACTCCAAGAAAGAATATAGCCTGACCAACACTCAGATTGTAGCCCATTGAGACCCACATCAAATTTCTGACCTGTAGAAGCATAAGATAATCATTTAGAGCTGCTCTGTTTATGGCAACAACACAGGAAACTAACATTATGCCAAAGACTGGGCTGCCAGGTTCGAGAAACCTCACTCAAATCCCTGCGTAGGGGACTTTGTGACTTTGTGATGGCATCAGTACTTTTACCATCTTTGGGGTCCAAACGACCAAAGACATGAATGGGGTCTCTAGATGAATTTCCTTTCCACCATATTAAGTGCTTGCTCTGTGCTGAGTTCTTTATATCTCATTTAATGACCCAAAACTTCTCTGCAGTGCTTTCTACTTTTAAATCAATTTTACTTAGGGAAATGGGTTAGACAAAGTTCTCAATCCTAAGTCACACACTAGTAAGAATCAGAACCTGGATTTAAAGCCACGTTTGGTGCCCCCAGAGCCCGATCCCTTAACTGCATCATTAAACAGTCCAGTTCTGTCCCATGGAGGAAGGAGTGTGACCTCACAAAATCTCAGGCTGAACCATCTGTTAAACTTATCCCTACATGAAAAGATGCATCCCCCTGTCCAGGCAGCTTCCTGGTAAAAGCTGGAAGGGTTTGACGGAATGGGAGAGCGCTGTGGGGTCAAAGTCTTGCCATGGCTGATGACATCACCAAGAGAGAAAAGTTTATAGAGACCCAACCTTAGAATTCCACAGCCAGGCCCAGGAGCCGTCATGGTAGTCTGTTTAAAGTGTTCTGGGAGCGAGGTGGGGCTCCTGAGGCTGGGGCCAGCCTCATCACCATCCACTGACAGGCTGGGTGACCTTGAGCAAGACTCCTGACCTCTCTCCCTCCCACCTGAAATGGGACCAGGTGTGCCAGAGCCTCTCCCCAAGACCTGGCTGCGGCGGCAGTCCTATGAGGTCGTGTTTGTGGGCATGCTCTGCAGACCATGTGCTGCAGAAGCACCACAGCCTTGCAGGCTTGTGACAGCTATGATTTAATTTTTATAATCCAGGTGAATGTGGTTCATTATTGCCATGATTAGTAATAACTATTATACTAAACCACACCAGAGAAGAGAATGTTCTCTCACTGGCTTCTTCAGCAGGCACTGTGAAGTAAGCATTTTTCAAAAAAATGCTTTTAAAAAATCAACAAAACTGTAATACTTTGGCACATTGCTGTGCAGAATATGCTCTGTTCTTTTTATATTTAAAAAAGAAAATTTGAAAGCATAACGCTTTGAATATTAGGTTAAGACCTGTTTCTGGGCTTCCCTGGTGGTCCAGTGGGTAAGGACACTGCCTTGCAGTGCAAGGGGCACCGGTTCAATCCCTGGCCTGGGAAGATCCCACGTGCCGTGGAGCGGCTGGACCGATGTGTCCAATTACCGAGCCGGAGCTCTGGAGCACATGAGCCCAGAGCCAGTGCTCTGCAACAACAGATGCCACCGCAATGGGAGGCCCACACGGGCCAAAAAACAAAGATGGATGAAACTAGAGAAATGAAAGACCAGTGGAAGTGGCCCACCCACCCCCTCCCTCCCCACCCCTGCCAAAATAAATAAATAAATAAACGTTTAAAATATATATATATATATGTTTCTGTGTAGAAAAGATTTTAAGAAAAAATACCCTTTCCAAAAACAGTTTAAAGTTTTTTATTTATTTATTTTAATTGGAGGGTAATTACAATACTGTGATGGTTTTGCCATACATCAACATGATGCGGCCACAGGCATGCATGTGTCCCCTCCCTCCTGAGCCAGCCCACCTCCCACACCCCATCCCTCCAGGCTGTCACACAGCGCTGGCCTTGGGCTCCCTGCATCACACATCAAACTCCCACTGACTCTGTTTCACATGTGGTGATGCATATGTTTCAAAGCTATTCTCCCCCAGGCTCTCCTTCTCCCACTATGTCCAAAGTCTGTCTTTATGTCTGTGTCTCCTTTGCTGTCCTGCATGTAGGATCACCAGTATCATCTTTCTAGATTCCATATATATGCATTAATATGTGATATTTGTCTTTCTCTTGCTGACTGACTTCACTCTGTAAACTAGGTTCTAAGTTCATCCACCTCACTAGAACTGACTCAAATGCATTCCTTTTTATAGCTGAGTAATATTCTATTGGAAGAAAAGCTATGACAAACCTAGACAGTGTATTTAAATGCAGAGACGTCAGTTTTATGACAAAAGTCTGTATAGTCAAAGCTGTGGTTTCCCAGTAGTCATGTATGGCTATGAGAGCTAGACCGTGAAGAAGGTGCCTAAGAATTGATGCCTTTGAATTGTGGTGTTGGAGAAGACGCTTGAGAGTCCCTTGGACTTCAAGGAGATCAAACCAGTCAGTCTTAAAGAAAGTCAACCCTGAACATTCATTGGAAAGACTGATGCTGAAGCTCCAATACTTTGGCCACCTGATATGGAAGAGACCCTGATCTTGGGGAAAATCAAAGACAGAAGGAGAAGGGGATGACAGAAGATGAGATGATTGGATGGCATCACTGAGTCAATGGACATGAGTTTGAGCAAGCTTTGGAGATACTGAAGGACAGGGAAGCCTGGCGTGCTGCCGTCCATGGGATCGCAGAGAGTTGAACATGACTGAGTGACTGAACTGAACGGAATATTCCATTGTGTATAGGTAGCACAATTTCCTTATCCATTCATCTGCCAATGGACATTTGGCTTGCTTCCATGTCCTAGCTATTGCAAATAGTGCTTCAGTCAGCACTGGGGTACATGTGTCTTTTCCACTTCTGGTTTCCTCCAGGTATGCTCCCAGTAGTGGGATTTCTGGGTTTTATGGTTGTTTTATTCCTAGTTTTTTTTTTTTTTTTAGGAATTTCCATACTGTTCCTCATAGTGGTTGTATGAGTGTGCATTCCCACCAACACCCTTTCCAGAATTTATTGTTTGTATACTTTTTGATGATGGCCATTCTAACCAATGTGAGATAATACCTCATTGTGGTTCTGATTTGCATTTCTTTAATAATGAGTGATACTGATCATCTTTTCATGTGTTTGTTAGCTATCTGCATGTCTTCAATGAAAAAATGTTTGTTTAGGTCTGCTCACTTTCTGACTGGGTTGTTTGTTTTTCTGGTATTGAGCTGCATGAGCTGCTTTATATTTTGGAGATTCTTTGTCAGTTATTTCATTTGTTATTATAACAGATAGAGAGTAATTTAGACAAAAAGCTATGACAAACCTAGACAGTGTATTTAAATGCAGAGACGTCAGTTTTATGACAAAAGTCTGTATAGTCAAAGCTGTGGTTTCCCAGTAGTCATGTATGGCTATGAGAGCTAGACCGTGAAGAAGGTGCCTAAGAATTGATGCCTTTGAATTGTGGTGTTGGAGAAGACGCTTGAGAGTCCCTTGGACTTCAAGGAGATCAAACCAGTCAGTCTTAAAGAAAGTCAACCCTGAACATTCATTGGAAAGACTGATGCTGAAGCTCCAATACTTTGGCCACCTGATATGGAAGAGACCCTGATCTTGGGGAAAATCAAAGACAGAAGGAGAAGGGGATGACAGAAGATGAGATGATTGGATGGCATCACTGAGTCAATGGACATGAGTTTGAGCAAGCTTTGGAGATACTGAAGGACAGGGAAGCCTGGCGTGCTGCCGTCCATGGGATCGCAGAGAGTTGAACATGACTGAGTGACTGAACTGAACGGAATATTCCATTGTGTATAGGTAGCACAATTTCCTTATCCATTCATCTGCCAATGGACATTTGGCTTGCTTCCATGTCCTAGCTATTGCAAAT
The DNA here is from genome assembly GCA_022376925.1 of Tragulus kanchil. Classification (NCBI taxonomy): domain Eukaryota; kingdom Metazoa; phylum Chordata; class Mammalia; order Artiodactyla; family Tragulidae; genus Tragulus; species Tragulus kanchil. The sequence continues at coordinate 120,054,247 of JAIOJX010000026.1, forward strand.
AGTGCTTCAGTCAGCACTGGGGTACATGTGTCTTTTCCACTTCTGGTTTCCTCCAGGTATGCTCCCAGTAGTGGGATTTCTGGGTTTTATGGTTGTTTTATTCCTAGTTTTTTTTTTTTTTTTAGGAATTTCCATACTGTTCCTCATAGTGGTTGTATGAGTGTGCATTCCCACCAACACCCTTTCCAGAATTTATTGTTTGTATACTTTTTGATGATGGCCATTCTAACCAATGTGAGATAATACCTCATTGTGGTTCTGATTTGCATTTCTTTAATAATGAGTGATACTGATCATCTTTTCATGTGTTTGTTAGCTATCTGCATGTCTTCAATGAAAAAATGTTTGTTTAGGTCTGCTCACTTTCTGACTGGGTTGTTTGTTTTTCTGGTATTGAGCTGCATGAGCTGCTTTATATTTTGGAGATTCTTTGTCAGTTATTTCATTTGTTATTATAACAGATAGAGAGATATACTGGAAGAACAATATAGTGAAAATGACTATACTACCCCAAGCAATCTATAGAGTCAATGCAATCCATATCAAACTACCAACAGTATGTTTCACAGAACTAGAACAAATAATTCCACAATTTGTATGGAAGCACAAAAGACCCTGAATAGCCAAAGCAATCTTGAGAAAAAAGAATAGAACTGAAGGAATCAACCTTCCTGACTTCAGACTATACTACAAAGCTACAGTCATCAAGACAGTATGGTACTAGCACAAAAACAGAAATATAGATCAGCGGAACATAATAGAAAGCCTGGAGATAAATCCATGCACCTGTGGACACTTTATCTTTGATAAAGGAGGCAAAAATATACAATGGAGAAAAGACAGTCTCTTCAACCAGTGGTGCTGGGAAAACTGGTCAACTACATGTAACAAAAAAAAAAAAAAAAAAAGCAATTAGAACACTTCCTAGCAGCATATACAAAAATAAACTCGAAATGGATTAAAGACTAAAAACACATCTTCATCAAGACATTGAAGCAAGCTTAGCCGTGGCCCCTATGGTGATTCCAATGAAGAGAGAAAGGCAGGCATACCTTAGAGACTAAAGTAAAAGATCTCCAGGGAGCACTCCACACAGAAGAGGGATCACCACTACCAAGAGGGCACAGGGCCGCTGCCAATTGTCCTAGAGTCACCTGAAGTCCCTGGGATCCACTGCAAAGCTCCAAACCCAAGGAAAGGAAAGGAGGCCCTCTACCCAGAGACGAAGTCATTCCTCACCAAGTGCACAGCAGTCCTCCCTGGAGATTTGCTCTGCTCAACTCTGCCCCAGCTATTAATTCAGAACTGCAGACAGATCGTCTGCTTCTCACAGGCTGTTACTTGAGAGAATTAACACATTGGGTCACAGTGGTCTTCAGGGCCCTGGGAAAAATTATTGGACCAGATTCAAGTCCATGTTTCCCTTCTTTTTTTCTTTCCCTTTTTCTCCCCCTCCCTCTCCTTCCTCACCTCTCTCTTTCTCTACTCTTCTTGTGTTAGCTGGCAGCATTGAATGAAAACATCGTAATGATAATACCAGATGCTCAGAACAGACAAGTCAAATACCATTCTAACTCTCAAGGAATTCAGACTAGAGACGACATGCAAACACACACTACCATTTAGTGACTGTGATGTTGCCACAATGACATGTGCCAAGTGCAATGTGATCAGAAGAGGAGACACTGCACCAGTCAACCCAGGTGGGAGGTCCTCGACAACTCTGGGGAGTAACATGCAAAACCAGGGGCAGGCAAAATACAAGCATCAGGTCAGACTCGTTGGATTCAAGTCTTGAGTGAGCCCACTTGCTTGCTTTGTGACCTGGAGCCTCAAGCTAAATATAGATCAGCGGAACATAATAGAAAGCCTGGAGATAAATCCATGCACCTGTGGACACTTTATCTTTGATAAAGGAGGCAAAAATATACAATGGAGAAAAGACAGTCTCTTCAACCAGTGGTGCTGGGAAAACTGGTCAACTACATGTAACAAAAAAAAAAAAAAAAAAGCAATTAGAACACTTCCTAGCAGCATATACAAAAATAAACTCGAAATGGATTAAAGACTAAAAACACATCTTCATCAAGACATTGAAGCAAGCTTAGCCGTGGCCCCTATGGTGATTCCAATGAAGAGAGAAAGGCAGGCATACCTTAGAGACTAAAGTAAAAGATCTCCAGGGAGCACTCCACACAGAAGAGGGATCACCACTACCAAGAGGGCACAGGGCCGCTGCCAATTGTCCTAGAGTCACCTGAAGTCCCTGGGATCCACTGCAAAGCTCCAAACCCAAGGAAAGGAAAGGAGGCCCTCTACCCAGAGACGAAGTCATTCCTCACCAAGTGCACAGCAGTCCTCCCTGGAGATTTGCTCTGCTCAACTCTGCCCCAGCTATTAATTCAGAACTGCAGACAGATCGTCTGCTTCTCACAGGCTGTTACTTGAGAGAATTAACACATTGGGTCACAGTGGTCTTCAGGGCCCTGGGAAAAATTATTGGACCAGATTCAAGTCCATGTTTCCCTTCTTTTTTTCTTTCCCTTTTTCTCCCCCTCCCTCTCCTTCCTCACCTCTCTCTTTCTCTACTCTTCTTGTGTTAGCTGGCAGCATTGAATGAAAACATCGTAATGATAATACCAGATGCTCAGAACAGACAAGTCAAATACCATTCTAACTCTCAAGGAATTCAGACTAGAGACGACATGCAAACACACACTACCATTTAGTGACTGTGATGTTGCCACAATGACATGTGCCAAGTGCAATGTGATCAGAAGAGGAGACACTGCACCAGTCAACCCAGGTGGGAGGTCCTCGACAACTCTGGGGAGTAACATGCAAAACCAGGGGCAGGCAAAATACAAGCATCAGGTCAGACTCGTTGGATTCAAGTCTTGAGTGAGCCCACTTGCTTGCTTTGTGACCTGGAGCCTCAACGACAAGAGTGACATGAAGGTCATGCCCACCTCGTGATGCAGCTTCAGAAGGCCTAACAGTGCCCTGCACAGCATAGCCACACCAGTGAGCACCTATCCAGATAGCTGCACTCAGGTGGCACACCCTGTGTTCATGTAGATTCAAAATCACACAGCTATGACTGACAAGCCTCACAGGCTTGCCCCAGTCTGTTCACAAGCCCGGCCGTCATGCAACCCCATATTAGACTGGATTGGGTGTAGATGACCTCACCCCCAGCACAATCCCTGCCGAGAACGGTAATAATAACGGCAGAACAGTAATGAAAACACTCCTCCACCTCCACTCCCTCAACAGTTTACAAACAAATATCTGGAGACAAGGGTCTCCCACGTCTCTTCTTCACCAATAGAGCACCTGGACAAATGTTACATTACCTCTGTGGCCCTGGAGTCAAGAACTTTGTGAACCTTTTAAACGGGTGTGCCTATTTTTCACCAAGTTTCTTTGTTGGGGGTGGGGTGTTAGATTTTTAGTGACAAAATTCATAAACTAAAATTTGAGATTAATTAAAAATAAAAGAATGAACAGGGTTTTTAAAATTCAGATACAAATCCTAATGCAGGTGAATGTGTGGAGAAATGAGCACCCTCATGTCCTATTGGTGGGAACAGGTTTGATACAACCTTTCTGGAGAGCCCCTTGGTGATGTGTGCCAAAGGAATTACCTATGTTTTTACCTTCAACTTGAAAAATTAAACTTTAAATTTTACCAGTGATACTACTTGTAAATATTTATCCTAATAGTCATAATTGTACACAAAGATTTGTTTTCAAGTATGCTTGCAGCATAATCTTTTAGAATGTAGAAAATTTGGAAATAACATAAATATACAATAACAAATTCTCATTAAATATATTGATTTCATAAAATATGAAATTTACATGCAACCATTAAAAATTACCTATAAAGGAGTAACAATACAAAAAAGTATTTATGATATATTAGAGGATGAAAAAGTTTTAAAAACGATGTGAAAGCTGTGTCTGATTTTAGTCTAATTTAATTTTGTAAATTGAAAAAAAATATTTAAAAAAGAAACTAGACATATCCAATCCCAAATGTTAGTAGTAGTTATCTCCAAACTGTAGGATTACTAACAATTTGTGTGTGTGCATTCCTATACTTTCCAAATTTCCCATAGTCAATGTCCTATATAGTGGGAAAAAAAATGTTTAAAGCCTAAAGCTTAAAATTTAGGAGGTTTAAATTCAAACAATCACTTTTCCATGTGTGCTAGAATAAGCTACTTCACCATTCTAAATTTCATTTTCTTTCCATCTATAGAAAGTAGATAATCATACCTACCTCATAATGTTGGAGGAGATTAAACAGTACATGTAATGGGCTGTACATACAACATGAACCTGATAAATTTATGTTCCTCTCCCTTCTTCCTCCAGGAGTTCACCAAAGAGATGTTTAGTGCTAAAAGAGGAGGCAGGATTAGAGCTTAGGCAGGATCTTAGTGTAGGCCTGAAGTTAAACCAGGTGAGACGACATGAGAGAGGCACGTACATGGTGGAAAAACAAAGAAAAACACGAAAGTGAAAGCCACTCAGTCGTGTCCAACGCTGTGGACTGTAGCCTGTCAGGCTCCTCTGTCCACGGAATTCTGCAGGCAAGGATACTGAATTGCCGTTCCCTCATCTTTAGCATTTCTGCTGGAAAAAAAATTCATTATTATACTTAACAGTGTAACAAATTACTCCAAGATTTAATGGCTTAAAATGGCAATCCGCACGTCTTGGGTCAGAAGTGAGAGAGCAGCTTTGCTGGATGGCCCTGGCGTGGGAAGCTCTCACGAGGTTGCAGTCAAGGCGTAAAGCTGACCTGCAGGCTCTGAAGGCGTGAGGCTCTGACTCCACGTTGGCTGGTGCGCATGGCTGGCAAGCTGGCAGGAGTCACTGGTAGGCAGTGCCTGCTCCTCGCCTCGGGGATTCCTCGGTAGTGACTGGAGTGTCCTCTTTGGTGGCGCGCTTCCCCAGAGTGAGAGATCGCAGGAAGAGCGAGGAGGAAGCCGCCGCGCCTTTGACGGCCTAACCCGGAGCCCCGCTCGTTCCGCAGGGCTCTGCTGGTTCTCTGGGTCGGCGCCGTCCAGGGTGGGCAGGGGCCGCAGTGGGGCATGTCCCGTGAGGAAGCCACGCTCTCTGGGCCTTCTCGGAGGCTGGCTACCGCGATGACACACACAGCCCCTCTGCCTGGCGCAGGCTTGCCCCCGGGTGGGCACAGCGCACACCCTCCCTTCCTCCAGGTCTCTGCTCCGAAGTCCCTTTACTGGGGAGGCTTTTCCTAAACTTCCTCTAGAATGGAGTCCCTCCCACCATTCTCTCCTCTTAGCCTGTTTTATTTTTCCTTAGAGTACTTACTATAGCTAACATGGTACATACGGTTAATATTTGTTTGCAGTCTGTTTCTCACTGTTTCCCCCTCCCTAGTAAAATACAAGCATCCTGAAAGGCTTGCCATGACCTCTCCTGGTACCCAGGCAGAGCGCAGTAAACACATGGATGAGGCAGGACATCTCCTGATACTTCCCTTGAAGGGCTATTAATATCACCCACAAACAAACCAGTAACTCCCTCTTTGGTGCCACTGCCTTAGCTTGTAAATCCTTCTAAAACGGGTGGATCTAGCTTTCTGAATGCCTGCTCCTCCAACCCACCTCCTGAGCCCTTCCTTCCTGCCCTAGTGCCCTGCCTTCTCTATCCAGGCTTTCCTGTCCCTGGGTGCCTCCCTCTGACAGTCACAGGGTTGAGACTGCCTTATTCTAGTCCTTACCTCCTTAAGGCCTACAGAAAAAAATAACTCAGAAGCATATGTGCCCACACCCCTCTTCCCACATCCATGGCAAATATTGCTAAGCAAACAGGCCATCTCCAACTGTATCTGGGCCGATGAGCTAATGACACTTTGCCGGGAAGATAACTGATCTCTGTAGCTTAACACATGGTCAATTCTAGTAACAGGCACTGACTGTGACTGGGAAATCACAGAGATATTTGAATATGAGAAGGACAAATGAAACCACACAAGTAATGTATACTAACCACCGAGCAATTGTTTTAAGCAAATAATGTGGATTACTTCCAACACATAATCTTCATGATCATCTCAAGGAAGTCATGATTATTATCCCCATTTTACAAATGAGGAAACTAGGGCTCATAGACGTAAATAACTTACGCAGGATCACTCAGCTAAAAATTGGTACACCTAGTCTGAATTCAGGCAGTCAGGTCTGGAGTCTGCTCTTTAACCATTGTGATACTGTCTTAAGTTCTTCAATAACCAACTGGCTCCATGGTATCTTACAATGAAATGTCCAGTTGTCATGCCTAGGTGAGAGTCCCTAAGAATTGTCTGTCTGAAATTGCCCCTGGAGAACTCTCACTCGCCATTAGAGATCCAATTGACTTTTTACAACCTCTATGAAGTTTTCATTGATACATTTATGCCAGTACTGCTTGGATTTCTTACTATGATTTCACTTACCAGCCTGGAGTGCCAGCCCAACATTTTCTTGCAGGTCTTCTTTACTGCATCATGCCTGCATGCCTTTCTTTTTCTTTTTTTTTTTTAAAGATTTATTTATTTATTTATTTTGGGTGGGGGTCAGGTCAGGGAGGTTGGAGAGCGGGCGGGCCACTTCTATTGGTCTTTCATTTCTCTATTTTCATCCGTCTCTGTTCTTTGGCTCCTGTGGGCCTCCCATCGCGGTGGCCTCCGTCGCTGCAGAGCACTGGCTCTGGGCCCATGCGCTCCAGAGTTCCGGCTCGGTCATTGGACACATCAGTCCAGCCGCTCCGCAGCACGTGGGATCTTCCCAGGCCAGGGATCGAACTGGTGCCCCTTGCACTGCAAGGCGGTGTCCTTACCCACTGGACCACCAGGGGAAGCCCATGCCTGCATGCCTTTCTTATTTCTTAATTTTCACAGTTTTGCAAAGTATCTGGCCTAGAATAAGTCAGAGAAATAAATAAATATCATACCTACCTCCTCCATCGTGTGCTTTTCATTTCTCAAAGAAAGACTAAGTTTTATATGCCTATATAACAACTGAACACACATTGTAAATCAACTATACTTCAATCAAAAATTTTTTTAAAAAAATAGGCTAAGTTATACATGTTTATACCCAGGATATTATGGTCTTTACATCAAAATGAAGAAGCTAAGCAAACAAAGACTTCCGAGGAAATGCAGCACGGAAATCTTCTCTAGAAGTGAACTTCATGGAGAGTCATAGCCCAGAGCGTGACTGTGAGCATTTCGATTCTGTCCTAGGAAGGTCATGAGACATTGTATTTTAATACCCCTCTCACCAAGGCATCCCCAGGCAGAGTTTCTCCTCTGCTGAGCTTATAAACCCCCTGCCTTCAGCTCTTCTAGTTGCTTTGATAAAAGGAGGTTTAGAAAAGCTCTGTTTGGAAGGTCACAGAACTGACACCACAGCAAGAAATCAGCGTTAACTTCTACCAGCTCTTTCTGGCCACAGGGCTGTCACTCGCCATTAGAGATCCAATTGACTTTTTACAACCTCTATGAAGTTTTCATTGATACATTTATGCCAGTACTGCTTGGATTTCTTACTATGATTTCACTTACCAGCCTGGAGTGCCAGCCCAACATTTTCTTGCAGGTCTTCTTTACTGCATCATGCCTGCATGCCTTTCTTTTTCTTTTTTTTTTTTAAAGATTTATTTATTTATTTATTTTGGGTGGGGGTCAGGTCAGGGAGGTTGGAGAGCGGGCGGGCCACTTCTATTGGTCTTTCATTTCTCTATTTTCATCCGTCTCTGTTCTTTGGCTCCTGTGGGCCTCCCATCGCGGTGGCCTCCGTCGCTGCAGAGCACTGGCTCTGGGCCCATGCGCTCCAGAGTTCCGGCTCGGTCATTGGACACATCAGTCCAGCCGCTCCGCAGCACGTGGGATCTTCCCAGGCCAGGGATCGAACTGGTGCCCCTTGCACTGCAAGGCGGTGTCCTTACCCACTGGACCACCAGGGGAAGCCCATGCCTGCATGCCTTTCTTATTTCTTAATTTTCACAGTTTTGCAAAGTATCTGGCCTAGAATAAGTCAGAGAAATAAATAAATATCATACCTACCTCCTCCATCGTGTGCTTTTCATTTCTCAAAGAAAGACTAAGTTTTATATGCCTATATAACAACTGAACACACATTGTAAATCAACTATACTTCAATCAAAAATTTTTTAAAAAGATAGGCTAAGTTATACATGTTTATACCCAGGATATTATGGTCTTTACATCAAAATGAAGAAGCTAAGCAAACAAAGACTTCCGAGGAAATGCAGCACGGAAATCTTCTCTAGAAGTGAACTTCATGGAGAGTCATAGCCCAGAGCGTGACTGTGAGCATTTCGATTCTGTCCTAGGAAGGTCATGAGACATTGTATTTTAATACCCCTCTCACCAAGGCATCCCCAGGCAGAGTTTCTCCTCTGCTGAGCTTATAAACCCCCTGCCTTCAGCTCTTCTAGTTGCTTTGATAAAAGGAGGTTTAGAAAAGCTCTGTTTGGAAGGTCACAGAACTGACACCACAGCAAGAAATCAGCGTTAACTTCTACCAGCTCTTTCTGGCCACAGGGCTGTCGAGCTCAGAAGTGCCAGTGAGCTTGCCCGGAGAGCTGGACAGATGCAGTAATGCAATGAGAAAGCTGTGAAGACTGAGAGGCACATTCTTTTAAAAAGTGGGAAAAGCTTCCCGACCTACGAAGAGAAGGTGGACTTAAAGCATAAATGAATATGAAATTAGTGCCAACCTGCCCAGGTTGGGGCATCAGGTGGCATGATACAGTGTTCTTTAAGTTGACACCTGTGTCAAATAAAAAATGCTGTAACCTGGGGGACAAGAAATGTGACCTTCATGAAGACCATCGTCATTTTAGGACCTTGGTTACTTCCCCATGAAACGAAGGGAATGGGACATGTGAGGAAACATCCCAAACTTCGTAAAGATTGACTGAGTGTGATATCAATCATTCATGATTCAGAGGGTAATTCCTATTAGCCCTTAGCCCAGCTTGGCTATGGTCTGCATCTCTCTGCTCCAGGGTATATGTTTGACTTATCTCTGTATGTAGTCCTCATTGTACCTTGAGTAGTGGAGATAAGTACTTAGTAGATGAATAGTGAGTTTCATTAGATTGAATAGAAGTCAACTTTGAAACACTTTTTCCTATCAGAAACCCCACTGCATTTCAGATTGGACTAAAATATCTTTACTAACATAGACTGGCTCTCAGTCATAGCAGGGAGGGTCCTATTTTTCCAGAAATAGAGGGAGAAATGGAGAATTAAGTTATACATGTTTATACCCAGGATATTATGGTCTTTACATCAAAATGAAGAAGCTAAGCAAACAAAGACTTCCGAGGAAATGCAGCACGGAAATCTTCTCTAGAAGTGAACTTCATGGAGAGTCATAGCCCAGAGCGTGACTGTGAGCATTTCGATTCTGTCCTAGGAAGGTCATGAGACATTGTATTTTAATACCCCTCTCACCAAGGCATCCCCAGGCAGAGTTTCTCCTCTGCTGAGCTTATAAACCCCCTGCCTTCAGCTCTTCTAGTTGCTTTGATAAAAGGAGGTTTAGAAAAGCTCTGTTTGGAAGGTCACAGAACTGACACCACAGCAAGAAATCAGCGTTAACTTCTACCAGCTCTTTCTGGCCACAGGGCTGTCGAGCTCAGAAGTGCCAGTGAGCTTGCCCGGAGAGCTGGACAGATGCAGTAATGCAATGAGAAAGCTGTGAAGACTGAGAGGCACATTCTTTTAAAAAGTGGGAAAAGCTTCCCGACCTACGAAGAGAAGGTGGACTTAAAGCATAAATGAATATGAAATTAGTGCCAACCTGCCCAGGTTGGGGCATCAGGTGGCATGATACAGTGTTCTTTAAGTTGACACCTGTGTCAAATAAAAAATGCTGTAACCTGGGGGACAAGAAATGTGACCTTCATGAAGACCATCGTCATTTTAGGACCTTGGTTACTTCCCCATGAAACGAAGGGAATGGGACATGTGAGGAAACATCCCAAACTTCGTAAAGATTGACTGAGTGTGATATCAATCATTCATGATTCAGAGGGTAATTCCTATTAGCCCTTAGCCCAGCTTGGCTATGGTCTGCATCTCTCTGCTCCAGGGTATATGTTTGACTTATCTCTGTATGTAGTCCTCATTGTACCTTGAGTAGTGGAGATAAGTACTTAGTAGATGAATAGTGAGTTTCATTAGATTGAATAGAAGTCAACTTTGAAACACTTTTTCCTATCAGAAACCCCACTGCATTTCAGATTGGACTAAAATATCTTTACTAACATAGACTGGCTCTCAGTCATAGCAGGGAGGGTCCTATTTTTCCAGAAATAGAGGGAGAAATGGAGAATTAAGATTACCTACCTTACCTGAGGTATCTTTCTAGTAAATGGTAGAACGAAATACAAAACAGTTCTGTCACACTTTGGAATCTGTGGTTTTCTACTATACAAGGGGATATTTTACCATAGTCATAGGAAGTTAAATGTTCTATGTGTAAATAAAGTCTACAGACACAATTTGAAGATCCTTAATACTTGAATATCCCTAAAAATGAGTTCTCCATTAAAATATGGAAGGACATTTGGCAATACTAAACTTATGATGGGAAACAGAACTTGGGAATCCCAAATAACTTTCTTTCTGCCATCAGTGTGAATGAAGTGGGCCAACCATGTCCTATACACACGTTCTACAATTTCTCTAGTGTCCCTCATGAGACAGTGAAACCAGATGGACAACCTTCCCCACAGCTATTAATCAGCAGTGATGTCAGCATAATGAACTGTGCATTCTCTGTGGATTTTTCCCATAAACATAAAGCTCATAGGATAATAGGAAGGCTGTGAAAGCCCTGCATTAGGACATGATGTGCAGGGCCAGCCGTGGTGGGCAAAGGCATGGTGTTGGGCTACGAGGACCTAAAGCTATAAGATCTGACATCCCCCGTGCGCTGAAACTTGACCTAGAGCAATGATTTCCAACATTTGAAAAGTCACAGTGCCCTTTTTCAAATAAAGTCTTAATGGAACCCCAGTATAGAAGAGAGACACAAGCAGACCTGACTGAAGCTAGGATGGGAATCTTGTGGCCCCACCTTCTCTTTTGTTCCCTCCCTTTGAGATGACTCAAGACATTTCCCTGGAAGCCTAGGTCTTTACAGAACTCAGTGTGAAAATCCCTGATGCAAAAGAGACATTTCTAAGGTGACTTGTTTCCATATTAATACTTCATTCTCTTCTGACCATCATAAAACAAGAGATGGTCATTTTATCGTTTTGGTAAACAAGTTGACATCAATATGGAAAAACATCATACTTAAGAATGGATTAAGTTTTTTCCACATCTTGAAAGAGGACAATGTGAAATATTACTCAATAAAAATTGTTTTTAATTATTGCAAAGTGCCTGGGGATGTTTTCTGGTGGCCAGCAGTCTACAGGTCTAAGGGAGACACAACAATGTCAGCTTAGCTGAAGCATACAGAAAGGACAGAAGAGTTCCTTGGCATCTAGCCATCTCTCTGCCCAATGTTCAACAGGAAAGCAGCACAGAAAGAAATCTAGTAAAGTGTTGACAGAACTAATCAGGCTCCATTTTCCAGCTTTCTTTTACTCCCTGGACTAAGAAATTAGAAGGCTCTGTCTGAATCAGCTACACTTGGAGATTTCCCCAGAAGCACAGTTTTCCTGGGGAAATAAGCCGATGAAAGAAGAGGTTAACTATGTTTGATTTCCTCAAAGCCCACTTCCTGATTTCATATGAACTCTCTGATTTCTCTTAGACCTTGAGTCCATGGCTCAGTGACACTGAATTGCTATACACACGTTCTCTTTTGTGATGACAGTGAAACCAGATGGACAACCTTCCCACAGCTATTAATCAGCAGTGATGTCAGCATAATGAACTGTGCATTCTCTGTGGATTTTTCCCATAAACATAAAGCTCATAGGATAATAGGAAGGCTGTGAAAGCCCTGCATTAGGACATGATGTGCAGGGCCAGCCGTGGTGGGCAAAGGCATGGTGTTGGGCTACGAGGACCTAAAGCTATAAGATCTGACATCCCCCGTGCGCTGAAACTTGACCTAGAGCAATGATTTCCAACATTTGAAAAGTCACAGTGCCCTTTTTCAAATAAAGTCTTAATGGAACCCCAGTATAGAAGAGAGACACAAGCAGACCTGACTGAAGCTAGGATGGGAATCTTGTGGCCCCACCTTCTCTTTTGTTCCCTCCCTTTTGAGATGACTCAAGACATTTCCCTGGAAGCCTAGGTCTTTACAGAACTCAGTGTGAAAATCCCTGATGCAAAAGAGACATTTCTAAGGTGACTTGTTTCCATATTAATACTTCATTCTCTTCTGACCATCATAAAACAAGAGATGGTCATTTTATCGTTTTGGTAAACAAGTTGACATCAATATGGAAAAACATCATACTTAAGAATGGATTAAGTTTTTTCCACATCTTGAAAGAGGACAATGTGAAATATTACTCAATAAAAATTGTTTTTAATTATTGCAAAGTGCCTGGGGATGTTTTCTGGTGGCCAGCAGTCTACAGGTCTAAGGGAGACACAACAATGTCAGCTTAGCTGAAGCATACAGAAAGGACAGAAGAGTTCCTTGGCATCTAGCCATCTCTCTGCCCAATGTTCAACAGGAAAGCAGCACAGAAAGAAATCTAGTAAAGTGTTGACAGAACTAATCAGGCTCCATTTTCCAGCTTTCTTTTACTCCCTGGACTAAGAAATTAGAAGGCTCTGTCTGAATCAGCTACACTTGGAGATTTCCCCAGAAGCACAGTTTTCCTGGGGAAATAAGCCGATGAAAGAAGAGGTTAACTATGTTTGATTTCCTCAAAGCCCACTTCCTGATTTCATATGAACTCTCTGATTTCTCTTAGACCTTGAGTCCATGGCTCAGTGACACTGAATTGCTCAGGGAAGACACACACCTGTGAACAAACTGAAGAGTCATAGTACTGATGCCTTGCACAGAGATGACGCTTTTCCATCAAAGGCCTTCCACAGATTATTACCATGCATGGTAATAAATACCTACCATGTCTTCAAGTCTATCTCTAGTCCCTATCATGATAGGTGAGTTAGGTATTATTCCTCAACTTTGCAGAAGTGGAAACTGAGCCAGAACAAGAATAATTGCCTTACCCATAAATAGCAGGCTTCCATTTTGAATTCAGGACTCTTGGACATGTAATCCCTAATTTGACTGCCTCCCAAGGCAGCGCATTCCATTTAAGTCCTTCTTAGGCATGGCACAGTATTATAAATCACCTCAAGAGTCACAAATGTGGTCCTAGCCAAAACAAATTCTCTTCAAACAAGAGACTGGAGAAGAAGTATGTTGATCTTCAGAACTCAGGGTGGACAGGTGGCATCATCCTTTCTCGGGGATGGGTAGACTGACCAGTTTAAGCTTTCCAGGTGTTTGGGAAAGATTGTGGTCTCTGTAAGCATGAAGGAGTGTGTCTGTTATACTAAAGGCAATAGGGAAACACTGAACCTTCTGTAATCGTTTGCAGCAGTGGGAATTGAATGTCTAGAAAGGCTTAGCATCTTGTGCAAGGTCATTGGTCTCAACCTTGGCCTCAGGATATGTTTCACGCTCCCTGCAGCATCAGCTTCAACTGGTCAGAAATGCATAATCTTAGGCCCAGGTTCACTGACTCAGAAAATGGTTTGAACAAGATCCCCAGGTAATTCACAGGTGCATCAAAGCTTGAGAAGCACTGCTCTAAAGCAGGTGTACTTTACGGGCTCATCTGCCACAATGTTCAACAGGAAAGCAGCACAGAAAGAAATCTAGTAAAGTGTTGACAGAACTAATCAGGCTCCATTTTCCAGCTTTCTTTTACTCCCTGGACTAAGAAATTAGAAGGCTCTGTCTGAATCAGCTACACTTGGAGATTTCCCCAGAAGCACAGTTTTCCTGGGGAAATAAGCCGATGAAAGAAGAGGTTAACTATGTTTGATTTCCTCAAAGCCCACTTCCTGATTTCATATGAACTCTCTGATTTCTCTTAGACCTTGAGTCCATGGCTCAGTGACACTGAATTGCTCAGGGAAGACACACACCTGTGAACAAACTGAAGAGTCATAGTACTGATGCCTTGCACAGAGATGACGCTTTTCCATCAAAGGCCTTCCACAGATTATTACCATGCATGGTAATAAATACCTACCATGTCTTCAAGTCTATCTCTAGTCCCTATCATGATAGGTGAGTTAGGTATTATTCCTCAACTTTGCAGAAGTGGAAACTGAGCCAGAACAAGAATAATTGCCTTACCCATAAATAGCAGGCTTCCATTTTGAATTCAGGACTCTTGGACATGTAATCCCCTAATTTGACTGCCTCCCAAGGCAGCGCATTCCATTTAAGTCCTTCTTAGGCATGGCACAGTATTATAAATCACCTCAAGAGTCACAAATGTGGTCCTAGCCAAAACAAATTCTCTTCAAACAAGAGACTGGAGAAGAAGTATGTTGATCTTCAGAACTCAGGGTGGACAGGTGGCATCATCCTTTCTCGGGGATGGGTAGACTGACCAGTTTAAGCTTTCCAGGTGTTTGGGAAAGATTGTGGTCTCTGTAAGCATGAAGGAGTGTGTCTGTTATACTAAAGGCAATAGGGAAACACTGAACCTTCTGTAATCGTTTGCAGCAGTGGAATTGAATGTCTAGAAAGGCTTAGCATCTTGTGCAAGGTCATTGGTCTCAACCTTGGCCTCAGGATATGTTTCACGCTCCCTGCAGCATCAGCTTCAACTGGTCAGAAATGCATAATCTTAGGCCCAGGTTCACTGACTCAGAAAATGGTTTGAACAAGATCCCCAGGTAATTCACAGGTGCATCAAAGCTTGAGAAGCACTGCTCTAAAGCAGGTGTACTTTCACGAATGCCAGGCCTCTGCGTGCTGTCAAATGTCTGCATATTCGGACTTCCTGCAAGTCGAGGAGGCAAACGGATAGTGAGAGGGAATACGTGATTTCCTTTAGGCGTGGTTATGTCAATGTCCCTCGCTACAGGCTCCGCCTGGCCAACCAAACAATTATCAGCTCCCTGGCAGGTGGAGGCCGAGCCCCCAGACTGGCCCACTTGCAGTACAGTACATGTTTGATTAATCACTGTTTCCAGAGGCACCTCATCAATCACCTCAACGCGTCCAGGAGAAAAAGGTCCTAGTAGCTGAGCGCTCAGCACAGAGAACCACCGAGGTCCCGAGCCACCGATAGGGTGGTCGCATGGAGTTGGGATGAGGAAGGTTGGGACTAAGGAGCATTAGGCATTCACCCCGCTGCTCCGATTGGTAATTAAGTGACTCGTCTACTGGCGGACAGTCCTGCATGTTCCCCGAGGCATCTGTTAGTTCTTCGAAAACCACTACTGACAAAATGAGGTTTGCCCTTGGTACACAGATAATGAGCCTGAACTTGACAGGTGTGGCGCGATTAGAAAATTTCTACATGAAGCTCATTCTGCTAGCCACTCCACAGTAAACAGACTCATTAGAACTTGCAGGTCCCTGGAGGCAAAGCATGTTTGACATTATTAATTGGCTTTTCTGTTATAAGGAGTCTTCAGAACTCAGGGTGGACAGGTGGCATCATCCTTTCTCGGGGATGGGTAGACTGACCAGTTTAAGCTTTCCAGGTGTTTGGGAAAGATTGTGGTCTCTGTAAGCATGAAGGAGTGTGTCTGTTATACTAAAGGCAATAGGGAAACACTGAACCTTCTGTAATCGTTTGCAGCAGTGGGAATTGAATGTCTAGAAAGGCTTAGCATCTTGTGCAAGGTCATTGGTCTCAACCTTGGCCTCAGGATATGTTTCACGCTCCCTGCAGCATCAGCTTCAACTGGTCAGAAATGCATAATCTTAGGCCCAGGTTCACTGACTCAGAAAATGGTTTGAACAAGATCCCCAGGTAATTCACAGGTGCATCAAAGCTTGAGAAGCACTGCTCTAAAGCAGGTGTACTTTCACGAATGCCAGGCCTCTGCGTGCTGTCAAATGTCTGCATATTCGGACTTCCTGCAAGTCGAGGAGGCAAACGGATAGTGAGAGGGAATACGTGATTTCCTTTAGGCGTGGTTATGTCAATGTCCCTCGCTACAGGCTCCGCCTGGCCAACCAAACAATTATCAGCTCCCTGGCAGGTGGAGGCCGAGCCCCCAGACTGGCCCACTTGCAGTACAGTACATGTTTGATTAATCACTGTTTCCAGAGGCACCTCATCAATCACCTCAACGCGTCCAGGAGAAAAAGGTCCTAGTAGCTGAGCGCTCAGCACAGAGAACCACCGAGGTCCCGAGCCACCGATAGGGTGGTCGCATGGAGTTGGGATGAGGAAGGTTGGGACTAAGGAGCATTAGGCATTCACCCCGCTGCTCCGATTGGTAATTAAGTGACTCGTCTACTGGCGGACAGTCCTGCATGTTCCCCGAGGCATCTGTTAGTTCTTCGAAAACCACTACTGACAAAATGAGGTTTGCCCTTGGTACACAGATAATGAGCCTGAACTTGACAGGTGTGGCGCGATTAGAAAATTTCTACATGAAGCTCATTCTGCTAGCCACTCCACAGTAAACAGACTCATTAGAACTTGCAGGTCCCTGGAGGCAAAGCATGTTTGACATTATTAATTGGCTTTTCTGTATAAGGAGTCAAATAGATGAAAAGGTTTATCAAGCTGAAATAATTAATTTTGCCTGAATTCGCTGACAGTTCATTTCTCCTGTAAAAGACCATTTTAAGGTCCCTTTTTTTTTTCAAATTTCAAAGTTCAAAAGACATAATAGTGGCAAAAGTGAAGCTTTTTAGTAAATTATAATTAAAGGGAATTTAATTAACTGAGACCTGGGGAAGGGGAAATAAAGGAATTGCTATCTGTGTCTATACAGAGGTCTAGATGGTTGAACATCTCATGACTTAATAATGCATTAATTTTAATCTAATCAAAGTATAATAAAAGAGGTAATTATATGTTTAAAAATTACCAGACTCCAATAGTGGGATTTAAAACACTTAATACTTGCCCAGTTTCTCGTTAGCAAAGTTATAATTGTTGTTCTCAGATTCTGCTTATGTAAAGATGGGGGTTACAGGCAAGAGGTTAATTGAATAAATCATTGTAAGAACCCATGTTGAAACTATGATGAACTACAAAGTTTGCATTCCCTGGCTGCAAATGATTTCTTCTTCCCTTTTTTCTCCATGTCTTTCTGTGTCTCTCAAAATAGCAAATTATTTCCATTCCTTTATGTGCTCCTGAATGCTCCCACGCCCACTCTTTGCCCCACAAAGCCAAAATCCAGTTCACATGAGATTCTGTAAAGCTCTCACCTCCAACAAGGCATTTTGTAGTTTCACCGTGAGAACTCCCAGCCTCAAGCAATGGGTGATAAGGTGCCAAGCTGGACTGGGTGAAGAGATTCATGATCTCTCCAAGAAGTCATACAGCAGTGGGGTTTTGATTTCTGTAAAGGCCAATGTGCCTGAACCCTTCTTGATTAAAGACTGAGTTCTTGGAAATATCTGAAAGGGAATAGTTGTTTTGTAGCAAAGAAGCATCTTGCCAGATAAGCCAACATACTCATTTCATAGTTCAAAGGTGATCCAATACTCCCTACGCCTCTCTGCCCCTGATGAAGTCAGAACTGGAGCAGGGGAAGCACTCAGTAGAGGAGCTATGGAGAGCGGGTCTCCATACCTATTCCTTACCTACTCGGTGGTGTCAGACCAGCTCCTCAGGCCGTCACCTCTTTCCGTCACAGACTCGGCCCAGGCAGCCCGAATATCTTCACCCAGCCCACCTCTGCTCCTCGATTCCGCCCCATGGTGACTGGCCTCCTAAAAACCCAATGGCAATGTTGGTTCTTTTCAGCTTTTCATTGACGTTTTTCTTATCAGAAATACCTGTTGACTGTCTTCATTAAACAGCAGAGCATTTATAGAGTCTCCCTGTTTACTCCCCTTCTTTGGTTGGAAGCAAGAGGTTGGTTATGAGCTGAGACTCCTTATTACATTCCTTCAAGTAGTGTCTTTTAAATGTGCTCACATTCAAGTGAAAATTAACACAGGAAGATTCACGTCCTGTTGCATCATTTTGAAAAATACAAGATCTGTTCTACCTTTTGCCAATACGTCCTTAGGTACCTTCACCAATGAGAAAGGGGAGACATAGGAGACTTAGTGGTCTCTTTACACACACCATTTCGCTTCTCAGAACAACTGAGTGAGACTGCCCTCATACGATAGATGAGTTGGCCGAGGCCCAGGAGCAGTAAGAATGCTCTTGAAGATCACACAGTTTAGAAGCAGATCGTCTGCCTGACCTCAAGTCTCACTTAATTTCCATTAGAAGAGAGTAACCCAAAAAGTTACAGACATCAGATTCTCAAACTGTAAATACTTGTAACATTTACCAGAGAGCTAACATCTGGGGTAAGAAATGTCAATAACCCAGAAAGCAAATATCTACTTTCTTGCACGGAGAAATACTCACAAAGATGTATTAAAAAGAAATCCTGGGAAACTTGAGATCTTCCAGTTCAACAGTCACAAACTTATTGTTGATCCTATTTCTCACTCCTGCTTCCTCGTGTGAGTCCCTTCATTAAGGATCTCTGAACGTCCAGAGGCCCCCGTGATTGGAGAGAGGTGGGGTGGGAAGAGGAGGAGGTTTCGTGCCAGGAGCCAGGGCCTGTGCTGCTCTCACTCACCAGCATGTTTTCTTCTGAAGTCAATATGTTGTTCCATTTCAAACACGCTTAAAGAAAACATAAATTGATTTATTTACAATTCTGAACTACTTATCAAACAGTAACGATCAGTGCCTGGTAAAACACAGAATGAAAATACGCCATGCAATGCTTAGTCATTCTGCTAATGGAACTAGTATTTCTCCACTCTGCCTCTCGTTTTCTCGTTCCACTCTCTCACCCTTCGCCTCTCTTTCTTTCTGTAATTCTTCCTGCTAAGAATTAGAAACCCAGACGGGGCCTACGTAAGTGTGGTCAGTTCCAAAGACTCCAGAGAAAGCCCACATCTACCCAACACCTCCTTTTCATTCATTAACCCACCAGGGGCCAAGACTAATTAGATCAGCCTGCTCATTTTGAGCCGATAATTGATTTAAATAGGTTGCTCATTTGAAATAGAAGAAAAGCCTGCTAAACATTTGGTGCCGGGATTTTTTTTCTTCCTTCCCCGCAACTTTCAATTGCTTGTGCAATGTAGCATAAAATGTAGCGGTCTCCCTTTTCTTTTCTCTCTTTTTTTAAAGGGGCCATAAAATTAATTACAATAAGTAGGCAACGGGCAGGGGCAGAGGGTTAACTGATGGCTCTAATGAGCTGCGGAGCTTTGGGAAAGCCGGACCACTCATGCTGTTTGCGGGCTGCAAGGGGGCCGTGGCTTCCAACAGGAGCATAGCCTAAAGAGGTCCTTCAGACTGATTCTGTCTTCATGGCAACCAAAGTTAGCTTTGATAAGCTTCAAACAAAAGCAGCCTTCCTTTTTGGAAGGTGAAGACGTTCTAGAATTGTTTCCTTACCATTAAGCAAGAAAAGGCCTTCAAAAGGCCATTTCCTGATACACTCCCCGCCCACTCTCCGGGCTCCTGTTTTTGACACAATTTGTGAGTGGGAGAGTTAGAGGAAAACTTGGACCTGCTCTGTATTCTGAAGATCTTTCCCTTCTCAAAGGGTCTTTCATGACCTGTCCTGAACCATATTTATTTATTTTAAGTGTGGATCAAAAACGTTTAGACTAGGTTTCTCTCGGAAACTAAATCGTCCTGCTAGTTTATACTATTCGGCTGACTGTACCCCATTGACACAATGAAAAGAGCTTTTGTCTGCAGCCTGGAGGGCAAGAGGTGGAAGCCACACTTGTGATTTGCTCTGTAAATTTTATTTTGCAGTGTTTCCTATCACAGGAAGAAGAGAGGGTTCGATTCGCTGAGGGGACTGGGGAGGGTTGCAAGATCTTTAAACGTAAATAAAACGATTGGAAATAGAAAAGTTACCCCCAAACGGCGCCATGCTATACTTCAGGTCTTCCTAAGTTCTTGCTTTAAAAGCAACATGAGCCACAAAAGCACATGCGCTTCAGAGGCAGACCGAAGATTCTACCCTGATTCAGCCACTTCTGCACTCTGTATAGGGTCACTTGCTCTCTCTAAAATCGCTTTCCCTGTAAAATAAAGACACTAAAGCCTAGTTTGGAGGCACATCTCAATGGTTAGAGACAATGTCAGAACCTAGCACAGCGCCTAGTTTTAATAAGCACTCATGAACCGTACCTGTAATGCAAAACTAGCTTCCTAATAACTAGAGAGGGTCACTCATCCTGGTTTTGTTGTCTGAATCCGGGCAGTTTAGAAGCAGGTGTTGCTGGATTGCACACAGGGCCAGCCTCAAGGGTGTACAGCCTGAGCAGAGGCTCAGGACCTGACCCTCAGAAGGAGTCCGCTGCTGCTGTCTTAAATGCTTAATTATTGAACAGCGGACCCTACCTTTTCGCTTTGCCCTGGGTGCCACAAATTATGTGGCCCGTGGCTTCCAACAGGAGCATAGCCTAAAGAGGTCCTTCAGACTGATTCTGTCTTCATGGCAACCAAAGTTAGCTTTGATAAGCTTCAAACAAAAGCAGCCTTCCTTTTGGAAGGTGAAGACGTTCTAGAATTGTTTCCTTACCATTAGCAAGAAAAGGCCTTCAAAGGCCATTTCCTGATACACTCCCGCCCACTCTCCGGCTCCTTTTTTTGACACAATTTGTGAGTGGGAGAGTTAGAGGAAAACTTGGACCTGCTCTGTATTCTGAAGATCTTTCCCTTCTCAAAGGGTCTTTCATGACCTGTCCTGAACCATATTTATTTATTTTAAGTGTGGATCAAAAACGTTTAGACTAGGTTTCTCTCGGAAACTAAATCGTCCTGCTAGTTTATACTATTCGGCTGACTGTACCCCATTGACACAATGAAAAGAGCTTTTGTCTGCAGCCTGGAGGGCAAGAGGTGGAAGCCACACTTGTGATTTGCTCTGTAAATTTTATTTTGCAGTGTTTCCTATCACAGGAAGAAGAGAGGGTTCGATTCGCTGAGGGGACTGGGGAGGGTTGCAAGATCTTTAAACGTAAATAAAACGATTGGAAATAGAAAAGTTACCCCCAAACGGCGCCATGCTATACTTCAGGTCTTCCTAAGTTCTTGCTTTAAAAGCAACATGAGCCACAAAAGCACATGCGCTTCAGAGGCAGACCGAAGATTCTACCCTGATTCAGCCACTTCTGCACTCTGTATAGGGTCACTTGCTCTCTCTAAAATCGCTTTCCCTGTAAAATAAAGACACTAAAGCCTAGTTTGGAGGCACATCTCAATGGTTAGAGACAATGTCAGAACCTAGCACAGCGCCTAGTTTTAATAAGCACTCATGAACCGTACCTGTAATGCAAAACTAGCTTCCTAATAACTAGAGAGGGTCACTCATCCTGGTTTTGTTGTCTGAATCCGGGCAGTTTAGAAGCAGGTGTTGCTGGATTGCACACAGGGCCAGCCTCAAGGGTGTACAGCCTGAGCAGAGGCTCAGGACCTGACCCTCAGAAGGAGTCCGCTGCTGCTGTCTTAAATGCTTAATTATTGAACAGCGGACCCTACCTTTTCGCTTTGCCCTGGGTGCCACAAATTATGTGGCCCATCCTGATGGCACACCCCTCTCTGTTAATGCTGTCCCTGCCAATTTGGTCTCTTGAAGAGTCTCCTTATATGAGGTCACGTTTGCGTTGGTGGCACACTGCTTCTGCACTTATAAATCACATTCTTTCTGCTCTTCCACAAATTAGAACCAGAGGTGTAGCCTCTCCATTCCTTTGGACCCCAGGCCTGACTGCCAAGAAAAACTATTCAAGAGCACATGCTAGTGGCCGAAGGTCAGAATGGCACCTATGCGGGCCCATCGCAGACCCGCTGGGAAGGCTTGTGTCTCTCAAATAGAGGACAGAGCCCTGGGCCAGCAGACACAATGAGGACTGAGCACCCCTTTGTTAATTCAGCATTCTTGTGGTGGATCGTGTGCACCGTTAATGACAGACGAGTTGTGTTCCAGGTATTTTTTTTCAAAGCAACCAGTTGTGAAATATCTTGAGAAAACACTGCCAATCTCCAATCCTAATGACAGAGACACCGAAGGTAAATAAAATGAATATTTATGGGATACCTGATTGCCTAAATGAGTTCCCTTAGGTATGAATAATCGAATGTGTGTATGCTAATTAATTGGGGAAAGCCAGTAGGTAACTCCTTTTTATTTATGTTAGCCTCATTTTATTTCATTTCTTAGAACTATTACGGTTCCCAGTCATTTCCTATGCTTCAGTAAAGTTGAGTGTCATTGAAAGAATTAATAGGCGTCATGAGTCTTAATTTCAATAAACGTATAAGCTAAGGAGGAATACGTAATGATGGATCTTAGGACGTATTGAGTTTTCCAAACAAAAACTATAGTTCATTGGTGCCTACTGCTGGTTAGTTTTTTCATATATGTCTCCTGATTTAATTCCTATACTAACCCTATAAGGTGTTAGATACTGTACAACTATCTCCATTTTACAGATGTGGAAACTGAGATAAGAATTACGAGGACTGATCATGGCTATGTGACTAAAGTAATTGAAGCACAGACTCAAATTTGGCCTGCTTCAAAGAAAAAAGCTCTTCCAGAAAGGGAGCACAGACTTTCACCTGGAATAGAAGGTTTGGGAAGCACAGTCCCTTCCTCATCATGTTGTAAACATGGTCCATGAGGACTTCAACCTGAAGTTGTCATGGTTCTCAAAGAGCCGCTAAAGTCAAATTGGTCAAAGTGACTACTTTGTTTAGGATATAGGCTTTTAAAATAGTTTTTATTTTAGAACAGCTTTGATTTGCTTAAAAAAATACACAGGCGGTACAGAAAGACCTCATAGGCCCCCCTCTTTCCATGCCCAGGTTTTCCTGTTTTTAACATGTTGCGTTCCTATGGTCTGTCTGTTATAATTGGTGAGCCAGTACTGACATATGATCATTAAATAAAGTCCATAGAGTTTGCTCTCTGCCTGTTTCTTCAATGGTTTTGACAGATGTGTGTCCAATATTCAGCACTGCGGTGTCCTATGGCTCAGGTATAGAGCTTTTCCTCCACCTGTTCATTCGTCCCCCACCTCCCCCACCATCCCGAGTCTGAAACTCTGGCAACCAACTGCTCTTTTTACTGTCTCTGTAGTTTTGCCTTTTCCAGAATGTCAGTTAGAATCATACAGCATAGTCTTTTCCAACTGTCTTTTTTGACTTAGAAAAATGCATTTAAGTTTCGTCCATGTTTTCCCATAACCTGATAGCTCATATATTTTTATTGCTCAATATTATTCCATTTTATGGGTTATCACAGATGATTTATCCATTCACCTATCAAAGGACATCTTGGTTGTTTCCAGCTTAGGCAATTATGAATAAAGGTGCTATAAACATTTGTACACATGTTTTTGTGTGGACATATTTTTAAGTAAATACCCAGGAGCCTGATTGCTGGATTCTATGATAAGCTTAAGTTTAGCTTCCTTAAAAATTGCCAGATTCTCTTCCAAAGCGGCTTCACTGTTTTGCATTCTCCCTCGCAATAAAGGAGAGTTCCTTTGGTCTGCATCTTTCACCAGCGTCTCATTGTTTCATGTTTTAGCATTCGAATGGGTGTGTAGTTGTATCTCATTGTTGTTATAATCAGCCATTTGTTCTTATTCAACTAAGTGTAGGCGCCACCTCCAAACTAGGAGGTGTATATCCCTTCATTTGCACAAGATAGTGCATTGAAATACACAAGAGAAAAAATGGCAACTACACGTTTTCACTCGTAATGTGAAATTTTCTATTCTTTGTGCATATTTTTATAAGTGTATTTATTTGGGGTCTTCTGAGCTGCATGGGCCTTTCTCTAGTTGCTGTGATGAGGGGCTACCCTCTTGCAGGCTTTAAAGATTTAGACAGCTTTGATTTGCTTAAAAAAATACACAGGCGGTACAGAAAGACCTCATAGGCCCCCCTCTTTCCATGCCCAGGTTTTCCTGTTTTTAACATGTTGCGTTCCTATGGTCTGTCTGTTATAATTGGTGAGCCAGTACTGACATATGATCATTAAATAAAGTCCATAGAGTTTGCTCTCTGCCTGTTTCTTCAATGGTTTTGACAGATGTGTGTCCAATATTCAGCACTGCGGTGTCCTATGGCTCAGGTATAGAGCTTTTCCTCCACCTGTTCATTCGTCCCCCACCTCCCCCACCATCCCGAGTCTGAAACTCTGGCAACCAACTGCTCTTTTTACTGTCTCTGTAGTTTTGCCTTTTCCAGAATGTCAGTTAGAATCATACAGCATAGTCTTTTCCAACTGTCTTTTTTGACTTAGAAAAATGCATTTAAGTTTCGTCCATGTTTTCCCATAACCTGATAGCTCATATATTTTTATTGCTCAATATTATTCCATTTTATGGGTTATCACAGATGATTTATCCATTCACCTATCAAAGGACATCTTGGTTGTTTCCAGCTTAGGCAATTATGAATAAAGGTGCTATAAACATTTGTACACATGTTTTTGTGTGGACATATTTTTAAGTAAATACCCAGGAGCCTGATTGCTGGATTCTATGATAAGCTTAAGTTTAGCTTCCTTAAAAATTGCCAGATTCTCTTCCAAAGCGGCTTCACTGTTTTGCATTCTCCCTCGCAATAAAGGAGAGTTCCTTTGGTCTGCATCTTTCACCAGCGTCTCATTGTTTCATGTTTTAGCATTCGAATGGGTGTGTAGTTGTATCTCATTGTTGTTATAATCAGCCATTTGTTCTTATTCAACTAAGTGTAGGCGCCACCTCCAAACTAGGAGGTGTATATCCCTTCATTTGCACAAGATAGTGCATTGAAATACACAAGAGAAAAAATGGCAACTACACGTTTTCACTCGTAATGTGAAATTTTCTATTCTTTGTGCATATTTTTTATAAGTGTATTTATTTGGGGGTCTTCTGAGCTGCATGGGCCTTTCTCTAGTTGCTGTGATGAGGGGCTACTCTTGCAGTGCTCAGGCTTCTCACCGCAGAGCCGGGCTCTGAGGCACGTGGGCTTTGGTCGTTGCAGCTCCTGGGCTCAGCAGTTGCCAT
Organism: Tragulus kanchil; assembly: GCA_022376925.1. Taxonomy (NCBI): domain Eukaryota; kingdom Metazoa; phylum Chordata; class Mammalia; order Artiodactyla; family Tragulidae; genus Tragulus; species Tragulus kanchil. The sequence goes on from JAIOJX010000026.1 coordinate 120,079,497, forward strand.
CCCAGGGCTCCAGAGCACAGGCTCAGTCGCTGTGGGATCTTCCCGGATCAGACATTAAACCCATGTCTCTTGTATTCACAGGCAGATTCTTTGCCACTGAGCCACCAGGGAAGCCCTTATTCTTTGTGTATATTCTTAACGTATATAATATTTTGTTAGCATAGAAGTTCTATATATTTTATAAATTAAGCATACTTACATTGTTGAGATTCATGTCCTCTCAGTTTTTTAACTGACAGAAGTGTTCTAGCAAAAGAAGATCCCACTGCCTGAGAGAACCATGGATTTATGAAGACATCAAGACAGAGACCTAATATTTCTTTCAAAAAGTGAAGCTTGATTTCCATTCAGTATTGAATTTGATATTTAAAAACTCTGAATTATGTCAAAGCTGAAGTTTATCTACGCTATTTTGTACTGGATGCATCTACTAGTGTGACAAATTGGGTGTTTTCCCAGAGCAGCAGTTGTCTGAATTCATCTGCAGGAAGAATATATACAGGTGTGCTTTCAGAATATTGTCAGAGGGGGCTTAGTTTTCCAAAGCAGTTTTCCTGTACCATTTCACTTTACATATGAACAGAATGACTACTGCTGTTTTATTGACAGATTCCTTTTCAAAACTGTGTTTTGAAAAACATTCTCTCGCAATAAAGGAGAGTTCCTTTGGTCTGCATCTTTCACCAGCGTCTCATTGTTTCATGTTTTAGCATTCGAATGGGTGTGTAGTTGTATCTCATTGTTGTTATAATCAGCCATTTGTTCTTATTCAACTAAGTGTAGGCGCCACCTCCAAACTAGGAGGTGTATATCCCTTCATTTGCACAAGATAGTGCATTGAAATACACAAGAGAAAAAATGGCAACTACACGTTTTCACTCGTAATGTGAAATTTTCTATTCTTTGTGCATATTTTTTATAAGTGTATTTATTTGGGGGTCTTCTGAGCTGCATGGGCCTTTCTCTAGTTGCTGTGATGAGGGGCTACTCTTGCAGTGCTCAGGCTTCTCACCGCAGAGCCGGGCTCTGAGGCACGTGGGCTTTGGTCGTTGCAGCTCCTGGGCTCAGCAGTTGCCATCCCAGGGCTCCAGAGCACAGGCTCAGTCGCTGTGGGATCTTCCCGGATCAGACATTAAACCCATGTCTCTTGTATTCACAGGCAGATTCTTTGCCACTGAGCCACCAGGGAAGCCCTTATTCTTTGTGTATATTCTTAACGTATATAATATTTTGTTAGCATAGAAGTTCTATATATTTTATAAATTAAGCATACTTACATTGTTGAGATTCATGTCCTCTCAGTTTTTTAACTGACAGAAGTGTTCTAGCAAAAGAAGATCCCACTGCCTGAGAGAACCATGGATTTATGAAGACATCAAGACAGAGACCTAATATTTCTTTCAAAAAGTGAAGCTTGATTTCCATTCAGTATTGAATTTGATATTTAAAAACTCTGAATTATGTCAAAGCTGAAGTTTATCTACGCTATTTTGTACTGGATGCATCTACTAGTGTGACAAATTGGGTGTTTTCCCAGAGCAGCAGTTGTCTGAATTCATCTGCAGGAAGAATATATACAGGTGTGCTTTCAGAATATTGTCAGAGGGGTCTTAGTTTTCCAAAGCAGTTTTCCCTGTACCATTTCACTTTACATATGAACAGAATGACTACTGCTGTTTTATTGACAGATTCCTTTTCAAAACTGTGTTTTGAAAAAAAAAGAAAAAACTGATATCAGTATTGAACTGATAACCTTTATACAGTTAGTTCTATCATTATTCTCATTTTATAGATGAGGAAACTGAAGCATAGAAAATTCAAATAACCTGCCAAATTCTCCCAATTTGCAATTGGCATAACCATGATTCACACTCAGGTGGAAATGCCAGAGTTCAAGCTCTTGCTCATTAGATTGTTGCACCTAAAATCACCTATGTGCTTTGTGAGGAGGCCTGTGTCTACATGATTTAGAGAAAAATTTGACCATTTTAGCAAAAGGAAAACCAAATTGTGGAATGCACCAACAATATAAATCTCTGTTTTCAAGTGCAGATATATGCTTTTTTCCAAAGCAATGTGTATTCAGGGCAGACCCTGGCAAAACTTAATCACTACACATCCTGTGTGTTTGATGGGATTTACTAACAGTCCTCTTTATATTCAGAGAAGACCTAAACCAAGGAAATCATAGTTATAAAAATACCACTTTTCACATCATGAGGGCAGTGTGAGAACCTGTCAGAAAAACACCAAAGAACAAGTCGATGTAGCCAGTAGAGGATGTGCAAGAAACATGCTCACCAGCCCCAAACCAAGGGATGGACTCAGAGACACAAAGCACAGTGAAAGTGAGACTTTTAATGACATTCTTGCAAGATCAGGTGTCTGGTGGGTAGGTACACCCAGGGCAGTTACAACAGCAATTTATTCCTTAACACGCAGGCCCCTTCCCAGGTTCCTCTGGAGTACTATGAACACTATGGGGTATACAATCTTCCCAAATGTCGCCTTCATTTGATTATTTCCTTATATGGTATCCTCCTTCAACAAAATCTTCCTTGCTAGTTTATTTCCCCCCGTAGGCACCCTCCAGGTGCATGAACTGTATCACATCCAGCAGCTACTTGTCTGAATTCTAGTGTGACAAATTGGGTGTTTTCCCAGAGCAGCAGTTGTCTGAATTCATCTGCAGGAAGAATATATACAGGTGTGCTTTCAGAATATTGTCAGAGGGGTCTTAGTTTTCCAAAGCAGTTTTCCCTGTACCATTTCACTTTACATATGAACAGAATGACTACTGCTGTTTTATTGACAGATTCCTTTTCAAAACTGTGTTTTGAAAAAAAAAGAAAAAACTGATATCAGTATTGAACTGATAACCTTTATACAGTTAGTTCTATCATTATTCTCATTTTATAGATGAGGAAACTGAAGCATAGAAAATTCAAATAACCTGCCAAATTCTCCCAATTTGCAATTGGCATAACCATGATTCACACTCAGGTGGAAATGCCAGAGTTCAAGCTCTTGCTCATTAGATTGTTGCACCTAAAATCACCTATGTGCTTTGTGAGGAGGCCTGTGTCTACATGATTTAGAGAAAAATTTGACCATTTTAGCAAAAGGAAAACCAAATTGTGGAATGCACCAACAATATAAATCTCTGTTTTCAAGTGCAGATATATGCTTTTTTCCAAAGCAATGTGTATTCAGGGCAGACCCTGGCAAAACTTAATCACTACACATCCTGTGTGTTTGATGGGATTTACTAACAGTCCTCTTTATATTCAGAGAAGACCTAAACCAAGGAAATCATAGTTATAAAAATACCACTTTTCACATCATGAGGGCAGTGTGAGAACCTGTCAGAAAAACACCAAAGAACAAGTCGATGTAGCCAGTAGAGGATGTGCAAGAAACATGCTCACCAGCCCCAAACCAAGGGATGGACTCAGAGACACAAAGCACAGTGAAAGTGAGACTTTTAATGACATTCTTGCAAGATCAGGTGTCTGGTGGGTAGGTACACCCAGGGCAGTTACAACAGCAATTTATTCCTTAACACGCAGGCCCCTTCCCAGGTTCCTCTGGAGTACTATGAACACTATGGGGTATACAATCTTCCCAAATGTCGCCTTCATTTGATTATTTCCTTATATGGTATCCTCCTTCAACAAAATCTTCCTTGCTAGTTTATCCCTTCCCCCAACACCCTATTAGCGTAGGCACCCTCCAGGTGCATGAACTGTATCACATCCACAATTAGACAAGTTCAGAGCCAGGGCACAGGCGACGGGTGGAGTCTTGTCTCTTCAGGATCCAGTCTGATCTCCTTCCCTCAACCCTAACTTTATCTAAAGGGTCCAGGCCTCGGCTTTGTCATGTCTGCAAGTTGAGCTTTTGGTACTTTTCCACTCAGAGCTAGCTATTTTGTCTTGAAAATGGACCACTTCAAGTTTCTATTTGTTCATGGCCTTGATCCTTCAAAATGAGATATTGGATAACACCGTCTTCCGTGTGACAACTGGACTACAGAACACTTGAAGAGCAAAGATTGAAAGTGCTGTGTAGGATTTTCCTCCCTTCTTCCTTACTTTTCTTCTCCCCCCTCCCTCTCTCCATTCCTTCTTTCTGAAATAAAAGAGAATATTAAGGATCTCACACTCAATTTGAGAAACACTGGTAGAAAATGACAGCACTAAAGAAAGTTAAGGAGGAAGGTACTTTCATAAAATACAAGAGAGCATTTTTCCTGAGGCAGAGTGACACAGCTGAGCTGGTTAGAAGTTTAGAGTTGGACTCACTCTTGAAAACTCAATGATGATTGAACCATGGAACTATGATGATTATGTGGTTGTCAGCCTTTGGTTTGGCCTCCAGCAATCTAGCACCTTCTAGTACTTTTTTCTTTGTTTTTTAGTCATGCCCTTTGTTTGGAAAAGCAATCTGATCTTATGGGATTACTAACAGTCCTCTTTATATTCAGAGAAGACCTAAACCAAGGAAATCATAGTTATAAAAATACCACTTTTCACATCATGAGGGCAGTGTGAGAACCTGCAAAAAAAGAACGAGTCGATGTAGCCAGTAGAGGATGTGCAAGAAACATGCTCACCAGCCCCAAACCAAGGGATGGACTCAGAGACACAAAGCACAGTGAAAGTGAGACTTTTAATGACATTCTTGCAAGATCAGGTGTCTGGTGGGTAGGTACACCCAGGGCAGTTACAACAGCAATTTATTCCTTAACACGCAGGCCCTTCCCAGGTTCCTCTGGAGTACTATGAACACTATGGGGTATACAATCTTCCCAAATGTCGCCTTCATTTGATTATTTCCTTATATGGTATCCTCCTTCAACAAAATCTTCCTTGCTAGTTTATCCCTTCCCCCAACACCCTATTAGCGTAGGCACCCTCCAGGTGCATGAACTGTATCACATCCACAATTAGACAAGTTCAGAGCCAGGGCACAGGCGACGGGTGGAGTCTTGTCTCTTCAGGATCCAGTCTGATCTCCTTCCCTCAACCCTAACTTTATCTAAAGGGTCCAGGCCTCGGCTTTGTCATGTCTGCAAGTTGAGCTTTTGGTACTTTTCCACTCAGAGCTAGCTATTTTGTCTTGAAAATGGACCACTTCAAGTTTCTATTTGTTCATGGCCTTGATCCTTCAAAATGAGATATTGGATAACACCGTCTTCCGTGTGACAACTGGACTACAGAACACTTGAAGAGCAAAGATTGAAAGTGCTGTGTAGGATTTTCCTCCCTTCTTCCTTACTTTTCTTCTCCCCCCTCCCTCTCTCCATTCCTTCTTTCTGAAATAAAAGAGAATATTAAGGATCTCACACTCAATTTGAGAAACACTGGTAGAAAATGACAGCACTAAAGAAAGTTAAGGAGGAAGGTACTTTCATAAAATACAAGAGAGCATTTTTCCTGAGGCAGAGTGACACAGCTGAGCTGGTTAGAAGTTTAGAGTTGGACTCACTCTTGAAAACTCAATGATGATTGAACCATGGAACTATGATGATTATGTGGTTGTCAGCCTTTGGTTTGGCCTCCAGCAATCTAGCACCTTCTAGTACTTTTTTCCTTTGTCTAATCTCCTTAAAGACCTGCTGGTATGACCTTCAGATTATGGAAGAAGTGATGGTTTGATTTCCTTGGCTCAGTCACAGCAGACATTGAAGCTTCTGACTTACTATCAGATTTTTTGCCCTGAAACAAGTCAGTCCCATGCTGTTAGAAGACTCAAGGTGTCCTGTGAAAAGACCCTCATGGGAAGGAACTTAAGTTTCCTACCAGCAATCAGTACCATCTTATCAGCCACATGAGTGAGCCACCTTGGAAGAGGAATCTCCAGCCAGAGTCAAACCTTAAGACAACTGCAGCCCCAGTTGGCACTGACTGTGACCTCATGAGAGTTCCCTCGTCACCTCAGTCCAATCATGCCTTTCCTGGATATCTAACAAATTAACAAATAATTGTTATTATTTTTTAAGTTAGTAAGTATTAGGGTAATTTGTTATGCAGCATTAGGTAACTGATTCTGTCAGAAATCCTGGATATTTGGTTAAAACTACAAAGGGCTGAGGCTACCACTCAGTTGAAAGGATGCAGGTTGGTAAGCAGAAAGCTATTTGGTGGGAGACTTAAGATATCTGGAGCTCTGATACTAGAACAAAGAGTGAAGTAAAGGATGACCTGAAGACTGTAGGTAAAACCCACTGTGTCAAAAACCACACGTCGGGCCCAAATTGACACTAAAAATGCCTGAACTAAAAAATACATGACTTCAAGATGGGTGGGACATACCTATGGATGATTCACAGTGATATTTGGCAGAAACCAACACAATACTATGAAGCAATTATCCTTCAATTAAAAATAAATAAACTTAAAATGCTTCAAATAAAAAGTGACTAAATTAATGTAAGACAAACTGGAAATTTTTTTTTCAAATACGTCTTGAAGGACAATAGGTTATCGAATTAGTGAAAAGAGAGAATGAAAAGAAGTAGAACATTCTTAGGAACATTTTAGTTTTATCAAACCAAGCATTTTTCCAAGTCTATATTCTTCAGATAACAGTTAATAGTAATAAAATCATTAAAGTAGCCCAAAGACTGAAGATATCTAAGGTACAGACAATGCAAGGTTAACTGAGGATGTTAGAATGAAACAGATGCGTTGATTGGCCAGGGATACAGATTTTCGCTGGAGGACAGAGGCATGTCCCAAAGAGGGTTTACCACATGAGGTACCAGGATATAAAGCCAGACTTGACATAACACTTTTTCCCAGATGTGAGCAGAAGGGATGCTAGGTGAACTCACCTGGTCGAGTAATACGAGCAACAGCAACGATAATACTACTGTAGGCAGCATTTACTCAATGCTTACTATGTGCACAAGCACTGTTACAATTCCTTTACAAGTACAAACTCATTGTCCACTTAATTAACTTAATAACCCAAACATCTGTCAGTTTGCTATTCCAGCTTCCTTCCTTTGAAGTCTGATTGCATTTCAGTGTCTAAATATATCCCTTTTAGAAGTTCCGTTGCTCAGTTGTGTCTGACTCTTTGCAACCCCATGAACTGCAGCACATTAGGCTGCCCTGTCCTTCACCATCTCCTAGAGTTTGCTCAAACTCATGTCCCTTGACTCAGTGATGCCCTCCAGCATTAGGTAACTGATTCTGTCAGAAATCCTGGATATTTGGTTAAAACTACAAAGGGCTGAGGCTACCACTCAGTTGAAAGGATGCAGGTTGGTAAGCAGAAAGCTATTTGGTGGGAGACTTAAGATATCTGGAGCTCTGATACTAGAACAAAGAGTGAAGTAAAGGATGACCTGAAGACTGTAGGTAAAACCCACTGTGTCAAAAACCACACGTCGGGCCCAAATTGACACTAAAAATGCCTGAACTAAAAAATACATGACTTCAAGATGGGTGGGACATACCTATGGATGATTCACAGTGATATTTGGCAGAAACCAACACAATACTATGAAGCAATTATCCTTCAATTAAAAATAAATAAACTTAAAATGCTTCAAATAAAAAGTGACTAAATTAATGTAAGACAAACTGGAAATTTTTTTTTCAAATACGTCTTGAAGGACAATAGGTTATCGAATTAGTGAAAAGAGAGAATGAAAAGAAGTAGAACATTCTTAGGAACATTTTAGTTTTATCAAACCAAGCATTTTTCCAAGTCTATATTCTTCAGATAACAGTTAATAGTAATAAAATCATTAAAGTAGCCCAAAGACTGAAGATATCTAAGGTACAGACAATGCAAGGTTAACTGAGGATGTTAGAATGAAACAGATGCGTTGATTGGCCAGGGATACAGATTTTCGCTGGAGGACAGAGGCATGTCCCAAAGAGGGTTTACCACATGAGGTACCAGGATATAAAGCCAGACTTGACATAACACTTTTTCCCAGATGTGAGCAGAAGGGATGCTAGGTGAACTCACCTGGTCGAGTAATACGAGCAACAGCAACGATAATACTACTGTAGGCAGCATTTACTCAATGCTTACTATGTGCACAAGCACTGTTACAATTCCTTTACAAGTACAAACTCATTGTCCACTTAATTAACTTAATAACCCAAACATCTGTCAGTTTGCTATTCCAGCTTCCTTCCTTTGAAGTCTGATTGCATTTCAGTGTCTAAATATATCCCTTTTAGAAGTTCCGTTGCTCAGTTGTGTCTGACTCTTTGCAACCCCATGAACTGCAGCACATTAGGCTGCCCTGTCCTTCACCATCTCCTAGAGTTTGCTCAAACTCATGTCCCTTGACTCAGTGATGCCATCCAACTATCTTGTCTTCTGTCGTCCCCTTCTCCTTCTGCCTTCTATTTCTCCCAGCATCAGGGTCTTTTCCAATGAGATGTCTCTTCACATCGGGTGTCCTTTTAGAAAAGGGCTTCTTTAATTACCACTATCCACATGCCTGCTGTGGGCCAGGAATTATATAATAGCATCTCCATATGCAATCACGTAGGTTAGGCAGATATATATAAATGAACCCAGCTCATAGTAGCATATCTCATCCTTCTAAAATCCCATGTCAGGATTATTATCTTCATTTTACAGAATAGTATGCCTTGACTCATAAAGATGAAATCACTTAATCTGGCCTCAAAGCATATACATAGCAGAAATAGAATTTAATATCCAGAATTTGTACCCCAAAACTGTATGCCCTTTCCTCTCTAGCATGTCGATTTAACAAGAAAAAAGACATGTTAGGAGTCTTGTTTTAAACAAGTGTTAGTTTCTGAAGCTAGCTACAAAATGAAAATTGCTTCTAACCTCGGATTCATGAAAATATATCAAATAGTAGTCTCAGTAAATAATGCATTGATTCCATATAACCATTTTTTATCCCAGCTCCTGCCTCCTCCAAAATCTTAGTGACTTAAAACACCAACCATATTTGTTTACTTATGATTCTGCAGTTTGAGTAGGGCTTGGGGAAGGTTAATATGCAGTGTTAGTTGGGTTTAGAATGAAACAGATGCGTTGATTGGCCAGGGATACAGATTTTCGCTGGAGGACAGAGGCATGTCCCAAAGAGGGTTTACCACATGAGGTACCAGGATATAAAGCCAGACTTGACATAACACTTTTTCCCAGATGTGAGCAGAAGGGATGCTAGGTGAACTCACCTGGTCGAGTAATACGAGCAACAGCAACGATAATACTACTGTAGGCAGCATTTACTCAATGCTTACTATGTGCACAAGCACTGTTACAATTCCTTTACAAGTACAAACTCATTGTCCACTTAATTAACTTAATAACCCAAACATCTGTCAGTTTGCTATTCCAGCTTCCTTCCTTTGAAGTCTGATTGCATTTCAGTGTCTAAATATATCCCTTTTAGAAGTTCCGTTGCTCAGTTGTGTCTGACTCTTTGCAACCCCATGAACTGCAGCACATTAGGCTGCCCTGTCCTTCACCATCTCCTAGAGTTTGCTCAAACTCATGTCCCTTGACTCAGTGATGCCATCCAACTATCTTGTCTTCTGTCGTCCCCTTCTCCTTCTGCCTTCTATTTCTCCCAGCATCAGGGTCTTTTCCAATGAGATGTCTCTTCACATCGGGTGTCCTTTTAGAAAAGGGCTTCTTTAATTACCACTATCCACATGCCTGCTGTGGGCCAGGAATTATATAATAGCATCTCCATATGCAATCACGTAGGTTAGGCAGATATATATAAATGAACCCAGCTCATAGTAGCATATCTCATCCTTCTAAAATCCCATGTCAGGATTATTATCTTCATTTTACAGAATAGTATGCCTTGACTCATAAAGATGAAATCACTTAATCTGGCCTCAAAGCATATACATAGCAGAAATAGAATTTAATATCCAGAATTTGTACCCCAAAACTGTATGCCCTTTCCTCTCTAGCATGTCGATTTAACAAGAAAAAAGACATGTTAGGAGTCTTGTTTTAAACAAGTGTTAGTTTCTGAAGCTAGCTACAAAAATGAAAATTGCTTCTAACCTCGGATTCATGAAAATATATCAAATAGTAGTCTCAGTAAATAATGCATTGATTCCATATAACCATTTTTTATCCCAGCTCCTGCCTCCTCCAAAATCTTAGTGACTTAAAACACCAACCATATTTGTTTACTTATGATTCTGCAGTTTGAGTAGGGCTTGGGGAAGGTTAATATGCAGTGTTAGTTGGGTTTAGTTGGGTAACTCTTTGCTGATGCCGTGTAGACTGGCATAATGCGTAAGATTGCACTTAGCTAAGGCTAAGCTTGGGGAGCCTCAGTGCTCCTTTATATGGCCTGTATTTCTATGTGGTCTATCACTATTCAATGACTTAACCTAAGTTTCTCTACATGATGGCTGAATTAGAGGTCAAAAGTAGGAGACACACAATCTCCTAAGGCCTTGCTTTGGTAGTCCAAAAGCATCATTTCAACTGTATTCTAGTGATCCAAACAAGTTGCAAAGCCATTCCTGATCAAGGGAAGGAAATGCACCCCACCTCTAGAAATAGAATTAGTTTATACGTACAAGAAAGAGAGAATTTCTTTTTTCTTCTTTAGAAAATGATCTACCACATTATGAAAGTGAAAGCGTGATTGGTCACTCAGTTGTGTGCAGTGAAAGTATTGTCAGTCAGTTGTGTCTGACCCCTTGCAACCCCAAGAATGTAGCTCACCAGATTCCTCTATCCATGGAATTCACCCGGCAAGAATACTGGAGTGGGTAGCATTCCCTTCTCCGGGGGATCTTCCTGACACAGGGATTAAACTTGGGTCTCCTACATCGCAAACAGATTCCTCACCATCTGAGACACCAGGGAAGCCCCCTACCACACTGCATATGCATGCTCAGCTGCTTAGTCATGTCCAGTTCTTTGTGACCCCATGGACTGGAGCCCACCAGGCTCCTCTGTCCATGGGATTCTCTAGTCAAGGATACTGGAGTGAGTTGCCATGCCCTCCTCCAGAGGATCTTCCTGACTCAGGCTAACATGCATTATTCAAGTTTTGATGCTGATATTTCCTTGGTCAACTAAGAGGTAGCTTGAATCAGTTACATCAGCCTTGTGCTGCCTTGAATTTCCTTCTGAGACTTGCTTTGCTGTTCCTCTTGCTTAGGGTTGTATTGCTTGGACTGTGATAGGCAATCTTTTTGTGCATATCTCAAGGGTAGACTTTTTCACAGCTTCGTATACTTGTGGGTCCCTTTCGTTATCAAACCTCCATAAAATGCTTGTTTGCACATTTCAGGAAGATGTGAACGTGCAGCCATTGTCCAATGGTATTTGCTTTTTGTTCCACAGCTTTATTTCCTTTATATCTTCTGCCTTCACAAAAATAGTTTGTATCAGTATCAAATCATAGTGTAAAATGTATTTAAATTGCAATTAAACTCAGTAAATGTAGTGCCAGCAAGGCACGTAGCTCAATTCACGTGATGATAGTGATGAACAGTGATGACCAAGGTCATGCTTCTGCAGTTAAAGGTCACTATGTCCCAAACACTGCTTGGCTGATGGTGTCAAATGCCGTAAATTGTAATCTGCATCTCAACTTCAAAGATATTTACGTGTCAAAAAATATGATATTATTGACTTTCTTCTGTGTGTCCAGTGATGTGTTAGGGACTGTCTGATAGATATATTTAAATGTCTAAAACATAGTGCTTATCGCAAGAAATGTAACAAAAAGAGCTGCGCAGATGAAGTAGATAACCATGACAAATGGCGTAGCATAAATTTCAAAGTAAATAGCAGGACACATCGGAGTTTGAAGGGATGTGAATGGTAGGGGCCATTCATCATATCTCTCTACATTTTATTGTCTCTTCATATATTTTCCCCATTTTCTATATTTTGGTCATTTTCTTATTAATAAAGAGAAAGAAAGAAATTTTATTATACTTAAAGTATTAATATTTTGTGAGTTAAGAATTGTTGTTCTAGTTTGTGACTTATTTTTAAATTTGTCCAGAAACCTTTGACCATATAGAATTTTGCAAGTATCTCATTTTAGAAATATTTATCTTATCTTAGAAATATTCTGGATATTCTCCCATATCTCCTAAAATTTTTTAATTTTCTCTTTTCACAGTGAGACTTTTACTATCCTTAATTTGTCTTTTGTGTATGGTGTGAGGTAAGGATTTAATTTTCTCCACATGAATGACCAATTATCCCAGGATAGTTTGTCAAAAATCAATCCTTCCTCACCCTCCTGATTTGTAGGTTCAGTCAATTCAGAGAACAAAGCTGATGGAATAAAACTCTGACTTCTTGAAAACAGAATTCTCCCTGACTACTAAAATCCCTTGAGAAAAAACTCATAATCAAAATGCTTTCAGGAAGATGTGAACGTGCAGCCATTGTCCAATGGTATTTGCTTTTTGTTCCACAGCTTTATTTCCTTTATATCTTCTGCCTTCACAAAAATAGTTTGTATCAGTATCAAATCATAGTGTAAAATGTATTTAAATTGCAATTAAACTCAGTAAATGTAGTGCCAGCAAGGCACGTAGCTCAATTCACGTGATGATAGTGATGAACAGTGATGACCAAGGTCATGCTTCTGCAGTTAAAGGTCACTATGTCCCAAACACTGCTTGGCTGATGGTGTCAAATGCCGTAAATTGTAATCTGCATCTCAACTTCAAAGATATTTACGTGTCAAAAAATATGATATTATTGACTTTCTTCTGTGTGTCCAGTGATGTGTTAGGGACTGTCTGATAGATATATTTAAATGTCTAAAACATAGTGCTTATCGCAAGAAATGTAACAAAAAGAGCTGCGCAGATGAAGTAGATAACCATGACAAATGGCGTAGCATAAATTTCAAAGTAAATAGCAGGACACATCGGAGTTTGAAGGGATGTGAATGGTAGGGGCCATTCATCATATCTCTCTACATTTTATTGTCTCTTCATATATTTTCCCCATTTTCTATATTTTGGTCATTTTCTTATTAATAAAGAGAAAGAAAGAAATTTTATTATACTTAAAGTATTAATATTTTGTGAGTTAAGAATTGTTGTTCTAGTTTGTGACTTATTTTTAAATTTGTCCAGAAACCTTTGACCATATAGAATTTTGCAAGTATCTCATTTTAGAAATATTTATCTTATCTTAGAAATATTCTGGATATTCTCCCATATCTCCTAAAATTTTTTAATTTTCTCTTTTCACAGTGAGACTTTTACTATCCTTAATTTGTCTTTTGTGTATGGTGTGAGGTAAGGATTTAATTTTCTCCACATGAATGACCAATTATCCCAGGATAGTTTGTCAAAAATCAATCCTTCCTCACCCTCCTGATTTGTAGGTTCAGTCAATTCAGAGAACAAAGCTGATGGAATAAAACTCTGACTTCTTGAAAAACAGAATTCTCCCTTGAGAACATAAACTCATAATCACACTTTTATGGAAACACTGAAATATGGATGGGATATAGTCTAAAATACTCTAGTTTTTGATAATTCTTAATCTTTGAATGTCAAAAATGGGTTCTGATTAAACCTCTTGGTCTCTCTCTAAAAAGAAAAAAGTAAACAAACACATTAAAAATGTACTTGGAGCTTATCCGTGGGACTCTTCCTCCTGAGTTTAGAGTAGGAAAATTGGGAGTGTTAGCACCTTAATTGAGCTCACAGGTGATATATGTCATAGCCAGAAAAAGAATCCATATCTCTGATGTCTCTACTTTGTACCATTGCATACGCATGCTCACAGTTGAGCCATGAAAGTAGAACAGAGAAACACCACAAACTGTGATCACATGCTCAAAATGACCAAAGAATTGACACTAAAACAAAAATGCAAGTTTCATTCCTGATCTAAATTTAACAATGAATTGTGTATCACAGATGGAATCGTATAGTTATAAAGAAGAAATTAAATTTGAGAGGATTTAACTTTAATTTGTTTATTGGGTCTGCTCCCCATTCAGCTGGAAGGTCATTAAGTCACAGATTATTTCTAGATTGATATATGGCTTTGGCACCCTATAAATAATCATTGGAAGACATAATTTGTTTGTTATATGCAAATTACCTAGACGAGCTTATTAAAGATAAGGTTGAACTGGTATCAAGTTTAACTCAGGACAAACCAAGAAGGATTAGAGTACTTTGTGATTGATTGAGTCAGGAAGCTGAAAACCAGCAACTAGACAGATTGATGTGTTCAGCAGGAAAATTTGAACCAAGAGTCATCACACGCAATGTAGGAAGTTCCAGTTAATAAATAAACCAAAAAAAGAATGATCTGACTTTGAAGGGATAGAATGATAGAAGCTTCATCCAGGATATTAGAGAAATTTGAGATTAAAGGTGTTTTAAAATGGTAAAAAATCAAAAACTGTGGAAATGAGCCCAGTTGGGCAGTAAATGAGGATTGAAGGTTATCACAAGTCTACTGGTGGTTTTGGTGAGACTGATCCAGGTATTTTTCTCCGTTTCTCCTTCTGAGGGAAGAGCCAAACTACTCAGCTCCCTGAGCCCACACTGCCAGATCTACAAAGGCCTAGTTCCATCCAAGCTGGATTGATGCAAAGCTATATCCTGAGAAGCTCATAACCTCCATGATCTCTGAAATAGTTTCCAATTATTCCGATGAAACTGAACCACTGAAAAAATAAAACTGTGTTCCCAAGGAAGTGGTATTGTAGACTTAACAACCCTACTTCTTGGAGCTATTTGTTAAACCTGTTCATGGACAAACAGCTTTTGCATCTTCTATAAGACTGAGGGGGCAAAATGTCTTCTGACCCATGGGAATAAATTGTATTGCACCATTTTGTGTGTAATACGTTTTTTTCATCTTCTCGTTTTAATTGTTTTATTCCCAGAATTCTACCTCATCAGGGAATGAATCTCAGTCCTCCTTTCTTTCTCTTTCCCTCTCTCAGTATTTTTTCTTCTCCAGCCTTACTCTTTCACTTTCAGAATTTTCCCTCTGTGTTTCACACTGAGGCCTTTTTTAGACATTAGCAGTGAACACAGTACTAAAGTGGCAGTACTATAAATGGTACTGGTGGTGCGTGTGGTGTTAGTTGCTCAGTGCAACTCTGTGTGACCCCAGGGACTACAGTCCGCCAGGCTCCTCTGTCCCTGGGATTCTCCAGGCAGGAAGACTGGACCAGATTGCCATGCCCTCCTCCAGGGGATCTTCCTGACCCAGGGATCAACCCCACATCTCCTGCAACTCCTGCACTGGCAGGCAGATGCTTTACCACAGAGCCACCTGGGAAACTTGTATAGTACTAATAGTATTGCTATCCGTTATTTTTATAGAAGTGCTGTAGTGGTAACATCACATTCTTTGAAAAGCTTTCAACACATCTTCCCATTGTGATCCCTTCAGTCACACCAAAACCTACCCTTACAAATCATTAGAGGGTTAGCCATCAACTAATGACCAACATGTACTGAGAACAAATTTACTGAGGAAACCATAGAAGTAGAAACGGAAGCCTCCAATCAGAAAGAGCTCCCACAAAACTCATTAAAAAGTCAATGGACTAAGAGCCATATAAGTGACCAGACTTCAGTACTGTAAAATTCTAGAACAAGTAGATACAATGCCCTGGAGTGATCAGGAGAGGTGGCTAGGAGGTATCAGTCTCCACCGGGTATTGAGCTAGAAGTGGACATTCCTGATAAGGTGAACACAGTGAGAAAAGCCACAAATGTGGGGAAAGGGCCAGGGAAAATGAAGAAGGCAGATTAAAAATTCAGTCCCATCATGAGTGGAAATTACAAAAATATGATACGAAATCAAAGTCTTTGCTAATAAAGCCACAATTACACACAGTTAAATGAAGTAAGGTGGTGGACCCTCAACAACTCAGACGCACTGCTTTCCATGGACCACGCTCTTGCTTGCACCTGGCCAGAGTTCCACCTGTGGCACTGCAGGAGTGTGTTTGTGCAGGATGATGTGTGTGTTCCAGTGAGACAGTTGTGTCGAGTATTATCATGATAACAAGGGGCATGCATTAACCTGCAGGCAGCTGACACGATGGCTGCGGGGCACTCTTTACAGAAGGATTTCAGGGCTCCTTATTAATAAAG
Organism: Tragulus kanchil; assembly: GCA_022376925.1. Classification (NCBI taxonomy): domain Eukaryota; kingdom Metazoa; phylum Chordata; class Mammalia; order Artiodactyla; family Tragulidae; genus Tragulus; species Tragulus kanchil. The sequence goes on from JAIOJX010000026.1 coordinate 120,095,603, forward strand.
GTCCATTTGTAAGCCTAATTACATCCTTGCCAAATAATAGAGTTGACTTTTGTGTCATTTCCTCTTCAGTCTAAAACAGACATGTTCTTTACTGATAGACTTGAAATGTTAGCTGAACCGGCGCTCGGGGCTCCTGCTGCACAATTGTATAGAGTTGTGCCTTTTTTCCAGCTCTGTTCTCTTGTCTCACCCTATTATCCTTCCAGATTCAGTGGCTACAGAGGGTCGAGGGTCCCTCTGAATGGATAAAATCACTCACATGTAGGTGGAACTTTTTGAAGACAGTTTTATTGTCTAGTCATCTTGCAAGAATGTGCTATTATGAAGAGGACACTGGTCAAAGGTTTGTTCAACTCTCCACATGCCTAAGGATGCACGGGCCAGGAACTCCACCCCCAGGCCACAACAAAAAATTCTCCAGTCCAAGGTGCCAAAGCTGAGAAACCCTGATCTAAGGAGAAGAGTGTTCTGTGAGACTACTTTTGGTTTTTTATTCATTTATTCCACAGGTAGTTACTGAATGTGTACTATGTACCCGGTGGGCTTCCCTGGGGTCTCAGTGGTAGAGACTCCACCTCGAATGCAGGAGATATGGGTTGTCTCCGGTTGGGGAAGATCCCCTGGAGAAGGACATGGCAACCCATTCCAGTATTCTTGCCTGGGGAGTCGCACAGACAGAGGAGCCTGCAATGCTACGGCCCACAGGGTTGCAAAAGAATTGGACATAACTTAGCGACCAGATAGTAGCAATATACTAGGCTTGTATGGAGTTTTGTCTATGTAGTCAACACATACAATAGACCATAACATGCATATCATTATTAGCCCCACTTTACAGATGAAAAAGGCCTAACGTCCAAAAAGGTCAATTTACCGATACTCCTCTAGTTGTGGTGGAGAGGGGGATTTCAGTAGGGAAAGGGGATTTTAATGCAGTGCTTGACAAGCACTCTACACTATGATACACATGGATACTAATGGGAAAAGTGGCATTCTGAAGCCAGCCAGACCCTCCGGGAAATGCTGGTTCTTCTACTTGCTTGCCTATGAAGTGGAGACGGGACTCCCTTCTCTGAAAGAGCTGTTGGGGCTGAAACAGGCTGAAAGCGTCAGATGACAGAGCCTGGAACAGCGGGTGCAACCAGAACGCTTGCTCCAATTATTCCATTTCCAGCCCGTAAAGTGCATGTCAGGGACATCTGGAGACCACCTCCTCCCGCCACATGCTAGAATTCTTGAGGGCTGAAATGGAAGAAGTGGGGTGGGGGAGTGATCTTTCCACTGAAATGTGAGCGGATTTTCTTGAACATCTCAGCCCTGGGAGAACATGGCTTCTCCATCAGGTGGCAGGACCCCATCCTTAGGGCGGGCTCTGGGGTGAGGAGAAGGCTGCTTTCTTGGGAGGGCCTTCCTATGTCTGCCCAGTGCTTCCTCCCACGGAGCCGCTGGGCTGGGATGAACCCGGGAGCGACCGACTGTCAGCCAGCCTTGCTGCAACACTCCCACGGAGCACTTGCAACTGTCAAGAAGGCTTTCTCCTGACGGGAGAACACAGTTTCACATTTTCAGAGTGAAGGCATAAACCCACGTGGCAGCTGGAGACGCAAAGCTTCACAGAGCCTCAGCGGGCAGGGCACTCTCCCCGGCTTTAACCAGCGAGCGTGTCTTTTTTTCTTTGACTCTCTTATTTCTCTTTTTGCCCCAAGGCCTGACACTTTACAAAGTTACGTCTATTGCCTTGGCTATATTATTTCTAGAAAACCAGAACAGGTTTTTTGGCTCTGGGATCATTAAAGCATCACAAGCTGGCTTCCAGCTTGGGGAGGGAGGATTCACCAGGGCCTTTCTCCTCAGTCCAACACTGCAGACCTCCTCAAGTCTTCCCGCATCGCGAGTGGGCCCTTCTTTTCTCATCCACACCATAATCATCCAGTCTTCCACCACACATCTCTGTCCTCAATTCAAAACAAAACCAAAAAAAGAAAAAGAAAAGCAAGGATCAACAGATGTTTGAGAAAACCAGTAAGAGAGATGGAAAGAATTAGAAAATACTAGACTTCAAGAATGATAAGCTCAATTTACAAAACAAGAGTAGGCTGCAACTAGACAGGAGCAATAAAATAATATTTCAAATAAATATAGAAATTAAAAATAAGATGGTCTGAAGAAAAACATACCCAGGCATTAAAAGAATTTATTACAGAAAACTACCTTAAAAAGAACTGCCCAAGAACAAAGAACTGGAAATCTTTAAAAAAGGTAAGAAACAGAGAGGGCTAATGCAGGAGGTTCTCCTTCACCAGGCAGGTGTTTCAGGTAAAAGAGGAAAGAGAACCTTGAGGGCTGAAATGGAAGAAGTGGGGTGGGGGAGTGATCTTTCCACTGAAATGTGAGCGGATTTTCTTGAACATCTCAGCCCTGGGAGAACATGGCTTCTCCATCAGGTGGCAGGACCCCATCCTTAGGGCGGGCTCTGGGGTGAGGAGAAGGCTGCTTTCTTGGGAGGGCCTTCCTATGTCTGCCCAGTGCTTCCTCCCACGGAGCCGCTGGGCTGGGATGAACCCGGGAGCGACCGACTGTCAGCCAGCCTTGCTGCAACACTCCCACGGAGCACTTGCAACTGTCAAGAAGGCTTTCTCCTGACGGGAGAACACAGTTTCACATTTTCAGAGTGAAGGCATAAACCCACGTGGCAGCTGGAGACGCAAAGCTTCACAGAGCCTCAGCGGGCAGGGCACTCTCCCCGGCTTTAACCAGCGAGCGTGTCTTTTTTTCTTTGACTCTCTTATTTCTCTTTTTGCCCCAAGGCCTGACACTTTACAAAGTTACGTCTATTGCCTTGGCTATATTATTTCTAGAAAACCAGAACAGGTTTTTTGGCTCTGGGATCATTAAAGCATCACAAGCTGGCTTCCAGCTTGGGGAGGGAGGATTCACCAGGGCCTTTCTCCTCAGTCCAACACTGCAGACCTCCTCAAGTCTTCCCGCATCGCGAGTGGGCCCTTCTTTTCTCATCCACACCATAATCATCCAGTCTTCCACCACACATCTCTGTCCTCAATTCAAAACAAAACCACAAAATAAAAAGAGAAAAGCAAGGATCAACAGATGTTTGAGAAAACCAGTAAGAGAGATGGAAAGAATTAGAAAATACTAGACTTCAAGAATGATAAGCTCAATTTACAAAACAAGAGTAGGCTGCAACTAGACAGGAGCAATAAAATAATATTTCAAATAAATATAGAAATTAAAAATAAGATGGTCTGAAGAAAAACATACCCAGGCATTAAAAGAATTTATTACAGAAAACTACCTTAAAAAGAACTGCCCAAGAACAAAGAACTGGAAATCTTTAAAAAAGGTAAGAAACAGAGAGGGCTAATGCAGGAGGTTCTCCTTCACCAGGCAGGTGTTTCAGGTAAAAGAGGAAAGAGAACATGGAGGGAAGATCCAGTGAAAGAACAAAGGATACATTTTCCAGAACTGATGGAAGATATTGCATCAAGATTGACTGGGGCTTCCCTGGTGGTCCAGTGGGTAAGAATACTGCCTTTCAGTGCAAGGGGCGCTGGTTCAATCCCTGGTCTGGGAAGATCCCATGTGTCCAATTACTGAACCAGAGCTCTGGAGCGCATGCACCCAGAGCCGGCGCTCTGCGACAACAGAGGCCACCGCAATGGGAGGCCCATACGGGCCAAAGAACAAAGATGGATGAAAATAGAGAAATGAAAGACCAATAGAAGTGGCCCGCCTGCTCCCCTTCCTTCCCACTCACCACCCCCCCAAAAAAAACATTGACTGGATGCTGAAGGATAACAGAAAATCTCTTTCAATGTTCCAAAGAAAAATGATACTGGTATTAGAATTCTATACCCAGAGAAACTATCAAAAGAGTGAAGATAGCTATTCTCAAGACTTCCCTGTTGACTCAGCAGTAAAGAATCTCCCTGCAATGCAGGAGACCCTTGGGTTGGGAAGATCTCCTGGAGAAGGGAATGGCAGCCTACTCCAGCATTCTTGCCTGGGAAATCCCATGGACAGGGGAGCCTGGTGGACTACACCGTCTGTGGGGTCTCAAGAGCCAGACATGACTTAATGACTAAACCACCCCCAGGCATTCTCAATCACACGAGGCCATGAAGTTTACCTACCACATGCTATGGGTGAGGAAAAAAAAAAAAGCTTAAGGACATACTTCAGTACACAAGAAAAGGAATCTAGAAAATAAGAAAGAAGGCATGGGCTCTAAAAAAAAAAAAAAACTAAAAAGAGACTACTAGAGAGCAACAAAAGTGATTGCCAGCTTCGTGTGAGTTGGAACCAGCTTTTGGAGGGTCCAAAGGAAAGGTTCTTCAAAAGAGATACATTTTATTCAACAAAAATTGATTTAACTGAAAGATCCAAGTGCCATACTAAAATGGTACTGCTTTTCTTCTCAAAAAGAAAATACCTATCTATCTAACTATCTATATCTATATATATATATAAGCCAGTAAAAAAGAAAAAGCACAGGAAGTCAAAAATCATAAGGACAGCATGCTAAATGATGGCATTAATTTAAGCCTTTTGTGGCATATTAAAAGAAGAGAACATTATTGCCCTTTTTTGTATTTATTTATTTTTTAATTATTTTTTTTAACAGAGTTTTGTTGTTTACTTCCACGCATCAATCTGAATCTGCCATAGGCCTACATATGTCCCCACCCACCCAGCCCACCATCCCTCCCATCTCCCTCTGTCCCCAATTTTAACAGAGTCTGGAGCGCATCAGAGGCTCTGCGACAACAGAGGCCACCGAATGGGAGGCCCATAGGAAAAAATGGATGAAAATAGAATGAAAGACCAATAGAAGTGGCCCGCTCATCCCCCTCCCTCCCCAACCCGCCCCCCGCCCCCAAAAAAAACATTGACTGGATGCTGAAGGATAACAGAAAATCTCTTTCAATGTTCCAAAGAAAAATGATACTGGTATTAGAATTCTATACCCAGAGAAACTATCAAAAGAGTGAAGATAGCTATTCTCAAGATTTCCCCTGTTGACTCAGCAGTAAAGAATCTCCCTGCAATGCAGGAGACCCTTGGGTTGGGAAGATCTCCTGGAGAAGGGAATGGCAGCCTACTCCAGCATTCTTGCCTGGGAAATCCCATGGACAGGGGAGCCTGGTGGACTACACCGTCTGTGGGGTCTCAAGAGCCAGACATGACTTAATGACTAAACCACCCCCAGGCATTCTCAATCACACGAGGCCATGAAGTTTACCTACCACATGCTATGGGTGAGGAAAAAAAAAAAAGCTTAAGGACATACTTCAGTACACAAGAAAAGGAATCTAGAAAATAAGAAAGAAGGCATGGGCTCTAAAAAAAAAAAAAAACTAAAAAGAGACTACTAGAGAGCAACAAAAGTGATTGCCAGCTTCGTGTGAGTTGGAACCAGCTTTTGGAGGGTCCAAAGGAAAGGTTCTTCAAAAGAGATACATTTTATTCAACAAAAATTGATTTAACTGAAAGATCCAAGTGCCATACTAAAATGGTACTGCTTTTCTTCTCAAAAAGAAAATACCTATCTATCTAACTATCTATATCTATATATATATAAGCCAGTAAAAAAGAAAAAGCACAGGAAGTCAAAAATCATAAGGACAGCATGCTAAATGATGGCATTAATTTAAGCCTTTTGTGGCATATTAAAAGAAGAGAACATTATTGCCCTTTTTTGTATTTATTTATTTTTTAATTATTTTTTTTAACAGAGTTTTGTTGTTTACTTCCACGCATCAATCTGAATCTGCCATAGGCCTACATATGTCCCCACCCACCCAGCCCACCATCCCTCCCATCTCCCTCTGTCCCCATTGGCCTTGAAACTTAGAATATTCTCTTATAAGAGCAGCACATTTTTGATGACATGAAATTACCTTATCTTCTCCATGGATCTAGTCATACTTGTCCTGTAATGAACAATACTTACATATCATGATATAAATTTTATTCGTGGATTATTTAAAAAATAATAAAACTGATGGAGAATGCAAAGTGGGCCAGGGAAGGAAAAAATGGAAATTAACACAAAAGTAGTTTATTTCTGAACAGTGTTGAGTAATAAAATAGTGTGTATCTGAAACAAAAGTAAAAGTAGAGGCTTCATTACATTAAGAAGCATTTTAAAGATCATCGATACAACTGAAAATAACAATTTAACCAGCAAATTCGGAAGACACATAGAAAGGAAGATAGAGTTAGTATGGATAGATGAATTATTAAATAAATTCTTCATCTTCAAAATGAGGGAGTCTATAAATCAAAAACTGGTCTATCATTTAGAATTATTATGGAATGAATGGAAAAAATTAAAAATCTCTAGGAAATGATATTGGGGGTAAAATGACTATTATTTTCTCAATCATTACTATTCTATACTACAGCAATTATTTTTTCTAGGTGTATTATTTCTATGTGCTTATTTAACTTCTTTGCAGAGTTCATTATGTGAAATATGATATGTGAAAAATACTATATGTAGAGCTAGGCTGGATGAATCACAAACTGGAATCAAGATTGACAGGAGAAATATCAACAATTTCAGGTATGCAGATGGTGCCACTCTAATGGCAGAAAGTGAAGAGGAACTAAAGAACCTCTTGATAAGGGTGAAAGAGAAGACTGAAAAAGCTGGCTTGAAAGTCAACATTCAAAAAAACAAAGATTGTGGCATCTGATCCTATCACTTCATAGCAAATGGAAGGGGGAAAGTGGAAGCAGTAACAGATTTTATTTTCTTGGGCTTTGGCATCACTGTGGATGGTGACTGCAGCTAAAAAATTAAAAGATGCTCCTTGGAAAGAAAGCTATGACACACCTAAAGAGGATATTGTTTTGCTGACAAAGGTCCACGTAGTCAAAGCTATAGCTTTTCCAGTAGCCATGTACAGACATTAAGGCTGGACCCTAAAGAAGGCTGAGTGCCAAAGAATTGATGCCTTTGAACTGTGGTGCTGGAGAAGTTATATAAGAGGTTTTGCATTCATTCTATAATTGGGTTCTGGAATGCTGGCCAACAAGAAATTATGCACTCTGATGTTAGATCCAGAAGACATAACTTAGGTGTATAACACATATCAGACCTAGCATTATTCAACAGCGGGCACCTCAGTCCTAGAAACATATAATTGTTCCTCCTCTGAACATGTCCAGGTTTATACATGAGGTCTCAGTTTAAAGTCTAGCTTAGCCACGTTGTAACTGCATTTGATATCTATTGCTATGGGACAAACTGGCCTCAAATATAGCAGATTAAAAAGACACACATTTACTGCCTGCAGCTTTTGTGAGTCAGGCATCTGACACAGCTTAGCCTCACTGGGCCTCTCACAGGCCAGTCAGGGTGATGGCCTCTTCCAAAGGCTCTCCTGGGAATCTCCTTAAGGCTATCATTTAGAATTATTATGGAATGAATGGAAAAAATTAAAAATCTCTAGGAAATGATATTGGGGGTAAAATGACTATTATTTTCTCAATCATTACTATTCTATACTACAGCAATTATTTTTTCTAGGTGTATTATTTCTATGTGCTTATTTAACTTCTTTGCAGAGTTCATTATGTGAAATATGATATGTGAAAAATACTATATGTAGAGCTAGGCTGGATGAATCACAAACTGGAATCAAGATTGACAGGAGAAATATCAACAATTTCAGGTATGCAGATGGTGCCACTCTAATGGCAGAAAGTGAAGAGGAACTAAAGAACCTCTTGATAAGGGTGAAAGAGAAGACTGAAAAAGCTGGCTTGAAAGTCAACATTCAAAAAAACAAAGATTGTGGCATCTGATCCTATCACTTCATAGCAAATGGAAGGGGGAAAGTGGAAGCAGTAACAGATTTTATTTTCTTGGGCTTTGGCATCACTGTGGATGGTGACTGCAGCTAAAAAATTAAAAGATGCTCCTTGGAAAGAAAGCTATGACACACCTAAAGAGGATATTGTTTTGCTGACAAAGGTCCACGTAGTCAAAGCTATAGCTTTTCCAGTAGCCATGTACAGACATTAAGGCTGGACCCTAAAGAAGGCTGAGTGCCAAAGAATTGATGCCTTTGAACTGTGGTGCTGGAGAAGTTATATAAGAGGTTTTGCATTCATTCTATAATTGGGTTCTGGAATGCTGGCCAACAAGAAATTATGCACTCTGATGTTAGATCCAGAAGACATAACTTAGGTGTATAACACATATCAGACCTAGCATTATTCAACAGCGGGCACCTCAGTCCTAGAAACATATAATTGTTCCCCTCCTCTGAACATGTCCAGGTTTATACATGAGGTCTCAGTTTAAAGTCTAGCTTAGCCACGTTGTAACTGCATTTGATATCTATTGCTATGGGACAAACTGGCCTCAAATATAGCAGATTAAAAAGACACACATTTACTGCCTGCAGCTTTTGTGAGTCAGGCATCTGACACAGCTTAGCCTCACTGGGTCTCTCACAGGCCAGTCAGGGTGATGGCCTCTTCCAAAGGCTCTCCTGGGGAATCTCCTCTCAAGCTCACGCCTGGGGCTGTGGGGTGAGTTCCATTCCTTATGGTCATGGGACTGAGGTCTCCATGTCTCCTGAAGCTGTTAGCTGGAGGCTTCTCCGTTCCTTGTCCCATGAACTTCTTTAAGAGTATTTCACAGCATGCCAATTACTTCATCAGAGTGAGCAAACAGGAAGGGAGGAGAAGTCCCAGGGAGAGAAAAGCAGAAATCACAGACTTCTGTAACCTAATCAGGAAGTGACAGCCCTTCAGTCTGACCACATTATGCTCCTCAGAAGAGCGTCCCAGATCCAGTCCACAGTGGGGGGACTGAACACGAGGAGCCATGCCAGAAGCTACCCACTACAGGACCACTTAACCCTCCTGCTCTTTCTTCACCTGTAATATGGGAATAATAATAGCAACATGGTGAAAAACCAGACACCAATGCATATAAATCACTGTAAGAGCTCAACCTGTGGTAATCATTACAGTATTAACTGTTGTCTGACCAGCTATGACCTTTTTATCTCCTCTACACAATCATACTTCTGCTCCTTAGAATCTACATATTTTCACTTCTTTACCTCCCTAGCATTTTTTTAAAAAGATTTATTTATTCATTTTGGTGGTGGGTCGGGTGGGGAGGGAGGGGAGCAGGCAGGCCACTTCTATTGGTCTTTCATTTGTCTGCTTTCATCCATCTTTGTTCTTTGGCCCGTGTGGGCCTCCCATTCGCGGTGGCCTCTGTTGTCTGGGCAGTTATATAAGAGGCATTAAGCTAATGCTGGCCAACAAGAAATTATGCACTCTGATGTTAGATCCAGAAGACATAACTTAGGTGTATAACACATATCAGACCTAGCATTATTCAACAGCGGGCACCTCAGTCCTAGAAACATATAATTGTTCCCCTCCTCTGAACATGTCCAGGTTTATACATGAGGTCTCAGTTTAAAGTCTAGCTTAGCCACGTTGTAACTGCATTTGATATCTATTGCTATGGGACAAACTGGCCTCAAATATAGCAGATTAAAAAGACACACATTTACTGCCTGCAGCTTTTGTGAGTCAGGCATCTGACACAGCTTAGCCTCACTGGGTCTCTCACAGGCCAGTCAGGGTGATGGCCTCTTCCAAAGGCTCTCCTGGGGAATCTCCTCTCAAGCTCACGCCTGGGGCTGTGGGGTGAGTTCCATTCCTTATGGTCATGGGACTGAGGTCTCCATGTCTCCTGAAGCTGTTAGCTGGAGGCTTCTCCGTTCCTTGTCCCATGAACTTCTTTAAGAGTATTTCACAGCATGCCAATTACTTCATCAGAGTGAGCAAACAGGAAGGGAGGAGAAGTCCCAGGGAGAGAAAAGCAGAAATCACAGACTTCTGTAACCTAATCAGGAAGTGACAGCCCTTCAGTCTGACCACATTATGCTCCTCAGAAGAGCGTCCCAGATCCAGTCCACAGTGGGGGGACTGAACACGAGGAGCCATGCCAGAAGCTACCCACTACAGGACCACTTAACCCTCCTGCTCTTTCTTCACCTGTAATATGGGAATAATAATAGCAACATGGTGAAAAACCAGACACCAATGCATATAAATCACTGTAAGAGCTCAACCTGTGGTAATCATTACAGTATTAACTGTTGTCTGACCAGCTATGACCTTTTTATCTCCTCTACACAATCATACTTCTGCTCCTTAGAATCTACATATTTTCACTTCTTTACCTCCCTAGCATTTTTTTAAAAAGATTTATTTATTCATTTTGGGGGTGGGTCGGGTGGGGAGGGAGGGGAGCAGGCAGGCCACTTCTATTGGTCTTTCATTTGTCTGCTTTCATCCATCTTTGTTCTTTGGCCCGTGTGGGCCTCCCATTCGCGGTGGCCTCTGTTGTCGCAGAGCACCAGCTCTGGGTGCATGTGCTCCAGAGCTCCGGCTCGGTAATTGGACACATCAGTCCAGCCGCTCTGCGGCACATGGGATCCTCCCAGGCCAGGGATCAAACCGGCACTCCTTGCACTGCAAGGCAGTGTCCTTACCCACTGGACCACCAGGGAAGCCCCTCCCTAGCATTTTATTAACAACATTCCTCAAGTGCCCAGTGCAATAGTTTAATTTCTAAGAGAAAATATGTTTTCGCAAGTTGGATTCACCAGTTCAGTTTTACAAAATTACTTGATTCTTATCGTGACTTCCTATTTGAATCTAATGCCTCTAGAAAAACTAAGTACACCAACACCCCAAGAATGCTGATTTACAAACTAGAATACTCTTCACTTTTTTTGGAAAGCTAGGTGAGAAATTGACTCATTATAAACCCACTAGAGACATCAGGGTTTTAGAAGACATAGTATTATATTTCATAATTATGTGACATTCTAAGAGATTTTAGCTGTAATTTGTTTTCTCCTTTCTTTTTTTTTATTATGGCAAGAATTTTCCCATTAAGTCTCAATAGTTCACCTTGCTAGAGTCTGAAAAACTCTTGAGAAACACATGTCTGAAGAAAGAAATTCTTGCAGCCAAAGTTTAAGGAAACTCCCACCACCTGTGTGAATCCATTCTAATGTACCCTAGAATATGTGGCTTATGAAACATACAGGAAACTATCTCCATTCCATCCCTTCTTCCTGATCTCCGATAAATCAGAGTGTTGATTTGTGGAGTTAAGGTGATTCACTCATGACCTTTCCAAGACCAGTTTCCCACCCATAGAATGAGCCTCATGACAATGTCCTCATGACCTCTTACTTGATCCTTTTTGCACGACAAGTAGAACCTGATCAATGTTCTAGGGTCTCCTGGGAGGGCCCCTAGAGACCCAGCAAGGGAAAGCGGCTGTTGTGACTCTTTTAACTGTAATCAGAGAGACTGAATTTGAAGACAAGTAAACTCACAGGAGAAAGGATCAAGTTAAGAGATGAACAGAACTAAGCTCCTAAGCCTTGAGGACATCGGGAAAGAAGGGAAGTCCAGATGCAAAGTCAACATAAAAGACAACAGAAACAAAAAGGAAAAAGAAGGAAAAAAAAAAAAAAAAGAGGAAAGATAAGTTAGCTCTAAGAAATTAGAATGGCCTGGAGCTGAAAAACTGGGCAGTGATTTTCTTCTGTTTCTTTAGCTCCATGGGGGCCTGCTGGAAGCATTTAAAGGGAAATCCTTGGACCAGACATCTACCACCTGTGGCTATTGAAAAGATATATATCTTTTAGATACCACTGACTGAAAAAAAAAATGCCTTAGAAGGAAACATCTTGACTAACGGCAAGGTACAAAATTATTTCAATTTGCTCAGCATTTTTGGAAACAATTGACTTCAAACCTCCATACCTTTGTGCCTTAAAGTCTCCATCACAGCTGTGGAGAAATCCTTCATGTTCTCTGCTCTGACACTGAGATTTTTGTGACCGTGAATGGATACAAAAAGATGTCAATCACATTCAGTAATGAAAAGTTCATTTCTCACTCCCTATTGTGAAGGCAGGGCCTTTGTGATAGCCATTGTATGAGTCTGTGTTCAAGCTCATTTACCTTCACAGAGAGAATATCTATTTTATATTAAAAGTTTAGTCTACAGTCACCTCAGATCACACCTAACGCATTAGAATTGTATTACCATTATCCTCTATTAAATCTGTGGCGACGTTATAATATCTGTGTCAGAAATAATGAAGAGATTAATGTGGAGAAAGAAATCCTGATGTCACCTCCTCGTGCATTTCAACATCAAATATTCTTGGCACTAAAATCCAGTCTCTGTCAGCCCGTGAGAACAGGGACTCTGACAATGGAGAATCCATTGAGAGATGTGAGGGGAATTTTCCAAGTCATGTAGACAGCTGCTGAAGTGATAATTTTGAATAAAAGTGAAAGTCCTTCATTTTTCTCCTCTTCTAGAAAAATCTATATTTCTTCACTTAACTTCAGAGAACATACCCTCCTCAGGGGGTGTGATATATGTTGAGGAAGGTTTATTTGAAGTGGTTCCCCCACAGCTGGATTTACGAATGGATACAATAAAGACACTTGAGGAAAAGGAAAGTCAACACTAAACATGCTGGTCCCAGATTGTGAACAGCAGCGCCCTCAAATTCGAGGGGCTAGAAAGAGTCTCCCCTACTGGTTTGCCTGCCCTCCCCACCCAGTGGGTCCACATAGGGGAACAGAGTGACAGAGAGAATTCATTTATCCCCTCAAAAGATATGTATCGAGCAGCAGACTATCATTATTCCTTACTTCGTAAAGCACTTTACATTGCATATATCTGATGACACTTCCTCCTCATTATAGAACAGAAAGGGCGTGCATTATCATTCCCACTTCATAGGTGAAGAAACAAAGTCTCAGAATGACTTATGTGTACATTTATGCAGCTATTAAAGAGAAGACTGCAAATGCAAACTCGTGCTTCAGACTTTGAGCTTCGTTCCCTCATCAGTTGAGGCCAGTGATGGACTGCAAGTAGACGTATGAGTGCTCCGTAACTGGTTGGATGTTGGAAATTGGAAGGTGAGGAAGCACAAGCTACAGAAGAGGTCAAGGTCTATCATCTGAACATATTCCACAGCAGCATCATGATCTGAGATGCGGAGTGGGGAGACAGGGATGGGAGAAGAGCAGGTCAGGAAAGGAAAGGGAGGATCGTGAGCTCCTTGCTGCACCATTTGATGAAAATAGTTTGTCAGAGGTGGGTACATGGTGTTTGAGCTAGGAGAAGGTGTCTTGCTTCGGCTGGGACTTGGGGGAATGGACTATTCTAGGAACAGAGACATAGCAAGAGACTCTCCAGGGAGTGATGGAGGCAGAAGTCAGACTGCCGGAGGTGGGGCGTGAGTGGGCCAAGGGGACAGTATACAGCATTCTGAAAAGTATGACTGAAGAAACAGAAAAAGAGCAGTAGCTGAAGGGAGCATGGGATACAGGGAGGCTTGATTTATTTTTTTAAGGAAAGAATTTGTTTAAATGTCACTAAGAAGGACGCAACTGAAAAGGAGAGATTAAAAGCACAGGCAATTCACTCTGTGAACAAAAAGCTGTCAGACTCCCATCATTGAGCTGGAAACCCAAAAGCAAGCAAAAGTGACACCATCCCCACTTTGTGGAAATTACATTCTGGTAAGGAGACAAGAAATAAACGAACACATAAGAATTGTCTCTATTAAGTATAAACTGCGGTATAAAGCTATAATGCTTGAAACCCTAAGGCACTGACACAGGAAGAGCCCAGAGGCGCATGGGGAGAAAGATGCCTCTTGCCCAAACTTGAGCCAGGCTCCTCTGAGCCCCTCTTCCTTCATTAGCACTTTACAGAGAGAATTCATTTATCCCCTCAAAAGATATGTATCGAGCAGCAGACTATCATTATTCCTTACTTCGTAAAGCACTTTACATTGCATATATCTGATGACACTTCCTCCTCATTATAGAACAGAAAGGGCGTGCATTATCATTCCCACTTCATAGGTGAAGAAACAAAGTCTCAGAATGACTTATGTGTACATTTATGCAGCTATTAAAGAGAAGACTGCAAATGCAAACTCGTGCTTCAGACTTTGAGCTTCGTTCCCTCATCAGTTGAGGCCAGTGATGGACTGCAAGTAGACGTATGAGTGCTCCGTAACTGGTTGGATGTTGGAAATTGGAAGGTGAGGAAGCACAAGCTACAGAAGAGGTCAAGGTCTATCATCTGAACATATTCCACAGCAGCATCATGATCTGAGATGCGGAGTGGGGAGACAGGGATGGGAGAAGAGCAGGTCAGGAAAGGAAAGGGAGGATCGTGAGCTCCTTGCTGCACCATTTGATGAAAATAGTTTGTCAGAGGTGGGTACATGGTGTTTGAGCTAGGAGAAGGTGTCTTGCTTCGGCTGGGACTTGGGGGAATGGACTATTCTAGGAACAGAGACATAGCAAGAGACTCTCCAGGGAGTGATGGAGGCAGAAGTCAGACTGCCGGAGGTGGGGCGTGAGTGGGCCAAGGGGACAGTATACAGCATTCTGAAAAGTATGACTGAAGAAACAGAAAAAGAGCAGTAGCTGAAGGGAGCATGGGATACAGGGAGGCTTGATTTATTTTTTTAAGGAAAGAATTTGTTTAAATGTCACTAAGAAGGACGCAACTGAAAAGGAGAGATTAAAAGCACAGGCAATTCACTCTGTGAACAAAAAGCTGTCAGACTCCCATCATTGAGCTGGAAACCCAAAAGCAAGCAAAAGTGACACCATCCCCACTTTGTGGAAATTACATTCTGGTAAGGAGACAAGAAATAAACGAACACATAAGAATTGTCTCTATTAAGTATAAACTGCGGTATAAAGCTATAATGCTTGAAACCCTAAGGCACTGACACAGGAAGAGCCCAGAGGCGCATGGGGAGAAAGATGCCTCTTGCCCAAACTTGAGCCAGGCTCCTCTGAGCCCTCTTCTTCATTAGCATTCAACCTTGGCCTCTTATGACTTGAACAAAACATAGCATACTTTCTAACTGCTCAAGGCCACATCCCTGGGATAAGCTTAGCCCTCCTTCACATGCCTGCTTAGGAAGACTGAAGGCTGCCAAAAGAATCTACTTTTTGTTCCAACCAACCCCTGAAGATGGAGTCCTGGTCTCCCAGCCTCCATGGGAGCATAGGAGCCAACCTCCAACAAGTGCCAGGTAGAAAGTCCAGAGGGTTTCACAAGAACCATGCTCTTTTCCTGAGTTTTGACCCATAATGTTTCACTTCCTGACTCTACTGAGTCCCCACTTACCGTTATTGTTCTTATCTGTCACTTATCATTCTCCCTTAAAAACACTCAGTCATCTCTATACAACTCAAGACTGAGTTCAATTCATGCTGGACTGTGTTCTCTATTGCAACAGAATATTATTGATTAAAATCTGTCTTTAGCACTCTAACTAGTTCCCAGCTTTGTTGATCTCTGACAATCAAACAAAGATTCAAAATTCTGTAAATATACAGAGTTTAGTATATGATGAAGTTGACCTTTTCAGTCCTTAGGGAAAAATGGACAGATTTAATAAATGGTGTTAAGAAAATTAGATAACTTCAGGGAACAAAATGAAAAATGGTCACTTAGAAGGCAGAGGAAAGGTAGCCTTAGGCCGCCTCTTGTATTTTCATTGGAGAAGAAGAGATGGGTGAGCACAATGCAAGGATGGCTGTGTGCAGGGGTAAAAGGAAAGAATTTGGTTTTAAATGTCACTAAGAAGGACGCAACTGAAAAGGAGAGATTAAAAGCACAGGCAATTCACTCTGTGAACAAAAAGCTGTCAGACTCCCATCATTGAGCTGGAAACCCAAAAGCAAGCAAAAGTGACACCATCCCCACTTTGTGGAAATTACATTCTGGTAAGGAGACAAGAAATAAACGAACACATAAGAATTGTCTCTATTAAGTATAAACTGCGGTATAAAGCTATAATGCTTGAAACCCTAAGGCACTGACACAGGAAGAGCCCAGAGGCGCATGGGGAGAAAGATGCCTCTTGCCCAAACTTGAGCCAGGCTCCTCTGAGCCCTCTTCTTCATTAGCATTCAACCTTGGCCTCTTATGACTTGAACAAAACATAGCATACTTTCTAACTGCTCAAGGCCACATCCCTGGGATAAGCTTAGCCCTCCTTCACATGCCTGCTTAGGAAGACTGAAGGCTGCCAAAAGAATCTACTTTTTGTTCCAACCAACCCCTGAAGATGGAGTCCTGGTCTCCCAGCCTCCATGGGAGCATAGGAGCCAACCTCCAACAAGTGCCAGGTAGAAAGTCCAGAGGGTTTCACAAGAACCATGCTCTTTTCCTGAGTTTTGACCCATAATGTTTCACTTCCTGACTCTACTGAGTCCCCACTTACCGTTATTGTTCTTATCTGTCACTTATCATTCTCCCTTAAAAACACTCAGTCATCTCTATACAACTCAAGACTGAGTTCAATTCATGCTGGACTGTGTTCTCTATTGCAACAGAATATTATTGATTAAAATCTGTCTTTAGCACTCTAACTAGTTCCCAGCTTTGTTGATCTCTGACAATCAAACAAAGATTCAAAATTCTGTAAATATACAGAGTTTAGTATATGATGAAGTTGACATTTTCAGTCCTTAGGGAAAAAATGGACAGATTTAATAAATGGTGTTAAGAAAATTAGATAACTTCAGGGAACAAAATGAAAAATGGTCACTTAGAAGGCAGAGGAAAGGTAGCCTTAGGCCGCCTCTTGTATTTTCATTGGAGAAGAAGAGATGGGTGAGCACAATGCAAGGATGGCTGTGTGCAGGGGTAGCACAGAGAGGGAGACATCCCACTCATTGGCTCCTCTGTTTTCCTTGTGAAATAGAATCCAGTATCTTTTGTTGAGAGTAAAGGAACGTTAGAAAAATTAGGAATCTGGAGGAGACAGGATAGGCGAGAGTGGGGAGAGTGGGTCGCAAAAAGAGAATACAATGAGTAGAGTTCAAGACACAGCTGGGGATTATTCATGTGGAGTAACTGAAATAGAAGGTAGAATTGGGCCAAGCTGAAAAGTGTTCAGGGCATATAGTGGGTAGAGTTCAAAGAGGTGAAAATGACTCCACAGTTCTGCAGACCAGGAGGCAGCAGAGGCAGGAAATAGAGACAGTCAGAGCCCCAGCTATCCACTTATTGTCCTTTGTGCCCAGAGCAGTGGCTAGAGTCGAGCCAAGGAAAGAGCAGTTTCTGGCACTGATTTTGTTGAGGAAAGTCTCAACTGCAGATGTCCCTGCCAGGCAGTCATTTATGAGGCACATGCAGAAGAAAGAGCTGTATCTGTGCAAATAGGATAGGGTGTTTTTTGAGTGTGTTCAGGTTGCTACATACCATAGACTAGTATTTATTAAACTATAGATTATTTGTTTCTCACAGTTCTAGAGGCTGAGAAGTCCAAGATCAAGTTTCTAAGAAGATTTAGTACCTGATGAGAGCCCACTTCCTTGTTGTTACATGGCCATGGTCCCAATGTCCTCACACAATAGAAGAAAATGGCAAACAAAAATATTACTGCAATACAACATAGGACATGGTAACAACAGGCTCACAAGAGACAAGAAAAAGGAAAAATTAAGTTAAACAAAAATAAACACTAATACCTTGGTTAAAAAAAAGAGAAAGAAACATGGGATCTCTGTGGGGTTTCTTCTGTAAGGCCAGTAATCCTGTTCATGAGTCTCCACCCTCATGACCTAATCACATTGGGTATTAAGTTTCGCTAGATGAATTTGGGGGGACATGAACAGTTAGTCTCTAGTGGTTTGCTAGGAGACTCTAAGGCTTGCTAAAGATAGAGGCAAGTCCTCTTTGTGATTCAGGGTGGGAAAGATTTCTAGGCCACATTAATCTTTCAGTAACATCAGCATAGCGGCTCAGAAGTCTAGTCATCCTAATTCATTAATTCTAACAAATAAATGTGTTTTGACTGGCGTGGAGGACAGGGAGACTACATTTAAGAAGATCAATAAGTGGGTCACTTTCCACCTTCCCAACTTTCAAATAAATGTTTTCCTCCATGATTTCTAAATATGCCAAATTTATATGAACTGGTCCTGTATCTTTAAGAGTTCTACCCT
This sequence comes from Tragulus kanchil, assembly GCA_022376925.1. Lineage (NCBI taxonomy): Eukaryota > Metazoa > Chordata > Mammalia > Artiodactyla > Tragulidae > Tragulus > Tragulus kanchil. Next base: position 120,113,702 of record JAIOJX010000026.1, read on the forward strand.
GGGAGTAGGTGAGGACCAAGACATCTCATAAACGCCTTGCCTCTGTACTCTGGGGATTTTATAGTTTTACCAAGTACTAATACCTGAGCCTCTCCCTTCATCTCAGCACTTCCAATGTTTCTCTGGTTGTCTGTACTTGTCTTCACGTTCGTACGTAGCCTCTTCATTTAGCTTGGATCCATTGTGTGCACCCTGTGTTTGACTTTGCCCCTTGCCACCTGACTGCTCCATGCTGTGCAGCGTCTGGGGATGCTCTGAGCCTCTGTGCGTCCAGCCGCAGTTTCTGCAACCCTTACTGCCCCAGTTATCCAGAGAGAATTCAGATACTATTGCATCTCCTCCCCAGTGCCTTTCCTTTCTCTCTGTTGAACTGCTCGGCAATCAAAGAGGAACTTTCCTCACAGACCTGGTTTCCATGAAGGCCATTTGATATTATAGGATGTGTAAGCTACTCATCCTTAATTTGACTGTCTTACAAGGAACAGTGGCCACCCTGCTGTCCCTCTGAGAGAGAGAAAAGGAGAAAGTTAGCAAGCAAGAAAAAAAAACAACAACAAAACAGACCCTCACATTGGGAAGTTGACCTGGCGGTCCCAGCTAGTCACTGTCATTCTCCTATCAGACGCAAACTCACAGAAAGCTAACCTTGCTGAGGTCAGGACAAAATGACACCAAGCAAGGCCACATCATAATGGCATCTAAGAAAAGACAGCAACAAGGTCACTGTGCCATGCACGACACACCCCAAGCCCCCATCTCCGGGCAGGAGGAGTGACTTCTACCTTTTCACCACTCACAGCTTTATCCTACTTCTTGTCTCCCCTCCTTAGAAATCAGATTTATTCAGATGCTCATTTACAGAATAATCCCCATTTTCTGCCCAAATTAAACTCCTAATTCCTTAGACTTGCTCCCAAATCACTCAATTAAAGCCCAAATCCCATCAAAGTTTCTTTCAAACCCTCTCTTAGTGAGACATACCAAAATTCCAAGAATCTAGGCACTCTCTTGTGCAAAGAGTAATAAATTCAACATTTTCAACTATGATCTTGCCGCTGGTGGCCTTGGCAGAAGGACATTGATGCTGCCCAGCCTGAAGCAGCCCCTACTGTGTGCCAGGTGCTGTACTGGGCCATATGGATATACGGTCTTATTAAATGTTTACAGCTGCTCTGTCCGATGGATTTTACTGTCATCACCATACAAAGAGGGAGCTGAGACCCAAGGCCAGACAACCAAGAAGTGGCAGGGTCTGTGGGCTTCCAAAATTCCTATCTTTCCCCTTTAAACAGGAACGGTGGCGCTTAGCTGTTCCCCACCACTGGGAACAGAAGCAGCCCTCACCCAACAACTCTAAGAGCAGCAAAGAGGAAAACTAGACGGGGCTGGCCAGTAAACCCAGAGACAGGAGCAGACTAGGTATAGCAAAACTCATTAGAGGCCAAGAGACACCGTTCTTGAGCCAAATGGCTTCAAAGGTAGTATGGGCTTGAGAATGAAAGAGAGTTCCATTACCTTCAGACACTTCACAGCAGCTCAGTTGCAAATGGAGTCAACAGATTGGCTGCTGATGAGCTCATCTGAAGGCACAGAGGTACAATAGGAGCTGCACGGATTTTGAGCAGTAAGCAGAGTGAAGGAATCCATGCTCCTTGGGTAATGAAAGCCAACAAAAGGATTAGAAATAGAGAAAATAAAAGCAGCAAGGAAAAAGCCATCATTATCATGGGGTTATGGAACCACGGGGGTGACACCAAGCAAGGCCACATCATAATGGCATCTAAGAAAAGACAGCAACAAGGTCACTGTGCCATGCACGACACCCCAAGCCCCATCTCCGGGCAGGAGGAGTGACTTCTACCTTTTCACCACTCACAGCTTTATCCTACTTCTTGTCTCCCCTCCTTAGAAATCAGATTTATTCAGATGCTCATTTACAGAATAATCCCCATTTTCTGCCCAAATTAAACTCCTAATTCCTTAGACTTGCTCCCAAATCACTCAATTAAAGCCCAAATCCCATCAAAGTTTCTTTCAAACCCTCTCTTAGTGAGACATACCAAAATTCCAAGAATCTAGGCACTCTCTTGTGCAAAGAGTAATAAATTCAACATTTTCAACTATGATCTTGCCGCTGGTGGCCTTGGCAGAAGGACATTGATGCTGCCCAGCCTGAAGCAGCCCCTACTGTGTGCCAGGTGCTGTACTGGGCCATATGGATATACGGTCTTATTAAATGTTTACAGCTGCTCTGTCCGATGGATTTTACTGTCATCACCATACAAAGAGGGAGCTGAGACCCAAGGCCAGACAACCAAGAAGTGGCAGGGTCTGTGGGCTTCCAAAATTCCTATCTTTCCCTTAATCAGGAACGGTGGCACTTAGCTGTTCCCCATCACTGGGAACAGAAGCAGCCCTCACCCAACATCTCTACGAGCAGCAAAGAGGAAAACTAGACGGGGCTGGCCAGTAAACCCAGAGACAGGAGCAGACTAGGTATAGCAAAACTCATTAGAGGCCAAGAGACACCGTTCTTGAGCCAAATGGCTTCAAAGGTAGTATGGGCTTGAGAATGAAAGAGAGTTCCATTACCTTCAGACACTTCACAGCAGCTCAGTTGCAAATGGAGTCAACAGATTGGCTGCTGATGAGCTCATCTGAAGGCACAGAGGTACAATAGGAGCTGCACGGATTTTGAGCAGTAAGCAGAGTGAAGGAATCCATGCTCCTTGGGTAATGAAAGCCAACAAAAGGATTAGAAATAGAGAAAATAAAAGCAGCAAGGAAAAAGCCATCATTATCATGGGGTTATGGAACCAGTGTTCCCTGGGGAAGGGCGGAAGCCAAGTCTGGGTCACAGGTGCAGCCTGACCGTGGGTGTTGTCAGGAGTCGCCCTACTCTGGTGGAGGACCCTCTGTGCGAGCCTCACTTATGTCCCTACCTCTAGGGTCAAGGATCCTCTAGCAGTCAGAATGTGTTTTCTCTTGGCAAAATGGATCTCTCTGCTCCTCTAAGCAGAGGTGCAGAGCAGGAGAGAGGGCCTAGAAGGCTTATTGCATGTCACGTTGCTCTTAAAAATCGCCTTTTTATGGGTGTAAATGAATCAGAAACATATGGATGAAATTTCCTGGCTTGCCGTGAGCAGCCTCAAACCCCAGGCAGTGCCCTCAGAGAGGATGCTTGGAATGTCAGTGCTGGTGCCAGAATGCTGGGTGGGAAGGGCAGGGGAGGAGCCGCCCCTTACCCTCACGCTCCTCGCCTGCCGCACAGACCTGGCTGTGGGACCTCGCCAGCCCCATGAGAGACGTTTCTGCACCAGACCACACTTCATTCCCCAGCTCATCCTCATCCAATCATGAAAGCTGAGGGTGTGTGCACACACACACACGCACACATTACACACACAAGTGTGTGCTCACACCCATTTTCATTCCTTGAACAAATATCATAAACTAAGAGGCCAGCACACACACAAAGCTGTGAAATAATGTCTGTTTCTGAATGACGAAATCTTTGAACAGAAAAGGCAACTTCTCAAGTATAGAGACAAATACTAGCACTAGATAGCTGAGTTATTGCAGGAAAATTCACCCATGTGACTGTGGCATAAAAATCCATGGCTATACACCGAGAATATTTACTGAACTTCCTTTTAAAGCCTGGTGACACTCACCGTTCTTGAGAATGGCTTCAAAGGTAGTATGGGCTTGAGAATGAAAGAGAGTTCCATTACCTTCAGACACTTCACAGCAGCTCAGTTGCAAATGGAGTCAACAGATTGGCTGCTGATGAGCTCATCTGAAGGCACAGAGGTACAATAGGAGCTGCACGGATTTTGAGCAGTAAGCAGAGTGAAGGAATCCATGCTCCTTGGGTAATGAAAGCCAACAAAAGGATTAGAAATAGAGAAAATAAAAGCAGCAAGGAAAAAGCCATCATTATCATGGGGTTATGGAACCAGTGTTCCCTGGGGAAGGGCGGAAGCCAAGTCTGGGTCACAGGTGCAGCCTGACCGTGGGTGTTGTCAGGAGTCGCCCTACTCTGGTGGAGGACCCTCTGTGCGAGCCTCACTTATGTCCCTACCTCTAGGGTCAAGGATCCTCTAGCAGTCAGAATGTGTTTTCTCTTGGCAAAATGGATCTCTCTGCTCCTCTAAGCAGAGGTGCAGAGCAGGAGAGAGGGCCTAGAAGGCTTATTGCATGTCACGTTGCTCTTAAAAATCGCCTTTTTATGGGTGTAAATGAATCAGAAACATATGGATGAAATTTCCTGGCTTGCCGTGAGCAGCCTCAAACCCCAGGCAGTGCCCTCAGAGAGGATGCTTGGAATGTCAGTGCTGGTGCCAGAATGCTGGGTGGGAAGGGCAGGGGAGGAGCCGCCCCTTACCCTCACGCTCCTCGCCTGCCGCACAGACCTGGCTGTGGGACCTCGCCAGCCCCATGAGAGACGTTTCTGCACCAGACCACACTTCATTCCCCAGCTCATCCTCATCCAATCATGAAAGCTGAGGGTGTGTGCACACACACACACGCACACATTACACACACAAGTGTGTGCTCACACCCATTTTCATTCCTTGAACAAATATCATAAACTAAGAGGCCAGCACACACACAAAGCTGTGAAATAATGTCTGTTTCTGAATGACGAAATCTTTGAACAGAAAAGGCAACTTCTCAAGTATAGAGACAAATACTAGCACTAGATAGCTGAGTTATTGCAGGAAAATTCACCCATGTGACTGTGGCATAAAAATCCATGGCTATACACCGAGAATATTTACTGAACTTCCTTTTAAAGCCTGGTGACACTCACCTCCCAAGGTTTTGGACCTGGCTTTGAGTTCGGCATCTACATTTCAGATAAAGAGCAAAGATACATAACTAGGCTGTGTCGTATCGCTCACATGCAGATTATCAAAAGTCAGGATGATTAGGATGAAAATCGGCATGGATGCCTCTCTGTGAGCACGGTGTCTGAAGAGCTATGTGGACGTAGCTGACATGCGTGAACTGGCCCGTCCTGTTGCACAGGGCCTGAATCCTAACTGTGCTCTCTGCTATCTGTTCAACCTTGGCACACCATTCAGCCTCTCTGAGCTGTTTCATTATATTATGTAACATTCCCCAAACTGCAGAATCCAATAAATGATGACTCTCAACAGAATGAAAGTTTCTCATTTACATTGTAAAACTGGACCTTCAGAATCACCCAGATTTTGAGCTGAATTAGAGATGGACTTCCTGACTTGGCTACCACACTGGGCAATCAAAGAAGTGCTGTCTAACGCCCCGATCCATTCGGAGCACTCGCGCTGGTGTCCCTCTTTGCATCAACCCAGAGCCCTTGTTACCTACATTTTGCTCTTCCTGGCCTCTTGGGCCTGGAGAACACACCTCTCTAAGCACACCCTCCATACTGGATCCAAGCCCCAGATTTTTGCCTTTATTTTTCAAGGAACAATAAAGTTGGGAAACAACCCCCCAGCTCCTTGGGACTTCCTGTCTTGACAGCTGACTGCCCTCTATTCCGGCTAACTCTGCCTCTGTTCCTCCATCCTGATGGTTGTTTGCTTAGCAAATAAACTCTACATGCTTCATCCTGCACCCGTCTCATACCCACTTCCCTCCACAGCCCCATCCCAACATCCTTTCAGCTCCAATCAGACAGGTTTACTCATCATTGACCAACCACACCCAACTGATACAACGCCGTGTCTTTCCCTGGGAAATCTCCACCACGGTTCTCTTCTGGATGTTTGGCGAAATTCCGGTCTTCCTTGAAAAGCCTCCCATACCCAGTCGCTCTTCTCCTGCTCAGGTAGAGAGCCTTCCACACCTGCTGCAGCCCATTCGACCTCCCTTTCCCCAGCATGTCCTCTTCCAGCGCCAGTGCGTGATCCAGACAGCAGCACTTTCCCACGTATATCCTAACTCTCTACTGTGGGTGGAAGTCCCTGGTGTGCAGGAACTGTGCCTCCATTATACAGGATCTGCAGTGGGAGATTAGTTAGTGTTTTAATATCTTAAACACAAACTGGAGCAGTTAGAAGCTCACATGAAATCTGACTTTGTTGATAAGAGTCATTTACCTACAACTGTAATATACAATCTGTTCTTTGGATTTTAGCATTTGATTCCCTATAAAGAACTTGGTCCCTGGAATTCTTGTGAGGAAAAGAAAAACTGCTGTGCCCTCAGCTCTGCCTGAGCCATCAGCTATAAATGGACACACTGCACCCTCTGAGGAACCGAACTGAGTGTTCCGTCAGAAGAGTGCTGCTTCTCTTCCTTTACCCTCCCTCCAGACTCGGGTTCAATGTGTGCTGCAGAACTGCAGAGCTCATGGGCAATCAAAGAAGTGCTGTCTAACGCCCGATCCATTCGAGCACTCGCTGGTGTCCTCTTTGCATCAACCCAGAGCCCTTGTTACCTACATTTTGCTCTTCCTGGCCTCTTGGGCCTGGAGAACACCTCTCTAAGCACACCCTCCATACTGGATCCAAGCCCCAGATTTTTGCCTTTATTTTTCAAGGAACAATAAAGTTGGGAAACAACCCCCCAGCTCCTTGGGACTTCCTGTCTTGACAGCTGACTGCCCTCTATTCCGGCTAACTCTGCCTCTGTTCCTCCATCCTGATGGTTGTTTGCTTAGCAAATAAACTCTACATGCTTCATCCTGCACCCGTCTCATACCCACTTCCCTCCACAGCCCCATCCCAACATCCTTTCAGCTCCAATCAGACAGGTTTACTCATCATTGACCAACCACACCCAACTGATACAACGCCGTGTCTTTCCCTGGGAAATCTCCACCACGGTTCTCTTCTGGATGTTTGGCGAAATTCCGGTCTTCCTTGAAAAGCCTCCCATACCCAGTCGCTCTTCTCCTGCTCAGGTAGAGAGCCTTCCACACCTGCTGCAGCCCATTCGACCTCCCTTTCCCCAGCATGTCCTCTTCCAGCGCCAGTGCGTGATCCAGACAGCAGCACTTTCCCACGTATATCCTAACTCTCTACTGTGGGTGGAAGTCCCTGGTGTGCAGGAACTGTGCCTCCATTATACAGGATCTGCAGTGGGAGATTAGTTAGTGTTTTAATATCTTAAACACAAACTGGAGCAGTTAGAAGCTCACATGAAATCTGACTTTGTTGATAAGAGTCATTTACCTACAACTGTAATATACAATCTGTTCTTTGGATTTTAGCATTTGATTCCCTATAAAGAACTTGGTCCCTGGAATTCTTGTGAGGAAAAGAAAAACTGCTGTGCCCTCAGCTCTGCCTGAGCCATCAGCTATAAATGGACACACTGCACCCTCTGAGGAACCGAACTGAGTGTTCCGTCAGAAGAGTGCTGCTTCTCTTCCTTTACCCTCCCCTCCAGACTCGGGTTCAATGTGTGCTGCAGAACTGCAGAGCTCAGGGCACGGGGCAGGTCCAGGAGGCCTGGTGCAAGGCCGTGTGTCGAGCAGAGTCCTGAGATGGAGAAGAGGGAGGACTCTGGGTGTGGAAGATCTACGTGACGCCCGTGCGTCACGAGCTTTACATCCTGCATCTGCGTTACGTGGAGGTTGCATGCCTGGTCCATCATCTGTGGGGGACGGATAATCAGCAATTTAAACTGAAAATATAGATGCAGCATGATTATATTCCACGGACTTTTCCTAGAATAAGACAGAAAGCAAGCTATTGAATCTCTCTATGGTTTTCGCTCATTGGAAAAGACCCTGAGGCTGGCAAAGGTTGAAGGCCAAAGGAGAAGGAGCAGCAGAGGATGAGAGATGGTTTGTCAGCATCACCAACTCAAAGGACATGAATCTGAGCAAGTTCCAGGAGATAGTGGAGGACAGGGGGACCTGGTGTGCTGCAGTCCATGGTGTGGGCAAAGAGTTGGAAACGGCTTAGTGGCTAAACAACAGCTTCACCCATGTTTATTTATGGAGATGATACCTGCAACCTCATAGGGTTGCTGTGAAAGCCATCATATTAAAAAAAAGGTGATACATCCACACAATGGAATATTATTCAGCTGTCAAAAGGAATGAAATGCTGATACATACTACAACTGGATGAACCTTGAAAACATTATGCTAAATGAAAGGAGCCAGATTCATAGATGCAAAAGATATGCCAAATATTGCATGATTCCATTGATAGGAAATGTTCAAAATGAGCAATCTCATTGAGATAAAAAAAAGAAATTAGTGGCTGTCAGAGGTTAGATACAGGAGGAATGAAGAATGGGTGCTAAGGCACAGGACTTCTCTTAGAAGAGATGAAAATATTAGGGAATTAGGTAAAGGTGATAGCTGAAACTATACCTTAGAAGCTCACATGAAATCTGACTTTGTTGATAAGAGTCATTTACCTACAACTGTAATATACAATCTGTTCTTTGGATTTTAGCATTTGATTCCCTATAAAGAACTTGGTCCCTGGAATTCTTGTGAGGAAAAGAAAAACTGCTGTGCCCTCAGCTCTGCCTGAGCCATCAGCTATAAATGGACACACTGCACCCTCTGAGGAACCGAACTGAGTGTTCCGTCAGAAGAGTGCTGCTTCTCTTCCTTTACCCTCCCTCCAGACTCGGGTTCAATGTGTGCTGCAGAACTGCAGAGCTCAGGGCACGGGCAGGTCCAGGAGGCCTGGTGCAAGGCCGTGTGTCGAGCAGAGTCCTGAGATGGAGAAGAGGAGGACTCTGGGTGTGGAAGATCTACGTGACGCCCGTGCGTCACGAGCTTTACATCCTGCATCTGCGTTACGTGGAGGTTGCATGCCTGGTCCATCATCTGTGGGGGACGGATAATCAGCAATTTAAACTGAAAATATAGATGCAGCATGATTATATTCCACGGACTTTTCCTAGAATAAGACAGAAAGCAAGCTATTGAATCTCTCTATGGTTTTCGCTCATTGGAAAAGACCCTGAGGCTGGCAAAGGTTGAAGGCCAAAGGAGAAGGAGCAGCAGAGGATGAGAGATGGTTTGTCAGCATCACCAACTCAAAGGACATGAATCTGAGCAAGTTCCAGGAGATAGTGGAGGACAGGGGGACCTGGTGTGCTGCAGTCCATGGTGTGGGCAAAGAGTTGGAAACGGCTTAGTGGCTAAACAACAGCTTCACCCATGTTTATTTATGGAGATGATACCTGCAACCTCATAGGGTTGCTGTGAAAGCCATCATATTAAAAAAAAGGTGATACATCCACACAATGGAATATTATTCAGCTGTCAAAAGGAATGAAATGCTGATACATACTACAACTGGATGAACCTTGAAAACATTATGCTAAATGAAAGGAGCCAGATTCATAGATGCAAAAGATATGCCAAATATTGCATGATTCCATTGATAGGAAATGTTCAAAATGAGCAATCTCATTGAGATAAAAAAAAGAAATTAGTGGCTGTCAGAGGTTAGATACAGGGAGGAATGAAGAATGGGTGCTAAGGGGCACAGGACTTCTCTTAGAAGAGATGAAAATATTAGGGAATTAGGTAACGGTGATAGCTGAACAACCTTGAAGTTACACTAAAAAGCACCAAAGTGTACACTTAAAGCAAAAGGCATAAATTGTACGGTCTATAGATTGTATTTCAATTGTTTAAGTATGACAAAGCATAGAGACAACCTATTTAGCAGACAGCCTGGCAGATACAAATACTCAGCAAATACCACTGTGATTGGGATATGGATTATCGGAAAGCGTCAAATAACAGAAAAAAGTCAGATGTGGGTAAACCCTGGTTCTTCCACTCACTAGCTCTGCTGAGGAAGCTTGGGCTGGGTTGCTCTCTTCAATCCAGGTTCTGCAAAGTTTAATTGGGACCCAGAACATGGCCCATCTTATTGTGAGTATTAGGTAACAGATATAAAATTCCCTTGCATAGCACCTGGCGTGGTGGAGACGCTGCAGAGCCGTAGTCCTCTTCCTCTTTAGATCCTGTTAAATCTCATTCCTGTACTAACACACAGCTGGAGCTGGCCAGGGGTTGGGATGCTCTTCCTGGAATAACGAGTCTCCAACAGGGATGCAAAGATGGGCCCCAGAACAGAATGGCCAGAAAGGCAGGTAAGAATTGCAGTCAGAAGGGAAGCCAGAGGTCAGCACCAGGAATGCGAGCCCACAAACTGAGGCTCAGCAGCGTCTGAGCCTCTGGGTTTGGCTGCAGAGTGAGTGAGGGGACAGGGACCTGGCAACAAGAGCTGGGAGCTGAGACACACTGTCCAGGACAAAGGCCACGAGAAAGCAATGGTGCTAGGGCCCAGGGCAAAGCCAGGCCTGTGTATTGAAGAGACACTAAACTAGATCGGACCTAAAGCCTGATACACGTTATCCTCAACTAGTCAGTCTATCATTCTCCCTGTCACAGAAGCCTACATAGGGAGAGGGGATGGAGCAGGAGAGGGGGCAGTGGAGAGGGGTTCTAGGGAACTGGGTGTGATTAATCATCACCACCTCTCCCTGGACAGTGGTATTCAGTGCGCGGCAGCTGGAAGTGGGAAAGCCTCTCTTGAAAATCCTTCGTCTTCTTAGTCCACATTCTAACAATCCTGCCAAAATATTGCCATGGGGTAAATTGAAGGACAAAATACAGTGATTTGTTAGATGCAAAATTTCTGAGATGGGAGGTGTTTGGCTCAAGACATGAAATGGTTGCATTGTCAAATCTGGTGTCCTCCACTGCTGGCTGTCTCGAGGCTGGGGGGAAGGGAGAATTCGATCCCACGAGAAAGGTCCTCCTAGCTGTCTCTTAATCTATTCTGTGATCAGTACTAACACTCTCATAATACTTAAACTCTTCCCCCTTGCTGTCACTTGTGTACGTATGAATTCATTACCGGCGCCAGATGCAGGACGGCAGTGGGCCTGCAGATAAAACAAGGGCAAATGATTCTGAGATAATCCATAGACCAGGTACCTGGTCAACACAATAAACTACACCAGGCACCTTCCCTGCAAGCAGCAGGGCCCACGCCGCTTTCCCTTCTTTCCTCTTCCACAGAGATAGATCCACTTCCTTAAAGGCTGGTGGATGCCTAGGCAGAGATATGCACATATGTTTTTGCTTAGGGCCTGCATGTCCAGTGATGTCCAGGCTGTTTCTCTGGGACCTGGCCAACACAGCTTAGTGAGTTGGGCTTGAAACAGCAGACATTCTGCATTTCAAAAATGTCTCCTTTCAGGGAAGTGTGCTGCATGCAGCTCAAGGCAGAGGCTGACGTCTGGAGCCCACTGGGAGCGCAACTATTAACAAAGAACTCTGAAAGCCTTTGACTGCTCAGACGACACTAGGATTCTTCCTGGATGTGCTCCACATCCTGATTTGCACACGTAAGAGCTCTCTGACACGCATACTCACTTTCTCATGCAAATATAGGTCCATGTCAACATACACATCCCATGCGTAGGTGCATCTCACACTTATGCATATATATGTACAAGTTGTACATTTGCTGGAAAATACACACATGGACACACATGCATTTATGTACAAGCACACTCATAAAAGCCCACAGATACATACATGCGTGTCCATACACACACGCAGACCCATACTCTCTTTATGCACATGGACACACAGGTCCTCATACCCACAACAGGAATTCTGTACAGTCTTGTGGTGCCCAAGTGTGGCCATACAACCTTCCAGAGAATCGCACCCCATTGTAAAAGTGACGTATACTAGGAGACGTAGTGAAAACAGTTACATTCTTTGCTCTAAGACAGGCAGTCTGTAAATCACTGGACCTTACATTCACCAAAAGCAAGAAGCAAAGCACTGTTTGGAATGTAACCAACACTGACCGTGTATTAACGCTGGACAGACTTGCAAGTGGAAATGTGATAGCACCAATAATAACACAAGCCAGTAAACACATAAGGGCTGACCTGGCCACCAGCGACTTCTGACACCATGCTAATTTGAGGTGGATAAGCATCTGAGGGTGAGAACCATGCACATCTCTGTGGCTTTCAAATACAGACAGGCTTGGGGATACTGTTTTTGCTGACCACATTTCTAGGGTCCAAACAGGCCATTGGATTCCACAAGAAATGCACTGGAAATCGTATTCATTGCCATTTTTCAGCTTGGCAAAACTACATCTTGAAAGTAAATCAGAAATTCTGGAGGCAGTTTACCTAAGAGCCCAGACCAGATTTACCACCACACACAGTCCCGACGGGGCTACTTCTGTTTGTAAACGACGGCTGTCTTCAGAGGCAGCCTGAACGGGGTGGGCTCGTCCGTCCACCCCCTCTCCGTCCTGCGTGGCCCCCACCCCCACTGCCCATCACAAACCCTCAGAAACACATCTCTTACAGCCTCAGGGAAATACGAAGCTGGTGGTTCTGGAGTTGAGTTCACAGATGCATTCTCGGGGCTAGAGGAGTGCACTTGGAAGAACTGGAAATCCGGTGGCCAGAGAAAGGGAGACAGGAGATTAGAGGAGTGTTGAGAGGCGGGGGTGGGAGAAAGTTGGGTAAAAACTTTGAGTCAGAAATCAGAGCCTAGGGTGCTGCCCGGAATTCCAAAATGGGGGAAGAGATCTCAGTGGCTTTCATATGGAAATTGACCTGGAAGCGGACTTTGTCTCTGAGTGGAACTGAAGCCAAGACCAAGTTCAGTGAACCTAACACACTGCTCAATCAAGCATTGAAACCCTGGAGAAGAGAAGGCAGGAAAGGGAGGGCACAGGTTCAAAGAGGGGCCCTTTCATTTGGACTTGGTTATGGAGGTGGCCGTAGGAGGCATTAAACTCTGCCAAGACTTGAAGGTAAAATCCCGTCTGTCCGGAGGGTGTGTTCAGCTGGGACATCAAAAGCAGAACAGGCAGTCTGTAAATCACTGGACCTTACATTCACCAAAAGCAAGAAGCAAAGCACTGTTTGGAATGTAACCAACACTGACCGTGTATTAACGCTGGACAGACTTGCAAGTGGAAATGTGATAGCACCAATAATAACACAAGCCAGTAAACACATAAGGGCTGACCTGGCCACCAGCGACTTCTGACACCATGCTAATTTGAGGTGGATAAGCATCTGAGGGTGAGAACCATGCACATCTCTGTGGCTTTCAAATACAGACAGGCTTGGGGATACTGTTTTTGCTGACCACATTTCTAGGGTCCAAACAGGCCATTGGATTCCACAAGAAATGCACTGGAAATCGTATTCATTGCCATTTTTCAGCTTGGCAAAACTACATCTTGAAAGTAAATCAGAAATTCTGGAGGCAGTTTACCTAAGAGCCCAGACCAGATTTACCACCACACACAGTCCCGACGGGGCTACTTCTGTTTGTAAACGACGGCTGTCTTCAGAGGCAGCCTGAACGGGGTGGGCTCGTCCGTCCACCCCCTCTCCGTCCTGCGGGGCCCCCCACCCCCACTGCCCATCACAAACCCTCAGAAACACATCTCTTACAGCCTCAGGGAAATACGAAGCTGGTGGTTCTGGAGTTGAGTTCACAGATGCATTCTCGGGGCTAGAGGAGTGCACTTGGAAGAACTGGAAATCCGGTGGCCAGAGAAAGGGAGACAGGAGATTAGAGGAGTGTTGAGAGGCGGGGGTGGGAGAAAGTTGGGTAAAAACTTTGAGTCAGAAATCAGAGCCTAGGGTGCTGCCCGGAATTCCAAAATGGGGGAAGAGATCTCAGTGGCTTTCATATGGAAATTGACCTGGAAGCGGACTTTGTCTCTGAGTGGAACTGAAGCCAAGACCAAGTTCAGTGAACCTAACACACTGCTCAATCAAGCATTGAAACCCTGGAGAAGAGAAGGCAGGAAAGGGAGGGCACAGGTTCAAAGAGGGGCCCTTTCATTTGGACTTGGTTATGGAGGTGGCCGTAGGAGGCATTAAACTCTGCCAAGACTTGAAGGTAAAATCCCGTCTGTCCGGAGGGTGTGTTCAGCTGGGCTTTCAGCGAGAGAAAAGAAGAGGAGAGAAGAAGGAAACAGAAGAAAGCCAGCAAGGCAAGAGAGAGAGAACGGAAGAAAGGTAGGAAGGAAGGAAAGAAAGAAAGGTAAACAATGATTATCACTCACAGAAATGATCCTGAAATGGGCAAATTAAGCACAAATGCATAATATGGTGGGTGTAACAGAAGGAAGGAAAGAACTTGAACTTGCCTATACTCAGCCAGAATTCCCCGACCCACCCCCACCTCAGACAAAGGCCTTCAGAGATAGGAAGATTCTTAAGACAGATTCAAATTGGACTTGTGAGGCCTTACTAGTGGACTTTCTTTTAGTTATGTTTTTTAATTGCATCTTCAAAAGAAAGTTAAGAAGTATCTGCCCTTTGCAAAAACTACACTGATGTTTATTCCTGGGTACTTTGGGGGGACTAGTTTCCCGTCTTTTGTCCTTGATTTATTATTGCCTTTATATTTTCTCCCCCATTTGGTCCATTTTATTCTTATTTTAAAAGAACAGCTCCAAAGACCCTTCTATTTTCATGGAAATTGCTCAGTAGTAACAATTTCAGATAGCTTCCAGAAGAATAATCATCATGCTAGCCGTTTCACCCAAGATGCTTTGCAGCATTTCACATAACAATTTACTAATTAATGACAAATTAAATGGAATTTGGTAAGAAGAATCAGAGGTTAGAGTACTGGTGTATATCGTGTGTAAAAAGGTATGCAAATATCTTCAGCCCATTTGTGGTTCATCACTGGGAAATAATAGCTATTCTACTTGAAAATTTCAAATGCAGGACGGCTGCCGCATAGAATTTGGAAATTATTCATCATTCTAATTTTCGAACAATTTCTTAGATTAGACACTGTTCCTTCATTTTAGAGGCACAATGAACTAGCCCTTTGTTTTAATAACTTTAAAATCATAGAAAGTCGGTCATAGGTTGCTGCTTATATTAATTATATATTAAGAAGTGAGGAGCAGTTTTTGGAAATCGCCACCTGAAGTTTTCATCTTTCAGAGCCCTGACTCCACTCTTATAAGGCAGGTATTGGCAAACTACAGCCTGCAGACGAAATGCAGTTTGCTGGTGTTTGTAAATAAAGGTTCACCGGAACACAGCCTCAGCCGTTTCCCAGCATATTGTCTTTGCCGGCTCTCACATTTTCATGGCAGAATTGCAACAGCCATCTCGTGGCCAGCAAAACCTAAAATATTTACAGAAAATTTTGCCTACCCCTGTCCTAAAGTATAGAGTTGGAGAGAAAGAACACTTGTCCTAAAGAGAGAACATTTTTAACTGAGAAAATACTAAAAGCATTTTAATGTCTCCTCCTGCCACTTCAAGCCCAGAGACGGTCATTATCCACTGAGCTGTCCTAAAATTTGCCAGAATTGTTTCTTGCTCCAAGTACATGGCAGTGGGGCAGGAATGGGGACTGAATGCTTTCTTTAGTCAGTTCTTCTGTGGCCCAAAGAGCAGGTGACTCGCCGCAGGGAACCACTGGTCACTTCTAATAAGACAAGGGACATATCCCTCATAGTTAACACTATTTCGGATTTATTATTGCCTTTATATTTTCTCCCCCATTTGGTCCATTTTATTCTTATTTTAAAAGAACAGCTCCAAAGACCCTTCTATTTTCATGGAAATTGCTCAGTAGTAACAATTTCAGATAGCTTCCAGAAGAATAATCATCATGCTAGCCGTTTCACCCAAGATGCTTTGCAGCATTTCACATAACAATTTACTAATTAATGACAAATTAAATGGAATTTGGTAAGAAGAATCAGAGGTTAGAGTACTGGTGTATATCGTGTGTAAAAAGGTATGCAAATATCTTCAGCCCATTTGTGGTTCATCACTGGGAAATAATAGCTATTCTACTTGAAAATTTCAAATGCAGGACGGCTGCCGCATAGAATTTGGAAATTATTCATCATTCTAATTTTCGAACAATTTCTTAGATTAGACACTGTTCCTTCATTTTAGAGGCACAATGAACTAGCCCTTTGTTTTAATAACTTTAAAATCATAGAAAGTCGGTCATAGGTTGCTGCTTATATTAATTATATATTAAGAAGTGAGGAGCAGTTTTTGGAAATCGCCACCTGAAGTTTTCATCTTTCAGAGCCCTGACTCCACTCTTATAAGGCAGGTATTGGCAAACTACAGCCTGCAGACGAAATGCAGTTTGCTGGTGTTTGTAAATAAAGGTTCACCGGAACACAGCCTCAGCCGTTTCCCAGCATATTGTCTTTGCCGGCTCTCACATTTTCATGGCAGAATTGCAACAGCCATCTCGTGGCCAGCAAAACCTAAAATATTTACAGAAAATTTTGCCTACCCCTGTCCTAAAGTATAGAGTTGGAGAGAAAGAACACTTGTCCTAAAGAGAGAACATTTTTAACTGAGAAAATACTAAAAGCATTTTAATGTCTCCTCCTGCCACTTCAAGCCCAGAGACGGTCATTATCCACTGAGCTGTCCTAAAATTTGCCAGAATTGTTTCTTGCTCCAAGTACATGGCAGTGGGGCAGGAATGGGGACTGAATGCTTTCTTTAGTCAGTTCTTCTGTGGCCCAAAGAGCAGGTGACTCGCCGCAGGGAACCACTGGTCACTTCTAATAAGACAAGGGTTTTCAAGGAGCGACATTGTCGGCTGTGTGCTGAAGATCCTGGGGAACAAAGAAGGCATCCTGCGTCAAGCAGAGTGACTGCTTTGGGCATACGTCAGTTCATTTATTTTTATTGTTTCTAATTTGCGGAGCAAAGCAAAGTGCCTTTAGTGTTCATTTTCAATTCACCTTCTTTTCAAACTATTAATGTTTAAAAGAATTTGGGAAAATAAGAAATGTTTTCACTGCATTTAATATGCTCCCCCAGGGGTACAGGGTGCTACATCCACACGTGAGTTTGACTCCAGAACATATGGAATGTGTCATGTTGATGGGGTCAGAGACAAAGTGAGAGACAGAATCGTCCTTGCATGTCCCCAACTTCATACCAATGCTACTATCACAGCCTGGCCAAATGTCATCTTAAAGCAACCAATTTCAAAATCATTCTTTTTGTGCCAACTGGTCACTGTTTTTTCCCAGTCAGTAGCCTGACAATGTGTCTGAATCGGCTGGCTGCCCTGTCCCAACCCCTTTCCTCCCGGAGCTTACAGTCTCTTAAGATCTCATCCTTACATATCTGGTGGGTTAGGAGTTTGCAGGGACTAGGAGTTTGCAGCTTGACAGCGATGCAAGTAAGTGATGTGACCTGACAACTCCATAGTGAAGGAGAAAATGAGACTGGTTTGGGACATCCAAACCTGATATCTGTATCAACTTCTCAATCACCATGTCGGCAAGTACTATTGAGCACCTGCTGTGCCCCGACACTGTTTTTAGGTACTGGGGAAACAGTTGGGGAAAACAGACCTGCCCTGGCCCTCGGGAGGGCTGCTGTTACATGAATGTATTGGGAGAAGGGAGTCAAGGAAGGGTAATTAAAGACACACAAAATCAGAAGACAAATGTATCACAAGAACAATAAAGAGGCATTCGCAGGGAGGGGTCTACTTTAGATAGGGAAGGACTCTTCAGGGAAGGGACATGAAGGATGACCAAGCTAGAAAACCTGTGGATGAGTCAGGGAGCATTCCACATAGACTGTGCAGCAGGGCCAGGGAAAAGGTGCTGAGACAGGAAAGAGCTTTGCACCATAGAGTAACTTAAGACCTGCACTTGTGGCAGACATTACTAATCGACCACAACTCTCCTTTCTGTTGAAAAAGAGAGTAGACTAGCTGAGTAGTTTAGAGTTAAATATTTTTGCCATGGCTTCCTCATATGTTAAATGAACAAATAGTAACTTGCAAAGTTGTTATGACAATTAATGGAAACATTGCCTCAGAGTTCTCAAACAGCCTTCCAGACCCATTAGCAAACAACTGGAATTGGTGAATCATAGAATCCATTTTTCATCCCTGGACCACATGGTTTTGGAAGGTCCTCCCAGCCCTAGAACTTTCTGATACTTTGATTCTTATTTTAGTCAATATTTGAATACCAATTCTTTCTTTTTCTAGCAATGAATTTCACATGTTTAATCAAGCTAAGAAATTTTACTAAAAAGTAAATTATGTAATTTTGTTTCTATCTGGGGCAACATTAAAATTGTTTTATCAGGCAAACTGCATTGAACACATAGTGTCCTTCCCCCCAACCTAATGGAAACTCATTGAAGATGGGGACCATGTCTCCTGTCCTGCATTCAGGGTGTTATCTTACATATTGTCAGTACTGGGTCAGCGTCTCTTGGGTTAAAAATATCTGAACATAACAGTGATTTCATTTTTTTGCTTTTTATTAATTTTGGGAGGTAGAACTGATTTACAATGATATGTTAGTTTCTGCTGTATTGAGTACTCTTGATATGAACATCCTTCATGTTCCTGTTTCCTTCCAACTTTATAAACTTCCTGAGATAATTAGCTTTCTCTCATCTCATTCCATTCAAATTTCTGTAGATGAAGCCCCTTTCTACACCTCCATTCTAAAGGAGATTCCCTTTCTATGGTGATCTCTCACTAGGATCTATCACTGTCAGATCAATCACACCAAACCTAATGACTTTAACCATTTACCTTTCCCAGAGGTTCCATGTCTTGGCGGGTCTGCTCTCACGATCCCAGCAGCCCTTGGATGGAGGCTGGTTTCGGCGAGGGCAGTCGGGAGAGCAGAAATCGTGGGGTCTCCCTCTCCCCGTGATCCTTCACTCCAGCTTCTTCTTGGCATGGCAGACTGGAGAGGTGTTATGAGAAGGAGGAGCAGATGTGGCAGGCCCCTCAGGCCTGAGTCTTGGAACTTGTGTCACATCACTGCTTCCTATTGGTCAAGGCAAGTCGCAAGGCCAGAGCATATTTGAGTTTCAAAGGTGCATTGTCAAAGGACATGTACACAGGAAAAGGGAGAATTTGTGACCATATTTTTTTATCCAGCTCAACAAAATTTTATTTCAAAATCACTGAGGTGGAACATACACCCAGGCTGTCTAAATCCTAGCCTATTTTTCTCCCTACCCTTCAACAGTCTCAGGTCTAAAGGCATTACTGTCCTATTGGTAAGTGGGAGGTTGAAGGAAATCATGATAGTAACTCTGAAAAGCATGGCTGGCCATGAACCTCATGTAGCTAAACACAAACAAAAATGTTCAACTTGGAATAGACCTGTTTACTGCTAGAGTGAAATCATACATTCACAAGGTAGTTCCTGATTAGTTCCATTTCCATAGAGGGAGAGAGATCACTCATCTCAGAACCACCTGCTCTTTTTCTTTATGGCTTGTCCACTTACCATGCTACTTGTAGAGATAGCATTGATTTTTGTAGACATCACAGTAGAAAGATCTTGAACTCAGACTTTACAGACAATTTGCATCCAAATGCACCTCATACTAGCTGAGTAGTCTAGAGTTAAATACTTTTGCCTTGGCTTCCTCATATATTAAATAAACAAATAGTAACTTGCAAAGTTGTTATGACAGTTAATGGAAATAAACAAAGGTTGTAGTGGATGTGGAGACTCAACAAATGGTACTATGGTTATTGTTAACCCGACTTGGGCCAGGAAGACTTTATCAATAGGTAGGATTGGTCTGAGATTTGAAGAATGTGTAGGATTTGAGTGTTGGGGAGGATCCTGATAGAGGAAGTATCAGGAAAAAAAAAAACCACACACAATATGATTCATTTAGGTGAAAAGAACCATCCCAACCTGGCCGAGGAGCTCATTCTCAAATTCAGCTTCTTTTCATTGATTTAGGATATAAAACAGAAAGGATTTCCTTGGGCTCTAAAATCATTGTGTATGGTGTTACAGCCATGAAATTAAAACATGGTTCCTCCTTGGAAGAACATCTATAATTAACCTAGAGAGTGTATTAAAAAGCAGAGATATGGGCTTCCCTGGTTGTCCAGTGGATAAGGACACCGCCTTGCAGTGCAAGGGGTGCCAGTTTGTTCCCTGGCCTGGGAAGATCCCACGTGCCGTGGAGCGGCTGGACCGATGTGTCCAATCACCGAGCCGGAGCTCTGGAGCGCATGCGCCCAGAGCCGGTGCTCTGCGACAACAGAGGCCACTGCAATGGGAGGCCCACATGGGCCGAAGAACAAAGATGGATGAAAATGGACAAATGAAAGACCAATAGAAGTGGCCCACCTGCTCCCCTCCCTCCCCACCCCACCCCCACCAAAATAAACAAATAAATCTTTACAAAAAAAAAAAAAAGCAGAGATATCACTTTGTGGACAAAGAGCTGTATAGTTAAAGTAATGGTTTTTCCATCCATGTATGGATGTGGGAGTTGGATCCTAAAGTCCGAGTGCTGAAGAGTTGGTGCTTTCGACCTGTGGTGACAGAGAAGACTCTTAAGAGCCCCTGGGCCAGCGAGGAGACCAGACCCGCCAATCTGAAAGGACATCAAGCCTGAATATTCACTGGAAGGACGGGTGCTGATGCTGAAGCTGCAATACTTCGGCCACTTGATGCAAAAGAACTGACTCATTGGGAAAGACCTCGATGCTGGAGAAGATGGAGAGCAGGAGGAAAGGAGGGTAACAGAGGCTGAAATGGTTGGATGGCATCACTGACTCAATGGACGTAAGTTTGAGCAAACTCCAGGTGATGGTGAAGGACAGGGGAGCTTGATGTGCTCCAGTCCATGGGGTCACACAAAGTAGCAACTGAACTACGACAAAGAAGGAGGCTGAGGACAGGTACGTGAGGATTCTGACTGTCTGGATAAGGAGCCCGGGCTTCTTCTATCAGACATCTGAAGATTGCCGAGGGAGAAAGTGACAAAATGAAAAACAAGCAATCAGAGGAAGATTTAGGCCCTGCCTGGCCATGATAAGAGAGCAAGACTAGAGAGACCGGAAGGAGGAGAACCAGTTAGGAGGGAAGACAGTGTGGAGCTGCAGTGCTCTTGGGAGCATCCTCCAAATGAATGCTTCATATCTCATCAACTGCAGAGGTGCGTGATTTGGAAATGTGTCCACAAGTTCTTTTGTATTCCTCCTAGGGAAAGACAGGGCTTATTTCCACTCCCTTGAACATGGGTCTGTCCCAGTGACTTTTCTCTAATCAATAGAATGCAGCAAAGTGACAGTGTGGGACTTCAAGAGTTCTGTCTTAAAGACACGGGAGCTTCCGCCTTGTTCCCATTCTCGTAGGATGCTTGTCCTTGGAACCAGTCCCAAGGCCATGAGGAACTGAGCAGCCCCAGCCCCAGCTGAGGTCCCTACTGATGGCCAGGGTTAACCTCCCACAGGCAAAAGGGAGAGCCTCCAGGTGGCCCAGCCCCAGCCTCTGCTCCCCTCATTGAGCCCTGCCCAGAGTGCTGATCGGTGAGGAAAGTGAAAGACGCTGAGATTTGAAGCCATTCAGCATTGGGGGGCTTTGTTCCGCAGTGATAGATACGTGGAAACCAGCCCCCTTTGTCTCAAAAGGACTGACTTAAAATGAGCCTGAAAGACCAGACCCGCCAATCTGAAAGGACATCAAGCCTGAATATTCACTGGAAGGACGGGTGCTGATGCTGAAGCTGCAATACTTCGGCCACTTGATGCAAAAGAACTGACTCATTGGGAAAGACCTCGATGCTGGAGAAGATGGAGAGCAGGAGGAAAGGAGGGTAACAGAGGCTGAAATGGTTGGATGGCATCACTGACTCAATGGACGTAAGTTTGAGCAAACTCCAGGTGATGGTGAAGGACAGGGGAGCTTGATGTGCTCCAGTCCATGGGGTCACACAAAGTAGCAACTGAACTACGACAAAGAAGGAGGCTGAGGACAGGTACGTGAGGATTCTGACTGTCTGGATAAGGAGCCCGGGCTTCTTCTATCAGACATCTGAAGATTGCCGAGGGAGAAAGTGACAAAATGAAAAACAAGCAATCAGAGGAAGATTTAGGCCCTGCCTGGCCATGATAAGAGAGCAAGACTAGAGAGACCGGAAGGAGGAGAACCAGTTAGGAGGGAAGACAGTGTGGAGCTGCAGTGCTCTTGGGAGCATCCTCCAAATGAATGCTTCATATCTCATCAACTGCAGAGGTGCGTGATTTGGAAATGTGTCCACAAGTTCTTTTGTATTCCTCCTAGGGAAAGACAGGGCTTATTTCCACTCCCTTGAACATGGGTCTGTCCCAGTGACTTTTCTCTAATCAATAGAATGCAGCAAAGTGACAGTGTGGGACTTCAAGAGTTCTGTCTTAAAGACACGGGAGCTTCCGCCTTGTTCCCATTCTCGTAGGATGCTTGTCCTTGGAACCAGTCCCAAGGCCATGAGGAACTGAGCAGCCCCAGCCCCAGCTGAGGTCCCTACTGATGGCCAGGGTTAACCTCCCACAGGCAAAAGGGAGAGCCTCCAGGTGGCCCAGCCCCAGCCTCTGCTCCCCTCATTGAGCCCTGCCCAGAGTGCTGATCTGTGAGGAAAGTGAAAGACGCTGATATTTGAAGCCATTCAGCATTGGGGGGCTTTGTTCCTCAGTGATAGATACGTGGAACCAGCTGTCTCAGGTGCTGGCTAGGTGTCACGCCCATACCTCCTCCATTTGTGGAGAAGGTCAGCTATCCAATAGGATGTTCCCTCTCGCATCACCGTCTTCATTATGTTTTCATAACATTTATCACAATTTGCAATTACAGTCTTGATTTGCTCATTCATGTATTTTCTTTGCCTCTCCTGCTAGAACGGAAGCTGTCTGGGTATTCTGATCGTCTTTCTCACTATCGTCACCTAGCTCAATGGTGAGCGTGTTAAATACACCTGTGAAAAGTAATGAGCAGATCAACATTGTGAAATTTGGAACATTCAATCCCACTACACTGGACCCGCTTAGAAAAAACCCATGCCGGGAGGGGTGGGATGGGGGGCACTGGGAGGGGGGAGGGGGCCAGGGATATGCATATGACTGATCTGGGAACATACATGTCTGTGAACAATAAAACTCTGGTAAAATTTTGAAAATTTTAAATTAAATTAAATTAACAAAAAAAGAAAGAAAGAAAAGACCCATACCAAAGTAAAAAAATATATATATACACAATTTAGGACTTTCTGTCATTGTAATTAGTTTTCTCTTTTTTAATTTAATTTCATTTTTTATAGAGTTTTGTTATTTGCTGCCACATTGAAAGGACATGCATTATTTTTTTTTTCCTCTTACAAACTGGTACCAGGCAGCTGCAAGCCATCATTCCTATGCATAGCTCACAGGAAAAGAGTTCTCTTAGAGGCTTCTTCTGAGAACCATCAACACACAGCATCTCAACAGACCCTCAGCAGCTCCATGTGGCAGGTATTCCCATTCCCAGTTAAGGGATGAGGAAGCTGAGGCTTAGAAAGATTCAGAAACTCTCTCAAGATCCAAATCTATGCCGTGAAGAAACCAGGGCACAGACTGGGGTGTGACACCATGCTTAGGTCCTGCAGGGTGAGCAGGTTCAAGTGGACCAAAGAAGGTCTGAGGGAGTCTTTCTTTCTGTGTGAGGGTAATCCATGATGTGCTGTATTTGTTCACAGGCCCTTCTTGAAAGTATGCAGAAGTGGGGGTAAGATTATAATGCCAATCCTTCCTTCATTCCTTTTGTCATTCAACAAACACTTGATGGGAACATTCAACGCAGAGGAGCCTGGAACACCAGCTGAAGCAGCTCCTGCCCTCAGGCAGAGTCTTGTCCTTGGGGGAAGGCAAGCTGAGGCGAGCACTGGGAGTTATGAGGCGGGGTGACAACAAGAGTACCAGAGTGTAGAGAAGTTGGAGGAACAGACTGGATGTTCACAGCCTTGTCTAAGGGCTTCGGGGTAAATCTCATCCTTTCCCCGCCCCACTCTTCAGCTCCCAGGCCTCCCCGGCTGGACAGAGAAAGCAAGGTCCTGTTCTCAGATACAGCTGAGGAGCGAGGAAGCCCACCAATGACTGGGACGAAATCAATTCTACTTGGGTCCCATGACAGGATAAAATGTTTTTGTTGTAATATTGTCTCAAGAAAGACCATTGTAATATTTAACATGTAGTATTGATTCTCCTGCATGGACCGTAAATCCTGGCAGATCTGAGAGCCTGACCACAGAGGACGGGCTGTTTGCCGGGAGGCCGGGAGAGACCCGAGGGAGCCCTTGGACCCACCGTCACCCGCAGAGTGGAGGAGGCCAAGTGGGCCGGCCCTCGCCTTCCTCCCACTTCAAAGTGGAGATGCCAGGATCCCTGAGCTGACACAGGAGAACTTGAGAGAAACTGTTTAAACACAGGAATCAAAATATGAAACTAAATCACCTGCTCGTATTTTATTAGGGCCTTGTTCTGAATCAATACAAGACCCAGGGCCCATGACTCTTCAGGCTGAAAGGGAATACTTTTTCATCCTAAAACTGAACCAGGTTGCTTAAGTAAAACAGATGTTACCCTTGAGCTCTGTGATTCCCAGCCCTCCGCCAGCCCAAGCTCTCTCCCTGCGGGGGACAGAGGAGCCCTCCGGGGCCCTGAAATCCAGATTGGGGCTAGAGCATCCAAAGCCTTGGAATGTCTCAACCCTAGGCTCACAAAAGTTTTCTGTTTACCAGGAGGCAGGCAGACTGGGGAAAGCGAGTCTGTGAGCAGAGGATTTGAAGATATGGTGGCGACGTGAAAGCCAGAGAAGATTTTCATTTCCTGTGTTACGGGGTGACATAATATCAGAATAAAAAACCTGGCAGCGAGATGGGAGATAGCAGTTTTTACATTGATAAGTATTTGTTCATTTCCTGACAACAAAAAAATATAAATCTCTTCAGAAATTAAATGCTCCGGCTTGTTGGACCACTTTTGTGGCGCTCGGTGCAAGGCCGGCTCCCTTTCTCTGGCCGCTGCGGGCCGGGTAATCACTGCATCAGCCATTATCCCGGCTCGCACGGGCAGCGGCTGGCGGCTGCGCAGGGACCAGTTCTCCCACTGTTTTGTGTCACTTATTTTCTCGGCGGGCCCGATTTGCATTTTAATGGGAGTAGTTTATAGACTTCTCCGCTGTCTTCAGAGTGCCACAAGTGGTATCATTAAGTGAGCTAAGCCGGATTAATGCCGATAGTAAAGTCAGATAATACAATAACAGAGGCCTCCTGCCATTTGCATTAGGTGAGGAGCGAGGGGCTGCCTGGAGCCTGGCGATAATTTGTAAGCGCGATATGTTGTACTTGAGAGGATAAGATTAAATTTAGTGGGTTTAACTGTCATCCCAGTAAGTCAATTACCTCATCTTTTCAGCCTTTGAATTTCTTTTATAAATAAAATAAATGGAATATTGAGCTGCTCCGCAGCCATTTCGAGCGCCCATGAAGAAGAATTACACAGACTGGGCCAAAAAAATAAAAAGCTTCGGATTCAGCTCCATAAACAAAATATAAACTCCATTCAGGTGCCAGCATGGCAGCAGCTTCGAAATATTGTCCATCTCTCATATCACAAGCATGACAGATTCCATTGTGACTTTAGTTTCTCCATAATAGGAAATATTTATGTCGTGTCTGGATCTTTTCTATTCCAATCCCTCCCATTGTGGGAGGCAAACACTCCAACACAGAGGGAAGGGCCTCTCCGCGCCCTCCCTCCTGAGCCTCTTGTTGCCCAGCGCTAAATATTTAGTGTTGGGGACGGATATTAAGAAAGCCTCATGACCCAGCTAAGAGAGAGGAGAGACATCCGACTTCAGGTGGGTCTCCGATAAACAGAAGGGTCCAACTTCTTTCACACCCACTTCCTCTCCCCAGCCCTGGATGGTCGCCAGTGAAGATGGCATCACTGGATGAAAAGCTGAGCCATGGGGCACGGGCGATAAGATCTTGATAGAAGGCCATCAGCATCTTTATTTATTCAAAGAGGGTGGGGAGGAATCAAGGACAGAAAAGAATATCAAGCAGTTAAACCTTCAGGCACCTACCAGTGCAAGTTGTGTCC
This sequence comes from Tragulus kanchil, assembly GCA_022376925.1. NCBI lineage: Eukaryota > Metazoa > Chordata > Mammalia > Artiodactyla > Tragulidae > Tragulus > Tragulus kanchil. Next base: position 120,139,614 of record JAIOJX010000026.1, read on the forward strand.
TAGGAGACCTGATTCTGCTATCTTTTGAAGAGAAGGAGCAGATAATTTTTTAAATAGGTAAACTGTGTGGCGGCTGTTCTGAATCATACAAGGGTAGATGGATGGATGGGGGACTGAGTGAGAGAAAGAGACAAAGGGCCTGATCTTTGTCAAGACCCTATACAACCAGAGCTAAAAACACAGTACGAGGTATAGATAAGCCATCCCTGGAGAGAACCAGGATTCCAGCCAAACGAATTTGACTTATGTGTTCTGTGCCCTGAACTATTTTTTCTTCTTTACAGAAGCCAAAAAGAAGGGTATAAAAGATGGTCCTTGGAGAGATGCAGGGAAACGTTAAAGCCGTCAGTCAGTCTTTAATAAGGAACCCATAGTGATGCATAGATGAGAATAAGGGGCCAGACAGCTCTCTGGTTCCTGCTAAGCTCACCCTCTGCTCCCACTTCTCCTCCACGCAGTTCTGCTCCAGCAGACCTTGCATCTGCCTGGGATACGCCTCCTTTGGGGGGACCCTGCCTTTTCTTTCTTCACGTAGCTAAACCCTCGCCTTCCTGCTCTATGAGCTTTGCCCAGCCTACACAAACCAAGAAAGATTGAGCAGTGCTTGATCACGGCACTGTGCAAACGGCTCTGAGGATACTTAGTAACATGTCACTGTACCTACCAAGCAACAGGGTCCTGGAGAAAATGACGTTGCATCTCCCTCATTCATTTCTTCCTTCTTACACCCATCAAAGACCATTAAGTTCTTGGTATGTTTTTCTGGTCATAGACATCCGCTGTGTCTGGGTAAAACACTTCAAGTAGACCAATAGACGCCACTGCTCTTCACCATTGGACGGTGTTTCCTCTGTGGAGATTAGTGTACAGGCTCGTGCTAAGTACCATACTGGGTGCCGGGGATGCAGAGATAGATGAACACGTTGCAGTTCTCACCCCGAAAGAGCTGAGTGCGGGAGACACAACAGACACAGCGGCGATTCATTTACAGCACATGCCTATCTGTTCTGCTGATTTTGAGCTCAAGATGTGTGACCTGTAAGAGATGCTAAACAAATGTTAGTTAAATGAAAATTTTCAACAAGATGTGGGGACTTAGCCTGAGAGATTCTGGAAAGTCTTTCACTTCACCACTGCGAGGCTGCTGCCACATCTTTCTTTGTCCCCTTCTTGGTCTCTTGCCTTCTCCATCTCCACTGTCACCATCACGTATTTCAGCAGAAGAACCTCTCCAGAAGGTGCCAAGAGCCTTAAGCAGATAAAAGCTAAAAACCATCTCGGTGAATGAAGCTGTCTGTGCTTTCCGATAGTTCTCTAGAGGATCCATCTAGAGTCTACAGGCCACATCGCCCCAACAGAAATCGCCCTAAAAGATACCAATTCCCACCTGCATATTTTCCAACTTCTTACAGTGTGGTAGCTCTGTTACTCATAGCAAACCACTTCCGAGTGGTCCAAGAGGAAACCGTGGACGTGAACGTGTTAGTGACTAACTCTGCAGCCCCATGGACTGCAGCCAGCCAGGCTCCTCTGTCCCCGGGATTCTCCAGGCAAGAGCACTGGAGTGGAGTGCCATTCCCACCTCCAAGGCATCTTCCCGACGCAGGGGTCAGACCCAGGCCTCCTGCACTGCAGGCAACTTCTTGAGCATCTGATCCCCTAGGGAAGCCCCAGGGTGAACCATATTCTGTAGGTCACACTTGTACTTCATCTGGGTGGTGGGGGGCAGCTGACAAGGTGTGGTTTGTCACAAGCAACAGGGTCCTGAGAAAATGACGTTGCATCTCCCTCATTCATTTCTTCCTTCTTACACCCATCAAAGACCATTAAGTTCTTGGTATGTTTTTCTGGTCATAGACATCCGCTGTGTCTGGGTAAAACACTTCAAGTAGACCAATAGACGCCACTGCTCTTCACCATTGGACGGTGTTTCCTCTGTGGAGATTAGTGTACAGGCTCGTGCTAAGTACCATACTGGGTGCCGGGGATGCAGAGATAGATGAACACGTTGCAGTTCTCACCCCGAAAGAGCTGAGTGCGGGAGACACAACAGACACAGCGGCGATTCATTTACAGCACATGCCTATCTGTTCTGCTGATTTTGAGCTCAAGATGTGTGACCTGTAAGAGATGCTAAACAAATGTTAGTTAAATGAAAATTTTCAACAAGATGTGGGGACTTAGCCTGAGAGATTCTGGAAAGTCTTTCACTTCACCACTGCGAGGCTGCTGCCACATCTTTCTTTGTCCCCTTCTTGGTCTCTTGCCTTCTCCATCTCCACTGTCACCATCACGTATTTCAGCAGAAGAACCTCTCCAGAAGGTGCCAAGAGCCTTAAGCAGATAAAAGCTAAAAACCATCTCGGTGAATGAAGCTGTCTGTGCTTTCCGATAGTTCTCTAGAGGATCCATCTAGAGTCTACAGGCCACATCGCCCCAACAGAAATCGCCCTAAAAGATACCAATTCCCACCTGCATATTTTCCAACTTCTTACAGTGTGGTAGCTCTGTTACTCATAGCAAACCACTTCCGAGTGGTCCAAGAGGAAACCGTGGACGTGAACGTGTTAGTGACTAACTCTGCAGCCCCATGGACTGCAGCCAGCCAGGCTCCTCTGTCCCCGGGATTCTCCAGGCAAGAGCACTGGAGTGGAGTGCCATTCCCACCTCCAAGGCATCTTCCCGACGCAGGGGTCAGACCCAGGCCTCCTGCACTGCAGGCAACTTCTTGAGCATCTGATCCCCTAGGGAAGCCCCAGGGTGAACCATATTCTGTAGGTCACACTTGTACTTCATCTGGGTGGTGGGGGGCAGCTGACAAGGTGTGGTTTGTCACAGGGAGTTGTGAGTGAGGACAGTCTGCCTCCTGGACTCTGATTTATGCCTTTAATCAACTGTCAAAAGTCTGCAAGTCAACTATTATCAATAATAATAATGACAACTACGTTTGTATGTTTTTTTAACTTTAAAGTACTTTAGATATCCTTTATCTCCTTAATTAAGTGCCAAGTGTGCCTTCCTTCCTTTCCCCAAGAAAGCCTCCAAGGGCTGTAAAGGATTCCAGTTAGGAAGGCTTTGCCAGGAAATGAGGGGTGTGTGTGTGTGTGTGTGTGTGTGTGCACGCTCGCGCATGGGCACCTGTGTGTGCGCATGGGCCCAGGACATATGTGTCTTTTTCTGACTTGATTACAAAGCCAAAGATATAAATGACTTTTAGATTGCCCCTTGTTTTGTATTATCCACGCCTCCGCCCTTCACTAGTGCAGATAATGGAGAGTTCACTGTAGTGTGATTAATTACACAGCGGGGCTGAGAACCGGCCCTCACCAAAATGCTAGGACAGATCTCAGACACAAACGCTCCTTAGCCTTTACTCTTTAGTTGGGAGAAGGATTTTATTTGTTTACTTGCTGAATTCTCTTTTTCTTTGAGATTTCTTTTTTTTAATTTATTTATTTATTTATTTTTGGCTCTTCTGGGTTTTCACTGCTGCTGCAGGCTCTTCTCTGGGTGCAGGGAGTGGGGGCTCCTCTCTAGTTGAGGTGAGCAGGATTCTTGTTGTGGTGACTTCTCTCGTTGTGGAACTCAGGCTCTAGGGCACATGGCTTCAGGAGTTGAGGAACATGGGCTCCATAGCTGTGGCTCCAAGGCTCTAGAGCACAGGCTCCATAGCTGTGGCTCACGGGCTTAGTTGCTCCACGGCATGTGGGATCCTCCCTGATCAGGGATTGAGCCCATGTCTCCTGCACTGGCAGGTGAACACTCTATCACTGATTTACCAGAGAAACCTCCTTGCTAAATTCTTTAACTAGATCCGGTTACTGTCCAACCTGGGCCAGGTCCTCTGCTCAACACTCTTATATGCATTGTCCCTAGGGAAGCCCCAGGGTGAACCATATTCTGTAGGTCACACTTGTACTTCATCTGGGTGGTGGGGGGCAGCTGACAAGGTGTGGTTTGTCACAGGGAGTTGTGAGTGAGGACAGTCTGCCTCCTGGACTCTGATTTATGCCTTTAATCAACTGTCAAAAGTCTGCAAGTCAACTATTATCAATAATAATAATGACAACTACGTTTGTATGTTTTTTTAACTTTAAAGTACTTTAGATATCCTTTATCTCCTTAATTAAGTGCCAAGTGTGCCTTCCTTCCTTTCCCCAAGAAAGCCTCCAAGGGCTGTAAAGGATTCCAGTTAGGAAGGCTTTGCCAGGAAATGAGGGGTGTGTGTGTGTGTGTGTGTGTGTGCAGCTCGCGCATGGGCACCTGTGTGCGCATGGGCCCAGGACATATGTGTCTTTTTCTGACTTGATTACAAAGCCAAAGATATAAATGACTTTTAGATTGCCCCTTGTTTTGTATTATCCACGCCTCCGCCCTTCACTAGTGCAGATAATGGAGAGTTCACTGTAGTGTGATTAATTACACAGCGGGGCTGAGAACCGGCCCTCACCAAAATGCTAGGACAGATCTCAGACACAAACGCTCCTTAGCCTTTACTCTTTAGTTGGGAGAAGGATTTTATTTGTTTACTTGCTGAATTCTCTTTTTCTTTGAGATTTCTTTTTTTTAATTTATTTATTTATTTATTTTTGGCTCTTCTGGGTTTTCACTGCTGCTGCAGGCTCTTCTCTGGGTGCAGGGAGTGGGGGCTCCTCTCTAGTTGAGGTGAGCAGGATTCTTGTTGTGGTGACTTCTCTCGTTGTGGAACTCAGGCTCTAGGGCACATGGCTTCAGGAGTTGAGGAACATGGGCTCCATAGCTGTGGCTCCAAGGCTCTAGAGCACAGGCTCCATAGCTGTGGCTCACGGGCTTAGTTGCTCCACGGCATGTGGGATCCTCCCTGATCAGGGATTGAGCCCATGTCTCCTGCACTGGCAGGTGAACACTCTATCACTGATTTACCAGAGAAACCTCCTTGCTAAATTCTTTAACTAGATCCGGTTACTGTCCAACCTGGGCCAGGTCCTCTGCTCAACACTCTTATATGCATTGTCTCTTGGAGGGTACTATTTTTATTCTCATTTTAGAACTGAGGAAACAGAGCATGAGAAAAACAGAGGGAACACCTAGCAAGGGCTACAGCCAGGCTGGCCATCTGCAGATACCTTACACAATATGATTAATGACTTAATCAGTGACTTTGATTTACTGTCTAAGAATCACAGCAAGTAAACCCATACTTCTGCTTTTGCCTAATTGCACCAAAGATTTCTCTCTAATATCTTCAGCCTGAAATCTAAAACGCTTCACAGAATTCATGTGAAGTTTTCCTGAGTCCATGAACAGTTCAAGAAAACAAGGTCTGATCTTTCAGAACCATGTGAGAGGCATAAACCTTAGCAGTTAGAGTTGAGGCTCGTGGCCCAGGCAGTTAAGGTAATGGTAACATAGCTCATTGTAGGTTCCCTTCTTTAAGTAGTTTCCCTTCAAGTAAAGGAAGAGAAGAGGCACTCACAAGGGTGGAGCATGTGTTAAGATGCTGCACACACATGGCCTCATTAATGACAGCAGCCCTGAGAGGCTACCAGCATCACCGCCTTTCCTCAGAGGAAGGGGGCCCAGGGAAATAAAGTGTGTAGGATCACACAGATCAGACCCACCCCCGTCTGGCTCCAAAGTTCATATTCTTTCCAACCCTCTTGGAAGCTAAACTTATAAACTAGAAAACTGTACTACTAACAATACAACATCAGAGAACTTGATAAGATTTTAGCCTGCATCTATGTGATAGAACTTTTTTTTTGGTCAAAAAAAAGTTTTGTTTCAGGCAATTATCCTTAAGAATAATGATTCATTTCATGTGAACTAGCTCTTTGCATGTGAGCTAGTTGAGTCTTCGTCAAAACAACCTTTGCATTATTCATTTCAGGCCTAAATATTGTTCACTTCTTGTTTCCAACTGCATCGTTTCATTTTTTCTCTCTTAACTCTATTCCTGTTCATAGTATTTCTAAATGTGGTCTTAAAACCATCCCATTGTTTCTGTTTTTAACTGACAGTGTCGCGATCGTTGATGACTGATTCCTGTGTCTCATCTTCTGCCCACAAGTTTGCCTATACATCTAGCCTACAGTCGCCAATTACAGCTTTCTTCCCTTCCTTAAAATGTATTTTCCTACACTGAATGGGAACTACTTGGTTAGCATAGCCTGTCTTAATATATATCTCTTCATGGATTTGAGAAGCTCACTGACACAGCTATGTGTTACTAATTTATTTTTATATTTTAACCGAAAAAGAATGTGCCAAAAAAAAAAAAAAAAAAAGGCTTCAAATAGAACTCATCATTTCGAAGCACAGCTCCATAGCCAATTTGACTTGCAGTTGTTTTATTATTCCAATTAATCTCTTTAAACCTCTCTAAAGAGTTGGCATTTACATTTTTCATTTCCATCTTTAGGAACATTCTTCTAATAACAATATTTCCTAATGCCTACACTCTTTCTGGGTTTGATTCTGCGATACGTGGTAGCACTAATCAGCAACCTAAGCCGGAGTGTTCGTACAGATATCGGTGCCCCATTTTCTCCAAAATTAGCAATGTCACGCACGCTTTCAGATGCTGTAATTACAACCGCAACAGAGCAGAAAAGCTCCCAACAGCCACCCAGACTCCACAGCTTCAGACCAGCCCGCCCCATCTGGGAATCCAAGTGTTCCATCCTGCCTTTCACCTCTGGCTCTCAGAGTTGCTCGCTTCTGTTTAAGTACCTACTCCAAATCCCTGATATGACGCAAGTTCTGTTTCCAAATACATCACAAACTTCCCCCTGCATGTCCGTGGGTGTCAGCACCTGGACTGACCTTAGATTGCTGTCTAAGGCCCCAGGTCCCACGGTGCTTAGCCCTTAAATGAATCAGCCAGGAAATGACCAGAGCAAGTCCACTGAGTGGCAGAGGAAAGTTTTGTTTCAGGCAATTATCCTTAAGAATAATGATTCATTTCATGTGAACTAGCTCTTTGCATGTGAGCTAGTTGAGTCTTCGTCAAAACAACCTTTGCATTATTCATTTCAGGCCTAAATATTGTTCACTTCTTGTTTCCAACTGCATCGTTTCATTTTTTCTCTCTTAACTCTATTCCTGTTCATAGTATTTCTAAATGTGGTCTTAAAACCATCCCATTGTTTCTGTTTTTAACTGACAGTGTCGCGATCGTTGATGACTGATTCCTGTGTCTCATCTTCTGCCCACAAGTTTGCCTATACATCTAGCCTACAGTCGCCAATTACAGCTTTCTTCCCTTCCTTAAAATGTATTTTCCTACACTGAATGGGAACTACTTGGTTAGCATAGCCTGTCTTAATATATATCTCTTCATGGATTTGAGAAGCTCACTGACACAGCTATGTGTTACTAATTTATTTTTATATTTTAACCGAAAAAGAATGTTCCAAAAAAAAAAAAAAAAAGGCTTCAAATAGAACTCATCATTTCGAAGCACAGCTCCATAGCCAATTTGACTTGCAGTTGTTTTATTATTCCAATTAATCTCTTTAAACCTCTCTAAAGAGTTGGCATTTACATTTTTCATTTCCATCTTTAGGAACATTCTTCTAATAACAATATTTCCTAATGCCTACACTCTTTCTGGGTTTGATTCTGCGATACGTGGTAGCACTAATCAGCAACCTAAGCCGGAGTGTTCGTACAGATATCGGTGCCCCATTTTCTCCAAAATTAGCAATGTCACGCACGCTTTCAGATGCTGTAATTACAACCGCAACAGAGCAGAAAAGCTCCCAACAGCCACCCAGACTCCACAGCTTCAGACCAGCCCGCCCCATCTGGGAATCCAAGTGTTCCATCCTGCCTTTCACCTCTGGCTCTCAGAGTTGCTCGCTTCTGTTTAAGTACCTACTCCAAATCCCTGATATGACGCAAGTTCTGTTTCCAAATACATCACAAACTTCCCCCTGCATGTCCGTGGGTGTCAGCACCTGGACTGACCTTAGATTGCTGTCTAAGGCCCCAGGTCCCACGGTGCTTAGCCCTTAAATGAATCAGCCAGGAAATGACCAGAGCAAGTCCACTGAGTGGCAGAGGAGGCAGCTGTCTGCACAGGCGACTCAAGGCAAGCCAAAGAGCATCTCCATCCTCAGACATCTGACCTGTGTTCCATCCCAGGACATCCCAATGGCCAGGTCCTTGGATTAAAAGTAGTGGAGTCAGGGTTCTTGTCCTTCCTCTTTGAGGAGCCTCACTCCTGTGGACACGCAGACAAATGAATCACCTCCTCACTGGGTGCGGGTTCACCTCCCATCTCTCCCTCCTGTCCTTGGCTGTGAGCAGTGCTGGGCAGTGAAGAGAAACCCCTTCCTTCATTTCTCTCTCAGTTCCTGCCTCCGTTATTCCTCCTTCAAAGAGGGTGATACTGGTGGCTTATCCACTGTGTGACCTTGGGCAGGTGCCTTGACTTCCCTAAAGGTGCCCCCCGCCAGAGAGTGGAAGCCCCCATGAAAGCACAAGCTAGACGAGCCAGACGCGGACTCTTGTTTTGCTCTGTACCTTGGCACCCAGCCCAGAGCTTAAAATACTGCATGCACTCAAAAAATACTTGTGGAATAAATGAACTTTGTAACTGAGAATGCTATCCACCTCAGGGAGTTTCCAAGGGATAGACGTTCAAGGATTAACTAAAAAAATATGGTTTACATTAGTTTGTTTCCACATCTTACAACTAATAGTGAGTTATAAACAAAACTATTTTTTTTTTTTCCCCCCGGGTTTTTACGTGGTAGCACTAATCCCTAGGAGTGTTCGTACAGATATCGGTGCCCCATTTTCTCCAAAATTAGCAATGTCACGACGCTTTCAGATGCTGTAATTACAACCGCAACAGAGCAGAAAAGCTCCCAACAGCCACCCAGACTCCACAGCTTCAGACCAGCCCGCCCCATCTGGGAATCCAAGTGTTCCATCCTGCCTTTCACCTCTGGCTCTCAGAGTTGCTCGCTTCTGTTTAAGTACCTACTCCAAATCCCTGATATGACGCAAGTTCTGTTTCCAAATACATCACAAACTTCCCCCTGCATGTCCGTGGGTGTCAGCACCTGGACTGACCTTAGATTGCTGTCTAAGGCCCCAGGTCCCACGGTGCTTAGCCCTTAAATGAATCAGCCAGGAAATGACCAGAGCAAGTCCACTGAGTGGCAGAGGAGGCAGCTGTCTGCACAGGCGACTCAAGGCAAGCCAAAGAGCATCTCCATCCTCAGACATCTGACCTGTGTTCCATCCCAGGACATCCCAATGGCCAGGTCCTTGGATTAAAAGTAGTGGAGTCAGGGTTCTTGTCCTTCCTCTTTGAGGAGCCTCACTCCTGTGGACACGCAGACAAATGAATCACCTCCTCACTGGGTGCGGGTTCACCTCCCATCTCTCCCTCCTGTCCTTGGCTGTGAGCAGTGCTGGGCAGTGAAGAGAAACCCCTTCCTTCATTTCTCTCTCAGTTCCTGCCTCCGTTATTCCTCCTTCAAAGAGGGTGATACTGGTGGCTTATCCACTGTGTGACCTTGGGCAGGTGCCTTGACTTCCCTAAAGGTGCCCCCCGCCAGAGAGTGGAAGCCCCCATGAAAGCACAAGCTAGACGAGCCAGACGCGGACTCTTGTTTTGCTCTGTACCTTGGCACCCAGCCCAGAGCTTAAAATACTGCATGCACTCAAAAAATACTTGTGGAATAAATGAACTTTGTAACTGAGAATGCTATCCACCTCAGGGAGTTTCCAAGGGATAGACGTTCAAGGATTAACTAAAAAAATATGGTTTACATTAGTTTGTTTCCACATCTTACAACTAATAGTGAGTTATAAGCAAAAGAAAAAACAAAAACAAAAAAAAATAATCCACACATTCCATCGGTATAAGGTGAATGGGACAAAGAGAAGAGGTTTAATAAAAAGTATCAAAATAGGCCTATGTTATGATTTTAAAATTTCCACAAATCGCTTTCTATTCCATCCTTTGAAAGTGAGGCCTAATTTCCTTCCTATGAATAACCTGGACTTAGTGACTCATTTCTAACAAAGAAAATAAATCATAAGTGATGATGTTCGACTTAGGAGATGAGGTCACAAAAAATACCACAGCTTCTTGCTTGTTTTCCTCGTCACTCGCCCTGCCAGCACTAGCTGTCATACCATGGAGACAGGCTCAGGGATGAGAAACTGAGGCCTCCGACCCACAGCCAGAGGGGAACTGGTGTCTCATGCTAACAGCCACGCGGGTGTGGAACTGGATCATCCAACCCCGGGAAAGCTTCCTGATGACTGGCTGATCTCTGGTCCGAGCCAGAGCCACTCAGCTCAGTGGTTTCAGAATTCCTGGCCCTTGGACCCCTGAGATAACGGGTATCTGTTGTTTTAAGTCACTGTATTCTGGGATGATTTGTAATGCAGAAACAGATAGCTGCTACCCCCCATAAAACCTCTCACCAAGAGGTCTGTCCAGCTCTTACTTCCTTTGCAGGTAAGTCCTTGGTCTGTGAGGTCAGGCCCTAGACAAAGAAGTGCCTACCATTCCTCTTCTTCTTCAGACCTGGAAGTTTGTCCCTCCTTCCCGGGTTTTCCTGATATTAACAACTCCAGTTGTCATTACCATGGCCTTAGACCCCTGTCTTAGTTTGGCTTCCACAGTGAGACTTTAGAGCTCAAACATCCACAGGCCAAATAGAGGTGATACTGGTGGCTTATCCACTGTGTGACCTTGGGCAGGTGCCTTGACTTCCCTAAAGGTGCCCCCCGCCAGAGAGTGGAAGCCCCCATGAAAGCACAAGCTAGACGAGCCAGACGCGGACTCTTGTTTTGCTCTGTACCTTGGCACCCAGCCCAGAGCTTAAAATACTGCATGCACTCAAAAAATACTTGTGGAATAAATGAACTTTGTAACTGAGAATGCTATCCACCTCAGGGAGTTTCCAAGGGATAGACGTTCAAGGATTAACTAAAAAAATATGGTTTACATTAGTTTGTTTCCACATCTTACAACTAATAGTGAGTTATAAGCAAAAGAAAAAACAAAAACAAAAAAAAATAATCCACACATTCCATCGGTATAAGGTGAATGGGACAAAGAGAAGAGGTTTAATAAAAAGTATCAAAATAGGCCTATGTTATGATTTTAAAATTTCCACAAATCGCTTTCTATTCCATCCTTTGAAAGTGAGGCCTAATTTCCTTCCTATGAATAACCTGGACTTAGTGACTCATTTCTAACAAAGAAAATAAATCATAAGTGATGATGTTCGACTTAGGAGATGAGGTCACAAAAGATACCACAGCTTCTTGCTTGTTTTCCTCGTCACTCGCCCTGCCAGCACTAGCTGTCATACCATGGAGACAGGCTCAGGGATGAGAAACTGAGGCCTCCGACCCACAGCCAGAGGGGAACTGGTGTCTCATGCTAACAGCCACGCGGGTGTGGAACTGGATCATCCAACCCCGGGAAAGCTTCCTGATGACTGGCTGATCTCTGGTCCGAGCCAGAGCCACTCAGCTCAGTGGTTTCAGAATTCCTGGCCCTTGGACCCCTGAGATAACGGGTATCTGTTGTTTTAAGTCACTGTATTCTGGGATGATTTGTAATGCAGAAACAGATAGCTGCTACCCCCCATAAAACCTCTCACCAAGAGGTCTGTCCAGCTCTTACTTCCTTTGCAGGTAAGTCCTTGGTCTGTGAGGGTCAGGCCCTAGACAAAGAAGTGCCTACCATTCCTCTTCTTCTTCAGACCTGGAAGTTTGTCCCTCCTTCCCGGGTTTTCCTGATATTAACAACTCCAGTTGTCATTACCATGGCCTTAGACCCCTGTCTTAGTTTGGCTTCCACAGTGAGACTTTGGCAGAGCTCAAACATCCACAGGCCAAATAGGTTCCTAACTCTTCTTTGTTTGACTTGCGTCTTGTTTTGCTTCACTTGCATTTTGTGTTGCTTTAAGATGTGAACTATTTTTTTGAAAATTGGAGGGGTACATTCAACTAGCGTGATGAACCAACCCATATGTATTTAGTCTGTCTCCCGCTGATTAAAAATAATAGTGAAAGAAATATTATAAAACTTTTAAGCTATAAAGACCCAAAAGCATGGAGATGATACAATAGCAGACAAGAGATTTCAACAGAAATCTCTTTAGAGGCAAGTGAAAGCGTGACAATGGGCTTTGAGAGAAGATAGGTCAATGTGGGGACATATGGAGAATTATTGTTATTAAAAGTGGATCCTACCATACATAAAAGAGACTACCATTGTGAATATGCTGTAAGACTAAGGGAAGTTATATGGGGGCTATGCAACCACCTGAAGGTCCGGGATGCGGAATACCTGGGAGGGGGGCTCAGGTGGGAGGGGTCAAGGGTATACCTATGACTGATTTGGATTTATGTATAGCTGTAGACAACGAAACTCTGTAAAAGTAAAATAAAAATAATTATATATATATATATATATATATATATATATATATAATATATATTATATATATTATATATATTATATATATATTATATATTATATATAATAATTATGTATATAATGATATATGTATATTATATATATATATTATATATATATATATATAATATATATATATATATGTAAAAGTGGATTCAAATTTTCCCTGAACACTCTTGGAAAGCTCAGAGTTTCTGCATGCATGCAACCTTGTATGAAGACATGAGGTATAGGCTGAAAACAAGATAATTAGTTGGACAGCTATCTAAGAAGGGGTTTCCCTGATGGCTCAGACAGAAAAGAATCTGCCTGCAATGCAGGAGACCCAGATTTGATCCCTGGGTCAGGAAGATTCCCTGGAGAAGGGAATAGCTGCCCACTCTAGTATTCTTGCTTGGAGAATCCCATGAACGGAGACACCTGGTGGGCTCCAGTCCATGAGTTGGCGCTCCTGCTGTACAAGCACCTAAGCAGCCTGGCAACCAGCACCTTGATCTTGCCAAGGACTTTGGCCTTGATAGGAGACTGTGGCTTTCTCTCTGAGGAAACTGAACCTGAGAACCTCCAGACTTGGGCACACAAGCCAAGTTCGGTGTGGGAGTCACTGGGACACAGGCCTGGTAAAGCCTGCTCTCGGCGTTTGCCTGTCCTCCACCTCAGCAGTTTCATTGATGATTACCATGCCGCGCCTCCTACTTAGCTGCATCTTACTCTTTGTGACTCCATGAGATGGAGCCCACCAGGCCTCTGTTACCAGGGCAGAGGTAATCTTGAAATAAATTAAATAGTTGTATGGAAATAAATAAATCTTAAGGACAATTCTTGAAATAAGCTGAATGGTTTCATGGTAGTAAGGTGAGATTGTGGTTTCCCCTCAGAGAAAATGGTGACTCACTGCTTAAAATCTTCATAGTACCTAGAAGCCCACCAGTGAACCAGTCTCACTCAGTGCGTGCAGCTTCCAACCAGCTTTCAGTGCCCTGCTCCAGAATGTGAACAACCAGACAAGGACCACCAGTAATTTAGGGAAATGCTGACAGAAAAGTCAGAGACCAAAAAGAGGAAAACCAAAACCAACTCATACACAGAAGAAAGGAATCAGAAGTAAACTTCAAAAATACAATAAATATTCTGAAACAAGAAAAGATGTTATATTCGTCTTTCAAGGCTGCTACAAAAAAATAATCACACGCTGTTTGGTTTAAACGTAGACATTTTATTGCTCAGCAGCTAGAAGTCAGAAATCAAGATGTCAGGAGGGCTGGGTCTTCTGCTGGCTGTGAGGAAGAGAAGGGTCCATGCCCTCCCCAGCTGCGGTGGCTGCTGACAGCCCTGGTGTCTCCTGGTTTGTGGCCGCATCGCTCCAGTCTCTGCCTCTCCTGGAATACGCCCTTCTTCCACCTGTCTCTCTCTCGTCTCAGATCGCCTTCTTTAAAAACACCATACATTAGACTCGAGATCCGTCCTAATCCAATATGACCTCATCTCATTGAATCACTTAGCCATTTGCATCTGCAAAGATGATATTTACAAATGAATTCTGAGGTTCCTGGTCGACCTGAATTGGGTGAGGACACTATTCAACCAGCACAGACATCGTGCTGAAGCAGCAACGCCCAAGGGGCAGCCGGAGAACAGGCAAGCACACCTGGAAATGGAACCCTAGACTGAGTTAAAGTAAAAAAGTCAATAAAATATTCCATTCTAGTCCACACAGGAAAGCATAACTACCATCAACATTATGGACCAAGGAATTTTACAGGATTCAGACTTTACACATTGTTGAAAAAGTGGCCAAGTGTCATTAACCCTTTTTTACCTCAGCAGTTTCATTGATGATTACCATGCCGCGCCTCCTACTTAGCTGCATCTTACTCTTTGTGACTCCATGAGATGGAGCCCACCAGGCCTCTGTTACCAGGGCAGAGGTAATCTTGAAATAAATTAAATAGTTGTATGGAAATAAATAAATCTTAAGGACAATTCTTGAAATAAGCTGAATGGTTTCATGGTAGTAAGGTGAGATTGTGGTTTCCCCTCAGAGAAAATGGTGACTCACTGCTTAAAATCTTCATAGTACCTAGAAGCCCACCAGTGAACCAGTCTCACTCAGTGCGTGCAGCTTCCAACCAGCTTTCAGTGCCCTGCTCCAGAATGTGAACAACCAGACAAGGACCACCAGTAATTTAGGGAAATGCTGACAGAAAAGTCAGAGACCAAAAAGAGGAAAACCAAAACCAACTCATACACAGAAGAAAGGAATCAGAAGTAAACTTCAAAAATACAATAAATATTCTGAAACAAGAAAAGATGTTATATTCGTCTTTCAAGGCTGCTACAAAAAAATAATCACACGCTGTTTGGTTTAAACGTAGACATTTTATTGCTCAGCAGCTAGAAGTCAGAAATCAAGATGTCAGGAGGGCTGGGTCTTCTGCTGGCTGTGAGGAAGAGAAGGGTCCATGCCCTCCCCAGCTGCGGTGGCTGCTGACAGCCCTGGTGTCTCCTGGTTTGTGGCCGCATCGCTCCAGTCTCTGCCTCTCCTGGAATACGCCCTTCTTCCACCTGTCTCTCTCTGCGTCTCAGATCGCCTTCTTTTAAAAACACCATACATTAGACTCGAGATCCGTCCTAATCCAATATGACCTCATCTCATTGAATCACTTAGCCATTTGCATCTGCAAAGATGATATTTACAAATGAATTCTGAGGTTCCTGGTCGACCTGAATTGGGTGAGGACACTATTCAACCCAGCACAGACATCGTGCTGAAGCAGCAACGCCCAAGGGGCAGCCGGAGAACAGGCAAGCACACCTGGAAATGGAACCCTAGACTGAGTTAAAGTAAAAAAGTCAATAAAATATTCCATTCTAGTCCACACAGGAAAGCATAACTACCATCAACATTATGGACCAAGGAATTTTTACAGGGATTCAGACTTTACACATTGTTGAAAAAGTGGGAAAGCAAAACCTTGAAAGGGAAGTAGAGGATCCAGGTACAGCTCTAACCAGCCCTCCTGAAACACAGGTGTCAGTGGACAGGTGGGCGATTTCAGGCACAGTTGATGATTTCAGGAGCTTCTGGAGTGGGGCTGGGGAGGGTTGCTGGGCAGAAGACCATGGGAGCTGCTTCTTCATCACTCCTGCTGCAGAAGGTGTAGTCAAGCATCTAACGAACACCTGGAATCACCACTGGGCAGCAAAGCCAGCATGAGGGGAAAGAGCTGGACCAGACAGAGAACAAATACACAAGTGGGCAAGACAAGTTGGAACCTGCCGGCACCTCTGGTCTTCACCGCTCACCTCTTCTAACCACAATCAGCTCCTACACTGACGACTGCTTCCTGTCTACTTCCCATGTCTTACACCGACTGCTCTTTGGACCAGCTGAAACCCCAAACCATACCGGGTGTTAGTAGTTCCAAGTTCACACAGTAGAAAATCAACACTGTGGTAGAGGATTCTAGAAAACATAGACCAGGTTAACCACGCAGATAAGATACAAAATGATATAGAGATGAGGGAATTGTGCAGAAAATAGAATGAAAATATAAAGAGAAAGCAGAAAAGAATGTTTGAGATTTAGTCCAAGAGGTCTGATATTCAAATTATAGAAATTCCCGGGGAAACAAAGAACAAATAAATCAGAGAAAATAAAACTATTTTTAAAAATTAAGAGAATGCCACAGAAATGAAGACAGCTAGTTTCCAAATTGAAAAGGCTTGTCTGGTACAAAGAGTAATGAGTTTAAGAGAACCAAGGTTCTCAACTGAATTTTAGGAATGTCCTGGGCAAAGATGGGAAGATTAACTACAAGGTCACATAATGATGACTGAGAGTCAAAAATGGTAACATTGGAAATTCAAGGGGGAACAGGGCCTCTAATATTCTGAAGACATTTATCTTGAATTCTATACCTAGCCAAAATATTCAAGTGTATAGATAGAATAAAGGAACTTTGAGACACACAAGGTTAAAAAAAAATAATTTCACATCCATTCTTTCTGGAAAAACTTCTGGAGTCTCCACTCCAGAAAAACAAAATAAGTCAAGAAAGCATATTGACGTGTAGCACTTTAAAGTCACAAAGGGAAATCTTAAGATGAAAGGCTAAGAACTAATTCATGCAAATGGAGATCAGGAACATGGAGAGTTCTTCAAAGAAAAAGTAGACCCAGCATATTTGACAATATATAAAAATATAAATGGGCATTTGAGAGTTGTCAGAACCTTCGAGGAGAAAATGACCAAAGCCTCACCTCCCCAGATTCACAGAAAACTGAAGAAATTAAATCTTCAAGCAACAGTTAATTCCAAGAAAGACAAAAAATAAAAATTATTTGAAAAAGGAAATGTAATCATAGTAAACTACTTAGCGCACTGGTTTGAGTACAGTGATGATGATATAAATTTTGATTACTGATTTAATCAACAACAAGGACCTAACTACTGAGATAATAAGAGGAAGTAGGAAAGGAAGCTCATGTAACTACTGTGAAAAAGTTAGAAGTTGGTAGATAATATAGACAAATGATGAATTAGGAAACAGTGGTGAGGAAGAGTAGGCCAGAATACTACTGCGTTGCATCCAAAACACTTTACTACTATTGAAAAGTGAAAGTATTGGTTGC
The DNA here is from genome assembly GCA_022376925.1 of Tragulus kanchil. Lineage (NCBI taxonomy): Eukaryota > Metazoa > Chordata > Mammalia > Artiodactyla > Tragulidae > Tragulus > Tragulus kanchil. The sequence continues at coordinate 120,156,691 of JAIOJX010000026.1, forward strand.
TCAGTTGTGTCTGGCTCTTGGTGACCCTATGGACTCTAGCCAATCAGGCTTCACTAGGTGAGAATACTGGAGTGGGGAGCCATTCCTTTTTCCAGGGCATCTTCCCAACCCAGGGATCAAACTCCTGCATTGCGTCAGATTCTTTACCATCTGAGCCACCAGGGAATTTTTCTTAACATCCATAAACATTAACTTGATAAAATCTTACAATGGAAAATTTATATAAAAATTCCTATTTCTGATTTTTCTTTGAAAATATGAAAACCTGGCATCACAAGAACACATTCCAGAAGACAACAATTTCTGGAGTTGATATACCCTTAAGATTTTCTCTGTTCCCCATCTGTCCCACATGTCCGCCTAATTGCTTATCCAGGCTCTTAGTGGTCTAATTTAAGACCTGCTGAATCTAATATGAGGACATATCTATGATAATACTGAAGGAGGAGAGAAGAAAAAGTCCTCGAAAAATTGGGCAGTCTCAGCAAGTTAGTCCATGTGGCTAACAAGGACATCCCAAGGCACTGTCAGAAGAGGAAAACGTCACCGATGGAGACTGGAAAGACAGCCACAGAGTAACAGAGACCTGGGGGTGAAATGCTTCTGAGGAAGAAAGCAATGTCTGCCCCAGAGGGAGCAGAATGGAGAGTAAAAAGCAAGGGCCCATGTGGGTCATAGACTCCAGAACAAGGGTGGAGGAGAGCTCAAGCTTGGCAGAGCAGAGGGGTCAAGCACGTAGGCTATGGTCCAGAAGGAATGCTGCGCGTTTGCCCCATTGACTGCTGCACCAGGACACAAGCCAGTATAAACTGCTTAATGGCCAGGCTGGGCAATAATCAATGTATTAAAACCCTGGATGTTATAAAGAAAAATCAGCCCATACTATGTTGATCTGATAAAGGACCAGCTTTTATTTTTATTTAATCTTCACTATAGACCCCATTGCTCCTTGCTAAGAGGTAAGAAGGCTGAGAGCCGAAGAATTGATGCCTTTGAACTGTGGTGTTGCAGAAGACTCTTCAGAGTCCCTTGAACTCCAAGGAGATAAAACCAGTCAGTCCTAAAGGATATCAACCCTGAATATCCATTGGAAGGACTGATGCTGAAACTGAAGCTCTAATACTTTGACTGCCTGATGTGAAGAGACAACTCATTGAAAAAGAGCGTGACATTGGAAAAAACTAGAAGGCAAAAGGAGAAGGGGGTGACAGAGGATGAAATGGTTAGATGGCATCATTGAGTCAATGGACATGAGTTTGAGCAAGCTCTGGGAGATGGTGAAGAACAGGGAAGCCTGGTGTGCTGCAGCCCATGGGGTCACAGAGTCAGACACGACTGAGCAACGGAACTAAACTGAAATAGATAGAAAGCAAGGATCACAAGAACACATTCCAGAAGACAACAATTTCTGGAGTTGATATACCCTTAAGATTTTCTCTGTTCCCCATCTGTCCCACATGTCCGCCTAATTGCTTATCCAGGCTCTTAGTGGTCTAATTTAAGACCTGCTGAATCTAATATGAGGACATATCTATGATAATACTGAAGGAGGAGAGAAGAAAAAGTCCTCGAAAAATTGGGCAGTCTCAGCAAGTTAGTCCATGTGGCTAACAAGGACATCCCAAGGCACTGTCAGAAGAGGAAAACGTCACCGATGGAGACTGGAAAGACAGCCACAGAGTAACAGAGACCTGGGGGTGAAATGCTTCTGAGGAAGAAAGCAATGTCTGCCCCAGAGGGAGCAGAATGGAGAGTAAAAAGCAAGGGCCCATGTGGGTCATAGACTCCAGAACAAGGGTGGAGGAGAGCTCAAGCTTGGCAGAGCAGAGGGGTCAAGCACGTAGGCTATGGTCCAGAAGGAATGCTGCGCGTTTGCCCCATTGACTGCTGCACCAGGACACAAGCCAGTATAAACTGCTTAATGGCCAGGCTGGGCAATAATCAATGTATTAAAACCCTGGATGTTATAAAGAAAAATCAGCCCATACTATGTTGATCTGATAAAGGACCAGCTTTTATTTTTATTTAATCTTCACTATAGACCCCATTGCTCCTTGCTAAGAGGTAAGAAGGCTGAGAGCCGAAGAATTGATGCCTTTGAACTGTGGTGTTGCAGAAGACTCTTCAGAGTCCCTTGAACTCCAAGGAGATAAAACCAGTCAGTCCTAAAGGATATCAACCCTGAATATCCATTGGAAGGACTGATGCTGAAACTGAAGCTCTAATACTTTGACTGCCTGATGTGAAGAGACAACTCATTGAAAAAGAGCGTGACATTGGAAAAAACTAGAAGGCAAAAGGAGAAGGGGGTGACAGAGGATGAAATGGTTAGATGGCATCATTGAGTCAATGGACATGAGTTTGAGCAAGCTCTGGGAGATGGTGAAGAACAGGGAAGCCTGGTGTGCTGCAGCCCATGGGGTCACAGAGTCAGACACGACTGAGCAACGGAACTAAACTGAAATAGATAGAAAGCAAGGATCTGAGTAACATCCCAGATGTCTAAAGCATGCAAAGCATCCCCCAGCCTTGAGAGTTGCCGAGAAGGAGTGACACTGGGTGGGCTTTGTGGACCAGATGTCCTGGGAGGCCCTGGGCGTGCATCTCAGCCTCTAAAACTCTCTGGGAACCATGGTCTGCTTTAAAGCTTCCTCTCCTCCCAAAGTGATGCCAAGCCATCATTTTCTGCTCTTGGCAGCAGCGCAAACCTTTCACTCAGACCTGATGTAGTGTGTGAAAACAGGAGTCTGCAGGCCATTCTTTCCCAGCCCTGTCAGGCAGGAGAGCAGCATCTCCCTCAGGAACCATCAAAAGGAAAGTCATACGTTCAGTTCGCCACATCATACCAAGTCCCCAGGCCTGACCTCTCCGGCTGGTGGGTTTGTTCCTTCTTCAAGACCAGATTCACACAGAGTGACACCATTCACAGGGGTGGCATGTGGAGAGATGGGGCCTCTTGATCTGCAGTATCTCACCAAGCTGTGAGGAAGATGGCCTCAACAGGTCGGAAGGCAACACAGGGAGACACCCTCATGCCCTACGGACCTGGACTGCTGAGTATTTTTGCAGAGTTTTGGGGGATGACATTGTTCAGAAAATGTTGCAATCCATGTTTTTTCCAGATGTGAGGGTGATCTGCCTCCAACATCTGCCACCCAATACATATTTGTAATGCTTTATGGCACTTTTTGTTTACAAGTCAGCTCTTCCCCATTGGATGGCTATCCGCCTCATGGACCAACAACATGTCTTACTCTGAGCATATGGTAAGTAAGAAAAAGTTTGTAGAATAGATGAACCATGCTTACTAATTGATTTATTAAGTGTTGCAAGGGTCAGGGTTTCTGGGGGGAAAAAAAAAAACACTTGATGTGCATTCCCATCTGGAGAATCCTGGAACATTGGAGCAGGACTGTAGGTCATCTTGTCTCCTACCCTTGGCTTCCTGGAAAAAATGAGAGAGGGCTTGAAGATGCACAATCTGGATTCCAAAGCTTTGAGGTCTGGTTAAATTTTGAAAATGAAGAGGGGACAATGGAAAGAGGAAAATTAATTGAGCACCTACTGGACACTGGTCGCTACCCTGGGCATTACTGTCCCGATGAAATCTGTGTTATTATTTCTGTTTACAGATGAGGAAAGTGAGGCTGAGAGAATAACCTTTCAGTGGTGAAGTGGGCAGAAGGAAGGATCTCCACTGGCCCCTTCTTGCCAGGGACAAGCTCATTCAGTCTGGCAAGGGCCCTGGTCAGTTGAAGCTACAATAGTGAAGAGAAAAAACAGTAGCACTGAGGCCAGCTAGAGGCACCATCTGTGCACTGGTGTGTGAGGTGCTTGGATAACTTGGGGGAGTGGACAAAGAAGGGCTTAGATATCAGGTAAAGACATTGGTCGAGTCACCTCAAGTCAAAACCAGTTGGGCTTATTACCCATACCTTAACTATATACCAAGACAGCTGTGACCTAGAAAAGCAAAGATTTATATGCATATGCACAGATATGTGCCTCATGACCAAGTACAAAGGGGCTTGCAAGCTGGCAGAGTGGTAAAGAATCCATCTGCCAATGGATTCAGAAGATGCAGGAGGCTCTGGTTGGATCCTCGGGTCAGGAAGATACACAGGAGTAGAAAATGGCAGCCAACTCCAGTATCCTTGCCTGAAAATTCCATGGACCGAGAGCCTCGTGGGCTACAGTCCATGGAGTTGCAAAAAAGTCAGACATGACTGAGCGACTGACATGCACCAAATACATAGCTCCTCTTGCTGAGAAAGGTCATTCATTTCACCTGAGCACACAGGTGGGACCTGTGCTGCCACAGCAAGCAGGGTCTTGCTCGGTTACCTGGTCTGTCCTAATGATCAACTAAACCACACTTTATCTCCATTTCACATTCAGAAATCTTCCTGAGTATTCTCCAAAGAAACATCTAGACCCTGCCTCAAACCTTCAGATTTGTGACTGTGGAAATTTTATCTTAGCTGTTGGCTTTTTCCTAAATTACATTTCCAACTAGAACCACATGTTGCCTGTACACTCTCCACCAAGTGTTCACCACTTTACAGTTTAGACTAAAGCTACATGCAACCAGTCCTCACAAAATCACTGTTTGTTTTTTCTGAACCACAAGGATTATACATTGAGAGAAGTAGAGAGCTACAGAGCCCGGTTGCAATGTGGGTGCTCTGTGCTTAGTCAGTCACTCACTAGCTCTGCATACCAGTGACTGGGATTCAGATTTATATCTCAGGACAATTATAAATTCCTTCACATAATTAGCCTTCCAGGCTACTCTCCTCCCCCACTAATCATCAAAACAGCTAAATCTGATGCCTTCAAGGGTCTATGTCACAGGCTGCAAACTAGGAGTTCATGGGCTAGGTCCATCCCACTGACGTATTTTATTTGGCTGGCATAGTATTTGAAAACACTGGCTTGGTTGCCAGCACATAAAGAGTTTCCCATAAACTATCTAGATTTCTGGCTGCGCTTGAGAACATGGAGGACCTAGCTCTACTGCTTGGCATCAATCGGAGGAGTGGGATGGGAGCTAGTCATCCTCACCTCTGAGATCCACGGTCCTCCTCATTCCCTATTGTCTTATAGCCAGCCTCTTCTCTCCTTCACCTAGCATGCCTGGCATCAGTGCGCTTTTAAGATTTTGCCCCTCTATATAGTTTCTCTCAAGTTTTTCTGAGTACGACATGCATGCCTACGTTGCATTCTGCTCAATTGAAGCCCATTTTCTTTACCCTTTCTACATTCTCTCTCTAGGTTAGCACATTGAGTTTTCCATGAGTTTTGGACCGAGAGCCTCGTGGGCTACAGTCCATGGAGTTGCAAAAGTCAGACATGACTGAGCGACTGACATGCACCAAATACATAGCTCCTCTTGCTGAGAAAGGTCATTCATTTCACCTGAGCACACAGGTGGGACCTGTGCTGCCACAGCAAGCAGGGTCTTGCTCGGTTACCTGGTCTGTCCTAATGATCAACTAAACCACACTTTATCTCCATTTCACATTCAGAAATCTTCCTGAGTATTCTCCAAAGAAACATCTAGACCCTGCCTCAAACCTTCAGATTTGTGACTGTGGAAATTTTATCTTAGCTGTTGGCTTTTTCCTAAATTACATTTCCAACTAGAACCACATGTTGCCTGTACACTCTCCACCAAGTGTTCACCACTTTACAGTTTAGACTAAAGCTACATGCAACCAGTCCTCACAAAATCACTGTTTGTTTTTTCTGAACCACAAGGATTATACATTGAGAGAAGTAGAGAGCTACAGAGCCCGGTTGCAATGTGGGTGCTCTGTGCTTAGTCAGTCACTCACTAGCTCTGCATACCAGTGACTGGGATTCAGATTTATATCTCAGGACAATTATAAATTCCTTCACATAATTAGCCTTCCAGGCTACTCTCCTCCCCCACTAATCATCAAAACAGCTAAATCTGATGCCTTCAAGGGTCTATGTCACAGGCTGCAAACTAGGAGTTCATGGGCTAGGTCCATCCCACTGACGTATTTTATTTGGCTGGCATAGTATTTGAAAACACTGGCTTGGTTGCCAGCACATAAAGATTTTCCCCATAAACTATCTAGATTTCTGGCTGCGCTTGAGAACATGGAGGACCTAGCTCTACTGCTTGGCATCAATCGGAGGAGTGGGATGGGAGCTAGTCATCCTCACCTCTGAGATCCACGGTCCTCCTCATTCCCTATTGTCTTATAGCCAGCCTCTTCTCTCCTTCACCTAGCATGCCTGGCATCAGTGCGCTTTTAAGATTTTGCCCCTCTATATAGTTTCTCTCAAGTTTTTCTGAGTACGACATGCATGCCTACGTTGCATTCTGCTCAATTGAAGCCCATTTTCTTTACCCTTTCTACATTCTCTCTCTAGGTTAGCACATTGAGTCCCATGGTTTTCGATGCTTTCTATATGTTTTTGACCTATAAATTTATGCTCAAGCCTAGAGACTTACTCTAAACTCCAGACTCATACATGCACCTAACTACTTCACAAGGTTGTCTCATAGGCACTCTCTTGGCATCTAATCCCTACTACTTCCAAAGAAGAACTCCTCATTCCTTCTGCCCCCCAAGACCTGTACCATCTATCTTGTGCACTTCAATACATGATACTAGTGCCCATCCAGTTATCCAAGCCAGAAATCTGAGTCATCTTGTATTCCTTCTCCCTTAACCCTCACACATGTATGCTCCACCAACTCTCAGATTTATCTCCAGATTATATCTCCCATCTGTGCATTTCTCCCCATGTCCACCATCATGCTGAAGGTCCAAGCCACCATCACACCTCACTAGCATTGTGAGAGTAATACCTTAACACCTTGCTTCTCAAAGTATTGTCCTCAACCAGCTGTATAGATGTCATTTGGAAATTTTTGCTCTCTACCTTCCAAAAAAGAATCTGAATTCTAACAAGAATGAAATGCATGAATATAGAAATAAACAACTACTGAAAAGTTCAAACTTTTAAAATCATTTGTGATGAGTGACTAGGAAACACCTTTCAAACTGTAAAACAAAAAAAAAGGGTCTCTCTAGCTATTTAGGTCAAGGACAATGGCCTTATTAATGTCTATAGAGAGGCTAATCTTTGGCTAATCTTTTTTCCATTATATTTATGCTTTTTTTCATAGCAATTTACTGATTAAATAAGATCTGATACTCTGATTTGAGATTACAAATATTATTAGAGTCAGAAAGTAAACAAAACAAAAAAATCCAGAACCTTACAGTAACACTGTATATTCAAAGTAGTGATAAAGAACTCTCACATACATTTCTTCATTTGAGTCTCTAACAGCCCTAAGAGGGAGGCAGAGCAGAGCTAGTTAGCCTCTTTTTACAATGGGAGAAACTGAGATTTCTAGATATTAAATGATTTGTTATGATTACACAATTTGGAACTGATAAAACTACTTTAAGCATAGATCTTTCTAGCTCCAAGGCCAAAATGCTCTCCAGCGTGTCACATTCCCTTCATAAACGTGATTGCAATTACATTAGCCAAACAGACTCTTCACTGAGCTACACAGGAATCACATGTGTAAACAGAGGCATGTCCACATGCTGGTAACCATCCCCTCTCACTGCGGACACTGGTCAACCCAGAGTCCTTGTCTAGGAGACCTCTGGGTTAAGAGGGTCATCTCTTCAAATATTTGTGTTATTTGTCTGTTAGATGTAGCAGACAATCATTTTAATGTTCTATCAGCTTTGGATACATTTATTTCAAACAGTTGGCTCCATGACGAACCAAGAAACTGAAGGCAGCGTCTAAATTTGGGCTTCAAAATCTGTTTCCAAGTATTAATTTTGAGTGGAAACAATTTTGGTTGAATTTGGGGATTATAAATATCCCCCCAGAGTCTTTCGGCTCTTGGCCTCCTGTCTCTAAGTTTCGCTCTGGTTTCGACCTAGGGGGCTGTTAGATTAGAAGTAGACAGCTTTGGCATGTGGTTACTCCAAACGCCTGTAACCGTCTTTAAAACATGAGCTAGGGATGTTGATATTATAAATGACCGTTTTTCCAAAATAAGGTTTGCAAGAGTTGAAAGTGGAGTTGGATGCCAGAAAGTCTTCGAAGGAGGATTTCCATTCAGCGAGATCTGGTTACCTATTTCATAACAAAGAAGAAAGAAAAATCTCGGGGCTGCAATTCATACACTTTTGGCCCGAAAACAATGGGCTCAGTGGGGACACTGGATTTATAACTCTTTGGAGGCACTAACTTTACCCACCCGTGCAGGAGCCATGGATAATTTTAGACAGACAGGCACTGAAAAAAAATTCCTAAGATATTAAGGGGCACCAAAAGTCACTTCCACAGGCATGGTGTTTCACTTGGAATAAATAATACAACAAAAAAAGACATGCCTACAAACCGCTATGGTAATATTATAGCAAGAAGAGGACTGTTTATGGAAAAATCAAAGTACGTCTTTAAGTCAGTTATGACCCTCAAAGCCAGGAGTTCAATTTATTTATTTATTTATTTGGCTGCATTGGGTCTTAGCTGAAGATAGTTGCAATTGCATGTGGGAACTTAGTTCCCAGAAGAGGGATCAAACCTGAGTCGCCTGCATTGCAAGGCAGATTCTCAACTACTAGACCACGCAGTGAAGTCCCTGTAAGCCAAGAGTTCAAATTCAAGCCCATCATCATGAAAACTCATCACTGAAAGTCACAGTAGCTGTGCTCTCCTTTAGAGGCCCCTGTGCTTTCATGGCCTGTCTATGCATATGAACTTGACCAGTGTCTAAAAGGAAATGACACCATTCCTGCTGTGTGCATGCATGCTCAGTCATGTCTGACTCCTTGTAACCCCATGGACGGTAGCCCCCACCCCCAGGCTCTTCTGTCCATGGGATCTCCAGGTTAGGATATTGGGGTGGGTTGCCATTTGTTTCTCCTTGGGATCCTCCCCAACCAGGGATCAGACCCGGTCTCCTGCTGGGCAGGCAGATTCTTTACCAGGGCACCACCTGGGATTCCCATTCCTACTGTGAATAACCCATGATTTTATGGTCATTGTGTCCTAATATTACAGTGTTTTCCTCCTAAGGCTTGCAAGAGCCTCAGCCTTGGATGAAGGGAGAGCTGTGTGACCAGTGAGAGAGGACATCCCTAAAGTTAGAGGTTCAGGATGGGGCGAGGGTGGGAGGGAAGGGCAGACCCTCAGGGTTAGGTCCTCATAACTGAGGCCAGAAGGGATGGGACTTTCAGAGATAAAGCCAGAATTGGTAAGAGCAGAGGTTAAAACCCAGAGGGTTTAAACTATAAGAGAGTGAAAACACAGACAGAATCAGAAGCTGACAGAAATTTAATTGAATTGAACATAAGAACAAGAGTATAACCAGTATAAGTGGTTGATCCTGCAGTTGATCTCTGCATATAGAAACGAAATAGAGTTTGTTAGAACAAGTTTTCAAACAGACTCTGAGAAGGCAATTCGCATGCAGGAGGCTTACTGAGGAGCGAGAGGAGCGGGGCTGGGCAGAGAGGCCTGGGCTGAAGTGCAGGACGATCCCAGCTGGGACCTCTGAGCCTTCAGGGAGCTCTGGGGCAAAGAGCCCTTCAGATCGATTCTTCCTGGAGGCAGGGGGACTAGGCATGTACAATCCCAACTGACTGACCAGTCACAGAATAGGGCTGCCCCAGAAGGGACTGTGACTTTGCACATCACCAACATGCCCAGCAATGCTTCCCAAGTGAGTCAGCAGTAAAGAATCTGCCTGTCGAAGAAGGAGGCCCAGGTTCCATGCACGGGTCAGGAAGATCCCCTGGGGAAGGACATAGCAACCCACTCTAGTCTTCTTGCCTGGGAAATCCCAGGGACAGAGGAGCCTGGGGGGCTACAATCTACGGGGTAACAGAGTCGGACACATTTTAGCAACTGAGCATGCACCCTACATGACCAGCAGCTGGAGAAATGACTACTTCCATCCTAAAAGGGGATCTGCGTGGCCCGCTGCAGCTTCAGAACAATCCTCTGTGTTCAATTTGATTGGGCATCAGTGATATACATGTTTAGATAAATGGTCTGGTCCAAGGGCACAGGACGAGGTCGACATCTTTAGCTGAAATGGGAAATTCCAACAAGGAATGGAACCTTCTATATGCTTCGGGAATTATGCACAGTCTCTATTGCTATCTTTTGGACTCCCTAAGTCACATTCCCTCTAAAGAAACCTTGCTAAACTGCCTCAGCTGAGCATAATCAGGCCAAAATCAATTATGAATATTTTATTCCAATTAAAACTAATGACTTTTGTCCAAAGCAGGAAAGAATAACTAGTAAGATAATGAATCAAGATTTTCTTCTTGTATCTTAATTTCAGATGGAAACTTTGAGAAGCTACCCGCTGACAAAAGCCCCTAAAAGATCCATGTATCAAAACTCACACTTATTTGGAATAAATAAATGAAAATACTAATTGGTTGTATATTCTCATGGCAACAGTGGCCTTAGCCAGGAAAAATGCTTTATATAAATCAATTTTTCTTTTAAGTTTGACAACCCGGGTGTATTTTTTTTTTATTATTCCAAATCCTACTCCCCTACCTTCTTAACTGATCTCTCTCACTCTGCTCTACTGTTTTTTTAACCCAGAATTTGTCACCTGCTCCCACACCACATCGTTTACTTACTTACTGTTTGTCTTACTCCTCTAGAATTGTAAGCTTCATGAAGGTAGAGATGCGTGTCTCTCTTCACTGACCTCTACCAAGTGCCAAGAGTACGGCCTGACCCAGAGCTGGCACTCAGCCACTAGCTGTGGAATGAAAATGTGAACTCTGCAGTTGTTCATCTTGCTCTGGAGGCCATCATTCTCTCTCCCACCAACGTGTTTGCTCTCAGCCCAGCCTCCCTGACTGTAAAAGCTAACAGTTCCTTCATGGGCTTCCCAGGTGGCACAATGGTAGAGAATCTGACGGCCACTGCAGTAGACACAGGAGATGCAGGTTCCATCCCTGAGCCGGGAAGACCCCATAAAGGAGAAAATAGCCACCCATTCCAGTATTCTTGCCAGGAGAATCCTGTGCATAGAAGATTGAAGGGCTATAGTCCATAGGGTCGCAAAGAGTTGGACACAACTGAGCACACTCACATGTGTTTTCTCCACTTCAGCCTCCTGTCGAAGGGCTCTAGGCATCCCTGCCCCCGTGCCTACACACCTGCACACAGCCTGGCACAGCTCAGGTGAGCCTAGACCACCCATCAGAATCCTGTTTCTCACTGCCATTGTCTTCCCACCCTCGACTGCATTAGTGTCTGAAAGGGAGGCGTGGTCTCCTTCTGGGCAGGGAGACTGATCTCTTCCATATGTGCTGTCTCCTCAGACTTCCCACTTGCACTGTTATGGCTGCATTTCTAATGCCCCCATTTTCGATGGTCAAGGCTCCCAGATCTTTTTGCTCTAGTTGTAGGAAGTCTTACTGAGTGAAAGATGCTCCTTGGCTCCATCCTGAGCAGAGAGGCAAAATCTGCCCGGAAAGCCCAGGGGCAAAATGCATCCTTTCTTCATCCAATGTTTCCACCTAGGACAGTCTACACTGGAGGTGGGAAAAACCCACAGCTCTCCAAACCCGCTGGTAAAGCAAGAAAGAGAATACCCACCAGTCACTGCAAGCCATGTTCCAACTCTCCCATTCCTTTTCCGTGAGGACTCTCCCCTGTGGACATGGAAGCTAGCAGCAAGGTTTCACTGCCAAGCAATCTACGTGGCAAAACTGTTCAAAAACTACTGGGTGATGGCAGTTTGTATAAAACCATTATTTATCGAACAACGAATGACAGTCGCCTTCGCCTTTCCTTCCTCCCTTCCCTCCTTCTCACAGATATCTCTAAGAGTATTTACTCTTTCAAAAACTGCATGAAGACTTGATGTGTCCATGCCCCCGGCTCTGGAGGCCATCATTCTCTCTCCACCAACGTGTTTGCTCTCAGCCCAGCCTCCCTGACTGTAAAAGCTAACAGTTCCTTCATGGGCTTCCCAGGTGGCACAATGGTAGAGAATCTGACGGCCACTGCAGTAGACACAGGAGATGCAGGTTCCATCCCTGAGCCGGGAAGACCCCATAAAGGAGAAAATAGCCACCCATTCCAGTATTCTTGCCAGGAGAATCCTGTGCATAGAAGATTGAAGGGCTATAGTCCATAGGGTCGCAAAGAGTTGGACACAACTGAGCACACTCACATGTGTTTTCTCCACTTCAGCCTCCTGTCGAAGGGCTCTAGGCATCCCTGCCCCCGTGCCTACACACCTGCACACAGCCTGGCACAGCTCAGGTGAGCCTAGACCACCCATCAGAATCCTGTTTCTCACTGCCATTGTCTTCCCACCCTCGACTGCATTAGTGTCTGAAAAGGAGGCGTGGTCTCCTTCTGGGCAGGGAGACTGATCTCTTCCATATGTGCTGTCTCCTCAGACTTCCCACTTGCACTGTTATGGCTGCATTTCTAATGCCCCCATTTTCGATGGTCAAGGCTCCCAGATCTTTTGCTCTAGTTGTAGGAAGTCTTACTGAGTGAAAGATGCTCCTTGGCTCCATCCTGAGCAGAGAGGCAAAATCTGCCCGGAAAGCCCAGGGGCAAAATGCATCCTTTCTTCATCCAATGTTTCCACCTAGGACAGTCTACACTGGAGGTGGGAAAAACCCACAGCTCTCCAAACCCGCTGGTAAAGCAAGAAAGAGAATACCCACCAGTCACTGCAAGCCATGTTCCAACTCTCCCATTCCTTTTCCGTGAGGACTCTCCCCTGTGGACATGGAAGCTAGCAGCAAGGTTTCACTGCCAAGCAATCTACGTGGCAAAACTGTTCAAAAACTACTGGGTGATGGCAGTTTGTATAAAACCATTATTTATCGAACAACGAATGACAGTCGCCTTCGCCTTTCCTTCCTCCCTTCCCTCCTTCTCACAGATATCTCTAAGAGTATTTACTCTTTCACTTTGTGACAAATGCTGGCTGGTTGAGGTGAAGACTAATAGATGTGTCCACTGTACCTTGCATTCATATATGTGTATGAGTGCATACTCAACTGTTTAGAAGTGAAAAAATTGCTGACCTTCATAGAGTGTTTCCCAGGTGGTGCTGGTAGTAAAGAGCCCACCTGCTGATGCAAGAGACATAAGAGATGTGGGTTCAACCCCTGGGTAGGGAAGGTGCCTTGGAGGAGGGCTTGGCAACTCACTCCCATATTCTTGCCTGGAGAATCCCATGGACTGAGGAGACTGGACGGCCACAGTCCATAGGGTTGCAAAGTGGCAGACAGGACTGAAGTAACTTAGCACACACGTGTGCACATAGACTGTTTATGCTTTCTTGACTTGGCAGATCCACCTAGCCAAAGTGGGATGGGAAACCCAGGCATTGTGGGAAAAATAATACTTCAGGCATAAATGAGTCAAACTGGCTCCAAGGTATTAAAAGGCATGAAAAACAATTTGAGAACTTGCAATACACTGGGGTTTACAATTTTACCACAAAAGATAAACATTTGTTTAAGTCAACCTGTCTGCCTGGTGTGGAGGTATGCTTGTGGGAAATGTTGACAATGCAAACAAGGCCAAGAGGTGTGAAATGCAAGCACATGATCACTCACTGTCAGATGCTAATGACTCTCCTCAAGGTGGAAGAGATTGCTGTAAACGCAAAAATGATTATCCTTGGCAAGAGGAGCACAGTGAGATCTTGGCCAGTTATTTGGGCTCTTGTTTTTCCTAACAATACCCCTCATCAGTTTTTGGCTCTGATATACATGTTAGAGTAGAAATTCACATGCCCCTCTAGATGGTTGCTGTGTGAGCCGTACATTCATCCGAGGCCTACGTATTTCCCGATATACATGAACAAAAAACATGGGACGTGATATATTGTCTCAATGTCCTGACCCTAGGAAAACATGCAAGTCCCAACACCTACCAAGAAGTGAAACAGGAGTAACTCATTTATGGTTGATTCCCCCCAAATCTCTCACACACAAAATCATATCCTATTTGACCAAAAAAAAAAAGATCCAGATAGACCAGTGGGCAGGGGGTAGTTAATACCATTGATTAAAGTTTACTTTTTCTGTTAAAAAAAAAACAAAGAAGGTTATGCTGGCTGTTTTTTTGTGACAAATGCTGGCTGGTTGAGGTGAAGACCAATAGATGTGTCCACTGTACCTTGCATTCATATATGTGTATGAGTGCATACTCAACTGTTTAGAAGTGAAAAAATTGCTGACCTTCATAGAGTGTTTCCCAGGTGGTGCTGGTAGTAAAGAGCCCACCTGCTGATGCAAGAGACATAAGAGATGTGGGTTCAACCCCTGGGTAGGGAAGGTGCCTTGGAGGAGGGCTTGGCAACTCACTCCCATATTCTTGCCTGGAGAATCCCATGGACTGAGGAGACTGGACGGCCACAGTCCATAGGGTTGCAAAGTGGCAGACAGGACTGAAGTAACTTAGCACACACGTGTGCACATAGACTGTTTATGCTTTCTTGACTTGGCAGATCCACCTAGCCAAAGTGGGATGGGAAACCCAGGCATTGTGGGAAAAATAATACTTCAGGCATAAATGAGTCAAACTGGCTCCAAGGTATTAAAAGGCATGAAAAACAATTTGAGAACTTGCAATACACTGGGGTTTACAATTTTACCACAAAAGATAAACATTTGTTTAAGTCAACCTGTCTGCCTGGTGTGGAGGTATGCTTGTGGGAAATGTTGACAATGCAAACAAGGCCAAGAGGTGTGAAATGCAAGCACATGATCACTCACTGTCAGATGCTAATGACTCTCCTCAAGGTGGAAGAGATTGCTGTAAACGCAAAAATGATTATCCTTGGCAAGAGGAGCACAGTGAGATCTTGGCCAGTTATTTGGGCTCTTGTTTTTCCTAACAATACCCCTCATCAGTTTTTGGCTCTGATATACATGTTAGAGTAGAAATTCACATGCCCCTCTAGATGGTTGCTGTGTGAGCCGTACATTCATCCGAGGCCTACGTATTTCCCGATATACATGAACAAAAAACATGGGACGTGATATATTGTCTCAATGTCCTGACCCTAGGAAAACATGCAAGTCCCAACACCTACCAAGAAGTGAAACAGGAGTAACTCATTTATGGTTGATTCCCCCCAAATCTCTCACACACAAAATCATATCCTATTTGACCAAAAAAAAAAAGATCCAGATAGACCAGTGGGCAGGGGGTAGTTAATACCATTGATTAAAGTTTACTTTTTCTGTTAAAAAAAAAACAACAAAGAAGGTTAAATTAATTTACTCCTTGTGTTTATTACCTATGGAGTTGTTTATTTAATGAGTATAAGGAAATTGAATGTACTGTCATCTTTATTGGGTTGAAGGTTACATTCACAAGCTCTGCTTGTTTTAATAGGTTTATTGCACAGTTGCAGACATGTGCTATTGCACGGGGACGATATGCTTTGAATATTTTTGTAATTGTGGATAGTATAAAAGTCATTTTCTGTTAGATTGCACAAATCCATTACATTAGGAGAAGGATACATTATTGTAACAGGATTAATGTGCAACACATAAACATAATCAGTAATATTCTGTTTGATAAATTATCTCATTTTAATCGGACTGTAAAGAGATTTCAGGATAGTTCCTCCTTTGATTTGCATAATTGTATTACAGACAGGCAAATTGCATTATATTCTTCATTAACAATAGATGGCTTGTGTAACTATTGTATTTTTGAAGGCACTGCTCTTAGATTCATCCCCCAATTTGTCATGTTATGACATTGCTGGGGAGCTTAGTTGAGAGAGAATAGAACCTAAAAAGGATTACTTGATTTTCGCTGAGTCCAGTAATATCTCAGCTTCGGAGTGCACTGTGGTTATACT
Organism: Tragulus kanchil; assembly: GCA_022376925.1. NCBI lineage: Eukaryota > Metazoa > Chordata > Mammalia > Artiodactyla > Tragulidae > Tragulus > Tragulus kanchil. Next base: position 120,172,601 of record JAIOJX010000026.1, read on the forward strand.
ATTGTTTGTTTTAACAAATTGCAACCCAGTGGCAAAGAACTTCCTTTAAAAATCTTCTAATCCAAAGACAATTCAGCCCATATAGATTTTCACAGTGATGTGTCAACCCTTCTAACAAACTCCACGTATAAAAATGTGAATTAAAATTAAATTAAAGCCATATGATTGATTTTCTGTTTTTACTATGGCAAGTGCTCTCCGGAACAGAATTTCCCTCTTCTCTCCCCAGCACAGACACAAGCTAACAAATTGCCTGATACTCTCAATATTCTTCTCTTAGGGGATATGCAGTGTAAGCAGTCACTCTGTGGTGATCATCACAGGCCCCTTCCTAAAGCTTATGGTTGATTCCCCAAATCTCTCACACACAAAATCATATCCTATTTGACCAAAAAAAAAAAGATCCAGATAGACCAGTGGGCAGGGGGTAGTTAATACCATTGATTAAAGTTTACTTTTTCTGTTAAAAAAAAAACAACAAAGAAGGTTAAATTAATTTACTCCTTGTGTTTATTACCTATGGAGTTGTTTATTTAATGAGTATAAGGAAATTGAATGTACTGTCATCTTTATTGGGTTGAAGGTTACATTCACAAGCTCTGCTTGTTTTAATAGGTTTATTGCACAGTTGCAGACATGTGCTATTGCACGGGGACGATATGCTTTGAATATTTTTGTAATTGTGGATAGTATAAAAGTCATTTTCTGTTAGATTGCACAAATCCATTACATTAGGAGAAGGATACATTATTGTAACAGGATTAATGTGCAACACATAAACATAATCAGTAATATTCTGTTTGATAAATTATCTCATTTTAATCGGACTGTAAAGAGATTTCAGGATAGTTCCTCCTTTGATTTGCATAATTGTATTACAGACAGGCAAATTGCATTATATTCTTCATTAACAATAGATGGCTTGTGTAACTATTGTATTTTTGAAGGCACTGCTCTTAGATTCATCCCGCAATTTGTCATGTTATGACATTGCTGGGGAGCTTAGTTGAGAGAGAATAGAACCTAAAAAGGATTACTTGATTTTCGCTGAGTCCAGTAATATCTCAGCTTCGGAGTGCACTGTGGTTATACTATTGTTTGTTTTAACAAATTGCAACCCAGTGGCAAAGAACTTCCTTTAAAAATCTTCTAATCCAAAGACAATTCAGCCCATATAGATTTTCACAGTGATGTGTCAACCCTTCTAACAAACTCCACGTATAAAAATGTGAATTAAAATTAAATTAAAGCCATATGATTGATTTTCTGTTTTTACTATGGCAAGTGCTCTCCGGAACAGAATTTCCCTCTTCTCTCCCCAGCACAGACACAAGCTAACAAATTGCCTGATACTCTCAATATTCTTCTCTTAGGGGATATGCAGTGTAAGCAGTCACTCTGTGGTGATCATCACAGGCCCCTTCCTAAAGCTAGGCTAATGACAGCCGTCACCAGCCCTTACAAAGCACAATGTGGCACCACACTCCATTTAAGTGGGTCTGAAATCCTCAGCATTCAGGACCTGAAAGAGACACCCATTCTATGACAGCCTCTTCGGCCGGGGCCCTGCCTCCTCGTGTCCCCCCCGCCACACTGAAAGGAGATCCCTATGGGGTAGACACCACATGGCCACTTCCCTGCTCAGCTCCACACCCAGCCCAGGGCATGGCACTCAGCGGGAGCCATAAGCAAGCGATGAATGAATGAGTGAGTGGAGACATGGATCAAGTCAAAGTTTCTGGTGTTTCTGGATGCAAAATTGAAAAAGAAAAGCTTTTACACTCAATGCAAATTGTGTTTCCTGCAACTCTCTCCACTAAACTGAAAATATGCCATTCTATTCCAATCCCTTAATGAGTCTCATTCACTTTGCGTGTGCTTAGCACCTGAAAGTTTCCAAAGCACCTTGCCTTCATTTCATTGGAATCTCATGACAGCGTCTTGACAAAGATAGAATGGAATAACCCCCATTTAAGAAATAAGTGTTGTTTTAGGGGAGGTGGGGTACAGGATAGGACAACAGGAGAGTTTATAAAAGCTGCCATCTCCCCTTCCCGACTGTGAGCTGTGGTCTGCCCTCAGGCCATCTCTCTCTCCTCTGTACCTCCACCCCTCTCCCTGCACCCCAACCTATCTCTCTGGCTCCCGACTTCTGTCATTTTTCGAGTGCACTGTGGTTATACTATTGTTTGTTTTAACAAATTGCAACCCAGTGGCAAAGAACTTCCTTTAAAAATCTTCTAATCCAAAGCTTCAGCCCATATAGATTTTCACAGTGATGTGTCAACCCTTCTAACAAACTCCACGTATAAAAATGTGAATTAAAATTAAATTAAAGCCATATGATTGATTTTCTGTTTTTACTATGGCAAGTGCTCTCCGGAACAGAATTTCCCTCTTCTCTCCCCAGCACAGACACAAGCTAACAAATTGCCTGATACTCTCAATATTCTTCTCTTAGGGGATATGCAGTGTAAGCAGTCACTCTGTGGTGATCATCACAGGCCCCTTCCTAAAGCTAGGCTAATGACAGCCGTCACCAGCCCTTACAAAGCACAATGTGGCACCACACTCCATTTAAGTGGGTCTGAAATCCTCAGCATTCAGGACCTGAAAGAGACACCCATTCTATGACAGCCTCTTCGGCCGGGGCCCTGCCTCCTCGTGTCCCCCCCGCCACACTGAAAGGAGATCCCTATGGGGTAGACACCACATGGCCACTTCCCTGCTCAGCTCCACACCCAGCCCAGGGCATGGCACTCAGCGGGAGCCATAAGCAAGCGATGAATGAATGAGTGAGTGGAGACATGGATCAAGTCAAAGTTTCTGGTGTTTCTGGATGCAAAATTGAAAAAGAAAAGCTTTTACACTCAATGCAAATTGTGTTTCCTGCAACTCTCTCCACTAAACTGAAAATATGCCATTCTATTCCAATCCCTTAATGAGTCTCATTCACTTTGCGTGTGCTTAGCACCTGAAAGTTTCCAAAGCACCTTGCCTTCATTTCATTGGAATCTCATGACAGCGTCTTGACAAAGATAGAATGGAATAACCCCCATTTAAGAAATAAGTGTTGTTTTAGGGGAGGTGGGGTACAGGATAGGACAACAGGAGAGTTTATAAAAGCTGCCATCTCCCCTTCCCGACTGTGAGCTGTGGTCTGCCCTCAGGCCATCTCTCTCTCCTCTGTACCTCTCCACCCCCTCTCCCCTGCACCCCAACCTATCTGGGACTCTTGCCTGCTGACCAGCCTCCATCCCAGCCTTCAAATTCCCTTCTCTCTCCTTTCTCCCTTGCCATGAACCCTGCATTTTTAGAGAGAATCCCACACCTAGTTGCTTGGATCCCTTGAAGCTCTATCTTTATTTGCCTCTCTATTTTAATTTGTCCCCCTTTTGTTCCTCTACATAGCAAACACCACTGGCAGGTTGATATTTCAGAGGCAAGCTCAAGAGACTGGTACCCACAATTCCAGGATCTGCTGCTCCCTTCCAGCCCTTGCACACCAAGACTCAGTGAGCAACCAAGTTGGATGCCTCCCTCCTTCATGGCAGGATCTAACCCAAGATCCTGCCCCTCTCCCCGACATCTAGTTTCTGGGTATGTCCTCAGCCCCTCCTCTCTAACATGTCTGAACTGTCCTGGTATGTCCAGAGGAATCCTCTCCAACATGTAATTAATCCAGCAGATGAAATAACGCTGGAGGAGGGGGCTGTATGCCTCCACATGGCCAGTGCTGTATACCTTCTTCAGCTCTGGCCCTCGCCGTCCTTGGGACTCATTGTCAAATACTCATAATTTCTAAGGATGTTTGCCTGGGAGCTTTTCAATGGCATCATTCCACAAAGCCTGCATATCTAAGCTCTCGGCTGCATGCTGGCTGCCTTGTCTCAGGGAGGGAGGCATTAGCAAGCTTCCGTGGGGCTCCTGGGGGCATGCTCCCAAGGAACTAACTAAGGAGGCTTGGCACAGTCACACGTGGAAGGAAGGACATAGAGAGAGAGATGGCATCCACCTCCTAGCCAGTCCCATGGCAAGAAGAGCTAGAGGCAGAAGTGAGGAGGTGCTCTCAGGAGCAGCAAGGCTCCAGAAGGGCTGGATGGGGTCCAAGGTGGCCCAATGGTAGGTGCATAGGAGCACCCTCTGCATAGACCATGGGGACCTGGCAATGTTGGGAAGTGGAGGGAGCTCAGATGGCTCTTGGCAGCTCTGGAGTTTGTAGTTTGGAAGCCCAGGAAATAGCAGCATTCTAGGCAGGAGACCAGGGCTCCCAGGAGCACACAGTACCACCCATCCTGAAGAAGGGGCTATGCAGTCATCTGACCTCTGTAAAAACTACAAGAGCTGATTAACAAAGACCCATGTGGTCCTTGGAGATGTCCAGAGACAATGAGAGGGGAGGGGTGAAGACACACCTCCTGCATATGGGAGCACAGAGTATAGCTCAGACTGTTCTTAATGATGCAACAGCTACTATGCCCAAAGACCAAGGAGAAGGCCTGTGGAATTTTGTATCTCCATCACTGATTACTTTGTTTCATTAGAAACCACACATACTGTCTCTAGTAAATCGGGGTTCTCTTGTGAAAAGGCACTGGAAATTCTTTTCAACAGGTTCAAGATACAACCTCCCTACTGGTGGAATAAAACTAAAAAGCAAAGTCAGAATCTCTCCCAGCACCCATCAAACATGTGTAGCAGGATGGAATTTTTGACATGTCCATTTTGTCCGTCCATATGTGAACCTTGCGATGCAATGGAATGCTCCACCGTCACTTTGAAAAAAATGAAATCTTGCCATTTGGTGCAACATGAATGGACCTTGAGGATATTACACTAAGTGAAATAAGTCAGGTGGAGAAAAACAAGAACCACATGATTTCACTCATATATGGGATATAAAAGCAAACAAAACAAAATAAATGAACAAATCAAGCCCAAAAGAGAAAACAGATAGGTACAGAAAACAGAGCAGTGGTTACAAAAGAGGATGGGAGAGGGTGGGGAGGGTGACCTGGGTAAAGTGGATCAGCTGAACGGTGACAGATGGAAACTAGGCTTCTTGTGAGCTCGCTACACTGTAGTCAGGATAAAATGTCGTACCCCTGAAATTTATATACTGTTGTAAATCAAAAATAACAGTTGAAATAAGAGTTCTCCCCTCAAGTGGTTCCTAAGCAGACAGAGGAAGAAACTAGTTCCCCAACCACTGAAGATTAGGTCCGAAGGTAGACGGACCCAAGTGCTGGACAGCAAGGCAGTGACAGTGGCCTCAGTCCTGTGGCACCCCGATAACCTGGGGCCTCCGTGGTGAGTCAGATGGAGAAGAATCCACCTGCAGTGCAAGAGACCTGGGTTCCGTCCCTGGGTGGGGAAGATCCCCTGAAGAAGCAGACAGCAAGCCACTCCAGTCTTCTTGCCTGGAGAAGGGACAAGAATGGACAGGAGGCACCTGGAAGGCTATAGCCAGTCCTTGGGGCTGCAAAGAGTCAGACGCAACTGAACGACTAACATTTTCACTTTTCCTATGAGCTGAGTGCCCTGCACTGGCCCCATTTACAGATGTACAAACAAGGTAGAGAGAGGTCAGGAGATTTCGGACCCATCCAGTCTGGTTCCAGACTGTGACCTTAGCCTCATGTCTGTGCTAACTCAGAGAGAGATGAGGGTGAGGTGGAACATGAGACCTGCGTTGACTCTCCAGCGCCTGCCTCAGTCCTGGGCCGGGGCAGGTGCTGGTGGACATGAGCCCACTGGCGGCATAAGACACGAATGGGCTCAGCATCTCACACTCGGGTGGGGAGAGCAGTGAGGATGCCCTCTCTATATATCTGCATATACAGCAGACATATATAGACCCCCCGCCCAAGATCACCTGCATCCTAGTCTCTGGACAGAGGAGTCTCAGAAGGGACTATTACATTAACGATCTGGATATGGGGAAATTATCGCGAATTATCTGAGGACCCTAAATACAATCACAAATGCCCTTCCTTATAGGAAGGAGACAGAAGGGCATTTGGAACAGAAGGGAAAGAAGGGGACTGATAATGGAAATGGGGAGAAGAGATGCAATGTGGGGCCATGAGCCCAAGCATGAGAACAGCCTCCAAAAGCTGGAAAAAGCAACAGGGTGTCCCCTAGAGCCTCTGGCGTTGCTGGCCACTGAACCCATTGCAGACGCCTGGTCTCTAGTATTGACAGAGGGTACCTGTGGCTGTGGTGAGCCACCAGATCTGTGATTGTGTGTCACAGCAGCAACAGGAAACCAAAACAGTATTTTAAACTACTGCACCCTGCACAATCTGTCCTGGCTTCCTCTGCACACACAGTGCATGCCCTCCTAACCCAGACGCAAACCCCTGGCAGCTGCATTCGGTGTTCTTTGCACACCCACGCGCTCTCTGTGGTCAGCTCCGGGTCACTCTGGTGCATTTGCCTACAGCCATCTGCCCCAGCTGAGCAAGCTCTAAAAAGAGTGGGCTTCTACACAAGGATCCCAGGAGGTGATTAAAGGGAGGACAAGAGTTGGACTAGGCACCGTGGTGAAAGGAACCAGAGGTTACATTACACAGGCTGAGCACCTATCTGATGTGAAGGGCAACCGCATCGTCTGCCACATGGACAGTGGTGCATCTTGAGGAAGTAGAATTATCTGACACAAACCAATTCAGGACCAGCCAAGATAAGTGCCTTCCAGCATCAGGATACAGCTGCAGGCTTTTATGACCCATTCCTATCCTGGTGGTCTAGTGGTTAGGACTGCGCTTCCACAGCAGGGGACATGGGTTTGATCCCTGGCCAAGGAACTAAGATTCCACCCACCACAGGCACGGCCAAATTAGAAAATACAAATAGTTAAGAGAGCAGTGTTTCTAGAGCCCACGTAGGAACTGATGTCTCCTTCAGGGCTGCTGAGTGCAGGCCAGCTAACGAGAAGCAGGCTGCTCACTGCACTGCTAGCCAGATTGCAGACCTCAGAGTGCGTGGCTGAAGCTCTCTGGGCGACCCGGGAGTGCAGCTAGTGACCACAAGGATTTTTGCAGGGAAGACACACTGGAGCCGACAGTTGGTAGAGAGGGGAGAGGTCATTTTACTGTACAACGAGCCCTACACAGACCCCAAGGAGAAGCGGTCCTGCGGAGAGCCCAGTGCTGCTGGCTCTGTCTCCCGTGAGCCTCTCGCTGGGCTTGAAATGCCACCATGTGCTCATTCACATGACAAAGAGGTATTGGGCACATCCTAGGCTAGACATCAGATGAGGAATTAGGGATCACAGAGACAGTAATGGTTGTCTAATAGAAGTCTAGAGTCTAGAGGGGCAGACATGCATGTAATCAAAGCGCTCATACACACACAGAGAGAAACACTCACAGCTGGCTCAGGATGCCGTTAGTAACTGTCGCCTCCGACTCTCCTGTGACCCCGTGGGCTGTAGCCCTCCAGGCTCCTCTGTCCACAGTATTTCCCAGGCAAGAATACCAGAGTGGGCTGTCGTTTCCTTCCCCAGGGGTCTTTTCGACCCAGGGGTCGCGCCTGTATCTCCTGCACTGAAGGGCGTGCTCTTTGCCTCTGAGCCACCAACAGCTCAGAATTTCAGGGGACAGAAGGACAAGCGAGATTGGAGCCCAAATTAAGGGGAGGCTGGTGTTGACCACAGAGCAGAGGACGTTGATGTCAGATACGACGGGACGTAGGGTGCTTCTTGGGGAAGATGATGGCAAAGTCCTGGGAGTGAGAGGGCCACGTGTGTCAGGGACTGGCCCTGTCCTTCCATGTGGCCCTGGAGTGGGCAGCCCTGAGGGAGAAGCTGGAACCCAGTGGAAAAGGATTGATTCCCAGCTTTGCCGTTGAAGAGTGTTAGAACGTTGGGCAAGTTTCCTAATCCTCTGAGCCTCAACTTCCTCACCTACCAGATCAGCAGGACGACCGTCTTCCTCACACGCAGCTGGAGGGCGGGCATGAGTGAATCCACATCAAGGGCTGCACACGGTGCCCGGGAAGGAGACAGTGGTCGTTCGTGAAGTGTTGACTCTTCCTCTTCCAACGGGCTGCATGCAATGCCAAGGGAGAGTGACATTACAGAACTTGAACTCTCTTTCTTAACAGATTCACTCCTGAGTTCCTCCCGAAGGGCCATCTCCTTTCGTCTTTGTTGTCTTGTTTCATCTTTGTTATCTCGTTTAGTCTTTGTTTGCTCTGGGCAGTTGGTATTGTTTTTCCTGTTTTTGTAGGTGAGAGAACTAAAACTAAGATCAAGGAACTGGCCAAGGTCACGCAGATATGGCATGGAAAATGGGCTGGAAAATATTTCTCCAGTTCAAGTGAACATTAAATGAGTGTGCTCACAGGGTGCGCTCCATGGGACTTTGTCCTGCTTGTAGACACTGGGGGGAAAGGGCCGTTTTAAGTAGGAAAGCAAAGTATCAGACTCATTTTTAGAAAGAATTCCTTTAAATGCAACCAGAAAACAAGTAAAATAATTTAAATTTACCAATAACCTAAGAAACAAGATACTATTTTTTTGTCCAGCATAATCACTTTTTTAAAGTATTTATTTGTTTCTGACTGCACTGAGTCTTCACAGCTGGCCGAGGACTTTGTCTGGTTGTGGTGAGGGGGGCTACGCTCTAGCTGTGGTGCTCAGGGTTCTCGGTGAGGTGGCTTCCCTTGTGGAGCACAGGTTCAGTAGTTGTGGCTCACGGGCTTCGTTGCTCCGCCGTACGTGGGATCTCCCCAGACCAGGGACTGAACCAGTCAGTGTCCACTGCATCGGCAGGAAGCTTCTAACCACCGGGCCACCAGGGAAATCCCAAGATGCTACTTTTAAAAACAAAAATACCAGCATGGATGAAGATATGTTCCAACAGGCAGTGTCAAAAATGCCTTGTGGATGAGTGAATCTGTGAAATCTCTTTACGAAACAAGTTTGTAAGTGCCCAGATGCTTTAAACCTATCATGCTAGTACTGAGACTTGATCTTCAGAAAAAAATCCAAAATTGGTAAAAGCTTTATGTATGAAGTTTATAAAAGCAGGAGTAAGAGCAATAATTTTAAAACTCTGTATCATAGATGCTTTTGAAATAATTGTAAGTAAAAAAAAAAACTAATCATGAGTTAAAATGCTGCCTGAACCATATAAAAATATAAACAGGAAAAATCTCAGAAGGAGTGGAGGAGTAACTGAGCTTTTTTCCTTTTCTAATTCTTCAATATTTTTAAAATACTGAATGCATGCATATATTTCCTTTATAATTAGAAAGAATACTTTTATTTCAAAATTGAGACAGCTTTCCCACTCCCATATTCTTGCCTGAAGAATTCCACAGAGGATGCTGTCCATGGAGTTGCAAAGAGGTGGACACAACTGAGCAACTTTCATGACAGGTATTTACTTACTTGGGTGAAAAAATAATAATTTCCCCAAAATTTTAACACCATCTTAGGCAGAACCCCAGTATGTACAACATATTTTTTAAAAAGCAGTTCTGCATCAAATAGGCATGGGGGCCCCAGAAGTCCTATCCTTCAGCTCAGCCACCCCTGCTGGGGCCAGAGGCGTCCCCTGCATGTAACATAAAATTAGCAGCGAGGGCAGGTCCCCAGTTTTGTAACCACCTCATGCTCCTTTCAGGAAGCCCCAGATGTTTGTTTCTGTCTGTGGGGTCTTTGACATAGGTAACAGACAAGGACATAACTCGGATGCAGTTGAGCTGAGGATAAACACAGAAACCCAGTGATTCACCCAGTATGCAGCCGCCTTGTGAAGTCTGAAGGTACCATGTGCCCGGATGCCCACTGCTGGATGCCTGGGAGGCAGACGCTGAGCCACCTGTGATGATCCGAAAGTCACTGACTTCAGTCTGTGGAGAACAAACACCTAATAGCACAATCTTGGCCTCCATCCTGGAGGGGGCGTGCTGACCGCTAAGGTCATGTCTCCACTATCATCCAAAGATTCAGACCAGCAGGCCTTTTGGAAACCTTTTGCTGTTCAGCTGCTAAGTTGTGTCCGACTCTTTGCCACCCCATGAACTGCAGCACAGCAGGCTTCCCTGTCCATCACTACCCTCTGGAGTTTGCTCAGACTCATGTCCACTAATTAGGTGATGCCATCCAACCATTTCAGCCTCTGTTGTCCCCTTCTTCTACCCTCAAACTTTCCCAGCATCAGGGTCTTTTCCGGCTCTTTGCATCAGGTGGCCAAAGTACTGGAGCTTCAGTTTTAGCATCAGTCCTTCCAATGAATATTCAGGGTTGATTTCCTTTCATTTGATCTCCTTGCTGTCCAAGGGACTCTCAAGAGTCTTCTCCAGCACCACAGTTTAGTTCAAAGGCATCAGTTTTTCTTTATGGTTCCACTCTCACATCTGTACATAACTACTGGGAAAAACATGGCTTAATTTTATCCAAATAGTTGTTTATCTTCTTCCATCCTCTGTTCCCTGACCAGATGAATTCTACCCCTTCCTAAGTATAAATTTTAAAGGTGCTAATTTCCCAAAATTTTACACCTACTTAGGGCCCAGAACCCCAGTATGTACAACATATTTTTAAAAAGCAGTTCTGCATCAAATAGGCATGGGGCCCCAGAAGTCCTATCCTTCAGCTCAGCCACCCTGCTGGGGCCAGAGGCGTCCCCTGCATGTAACATAAAATTAGCAGCGAGGGCAGGTCCCCAGTTTTGTAACCACCTCATGCTCCTTTCAGGAAGCCCCAGATGTTTGTTTCTGTCTGTGGGGTCTTTGACATAGGTAACAGACAAGGACATAACTCGGATGCAGTTGAGCTGAGGATAAACACAGAAACCCAGTGATTCACCCAGTATGCAGCCGCCTTGTGAAGTCTGAAGGTACCATGTGCCCGGATGCCCACTGCTGGATGCCTGGGAGGCAGACGCTGAGCCACCTGTGATGATCCGAAAGTCACTGACTTCAGTCTGTGGAGAACAAACACCTAATAGCACAATCTTGGCCTCCATCCTGGAGGGGGCGTGCTGACCGCTAAGGTCATGTCTCCACTATCATCCAAAGATTCAGACCAGCAGGCCTTTTGGAAACCTTTTGCTGTTCAGCTGCTAAGTTGTGTCCGACTCTTTGCCACCCCATGAACTGCAGCACAGCAGGCTTCCCTGTCCATCACTACCCTCTGGAGTTTGCTCAGACTCATGTCCACTAATTAGGTGATGCCATCCAACCATTTCAGCCTCTGTTGTCCCCTTCTTCTACCCTCAAACTTTCCCAGCATCAGGGTCTTTTCCGGCTCTTTGCATCAGGTGGCCAAAGTACTGGAGCTTCAGTTTTAGCATCAGTCCTTCCAATGAATATTCAGGGTTGATTTCCTTTCATTTGATCTCCTTGCTGTCCAAGGGACTCTCAAGAGTCTTCTCCAGCACCACAGTTTAGTTCAAAGGCATCAGTTTTTCTTTATGGTTCCACTCTCACATCTGTACATAACTACTGGGAAAAACATGGCTTAATTTTATCCAAATAGTTGTTTATCTTCTTCCATCCTCTGTTCCCTGACCAGATGAATTCTACCCCTTCCCTCTCTAAGTATAAATTTTCACTACAAGGGTGCTAATCAAACACTTCCTTCCTATAATAGTAACTGCCGTTGGAAAGAGAATTAGAGGAGAGAACAGTTTTCCTTCAGACAGTGTTTCCACAGCAAGCTAGGCATGAGACACGCTTATCCTTATAACTGAGAGCTGCACATCTTAAACCAAATAAATACATTTCATTCCATATCAGATGGGAAAAAAATCATTCATAAGCACTTCCTTTCTTTTCTTCTACAAGAGCAAATGAACGTCACTCTCAGAAGAAGGGCATCAGCTCAATGCAAAATTTCCAATTCCTGGTGCATTTAGTTTCATGGAAATCTCAAATAATTAAATATAAATGGACGTATCCTTGGAACTTACAGATACAGAGAGCTGACTGTACTATACTATTTTACCTAAGAGGCTTAAGCATCAGAGGAGTTTGGTATCCCTGCAATAGGAGTGGGGGAAGGGGTCCTGGAAACAGTCCCCCTTGAAAACTGAGGGATGATTACATGTTAACTTTGTGGGCAATAGAAAGGTCTTTGGCCCATGTGATGTTGCAGAGGCCTGAAGATGACACAAGGATCAAGCTTAACCCCCTAGATCCATTTTTACCCAAGGGGGCATCCCCAAAGCCAGTCTGTCTTTCCCTGCCAAGAATGACAGTGGCCCCATGCTGTGAAGGGCTTCCCTGGTGGCTCAGAGGGTAAAGAATCTGCCTGCAATGCAGGAGACCCAGGTTTGATCCCTGGGCCGGGAAGATCCCCTGGAGGAGGGCAAGGCAACTGACTCCAGTGTTCTCCCCCGGAGAATTTCATGAATAGAGGAACCTGGCGGGTATCCCAGCATCAGGGTCTTTTCCGGCTCTTTGCATCAGGTGGCCAAAGTACTGGAGCTTCAGTTTTAGCATCAGTCCTTCCAATGAATATTCAGGGTTGATTTCCTTTCATTTGATCTCCTTGCTGTCCAAGGGACTCTCAAGAGTCTTCTCCAGCACCACAGTTTAGTTCAAAGGCATCAGTTTTTCTTTATGGTTCCACTCTCACATCTGTACATAACTACTGGGAAAAACATGGCTTAATTTTATCCAAATAGTTGTTTATCTTCTTCCATCCTCTGTTCCCTGACCAGATGAATTCTACCCCTTCCCTCTCTAAGTATAAATTTTCACTACAAGGGTGCTAATCAAACACTTCCTTCCTATAATAGTAACTGCCGTTGGAAAGAGAATTAGAGGAGAGAACAGTTTTCCTTCAGACAGTGTTTCCACAGCAAGCTAGGCATGAGACACGCTTATCCTTATAACTGAGAGCTGCACATCTTAAACCAAATAAATACATTTCATTCCATATCAGATGGGAAAAAAATCATTCATAAGCACTTCCTTTCTTTTCTTCTACAAGAGCAAATGAACGTCACTCTCAGAAGAAGGGCATCAGCTCAATGCAAAATTTCCAATTCCTGGTGCATTTAGTTTCATGGAAATCTCAAATAATTAAATATAAATGGACGTATCCTTGGAACTTACAGATACAGAGAGCTGACTGTACTATACTATTTTACCTAAGAGGCTTAAGCATCAGAGGAGTTTGGTATCCCTGCAATAGGAGTGGGGGAAGGGGTCCTGGAAACAGTCCCCCTTGAAAACTGAGGGATGATTACATGTTAACTTTGTGGGCAATAGAAAGGTCTTTGGCCCATGTGATGTTGCAGAGGCCTGAAGATGACACAAGGATCAAGCTTAACCCCCTAGATCCATTTTTACCCAAGGGGGCATCCCCAAAGCCAGTCTGTCTTTCCCTGCCAAGAATGACAGTGGCCCCATGCTGTGAAGGGCTTCCCTGGTGGCTCAGAGGGTAAAGAATCTGCCTGCAATGCAGGAGACCCAGGTTTGATCCCTGGGCCGGGAAGATCCCCTGGAGGAGGGCAAGGCAACTGACTCCAGTGTTCTCCCCCGGAGAATTTCATGAATAGAGGAACCTGGCGGGCTACAGTCCATGGGGTCCCAAAGGGTTGGACAGGACTGAGCGACTGACACGTTCACTTTCTTGGTACCAAGGGGCTCAGAGCATACCCATACTTAGAACAAGAGAAACAAGTTCATTACCGCATCTTTCTTGGGAAACCCAGTTAAAGTGAAATCGTGAAAGACCATGGGTTTTCTTCCTCTCACGGCTCCAGCAGCTTCCTTACTGCACAGACGTGGGACAGATGATTCTACACCCCCACCCTCCTTCGTGAGCAACCCCTCAGGGAGGCCCCACTGCTTCCAGGCTGCATCTAGACTTCTTAGCTGGGTATGTGAGTCTCTGGTTGATAATAACCCTTAAAATTATAATACAGATAGCTGAAACCTCTCTTCTGTGCCAGTCACTTGATGAATATTATCTTATGTTACATTATTCTCACTACAACCCCTAAAGAAGGTACTATGATCCCCATTTTTGGAAAGCAAAACTACTATAGTAAGTAGCCTGACCTCTGGAACATGGAGGGCAGAGTTCAAATCCAGCCTCCTCTGACCCAGATCCTTCCCCCTTCACCTCCTGGCTATTGGGTCATTGCTTCCAGAGGGCAGCTCAGACCAGGCAGGGGATGGAGGAGGGATACGCCTTTCTTCTCCATCAGTCCTGAGCGAGAACAGTGCACATGAAATACACTCTTTCATTTTATCACACAACAAGCATAATTAGGAACAAGAAGGAATGACAACTAATCACGAACCTCTTTTCTTCCTAATTAAAATTTAGTGACTGTATTTCTGCCATTACTGCCCAGAACCATGGTGCAGGCTGTGTGTTAACAAGGCCAGCTCTAAAGGTCGGGGCCTGACCTCATAGACGGCTCAGCCCGGGTCTGCCCAGGCTTGTGAGAGAGACCGCCTGCTACCCAGGCAGCTGCTATCTGTCTGCCCAACCTGCCCAGTGGCACTGGGCGAAATAAGCTGGATGAGCAGGAAGGGGTCAGACTGGGCAGAACTTCCTGTTATAAACAGCTGGTAAATACTCTAATTCCAAGTACCTGGGGGGAAAGTGCCGGCATTGAGGACAGAACAGGGTTCGAGCACTGACTCTACCCGCTATGGGCAGTGCAGTCTCTGAAAGCTCATGGGCCTCTCTGAGTCCATTTCTTCATTCGGGAGTGAGAAGGACAGGCCTCCCAGGGCACGGCTGGGGCTGTATATGTCAGCCAACTCTCAGCGTGGTGGCCACTGTCCTCTGCATCTGAGAAGGACAGGCCTCCCAGGGCACTCTTTCTCACGGCTCCAGCAGCTTCCTTACTGCACAGACGTGGGACAGATGATTCTACACCCCCACCCTCCTTCGTGAGCAACCCCTCAGGGAGGCCCCACTGCTTCCAGGCTGCATCTAGACTTCTTAGCTGGGTATGTGAGTCTCTGGTTGATAATAACCCTTAAAATTATAATACAGATAGCTGAAACCTCTCTTCTGTGCCAGTCACTTGATGAATATTATCTTATGTTACATTATTCTCACTACAACCCCTAAAGAAGGTACTATGATCCCCATTTTTGGAAAGCAAAACTACTATAGTAAGTAGCCTGACCTCTGGAACATGGAGGGCAGAGTTCAAATCCAGCCTCCTCTGACCCAGATCCTTCCCCCTTCACCTCCTGGCTATTGGGTCATTGCTTCCAGAGGGCAGCTCAGACCAGGCAGGGGATGGAGGAGGGATACGCCTTTCTTCTCCATCAGTCCTGAGCGAGAACAGTGCACATGAAATACACTCTTTCATTTTATCACACAACAAGCATAATTAGGAACAAGAAGGAATGACAACTAATCACGAACCTCTTTTCTTCCTAATTAAAATTTAGTGACTGTATTTCTGCCATTACTGCCCAGAACCATGGTGCAGGCTGTGTGTTAACAAGGCCAGCTCTAAAGGTCGGGGCCTGACCTCATAGACGGCTCAGCCCGGGTCTGCCCAGGCTTGTGAGAGAGACCGCCTGCTACCCAGGCAGCTGCTATCTGTCTGCCCAACCTGCCCAGTGGCACTGGGCGAAATAAGCTGGATGAGCAGGAAGGGGTCAGACTGGGCAGAACTTCCTGTTATAAACAGCTGGTAAATACTCTAATTCCAAGTACCTGGGGGGAAAGTGCCGGCATTGAGGACAGAACAGGGTTCGAGCACTGACTCTACCCGCTATGGGCAGTGCAGTCTCTGAAAGCTCATGGGCCTCTCTGAGTCCATTTCTTCATTCGGGAGTGAGAAGGACAGGCCTCCCAGGGCACGGCTGGGGCTGTATATGTCAGCCAACTCTCAGCGTGGTGGCCACTGTCCTCTGCATCTGCCCCTCACCTCTGAACACCCTCCCTCCATTCTGATTGTCCTCCATCATATAAAGCCTGCCTTCCCATCAGAGAGTCTCCCAGACGACATTTCCCAGCTTCTGCGGCATGGGGAGGCAAACACACGATTTCAGTTTACTGCTCAGATGCCTCTGCCTGGGCTCTGAGGTGACGGGGCTGCAGGGTGGGAGAGGTGGGCCGGTCATCTGTGTCACCGCTGCAGGGGGGCCGCGGTTGAGGAGAGAGCGAGGGCGGCCCCTCCTCGGCTGGCAGCTCTGCCGCGGGTGTGAGGGCACCTCCCGGAAGGCCTGCCTGCAATCTGTTTCTCCAGACGTCTCACTGATTCTGTCCATTTTCTCCACCTGTAAGTCTGTCACTTCCTGTTAGACTGGCCAGAGTGGCCAGTGTTGCTGCAGGGCAGAGCCCTGATCCACAGAGAGGCTGACGGGACGGCACCACGGAAGCCTGTCGGTGGAAGTGGGGGACCTGGTGGTGAGAAGGTTGCCGGGAGTGCATCATCCTGAGCCCAGCTGGAGGGCAGAGGCCCAGGCCAGGGACGCCCAACAAGTCATCCTAGAGAGCCTTCTCTCCACTCCACCACCCTCACCTGGCGCTCCAGGATCACAGCCTCGCCTGCAGCCAGGGTGGGCTGTGAAAGTGGTGTCATCTCACATCTCCTGCTAAAAAGTTTCCCACGGCCTGTTACGACTTCAGCACAAAGTCAGAAGTTTTCATCGTGGGTGGTCTGCAGCCTCTCTCCCCTCGCCCCCTCCAGCCCACTGCTCTCTCTAACACAGTGCACCGGACCTGGACGTCGCTCCTCAGCCCTCACCTTCCCCAGCCCTGAGACCTTGGAAGACGTCCACCTGGTTTCTTTAGCTTCCCACCTGTAACCGCCTCATATCCCGCTGACTCCCATCTGCCCCCTTGCGAGGCCATCTCTGTCCCAGACAAGACGGGACCTGCTATAGTTCTCGAGCCCTCCTCTTGCCCTGTGCTCAACACTCTGTCGAGAGCTTCCCATTGAGAATCTGTCCACTGAAGACGTGAGCCCACTTCTACCCTGGGTGGCTCTTCCTGGCGCCCCTGAGTCTAAACAGAGACATGGACTCGTGTTCACACCAGCGATGAGAGTCATACTTGGAATTCAAGATGATTCAGACGTGGATGAGCTTTCTCCGCGCACACAGGCTGTCCCGAAACCAGGCGGAAGTGAGGGACGGCGCAGTCTGTCTGGACACAGCAGGACCGTGAGGCGGAAGGAGCTCGGGTCCTTGAACGCCTCTGTCGAAGGCTGCCTGTCAGATATACTGAATTGATACAACCTAAGCCAAGCACAAACTCTTGTTGTATTAAAACACCAACATTTTGGTAGCCAGCTTTATCTTAACAAACACAGCCCTGGAAGAGTGTGAAGGGAGGACACGGGCCTCTCCTGGCCACTGCTTCAGAGCATGCAGCTCATACACAACACACACGTGACGGTCAGGGCCTAGGCAGCACTGGTGGCACGAATGACAGAGAGAGAAATTTACAGGACAAGGAAACAGAGAGCGCAGGGGGATGCAGGCATGTGAGGAGAAAGCAATTCAAAGAGCAAGACGGTTTTCAGGGCAGCTGTCCATGGAAAAGAGGGATGTTAGTTAGGGGGGCCCATAAAATACTCCAAGCGGGCAGGCCCTGTTGGTCCTTGGAAGTTCAGAATCAGCGAGGAGACAATTTCTATCATTTTCTGTGTAGCCATCACTCACCCACTGAAGTCTTATTTCTTTTTCTCAACCTGAGTCCTGCCTCCGGCATGGTCCTCCAGAGAGAGGAGCACAGTGCGCGTATTTTTCTCTCCGTCATACATACCCGAGAAACTTGATGGCTCAATTGGAAGCACTGAGGTGTAGGGACAATTTCCTCTTTCAGAGCCTGTGTGGGCACACACCTATGTGTGTATTTATAGTACGCATATGTATGTGTAGAATGAAGCTTGGCTCAGGAAAATGAAACATCTCAAATATACATTGTGGGCATGTTTTCTGAAAGGAAAAAACATCCTCTTCAGGATCATAAAACTGTATAGCTGGAAGGGACCCTTGGAACTATCCAATTGAAATCTCAGATTTTATGGTTGGAGAAACTGAGGCAAGAACCAGCAAGAAACTTGCTCCGGGTCCAACAGCTTCTTGTCACAGAGTCGGGCTGGTCTCCAGATCGCCACTCCCATGTTGAGGGCTTTATTTGTCACCAAAGAGAAATGAGACTCGTGCACACCAGCGATGAGAGTCATACTTGGAATTCAAGATGATTCAGACGTGGATGAGCTTTCTCCGCACACAGGCTGTCCCGAAACCAGGCGGAAGTGAGGGCGCAGTCTGTCTGGACACAGCAGGACCGTGAGGCGGAAGGAGCTCGGGTCCTTGAACGCCTCTGTCGAAGGCTGCCTGTCAGATATACTGAATTGATACAACCTAAGCCAAGCACAAACTCTTGTTGTATTAAAACACCAACATTTTGGTAGCCAG
Source organism: Tragulus kanchil (assembly GCA_022376925.1). Taxonomy (NCBI): domain Eukaryota; kingdom Metazoa; phylum Chordata; class Mammalia; order Artiodactyla; family Tragulidae; genus Tragulus; species Tragulus kanchil. The sequence goes on from JAIOJX010000026.1 coordinate 120,190,976, forward strand.
CTTTATCTTAACAAACACAGCCCTGGAAGAGTGTGAAGGGAGGACACGGGCCTCTCCTGGCCACTGCTTCAGAGCATGCAGCTCATACACAACACACACGTGACGGTCAGGGCCTAGGCAGCACTGGTGGCACGAATGACAGAGAGAGAAATTTACAGGACAAGGAAACAGAGAGCGCAGGGGGATGCAGGCATGTGAGGAGAAAGCAATTCAAAGAGCAAGACGGTTTTCAGGGCAGCTGTCCATGGAAAAGAGGGATGTTAGTTAGGGGGCCCATAAAATACTCCAAGCGGGCAGGCCCTGTTGGTCCTTGGAAGTTCAGAATCAGCGAGGAGACAATTTCTATCATTTTCTGTGTAGCCATCACTCACCCACTGAAGTCTTATTTCTTTTTCTCAACCTGAGTCCTGCCTCCGGCATGGTCCTCCAGAGAGAGGAGCACAGTGCGCGTATTTTTCTCTCCGTCATACATACCCGAGAAACTTGATGGCTCAATTGGAAGCACTGAGGTGTAGGGACAATTTCCTCTTTCAGAGCCTGTGTGGGCACACACCTATGTGTGTATTTATAGTACGCATATGTATGTGTAGAATGAAGCTTGGCTCAGGAAAATGAAACATCTCAAATATACATTGTGGGCATGTTTTCTGAAAGGAAAAAACATCCTCTTCAGGATCATAAAACTGTATAGCTGGAAGGGACCCTTGGAACTATCCAATTGAAATCTCAGATTTTATGGTTGGAGAAACTGAGGCAAGAACCAGCAAGAAACTTGCTCCGGGTCCAACAGCTTCTTGTCACAGAGTCGGGCTGGTCTCCAGATCGCCACTCCCATGTTGAGGGCTTTATTTGTCACCAAAGAGAAATGAAACTACGAGGCCGGTGTTCATTGGCTCAATGGCCCAGGCATTAGACTTTAACGGCTGCCTCATGAGTGACCTCGGAATGCGGCCATATAAGGGTTCTGTCCCCAGTGGTCAGTAAGACCTCTGGAAGCCACACAGCTTCTCATCCAAGCTCCTCTGTTCAAAGTATTTCCCGGAGTCTATCTAAACTTGGCTTAATTCCACTGGAAACCACACATAAAATAATTATGGTCTTCATTTTGTGAGATTGGAGTGTGTTCCAGAAACTGTGGCAAGCATTTGATCTAAGTTATTCCACACAGTTCTAACCTCAACCCTGAAAACTGAGTATATCTGTCTGTGTTTTGCAGCCAAGGATCCTAGCATTCAGAAAAGTGAAGTAACTTCCACAAGAATTCGCAATTGAAGTGACAGAGCTGGGATCTGCACTCTGGTCTGTCAGACTTCCCAGGTGGGGCTGGTGGTAAAGAATCCACCTGTGAATGCAGGATACACAAGAGACGTGGGTTCTACCCCTGGGTAGGGAAGATCCCCTGGAGTCGGAAGTGGCACCCATTCAGAGCCTGGCAGGCTGCAGTCCATGGGGCCGCAGAGCTGGGCTGAGCACACACACCGTCAGGCTCCAGGGCCAGTGGACCCGCCTTGCCACAACCTCTTCAGCAGAAGACTTGAGGATCAAGTGAGATGTAAAGGACAGACCAAGTGTCACCCAGGAGAGGACAGGACGAGAAGACATGTCCTTTGGTGAGGCAGGCAGGTTGGTCTTGTTGATTCACATCTGTGCTTTGCCTCCTCAGATGAGAGGGCTCTAAAAGCCGGCTCTCCATCCTGCCTGCTCTTTTCCCCCCAAACCTGGTAGGACTCTGTGCCACCTACCATTCCCCCCAACCCAGGCCTGCCACGCATGTTTCTGAAAGGAAAAAACATCCTCTTCAGGATCATAAAACTGTATAGCTGGAAGGGACCCTTGGAACTATCCAATTGAAATCTCAGATTTTATGGTTGGAGAAACTGAGGCAAGAACCAGCAAGAAACTTGCTCCGGGTCCAACAGCTTCTTGTCACAGAGTCGGGCTGGTCTCCAGATCGCCACTCCCATGTTGAGGGCTTTATTTGTCACCAAAGAGAAATGAAACTACGAGGCCGGTGTTCATTGGCTCAATGGCCCAGGCATTAGACTTTAACGGCTGCCTCATGAGTGACCTCGGAATGCGGCCATATAAGGGTTCTGTCCCCAGTGGTCAGTAAGACCTCTGGAAGCCACACAGCTTCTCATCCAAGCTCCTCTGTTCAAAGTATTTCCCGGAGTCTATCTAAACTTGGCTTAATTCCACTGGAAACCACACATAAAATAATTATGGTCTTCATTTTGTGAGATTGGAGTGTGTTCCAGAAACTGTGGCAAGCATTTGATCTAAGTTATTCCACACAGTTCTAACCTCAACCCTGAAAACTGAGTATATCTGTCTGTGTTTTGCAGCCAAGGATCCTAGCATTCAGAAAAGTGAAGTAACTTCCACAAGAATTCGCAATTGAAGTGACAGAGCTGGGATCTGCACTCTGGTCTGTCAGACTTCCCAGGTGGGGCTGGTGGTAAAGAATCCACCTGTGAATGCAGGATACACAAGAGACGTGGGTTCTACCCCTGGGTAGGGAAGATCCCCTGGAGTCGGAAGTGGCACCCATTCAGAGCCTGGCAGGCTGCAGTCCATGGGGCCGCAGAGCTGGGCTGAGCACACACACCGTCAGGCTCCAGGGCCAGTGGACCCGCCTTGCCACAACCTCTTCAGCAGAAGACTTGAGGATCAAGTGAGATGTAAAGGACAGACCAAGTGTCACCCAGGAGAGGACAGGACGAGAAGACATGTCCTTTGGTGAGGCAGGCAGGTTGGTCTTGTTGATTCACATCTGTGCTTTGCCTCCTCAGATGAGAGGGCTCTAAAAGCCGGCTCTCCATCCTGCCTGCTCTTTTCCCCCCAAACCTGGTAGGACTCTGTGCCATCTACCATTCCCCCCAACCCAGGCCTGCCACAAAGATGGTGTGAAAGGCTGAGATGAAATGTGCGTGCCAAGTCGCTTCAGCCATGTCCGACGCTTGGAGAGCCTATGGCCTGTAGCCTGCCAGGCTCCTCTGTCCCTCCTCTAGGGGATTTTCCCAAACCTAGGGCAGAACTCACGTCTCCTGCATCACAGGCGGATTCACCAGGGAAGAGAAACTGGGGAGGCCTGAAAAAATGTGTGCACAGAATTGACCCCCAGGAGCCTCCCAGCCCTGGAAACCATCTACCCCTCAACACCGCTCACTCGCCCGCATTCTCCCTTCACTGCCTTCATACCACCTGGATGAAGAACACGACGGCCTCATTTTCATTTCCCGCTGCACAGTGCATTGAACAGGACTTAGGGAGGCAGAATATTTTTTTTTTCTCAGTGTTGTCCAGAAAAATATTTATTTAAAATATCTGTTGTATGGGGAAGGGTTTGCTCCCTTTCCACCATGATTTTTTTATGGTTTCCTGCAGCAGAGTGTGTTTGAGTCAAACGGGAGCTTTGTCTTGTCTAGAACCATCGGCTCATCATCCTGAAGCTTTGCTGCCTGAGCAATGGCCCTTCTCCTGTGAGCTCCACCTACACCCAGCACAGCCCACCTCAGAGATACCGCAGATTCAGTTCCAAACCACCACAATAAAGTGAATATCACAAAAGAGTCAAACAATTTTTTTGATTTCCCCACGCATATGAAACTGTGTTTATGCTATATTGTAGTTGATTGATTGGCTGTTTTGTGTCTAAAGAAACAATATATGTACACATCTTCATTCAAAAATACTTTATTGCTAAAAGTCACTCACTTTCTGCAAGTCCAAATCTTTTGGCAGGAGTCACACCAAAGATCACTGCTCACAGATCACATAACAAATATAACAGCAATGAAAGAGTTGGAAATACTGTGAGAATTACCCAATAGGGTACAGAGACACAAAAGTAAGCAGATGCTGTTTGGGACAATGGTGCCGATAGACTTGCTTGACGTGAAGTTACCACAAACGTTCAGTTTATGAAAAATGCAATATCTGTGAAATGCAATAAAGGAAAGCATAGTAAAAAGGGGCATGCCTGTCCTTTTGGGTCAGGCCAGCCTCCTTATCCAACCTTCTGCACTCTAGAGCGATCCAGCGTCTCTGGTTTCCCAGATTTTCGATAAGTGATGTTTGCATCTGCCGGGACTGGGATTTTGGCAGGCTTCCAAACAGCTTTCAGCAAGCGCTACGTTGCAGAAATATCATTTGGCCTGTAGACTGCTCATAGGACTGGATGCATTTCCCAGAATCCTTTCCACCACGCCCCCTTCACCCTCCACTCACCCTACCTCCCTCACTAGACCCACTGACAGCCGGCATCGGTCTGAAGAATGGGTCTTCTTCTGCATGAGCCAGCAGAGTTTCCACACACACACACACACACACACACTGCCTTCCACACTCATCCAGACAGATGGAGACAGAGAAGAGCACAGACCATGTGCATCTACTGAAAGGCAGGTGTCTGATTCTCTGTCCCTTTGCCCTTATCTCCTTTTCAAGACCAACCTAGACTAGAGGAAGCCAGGATGTCTTGGGACCAGGCTCAAGTTCTTGCAGATATCACAGCTTTGTTGCTCACTGGCAAGAACATGTGTGGGGAGCCTTAGAAAGTTGCCTGGGGCCATGGATGCAGGACCAGGTGGGAAGCAGCTGGCGCACATGGTTGCTGCACAGAGATTAACTCTTGCAGCCACACATCTTGGCCAGTGGGCTCAGGGCCCTACATCTGACTTGTCCAGGCGGGCACATAACACAGGGTGACCCCTCTTCATGGTGGACCAGTATCTCAGTGACAAGAACGCTATGGTCCACATCCTCAAAGCCCTTTCAGGGCCTAGTGCTCATACAAACAGCCACCACTGACGGAGTGTGAGATACCTTGTATAAGACAAGGCGCCGAGAACTTTGTGTCCCTGGGTATAAATTTTTTTAAATTTTGGCCTCTTTTGTTGGTCCTTCATGTATTGATTTTCATCCACCTTAATTCCTTGACTTGTCTGGGCGTCCCATTGCAGTGGCCTCTCTCGTTGCAAAGCACCAGCTCTGGGTACACGCACTCCAGAGTGCTGGCTCATAATTGGAGACATTGGTCCAGCCGCCCCATGGCACATGGGATCTTCCCGTGCCAGGAATCGAACCGGTGCCCCTTGCACTGCAAGGTGGACTCTCTGCCTACTGGACCACCAGGAAAGCCTGTCCTTGTATTTTTTTAAAAATTTTTTTTGGCCTTTTTTTTTTTTCAATTGGTCCTTCATTTATTCATTTGTATCCATTTTAATTCTTTGGCCTGTGTGGGCCTTCCATTGAGGTGGCCTCTCTTGTCTCAGAGCAGCAGCTCTGGGCGCATGTGCTCCAGAGCTCTGGCTCGTAATTGGACACACGGATCCAACCACTTCATGGCACGTGGGATCTTCCCATGTCAGGGATCAAACCAATTCCCCTTGCACTGCAAGGTGGACTCTGCTCACTGCACCACCAGGGAAGCCCGTCCCTGGATATTTTTATCCCTAAGCTTAATAGCATTCTAGGATAAGCATGACTGTCCTCCCATCATATTAGTAGGGAGGAAGCTGAGGCTCAAAAAAGTTAAAAAGGAGAAGTACTCAGGGTCTTGAATGTGGAATTCAAATCTAGGAAGTAAGGTCCTGAGATCCCGTTCTTCCCATGACACCACATAAATGTTTCCCCAAATAACAACACTGAGATCCAACCTGCCAGTCACGTGAAGGACTCTTAGTGACATCTATAGCAGAAGAAAAAGCTACTCCTTGATGCTTTCAAGTGTCTTTTAGGCCTCCGGGAATTTAAAAAAAAAAAAAACAAAAAAACGAAATTCCTTCCCAAAGAGAAGTCATCAACATTGACAGCCCTAAAATATATGAAAACTTAAACAGAAGAGACACATGTCACTTCTTGGCACACGTTCCCACAAGGACCCCTAGAGGTCCTCTCCAATGGCCTGATTTTAAAGATGAAGAATTTGGGGTTCAGCATAAGGAAGTGTGTTAGCTTCTCAGTCATGTCCAACTCTTTGTGACCCCATGAACTATATGAACTATAGCTCACCAGGCTTCTCTGTCCATGGGATTCTCCAGGCAAGAATACTGGAGTGGGTAGCCATTCCCTTCTCCAGATCTTCCTGACCCAGGGATCGAACCTGGCTCTCCTGCTTGGCAGGCTGATTCTTTACTGCCTGAGCCACCAGGGAAGCCCAATGTGAGGAAGGGCTTGTGCAAAAGTGTACAGTGTTAAAGCCAGTTTCCAAACAACTCTGGTGTCTGACTCCATGCTCTCTCCACACTCACATCCCATGGTCTCCGCTATCAAGGCTTTAAGAAAGGCAGCCTCACAAAGCCGTGAAAAATGATGAAGCAGAGCTCCTGCTGAGGGATGAATGGCCAGCTCCCTTTGGTTTTCACCGGGTTCACAGTCCCCTGGCTGCTATGCACACACATGGCCTATGAAAGCAGAAAGCACAGTGTCTGGTCACACAAACCTTCTTGACCACAGCACAGTCCACTAAGGAGGTTGCTGGGGATTCCAGGGGAAGGCAGACATTGCTGCGTTCAAGAAAAAATCAAGGAACAGGCCCCCCCTGTGTTGTAAATGTCATATCATGTTGGCGCCTAATCAACACTTTGAAGCATTAGCATTGTTTTAATCACTCTCCTATTGGAGAACAAATGTTGCATGTATAATTACACTGCTGCATTGTACTGTACAAATAACCATGTAATGACATCGTTGGAATTTCTTGGTTCTTCATGGTAATGCCAAGTATAATTACCATGTAATCTGCCGAGAGCAAACAAGGTTGTAATTATTCCGTAATCCAATCTAATTATGGGGCAACTGGATTGTTATTTGTGTTCGGGAGGAAAATAGACACACAAAAGAGTAAAAGGAGAACCGCATTCTCTCCAACAGTGTGATGACAAGTCGGGGGACGTCGAGAGGACCCTCTGCTCTAAGACCATCTGCTCAGATGACAAAGTGTATGCACACTGGTCCAACCCGATTGGGAGCCTACGTTCTTCAAGGCCGACCAGATGGACTGAATGAAGGACCAACTTCAAGATCAAGTCACAAGTGGGAGCGGCAGAAATGGGTTGGCAGAGCCTCCGGAGGGAAGCACCTGTGCAGCAGGATTCGGATGATGAAGAGAGGCCAGCTCTCATAAGGCATCTCACCCACCAGCCTTCCCACTGCCTCTGGCGTGTACCTAGGACAGCAATATGCAAATCTCTGAGACACTGCTCCCATTCGATTCAGACCAACCCCACAGCCATGCATTGTTGCTCCTACGGTGGTCCTTTCATGGTGCCTGCAGGACTAGCACTGGGTCTTACTGAGAAGCCAGGCAAAGAAAACAGAGAGGAGCAGGGTGAACAAATCCCAGTGCTGTCTGTGCTGCGGGTGGGGTTCCATCGGTTCACGGGGCTGCCATGGTAGAGTACCACAAGCTTTTTTATCAAGGCTTTAAGAAAGGCAGCCTCACAAAGCCGTGAAAAATGATGAAGCAGAGCTCCTGCTGAGGGATGAATGGCCAGCTCCCTTTGGTTTTCACCGGGTTCACAGTCCCTGGCTGCTATGCACACACATGGCCTATGAAAGCAGAAAGCACAGTGTCTGGTCACACAAACCTTCTTGACCACAGCACAGTCCACTAAGGAGGTTGCTGGGGATTCCAGGGGAAGGCAGACATTGCTGCGTTCAAGAAAAAATCAAGGAACAGGCCCCCCCTGTGTTGTAAATGTCATATCATGTTGGCGCCTAATCAACACTTTGAAGCATTAGCATTGTTTTAATCACTCTCCTATTGGAGAACAAATGTTGCATGTATAATTACACTGCTGCATTGTACTGTACAAATAACCATGTAATGACATCGTTGGAATTTCTTGGTTCTTCATGGTAATGCCAAGTATAATTACCATGTAATCTGCCGAGAGCAAACAAGGTTGTAATTATTCCGTAATCCAATCTAATTATGGGGCAACTGGATTGTTATTTGTGTTCGGGAGGAAAATAGACACACAAAAGAGTAAAAGGAGAACCGCATTCTCTCCAACAGTGTGATGACAAGTCGGGGGACGTCGAGAGGACCCTCTGCTCTAAGACCATCTGCTCAGATGACAAAGTGTATGCACACTGGTCCAACCCGATTGGGAGCCTACGTTCTTCAAGGCCGACCAGATGGACTGAATGAAGGACCAACTTCAAGATCAAGTCACAAGTGGGAGCGGCAGAAATGGGTTGGCAGAGCCTCCGGAGGGAAGCACCTGTGCAGCAGGATTCGGATGATGAAGAGAGGCCAGCTCTCATAAGGCATCTCACCCACCAGCCTTCCCACTGCCTCTGGCGTGTACCTAGGACAGCAATATGCAAATCTCTGAGACACTGCTCCCATTCGATTCAGACCAACCCCACAGCCATGCATTGTTGCTCCTACGGTGGTCCTTTCATGGTGCCTGCAGGACTAGCACTGGGTCTTACTGAGAAGCCAGGCAAAGAAAACAGAGAGGAGCAGGGTGAACAAACATGGCGGCGGGCCTTGGCGAGAGTGCTGTCTGTGCTGCCGGGTGGGGGTTCCATCGGTTCACGGGGGCTGCCATGGTAGAGTACCACAAGCTAAGTGACTTAGAACAACAGAAACGTAACAGTTGTCACGCCATTTTGGAAACCCAAGTTCAAAATCAAGGTGCTGGCAGAGCTATGCTCCCTCTGAAGGCTCCCGGGAGGAAGGCTTCATGGCTTCTTCTAATCTTCGGGTGGTTTGCTGGCAGATTTTGGCTTTGGGGGTTACAGGTGCGTAACTCCAGTCTCCATCTTTGTGTGGCATTCTCCCTGTGCTTCTGTCTCTTCACACAGTGTTCTTTTTATAAAGGCGTCAGCCACTGTCTAGGGACCCATCCTACTCCAGTTGGACCCCATCTTAACTTATTCCATCTACACTGACCCTGTTTCTGAGGAAGGTCATATTCTGAGGCCCTGGGAGTTAAGATTTCAACATACCTTTTTTCAAGGGAATGATTCAATCCATAACAGGGACATCTAATGTGTACATGGGGGCTTGCCCCGGTGACTCAGACAGTAAAGAATCCGCCTGTGGTGCAGGACACCTGGGTTCAATCCCCGGGCCAGGGAGAGCCCCTGGCGAAGGGAATGGCTACCCATGCCAGTGTTCCTGCCTGGAGAATTCCATGAACAGAGGAGGCTGGCGAGCTGCAGTCCATAGGGTTGGACGTGACTGAGTGACGGACCCTTTCACTTTCATACTTGGGCATGTATTTATTGAATGTCCACTCTGTGCTGCTGTGTGATAATGGCACAGTTTTTCTTTTCTTAATTGATTGAGTGTGGTATGCATTATCTCATTTAAGTCTTTTACAGTGTTAAGAAGTTGGTACTATTACTAGCCTCATTTTAGAATATGTGGTGACCAAAGCTTAGACGGGTGGGAATTCAAGTTCAGGCAGTCAGATGCCAGACCTGCATCCTGAGGCCCCTATCTAGCCTTGCCAAGTCCACCATGACACTGGGACACATAGAGACAGGAGTCCAGGGGCCTTCAGGGGGCCTTCTGACCAGGGTCCAGTCGTCATCCCAGAATGGCCTATCAGAGGGGCTTAGGAGGAAGCATTGCACTGCAGACAAGGAAGTTTCCAAAACTGGGCATCGAGAAGAAAGAAATCAAAACTGAAAGATGGAAAATGTGGTTAAGTGTTAGGATGGGACAAAGGAGATATTTGAGAGAAGATAAGCTCTTTCATAGATGAGAGAGCTTTTCAGGTCCCACTGGAAGCTTCCAGAGCTATCCAGGAACACATCTCAAGTTGCTCCTATGGATGGTGACTTCTGCATCTTGCCAGAGCTCCTTTATAGGGGGAAACTCACTACTTCTTTTCCATCCATGGATATGGTACCCAAATGGGGCCTCCCCCTTCCGGGGCCCATGGATGGGAGGGTCCAAACTTCCTATTGCCTTTTCTTCTTCACTCAAGGCCTGCCTGTGAGCCATCTGGCTCCCGAGCTTGGGAACTTGCTTCCTTTCTCAAGGTACTGAAAGCTTTCCAAGGAAGTTACAGTTGCAGTCTTAAAACAGATTGTAAATTCTTTATTTGGGGACTAATCTTGTCAGGCTGGTCGACCCTGGTGTTGACTGCTTTTCTAACCTGACATCAGTTAATCCCCACTGCTCAGAAGCTAATCCCTTTGAGAACAAAATGAAAAGTGGTTTTGTGAGGCCATATTTAAAGGCCTACAAACAATAACGCGCCTTTGCCTCTGCTTCTGCAATTTCTATTTCTGGAAAAGGTTCAAAAACCTGTTTGTAGATCCATAGGGGCTTGGAGCGTGACTGAGTGACGGACCCTTTCACTTTCATACTTGGGCATGTATTTATTGAATGTCCACTCTGTGCTGCTGTGTGATAATGGCACAGTTTTTCTTTTCTTAATTGATTGAGTGTGGTATGCATTATCTCATTTAAGTCTTTTACAGTGTTAAGAAGTTGGTACTATTACTAGCCTCATTTTAGAATATGTGGTGACCAAAGCTTAGACGGGTGGGAATTCAAGTTCAGGCAGTCAGATGCCAGACCTGCATCCTGAGGCCCCTATCTAGCCTTGCCAAGTCCACCATGACACTGGGACACATAGAGACAGGAGTCCAGGGGCCTTCAGGGGGCCTTCTGACCAGGGTCCAGTCGTCATCCCAGAATGGCCTATCAGAGGGGCTTAGGAGGAAGCATTGCACTGCAGACAAGGAAGTTTCCAAAACTGGGCATCGAGAAGAAAGAAATCAAAACTGAAAGATGGAAAATGTGGTTAAGTGTTAGGATGGGACAAAGGAGATATTTGAGAGAAGATAAGCTCTTTCATAGATGAGAGAGCTTTTCAGGTCCCACTGGAAGCTTCCAGAGCTATCCAGGAACACATCTCAAGTTGCTCCTATGGATGGTGACTTCTGCATCTTGCCAGAGCTCCTTTATAGGGGGAAACTCACTACTTCTTTTCCATCCATGGATATGGTACCCAAATGGGGCCTCCCCCTTCCGGGGCCCATGGATGGGAGGGTCCAAACTTCCTATTGCCTTTTCTTCTTCACTCAAGGCCTGCCTGTGAGCCATCTGGCTCCCGAGCTTGGGAACTTGCTTCCTTTCTCAAGGTACTGAAAGCTTTCCAAGGAAGTTACAGTTGCAGTCTTAAAACAGATTGTAAATTCTTTATTTGGGGACTAATCTTGTCAGGCTGGTCGACCCTGGTGTTGACTGCTTTTCTAACCTGACATCAGTTAATCCCCACTGCTCAGAAGCTAATCCCTTTGAGAACAAAATGAAAAGTGGTTTTGTGAGGCCATATTTAAAGGCCTACAAACAATAACGCGCCTTTGCCTCTGCTTCTGCAATTTCTATTTCTGGAAAAGGTTCAAAAACCTGTTTGTGTGAATGTATGTGAAGAACTTTTTATGGCTGATCTTGCGAGATGATACTTTTGATGAATAATATAGAAGTGCTTATACTTAGAAGGCACGTGGTGTAAGTATGTGTGTTTATCAAATATGGCACTGGCAAAGGGCAGACAACAGCTAGTATGGGGATTTCAAAGGCTGTGGAACTGCTGGAAGAGATTCTCTAACTGTAAAATATCAGAGGGAAGGAATGGAAAGAGGCCCTCAAGGGGATCCTCAGGAAAAGCATGTACTATCAGCTGTTACATTCTGGGCCCTTGACTCACTGGAACTATACTGCGAGATTTTATAAGTAATAGAGCCCCTCACCCTCCTCACACTCTCAACAATCCATCTTGGTATCAGTGACTCTATTTTCCAAAAAAAGAAAAAGAACTGAGGCTCGAACAGAGAGGTTAGGTAGCCTACTGAGCCTACTGAGTTAGGTAGCCTACTGAGAGTCACATAATCACTACACAGTAAGCACTCAGATGCAAACCTCCATGTGGTTCCCAGGCATGGGGTCTTCCACCGTCTACTGGAAGCCATGTGCTTACAAAGACAATTTCTACATGTCTTACGGTTGGAAATGAGTGTCTTGCTTCTGTTTGCCAGGTGATCTGTATTTATTTCATCTGACAGAGTCCAGCTCAGAACTCTCCACTTCCAGAAAATCTACTTCCTGGACTAATGAAACAAAAGAATAGATCCATAGAATAAAAATGTCAGCATTCATACAAACTTTGTAAGTCATCTTACTCACTGGCTTTCAACTACATGCTGAGGACTCTGAGAGATTCTACTAAGCGTCCTTAGGAATCACTGGGCAGGGGGATGTGAATGAATGAGGAGGCGCCTAGGGTGGGGGATTCAGACCATTTTATAGGTATTTGTTACACACTTAGACTTTACATGTTGAGCTTCTTTCATAAAATTTCACTGGAAAAGGAGCTCTGTAGCTGAGATTAAAAAATAATCATGAATATACAGTGAAGCTTGAAATGAACTGTTATTGTCCAGTGTTGTCTTCTTATAGACAGTTGTTGTTTAGGCACTAAGTTGTGCCTTTTACGACCCCATGGACTATAGCCCCCCAGGCTCCCCTATCTGTGAGATTTCCCAGGCAAAAGTGCTGGAGTGGGTTGCCATTTTCTTCTCCAGGGGATCGTCCCAACCCTAGGATTGAACCTGAGTTTCTTGCTTGACAGGCCGATTCTTTATCATTTAGCCACCAGGAAAACATAAACCCAGAGAGAGTAATTTCCTGCTCAAGGTTACAGGGATAGGTAGTACCATTGGAACCTTGTTAATAATTCATCTTTCTTCCTGACTCTCAGATCCAACCAGATACTGACACTTTTCACATAAGCAGATATCAGCTGTTACATTCTGGGCCCTTGACTCACTGGAACTATACTGCGAGATTTTATAAGTAATAGAGCCCCTCACCCTCCTCACACTCTCAACAATCCATCTTGGTATCAGTGACTCTATTTTCCAAAAAAAGAAAAAGAACTGAGGCTCGAACAGAGAGGTTAGGTAGCCTACTGAGCCTACTGAGTTAGGTAGCCTACTGAGAGTCACATAATCACTACACAGTAAGCACTCAGATGCAAACCTCCATGTGGTTCCCAGGCATGGGGTCTTCCACCGTCTACTGGAAGCCATGTGCTTACAAAGACAATTTCTACATGTCTTACGGTTGGAAATGAGTGTCTTGCTTCTGTTTGCCAGGTGATCTGTATTTATTTCATCTGACAGAGTCCAGCTCAGAACTCTCCACTTCCAGAAAATCTACTTCCTGGACTAATGAAACAAAAGAATAGATCCATAGAATAAAAATGTCAGCATTCATACAAACTTTGTAAGTCATCTTACTCACTGGCTTTCAACTACATGCTGAGGACTCTGAGAGATTCTACTAAGCGTCCTTAGGAATCACTGGGCAGGGGGATGTGAATGAATGAGGAGGCGCCTAGGGTGGGGGATTCAGACCATTTTATAGGTATTTGTTACACACTTAGACTTTACATGTTGAGCTTCTTTCATAAAATTTCACTGGAAAAGGAGCTCTGTAGCTGAGATTAAAAAATAATCATGAATATACAGTGAAGCTTGAAATGAACTGTTATTGTCCAGTGTTGTCTTCTTATAGACAGTTGTTGTTTAGGCACTAAGTTGTGCCTTTTACGACCCCATGGACTATAGCCCCCCAGGCTCCCCTATCTGTGAGATTTCCCAGGCAAAAGTGCTGGAGTGGGTTGCCATTTTCTTCTCCAGGGGATCGTCCCAACCCTAGGATTGAACCTGAGTTTCTTGCTTGACAGGCCGATTCTTTATCATTTAGCCACCAGGAAAACATAAACCCAGAGAGAGTAATTTCCCTGCTCAAGGTTACAGGGATAGGTAGTACCATGGAACCTAGATCTCTGGGATTCAATTCAGTATTCTTGTTAATAATTCATCTTTCTTCCTGACTCTCAGATCCAACCAGATACTGACACTTTTTCACATAAGCAGATATAGGCACATGTACATAGACATATAACATGAAAAAATGCATAGATAGGTTATACGGTTGTATATAATTAACGCTTGTGAACCAAGTTGTAAATTCTTTATTTTTTTTTTCCCGGGGTGGGGGCAGGTTGGGGAGGGAGGGGAGCGAAATGAAAGACTTCTATTAGTCTTTCATTTATCTATTTTCATCCATCTTTGTTCTTTGGCCCATGTGGGCCTCCCATTGCAGTGGCCTCTGTTGTCACAGAGCACCGGCTCTGGGCGCATGCGCTCCAGAGCTCCAGCTCGGTAATTGGACACATCGGTCCAGTTGCTCCGAGGCACGTGGGATCTTCCCAGGCCAGGGATCAAACTGGCACCCCTTGCACTGCAAGGCGGTATCCTTACCCACTGGACCACCAGGGAAGCCCCAAGCTGTAAATTCATGGAGAGCTTGGACCACATCATCTCTAGAGTGTATGACTCTCATTGCTCATGAGCACCCTAGCTCAGGGACATCCTAGAACAGGAATCATCTCTTGTGAATCTTTATATTTACAACACCTAGCAAGATGAAAGGTACATGGTAGCTCTTCAATAAATGTTTAGAGAATGAATAACTAAGTCTGACTACCAATTCTCAAGTCTTTGTGCAAATATTCCAGCAACAATGAGCTCATTACCTATAAAAAATAAATAAATAAATAACTCATGTTCTCTTGGGTAGCTCCACACATTATGTTGAGTAAAAAAATCTATGCCCCATAGATTAACAATTAACAAACCAAACCCAACATTGTATAAAAATGATAGTACATTATTAAATGATTTATTACTTAAATGCAAAATTGGCTTAGTATTTTATAATCTATTATATCATTCATTTTATCAACAGACTAAAGAGGGTGAAAACATACCAACATTCCCTGGTCCAAAGAAGTATTGAAAGTAATAATTCCCATTATTTGTAAAACTCTCAGTGAATTAAGAACTGTACCAAGCAGGTCGAGGATGTCTGCACAGGGATGAGTGTACAACAAAGGTCATCCTCCGTGAGAAAATTGGAGAAATGCCCACCTTTAAAATCAGGAACAAGGGCTTTCCTGCTGGTCCAGTGGGTAGAGAGTCCGCCTTGCAGTGCAAGGGGCGCCGGTTCGATCCCTGGCCTGGGAAGATCCCTCGTGCCATGGAGCGGCTGGGCTGGTGTGTCCAATGATGGGCCAGCACTCTGGAGCGCACGCACCCAGAGCCGGTGTTCTGCAGTGAGAGAGGCCCCTGCAATGGGAGGCCCCCACAAACCAAAGAATAAAAGAGGTGGATGACAATAAATATAAATAAAAGAGGCATGATGGGGAAAAGAAAATAAAATACTGGAAAGCAGGAAAATACTGCCACTATTTGAAAAAGTTATAAAGGAATCTGTGGGTAAGTCATTATAAATAAAAGGAAATACTAGCAAGGTAACTTGATATTAGACCAACATTCAAAAGTTAACTTAATTTCTATATAATAGCAATAAATACCTGAAAAACTATTTTTTTTAAAAAAAGATCTTTTTTAAATATCAATAAGACCTTTAAAATACCTGAGAATTATTTTAACCAAAGATGTGCAACACCTGTACACAGCAATTTTTCAAACTTTACAGCAAGATGACCTTAAAGAAGATCTAAATAAATGGAGTGTAATGAGTGTTTATGAGTAGAAAGATTTAACACTATAAAAGGATCTTATTTTCCCCAATTGACTAATAATTCAAAGTAATTACAATCAAAACTCCAACCAAAGTTTTTATGAAATTTGACAAAGTTATTTTAAAGTAGTGGTACAATAGGACAAGCAAACAAATAAGAAAGGAGCTCCTTACTATAACAAGTATCAGGACGTCTGTGGAGTCGGCGTAATCAAAACAGCGTGGTACTGGCAGAGGACTGACTAGCTGAGCAACGGACAGCAGCAGAGCCCTGGCACGAGTCCATGGGTATATGGGACTTTGATATACGAGGGAGCAGCGGCACAGACCAGGAGAGAATGGAAGGATGCCTCACTAAAGGGGAAAAGTGGCCATCCGCACTGCAGAAAAAAGAAATTGAATCCTTACCCCACACCACTCACAAAAATTGGGTCCAGATGATTGAAGGACTTAAATGTCAAAAGCAAAATTTTAAAGTTTCGGATAGGTCAATATCTTCCTGACCTTGGGAGCAGAAGAAGGATTTTTTAGGCAAGGCACAAAAATCATAAAATGTGAAAGGAAACATAGCCCCAATTCAAATAAAACATTTCCATTTACAAAAAAAAGAAAAACTTTTAAAAAAGTGATAGAACAAGCCAAAAAATGAGGGAAGATATTTGCAACATATTTAGCTAGCAAAGGATTACTGCCCAGAACACGCAAAAATATTAGGAAAAAGACAAGTAATCCAATGGAAAATGGGCAATGCACATGTATTTCAAAGGAAAAAGCTACAAATGGATGATCCACATCCGAAGAGATAAGCAACCTCTTTGACAACCAGGGAGATATAAATCGGGCCACAACCGACAGAGACAAGAAGGCTGCAACCTCAGTGGGAGGATGAACAGGCTTTCCAGAACTCTGCAGGTGGGCGTGGGACCTGGCCTTGCCTTGTAAAATTGAATATTCACATACCTCATGAACAAGTAGCTCCTCTCTTGGATATATAAGAGAAAATATTGCACGTATGCACAAAAAAAAAAAAGAAAGAAAGAAAGAAAAAGTAAATGTGGTAATGTTGGTATCTAGGAAAGTGAATCTTTTTAAGGTATGCCTCCAGAACCTAAATCTAGTGAACCTTTTTTCACCTCTTGGAAGAAATGAGTTCGTTATTGGGCATAGCAGCTGCCCCAGAAAAAAATACTTGCTGTCTGAGACATCCATTTGAGGCGTGAATTCTCTTAGCTCACAATAGAGCTACCCTTGGAGATGATTATAGCCTAAATTGGGTCCCTTCCCCCAAAGTCCAAACCCCCATTATGACTGTATTTGGAGACAAGACCCTTAAAGTGCTTGTTGTTGTTTAGTCTCTTAGTCATGTCCAACTCTTTGCAACCCCATAGACTGCAGCACACCAGGCTTCCCTGTCCTTCACTATCTCCTGGAGTTTACTCAAACTCAGGTCCATTGTGTCGGTGACATCATCCAACCATCTCATCCTCTGTTGCCCACGTCTCCTGCCTTCAGTCTTTCCCTGTATCAGGGTCTTTTTCAATGAGTCAGCGCGTCGCATCAGAGGGCCAAAGGACTAGAGCTTCAGCTTCAGCATCAGTCCTGCCAATGAATACTCAGGGTTGACTTGCTGATTACACAGAAATGAGGCCATTAGGGTGGATCCTAGTCGAACCTGAATGATACAAAAAGGAAATGGGCAGCCAATGGGGATTTTAAAGAAGAGACGTGGTAAGGACACAGCCAGAAGGCAGCCATCTGCAAGCCAGGGACAGAGGCCTCTGAACGGAGCAGGCCCGCTGATGCCTTGATCTCAGACTAGAGCTGTGAGACATGCATTTCTGTAAGAGAAGCGCCCCTTCCAGTCTGCGGTACTTGCGATTGCAGCCCTAGCAAACTAATACAGTGATGGCTAATACGGAGACTCTGTGGAGGGGCACCCTGGCCCTTCCCGCCTCACCCGCAGATGGACCATGCACTCAGTAGCAGGCACCATAAGCTCAGGGTCAGAAGCCACAGCAGGTGGACACAGAAGGCCCTCTGACCCTTGCTGTCCCCTCGTCTCTTTCAGCCTCTTGTCTCCATCTCCCCGATCCCAGAGCTCTCGGGCTCTTTCCTCCCCACCCCATCTCTAGGCATGCAACATTAGGTGTGGGGGTGCCCATCCTTTTTGCCCTGAACGGGGCTGGCTCCCCGGATGGCCTCGTCACAGAGCGCTGGTCCAGCCTCCGCCCCGGGCCTGGATGCGCTCCTCCTCCCTTCAGCTTGGCTGCAGGCTGGCCGCTCTGCGGAAATCGTCAGCATCCTACAGCGCCAGAGCCACCCCTCAGGAGGAAAGGACCGAGAGGAAGAGCCGGATGGGCTCTCGGCTGTCCCCCTTGGCAAGCAAGTGTCCTCTGTGTTCCAGTCGGCAGTCACGTTGACTGCCTGGACAGGGAGAACACCGTGAGACGCCTGGAAGACCAGCATGGGACCGACGGCCACCTACCGTGCTCCCTGCGTCCCTCCACCTGAAGGGCAGAGGGTTCTGATGGCTGCGTCCTCTGAGCTAAACTCTCCACAGAGGGCCCGGTGAGCACAAAGAGGCCAGAAGACAGTGGGGGGACAGAGGAAAGCGACTGTTGCCTCTGATTTCCCTTGATCTGAATTGCTTTTTCAGACCCTCCCGTGGAGATTACTCTTTTGTTTTTTGAGGCTTTGGGTTTGAATAGAGCTCTCTCACATCTCACGAGGGACTGGAGAGGGAAGAATGAAGCAAACATCAATGGTGGGGGTGATAATCCCACACCCATTGACTAGAGGAGCCCACCTCTGGGCTGCTGTCCGGCTAATCTGCTGTGTCAATGCGTGCTATTAGCAGCCCTTAATTGATAGATTATTGACAGAGCGAGCAGAGGTGAGCGCTGAGAGTCTGCAGTGTGAGGGCTTATTTAGGGAGATTTAATCTGCAAATGATAGACAGGGTGTTTCTCCAGAGCCCTTATCTGGTGCTGGGTCAGGGCCAGGAGAACCAGCCTGAGGATGGCCCATTGCCTCCTACTCAATTGGTCCATTTCTTTTAGAGTGGAGAACCTCCATACCCTCCCAGACTGGTCTCGTGCAGCCATAAGCTCAGGGTCAGAAGCCACAGCAGGTGGACACAGAAGGCCCTCTGACCCTTGCTGTCCCCTCGTCTCTTTCAGCCTCTTGTCTCCATCTCCCCGATCCCAGAGCTCTCGGGCTCTTTCCTCCCCACCCCATCTCTAGGCATGCAACATTAGGTGTGGGGGTGCCCATCCTTTTTGCCCTGAACGGGGCTGGCTCCCCGGATGGCCTCGTCACAGAGCGCTGGTCCAGCCTCCGCCCCGGGCCTGGATGCGCTCCTCCTCCTTCAGCTTGGCTGCAGGCTGGCCGCTCTGCGGAAATCGTCAGCATCCTACAGCGCCAGAGCCACCCCTCAGGAGGAAAGGACCGAGAGGAAGAGCCGGATGGGCTCTCGGCTGTCCCCCTTGGCAAGCAAGTGTCCTCTGTGTTCCAGTCGGCAGTCACGTTGACTGCCTGGACAGGGAGAACACCGTGAGACGCCTGGAAGACCAGCATGGGACCGACGGCCACCTACCGTGCTCCCTGCGTCCCTCCACCTGAAGGGCAGAGGGTTCTGATGGCTGCGTCCTCTGAGCTAAACTCTCCACAGAGGGCCCGGTGAGCACAAAGAGGCCAGAAGACAGTGGGGGGACAGAGGAAAGCGACTGTTGCCTCTGATTTCCCTTGATCTGAATTGCTTTTTCAGACCCTCCCGTGGAGATTACTCTTTTGTTTTTTGAGGCTTTGGGTTTGAATAGAGCTCTCTCACATCTCACGAGGGACTGGAGAGGGAAGAATGAAGCAAACATCAATGGTGGGGGTGATAATCCCACACCCATTGACTAGAGGAGCCCACCTCTGGGCTGCTGTCCGGCTAATCTGCTGTGTCAATGCGTGCTATTAGCAGCCCTTAATTGATAGATTATTGACAGAGCGAGCAGAGGTGAGCGCTGAGAGTCTGCAGTGTGAGGGCTTATTTAGGGAGATTTAATCTGCAAATGATAGACAGGGTGTTTCTCCAGAGCCCTTATCTGGTGCTGGGTCAGGGCCAGGAGAACCAGCCTGAGGATGGCCCATTGCCTCCTACTCAATTGGTCCATTTCTTTTAGAGTGGAGAACCTCCATACCCTCCCAGACTGGTCTCGTGCCTACAGCCTGTCCTCCCAGCCTTTCACATCTTAAAAGAAAAAGTCTTAGTCACTCAGTTGTGTCTGAGTCTTTGAGATCCTATGGACTGTAGCCCACCAGACTACTCTGTCCATGGGATTCTCCAGGCAAGAATACTGGAGTGGGTTGTCCTGCCCTCTTCCAGGAGATCTTCCTGATCCAGGGATCAAACCTGTGTCTCCTGCTTCGTAGGCTGCTCTCAGCCTTTAACACTTTAAATTCTACTCTAAGTGGGCAGGATGGCAGGGGGAGGAAGGGATGATAGACGGGAAATTTAATTATAATTAAATATTATTATAAGCAATATAATTACTATTTGTAGCCTGATGAGGCTCAGGAACTGGCCCCTAGCTAAGGGCTGGGAGGAGATGAGGATTTTCCTTTTTGGTCTTTTGGATTTTTCACACTTGCTATGTGGCTTCCCTGGAGTCTTTCTAGGGGAGTCTGGGTTCAGAGCAGTTAGATAACCTGGCTCTGGGAACCAGGCATGAGAAAGGAGAAGGTGGAGGCAGATTCTGAAGGAAGAGACACACCATGGAACCGCATATGGTGAGGGGAAGGTAAGAATGTGTCTCAGCGCAGCTCTGGGTACCAGCCTCAGATGGAAACTCCAAGGAGGAAAGCCTTATGGGAGAGTGCGGCCCATTTACAAGTGAACAAAGGGACTGAGGGAGAGTAAATTCTGTGTGATCTTTGTTTAAAAACCCACAGCTAGCCTCTGTTTGCTCAGGGTGCTTTTGAGCTAAGTCTTGGATGTTTCTCCATCCATATAGTCAAAACTATTCTTTTTCTTGTAGTCACGTACAGATCTGAGAATTGGACCATAAAAAGGCTGAGTGCTAAAGAACTGATGCTTTAGAATTGTGGTGCTGGAGAGGACTCTTGAGAGTCCTGTGGACTGCAAGGAGATCAAACCAGTCCATCCTAAAGGAAACCAACCCTGAATATTCATTGATAGGACTGATGCTGAAGCTGAAGCTCCAATACTTTGGCCCCCTGATACCAAGAGCCAACACATTGGAAAAGACTCTGATGCTGGGGAAATTTGAGAATAGAAGGAGAAGAGGGTGACAGAGGATGAGATGGTTGGATGGCATTACTGACTCAATGGGTATGAGCTGGAACACACTCTGGGGGATAGTGAAGGACAGGGACGCCTGGCGTGCTCGGTCTACGGGGTAGCAAAGAGGCGGACCCGACTCGGTGATTGAAGAACAGCAACAGATCTTTCTCCTGTTTCTAAACTGCAAGTGGGCAGAGATGGGAACATTCTCTGTGCCTCAGAGAATAGTTTAGCAGGTCCCCCAGAGCTGTTACGTCTCCTTTGAGACTCTTCTTGTTCCAGGAGTCAGCGAAGCCAGTTCTTTGTCCTCTGGCTAGATGGATCATCTCACAGACATGGAGCAAAACATAAACAAGCTTAAAAGCTGTCTCCCTTCTTCTCAAGACCCAGAAGGCAAGAAAGCAGAGAAACCCGGCCAAAGGAGATGCTTAAGGGCTAGAATTCTTCCTCATCATGTGCAGAGCATGCCTCGTGCTACCCTTGGGGCTGTGGACCCAGCATCATTCGAGAGCCATGGTTCTTAGAACCTCTCACGGCCAGCTGAGGAGGAACAGTACAGCCAGCTGAGAGACCCTGCCACTGCCCAAGTCCGATCCACTGCCCAAATCTGATGAGCCTTGGTCCCTTGGGCTGTCCCTCTGGGTCTTTTTTCTTACGAGGACAGTGGGTCCTGACACTCCCTTTCTCTCTCTCTCTCTCTTTCTCTCTCTCTCTCTCTCTCTCTCTCTGTGTGTGTGTGTGTGTATCAGGGGGTGGAGGCAGTCTCGTTGCATTAAGGCATCAAGGGTGACCAAGTTTAAGAGCATCTCAGACCTTGAATAACACTATGCACCAATTTCAACCTTCAGGCTTCCCAGGCAGCTACGCCAGAGTTAGAGACCAGGCATGCCCTGGTTTGATAGGAATGAACTGAGGAGTGGAGTTTCAAGTCCTCCTCAAGTACATGAAGTAGGCAGGCATTCAAGGGTTGGAGCATCCCCAGCCCAACCTTAAATACAGAGTCCTAAAGGAACCCCTGGTGGACTTAAACCAATTTGGGAAAGACCAACACATTGGAAAAGACTCTGATGCTGGGGAAATTTGAGAATAGAAGGAGAAGAGGGTGACAGAGGATGAGATGGTTGGATGGCATTACTGACTCAATGGGTATGAGCTGGAACACACTCTGGGGGATAGTGAAGGACAGGGACGCCTGGCGTGCTCGGTCTACGGGGTAGCAAAGAGGCGGACCCGACTCGGTGATTGAAGAACAGCAACAGATCTTTCTCCTGTTTCTAAACTGCAAGTGGGCAGAGATGGGAACATTCTCTGTGCCTCAGAGAATAGTTTAGCAGGTCCCCCAGAGCTGTTACGTCTCCTTTGAGACTCTTCTTGTTCCAGGAGTCAGCGAAGCCAGTTCTTTGTCCTCTGGCTAGATGGATCATCTCACAGACATGGAGCAAAACATAAACAAGCTTAAAAGCTGTCTCCCTTCTTCTCAAGACCCAGAAGGCAAGAAAGCAGAGAAACCCGGCCAAAGGAGATGCTTAAGGGCTAGAATTCTTCCTCATCATGTGCAGAGCATGCCTCGTGCTACCCTTGGGGCTGTGGACCCAGCATCATTCGAGAGCCATGGTTCTTAGAACCTCTCACGGCCAGCTGAGGAGGAACAGTACAGCCAGCTGAGAGACCCTGCCACTGCCCAAGTCCGATCCACTGCCCAAATCTGATGAGCCTTGGTCCCTTGGGCTGTCCCTCTGGGTCTTTTTTCTTACGAGGACAGTGGGTCCTGACACTCCCTTTCTCTCTCTCTCTCTCTCTCTCTCTCTCTCTCTCTCTCTCTCTCTCTGTGTGTGTGTGTGTGTATCAGGGGGTGGAGGCAGTCTCGTTGCATTAAGGCATCAAGGGTGACCAAGTTTAAGAGCATCTCAGACCTTGAATAACACTATGCACCAATTTCAACCTTCAGGCTTCCCAGGCAGCTACGCCAGAGTTAGAGACCAGGCATGCCCTGGTTTGATAGGAATGAACTGAGGAGTGGAGTTTCAAGTCCTCCTCAAGTACATGAAGGAGGCAGGCATTCAAGGGTTGGAGCATCCCCAGCAAATAAATCACATCAATCCCTTTAAAATACAGAGCTAAAATCAGCTTCTAACTCAGATAACATTGACATGTAAAATCAGTCCACTATATGACCTGGCTTTGTGTTAGCCAATTTTGTAGTGAAAGATCGCAAGCTTTGATTATCCTGAGAAGATAATGCAGTGGCCAAAGAGGGTCTTGTTAAAAAGGTATGCTTACTTGGAAAGCCAAGAATGGGGGTTGCTTATAGTATATGCACCAGGAGCATGTTAGCTTACAAGGAGGTCCTTGCTGAGCTACTCAGCTCTCCTGGGATTGCTGGTGAGGAACCAATGTTCCAGCTCTTGCTCTTATGACAAGCTAGGGCTGTTGGACTAATTGTGTAGTTTAGAGCAAACTTACTCTTGAAAGATGGGATCTAGAATCAGCTATTGTATAATACAAGGCAAAGCATTTAATAGCACTGGATAGTTTCCTCTACAATAAACTGAGAATGAGAATATATTCATGAGCTTGTCAACAAGGCAGCTTATCCAGAGTTAAGAAGTTATAAAGTTTTTTGCAAATACGAAGGAAATCTCTCACTGTGCAACCTTGAGGCTGTACCAGATACTTTCAGGGAAAGGGAAGGACAGTAGAGGCTCTGTAAAGGCAGCCTTTCCCCTTCAGATTTGTTCCCTGTAGGATGCTTGGTATCTGGTAGGGAAACAGTGCACAATCAAACATTTGTTGAATGAATTAATAAAGAAAAGAAGTAACTGGCCCAAGATACGTGGACTGCTCTCCTATTTGATGTCTTTGTTGCCAAATATTCCTCTTTTCCTTTCCCTGAGCTTTTCAGTAGAATTGAAGTAGAGCCTTTGGTAGAATTTCTTTCCCTTGAGTCCCTGTAGAAATGCCTGCTGCCAGAATCTTTCTGAAACATTCTGTTCAAATTAATGATTTCCTTAAAATGTCACCATTTCTGAAGATTGTAGAGCTTCAGGAAAACAGAAGACAAACTCAGAGACTGGCCTTTGGCAGGAACAAAAATAGTACTCTTCCAGGAAATGCGGTAGGGCTGGATGACTAGTGCCCTTGACGCAGCCATGTGTTCACCCAGTGCCTGCTTTGGCCTCATTCCTCTCTGCTGTGCTAGCCCTAAGGGGATCCCATTTCAGGCTCATCTCTCATATCCTAGAAATGGTCAGGGAACCTTAAAAGCAAGAAGGTCTAACAAGGCCTCCATCCCAAATGGCTGGTCCTGGTCCCTGAAGCTCTTCATGCAGATGAAGAGATGCATCTGAGGACTCAAACCCACCTGCTAGATTCACTTTCAGCAAGTCAAGTGATGCTGGGTCTCTAGCTCAGGCCTGGCTGCATAGGAAGCCTGGAAGTTTAAAGAAGTGCATGCTCTCAATCAGGACTGAGAAACTCTCAACAGCAGGCATCGAGTCGCCAGTGTAGGGCACTAGGAGCAAAAGTTCAGCAAAGAACAACTTCTAAGCGAAAACCAATATTTTTCCTGAAACCAAATTGAAGACTGAATGGCAGTTTCAGGACTGAGGCACACTTAGCATGGGACCCTCATGGAGAGTTTGGGGAACTAAGAACAGCTGTAATTGAACAGATGAAATGAGAGGTCAAGAGAATGAGGAGTTGAGTTCAGGCACTGGGGACAAAATGAGCTAGAGGAGGAATATGCCCCCGAAGCAAGAGTCAGTCAGTCAAGCCAAGCTACACGAAACCAGGGAAACAGCTCTGCTGCAGGAGTCAGAACTCATGGTTCTGGTCCATTCCGTAATTAATTAGCCGCCTGACCTTGAGTGCATCACGTCACTTCTTGTATGCAAAATCAATGAGAAAAACTAGGTGACTTCAGCATTCCCTTCATCTTCTATTATTTCTACCAAAGTCAATCAGATAATGAGATTAATTTCCACATGGCTGGACAGAGGGAAACTCATGTCTCCCTGGCACCGACGCTCAGGTTGTCCTGACTTTGCCTCATGTAAATCTGCAGCTACTCTGAGAGATGGGCACTGCTCTCCCCATTTAACAGATGAGAACACCAAGTCTTACATCAGTCAAGCTCTCTGTCCAAGGCTGCAGGGCAGAGAGCAGTAGGGTGAAGACTCAGAGTCTGTTTCTGAAACCTCCCACCCCTCCATGGGCCCGTGCTCCTGGCCCAGCCGTCTAAGGAAGATCGCTGTCATTTCTTTGTAGTCCCGCCATGTTATTCCTCAGGAGGAAGCCCCATGCTAGACAACACTATTTGCATGACAAGCACTGAGCAGGACCCAGAGGGGATGCCAACACATAGAATCCGTGTGCCTGTCCTCTGGCTTGGTGGACAGGCTATTCTAAATGACATCTACTGAGAATGGCCTCAGGGATCAGTGTGAGAGGTCACCCTGACATTTCCTATGTCCCATTCTTTATTCAAAGAGGAGCCATCATCAGCCAGAACCACCCAGGAGCTTTTCACTGGACCGTTTGGGATACTTGTGGCCCGGCCTTAACCCTCCATTTCCATCATTTCTTTTCTTTCATCCCTGGAAATTCAATTCTGGCTGCGGGTAGAGTAGAGAGGGGGTGGAATTAAAACCTTTCCATGTCTGCCTGTGGAAGTCCAATGAAAAATAATTAAATCTCCGACCATTTATCTTCTATCTCCAATTCCAACCCATTGTTCTGAGAAGAGTTTGAGTGGTGTGTCTCCGCCACTGTGTAATTTCAAATTGAGTTCACACTTAGCTAAATTTTTGCTGTTAGGAATGTTTCTGCGGCAAGCATTTCAGCCTCCTCACAGAAACAGTTCTAATTTGGAGCTCGAACAGAGAGAGGGAGCTGGTATTGCAGGAATGTGAGCCAAGCTCCCAGTTTAATGGCTGTGGGGTGGCTGAGTGGGTACAGATGTGAGCACTTCAGAGCAGGCCGCCGTGCTGGGATGTGAAGGCCTCTGAGCCCTGGTATTTCAAAGTGGGTAAACTGAACCCAAACTATGGCATAGGATTTCTTTAGGAGGCTACTTTTGTTGGTATCAAAGTCACTACTTGATACCCAATACAGTTGCTCCAAAGAATCTATTCAATCTAATCTTCATAATCATGGCATCTCTAAGGTAGAAAATTAATTGGATGAGGTTAAATATCCCCTTTTCATGTCAACAAAATTGGTTTTTCTAGGGATTAAAGGATTAACATGGTGCTAAGTCCCTAAAGAGGTTAAAATACTTTATTATTCATTACAAAACACCAAGATTGGGCTGGTATTTTTTTCAAACGTCACTGCCACTCAGGTCACTAAAGGGAATGCCACAGAGAACTGGTAATGACAATTTCAGAAGCTGTTAATGCTCTTCAAAATGCATGTCTGCCCTGCTGACAAACTGGGTAAAAGAGCCCGGACTATAGCAAGTCGAAGACTTCCAGCCCATTCTCAGGGGCGGATGGTCCGCGGGCGGGGATAAGGTTTCAGGAGGCTCATCCACGTTGTAGAAGGTGGCATTTCATATTGCTGTTCTCTCAGCTTCTGAGCAAAAGGGCACCACTTCCCATTAGTAGCAGATAAGATGTTTCCAGTTTGGGTCAAAGAATGGAGAAACCTGGGCAAGGTCATGTCTCCATAGGAGCAGGCACTTTTCACATTAGGATTTACACTGTGTCTCTACCCCATAGAAAAAAGAAGTGATTTCAGCTCTGTTTTCCTCAGAGCTTCCTTGCAGTTTGCAATTTTGAGTTGGAAAGAATCCCTAAATCCAGTGTGGACTTTTGCTCCTAAGGAAACCGGGGCACAGACTCATGTTATGAATCACTCTTGGTCACTCAGTTGTAAGGCAGAAGGCAGCAGTGGAGCCCAGCCTCCCGACCCTGACACCTCCCCACGAACCCCCCGTCAAACTCTTCCCCAGCTTCTGCACTCTCCTACGGATGGATAGCTATGTGACCACATGTAAAATGGATCTTGGAAGTCTGAACTCAGATGGAGACCAGAGCACATGTCCAAGGTCAGTGGGCCACCCAGTGACCATCCAGGACCACAGCCTCCTGAGGACCAGGAGCTGAACTAACCGAACACACTCATCACGGGTTCAGCAAGCCCAGCGCCATCTTTCACTCAGATCTGTCTCAGAAGACTCCTGGTCCCCTCTTGGGGGACAGAAAGGAAATGCAATTAATTCAAACGTTATCAGGACAGTCTTGTAAGACTCTATGCTGGGGAAAGAATGAGTCAAACATAGAATTAAGGGTTTGAGGTAATAATGTCAAGTAACTTTAATAAAAGAGGAGTCGGACAATATAAAGAGCCATGAAAGGTAACATATAATATGTTATCACCAGGGTCAAAAGAAGGAGATCTGTTCAGGTTAGAGAATCCAGAAATGGTTCGTGGGTGACAAGTGGCTCATGAGTGAGTCTTGAAGGAAGAACACATTTCAGGCATATAAATAAGCCAAGAACATTCGATCTAAAGGAAAAACACACTTACACCTGAAACTAACACCACACTGAAAATCAACTACACTTTGATTAAAAAAAAGAAAAATAAATAAAACACATACATCAAGAGGAAGACAGACAGTACTATTTGGGAGGCCATGAATGATTTCTTCAAGGCCAACTGATACTTCTTCCCCTCCAGGAAGCCATCCCTGACTGGTCTGGGCTGGTGAAACACCCTCTCCAGCTCTCCCTCGGCGCCCCAGGCACTTCTGCATTACAGCATTAGCCAGAAGACCGTGTCACAGATCTGCCCACCAGCCCCTAAACAGTTTGAAATCTGTCATGATCACCTTTCAGCTTTTGTATGCAATGACCCCAGCACAATGCCTGACATATGTTAAGTATCCCCCACGTATGTTACATGTGTCAAAGGGTTGGTTTGAACAGGACCAAGGCTTCATAATTTACCCGATGAATACCTTTGTGCAAATTAGTCAGACCACTCTGACCCTCAGTTTTCTCATCTGCAAAATGAAGGTAATACTAATAAATATTTACCTCAGTGGTTTTACTGAAAATTTGTGTAATAAATTATATTATAATAAATGCCATAACATTAGATATATGATAGTATACATACTGGCATGTATATAACATATTCAGTGTGTGTGATCAGTTGCTCAGTGGTGTCCAACTCTTTGTGGCCCCATGGATTGCCGCCCACCAAGCTCCTCTGTGAAAGGGATTCTCCAGGTAAGAACACTGAAGTGGATTGCCATTTCCTTCTCCAAGGAATCTCCCTTACCCAGGGATTGAACCCATGTCTCTTGCGTCTCCTACATTGGCAGGTGGATACTTCACCACCAGCACCATCTCAAAAGCCAAGCACACATAGTGTGTGTGTGTATGTGTGTGTGTAGTATGATATATAGTATAAATGTGGCATATATTATTGTCTATTATACTATATTATTAATATATCATTATGATATATTAGCTCTAGTGGTGAGTGTAGAGGGACCATCTTGTATATCGAAATGAAGAGGAGGGCTGGGCAGTGCCCCTGGGTCAGACCAAGAGAGGGGGGAACTCGACCTCTAATGCATGCAGGAGCAGCAGCCATCTGGCAAGAAGGTAGGCAGCGGGTCAGATGACTTGTCTTTGCATGCCTCAACATCAGGGGCAGACAACAAAGTCTAGAGAGGCATGAAGTGGAGGGCAACGGGAGGCAGGGGCTGTCTGATGGAGCCTGTTGAGAGGGAAGGGTAGGCAATGCTTCTGTCATTCAGAAAGACTTCCAGGCCTGGCATTATTGACCAGGAAACCAAAGCAATTTAATGCACAGTAGTATTTTGAATCAATAATTGTCACGTTCGTGCTAACACCAGCTTGCATCTTCACGTGGTCCTTTTCAGTTTTCCTGATGTACTCTGATGCCATGGACTTCCTTGTTTCCTGATCTCAGTTCAGTAAAGCTGCAAATGTACTGCTTTTCCTGCTTTATAAAGATGAGAAACCTGAGAGCAAATGGTTCTAGGATCTGTCCAAGGCCACCCAGACTCTCTGAGGTACACAGCTGTGCCCACATCATTAGGGGCGTGTTCTCATTGAATTGTGTCATTTTGGATGGTATCCAGCCTTTCTCTAGATCTTTCTGAATAATCTTAAAAGCCCAGGTCAATCTCATTTGTTTCTTTGGCTACTTTCAGGTTCCTTCTCCTCCAAATTCCCCTCCTTGAAACAACTGGAGTCCCTGTACATGCCTGACCTAGCAGATGCTCTGTGAGTCTTCACGAAACCATGGACCAAATGGGGCATGTGCCCCCCTCCCAAATTGTCCAACTCTTTGTGGCCCCATGTCCCCCGTCTCGTAAGGGATTCTCCAGGTAAGAACACTGAAGTGGATTGCCATTTCCTTCTCCAAGGAATCTCCCTTACCCAGGGATTGAACCCATGTCTCTTGCGTCTCCTACATTGGCAGGTGGATACTTCACCACCAGCACCATCTCAAAAGCCAAGCACACATAGTGTGTGTGTGTATGTGTGTGTGTAGTATGATATATAGTATAAATGTGGCATATATTATTGTCTATTATACTATATTATTAATATATCATTATGATATATTAGCTCTAGTGGTGAGTGTAGAGGGACCATCTTGTATATCGAAATGAAGAGGAGGGCTGGGCAGTGCCCCTGGGTCAGACCAAGAGAGGGGGGAACTCGACCTCTAATGCATGCAGGAGCAGCAGCCATCTGGCAAGAAGGTAGGCAGCGGGTCAGATGACTTGTCTTTGCATGCCTCAACATCAGGGGCAGACAACAAAGTCTAGAGAGGCATGAAGTGGAGGGCAACGGGAGGCAGGGGCTGTCTGATGGAGCCTGTTGAGAGGGAAGGGTAGGCAATGCTTCTGTCATTCAGAAAGACTTCCAGGCCTGGCATTATTGACCAGGAAACCAAAGCAATTTAATGCACAGTAGTATTTTGAATCAATAATTGTCACGTTCGTGCTAACACCAGCTTGCATCTTCACGTGGTCCTTTTCAGTTTTCCTGATGTACTCTGATGCCATGGACTTCCTTGTTTCCTGATCTCAGTTCAGTAAAGCTGCAAATGTACTGCTTTTCCTGCTTTATAAAGATGAGAAACCTGAGAGCAAATGGTTCTAGGATCTGTCCAAGGCCACCCAGACTCTCTGAGGTACACAGCTGTGCCCACATCATTAGGGGCGTGTTCTCATTGAATTGTGTCATTTTGGATGGTATCCAGCCTTTCTCTAGATCTTTCTGAATAATCTTAAAAGCCCAGGTCAATCTCATTTGTTTCTTTGGCTACTTTCAGGTTCCTTCTCCTCCAAATTCCCCTCCTTGAAACAACTGGAGTCCCTGTACATGCCTGACCTAGCAGATGCTCTGTGAGTCTTCACGAAACCATGGACCAAATGGGGGCATGTGCTTCCCCCTTCACAACTCCAGCTGACCCTCAGGACTGACCTCACACCCCAAGGATTTTTCCTGAGTGAGGAGTGGCTTTAGAGACCAGCACAGCTAATGGACCAGCACACAGGACATGGTGGAGCTGCTGACCAACATGAGGAAGATGACCATCTGGTACGTGGCTGTGTTCTGAACCAGACCCACTGCTAATAAGTTACTGGTGGGGAGGGGGGCAGGGTCAGTCCTATCTGTTGTACCTCGAGGCCTCACTCTCTGAGGGGCCCCCAAGCTTTTCTACAGCCAGGGGAATGGTATAGGGTCCGAACTCTTTTAAACCACGGTGTCTCTTTGGCACAGTGTGTCGGCTTCTAGCCTTGGGAGAGGAAGGACAGCAAGGCTGTCCAAGGTCCAGCTCTCTTACCCCTGGAAGACAGCAAGACCAGAGCTGATGATGACTATGCATTTTAGAAATGAAGAAACCTTTCTGGTATGGTGACTACAAGTCCCTGAGCCAAACGCTCTCAGCAGACAATGCAATTTGAAAGGTAGAGCCTCGCAGCCAGCTCACTAGTCCTTCCTCTGTCTTCACAGCTCAGTCCCTGTCATGAGTCTCATCATCAGAAAGTAACATGGTTGGATGTTATTATCTTAGTTTCACACCAAAAAGCCTGTGCTGAAGTAAGATTTAATGTTATGCCCTTAGCATTTATTGAGGACCAATAGGAGAAACATTAGTGGAGTGTTTTCCTGCCTTTGTAGAACTGCAGTGGAGGACAGTGTTCATTGTTCTACCTGGCATCCTACACAGCCTTGACATGGTAAATCCTCCTTGCAAACAATGCCGGGGAAAGTCTATTTCTCCCAACTTGTATTCCTTTTCTCTTCAGGTATACCAACTGGATAACACATCCCTTTTCTTTTCTTCCTTTCTTTTTTGCCTTCGTTTCTATTAAACTGGCACTGAATTCAACCCTCAGCTTTGATCACTGATTCCATCCTTGTCTCTGCCCACATCTGTTTTTCCTCTTTTCTTTTTATCTGTTTTTTATCTTTTAATGGTCATTTGAAGTATGGCTAACTTTGTAAATTGCTCAAATTCTGCTCCCCATTAAAGAAAAGAAGAAATAATAGATGATTGATAAACAGAGATACGGGAAGAGGGTTAGGTAAGTAGATCGACTAGGTTTGGGTGAATAGATAGAGTTTTAAATGGGTGAATAGCTTGACCTGAGTCTCATCATTTCACACACACAATTAACTCAAAATGGTATCAGGAGTCCACAGCCAACTCTGTTATTGGCCTAAGATTTACATTCAATCAAACTTAATAGAGGTATATTGAATATTGTTGACCCAGCCACAGATTTTTCCAGGATACAGTTTGTATTTTATTCATATCCATATCCAGCAAAGTGCTCCCATATAGTAGGCGCTCACAAAAGGCAAGCTGAATTCAATTAAACCAGAGGCTTACGCTACTAGACGCAATACACAATTCCCGGAGCCCACCACATCCTTAGGGAGATATAATTCACACACCAGAATAGATCACAATGGCCATATAATCAATACTCCCCTCCTAGACCATTCAGCTGACCCCCACAGACCCTGCCTATTGCTGCCACAGGTCTTGCTCTTGCTGCTTCCCCATCCACAATGCCCACCCGTTCCCATCCTAGGAGCGGCTCCTACCAGCCCTCGAGACTGAAGTCAAGTCTCACCACCATAATACTCGTTCCCAGTTCCAGCCAGCCCACACCGATTCCTCCTTCTCTGACCATCCACTGCACACAAGGCTGATCAGGGGCTACCGACGCCCGCCTCGGGAGACTGTCAAGGCCCTTTAAAGTCTTTTTCACCACTGCAGTGGAGGACAGTGTTCATTGTTCTACCTGGCATCCTACACAGCCTTGACATGGTAAATCCTCCTTGCAAACAATGCCGGGGAAAGTCTATTTCTCCCAACTTGTATTCCTTTTCTCTTCAGGTATACCAACTGGATAACACATCCCTTTTCTTTTCTTCCTTTCTTTTTTGCCTTCGTTTCTATTAAACTGGCACTGAATTCAACCCTCAGCTTTGATCACTGATTCCATCCTTGTCTCTGCCCACATCTGTTTTTCCTCTTTTCTTTTTATCTGTTTTTTATCTTTTAATGGTCATTTGAAGTATGGCTAACTTTGTAAATTGCTCAAATTCTGCTCCCCATTAAAGAAAAGAAGAAATAATAGATGATTGATAAACAGAGATACGGGAAGAGGGTTAGGTAAGTAGATCGACTAGGTTTGGGTGAATAGATAGAGTTTTAAATGGGTGAATAGCTTGACCTGAGTCTCATCATTTCACACACACAATTAACTCAAAATGGTATCAGGAGTCCACAGCCAACTCTGTTATTGGCCTAAGATTTACATTCAATCAAACTTAATAGAGGTATATTGAATATTGTTGACCCAGCCACAGATTTTTCCAGGATACAGTTTGTATTTTATTCATATCCATATCCAGCAAAGTGCTCCCATATAGTAGGCGCTCACAAAAGGCAAGCTGAATTCAATTAAACCAGAGGCTTACGCTACTAGACGCAATACACAATTCCCGGAGCCCACCACATCCTTAGGGAGATATAATTCACACACCAGAATAGATCACAATGGCCATATAATCAATACTCCCCTCCTAGACCATTCAGCTGACCCCCACAGACCCTGCCTATTGCTGCCACAGGTCTTGCTCTTGCTGCTTCCCCATCCACAATGCCCACCCGTTCCCATCCTAGGAGCGGCTCCTACCAGCCCTCGAGACTGAAGTCAAGTCTCACCA
The DNA here is from genome assembly GCA_022376925.1 of Tragulus kanchil. Classification (NCBI taxonomy): domain Eukaryota; kingdom Metazoa; phylum Chordata; class Mammalia; order Artiodactyla; family Tragulidae; genus Tragulus; species Tragulus kanchil. The sequence goes on from JAIOJX010000026.1 coordinate 120,224,103, forward strand.
CCATAATACTCGTTCCCAGTTCCAGCCAGCCCACACCGATTCCTCCTTCTCTGACCATCCACTGCACACAAGGCTGATCAGGGGCTCCGAAGGCCCATGACTCGCCCAACCAAGCCTCCCATGGGTGCCTCAGCTTCAGCCTGTCTAAAGTGGAATCTACCCTTCAAACTGCCATGTAATCTGAGATGGTGTGTGTGTGTGCATATCCCATGACGAAACGACTGAGGAGAGAGATCAGATCCTGTCTGTGCCACTGTGTTGGTAAATGACCATTGTTCAGGGCTTAAATCAGAGAAAAAAACAACTGGGATAAATATGTACATACATATATACAGAGGAAAGGGTGAAACAACAGTCCTAGTGACCAGGAGACACACTTCTCCAAGGAGAGCAGGGAATTATACCTACACTAAGCAGTGGCCCAAGAGCACCCCTAGACCTGGCTCCACTGGTACCCTGAATGCTGAGTGCAGGGCACTGTGCTCCCTGATGTGGATAAAATTCAGTCCTTGCCTGTGGAGTTTGCTGTCTTGCATGCTAGTGTTTAGTTGCTCAGTCATGTCCGACTATTTGTGACCCTATGGACTGTATCCCACCAGTGTCCTCTTATCCAGGGGGTTCTCCAGGCAAGAGCGTTGGAGTAGGTTGCCATGCCCTCCTCCAGGGGAACTGCCCAACCCAAGAATTGAACCCAGGTCTCCCGCATTGCAGGCAGACTTTTTTTTTTTTTAAAGCAAGCTTCTTTGGAAGCCGGTCTCTATTTATTTATTTATTTATTTGGGTGGGGAAAGGGTGGGCAGGGAGGAGGGCGGGCGGGCCACTCCCATTGGTCTTTCATTTATCTATTTTCATCCATCTTTGTTCTTTGGCCCATGTGGGCCTCCCATCGCGGTGGCCTCTGTTGTTGCAGAGCACCGTCTCCAGGCACATGCGCTCCAGAGCTACGGCTCGGTAGTTGGACGCATGGGTTCAGTCGCTCCGCGGCACGTGGGATCTTCCCAGGCCAGGGATCGAACCGGCGTCCCTTGCACTGCAAGGCGGTATCCTTACCCACTGGACCACCAGGGAAGCCCCAACAGGCAGATTCTTTACTGTCTGAGCCACCCGGGAACTTCAAGAACACTGGAGTGGGTAGACTGTCCCTTCTCCGGGGGATCTTCCCAACCCAGAATCAAACTGGGGTCTCCTGCCCTGCAGGCAGATTCTTCACCAGCGGAGCTACGAGCGGAGGTTAATGCATTTGCTGCAGATTATGAGGTTACCAAGAGAAAAGCCAGGCTGGCGTCCTGGTCTCCTACTTTCAGCAACAGCCACTGTAGAACACAATCCACAATCTAACCAATCAGCACTGCGAGCCTGCGGCCTCAGGGCCCACCTCACTGGGGCAGAGGCACTCCTTCTTCAAGTCCCCAAAGCTTGTCAGCCCCACCATCGTCTCACGTCCTTTGGTGGCCATTTTCACAGTCAACCCAGCACTCCAGGAAGATGGATTGTGGTACCTGAGAGAATTCCTGGCTGAGTGAGCCTGGGTTCCTGTGTGGCCTGGAAACCCCTATTAAATGTCCTGTCCTCACAGGAAAACAGTTGTAAAGAATCTCATGACTATTTCTTCGGGAGGCAAAAGTAAAGGGTATTTACAATTTGGGTACAAAGATGAGGAGACGGTAACTCAGCAGCCTGCCCAGGCCAGGGCTCCTTCCTTTCATCACACTCTTGTCTGCACACCTGATCAGCGCCCTCTCTGGTGACCCGGGAGTAGGTTGCCATGCCCTCCTCCAGGGGAACTGCCCAACCCAAGAATTGAACCCAGGTCTCCCGCATTGCAGGCAGACTTTTTTTTTTTTTAAAGCAAGCTTCTTTGGAAGCCGGTCTCTATTTATTTATTTATTTATTTGGGTGGGGAAGGGGTGGGCAGGGAGGAGGTGGGTGGGCCACTTCTATTGGTCTTTCATTTATCTATTTTCATCCATCTTTGTTCTTTGGCCCATGTGGGCCTCCCATCGCGGTGGCCTCTGTTGTTGCAGAGCACCGTCTCCAGGCACATGCGCTCCAGAGCTACGGCTCGGTAGTTGGACGCATGGGTTCAGTCGCTCCGCGGCACGTGGGATCTTCCCAGGCCAGGGATCGAACCGGCGTCCCTTGCACTGCAAGGCGGTATCCTTACCCACTGGACCACCAGGGAAGCCCCAACAGGCAGATTCTTTACTGTCTGAGCCACCCGGGAACTTCAAGAACACTGGAGTGGGTAGACTGTCCCTTCTCCGGGGGATCTTCCCAACCCAGAATCAAACTGGGGTCTCCTGCCCTGCAGGCAGATTCTTCACCAGCGGAGCTACGAGCGGAGGTTAATGCATTTGCTGCAGATTATGAGGTTACCAAGAGAAAAGCCAGGCTGGCGTCCTGGTCTCCTACTTTCAGCAACAGCCACTGTAGAACACAATCCACAATCTAACCAATCAGCACTGCGAGCCTGCGGCCTCAGGGCCCACCTCACTGGGGCAGAGGCACTCCTTCTTCAAGTCCCCAAAGCTTGTCAGCCCCACCATCGTCTCACGTCCTTTGGTGGCCATTTTCACAGTCAACCCAGCACTCCAGGAAGATGGATTGTGGTACCTGAGAGAATTCCTGGCTGAGTGAGCCTGGGTTCCTGTGTGGCCTGGAAACCCCTATTAAATGTCCTGTCCTCACAGGAAAACAGTTGTAAAGAATCTCATGACTATTTCTTCGGGAGGCAAAAGTAAAGGGTATTTACAATTTGGGTACAAAGATGAGGAGACGGTAACTCAGCAGCCTGCCCAGGCCAGGGCTCCTTCCTTTCATCACACTCTTGTCTGCACAGCCTGATCAGCGCCCTCTCTGGATGACCCGGGAGTGAAACCGAGGCCAGACAGAACTGCAGCCACAGCTCCATCACATGCAGGTGCCCAGCAGACTCAGCCAGCAGGAGCTGCATGCAGGCTAGAGTCTTCCCCTGGGTCTTACTATGTCTATTTCCAACAGGAAGGGTTTCAATAATATCATTCGTTGCTCACTGACTAAGTCATATTCAACTCTGCGACCTCATGCGCTGCAACACACCAGGCTTCCCTGTCCTTCACTATGTCCAGAGTTTGTTCAAACTCATGTCCATGGAGTCGGTTATGCTATGTAACCACCTCATCCTCTGCTGTTCCCTTCTCCTTTTGCCTTCAGTCTTTCCCAGCATCAGGGTCTTTTCCAGTGAGTTGGTTCTTTGCATCAGGTGACCAAAGTATTGCAGCTTCAGCTTCAGCATCACTCCATCTAATGACTATTCGAGGTTGATTTCCTTCAGGAAATTGACTGGTTTGATCTCCTGGCAGTCCAAGGGACTCTCAAGAGTTGTCTCTAGGACACAGTTTGAAGGCATCAGTTTTTGAGTGCTCAGCCTTCTTTATGGTCCAACTGTCCCTTTTGTACATGAGAGCTGGAAAAACCACGGCTTTGACTATACAGACCTTTGTTGGCAAAGTGATGTCTCTGTTTTTGATACCCTGTCTAGGTGTATCATAGCTTTCCTTCCAAGGAGCAAGTGTCTTTCAATTTCATGGGTGCAGTCACCACCTGCGGTGATTTTGGAGCCCAAGAAAATAAAGGCTGTCCATAAGATCAGTGCCTATCAAACTGTTCATTTAGTTCAAGACCACTTCAAAAGAAAACAGTCCCAGGAAGGATGAACATATACAACAACTAACAGCATAGCTTCTCTGGTTGAAAGGATCCCTGGGCTATGAAGAAGGACTGAAGCTCTACCCTGCTCAGCCAGCTAAGCCTTTAGGCGACTCCATAGGACCCTTAAGGTCCCACAGAACAGAGCTTGACGAAGAGTGGGGCAGACGGTCTCCAGCAATGCTTGGCATCTCTAAAGTCATACGACCTCTATTATTAAGTCTTGAGTCTCACTTGGTTTTGATTAACCTGTTACCCATCGTCTAAACTCCAGTGACAGAAACGGAGGACCACTTGTGCAGAAAATGGTAAGGAACATCCTGCACCTGTATCTTCCCTGCAGGATTTTAACCCAGTGATGTCTGATGTTCCTAGTTACAACATGCCTTGCTATGGAGTGCACAGGTCACACCACCTCCCTCTCCAAGCATGGCTCCAGGACGTTGAACATCCCAGCTACGCCGCCACGGGTATCACTGGGCTCCCTGGATGTTAGCCTGGAACAGAGCCTCCTGCACCCTGTCAGCGCCTGGGGAGATGGTGGTGGGCATCCTTCTCTGGCAAGAGTCATGTTCTCAGTGGCTTGCTGTTCCCTTTTTCCTTTTGCCTTCAGTCTTTCCCAGCATCAGGGTCTTTTCCAGTGAGTTGGTTCTTTGCATCAGGTGACCAAAGTATTGCAGCTTCAGCTTCAGCATCACTCCATCTAATGACTATTCGAGGTTGATTTCCTTCAGGAAATTGACTGGTTTGATCTCCTGGCAGTCCAAGGGACTCTCAAGAGTTGTCTCTAGGACACAGTTTGAAGGCATCAGTTTTTGAGTGCTCAGCCTTCTTTATGGTCCAACTGTCCCTTTTGTACATGAGAGCTGGAAAAACCACGGCTTTGACTATACAGACCTTTGTTGGCAAAGTGATGTCTCTGTTTTTGATACCCTGTCTAGGTGTATCATAGCTTTCCTTCCAAGGAGCAAGTGTCTTTCAATTTCATGGGTGCAGTCACCACCTGCGGTGATTTTGGAGCCCAAGAAAATAAAGGCTGTCCATAAGATCAGTGCCTATCAAACTGTTCATTTAGTTCAAGACCACTTCAAAAGAAAACAGTCCCAGGAAGGATGAACATATACAACAACTAACAGCATAGCTTCTCTGGTTGAAAGGATCCCTGGGCTATGAAGAAGGACTGAAGCTCTACCCTGCTCAGCCAGCTAAGCCTTTAGGCGACTCCATAGGACCCTTAAGGTCCCACAGAACAGAGCTTGACGAAGAGTGGGGCAGACGGTCTCCAGCAATGCTTGGCATCTCTAAAGTCATACGACCTCTATTATTAAGTCTTGAGTCTCACTTGGTTTTGATTAACCTGTTACCCATCGTCTAAACTCCAGTGACAGAAACGGAGGACCACTTGTGCAGAAAATGGTAAGGAACATCCTGCACCTGTATCTTCCCTGCAGGATTTTAACCCAGTGATGTCTGATGTTCCTAGTTACAACATGCCTTGCTATGGAGTGCACAGGTCACACCACCTCCCTCTCCAAGCATGGCTCCAGGACGTTGAACATCCCAGCTACGCCGCCACGGGTATCACTGGGCTCCCTGGATGTTAGCCTGGAACAGAGCCTCCTGCACCCTGTCAGCGCCTGGGGAGATGGTGGTGGGCATCCTTCTCTGGCAAGAGTCATGTTCTCTGTCTTGTCTTGGCTTCTGAATGTTCCGGGTCATATTCTCTATATGCACATTGATGGTCACCAATCTCTTTTACTACCTGTCAAAAACTCTTACAGAAGTTTAATTCCTTGTTTAAATGTACCCAATATTTTCTACTGTAATAACGAGATGAGCTTGCTGAAACCTGTCATTTGTTCCCTAATAAATAATGTTACAGACTAAGTGTGTCTCTGCAAAATTCACATGCAGAACCCTACCCTGTGAAGTGATGGCCTTAGGAGGAGGGCTTTTGGGAAGTAACTAAGATTGATGAGACCCTGAGGGTGGAGCCCTCCTAAAAGTCACAGGGGAGCTCGCTTCCTCTCTCCACCCTGCCATGAGATGGCACAGCCGGAAGGGGCAGCCCACAGCCCCGAAGAGCCACCCTCACAGGGCAACCTTGCGGGTGCCTGATTCTGCGCTTCCACCCTCCGGAGAGAAGTAAATGCCTGTTGTTTATGCTCTTCCCACTCTACGATACTCTGTTATGGTAGCCCCACCTAATTAAGACAATCATCAAAATAAAATTTGGAATTCCCCTGCTAGCTAGAAAAGGCTTTCCAGGTGATGCTAGTGGTAAAGAACGCACCTGCCAAAGCAGGGGATATAAGAGACGTGGGTTTGATACCCGGGTTGAGGAGATCCCTGGAGAAGGAAATGGCTACCCATTTCAATATTCTTACCTGGAGAACTGCACGGACAGAGGAGCCTGGCTGTAGTCCATGGGGTCGCAAAGAGTTGGGCAAGACTGAGGTACTAACACTTCATCTTCAGTGCTTAGCCTTCTTTATTACTAATACACAATGGTCACCTTAGGGTCTGCTTCTTGGGAACCCAGCTCTACCTGCTGTCTGACATAGGAAGACTCAGAATCATGGGTCACCAGACTCAAGAGAGGACCCAAGTGTGTCCCTGCAGGGAGACTATCACCAAACACGGAGGGATCTGATGGCAAAAAAGATCTCTGAACCCCACAGATGTGGATGTAAGGTGGGAGACTAGACCCTTCCTGGCCAGTCAGCTTAGGAAGGCTCCTGAACTTCTCTAAGGTTCAGCTGTCCAATCTACAATTTGGTGAAAGAAGGTGATATTATGAGCTAAACTGTGTCTCTTTAAAATTCACATGTTGCAAGGATTCCCCTGGTGGTACAGTGGACAAGAATCTGCCTGCCAGTGCAGGAGACATGGGTTCAATCCCTGGTCTGGGAGGACTGCACACGCCATGGAGCAATGAAGTCCATGGGCCACGAGCACTGAGCCCACCCTCTGAGCTGCAGCTACTGAGCCTTCTCACCTGAAGCCTGCGCTCTGCAACAGCCACAGAAGCCCCAGCAATGAGAAATGCTCCCCCCGCAACAAGGAGCAGCCCCCCGTCGCCACAACGAGAGAAAGCCTGCGTGCAGTGTGGAAGGCCCAGAGGAACTCCCCACAAAAACTCACATGTGGCAACCCTAACCCCCAGAGCCTCAGAATGCGACTATATTTGGATAGAAAGTCTTAAAAGCAGTAATTAAAGTAAAATGAAGTCACATGGGTGGGCCCTAATCCAACGTGGCTGGTTCCTTAGAAGAGGCACCAGAACACAGGCACGCACAAGAGACAGAAGACCACACGAGGCCACAGGGCGAAGGCAGCATCGGCAAGCCAAGGACAGACACCTCACGGTGGGGAGAAAGAAGAAGAAAAGAAAACCCTGACAAAACCTTGATCTTGAACTTCCAGCTTTCAAAATCAGAAGAAATAAATGTCTGTTGCTGAAGCCACCTCGTCTGTCCCTCCCTGAGGACAACGAGACTAAGTGCAGGTGGAGCTCCCGCCCTTGGAGAGCCTCCAAACGGTCCCAAGCCAAAGGGACTCATCTTCAGTGCTTAGCCTTCTTTATTACTAATACACAATGGTCACCTTAGGGTCTGCTTCTTGGGAACCCAGCTCTACCTGCTGTCTGACATAGGAAGACTCAGAATCATGGGTCACCAGACTCAAGAGAGGACCCAAGTGTGTCCCTGCAGGGAGACTATCACCAAACACGGAGGGATCTGATGGCAAAAGATCTCTGAACCCCACAGATGTGGATGTAAGGTGGGAGACTAGACCCTTCCTGGCCAGTCAGCTTAGGAAGGCTCCTGAACTTCTCTAAGGTTCAGCTGTCCAATCTACAATTTGGTGAAAGAAGGTGATATTATGAGCTAAACTGTGTCTCTTTAAAATTCACATGTTGCAAGGATTCCCCTGGTGGTACAGTGGACAAGAATCTGCCTGCCAGTGCAGGAGACATGGGTTCAATCCCTGGTCTGGGAGGACTGCACACGCCATGGAGCAATGAAGTCCATGGGCCACGAGCACTGAGCCCACCCTCTGAGCTGCAGCTACTGAGCCTTCTCACCTGAAGCCTGCGCTCTGCAACAGCCACAGAAGCCCCAGCAATGAGAAATGCTCCCCCCGCAACAAGGAGCAGCCCCCCGTCGCCACAACGAGAGAAAGCCTGCGTGCAGTGTGGAAGGCCCAGAGGAACTCCCCACAAAAACTCACATGTGGCAACCCTAACCCCCAGAGCCTCAGAATGCGACTATATTTGGATAGAAAGTCTTAAAAGCAGTAATTAAAGTAAAATGAAGTCACATGGGTGGGCCCTAATCCAACGTGGCTGGTTCCTTAGAAGAGGCACCAGAACACAGGCACGCACAAGAGACAGAAGACCACACGAGGCCACAGGGCGAAGGCAGCATCGGCAAGCCAAGGACAGACACCTCACGGTGGGGAGAAAGAAGAAGAAAAGAAAACCCTGACAAAACCTTGATCTTGAACTTCCAGCTTTCAAAATCAGAAGAAATAAATGTCTGTTGCTGAAGCCACCTCGTCTGTCCCTCCCTGAGGACAACGAGACTAAGTGCAGGTGGAGCTCCCGCCCTTGGAGAGCTCACGGTCAAGCCAAAGGGACTCAGGTCCCACACACGAACAGACACCACAGTCATTCCAGCGCAGCTGGATCCTGTCAGAGCTCAGTGACGGGCTGCGCAGCCACGGTCACGCGGGGCATAAGGACTCCATACGGTTGTGCTCAGCCCTCCCCACAGGCTCAGGGCTTCGTGGCAGTGACGTCTGGCGAGGGGGCTCTGAGAATCAGCACTTCGAAATGATTCCCGACGCAGAGTGAGGGGGCAGGTGGCAAACTGGCAGCTTTCACTCTGGATCATTTTTGATATACCTCCCGATCACTTCGGGATACCTATTGATCCCTCAGAGATACCTATTGTTCACTTAGAGTCTGATGTCTTCCAGATGGAACACAGTGTCTGGGATTTGTTTCAAAGTAATTCAGGGCATGATGCGAAGAACCTAAAGATACAGGTGAGTCTGCATAGGTATGAGCTCACTGGTGCAGTCGGGTGACGGCACCACAGAGGTTTAGCCTGGGATTCTCTTTTTTGCGCATGTGTGTCTGGAATATCCCATAAGCAAAGGCTTAGCATTTTTGCTTCCTAACTGTGCGAGAGTTAACACAGGACGTCTGAAACGGCTCTACTTAGAAAGTCCTTGACTGGCATCCAGGAACTTGACTGGTTCCTTTCTTAGATAGAAAACTGAGAAGAGCAGCTCGCTGTCCCTAGACTGGGAAACAGCACGGTGTGTGCTGGACACTGGCTTTCTCCCAGGAACCCGGAATTGTAGAACGTGCTGAGCAGAGTGACCCGCTCCCAGTACGAGCTTAGGTACCGGCGCCCTAATGGGCTTTCTGCACAGGAGCCCCACAGGACATCACTGCAGACTGTTGCTGGGGGAGCAGGTTCTGCAGGACCCCTCGGGGGAGGAAGGGAGCAGAAGAAGCCTGGGTCCCAGCTGTGTCTTTTCCCCTATCATCCACCACAGCCTGGCTGCAGGAAAACTTAGCCTTGATCAGGACCGCATACCAAGTCCTCTGAGTCCCTCCAGTGAGTCTCCAAATGTGGGTCACCTTTATTTTATTTTTTAGTCATTTTCAAACTTTTTATGGAAATACAGTTTATTGACAATGTTGCATCAGCCTCTGGTGTAACTATCATTTTAAAATGAGATGATTTTATGTAAAGGTTTGGATTTGCAGCTTCTCTTGAAGATTATCTTTGCCGCGCGGCAAGCACGGCCTCTCCAGGTCTGCAGCTCTCATCGAGACAGCGTCACATGCTCAGTGTTTATAGTTTCTGGTTAGCCTCAGTGAGCATTTGACTTTTACACCCTGGAGCTTTGACAGGTGCCTCAGAAACACGGCTTCCTCATGAGGCACTGACTCACTGTCCATTAAAGATCCTTCCAGCCCTTTGAGGATTCAGCAAATATTTACAAAGAACTTAGAGTTACTAGGGTTGTGCTAATAATGTTAACAAACAGTAGTAATACTTACTGTTTACTTGCTCCATTCCAGGATTTACCTACATCATCCCTACTCCTGAAAACACCTGAAAGGTAGATCTTATCATCACCGTTTCCAAGGGGATTGGTTCTGTGACTGCTGCGTGTCTACACCATACGCGGCAAAGTCCTGGCGATGGGGACATACGGGGGAATATGACAAGGCTCCTGCTTGCATCGCCTTGTCTTTTTATCAGTAAAGACAGACACTGGATTAGTCAACAGATGAATAAATATTGTATGTAGCAACCAATAAGAAGTACTGTGAAGCATAAACGAGCCAGCAGAAGGGCCAGAGGGGAACAGACTTGAGGATGTAACCAGGGAGGACTTCTCTGAGGACATAATATTTAAGCAAGTTTCTGAATGAAGTATGAGTGGGAACTCGCAGCCCTGGGGAATGGCTTCCCAGGATCAGAAAGACCATGAGAACAGGCAGAAGTACCCTTGGTTTGTCTGAGTTTTAAAGCCTGGTAAGCAAGAAATTCAAAAGGTCAGCAGTAGATTCATTATGAGGGTCTTAGAAGAGACTTTATAGAGGAGCCGGTCGAGTGATTCAATGGAAAAATGAACTGTGTCTTTTCCCCTATCATCCACCACAGCCTGGCTGCAGGAAAACTTAGCCTTGATCAGGACCGCATACCAAGTCCTCTGAGTCCCTCCAGTGAGTCTCCAAATGTGGGTCACCTTTATTTTATTTTTTAGTCATTTTCAAACTTTTTATGGAAATACAGTTTATTGACAATGTTGCATCAGCCTCTGGTGTAACTATCATTTTAAAATGAGATGATTTTATGTAAAGGTTTGGATTTGCAGCTTCTCTTGAAGATTATCTTTGCCGCGCGGCAAGCACGGCCTCTCCAGGTCTGCAGCTCTCATCGAGACAGCGTCACATGCTCAGTGTTTATAGTTTCTGGTTAGCCTCAGTGAGCATTTGACTTTTACACCCTGGAGCTTTGACAGGTGCCTCAGAAACACGGCTTCCTCATGAGGCACTGACTCACTGTCCATTAAAGATCCTTCCAGCCCTTTGAGGATTCAGCAAATATTTACAAAGAACTTAGAGTTACTAGGGTTGTGCTAATAATGTTAACAAACAGTAGTAATACTTACTGTTTACTTGCTCCATTCCAGGATTTACCTACATCATCCCTACTCCTGAAAACACCTGAAAGGTAGATCTTATCATCACCGTTTCCAAGGGATTGGTTCTGTGACTGCTGCGTGTCTACACCATACGCGCAAAGTCCTGGCGATGGGGACATACGGGGGAATATGACAAGGCTCCTGCTTGCATCGCCTTGTCTTTTTATCAGTAAAGACAGACACTGGATTAGTCAACAGATGAATAAATATTGTATGTAGCAACCAATAAGAAGTACTGTGAAGCATAAACGAGCCAGCAGAAGGGCCAGAGGGGAACAGACTTGAGGATGTAACCAGGGAGGACTTCTCTGAGGACATAATATTTAAGCAAGTTTCTGAATGAAGTATGAGTGGGAACTCGCAGCCCTGGGGAATGGCTTCCCAGGATCAGAAAGACCATGAGAACAGGCAGAAGTACCCTTGGTTTGTCTGAGTTTTAAAGCCTGGTAAGCAAGAAATTCAAAAGGTCAGCAGTAGATTCATTATGAGGGTCTTAGAAGAGACTTTATAGAGGAGCCGGTCGAGTGATTCAATGGACATGAACTTGAGCAAACTGGGAGATAGTAAGGGACAAGGAAGCCTGGAATAGTCCATGGGGTGGCTAAGAGTCAGAAATGACTGAGTGACTCAGCAACAACAGAAGGACCTTTAGATGTTATTCTGGGTAAGATAGGAAAATACTAGAGTGTTTTTAAAAGGATGCAAACCTAAAGGCGGAAATTGAGGGTCAGAGGCAAAAAATAACGTGGCCCATAAATAGCAGAGATAGAATCCAAACTCCTGTCTGCTGAACTCCAGATAGGGTCCCGGGTCCATGCCAAAGCACAGGGAATGTTTCTTTCTCTGAAAGCTCTCATAGAACCAAAAACCCAACAAAACTCTCAGTTTCCCTTTGCTCTGGGACCCATCCTCATAAACAGGGTTCACGGAAGCTTCCCAGTCTGAGAAAAGGGTTTCAGTTACATTTAGCTTTTGGGCCAAGATCAAGTGTAGGTACATGTTGCTTAACGATCATTAAAAATTAGTAACACACTAATGTAACATTGTAAAACAAATACACCCCAATAAAAATAAAGTAACTAAGACAATGAAACAAACTAAGTGTCCATTGACAGATGAAGAAGATGTGGTTCATCTATACATGGAATACTACTCAACCATAAAAAGAATGAAATAGCATCATTTGAAACAACATGGATGGACCTACAGATTATCATAGTAAGTGAAGTAAGACAGGCATCATAGGATATCGCTTATATGTAGAATCTAAAAAAATAGCACAAATTTCCTTATTTACAAAACAGAAGCAGACTCACAGACATAGAAGACAACCTCATGGTTACCAAAGGGGAGTATGGGATTAAGAGACACATGCTGCTGTATATACAATAGGCAAGGAACAAGCGTCTACTGGAGGGCAGGAAGCTATGTTCACTATCTTGCAATAAATTATAATGGAAAAGCATCGAAAAGAATACAGATATATATATATATATCTATATATAGATATATAGATATATAGATATATTCATATGGATAACTAAATCACTTTGCCAAACAACTGAAACGAACACAATATTGTAAGTCAACTATGTGGGCTAAGTTGCTTCAGCTGTGTCCAGTTCTTTGCGATTCTGAGGACTACAGCCAACCAGGTTAGCCGTCCCTGGAATCTCCCAGGAGAGAATGTGAGAGTGGGTTGCTACTTCCTCCTCCAGGGATCTTCTCCACCCAGGGATTGAACCTGCGTGTCTTATGTCTCCTGCATTGGCAGGCAGGTTCTTCATCACTAGCACCATCTGGGAAGATCCAAAAAAAAAAAAAAAAAAACAGGAGCATGTTTACATGAACTCATCCATGACAACGCATGAGGTGTAGTTCTTATCCATTAAATCATTTGTAAAGCACTGATATGCTTGCTACTTAAAAGTACTTGAGAGAAAGCCCTAGTTAAGGGCTTCCCTGGTGGTCTAGAGGGTAAAGAGTCTGCCTTGCAGTGCAAGGGGCACCAGTTTGATCCCTGGCCTGGGAAGATTCCATGTGCCATGGAGCGGCTGGACCCGTGTGTCCAATTATGAGCCAGCGCTCTGGAGCACATGCGCCCAGAGCCAGTGCTCTGCAACGAGAGAGGCCACTGCAACGGAGGCCCACACAGGCCAAAGAATAAAGATGGATGAAAATAAATTAATAAACAATAAACACAGCCAAAACTCTTTTTAAAAAGTGAAAATTTGTATTAAAAGAAAAGCCTTAGTTAAGATAAAGGGATTCATCCTGTAATACAAATTATGATTTTCTATCTTCTTTCTTCCCCAAATTATGGTTTCTGTACATAAGACATTCTTAAAGGAGCTATGAACTCAGATCCCTGAGTTTACTGCCAGCATCACTGCACTGTCTCGCAGCTACTAAGCCCTATCACATTATAAGATCTATAACCTACTAAGATCTAAACCACAGCGTGCGGAGGTGTACCTGTGACGAAAGTCCCTCTCCTCTGGGTGGAGAAGGAACCACACCCACTGGCAGCGGCCCATCACACCCAGGAAATTCACACCCAGGAAATTCACACCACCTCTTTAGAATTTCAGCCCCCTCCTCAGTGTATTAAAACCATCCCCCTGAGACACTGGGGCTCTGGATGCTTTGGGTCCTCCATCTGACTTTCCTTTGGCCAAGCAGAGGCAGCCTTTCTTCCCCAGAGGACGCCCACAGGAAGGAGACGTAGGTGTGCGCTGCGTCCGCTGGTGATCAAAGGGAGAAACCAACTTCTGTGCCAGTAATTCTGGTTATTCAGGGGCGGTTGATCCAATTTGTGGATTAGCGGGGCCTCCTGGCCTTTCCTGATTTCACTGATCATTAGCCCATGGCCCCCTCGGGCCAGAAAGATGAAAGGAGTGCCAGCAAAGCGGTCCACTGGCTTCTTGGCGGGTCCTGTAAAGGGGGCAGGGCAGAGAGGCAGCCATAGGCAAGGGAGAAAATGAGGTTTAGGGATTATCCGGATTTCAATGAGCTGGTTCTCCAGAGCTCCTGGCCCCCCACCTGGGTCCCTAACTCTGGATAATGGACGGGGCACCTTGGGTGGGCGGAGCAAAGAAACGGCCCAGTGGATTCTGCAAGTGATATTTCAAGTACCCTGGGGGTCAGGGCTGTGAAGCTTCATTTTACAGGGTGGGAGACCCTGGGAACATCAGGTTCCTCCCCATTTCAGGGCAGGCATGGGGAGGTGGGGCTGTTGGCTTGTATACAGGACATTTCTGCATCAGAACAACAATGCTTTTAACCTGCAACGAGAGGCCACTGCAACGGAGGCCCACACAGGCCAAAGAATAAAGATGGATGAAAATAAATTAATAAACAATAAACACAGCCAAAACTCTTTTTAAAAAGTGAAAATTTGTATTAAAAGAAAAGCCTTAGTTAAGATAAAGGGATTCATCCTGTAATACAAATTATGATTTTCTATCTTCTTTCTTCCCCAAATTATGGTTTCTGTACATAAGACATTCTTAAAGGAGCTATGAACTCAGATCCCTGAGTTTACTGCCAGCATCACTGCACTGTCTCGCAGCTACTAAGCCCTATCACATTATAAGATCTATAACCTACTAAGATCTAAACCACAGCGTGCGGAGGTGTACCTGTGACGAAAGTCCCTCTCCTCTGGGTGGAGAAGGAACCACACCCACTGGCAGCGGCCCATCACACCCAGGAAATTCACACCCAGGAAATTCACACCACCTCTTTAGAATTTCAGCCCCCTCCTCAGTGTATTAAAACCATCCCCCTGAGACACTGGGGCTCTGGATGCTTTGGGTCCTCCATCTGACTTTCCTTTGGCCAAGCAGAGGCAGCCTTTCTTCCCCAGAGGACGCCCACAGGAAGGAGACGTAGGTGTGCGCTGCGTCCGCTGGTGATCAAAGGGAGAAACCAACTTCTGTGCCAGTAATTCTGGTTATTCAGGGGCGGTTGATCCAATTTGTGGATTAGCGGGGCCTCCTGGCCTTTCCTGATTTCACTGATCATTAGCCCATGGCCCCCTCGGGCCAGAAAGATGAAAGGAGTGCCAGCAAAGCGGTCCACTGGCTTCTTGGCGGGTCCTGTAAAGGGGGCAGGGCAGAGAGGCAGCCATAGGCAAGGGAGAAAATGAGGTTTAGGGATTATCCGGATTTCAATGAGCTGGTTCTCCAGAGCTCCTGGCCCCCCACCTGGGTCCCTAACTCTGGATAATGGACGGGGCACCTTGGGTGGGCGGAGCAAAGAAACGGCCCAGTGGATTCTGCAAGTGATATTTCAAGTACCCTGGGGGTCAGGGCTGTGAAGCTTCATTTTACAGGGTGGGAGACCCTGGGAACATCAGGTTCCTCCCCATTTCAGGGCAGGCATGGGGAGGTGGGGCTGTTGGCTTGTATACAGGACATTTCTGCATCAGAACAACAATGCTTTTAACCTGAAAAGGAGCAAAACTCACCCTCTTACAAAGCACCTTCTAGGATCCCAAACGCTTCCCAGGAGTGGGGGAAGGGAGAGAGAAGGAGCACAGGGAGGAGAAAAAGAAGGAGGGGGGAGAAAGAAATAGAGAGAGAAGGATGGAGATAAGGGAAGAAGAACCAAGTGAGCGAAGGAGGGAGGAGAAACTGTGGTCCAGCTTGAAGCCAGAAGTCCTAGAACAAACCTTCTCCATGATCAGACCAGACTGGTGAACAAGCGCCGTGGGGAATCATAAATCCAGCCCCTCTGCAAAGTCAAGCCGGGAAAGGGGGCCAGAGGGACGTGGCAGGAGCAGAACGATGTCTTCAGAGGCCAGGTCTGCCTCTCAACCATCGTGACTTTGAGCGAACTACCCTGGAAGCCTCAATCTCTATGTGTGAACAGGCAGGGTAATATGAGTGCAAATTCCTTCATACTGCCGGGGAAGAGTCTGACATCCCCAAGTGCAGGTCCCAGCCCCGTGGGGGCATGTGGAAAGCACTGAATGGCGCACAGAGCTTCAGAAGGGCTGCGGGCGTCGGCCCTGCAGAGATGCCCACGTCTGCACCGCTCACATCCTGTTTCTGGCACTTGAGAGGTGCCCCCGGGTCGCTTGGTCACCTGATGGCCTAGCCTTTCCGGGGGGGGGCCATGGCCCCTCGGCCAGAAAGATGAAAGGAGTGCCAGCAAAGCGGTCCACTGGCTTCGTGGCGGGTCCTGTAAAGGGGGCAGGGCAGAGAGGCAGCCATAGGCAAGGGAGAAAATGAGGTTTAGGGATTATCCGGATTTCAATGAGCTGGTTCTCCAGAGCTCCTGGCCCCCCACCTGGGTCCCTAACTCTGGATAATGGACGGGGCACCTTGGGTGGGCGGAGCAAAGAAACGGCCCAGTGGATTCTGCAAGTGATATTTCAAGTACCCTGGGGGTCAGGGCTGTGAAGCTTCATTTTACAGGGTGGGAGACCCTGGGAACATCAGGTTCCTCCCCATTTCAGGGCAGGCATGGGGAGGTGGGGCTGTTGGCTTGTATACAGGACATTTCTGCATCAGAACAACAATGCTTTTAACCTGAAAAGGAGCAAAACTCACCCTCTTACAAAGCACCTTCTAGGATCCCAAACGCTTCCCAGGAGTGGGGGAAGGGAGAGAGAAGGAGCACAGGGAGGAGAAAAAGAAGGAGGGGGGAGAAAGAAATAGAGAGAGAAGGATGGAGATAAGGGAAGAAGAACCAAGTGAGCGAAGGAGGGAGGAGAAACTGTGGTCCAGCTTGAAGCCAGAAGTCCTAGAACAAACCTTCTCCATGATCAGACCAGACTGGTGAACAAGCGCCGTGGGGAATCATAAATCCAGCCCCTCTGCAAAGTCAAGCCGGGAAAGGGGGCCAGAGGGACGTGGCAGGAGCAGAACGATGTCTTCAGAGGCCAGGTCTGCCTCTCAACCATCGTGACTTTGAGCGAACTACCCTGGAAGCCTCAATCTCTATGTGTGAACAGGCAGGGTAATATGAGTGCAAATTCCTTCATACTGCCGGGGAAGAGTCTGACATCCCCAAGTGCAGGTCCCAGCCCCGTGGGGGCATGTGGAAAGCACTGAATGGCGCACAGAGCTTCAGAAGGGCTGCGGGCGTCGGCCCTGCAGAGATGCCCACGTCTGCACCGCTCACATCCTGTTTCTGGCACTTGAGAGTGCGTCCTGGCTCCACCACCCTGTGGTGCTTCAGCTGGTGATGGCAACAAAGCATCCAGGGCCCCACTGGCCTCATTTAGGATGGCCTAGACCCACCGGCTCCTAACAAGGAATCCGGTCTGGACATTTGAGATCCAAGTCCTGCATGGTGCTGGCTTGCTCTGTGGTGCTGGACAGCCGTGTGCCATCTCTTAAATCTGGGTTGCTTTTCTTTCAATAGGAATAAGAATCCCTTTTGCATCGAGGAGGAGCTGAACAGAATGAGCTTAGGAGCAAAATGTGCCATAAAGGAAAGGATGAGGCAGGAGGGTTAGGAAAATAAAATATTTACTTACTCAAAATGACTTTCTAATTTTTAAAGTTTGTAGCAAATATTTGTAGTTTAACAAAGGAAATCTATGGAGCCAGATGCCAAGAAAGTAACTCCAGACCCCTTCCTTGCCCTGAAGACAAGGAATTATACATCTCCTCACAAGACATTCACTAACCCATTGCCAGCAACAAGCTCAGCTCAGTGCTGGAAGCTGGAGATGCAGAGATAACATCAACACTTTCCTTATCCAGAGATGGAAGGACCAGGAGCTGCATGAGCCTCTCAGACTTTCTGGTCTCATGCTCCCTTTTTATGCTTAGAAACTATCGTGTGCTTATATCTTTTTATATTTATCACATCATAAGCTAAAACAACTATTTAAAATACAAGAACACACAAGCACACATGCCAACAGCCATCAGAGAAATTCCATCCTTGCAGGTCGTGGAACTTCTGGAAAATGCCCCCCATACACTTGTGGGACAATGGGAGAGAAACAGAAAGTACAGTTTTAGTATCAGTATGGAAATCATTCTGACTTCTCAGATCCCCCGGAAGAATTTTGGGTCTTCATTGTACCGGGCAGCACTGTAAGGACCATTGTTCTGGGGGTGGTATGGCCCAAACTTTAATGTGCCTAAACACCACCTGGGAATCATGTTAAACTGCATATTCTACAATCATATATGCATATATATACATATATATGTATATACACATATATGGTCACTCAGTCGTGTCCAAGTCTTTGTGACCTCATGGACTGTAGCCCACCAGACTCTTCTCTCCGAGGGATTCTTCAGGCAAAAAGACTGGAATGGGCTGCCATTGCCTCCTCCAAGGAATCTTCCTGGTCTGGGGATTGAATCCCATCTCTCATGTCTCCGGCACTGGCAGGTGAGTTCTTTACCACTAAGTGCCACCTGGGAAGCCCATATCATGTATACCGTTGTTCAGGCACTAAGTCGAGTCTGAGTCTTTGTGACCCCATGGACGGCAGCACGCCAGGCTTCCCTGCCCTTCACTGTCTCCTGGAGTTTTCTCAAATTCATGTCCACTGAGTGGGTGATGCCTACATATATATGTTTTCCATTGTAAGTTATTACAAGCTATTGAATGTAGTTCCTTGTGCTATGCAGTAGGTCCTTGTTGCTTATCTATGAAAGCGTTAGGCGCTCAGTCGTGTCCAACTCTTTGTAACCCCATGGACTACAGCCTGCCAGGCAGGGTGTATGTTGATCTGTGCAAGCCATGAAAGGAATGATCATCATCAGATGCCCATTTGGGGATAAAATCCGTGGCTTCCTCATTCGACACGGCAGTTTTGTGGGTCACGGAAGATGAGACGGCATGATGCTTTCAACATAGGTGTAAAGTTCAATGCAAAGGAAGTTATGAACAGCCAGAATACAGTCTGCGTCAGCTAATATAAATATCCTTTCTGTTTGCACATGCAGAGCAATGTTCAGAATATAAGGAGGACACTTCCTTCAGAAGTGGGGACTTGCAGGTCGTGGAACTTCTGGAAAATGCCCCCATACACTTGTGGGACAATGGGAGAGAAACAGAAAGTACAGTTTTAGTATCAGTAGGGAAAATCATTCTGACTTCTCAGATCCCCGGAAATTGTCATGGGACTTCATTGTACCCGGGGGCAGCCACTGTAAGGACCATTGTTCTGGGGTGGTATGGCCCAAACTTTAATGTGCCTAAACACCACCTGGGAATCATGTTAAACTGCATATTCTACAATCATATATGCATATATATACATATATATGTATATACACATATATGGTCACTCAGTCGTGTCCAAGTCTTTGTGACCTCATGGACTGTAGCCCACCAGACTCTTCTCTCCGAGGGATTCTTCAGGCAAAAAGACTGGAATGGGCTGCCATTGCCTCCTCCAAGGAATCTTCCTGGTCTGGGGATTGAATCCCATCTCTCATGTCTCCGGCACTGGCAGGTGAGTTCTTTACCACTAAGTGCCACCTGGGAAGCCCATATCATGTATACCGTTGTTCAGGCACTAAGTCGAGTCTGAGTCTTTGTGACCCCATGGACGGCAGCACGCCAGGCTTCCCTGCCCTTCACTGTCTCCTGGAGTTTTCTCAAATTCATGTCCACTGAGTGGGTGATGCCTACATATATATGTTTTCCATTGTAAGTTATTACAAGCTATTGAATGTAGTTCCTTGTGCTATGCAGTAGGTCCTTGTTGCTTATCTATGAAAGCGTTAGGCGCTCAGTCGTGTCCAACTCTTTGTAACCCCATGGACTACAGCCTGCCAGGCAGGGTGTATGTTGATCTGTGCAAGCCATGAAAGGAATGATCATCATCAGATGCCCATTTGGGGATAAAATCCGTGGCTTCCTCATTCGACACGGCAGTTTTGTGGGTCACGGAAGATGAGACGGCATGATGCTTTCAACATAGGTGTAAAGTTCAATGCAAAGGAAGTTATGAACAGCCAGAATACAGTCTGCGTCAGCTAATATAAATATCCTTTCTGTTTGCACATGCAGAGCAATGTTCAGAATATAAGGAGGACACTTCCTTCAGAAGTGGGGGACTTCAGAGAAAGGGTCACATCCATGGCCCATCAGTCAGACGCTGAAAAGGGCCTTCACTCCATTTCTCAGGTTGGGAAACCAGGCCCAGAGAGCGCCACCGTGCGGCCAAGCTCACACTGCCTGGTCAGCGGAGCCAGGAAGGGAACTCTGGACCTAGATGCCCAGTCCCGAGCCGGTCACTCTTCTCCATCCGTCTGGCTTGCGTTGGCTGAGGCATCGCCCAGGTATCTGCCCTCTGACACGGTCTCAAGCAAACACTGAACGCGACTGAAAAATACTCAATGCAGATCCGTCTTAACCCCTGGACGTCTCTTTCCTCATGCCTGGGAGGTACAGAGACTGTGCCTCCGGAATTTCTTTCTCAGTAATGGTACAAAAATCGAAATGACTGCTCAGAACAAATAACGGGTCTTGGGGAAAACATGCGTTCTACAGGCTGCTTCTCTGTCCGCCCCACAAAGGCAAAGAGCGAGGTCTGAGGTCCTGGCTCTGCACCACCCCGAGGCGCAGCCATGGGGCCAAGTGTTTGGCTCTGACAAAGAGAGCTCTTCAGTGATGGAGAAAGCTCATCCATGTCGGTGTCTGAGCTCCTCCGTTGTCATGAAGCTCTCCATATTTTAAACACTCTGCATGCAATGCTGGATTTAAATGCTATTTTAATTCCTTGCACATAACGAGGCTGCCTTTTTTCCCTGGCCATCCGGGCCTGAAGGCTCCGTCACCTCTGACCTGTCTCCCCGCGGTCATCCAGTTCTTACGCAGTCAGTTCTTCTGTCTGTGCTCAGGCCGCCGGCCAGCAGCAGCCCCCAGCCCGCCCGCCTGCCCGCCTCCCCACCGGCCTCGCAGAAACACGCCTTCTCCCACCCCAACCCTGCCCGGCCTCAGCTCCAGACTCACTCCTGAATCCAGCCCTTCCGAGGTCCCCTTGTTCACGGGCTCGAGTCCACACGTCTCAGCCAGCCTGCGGCCATCTCCTCTGTCACCCCTGCCCCATCTCCCTCCATCCCCGGAAGAACGAACCTGCTGCTGCTCTGTGATGGCGAAAGCCTGCTGTTCTCTGCCTCTTCCGTGTCCTCTCCTGTCTCTACCTGCCAAAAGCTCGCTCAGCCTCCAGCTCCTAGGAACCCTAGCGCCACTTCTTCCAGGAAGTCTCTGCGGCTTGCTCGGGCCAGAGGTCCTGCCCTCCCTGGCCAGAGCTCCTCCCCACCGCAGCCCCAGCCCCGGCCACCACTGCCCCATCCATACTGGGCTTGTCGCAGGACCCGAGAACAAGCGACATACTCTTCCACGCTTAGGGCCACATTTCATTGTTCACCTCGCACAACACAAAGTCTTTTGTCTTCCACTTCCAAGGGGCTCAATAATTACCTTTTGATTGAATGAAAGGGAACACAAACAGTAAAAACCCTGACTTCTAAAACTCAGTGCCTTCTAAAACATTCCACAGAAATCAGTAACCTCAAAACTAAATTCACCGATTCTGATTTCATCTCTGGATATTAACTGCAGGTTCCATGGCTGCCTTGTGCCTCGGTTTCCCCATCTGTGACCAAAAGACTTCTTCACCTGCTTCAACCAGGCTCTTTCTTTTCCCCTACAAGGTGGCAATGTCCTGCTCGTCTCGTCTTGTGCTGTGTTTTCTTTTGAAGCAAGCTAAGCCCACAGAGTCCTGGAGGGTTCTGTTTGGAAGAGAAAGACCCTGGGCCGGTTGCCTGGAGTTCAATGCCAGCCCACAGAGGTTCTCTCACCAACCAGAGAGGAAACAGCTGTGGCGACAGATGTTGGTGGTGCTGATCGTCACAGGGCTGTTTGCATTCAAACTTCCCAGGCAGTCTCAGGTTTTGAAGTCAGTCTCCTTTGATGGGTTTCTCCAGGTCTTGGGGGGCGAAGACAAGCCAGCCCCTTGCCCCATGCCCTGGATGTCTCTCTCAACAAGCACACAGATAAGGGGCATCACCCACCACGCTCACTGCCCGTGCCCACCGGGACTTCGTTTTGAGCGGGAGCGGTGGCCTGGGGAAGAGAAACCTTTCCATTCCTCCTCAGGTTGCCTCCTGTTTCCTAGGTGGATGGGGGGCAGGGGTGTGGTGCCGGGGAGGGATGTCTGGCTAAACATGATCCAAGGCCAGTTTCTCCAAAGATGTGCAAACTTCGGATCCCACCAAGGACCTCAACAGAATACCAAAAAGGGGGATCTTTGTTCTCTCTAAACAGAGTATTTACTTTGAGCTAGCAAAATGAATTAATGAAAGGAAAGGACACCTTCGGCTTGCGGGGAGGTAAGTGGCACCGGGAGGGAGGGAGATCTCCTTTCGTCCCCTCCAATAAGGGGACGATGGGCAGATGAGGGTGGAGGGGAAGGGGGCTCCCATAGGGTTCTCTAAGCCAGACTCGGCTAGAAAACAGGTTCCTCTTTTCTGGGATTAAAAAATTGCCTCATAATGCTGTAAGGCCCGTGTATATGCAAGCAGTCGGGAGTCATTACGGGCCTAAAATAGGAAACCGTTCGCTTGATCTTTTTCTTCAATCCTATTAAGGGCCCCCTGGAGCTCGAGAGAGATACCAGCCTGTCATGTCCCTGTTGCTGTGACGACCCCGTCTTTATGGAACAAGAAAGAGGAATGGTAGTGATTGGCAGACCTTGCTTGCCCCCGTATGTAACACAAAGGGCGACAAAACGAAGAGGAAGTGAGGCCCTTCTCCGAGGTCTGACGCTTTTTAACCCTACACCACCTTCCACCTGGCCCGAGGCGCCCCGCTCGCCTCCTCCAAACGGAAGGGGGGCTGGAGGCAGGGGACGGTGGGTACCACCGGCCTAATGTTGAGTACACATGTCCAAAGCCCACTAGGTACTTTTTTGTATAATCCCGAGCAATACCATAAGACTATATATATATATATGTATATATATAGTATCAACTTCTTCTGGAAGCAAGGAAAGGAGCGGACGAGGCGTTCCCAGCCCCGAGCCTGGCCGGCGACATTGTCAGCCGGGCACTGCTGGCCCGACATCGCGGGTGAGGGCCTCTCTCGGGGGCTATGGGCGGCCCGGGTTTGATATAAATCCCACCATATGGTGCCCGACTCCGGCTCCCCGACCATAAATCATGGCCTCCCTTTTTGGAGTTTCTGGCCAGGCTCCTCTGCTTCCCAAGAAAGTGGCAAAAAAAAAAAAAAGTGCAAAAGGCCATTTGCGCCTTCTCTCTCCCCCGTCTGCGGCCGGAGGGGGCGGGCGCCCGGCCCGCGGCCCCGAGAGTCGTGCGGACAAAGGCCGTCCGCTCCCACCGAGGCCTGCGGGCCGAAGGGGAGCCGGCGGAGCCCGGAGGCGGAGGCCTGGGCCCGGCCTGCCGTCCGGGAGCGGGCGCCGTCCCCGCCGGGGGCAGCGCTGCCCAGGGCGGCCTGCGCCTCCGCAGCCCGCGCGCAGGCTCCGCTCGGCTCCGCGGCCGCCCCCGCCGGCCGCCCGCAGGTCGCAGCCTCGTCCCGGACGACCCAGCCCGAGCCGTCGCCGCGGCCCCGGCGCCCTGAAATGCACACGGGTTCCAAGTCGGGGATGGTTTCCGGGGGTGGGCGGAGAGGGAGCCGCTTTGCGCCCAGGGCGCGTCTCCCCGACTCTTTGATGGGGGCAGAAGAGGGAGAAAAGGAAAAGAGAAAAAAACAGAAAAGTTTCTTTCGGGGGAAGCAGTGCAATAGGAAATGAAGATCCGCTCGGTAGTTTAGCTGAAAGCAAACGCTGTCTAATCCTGACACGTACCGCATTTAAAATAAAACTCTTTTAATCTCCAGGCGTGCCGAGCCCCCCGAACATTGTTCGGACTCCTCGAGGGGGAAAGACGTCATAAAATGAGAATTTGTTTCATTGTGGGTCTCTCTGCCAACGGGAGGCTTCTAAAGGCACGCCAAACAAAGCGGGAGCCAGGAGGGGGCCTTGCCAGGTGAGCCGGAGAGGGGCCAGCGGCGCCCCTCCGGTCCGGACTAACGCCCGGGAAGAAGTTCGGGAATAAAACCTACTCTTCCTCCTCGTAAACCCCCGAGTTTCCTTTCCAAGACCCCGTCCCTCTCTCAAATAAATCACAAGCCACCGTCTTCCTATGCCAAGCGCCCTTGGCTTCACAATAAGCCCCGCAGATTTTTAAGAAAAGATGTTGAGGTTTGGAAACGGGGCAGGCGGCCCGTGGGCTCGCCGCCGCCCTGGTCTCGGTGCTTCTGCTTCTTTTCCCGCCAGGCGTGATAAAGGAAAAAATTTTAACTGCATCCTAGAAGCCTGTTTTTAATTCTTTTTCTTCCCCCCTCTCTCTTTCTTGCCTTTTTTTTTTTTCTTCCAAGAAACAGATCAAGAAAAACTAATTACAAGGCACGGCATCGAAGTTAAATGAAAATGTAATCCGGCAATACGGAGAGCAAATTAATTTTTTAAAAGATAGATTTTAGTTAGGGAAAGAAAAATATATTGTTCTCCCTGGTAGCATTTGTTAAAACTCGGTTCGATTTGGGGCTGAAAATTCAGTCCTAACCCAGAACTCTGAGGTCATTGCCTGAAAGCGTTGCCTTTAGAAATTCTAATTTGGAAACGTGCAAGCTTTCTTTTGGGTCTTTGTTTTGGTTTGTATATGGAAAGGTTTTGGGGTTTGAGGGGTTTGTTTTTGTATGTTCTGTTTTGATTTGATTCAAAATAGTCCCTCAGTTTAGAACGAGTGGCCCCAGGACCTGGGAGGATATAGGAAAGGAGTTTTTGAAAGTGCCCCAGCTGATATTTTACTGAAATATTTTAAAAGAATAAAACAAACTTTCTCCCTTGCAGGTGGATGTCACATCTCTTAAAAATGCTCTTGACTTTACCAAGTGGGCACCATCCAGGCACGCATCTGATAAGTTGGTCTAAAGCAAGGCTTGCTCCCAGCGGCTCCTGTCAAGCCAAATGAGGAGGGTTTTGTTATTTCTGCTGTTAATGATGGAGTTTCTGTTTTCGTTTTTGTTTGTTTGTTAAGCACTCTTTTGGGGTCTTCTGCATCCTATATTATTTTCATTTCAAAAATGCGCAAACTGCCACACAGAAAGAAAATCACAGTGCTTCTTGGGAAAGATACTTTTACATGTCTAAATATTAAAATAAGATAATGAATATTTTCAAATGGAATGGAATGTGTGTCTGAATAACCCCTTCTTGGCTATTTGTCAGAATCTCCAACACATTTCCTTCATGCAGTGTTTGAAGCCATTTCGAACTACATCTTGTTAATAGTTTTCTTACATTAAGAGATTATAAATTATCATCCTCAAATGTTCATCCCATGTTTGTTTTCGTTTTAGTTTGTTTCATAGTTTGGCCCACATCAAACAGATTTCGGCAACAAATAAGTTGACAAGTATTGTGAGTTATTTGGGTTTTTTTAAAGATGAAATTTTAAGTCGGTTCATTTATTTTTAAATATGGGACTTTTCCCCTGTTTTATGTACTTAAAGCGGTTCATTTATTTTTAAATATGGGACTTTTCCCCTAGATTTTAGTTAGGGAAAGAAAAATATATTGTTCTCCCTGGTAGCATTTGTTAAAACTCGGTTCGATTTGGGGCTGAAAATTCAGTCCTAACCCAGAACTCTGAGGTCATTGCCTGAAAGCGTTGCCTTTAGAAATTCTAATTTGGAAACGTGCAAGCTTTCTTTTGGGTCTTTGTTTTGGTTTGTATATGGAAAGGTTTTGGGGTTTGAGGGGTTTGTTTTTGTATGTTCTGTTTTGATTTGATTCAAAATAGTCCCTCAGTTTAGAACGAGTGGCCCCAGGACCTGGGAGGATATAGGAAAGGAGTTTTTGAAAGTGCCCCAGCTGATATTTTACTGAAATATTTTAAAAGAATAAAACAAACTTTCTCCCTTGCAGGTGGATGTCACATCTCTTAAAAATGCTCTTGACTTTACCAAGTGGGCACCATCCAGGCACGCATCTGATAAGTTGGTCTAAAGCAAGGCTTGCTCCCAGCGGCTCCTGTCAAGCCAAATGAGGAGGGTTTTGTTATTTCTGCTGTTAATGATGGAGTTTCTGTTTTCGTTTTGTTTGTTTGTTAAGCACTCTTTTGGGGTCTTCTGCATCCTATATTATTTTCATTTCAAAAATGCGCAAACTGCCACACAGAAAGAAAATCACAGTGCTTCTTGGGAAAGATACTTTTACATGTCTAAATATTAAAATAAGATAATGAATATTTTCAAATGGAATGGAATGTGTGTCTGAATAACCCCTTCTTGGCTATTTGTCAGAATCTCCAACACATTTCCTTCATGCAGTGTTTGAAGCCATTTCGAACTACATCTTGTTAATAGTTTTCTTACATTAAGAGATTATAAATTATCATCCTCAAATGTTCATCCCATGTTTGTTTTCGTTTTAGTTTGTTTCATAGTTTGGCCCACATCAAACAGATTTCGGCAACAAATAAGTTGACAAGTATTGTGAGTTATTTGGGTTTTTTTAAAGATGAAATTTTAAGTCGGTTCATTTATTTTTAAATATGGGACTTTTTCCCCCTGTTTTACTGTACTTGCACAGAGCAGGGCACAAGAAAAGAAAGCCTCCTCCTCTTTTACTGTATCAGCAGTGAATTTGCGCCACCTTCTGGTAGGTTAGAGAAAGACGAAAACACTGCTGCTCCCATAAAAGAATGCTTTCATTCCCCCGCGTCTGTGAACACTGCCCTATTTGTCTGTTAAGTCAGAGGACCAGCGAGCCGCTCTGAAAACTCTCAACAGATCTCCTACAGCCCGATTTTATAAAGATTCTTTGAACCAGGAAACCATCTCTTTATCACGTTCTTAAAAGAGCTCACAGATTCCCTTACTGGCTCCTGCCTGTTCATTTACTGAAATGCCTGGCACGGAAGTAAAAGATGGCTACGGAAGAGGCCGGTTCTCTTTTGGCTTCCTCTGTAGAGGCTTGAAAACAGATCGGAGGCTGTAACTGGAACAGCAGAGAAACAAACGCTTCTCTTTCTTAGGTTCATAAGATCCTCATTACCCACAATTAATCATAATGACATTCCGCATTCAGGCTCCTCGCTGGGGTCTGACGAGGAACACACAGATGTGGCTTGCTCTAGATTTCAATCCCGTTTGCAATGTGGATTTCAGAATACAAAGCTCATTAGTGCACATTACCAGCTCCCAGGGGTCTGCTGTGTCTCTCAAAAGTGCTAGGCAGCACTGGAGTGCTGAGGGGTGTAGGGTCTGCACATAGGTAGCGTTTTTCTCATAACCTTCCTGCCTGGTGATAACCACCACACGGCCCAAAGACTGATGCTTCTTCCTCAAATCTAAGTTCGGATCTTTCCTGAAAGACTGATGCTTCTAATCATTGGGAATTTGCTATTTTGGCTATTTCAATTCATTTGCAGTGTTTGAAGCCATTTCGAACTACATCTTGTTAATAGTTTTCTTACATTAAGAGATTATAAATTATCATCCTCAAATGTTCATCCCATGTTTGTTTTCGTTTTAGTTTGTTTCATAGTTTGGCCCACATCAAACAGATTTCGGCAACAAATAAGTTGACAAGTATTGTGAGTTATTTGGGTTTTTTTAAAGATGAAATTTTAAGTCGGTTCATTTATTTTTAAATATGGGACTTTTTCCCCCTGTTTTACTGTACTTGCACAGAGCAGGGCACAAGAAAAGAAAGCCTCCTCCTCTTTTACTGTATCAGCAGTGAATTTGCGCCACCTTCTGGTAGGTTAGAGAAAGACGAAAACACTGCTGCTCCCATAAAAGAATGCTTTCATTCCCCCGCGTCTGTGAACACTGCCCTATTTGTCTGTTAAGTCAGAGGACCAGCGAGCCGCTCTGAAAACTCTCAACAGATCTCCTACAGCCCGATTTTATAAAGATTCTTTGAACCAGGAAACCATCTCTTTATCACGTTCTTAAAAGAGCTCACAGATTCCCTTACTGGCTCCTGCCTGTTCATTTACTGAAATGCCTGGCACGGAAGTAAAAGATGGCTACGGAAGAGGCCGGTTCTCTTTTGGCTTCCTCTGTAGAGGCTTGAAAACAGATCGGAGGCTGTAACTGGAACAGCAGAGAAACAAACGCTTCTCTTTCTTAGGTTCATAAGATCCTCATTACCCACAATTAATCATAATGACATTCCGCATTCAGGCTCCTCGCTGGGGTCTGACGAGGAACACACAGATGTGGCTTGCTCTAGATTTCAATCCCGTTTGCAATGTGGATTTCAGAATACAAAGCTCATTAGTGCACATTACCAGCTCCCAGGGGTCTGCTGTGTCTCTCAAAAGTGCTAGGCAGCACTGGAGTGCTGAGGGGTGTAGGGTCTGCACATAGGTAGCGTTTTTCTCATAACCTTCCTGCCTGGTGATAACCACCACACGGCCCAAAGACTGATGCTTCTTCCTCAAATCTAAGTTCGATTTTTGAAAATAGAAGATCTGTTCCGTTGTATGGCTATGCATGCATCTGTGGGTGGCAGCCATCTTATCCTGCGCATGCGTGCTAAGTCACGTTAGTTGTATCTGAGCCTTTGCGACCCCATGGACGATAGCCTGCCAGACTCCTCTGCTTTTTAGGCAAGAACGTTGGAGTGGGCTGCCATGCTCTCCTCCAGGGATCTTCCCAACCCAGGGATTGAACCCACGTCTCTTGTGTCTCCTGCGTTGGCAGGCGGGTTCCTTACCTCTAGCACCACCTGGAAAGCGCTTCTTCTCCTGTGAAAATCAAGGTGAAAATGAACTTAAGGACAAGCATTAAGAGGATAGGAAGAGGGGCTTCCCTGGTGGTCCAGTGGGTAAGGACACCGCCTTGCAGTGCAAGGGGCGCCGGTTCGAGCCCTGGCCTGGGAAGATCCCACGTGCCGCGGAACGGCTGGACTGATGTGTCCAATTGCCGAGCCGGAGCTCTGGAGCGCATGCGCCCAGAGCCAGCGCTCTGCGACAACAGAGGTCACCGCGATGGGAGGCCCACGCGGTCCAAAGAACAAAGATGGATGAAAATAGACAAATGAAAGATCAATAGAAGTGGCCCACCCGCCCCCCCCCCCCCCCACCTGCGCCCCCAAAAGGAAAAAAAAAAAAAAAGAGGATAGGAAAAAATCAAGACCCTGTCCCAGTAAGAAGAGTTTAACTGTTTTGCCAGCACAGCTGAGTTCATAGAGAGAAAGGAGTGCAATTGGGTGACGTCAGTGACATCACTGCTGAGTCACTCAGTGGACAAGCGCCTCCCGAGTCCCTGGCCTGCGCCGGGTCTGTGAGCCGGAACAAGCGTGGCTGGCTGTCCTGGGATGGCTGTGAGCCCACACGTAATAGTGTCCTCGCCTGCATTAGCAGGGACTTTCCTGAGGCACTGTGTGTGAGGCATCCATCTAGACAAGGCTGTTTGCTTATTTGCAGAACATGAAGACAACCCCATCAAGGAAGACCCACAATTACCATGTCTTCAGCCTGATCTCTTCATTACAGAGTTTTCAAAGAAATTATACAGAGAAAACTACAAACTTTCTTGAGGGATATTCCAAAACAAGATTACTGTGGGGAAAACATACTATCCATTGGTCAGAAAGGTAAGTTCGTACACCTTTTAGCCAACAATGGATGAAATATTGCTAAGGATTTATATGGGGCTTCCCCGTTGGCTCAGCGGCAAAGAATTCGCCTGCATTGTCGGAACTACAGGGGACGTGGGTTCATTCCCTGGCTCAAGAAGACCCCCTGGAGGAGGGCATGACAACCCGCTCCAGTATTTTTGCCTGGAGAATCCCGTGAATTTTCCAGAGAAGCCTGGCGGGCCACAGTCCACAGGATCGCAAAGAATCAGACACGACTGAAACGACTTAGCATAACACACGCATGCAAAGATTTTTATGCAAAGATTAAATCGTAAAAAGAAAATGAGAAGACACAAATAGCCATCTCACAGCAGAAAAAACACTTAAGCTAATAAGTCCAAGAATAGACCAAGTCATGCAGAGCGATCACATAATGAGATACCACGTTACATCCAGTACTCATGCTGAACCTGTATTATAGATACCATAGTACTATTCCTTTGGCAAAGAAAAAAAAAAATTAAAAATCTAATGACATTAAGTGATGAAGAGGATGTAGTTTTGCAACCTCTGAAACAATACTTCTGGAAGGAAAAAGTATATAACCACCTTGGAAACCAGTTTGGCACTTACTATACGTAGCTCAGCAATTCTCACTTCTTGGTGTGTATCCAACAGAAACCTTTCCACCTGGACACTAGGTATCAGTGTATTCCGAAGAGCGCTAGGTACACGAGTGACCTAAATGTTTATATATGGGAGAGCGCAGGAGAAACAATTGGGGTACAGACACACGAGGGCTCCCTGGTGTCTCAGACAGTAACGGATCTGCCTACAGGGCACGAGGCCCAGTTGTGTCCCTGGGTCGGGAAGCTCCCCTGGAGAAGGGAATGGCTCCCCACTCCAGTATTCTTTCTGGAGAATCCCCTGGCTAGGGGAACCTGGAGGGCCACGGTCCACAGGGTCGCACAGGGCCGGAGACGACGGAATTGACTTAGCCCAGCACACACACGGCACAGACCCCACGGAGTGTATACAGCAGGCAGAGTGGAATACCGTGAGGCA
The DNA here is from genome assembly GCA_022376925.1 of Tragulus kanchil. NCBI lineage: Eukaryota > Metazoa > Chordata > Mammalia > Artiodactyla > Tragulidae > Tragulus > Tragulus kanchil. Next base: position 120,254,680 of record JAIOJX010000026.1, read on the forward strand.
CAAGTAGAATGGCTGACCTGAGCAGTGTGACATTGAAAGAGGAAAAGTTGGGCCAGATGCTTACCTGGGGCATGATACTCTTTTTGTAAGATTAAAACAATTCAAATGCAATATGTATGTCTTCCAAAAACATGCAGATAAGATGATATTATGAAAAAAGAAAGGCTCAACACAGATTTCTAAGTGGCTTTCTCAAGCAAAAGGAGGAAGGAGGATGGAGTAAGGGAAGATCACAAAGAAGAGTGTATATTACTTCCATTTCCTGGTTGTGATATTGGGTGGTGGGCCCATGGATACTTATTACAGTCTTAAAATCAAAGGACTGAATGCATATTAGAGGATCATACACTCCGTGGTTGATAAGAGTGTATCACGAACAGACAATGACTTGTACTCAAGGTTCAATAAAAAAAAAAAATCAAGAAAATAAAACATGAAAAAAGAAACATGGTTATATAATTTTCTTATGAGAAAAGTTCTTACAGACATAACATAGATACCAAAAACCATAAAGAAATTATTGGTAAACATGACTACCTAAGACCTTTTAAAATTTGGTATCATGAGACAAACAAACTCACAGAGAAGAGACCAGATTTGCAATCACCAGAAATGAAGAAGGGATCAGGGAGAGAGAAGGAAGATGGCCAAATGGTGCAAACTTCCACTTACAAGTACCAGGTATGTCATGTACAACATGATAAACATCATTAACACTAGCTATATGTTATGGATGAACATTAAGAGAGTCCATCTTAAGAATTTTCATCACAAGAATTTTTTTCTCATTCTTTGATCCTGTATGTATATGAGACTGATGGATGTTCAGGAAACTTACTATGATCATCACTTCATGATGTATGCAAATCAAATCCTTGTGCTGAATATCTTAAACTTAGTGCTGCAGTTAATTATATCTCAATAAAATTAGAAGAAAAAATTATGAAAAGACACGTAATTTAGAAGGTTAAAAGCTGAACAAGTTAGTAAAGATATCTCACCAATAAAATTAGAAAAAAAAAATTAGAAAAGGACGAATAGAAAGTAAAACAAAAGCAGAGTGGAATACCGTGAGGCACAAGTAGAATGGCTGACCTGAGCAGTGTGACATTGAAAGAGGAAAAGTTGGGCCAGATGCTTACCTGGGGCATGATACTCTTTTTGTAAGATTAAAACAATTCAAATGCAATATGTATGTCTTCCAAAAACATGCAGATAAGATGATATTATGAAAAAAGAAAGGCTCAACACAGATTTCTAAGTGGCTTTCTCAAGCAAAAGGAGGAAGGAGGATGGAGTAAGGGAAGATCACAAAGAAGAGTGTATATTACTTCCATTTCCTGGTTGTGATATTGGGTGGTGGGCCCATGGATACTTATTACAGTCTTAAAATCAAAGGACTGAATGCATATTAGAGGATCATACACTCCGTGGTTGATAAGAGTGTATCACGAACAGACAATGACTTGTACTCAAGGTTCAATAAAAAAAAAAATCAAGAAAATAAAACATGAAAAAAGAAACATGGTTATATAATTTTCTTATGAGAAAAGTTCTTACAGACATAACATAGATACCAAAAACCATAAAGAAATTATTGGTAAACATGACTACCTAAGACCTTTTAAAATTTGGTATCATGAGACAAACAAACTCACAGAGAAGAGACCAGATTTGCAATCACCAGAAATGAAGAAGGGATCAGGGAGAGAGAAGGAAGATGGCCAAATGGTGCAAACTTCCACTTACAAGTACCAGGTATGTCATGTACAACATGATAAACATCATTAACACTAGCTATATGTTATGGATGAACATTAAGAGAGTCCATCTTAAGAATTTTCATCACAAGAATTTTTTTCTCATTCTTTGATCCTGTATGTATATGAGACTGATGGATGTTCAGGAAACTTACTATGATCATCACTTCATGATGTATGCAAATCAAATCCTTGTGCTGAATATCTTAAACTTAGTGCTGCAGTTAATTATATCTCAATAAAATTAGAAGAAAAAATTATGAAAAGACACGTAATTTAGAAGGTTAAAAGCTGAACAAGTTAGTAAAGATATCTCACCATGTGTGATAAAGAGTTTATGATTCCTTCAAAAGAAAAAATACCCTAATTGAGAAAAGGACGAGATAGAAACAGTCAAAACACAAAAGGATATATACAAATGGCCAACAAATACATGAAACATGTGTTCCTGCTCATTAGTAATCGAAGAAACACAAATTAAAATAACAGTAAAGCGTGGCAAAGATGGAAATGCCTAGTACAAAGATTGATCATGCCTGGTGCTGGCGAGGGCTTGACGAAACGGTCTTCTCACACCACACCTGTGCAGCTGCTGCGTCACTTGTGGATTTCAGATCATCAAAATCAACATGGCCACTGACATTTCCTGAGCCTTTATTCTGTGCCAAGCACTCAGTTGAGTGCTTTCCAGGCAGTTAATTCCCACAACCATCCCAGAAGATAGGTACAGTTATTAGCCACATTTTTTTTAATGAAAAAAATCTTGAAATGTGTGTCAAAAATCTTTAAAATGTGCTTAGTGTGCTATACTAGAAACCTCCTAAAGTTAAATTGCTCAAGATAAAAATAGAGAGGAATGGCATCTTTTTAACATTTTCTTCTGGTGGCATCTGGAATATTCAGTGCTCACCAGTATCAAATCTTTCTATACTTTAGATGCATCAGGGTTCTGAGTGTGTGGAAGAAAGACAGAGCCTAGGACCAGCAATTCCACTTGTGGGGATATCCTATGAGAAAATGCCTAAAGATGCGGCCAAAGCTTAGCTGCAAGGGCCTTCGTAACAGTGCTTTCTGAAACAAGAAAATTACAATAATCTGAATATAAGACATTAAGGAACTGGCAGAAAACATTGCAATATATTCACAGGATGCAATAGTCTGCAATCTTTTTTTAACCTAGGAAAATTTTAAAAGATAATCGTAGATCCACAAGCCGTTGTAAGAAATAACAGAGAGAGAGCCCAGGCACCCTTTTCCTCAGTTTCTGTCAATGGCACATCTTGCAAGGCTGTAGAATGTCACAAGATGTAACATTCCCAACACCAGAGGGATGCTCTTAGTGCCCTTTGACCCGCCGCCCGCCCACATCCTCTTCCTGCTTAATCTTTGGCAACTACTCACCTCTTTCTCCATTTCTGTAATTTTATCATTTCAAGAATATTATACAAATGGCATTATACAGTATATAATGTATTGGACTTCATTGGGATGTTTTTGTCACTCAACTTACTACTCTGGAGGTTCATCCCGGTTGTTGTGTGAATCAAGAGTTGGTTCCTTTTTACTGGTGAACAGCATTCCATGGCACAGAGGAATAGAGGTACCACAATGTATTTGCCCACTTTCCCACTGCAGGACAGCTGGGTTGCATCCCGTTAGGGGATATTACAAGTAGAGCTACTATACGTCATTCCTCTGTGGAATTTTGTGTGAACACGTAAGTCTTCGCTTCTCTGGGATGAATCCCCAGGAGCTCATTGTTGGACTGTGTGGTAGTTTCATGTTTACTTTATTTAAGAACGGCCATCCTGCTTTCAACAGTGGCTCTCCCATCTTACATCCCCGAAAACAGTGGAGGATCCCCTTCTCCCACATGCTGGCAGTCTTAGGCTGTGACTCATTTTTATTTTAGCCCTCTCATAGGCGTGTAGTGACAGGTCATTGCAGCTTTCATTTTCACTCCCCAATAGCTAGTTTAGATGTTGAATATATAGTATTTAATTTTAAATAGGCTTTATTTTTTAGAGATAGAAAAATAAGAAAATGCAACATTTTTTACATTATCTTTTAATTTTTTTAGGTTCATAGAAAAATTGAAAAGAAAAGTGCAACACGTATGAATGGTCCTTTAAATATGTATCCATTCACCTACTGAAGGACAGCCTGGTTGTTTCCAACTAGAATAGTACACTAGAATGGTACCGTCATGTAATATATGACCCTGTATCAACAAATCATCACCTAAAGTCCATAGGTTACATTACATAACTTATACTCAAAGCCTGTAGCTCATGCTTAATATTGTACATTCTATGGGTTTTGAAGAATATATTATGACATGTAGCCACCATTAGAGTATCATTCAGAAGAATTTCACTGCCCTAAATACTCTCTGTGCTTTGTCTATTCTAAGTCCTGGAAAACATCCATCTTTTGATCACCTGCATAGTCTTGCATTTTCTAGAAGGCCACTGAGTTGGAATCCCACATCCTCTTCCTGCTTAATCTTTGGCAACTACTCACCTCTTTCTCCATTTCTGTAATTTTATCATTTCAAGAATATTATACAAATGGCATTATACAGTATATAATGTATTGGACTTCATTGGGATGTTTTGTCACTCAACTTACTACTCTGGAGGTTCATCCCGGTTGTTGTGTGAATCAAGAGTTGGTTCCTTTTTACTGGTGAACAGCATTCCATGGCACAGAGGAATAGAGGTACCACAATGTATTTGCCCACTTTCCCACTGCAGGACAGCTGGGTTGCATCCCGTTAGGGGATATTACAAGTAGAGCTACTATACGTCATTCCTCTGTGGAATTTTGTGTGAACACGTAAGTCTTCGCTTCTCTGGGATGAATCCCCAGGAGCTCATTGTTGGACTGTGTGGTAGTTTCATGTTTACTTTATTTAAGAACGGCCATCCTGCTTTCAACAGTGGCTCTCCCATCTTACATCCCCGAAAACAGTGGAGGATCCCCTTCTCCCACATGCTGGCAGTCTTAGGCTGTGACTCATTTTTATTTTAGCCCTCTCATAGGCGTGTAGTGACAGGTCATTGCAGCTTTCATTTTCACTCCCCAATAGCTAGTTTAGATGTTGAATATATAGTATTTAATTTTAAATAGGCTTTATTTTTTAGAGATAGAAAAAATAAGAAAATGCAACATTTTTTACATTATCTTTTAATTTTTTTAGGTTCATAGAAAAATTGAAAAGAAAAGTGCAACACGTATGAATGGTCCTTTAAATATGTATCCATTCACCTACTGAAGGACAGCCTGGTTGTTTCCAACTAGAATAGTACACTAGAATGGTACCGTCATGTAATATATGACCCTGTATCAACAAATCATCACCTAAAGTCCATAGGTTACATTACATAACTTATACTCAAAGCCTGTAGCTCATGCTTAATATTGTACATTCTATGGGTTTTGAAGAATATATTATGACATGTAGCCACCATTAGAGTATCATTCAGAAGAATTTCACTGCCCTAAATACTCTCTGTGCTTTGTCTATTCTAAGTCCTGGAAAACATCCATCTTTTGATCACCTGCATAGTCTTGCATTTTCTAGAAGGCCACTGAGTTGGAATCACACAGTAGGAAGCCTTTTCAGATTGCTTCTTTCATTTGGCAACATGCACTTCAGGTTCCTCCATGTCTGTTCATGGCTTAACAGCTCTTGTTTAAAGCACTAGATAATATTCTATTGTCTGGATATCAGTCAGTCAGTTCAGTCGCTCAGTTGTGACCAACTCTTTGCAACCCCATGGACTGCGGCAGGCCAGACTTCCCCGTCCTTCCCCATCTCTCAGAGCCTGCTCAAACTCATGTCCATTGACTCAATGATGCCATCCAACCATGTCATCCTCTTTTGTTCCATTCTCCTTCTGCCTTCTGTTTTTCCCAGCGTCAATGTCTTTCCCAATGAGTTGTATCTTCGTATCAGGTGGCCAAAGTATTGGAGCTTCAGCTTCAGCTTGAGTTTTTGTAGTGAATATTCTGGATATACCACAGTATTTTGTTTTGTTTTGTTTAGCAGGGTTTGAATATTTCTCTAGCCTCTTTCTTTCTTTCTTTCTTTTTTTAAATTTTGCCCTCTTCTATTGGTCCGTCATTTATTTATTTTCATCCGTCTTAATTCTTTGGCCCCTGTAGACCTCCCATTGCGGTGGCCTCTCTCATTGTAGAGCACCGCCTCTGGGCACATGCGCTCCAGAGCGCTGGCTCATAATTGGACACACCAGTCCAGTCGCTCCACAGCATATGGGATCCTCCCATGCCCGGGATTGAACTGACGCCCCTTGCACTGCAAGGTGGACTCTTTACCCACTGGACCACCAGGGAAGCCCCCACAGTGGTTTTTTTTTTTATCCATTTACTTACTGAAAGGATCCTGGTTGTATCCAATTTGGGGCGATTAGAAAGAAGCTGCTGTAAACATGTATTTTCAGGTATTTTTATGGAATAAGTCTTCAACTCATATGGGAAAATACCAAGGAGCTTGGTTGTTGGGTCATGTACTAATAGTATGCTTAGTCTTGTAAGAAACTGGCAAGCAGTCTTCCAAAATGACTCTCCTTTTACATTCCCAACAGCAGTGAGGGTTCTTGTTGCCAATAGTATGCATTTCCTCCCTTTGTGCTTTGTCTATTCTAAGTCCTGGAAAACATCCATCTTTTGATCACCTGCATAGTCTTGCATTTTCTAGAAGGCCACTGAGTTGGAATCACACAGTAGGAAGCCTTTTCAGATTGCTTCTTTCATTTGGCAACATGCACTTCAGGTTCCTCCATGTCTGTTCATGGCTTAACAGCTCTTGTTTAAAGCACTAGATAATATTCTATTGTCTGGATATCAGTCAGTCAGTTCAGTCGCTCAGTTGTGACCAACTCTTTGCAACCCCATGGACTGCGGCAGGCCAGACTTCCCCGTCCTTCCCCATCTCTCAGAGCCTGCTCAAACTCATGTCCATTGACTCAATGATGCCATCCAACCATGTCATCCTCTTTTGTTCCATTCTCCTTCTGCCTTCTGTTTTTCCCAGCGTCAATGTCTTTCCCAATGAGTTGTATCTTCGTATCAGGTGGCCAAAGTATTGGAGCTTCAGCTTCAGCTTAAGTTTTTCTAATGAATATTCTGGATATACCACAGTATTTTGTTTTGTTTTGTTTAGCAGGGTTTGAATATTTCTCTAGCCTCTTTCTTTCTTTCTTTCTTTTTTTAAATTTTGCCCTCTTCTATTGGTCCGTCATTTATTTATTTTCATCCGTCTTAATTCTTTGGCCCCTGTAGACCTCCCATTGCGGTGGCCTCTCTCATTGTAGAGCACCGCCTCTGGGCACATGCGCTCCAGAGCGCTGGCTCATAATTGGACACACCAGTCCAGTCGCTCCACAGCATATGGGATCCTCCCATGCCCGGGATTGAACTGACGCCCCTTGCACTGCAAGGTGGACTCTTTACCCACTGGACCACCAGGGAAGCCCCCACAGTGGTTTTTTTTTTTATCCATTTACTTACTGAAAGGATCCTGGTTGTATCCAATTTGGGGCGATTAGAAAGAAGCTGCTGTAAACATGTATTTTCAGGTATTTTTATGGAATAAGTCTTCAACTCATATGGGAAAATACCAAGGAGCTTGGTTGTTGGGTCATGTACTAATAGTATGCTTAGTCTTGTAAGAAACTGGCAAGCAGTCTTCCAAAATGACTCTCCCCTTTTACATTCCCAACAGCAGTGAGCGCGGGTTCTTGTTGCTCCACTACTTCACCAGCATCTGATGTTGTCGGCATCCTAGGTGGTGGCCATTCTAATCTGTGTGAAACGGAGAAGGAAATGGAAGCCCTCTCCAGTGTTCTTGCCTGGAGAATCCCCCAGAGGAGCCCGGCGGGCTGCAGTCCACGGGGGCACACAGAGATGGGACTGAAGCGACTAAGCAGCACCAATCTGTGTAAAGAGGTGTGTACAATGAGATATCACCTCACACCTGTCAGAATGGCCATCATCAAAAAATCTGCAGACAATAAATGCTGGAGAGGGTGCGGAGAAAAGGGAACACTCCTGCATTGCTGGTGGGAATGTAGATTGGTACAGCCTTTATAGAAGACAGTATGGAGATTCTTTAAAAAACTAAAAATAGAAGCACCATACGACCCAGCAATCCCACTATTAGGCTTATACCCTGATGAAATCAAATCTGAAAGAAGCACCAGTACCCCAATGTTCACTGTAGCTCTCTATACAATAGCTAGAACATGGAAGCAACCTAGATGCCCATCAACAAACGAATAGATACAAAGGTTCTGGTACATATATGCAATAGAATACTACACAGCTGTAAAGAGAAATGCAGAAGAATCAGCCCTAATGAGGTGGCTGGATCTAGAACGTATCCTAAAAAGTCAAGTCAGTCAGAAAGAGAAGGACAAATACAGTATATTAACACATATATATGGAATCTAGTAGGATTTTGGGTGACTAGAAGACGTATCATAAAAAGTCAAGTCAGTCAAAGGAAGAAAATACTAAAAAAGAATTTAACTGCCCTTGCACTGAAACCCGGACCAGGAAGCCCCAGTGGTTTTTTTTATCCATTTACTTACTGAAAGGATCCTGGTTGTATCCAATTTGGGGCGATTAGAAAGAAGCTGCTGTAAACATGTATTTTCAGGTATTTTTATGGAATAAGTCTTCAACTCATATGGGAAAATACCAAGGAGCTTGGTTGTTGGGTCATGTACTAATAGTATGCTTAGTCTTGTAAGAAACTGGCAAGCAGTCTTCCAAAATGACTCTCCCCTTTTACATTCCCAACAGCAGTGAGCGCGGGTTCTTGTTGCTCCACTACTTCACCAGCATCTGATGTTGTCGGCATCCTAGGTGGTGGCCATTCTAATCTGTGTGAAACGGAGAAGGAAATGGAAGCCCTCTCCAGTGTTCTTGCCTGGAGAATCCCCCAGAGGAGCCCGGCGGGCTGCAGTCCACGGGGTCACACAGAGATGGGACTGAAGCGACTAAGCAGCACCAATCTGTGTAAAGAGGTGTGTACAATGAGATATCACCTCACACCTGTCAGAATGGCCATCATCAAAAAATCTGCAGACAATAAATGCTGGAGAGGGTGCGGAGAAAAGGGAACACTCCTGCATTGCTGGTGGGAATGTAGATTGGTACAGCCTTTATAGAAGACAGTATGGAGATTCTTTAAAAAACTAAAAATAGAAGCACCATACGACCCAGCAATCCCACTATTAGGCTTATACCCTGATGAAATCAAATCTGAAAGAAGCACCAGTACCCCAATGTTCACTGTAGCTCTCTATACAATAGCTAGAACATGGAAGCAACCTAGATGCCCATCAACAAACGAATAGATACAAAGGTTCTGGTACATATATGCAATAGAATACTACACAGCTGTAAAGAGAAATGCAGAAGAATCAGCCCTAATGAGGTGGCTGGATCTAGAACGTATCATAAAAAGTCAAGTCAGTCAGAAAGAGAAGAACAATTACAATATATTAACACATATATATGGAATCTAGTAGGATGGTGATGATGGCACACGCAGTGAAGCGACAGAAAGACAGACATGGACAGTGGACATTGGACATTGTGGGGAAGGAACAGAAGGTGGGAGGCGTAAAGGAAGTAGCATGAAGGCCTGTACTATCATAAGTGAAGAAAATAGCTCTAGTCATTGCTCTGTGAGAAAAGGAGATCCTTCAGGGGTGCTATGTGATGGTTGGGAGGGGTGGGAAGGGGGGGATATACATATGACTAATCTGGGAACATGCATATCTGTAAACAACAAAACTCTGTAAAAGTTAAAAGCAAAATAAAGGTTTAAAAAAAAAAAGTTGGAAAATCTGGTCATACTGGGCAACATTACCCCCTAGACCAACAGGCTAGAGCTGAGTCTAGCTTTAATGGGGACACCTTCACTCCAGTTTATGGCTAGTTACAGTTCACTGATTATATTAGCTACTAAACAGCATGCTTTTGTGTATGCTGCTATAAATTATTTTCACTCTGTTGCCTGCCTCTATAAAACCATTTCTCTTTCAGACTGACCCTAGGTCTTCGGCAGGAAGCAATCTGATTAAAGGTACTTTTCGGGGGGGGGGGGAAGCAAATGGAAAGATCTAGAAATACTGACTCCATATGCACAATCGGCTACTATTGGTGGCAGGTGACCTCTGCCCGTGACCTTGATGAGAACACTCTTGCCCCCAAGCCCAGTGCTACAACTGTCTATCCTCACTGAGGTCCAGTTACCACCCTACCGGCTCTTGTGGAGCCACATAAAGCCCCCAAGTTTGGCTACTGTAAAAGATAAAACCAAAAAAAAAACCCCTCAGAATAGGAACAGGAACATCTCATCCAAAGCATGCATTTTACAAGTGTTTGTTGAGTGCTGGCTGCCAGATTCCCCGACTGGAGAGACCGGTGGGAGGCAGGCATGGAGCGTCTGCTTTGGAAGGCGTGAAAAGATAAGCGTGTACATCATCCCATAAACGCTCAAAGTGGTCAGAGCTGCAGGGGGGACGCACAACAGAATGAGCACCCCATTGCAGGCACGACAGTCCTGCTTCTGTGGGAATGGAGCCCAAACATCCAGGTCCTCCTCTGGTTGGCACATCACTGGGACGCCTGGCCAGCACCTGTTTATACCCATAGCTCTGGGTGAGGACGTGCGCTTTCCTGTCCAGACTTCTTACAGAAGACATATCCAGACTCCATCTGCCTTGTAGTGCATGGAGCTAAGAACAAGTATCAAAAAGGAAAATAAGGGGCTTCCCCGGTGGTCCAGTGGGTAAGGACACCGCCTTGCAGTACAAGGGGCGCTGGTTCAATCCCTGGCCTGGGAAGATCCCACGTGTCACGGGGCGACCGGACTGATGTGTCCAACTACCGAGCTGGAGCTCTGGAGTGCGTGCGCCCGGGGCCGGTGCTCTGCGACAACAGAGGCCACTGCGATGGGAGGCCCACACAGGCCAAGAAACAAAGATAAATAAATGAAAGATCAATAGAAGTGGCCAAAAAAAAAAAGGAAAACAAGGACCGTTCCCTGCATCCAGAATATTCGAATGGGCTCTTTCCATTTGTATCATTGTCCTTTGCGTATTGGAAATTATCGAATTCCACTTTATACCCCAGGGATGAGGGTAAAGTTACAGAATGCATTATTCCAAAAAGGATCATAACAAGAATACACACATGCGTACACGTGCACACCTACACACTTGTGTGTATTTATGTACAAAGAGATCTAACTAACTATCCATCTCTCCACCTAAGTCAATTGACAAGCCACATTGGTTTCATCAGAGCAGGTTACGTATTGGGGCACTGGTTCAGGAGGCCCTGCCCCTCACTAACACCCAGGGACATGTTGGGGTGCGGGTCCCACGGGACTGACCCATCACACCTTCCCTGGTGCTTTTCCAAAGTTACTTCTTTTCTGACAATGGTTCAACTTCCAAAAAAAGGTCAGGCCTCCTAATCTCTCCCTCCGCACAACAGCGAGGCTGCGGCTCTCTGAATGCAGGTGCCGTGACCTTCTCGGGATGAACCGAACTGCGTCATTACAACCGGGGAGGAAAATGCGTGGCGTATTCGGGAGATGAGTAGTTTGAATGGAAAGAAAGACATGAATAATTAATGGGATTAAGAAAAAGGAGCTACCTACATTTATTTTAAGGTCCCTCTGGCAGCTCCTGGGGACTTGAAAATCCTCAAGACTACGGACGCAGCTACGGACGCAGCACTGCTGTGGAAAGTAACACCAGCTTTTCGTGTATTAGTTCAACTCTAAAAGCCTCAAAATAACTAACAACATGTCTGACATTTAGGGTGGAAACTGTGAGGACTGAACCTTCATCTGGCATTTAGATACCGCTATCGAGGGTCCCTTGCCGAGAAACACACAAGAGCCACCGGAGACCTCGGAGAAGCGCCTGCTGTGGAAACGGCAGAGACAAAAGGCAATCCTGATCTCTCTCCAACCAGCGCGGGTCACAGGCGGGCCACTTCCCCTCTGAAGACCTCGTGGACCTCGTCTCCGGTAAGATTTGTTGTGGTTCTGCGGCTCGGTCCCGTCCGGCTCTTTGCGACCGCGTGGACGGCCGCACACCAGGCGTCCCTGGCCTCCGCTCTCTCCCCAGCTCTGCTCAAACTCGTGTCCGTTGAGTCGGAGATGCCATCCAACCATGCCACCCTCTGTCACCCACTTCTCCTGCCCTCAGTCTTATTGGATCATAAGAAGGTTGGGTTCCTCCTAGTTCCAACCTCCCTCTGGCTTTGCCCAGCCACAGGATGGTAGACTAGAGGGTGATTCCAAAATATCCTGGTCCAAAATCCAAGCAACCCGAAAATGTTACTGTACGCGGCAGAAAGGACTTTGCGGATATACTTAAGGATATTAACGTGGGACAATGACTTGGGCCCAAGCTGTCATCTTGAGGGTCCTTACAGGGGGCTGACTACGAGAGATTTAGCACAAATGAGGAGAAAGCCGTGTGGCCCCACAGCCAGAGGACGACGGTGAGGGGGCCACAAGCCCAGAGGCTGGAAGGTGGAAGGAACCCATTCTGGAGCCTCCAGAGGAAGCCAGCCCTGCCGCCTCCTTCACTGTAGCCCCGAAGGCCCGACTCAGAATCTGGCCGCCAGCCTCTAGGGGGACCGGTTCCTGCTGTTTTAAGCCATCGGGTCTGCGGTGCTCAGTTACAGCAGCAACAGGGGGGAGCGCTCATCTTTCAAGGGGATTCGGGGGCGCCAGGTCTCCTGTTCACATGGTCTGCTCCACGTGGTCACGTCACCTGCCTGACTCCCGAGGGCTGTCGAGATGGCAGCCCCTGGAGCCCTCACACATCGCCGCCCATTCCTCCTTCCCTCACTCATCCGCTGTCGTCCGGGGAAGGCCTCTCGCGGGGACTCTGCCACGGCTGGCCGGGGCTGCGGGACTGATGGACACAGCCCTTCCCCACAGCGCTGGTGACAAACAGGTGCAGCGGCCCTGGGCCGGGGGAGGAAGGGACGCAGACGTGGAGGGAGAGAGAGGAAGGGTCTGCCACCGCTGTCACCACTGGGGGCTCCCTGGAGGCCCCAGAGGGTCCTGGGGGCCAGGAGGGGAACAGATGCGAGGTGGCCATATCCCAGGGCATTCACCCTGTCGTGCCCACGGCCACAGTAGGGCAGCAAATCCAACTCCAGGCCCAGACACCGTCTCATTGACTAATTATTACTAATTAACCTCCAGTACTAATTATCTGTGAGTGTTAGCTGCTCAGTTGTGTCTGACAGTTTGCAGCCCCATGGACTGTAGCCGGCCAGGCTCCTCTGTCCACGGGACTCTCCAGGTAATACCAGAGCAGGCTGCCACTCCCTTCTCCAAGAATATTCCTGACAGAGGGATCGAACCTGGGTCTCCTGCATTGTGGGCAGATTCTTTAGCATCTAAGCCATTGGGGAAGTCCCAAGAAGAAAACCCTCAGGTTAAGCTTTCTCAGAATCCTGACTCTTGGTCGTTCCAGTCAGTGTTTTTCAAACTGAGGGTCATGACCCATTATTCTGTTTGAAATCAATGTAAAAGTTCATAACCAGCATTTTCTTTTCTTTTCTTTTCTTTTCTTTTTAAGGCATGGTAGAAGCAATCGGAAATATTAGAGCTTACCGCACACTGTCAGTGGAGATGCTAATTTGCAAAAGTTTAATTTCAGGGAAAAAAAAATGTATGCAGGATCATGATGCAAACTAGATCTGTTACTATGGGTTTGGGATGAAATAATTTGAGAGTCACTGATTTAATGACTTCAAAATGAGATTCACTGCCATAACACTTCCTGGGAAAAGGTGGGTGAGTGATGGTAATAAGTACTTAAATGAAATAACACGTGAGTACAACTGGGCTTGGACTTCCCTGATGGCTCAGGGGTAAAGAATCCACTCACAATGCAGGAGGTGCAAGTCCAATCCGTGAATCAGGAAGATCCCCTGGAGAAGGAAATGGCAGCCCACTCCAGTATTCTTGCCTGGAGAATCCCATGGACAGAGAACCACTCACCGCTGTCCTCTCGCGGGACTCTGCCACGGCTGGCCGGGGCTGCGGGACTGATGGACACAGCCCTTCCCCACAGCGCTGGTGACAAACAGGTGCAGCGGCCCTGGGCCGGGGGAGGAAGGGACGCAGACGTGGAGGGAGAGAGAGGAAGGGTCTGCCACCGCTGTCACCACTGGGGGCTCCCTGGAGGCCCCAGAGGGTCCTGGGGGCCAGGAGGGGAACAGATGCGAGGTGGCCATATCCCAGGGCATTCACCCTGTCGTGCCCACGGCCACAGTAGGGCAGCAAATCCAACTCCAGGCCCAGACACCGTCTCATTGACTAATTATTACTAATTAACCTCCAGTACTAATTATCTGTGAGTGTTAGCTGCTCAGTTGTGTCTGACAGTTTGCAGCCCCATGGACTGTAGCCGGCCAGGCTCCTCTGTCCACGGGACTCTCCAGGTAATACCAGAGCAGGCTGCCACTCCCTTCTCCAAGAATATTCCTGACAGAGGGATCGAACCTGGGTCTCCTGCATTGTGGGCAGATTCTTTAGCATCTAAGCCATTGGGGAAGTCCCAAGAAGAAAACCCTCAGGTTAAGCTTTCTCAGAATCCTGACTCTTGGTCGTTCCAGTCAGTGTTTTTCAAACTGAGGGTCATGACCCATTATTCTGTTTGAAATCAATGTAAAAGTTCATAACCAGCATTTTCTTTTCTTTTCTTTTCTTTTCTTTTTAAGGCATGGTAGAAGCAATCGGAAATATTAGAGCTTACCGCACACTGTCAGTGGAGATGCTAATTTGCAAAAGTTTAATTTCAGGGAAAAAAATGTATGCAGGATCATGATGCAAACTAGATCTGTTACTATGGGTTTGGGATGAAATAATTTGAGAGTCACTGATTTAATGACTTCAAAATGAGATTCACTGCCATAACACTTCCTGGGAAAAGGTGGGTGAGTGATGGTAATAAGTACTTAAATGAAATAACACGTGAGTACAACTGGGCTTGGACTTCCCTGATGGCTCAGGGGTAAAGAATCCACTCACAATGCAGGAGGTGCAAGTCCAATCCGTGAATCAGGAAGATCCCCTGGAGAAGGAAATGGCAGCCCACTCCAGTATTCTTGCCTGGAGAATCCCATGGACAGAGAAACATGTCGGGCTACAGTCCATGGGGTCACAAAAAGCCAGACATAAGTTAGTAACTAAACAACAACAAATAACCAAGCTTACCCAAACACCCAGTGAGTTCACGCCAGGCATCTCGCCGTGTGGACGGCACTGTCCTTGGTGCTCCAAAAGACAGAGTGGCAAGCACGAGCCAGCTCTCAGGACACACTCACTATTGATTCCGGGCAAGAAATGCAGCACAACAGTGAACTGGTGTTTGAAGACTTTCTGGCCCAGAAATTGCAGATGCCTTCGTGGAGAAGACAGTTCTTGAGTTCAAGTTTAAAACCTGAGTTTGTTTCTAATCAAGTGAAATGTGTGAACGGCATTTAGGAAGAGAGGCAGGAAAGCACGGGGCCTCTCCAAGAGCAGGAATTCATCTTGGTTGACGCAGCACCACACGAACAAGGACAGCTAGGGCTTCCGCAGGGGGTGCCCGCGCAGAATCAGCCCGGGACCTCCGTCAGCTCCGACCTTCTTTAACCGTCGGTTGCTTCGCTGCCAGTGGAGTTCGTGTGCCAACCCTCCCACCTCTCTAGTGGCACAGAACGTTGAAAGAGAGAAGAAACTCAAAGATGCATTGAAGAGTATTGCTCAGTCCACTCAGACGTTCCTGGGCTCTGATGGGTGGCCAGGGCTGGTCTGGAATATGTTGATGAATGAAGAGTGCTCAAAGAGAAGCTCACCTGCTCTGCCTCAGAAACTCACAAAGCGTCCCCAGTTAGGAAACTTGGGCTGAGATGCGAAAAAGAAGTTGGAATTTGCAAAGGAGTTCCACAGACGGGAACAGCACGTGTCGGGGTCCAGAGCTGTGAAAGGGATCAGTATGCTCAGGAATGAGGCTGGGGCTCCGGGTGCGTAGATAAGGCTGCCCTGTGCGACTCTGCTCATTAAAGGCAAACCAGGAGCCTCTGCTGGAACGCAGTCCGTGCTGGGCTGACGGGCCTCGGCCGCGGCTCTCCCCGCTCGCACAGCGCGCCACCTGCTGGCCGCCCTGCGTACCTGCACGGCCGGGTCTGTGTCTTTCCAACTTTGCACCAAAATTCTACACCAACCAGAGAAGCCTTTCACCGGCAGGACTCCCGTGGAAGGCAGATGAAAGCAGCTTCCTCATCAGTTCCCCTTGGTCTGGGCTTCAGGACTCTTCTTCCCATCCCCAGTTTTGGCGCCCTAATCAGACTTCAAGCTCTAACACAAATAGTCCTCCCTTCCTGGACCACTCTGGACCATCCTCTTCTCTAGGCTGTGGTGTGCCCCTCTGCCACCTCCTCCAGACAGTCTTCCCAGATCATCCTAGCAGAAAAATCGCTGCCTTTTGTTCTGTCCTTCTCCTGTTCCCACAGTCTGTACTTAATGCATGTCTCCAGCAGGCAGGGCACTTCCCAGGTGCCTTAAGTGGTAAAGAATCCTCCTGCTAAGGTGGGAGAGCCAGGTTCAGTCCCTGGGTCAGGAAGATCCCCTGGAGCAGGAAATGGCAACCCATTCCGGTATTCTTGCCTGGAAAATCCCATGGACAGAAGAGTCTGGCAGGCTATAGCCCGCGGGGTCACACAGAATCAGACAAGGCTGAGCGACTGAGCACCACACAGGCCTGCCAGCAGCTGGCACGGGCATCCCTACCTTTCAATCACGTGCGGTCCTGTCTGCTCAGCCCGTAAATCTCATGGACACAACGTGAGGTCAGGGATCATGCTGGTTGCCCCTTTACAATTCTACATGGCTGAATTAGCAAGTAGGGACCCTCAGGACCATTTCCCGTGCACTAATGAGGGAAATAAATCTCCGGATGAGCAGCCGGAGGGTAAGGGCCAAGAGCTGGGTGTAGAGAAGCCCTCTTCAGGAAGGGTTTTCAGCTGCACAGAGTAGACAGCTCAGCCTCCCACTCCAGCTCCTCGCCTCAGATGCTCCACGGGGAGGAAGGCTGCCAGGGCCTGGTCAGAGACCAGGCGGAGAAGCAGAATCCTGCGGCTTCCATTTGCATTAAAGGCAAACCAGGAGCCTCTGCTGGAACGCAGTCCGTGCTGGGCTGACGGGCCTCGGCCGCGGCTCTCCCCGCTCGCACAGCGCGCCACCTGCTGGCCGCCCTGCGTACCTGCACGGCCGGGTCTGTGTCTTTCCAACTTTGCACCAAAATTCTACACCAACCAGAGAAGCCTTTCACCGGCAGGACTCCCGTGGAAGGCAGATGAAAGCAGCTTCCTCATCAGTTCCCCTTGGTCTGGGCTTCAGGACTCTTCTTCCCATCCCCAGTTTTGGCGCCCTAATCAGACTTCAAGCTCTAACACAAATAGTCCTCCCTTCCTGGACCACTCTGGACCATCCTCTTCTCTAGGCTGTGGTGTGCCCCTCTGCCACCTCCTCCAGACAGTCTTCCCAGATCATCCTAGCAGAAAAATCGCTGCCTTTTGTTCTGTCCTTCTCCTGTTCCCACAGTCTGTACTTAATGCATGTCTCCAGCAGGCAGGGCACTTCCCAGGTGCCTTAAGTGGTAAAGAATCCTCCTGCTAAGGTGGGAGAGCCAGGTTCAGTCCCTGGGTCAGGAAGATCCCCTGGAGCAGGAAATGGCAACCCATTCCGGTATTCTTGCCTGGAAAATCCCATGGACAGAAGAGTCTGGCAGGCTATAGCCGCGGGTCACACAGAATCAGACAAGGCTGAGCGACTGAGCACCACACAGGCCTGCCAGCAGCTGGCACGGGCATCCCTACCTTTCAATCACGTGCGGTCCTGTCTGCTCAGCCCGTAAATCTCATGGACACAACGTGAGGTCAGGGATCATGCTGGTTGCCCCTTTACAATTCTACATGGCTGAATTAGCAAGTAGGGACCCTCAGGACCATTTCCCGTGCACTAATGAGGGAAATAAATCTCCGGATGAGCAGCCGGAGGGTAAGGGCCAAGAGCTGGGTGTAGAGAAGCCCTCTTCAGGAAGGGTTTTCAGCTGCACAGAGTAGACAGCTCAGCCTCCCACTCCAGCTCCTCGCCTCAGATGCTCCACGGGGAGGAAGGCTGCCAGGGCCTGGTCAGAGACCAGGCGGAGAAGCAGAATCCTGCGGCTTCCATTTGCATCAAGGAGGAGAGGCCTGGTAGTGTCTCCTCTCTCTAGACGAGAGGCTGGACACAGGCCGGGGAGTATGAAGACGTGAAGCGCCTAAGAGAAAGGGGCATCGCAGACAGGAAAGGGGATTGAAAATTTAAATGAAGAATGCAAGGAGCCTTGGGAAGAGGAACTGGGAAAGGCAGCCTGGAGGTGCAGTGGGTCCAGCGCCTCCCGGAGCCCATCCCCGCCTGGGGCGCAGAGCTTCAGACCCCGCTCTCCCAGACACCCGCTGCCCAGGCAGTCCACTCCCCACGTCACATCTGGGCATCTGGGAGAAGGCATCCGGGAGAAGGTGGGATGGCAGCCAGCTGGGCTCCAGGAAAAGGAGCCCGGGAGAAGAGTCTGGAGGGATGGGGGCCTACCTGCTGCATCAGGAGCAGAAGTGGGTGCCGTGGGAAGACCAGAGCCTTCCAGAGCATTCCTGGACCCAATGTGTCTCCTCACAATTCATATTTTGAAGTCCTGATGCCCAATGAGGTGGTGTTCAGGGGTGGGGCCTTTAAGAGGTTATTATGGGAGTGCAGCCCTCATGAACTGGGCTGGTGCCCTGTATAAGAAGGGCCACTGGAGAGAAGGGCTGTCTTTCCTCATCATGTGAGAAGGCAGCCGTCTGTAAGAGAGCGTCCACAGGTGCCCGGTCAGCTGGCTCTTGAGCTGAGCCCTCCCAGCCTCCAGACCTGTGAGAAATACACGCTTGTTCTTTAAGCCACCCAGATACTCGTTACAGCAGCTCAAACTGATGAGGACGCAGACAGAGCTGGTGTCCCTTACCACGTGTCGCTGCCCTGCCCTCCACAGGTAAGGCCTGTGGTCTGAGCAGGGCTGCAGCGTAATCAGTGATCAATGGGTGCTGAAGAAAGATCTATTTAATATCAACTTAGAACTTAGAACCCAGATATGAGAGCTAGAAGACCTGTTAAAAAGAAACCACAATTAAAAATCATTCCTAAAAGATTCTGAACAAGAATGTGTGTGTGTGTGTGTGTGTATACATATATATATATGTATATAACTGAGTCACTTTGCTGTATCCCTGAAGCTAACACAATATTATAAACCAACTATATTCTAAGGTAAAATATAAATTAAATTTAAGAAGAAAATAAAATAGAAAAAAAAATTCTGATCCTGAGCATGTCCTTTGTGCCAGGCTGGGTTCTAAGTGCTTTGATGCTGTGACCCATGTGCACCCACCGTGATGTGTGGTCTATGAGCTGAGCTGTGTCCCCTTAATATTCATAGGCTGAAGCCCCAAACCCCTTGCCTCAGAACGTGACCTTATTTGGAAGCAAGGTCTTTGCAGATGTAATTAGTTAAGAGGAGGCCTCGGTGGAATGGAGAGGCCCTCCAGTGAGTCGGGAGCCCTTATTAAAAAGGGGACACTGGGGCCCAGACGTGCACACGGGGAGAGCGCGGTGTGAAAATGAGGGAGACAGGAACGCAGCCGTTGAGTCAGCCAAAAAGCTCACAGGAAAACTCGGAAGAACTTGTTGGCCAACCCGATACAAGCCAAGGAACACCCGCGAGCCTCCTGAGGCGAGGAGCGCGGCCTGGAACAGACGGTCTGTCGGGGTCCCTCAAAGGAGCCCACCCTGGCGACCCCACGGCTGCAGACGTCTGGCCTCCAGAACTGAGACGACCCTTTTCTGTCACGGAAGCATCCCGTGTGTGAGCCTCTGTCCCGGAAGTCATCGCAAATGGATCGAGTCGGCCTGCCTGTCGCCATCCCACTGTGGAAGGAGGAAGTGGAGAGCCCGAGGGCGCGTGCCCCCAGGTCACACAGAACCAGGAGGCGGGGGTCCTGGGGTTGGTGCCGTGGCCTCCTTCTTGAGCCCACAGCCCCACCTCCACGTGAACCCACCTGTCGTAGGAAGTCCCGTGGGCTGGAGCCAGGCCAGCAGCGGGGAGAGGGGAAAGGGGGCACTCAGGCGAGCGCTGTGCCCGGGAGGACACCCAGGACCCCTGCTCCCGGGAGCGGATGACCGGGAAGCAGGTGCTCAAAGGGGTGCCTTGATTGTGAAGGGTGGTTAAATCCAGATATTACTGTAATTAAAGACTGATTGGGGCAATCGCAGGTTTAATATCTGTCTTCCCTGCTATGGGAAGCTCATAAGGTCGGGGGCAGTGGTGTGCCCACCCACCGGTGTGTCTGAGCCCATTGCCAGCAGAGCATGGTGGGTGAATACTGCTAAAAATTTGTTGCCCCTACCTACCCGTAAGCCCCAGGAAAAGGCGGGCTGGGGTAGTGGAGGATCTCATTTAAACATGCTTCTCTTCTCGAAGGAAGTGCAGGCTGGGATCAGCCCCCTCTTCAGTGCACAACGGCCGCTGCGTCAGTCACGGAACAACCTGTGACTGTGTAGGAAACACGCACTAACCAAGGGCACTTATGAGCAAGACACTGACCCTCATCAAACACTCACCACCTCTTTGCAAGGAGCCTGTAAACGGAATTTCTCCTGTCACGAATTCTTCAGGTGGTAAACTTAGAAAAAATCATCAGGACCAGCACACGCTGGCAGCCACTAGACTGGCACAGAAAGCCACATCGACGCCGTTCTCAGCACCTGGACCTTGATGAGCAGAAAGAAAGAAGGGTCTATCACTTACCCAGCAAGGGGCAAGGGGCTTCATAAAGTGGAGACTGACTGGCCCTCAGCATCAATTCTCCTCCTTCTGCCATGAATAATGAATGTTCAGTGGGTCCCATGGCCATCTGGATACATACATTTCCCAGGCTTCCCTGCCGCTGGGTGTGGCCATGTGATTCCGTTCTGACCAATAGGATGTCAGCAGAAAAGTATGAAAGGGCCAGGGTGTCTTCCTCAAAGGGTGATTCGTCCGTGTTTGCAGCTTTGCTTTCTCAGACCTTTCTTCAGCCTTCTGCTGGAACAGGGATGTGGATGCAGTCACAGGCAACCAAGAGGACAAGGACAAACTTGAGGAATGGTGGAGAAGGGAACAGAAAGAAAGCAGACCCTGAGAACCCTACAGAGAGGCGCGTCCAGGCCAGCCTAGGCTACGCAGCTATAGATGCTCAGGCAAGAGAACACCTGCTGCCTGCTGGAGCGCAGCCGTTTGGGTCCCCGCCACTCATCGCAAGCCGACTATGACTGCGGCCACGAAACGAGGCCGAACACAAACCCCAGCCTATGAATGAAGGATCTAAGGCCAAGAGAGCACTCCCTCAGCGTCTCCCGCCTACACGATGAGACCTCGGCGCTGCCCGCCTCAGAGCCTCTGTCCTGTCTCCTCCGTCGGTGCTGCCGCGGCGCCTGGGCGTGTCCCGGACACCACGAGCACCGTGAGGGTGAGCGGCTTGAGCGGTGTCCTGACGTGGTTCAGGAAGCAGGTCAGGAAGGCCTCAGGTTGGTTTACGCAGGCCAGATGGCTGAGCTCCAACCCAGAGGCAAGGCGGGACTGCTTCCAGCGGCCGGGAGCCTCACGGAGGCAGGTTTATGGTCAGAAAAGTAAAGCAGGCTCTGTGGAAGCCACTTCCAGCCAGGCACACCCGGCCCTTCCTCCTACCACAGACGGCGTGCGAACACTACTGCTGCTGTGCCCTCGCGTGCCCGGCCCAGGAGCGGCCGCCCGTCCCGGCCCCCCTGTCCTGCACACGCTGCGTTCCTCACAACGTTCTCTTCTCGGTGGGCAGGCCGGCTCAGTGGCCTCCTGCGGGGCAATGGAGAGAAGCAGAGCCTCTTAAAAACAACGCCCGGTGGGCTGTAGCCCTCAGGGTCACAGAGAGCTGGCTATGACTGAAGCAACTTAGCCCGTATGCACACGTTTATTTATTCATCATGTATTTGCCTGCATCCGGTCTCAGTTGTTGCATGTGGGGTCTTTCCCTGCAGGGCACAGGCACCAGAGCACACGGGCTCCGCAGGTTTGCAACTCTCGGGCACTCTGCACGTGCCTCATGAGCACAGCAGTTGCCACATTTGGGCTTTTTTGCCCCAAGACATTTGGGATCTCAGTTCCCCAACAGGAACGGAGCCTACATCCCTGGCACTGTAAGACAGATTCTTAACCACTGGACCATCAGGATAGTCCCAAGCAGAGGTTCTGGTCAGGAGGCGGGGCTAAATCAGAGGTTTCCAGGAGGCAAGGATGCACCAGAGTCATGGCAAGTGCAATGCACAAGGTTTTCTGTAAAATTTGGGTTTTTTTAAGAGACAAATCCAAAGGTCATATCAGGAGAGTTAGGGAGAAGAAAAACCTTCTGAAGGTCCCCCAGAAGGAGTTTCAAACACTGCTACCTTTGGAAAGTCTTCTTATGGTGTTAGGCATTCCTAAAAGGGAAGAAAGCTTTGTTTTCTGTTTGTTCAATGTCATATTTTCTGTTTGTGGTTTTAGTTGGTTAGTGGATGCGTTTTTTTCTTATTTCTAGTGCTATTAAAATCTCATCATTGCACTAATCAGCATGCATGGCCTTTTAGGCTCGCGAGTCACAAATCTAAGCATTTTCAAGGTCCAGACCTATTTCTGGAGGAGGAGGCAGGAGCCTGGAGCAACCACTCGGCTCTTCTCACACCCCTGGCAGACATTGCTAATCGATCCCTGAAGCCTTCCTCAGGGCTTATAATGGAGCCTCACATCTCTGAGCACAACGCTAGGCTACCCTGCCAATCAAGAGGCATTGCCTTCTTATCTGGAGAAACTTCTTCATGCCTGCTGGTTGCAGACAGGGAGCATGGGTCACCTCGATTCTACATTTCCAACATTCAGCATGAGACCTTGCATACAGTCACTCCTTGGGACACATACGAGAAAGAGAGGGGCCAAAAGAGCCAAGAAGCGCCAGGAAGGTAGTTGGGAGGCAGGGGACGCAATGGATGGTGAGAGGGTGTCTCTTATCCAGACAGAGGAGCCAGTAAGGTCATCAGGTTACAGAGCTCTCAGTGGGCCGTGTGACAGAGGTTGGATCTCATCCCTGACTGGCCTCAGAGCCCAGCCCTCTCTTCAATTCCCGTTCCTGCGTTTGGCCCCTCAATGTCGGCCCCCTGCCCCAGGCCCGGGGAAACTTCTTGTATGCTGGGGTTTTGCAGATGCACAGCTGCTGAGGTGGAAAGGGCACTAACTCAGGAGCCGGACGAAGGGCCTCCTGTCCCAGCACAACCCCTACCTGCTGAGCGGGAAGTACCCCGGCACGACCCTCAGATCTGCTCCCTTTGTCAACTGCGAGAGCCTTGGGCCAAAATGCAGTCACCCATCCGTCCTTCTGTCCTCAAATCTTGAGGGGTCTGCTGTCCCCCCTTCAGTGGCACTGGAGTGGGCTTCTGCCCTCTCACTTAGGTTCCTGCCTCAACAGCACCTCTCTTGAGAAGTCTTTCCTGGGTATCCCAGCCCACGGAGGGCATCTTCCTACCTCAGAAGCCCCTCAGCCCTGATGACCTGCCCCATAAGTGGGCCTGAGCCTATATTTAGCTTCTGTTGGTGGTGAGCCACCACCCATGGGTGTGCTCACCTTCTCCAAATTTTGGCTGTGCGTGCATTTATCTCCTCGGTGTCTCGATGGCCTTTTAGGCTCATGAGTCACAAATCTAAGCATTTTCAAGGTCCAGACCTATTTCTGGAGGAGGAGGCAGGAGCCTGGAGCAACCACTCGGCTCTTCTCACACCCCTGGCAGACATTGCTAATCGATCCCTGAAGCCTTCCTCAGGGCTTATAATGGAGCCTCACATCTCTGAGCACAACGCTAGGCTACCCTGCCAATCAAGAGGCATTGCCTTCTTATCTGGAGAAACTTCTTCATGCCTGCTGGTTGCAGACAGGGAGCATGGGTCACCTCGATTCTACATTTCCAACATTCAGCATGAGACCTTGCATACAGTCACTCCTTGGGACACATACGAGAAAGAGAGGGGCCAAAAGAGCCAAGAAGCGCCAGGAAGGTAGTTGGGAGGCAGGGGACGCAATGGATGGTGAGAGGGTGTCTCTTATCCAGACAGAGGAGCCAGTAAGGTCATCAGGTTACAGAGCTCTCAGTGGGCCGTGTGACAGAGGTTGGATCTCATCCCTGACTGGCCTCAGAGCCCAGCCCTCTCTTCAATTCCCGTTCCTGCGTTTGGCCCCTCAATGTCGGCCCCCTGCCCCAGGCCCGGGGAAGCTTCTTGTATGCTGGGGTTTTGCAGATGCACAGCTGCTGAGGTGGAAAGGGCACTAACTCAGGAGCCGGACGAAGGGCCTCCTGTCCCAGCACAACCCCTACCTGCTGAGCGGGAAGTACCCCGGCACGACCCTCAGATCTGCTCCCTTTGTCAACTGCGAGAGCCTTGGGCCAAAATGCAGTCACCCATCCGTCCTTCTGTCCTCAAATCTTGAGGGGTCTGCTGTCCCCCCTTCAGTGGCACTGGAGTGGGCTTCTGCCCTCTCACTTAGGTTCCTGCCTCAACAGCACCTCTCTTGAGAAGTCTTTCCTGGGTATCCCAGCCCACGGAGGGCATCTTCCTACCTCAGAAGCCCCTCAGCCCTGATGACCTGCCCCATAAGTGGGCCTGAGCCTATATTTAGCTTCTGTTGGTGGTGAGCCACCACCCATGGGTGTGCTCACCTTCTCCAAGTTAGATTTCTTGAGAGCTGAGAATGCGTGCATTTATCTCCTCGGTGTCTCTCACAGGAATAAAAGCAAAGCGAAAGAGGACAGCAACAATGATGATTGATGGTGGTGACGATGGTGACGTCATGATGCATGACACCCTTCACCAAGCTGCTCCTGGTCCTGATAACAGCCCTGAGGAGTGCTATCTTTCTGAATTTTCAATGTGAAAGTTTAGACACAAAGAGTTTATAGGATTTGCCCAAGGGACACCAGGAGAGAAGTTTGGCATCTGAGGGCCTCTGGCCCAGACTCATGTCTATAGCCGTTAAGAGCTAACTGCTACAGCCTGCAAAGCTTGGCGAAGTGCTGTCTTGCATGTCCACACACATGGTTGTTCACACACCTTCAGCTGGGGACACCTCTGTCCAGTTCATCTCTTTATTCCCGGTGCCTGGCTTAATATTCAATATATGACTTTATGAATGAATGGAGATGCTCCAAAAGAAAGGTCATCCCCCAGGCCTTGCCAGCCATCCACAGATTGAGTACTGCTTATCCACCCTTGGTCCCAGGCCCCCACCACCAAGCACATCACGTACCTATAAGCCACTAGAACATGCTAAGGAAGAGCCACTCAAGGTAAAGTATCTACTCAGATGGCATTTACCTAGCAGCCTCTCCAGGCCTGCCTAAGCCGCTCATCCTTCACATTTCCATTTAGCACAGTTTAGAACTTCTCAATAAACTTTTGGGCAGCTAACTGATTTACGTGTCTGATGGCCCAGAACGCACACTTACATGGCTTCTAGCGAGAATCCCCAAATTCTTCAGCTACTCCCTGTTCAATCATTCCACTTCTTGGTGGAACCGGAGAATCAGACAAGATTCAAACCTGAGGCCTCCACCTGCAGAGCCACTGACCGTGCTGGTTCCGTCCAGACCTTTTGAAGAGCCTCCCAAAGCACCAGGGCTATACAGCACCCGGGGCCTCGTTCAGACGCTGACCCTGACTCGGCTGTCTAGACTGGGGACAGCCTGCCGTGCCAGCCAGCTCCCAGGCGAGACGGCGGCGGCCGGCCCCGGCATTTCAGAGGCAGTTCCTGACCCTTCCCCTAGCTTCAGCGAACTCCTCCTCCCCACTCCCAAGTCCGTCCTCCACCCCGCCAGGAGTCAAGCACACCTCCTCCCAGGAATCAAAGCTGGTCTCATCACTTTCCTACTGGCACCTTGCGGGATCCGGTCCACACGCCTCGACCGGACTCTGGTCACAGCAGTCTTCATGGAGCTCAGCTGTGTCTCTGTCCCTCGTCCCTTCCCGCACCCCATCACACCGCCGAGTCTCGCCAGCACACCCAGGGTGCTTCCGCCTCCTTCTTGCAGCACGGTTATCTTGATCCTCCAGCAAGCCTTCCCCGCCCTCCCTTTTCTTCTTCCACTACTCCTCAAGCCTATGGAAAGCTCCGCCTTCAGACACCATGACACTCTCGGTGCAATTTCACTGGAGAACAGGTGCGATGATCCAGGTGGGTGTCCCCATCAGACCAAGTTATTTGGGAGTCAGGGACCAATTGCATCTTGTGAATCTCCACATCCTCCATGACTCAACTAATTATTATGATATTAATAGGATGAACAGATGAGACCTCCTTGAAGAATTCTTTGACACCTGAAGGAGGACAGTTAATAGAATGCCAGAAGGAAGAAGTTCCTGGGCTTCCCTAGGGGTCCAGTGCGTAAAGAGTCCACCTTGCAGTGCAAGGGGCACCAGTTCCATCCCTGGCCCAGGAAGATCCCACGTGCCGTGGAGTGGCTGGACCGGTGTGTCCAATTGCGAGCCAGCGCTCTGGAGCACATATGCCCAGAGTCAGTGCTTTGCAACAAGAGAGGCCACTGCAATGGGAGGCCCACACAGGCCAAAGAATAAAGACAGATGAAAATAAAATACATTAAAAACCAGTAAAAGAGGCCAAAATTTTAAAAACATTTATAAAAAGAAGCAGCTCCTTTTCTGTTAATACAAATCATTGCTACGTGTATAAACTAACTTTTCAAGGCTAATAAGATGTTTGCTTACATTAATATATCTGACTGTGTCATTTACTTTGCAAAGTTCAGGTAAAAAGTTTAAATACTGACTGGCATTAAATAACTTTTAAGGGTGGATGGAGCAAATTAAATGTACTTAATTCATAACTTGCCCAGAGGATAATGCTCATTGAAGGGGCTGCAGCACAATTTTTATTCTTGCCTGGATACATTTCTTTCTAAAGAATGGTTTATTCAGAAATTATAATGGAAATCACTAGGACTATTGCACTAGAGATAAGTAGATTGACAGAAACTTTCACACAGCATTAAGAATAAAAATCACCACCACAAATACTAACAGTTACTCAGCACGAGGCATAAGGCACACTCTTTACACCTGTGATTTCACATGATATTCACAGTAACCCTGGGAGATTGTCTCCACTATTCCCTTTGAATCAACAGGAGCACAGAGGCTCAGAGGGACTGAGCGATTCATCAGTGGAAGCCTTGGTGTCGGAGACTGCTGTCTGCACTCATAGTCTCTAAGCAAGACTGCCTCTTTCACATGTTGACTGCGGTCAGCTGTGGTTCAAAGACAAGGATGGCAAGTGGCCCCATGGCACGAGACAAAGAAAGTGGAACAGAACCTCCGTTCTCTGAGCTGCCCACTTAAGACCAATGAAACGCCCAGGATGGCCATGTTAGTGGGAGAGACACACAGCAGACTTATCCTTGATGGGATAAATCCACTTGTCATGAGGATTAGACGGTGAACGAATCTAGGCAGAAATGCAGTGTCTGGGCGTACGTGGGACAAATGACAATGGCCTGGAGTTACACCAAACAAGTGTTACATGAGACCAGCGTCTAGTGTGGGTCAAGGTGGTGAGAATGACCAGGAAGGAGAGAGGTGAACGCCTAAGAGAGCCAGTGTGGATCAGCTCTTAGCTCGTGCCTCCCGCACAGCATGGCATTCATTCCCCAAGGTGTCCTTCTGACATCCTGGTGGGTGCCACCACGTTACAGATGCAAAAATGGAGACGCGCGGAGATTCGGGAGTTGCTGCCTAGGTGGCAGGGCAGTCTTTTTAAAAGACTGATTTACTGGGGGCGGCACTGGAACTGCGGGGCTGCACTTGCGCTGTCTCTAGCGGCAGTGAGCAGGGACTATTCTCAACTTGTGGCACGTGGGCTTCGGGCACTTGGGTTTCAGTAGCTGTGGCACACAGGACTAGTTACCCGGCATGTGGGATCTTCCTGGACCAGGGATCGAACCCATGTTCCCCGCCCTGGCAGCCAGAATCTTAAGCACTGGACCATCGCCCAGGACAGTCTTCTGAACTCAGGTCTGTCCTGTGTTTTGGGTGCACGTGTGTGGAATACGCTCACCTCCCCTAACCCCAGTCCCCTCAATGCTGCCATTCTTAGCAGATTTTTTTTAAGTTATCAAAGTCACTTGCCAGTAGACTCAGCCTAAGGCTGTGGCACGCACCCTCAACAGAGGAAAGAGACTGGAAATTTCAGGAAATCATGGGAAAATTAGTAACGTGAGAGCGCTGAGACTCATGGAAAGGCAGAAGAGTAAGAAAAAAATTTTCATTTTATTATTAGAAACTTGAAGAGATGAAAATATGACTTTTTCTGCCTCCCCTGCTTCTAAAACATGACAGAAGTGTTTCATATTGCTACACACTATATTAGGAAAAGTACCTCCAAAGTGGGGGCCGCCTCCTGGGAGCTCACAGTGTCAATCTCCTTTTTCATTCTTTGGCAAGAAGAAAAGAGATGCTGTGTGAGGACAGAAGTGTCCATATGGTTTTGATCTGGGCTGGACTCTGGCCAAAAAAGCTGTAACCCAGCCTGTCCCTCAAACCACGTCTGCTCCCCGCTCAGAGACGCCCACTCCCAGCTCGCCACCAGGCCTTCCCCAGACAGCTGCCGTCCTGCGGGCAGACACTCAGGTGCTGTCATGTCTGATTCTTTGCAGCCCCGTGGACTAGGGTTTGTCAGGCTCCTCTGTCCATGGGATTTCCCCAACAAGCATACTGGGGTGGGTTGCCATTTCCTCCTCCAAGGAATCTTCCCAACCCAGGGATTGAACCCGCACCTCCCGTGTCTCTTGAATGGGCAAGTGGATTCTTCACCACTAGCGCCACCTGAGAAGCCTGAACAAATGCTGAAGAGAATCCTCAGGTCAAAGACCCCAGAGCTCGAGTCCCAAACCTGAGGAGACCACAGGGGGCCAGGAAGTGACTTCCACTCACTCTTACTTCTGTGAGCCTTAACTTTCCGTTCTTTGAAATGGGAAGACTTCTGCTCCTCCATGGAGTTTTGTGGGGAGCGAACACACTGTACAGTGTCCTAACTAGGCATTAGTGGTCATTGGCGGCCCAGCAGTAAAGAATCTGCCGGCTCAGCGGACACATAGGTTTTATCCCTGGGTCAGGAAGATCCCCTGGAGAAGGAAATGGCAACCCATTCGAGTATTCTTGCCTGGGAAACCCCACGGTCAGAGGAGCGTGGAGGGCTACAGTCTATAGGATGACAGAAGAGTTGGACACAACTAAGCACCTGGGCATGCAACAGCACAGTTTTCATTAATATTAAGCAGCACTAGCCAGGCACTTAATAAAAGAGTCATATGCGTATGACTGTCCTCCCCGACAATAATGTTAATGAGGAAAGGTCATTCACTGATGGCCGCCTTCAGGTGCACGAGGCTTGGCGGTCCTCTCTCCTCTCAGCTCTATGGGAGTGGCGGCCACGGTCAGAGGACAGCGTGTCTACAGGGGCAGTGGTCACCCTGGAGAGCAGCAGTGCCCACCTCGCTGCCGCTCTGACCCTGGAGCAGGCCAAGGGCAGAGACTTCCTTACCCAAGAAGCCGAGGCAACTTCAGCAGGCAGCGAGAGCCGGCCCAGGGCCCAGCCGGTGCTGCGTCCCGAGCGCCTCTTCCACCGTGACAGACGCGGTGCAGCGCGCTCTGCGCCAGAGCCAGGGAGACAAGGGAGGGCTGAACGTCAGCCTGCGCCCCGCTGGGCAAGCCTGGTCCCTGGCCAGAGGAAGAACGCACGCCTTCCGAAGCTGCACGCAGGCGTGGAGCGGCCAGTGGAGCTCCTAAGACCAACCTTGGGTCATAAAGACTCCTTCCTTCTTCTCCTCCTTCCATCAACCCTTTCCAGCTCTCCCCTATCTGCTTGTGCACTAATTCCTGCTTCCAGGGGCCAGGATCTGATTGGGGGACAGACATGGAGGTGAATGTCCACAGAACGGGGCCAGCCGGCCAGGAAAGCGGCTCATGATCAGAGAGCAGGAGCAACCGCCCGCAGGGGTGAAGGACTGACCCCAGATCGCATGACTCACAGGCGCCAGGCAGAGCCCACGGGAGAATCCTCACAAAAAGGCTAGAAGGTGCAGCCACATAGAGAGGGCGTGGGCACAGGGGCACAGGTGGGAGGCAGGGAGTTAAAGGCATGCTAGGGAAGCGTGAAGTGGAAGTGACCGTTGGGAGGAAGAAGCTTGTGTGTGTGTGCGTGTGTACATGTACCTACATTTGTGTGTGTTTACATCAGAGAGAAGCACGTAGGGGCTGGGTGCACTCAGTATAAGACATCGAGATGGTCACCTCGTAGACCATCTTGAACTCTGGTGGCAGTCTTGTAAGGTGACCTGCGTTAATCCTATCTGGCAGATGAGGAACATGGACTCATAGAGATGAACCCCAAGCAGCCCCAGCTGACATACACAGAGCCCATGCTGTCCACAGGGCAGCACAGCAGAGGGAGAGCTGTCCTTGACCACTGGGGACACGGCCCTTCCCAGCCCCCTCTTCACCTTCCCCCGTGGCAGCGCGGGGTTCAAGGCAGCAGCCCGGGCCCAGCAGCTCTGGCCCTGCCCACACGGCCAGGGCCCCACAGGCCATGCGCAGAGGAGGTCAAGGTGTCTGGCTGGCGTGGACCCAACGCTGCCATGAGCGCAGCGTCCAGGACGCATTTGGGGAATGGTCTAGTCTTCTCAGCCCAGGAACGTGGGGCCTCCCAGTTATATTAATTAGACAAATCTAATCACGAAGCGAACCGACTCAGGCGATGAGCTCGGCACTCAGCCGCAGGTTCCTGGTGACTGTCGGAAAATCCAATTAAGATAAAGCTGAGCCAACCATACTTCAGAAGGATAACTGGGGACGGGGGCAGGATCTAAGCAGAAGCTAAGAAACGAAATCATATCTTAATATCCATCAACTCAGCCTCCTCTTAAGCAATACCTCCTGGGCTGGAGAGAGGCCAGGAGGAATCTGTAGGAGAATTAAATGGAAAGTCAGCATCGCCTGCTCCCCTTTCTGCCATTTTCCTGAGATCCTTGTCGGGAGACATGTGAGGGCACAGGAAATGTGGACGCACGGGCCTGCGTGTCATCTAGGACGGGCTGGACGGCCGTGGGGGCCGGCGTCAGGTCTGGGCGGAACGTCACTAGCGAGCCACTCAGCCTTTGGCACTGCGCTCACTGAGCCTTAATAAAAGGGAATGCTAGAAATGGACGAAAGCCACCTCATAGGGCAGCTACAGAGACCCAGGGAGATAGATCATGGTTATACAGGAATTTGGGAAAGTAAAATCTTCAGTCAAGCTGGTCACAATGAGTTTGAGTTTTGCATAATTAAACAGCAGACAGAAAATACCGGTGAGGATGCTCAGGGGGGAAACGTGTCCGTCGCTCAGTCCTGTCGGAGTCTTTGCGACCCCACGGACTGCAGGCCCCAGACTCCTCTGTCCGTAGAGCTCTCCAGGCAGGAGTATTGGAGCAGGTAACCATGCCCTCCTCCGGGGAATCTTCCCCACCCAGGGGCCGAGCTCAGGTCGCCTGAATTGCAGACAGGTCCTTTACCATCTGCCCAAAGAAGGAAGATTCTTCCCCTTCTTGGCGAAGCCCCAAGAAGAAAGGGCAAGGCTGTATTCTTTCTTTCCTTCTTTCATCTGTCCACTACAAATGCATTGAGCCTCTGTAAGCTCCAGGTCATAGGAGCAAATAGAAAACAGTGCCTAACCCAGAGAGAATCTTTTATAAACAGGCCGGGGAAGAAGGTGTTGTGTATGGCTTTTCCCCCCATTATATCCCAGTAATACTTAACAGTAGTGAATACT
This sequence comes from Tragulus kanchil, assembly GCA_022376925.1. Lineage (NCBI taxonomy): Eukaryota > Metazoa > Chordata > Mammalia > Artiodactyla > Tragulidae > Tragulus > Tragulus kanchil. Next base: position 120,286,485 of record JAIOJX010000026.1, read on the forward strand.
TAGAGTACGTACTCAATAAATACTTGCTGATTAAATGAATGAACTACCAGTTTTGTAAGGTCTCCAGACAAGTGACCTTTCAATAAAGTATCATGCAAGTTAGGGGAGTGATAAAGGGGCCTGGGAGTCCAGGAAGGGCATCTCACCCGCTGGGGCGGGGAAGGGCCAGCTTCGGGAGGGGCTCCAGGAGGCGAGTGCGGGGAGGGAGAAGTTGGGGAAAACAGACCCAAGCAAGGCTGGTGGGCACTCTGGGGCCCACCATCCACCTTAAGGAAGGAGGGTCCGAGGAAGGGACGTCAGACGGTGGCCTTACAAAGAGCCTCTGCACCTGTTCGGTCAGCTCAGCGAGCAGCCGGCAGCAAGGGAAGCTGGACACGTGTGCTTTGGTCCAGCCAGAAGAGCGGGCTTCGCCCGGGAGCCGACACTCAAGTGGAGCGCTCGGGAGGGCACGGCGGGAGCGGCGGGGCAAGGACGCGAGAAAGGCCGCACCTGCGACTTCGTGCGACAGAGGCCGGACCCCGGCGGGGCCGGGGGAGGGGAGGGCGCATGCGCCGCGCTCGTAGAATCCCAGGCGCTGAAACTGACAAAGGCGAGCGCCCCGCGTGCCCGCGTGCCCGAGGCTGCGGGGAGGGGCCGGCGGAGCGCCTGGCAGAGAGCCACGCCCCGACAGAGCCGGCCCTCGGACGCCAGAACCAAGCAGCCGTGGCCGGGAAAGCTAACTATTTCCGAGAAAATGTGAAGCAAGGGGAAAAGTCCATCCAGGCAAACTGGTGTCTGCTTGGAGACGCCTGTGGTTCCGATCGCTGGGTACTTGATGAGAATGTCCTTTGCCCTTTCTCTCTCTCTCCCCGAAGGACAGTAAATCTTGGGCCAAGAGAGACTTGACAGCAAGAAGAGAAGGCCGCCTCCAGACTGTCCCGGTGGACACTGGCGGGACGGGGCCCAAGAGCCTCTCGGGTGACACTGCGGCCCGTGGCTGAGTCCTGCCACCCCCGGCCACCAGGCACCACGGTGCAGAGCGCGGCCCTCCGCGGTGGGGCGGGAGACCTTTGTTTTTCTCTCTCGCCCTTGCCAACCGAGGATAGAACGCCTCGGTATTTCTGCCCTATAATATGGCTCCCTGGACCCCACTCCAGAATCGCTGCGCCGCAGCCCTCGGCCCTACCCCAGCCACCGTGAGTCACCCGCGATGTAAACCCAGCATGGCCCAGCAAGGGCCTGCTGCAGTTACCTATAAACGCAAAGGCGCAGGGACACCAGCACCTGTATTAGGAGCTGGCACTTTAATTAACACACTGCGGCTGCCATAAACCCCGACTGCGGTCCCACCCCCCCCCTCCTCCCAGGGCCCTCCTCCCCGCTCACCCCCATCTATGTAAAAAAGCCATAAAGCCTTTCTCCAATCGCCTGCTTGGAGTTTATGCAACCCCCAGAACCCAGGTTGATTGGAAAGGTCTCTCTCCTGGATAACAACAATTCAATGTGCCTTGACATTTTAATAGCCTGCCGGCCTGGTGAACACAATCGAGCAAGGCAGTGAAGCAAAAATCATTAGGTAAGCAAGATAATCTAAGCGGGATCTGCCGCCGCCGGCTCGCGCACATCTGGGGCAGGCTGCGCAGCTGGGGCAGTCGGCAGGGCCGGCCTCCTCTTGCAGAGCGCGGTGCATTTGCTCCAAGGTAGACACATGTTCAGCTAGCCGGCGCACCCGGAAAACAGGTGTTAGGAGATAAACACAGACCAGTACAGGCTCACCCAAGCCCGATACAAAATGGCTTGGAAATACGCAGATTTACAATGAATCAGAATAGCTGCTACCTCCAAGCCACTCCCAAGTTAAAGTCGCTGCTCGTAATTCAGGCTCTGCTGTATCACTGAAATAGAGGCAAATATTGACTGGGATTCCAACTCATATCAACGATCGAAAGGCTGATGTGTTTCCACACATATGTACATATTCTTGTATTTTGAATTGCAATATAATTGAAGGACGAACGGGCCAAGAGCCCCTCTCTGGTGGACACTGGCGGGACGGGGCCCAAGAGCCTCTCGGGTGACACTGCGGCCCGTGGCTGAGTCCTGCCACCCCCGGCCACCAGGCACCACGGTGCAGAGCGCGGCCCTCCGCGGTGGGGCGGGAGACCTTTGTTTTTCTCTCTCGCCCTTGCCAACCGAGGATAGAACGCCTCGGTATTTCTGCCCTATAATATGGCTCCCTGGACCCCACTCCAGAATCGCTGCGCCGCAGCCCTCGGCCCTACCCCAGCCACCGTGAGTCACCCGCGATGTAAACCCAGCATGGCCCAGCAAGGGCCTGCTGCAGTTACCTATAAACGCAAAGGCGCAGGGACACCAGCACCTGTATTAGGAGCTGGCACTTTAATTAACACACTGCGGCTGCCATAAACCCCGACTGCGGTCCCACCCCCCCCCTCCTCCCAGGGCCCTCCTCCCCGCTCACCCCATCTATGTAAACAAGCCATAAAGCCTTTCTCCAATCGCCTGCTTGGAGTTTATGCAACCCCCAGAACCCAGGTTGATTGGAAAGGTCTCTCTCCTGGATAACAACAATTCAATGTGCCTTGACATTTTAATAGCCTGCCGGCCTGGTGAACACAATCGAGCAAGGCAGTGAAGCAAAAATCATTAGGTAAGCAAGATAATCTAAGCGGGATCTGCCGCCGCCGGCTCGCGCACATCTGGGGCAGGCTGCGCAGCTGGGGCAGTCGGCAGGGCCGGCCTCCTCTTGCAGAGCGCGGTGCATTTGCTCCAAGGTAGACACATGTTCAGCTAGCCGGCGCACCCGGAAAACAGGTGTTAGGAGATAAACACAGACCAGTACAGGCTCACCCAAGCCCGATACAAAATGGCTTGGAAATACGCAGATTTACAATGAATCAGAATAGCTGCTACCTCTCCAAGCCACTCCCAAGTTAAAGTCGCTGCTCGTAATTCAGGCTCTGCTGTATCACTGAAATAGAGGCAAATATTGACTGGGATTCCAACTCATATCAACGATCGAAAGGCTGATGTGTTTCCACACATATGTACATATTCTTGTAAAGATTTTGAATATAATGCCATGGGTAAATATATAACTTAAACCTAATGTAATATAAAATATTTATGCTGACTATGCAAGGTAATGTCGTAGAGGCTTCACATCTTTTAAGTCATTTAATCCTTGAACTGCATCACTGTCATCCCCATTTCGCAGATGAGGCAGCTGAGGCACACACAGTTGAAGCAACTTGTCCAAAGTCATCCTCTAGGAAGTGGTGGGACCAGGATTTTTTAACCCAAGCAGTCTGTTTCTGGAGTACCTGTGCTGTGCTGTCTCATAGAAAGGAAAGCACTCAAGTGAATGAAACGTCAGTGCTTCCGTTCATGAATGTGTATATTTACACACAAAACATACGTTTAGATGAACAGTCAAAAAGGTTTTCCTGGTGGCTCCGTGGTAAAGAATCCACCTGCCAGTGAAGGAGTCGCAGAAGACGCAGGTTCGATCCCTGGGTTGGAAAGATCCCCCGGAGAAGGAAATGGCAACCCGCTCCAGTCTTCTTGCCCAGAGAATCTCATGGACAGATGAGCCTGGTGGACTCCAGTTCACGGAGTCACAGAGAGTTGGACACAACTGAGCGTCCGGGCACACACACACACACACACACACACACAGAAGGTGCAGAGCAGTGTGACTGCCTGCTTTGTGGCACAGACACCTCATGGACGTGTTCAGCCGCCATCACATACTGAACACTGTGTGAGTCCCAAGATCGCGTGTGAGGGCTGATGATGCCGCAATGGATTAGACACAACGGCCGCCCCTGTCGCTCACAGCCTCCGGGAAAGGGAAACCAGCGAGCAGATCACCGTGCAGGTGCTCGGGTCAGAAACGGACACAGACCAGTACAGGCTCACCCAAGCCCGATACAAAATGGCTTGGAAATACGCAGATTTACAATGAATCAGAATAGCTGCTACCTCTCCAAGCCACTCCCAAGTTAAAGTCGCTGCTCGTAATTCAGGCTCTGCTGTATCACTGAAATAGAGGCAAATATTGACTGGGATTCCAACTCATATCAACGATCGAAAGGCTGATGTGTTTCCACACATATGTACATATTCTTGTAAAGATTTTGAATATAATGCCATGGGTAAATATATAACTTAAACCTAATGTAATATAAAATATTTATGCTGACTATGCAAGGTAATGTCGTAGAGGCTTCACATCTTTTAAGTCATTTAATCCTTGAACTGCATCACTGTCATCCCCATTTCGCAGATGAGGCAGCTGAGGCACACACAGTTGAAGCAACTTGTCCAAAGTCATCCTCTAGGAAGTGGTGGGACCAGGATTTTTTAACCCAAGCAGTCTGTTTCTGGAGTACCTGTGCTGTGCTGTCTCATAGAAAGGAAAGCACTCAAGTGAATGAAACGTCAGTGCTTCCGTTCATGAATGTGTATATTTACACACAAAACATACGTTTAGATGAACAGTCAAAAAGGTTTTCCTGGTGGCTCCGTGGTAAAGAATCCACCTGCCAGTGAAGGAGTCGCAGAAGACGCAGGTTCGATCCCTGGGTTGGAAAGATCCCCCGGAGAAGGAAATGGCAACCCGCTCCAGTCTTCTTGCCCAGAGAATCTCATGGACAGATGAGCCTGGTGGACTCCAGTTCACGGAGTCACAGAGAGTTGGACACAACTGAGCGTCCGGGCACACACACACACACACACACACACACAGAAGGTGCAGAGCAGTGTGACTGCCTGCTTTGTGGCACAGACACCTCATGGACGTGTTCAGCCGCCATCACATACTGAACACTGTGTGAGTCCCAAGATCGCGTGTGAGGGCTGATGATGCCGCAATGGATTAGACACAACGGCCGCCCCTGTCGCTCACAGCCTCCGGGAAAGGGAAACCAGCGAGCAGATCACCGTGCAGGTGCTCGGGTCAGAAACGGACACAGAGCTGCACAGGCGCAGAGAACCGGCCCCCCGCCCACCACCGCCTCACGCCCGCCCTCTCCAGGTTCTTCTGGGGAAGTCACAGACCTCTCCAGAGAGGTTACCACCCCTCCAAATACACGGAGCACGCGACCTGGAGATTGCTTTCAAGAAGGCTTTTATAAGCTGCCCACGAAAATGAGTCTTGTGACTTGATCATTACACGTAACGCACACGCTCACACCCCTTTCTTGGAAAGGAGGTAAAATGACATCACGAAATCCAGGGGGAGTCTGGGACCTGGCCACAGATGACAGAAAATTCTCCCGTTGGAGCTTAACCCTCCTGGTTCCCCCGTGCTCCTCTCTCCTTGGACAGACGTCCCCACCCCAGGCCCACTTCCCCGGGTGCTGACTTGGCAAGCTCTTCACTCTGTGAATATGACCCTCCGAGGGGAGCGCCCCTCTCAGCGGCCCCCGAACTATGTTATCACCGTTATTAAGGAGCTTAAGGAGGCGCTGGGAGGAGAGACAGCGCTGGAATTGCGGGCTGATTGTGATTGATGTGTTCCTATTAGCGTCTCAGTGTTATCGCTCTGGATGGCGAGAGCAGCCAGTGGCTTGTAACACAACAGATTACCTGAGTTCTCAGCCTTAGAAGGATGTTTAAATAAAATATAGTCCCTCTTAGCAAAAGGCTCATTTTCTCCACGAGGCTCCCAGACTATTTCATGTCAGCTCTGATTCGCTGTGACTCTCCTCAGTAAACATGTCTTATCATTAATAATTCTTTACAAGCACAATCTCCAAGAGTCCTCGCTCACTCGCTCTGTCTCTCTCTCCCTCTCTCCCTCCCTCTCTCTCTCTCTCCTTCCCTTTCTCTAGGTGGCTGGATTCAGACACATCACGCACCAGTTTGGGTTCCAAGGTGCTTCCCTCTGAATTTTCACCTGCCTTGCCAAAAATGATTGATTACGCCGGGCCGACTGGGTGTCCGGCAATACCCAACAAATGACTTTGGCCCCTAACAGCAGGCCTTGGCCAGATAGAAATCAATATTTCACCATTAAAATCTATCAAAGAAGAGTTAAGGCACCATCTGTCCCTGCCGCCTCTCTATGGTGTGTGAACATTAAATCCGACACTTGTACTACATGGGTAATCAATATATAGCGGTTCACAGATCATTTGTGGTTCCCTTTTAGCAGTGATGGATGCCTGGAATCGTTGTGATTCATTTTGTCAGACCATTAAACAAGATTCTGTCCAGTTCCTTCCTGATTTCATTTAGAGGATCATTCTTCACAGTTCATAAGAGGGAAACGGTTTTACCAATCTGCTTCTATTTCAATAAGTCACTTTATAGAGATTTTGTGTCCTCCAGACTGTAAAAATTCTGGAGCGATAGTACAAACAGACCTCTGAAACTATTCACTGCATGACATATGCATACAGTGTGAAGAGAGGAATGTAAATATGTTTACCTCTTTATCTGCAAATGTTAGTCTTAACCCCCTCCTGGCTAGAGCGCTCGTCTGCACGCGCTCTGGGAACAGGGCCGGCCACAGTCAGGGGTCGGTGGTGCTGGGGACTGGGAGGCTAATTTGCAGAGGCAGGGGAACCCCCAAACCTTCCTGGGCGTGGATAAAAGCAGTGGAAATGGCCTTTCCGACCGTTGCATTTCTGCGACGTTCACTTCTACAAGCAAGATGATCTGCCTTTCACCCAAACCACTGGCTAAGGCCCCTCTGTGTCCCTGGGCAACATACAACCCCAGACCACGCGCTTGAGGACCCAACGTAGGCAAACGCGAGGACATGTAGGACAGTATCAGCGGCCGTGTGGGGAGCGCCACCTGTCCCTAAGTGCGGTCCTCGAGCATCTTGAGAGGTGGACACTGTGTGCCCCACTTCCCAGTGAGGAAGCTGATGCTCAGAGGAGTTAAATAGTGCCGTCAGGGAACACAGCGTCTGGACCCAGATCTGAGCCTGTCTGACACCAGATCCCACCTGCCTGTGGTTGGCTCGTGGCTGGCGGCCGTTACTTTGCCACGAAGTCTTTGCAGGTGTTTTGTTTCAAGCCATTTCCTTCAGTCTTCTGAAGATGGCACCAACCAGTCAGATGCTCATAGGAAATAAAATTGCATGTTATTAAGTAAATCTGTAACAGGATCGCTAAATAATGCACTCTAAAGCCAAACACTTGACAGCAAACTATTTTCTGTCCTTAGATTATTGGATAATTGTATCACTGTAGCTGCTATCAGGGTAGAGAAGCAAAGGTGGATTTAAATATTAGCATGCATATGCAATGCCCACGTACAGATACATACATAATTCATATTTAATTATTATACAGTGTATAGGAAATATGCGCAACATAAAAGACTTTAGAGATGGTGACTCAGTCGGTAAATGCAATGCAGGAGACGTGAGTTTTATCTCTGGTTGAGGGAGATCCTCTGGAGAAGGAAATGGCAGCCCCGTCCGGTATTCTTGCCTGGAGAATCCCATGGACAGAGAAGCCTGGCGGGCTACAGTCCACGGGATCGCAAGAGCAGGACATGACGTAGGGATTAATCCACCACCAGAGACAATTTCGCTTTTCTTTCTTCCCCTTTAATATAAAAAGTAACCAGGTCTCAAAAAGAATAAACACTGGCTCTGGAACAAGAAGCTTGTTTCCTGACTTCCAAGTCAAAATACGACACCAAAACATTGTAAGTAATAGAGTGTTGCTCAGTTATAATTTCTGGTGATGCAGGTGTTGAGAGGACCGTCCGGAGAGGGCGGCGTCTGTTCCGCGCGAGCGGTGGCGAGGACGCTCCCTACCCCGTAGGCCCGCCGCCCTCGTTCCTGCCTCCAGGGGGCACCCGCGGACGGGGCGTCTCTTCGGACGCATACCCCACGGCCAGGGCCCCGGCAGGGCAGGACCCAGGGAATTTCCAGGCGAGGACACCAGGAGGAGGTGCTGGGCCTGGCGCAGACAGCTTGAATTTGGACTTCAGAAAGACTAGGCACAGAACGCATCAGAGCTGCTGATAACTGTGCCCCCTCAGATAAGCCCCCTCACCTCTCTGAGCATCTGCTTCCTCACCTGTGAGAGTCACGTCCGTCACACCTGCCTCACAGGGTAACAGCGAGGATTAGATGAGACCGTGCAGACCCCAGCACGGGTTCCAAACTGCCCTCTCATTCCTTTCTTCTTCCCCTCCTTCCTTCTTGACGACCCTTTTTCATTTTCAGCTCCTAACCGTTGAGTTATTAAGTAAATCTGTAACAGGATCGCTAAATAATGCACTCTAAAGCCAAACACTTGACAGCAAACTATTTTCTGTCCTTAGATTATTGGATAATTGTATCACTGTAGCTGCTATCAGGGTAGAGAAGCAAAGGTGGATTTAAATATTAGCATGCATATGCAATGCCCACGTACAGATACATACATAATTCATATTTAATTATTATACAGTGTATAGGAAATATGCGCAACATAAAAGACTTTAGAGATGGTGACTCAGTCGGTAAATGCAATGCAGGAGACGTGAGTTTTATCTCTGGTTGAGGGAGATCCTCTGGAGAAGGAAATGGCAGCCCCGTCCGGTATTCTTGCCTGGAGAATCCCATGGACAGAGAAGCCTGGCGGGCTACAGTCCACGGGATCGCAAGAGCAGGACATGACGTAGGGATTAATCCACCACCAGAGACAATTTCGCTTTTCTTTCTTCCCCTTTAATATAAAAAGTAACCAGGTCTCAAAAAGAATAAACACTGGCTCTGGAACAAGAAGCTTGTTTCCTGACTTCCAAGTCAAAATACGACACCAAAACATTGTAAGTAATAGAGTGTTGCTCAGTTATAATTTCTGGTGATGCAGGTGTTGAGAGGACCGTCCGGAGAGGGCGGCGTCTGTTCCGCGCGAGCGGTGGCGAGGACGCTCCCTACCCCGTAGGCCCGCCGCCCTCGTTCCTGCCTCCAGGGGGCACCCGCGGACGGGGCGTCTCTTCGGACGCATACCCCACGGCCAGGGCCCCGGCAGGGCAGGACCCAGGGAATTTCCAGGCGAGGACACCAGGAGGAGGTGCTGGGCCTGGCGCAGACAGCTTGAATTTGGACTTCAGAAAGACTAGGCACAGAACGCATCAGAGCTGCTGATAACTGTGCCCCCTCAGATAAGCCCCCTCACCTCTCTGAGCATCTGCTTCCTCACCTGTGAGAGTCACGTCCGTCACACCTGCCTCACAGGGTAACAGCGAGGATTAGATGAGACCGTGCAGACCCCAGCACGGGTTCCAAACTGCCCTCTCATTCCTTTCTTCTTCCCCTCCTTCCTTCTTGACGTTACTCCGTAAGTTTGTGTTCTACTATATTTCAGCCTCCAGTAAGAACCTGTAATGGAATCTGCCACATAAGAATTTATCGAAGTCCTTCTTGATTCCAGAAACATGAAACCTAGGAATTAAAATGAGAATTCAGAGGTCTTTGGCCTAGCCATTGACCCAGCGCAAGGATCACTCTCTCCACCTGCCTGACCATTCAGTTCCAGTGCCCAGGGGTTCAGGCAGCCATCAGGACGCCCACCTCAGCACTGGACAGCCTTTCGGTGATCAGCCTACCATCCATTAGTCCCAGTAAGAATTCCAAACCATAGCTATCTCATGATCCATATAAGAATCTAATAGAATGAAAAGAAATGTTCCTTTTAATTTGTGTTAAAAACAACCTACTTAAATCATTTTGATTATCAGACTGAAATCCAAGAGGTTTGTGACCAGCCCAGAGCAGGCTTCATGCATGTCTTTCGATTTTAGCTCTAGCACATCCTAGCTCATATTAGGTGCAGTCAAGAGCTGGGATTTTTTTTTTTTTTCTTTTATGAATCCTCCTTGGTCCTTGTCACTCTCTGGGTTTTCTCTGTCTCTGCAGTTTGATCTTGAGTCTGAAACCCCAAACCACAGAGAACACTGCAACATTCAATGTTCTACTCCAGGTTTCATCCATCTGTTTCTTCCTTCCTTCTGTCCACTTTCCCTCCATCTCAAATACCCCGGTCACAGCAGGAATGGGTCTGGACAATGTTCCTGAGTGAGGGGATGAAGTCTCCAGCCCCAGCAGCAGTGCCGGCCTCAGGAGCCGCTGAAGCAGCCGCTGCCCACCTTCACCCCGACCGCAGGCACGGCCACGAGCCCAGGCGGGCAGGCTGCCGGCCAGCCAGGGGCATGTCACCGCCTCTCGACTCTCCCCACTATTTACTTACTTCAAAAACAGAAATAAATTTGACAGTTCTACCACACGTTCCTAAGTAAGCCTCCCTGAGCCCTCAAGGTCAGGGCAGGTCCTTTGAGCCGGAGCAGCGCTCCCGGGGGCCACCAGCACCTGGCTCCACCAGGCCATCCAGTTCCTCAATTAGCCGCGTTGCTGAGGCTAGTCTTGCGAGCCCCAGTCACGTCCTGACCTTCACTGCGGTGCCATGGCCCCGCTGTTAACATCGGAGATGCCAGTATTGCTGCCAGGTCTTCGGTCTTTCTGGAGACCTCTGAATCCAGCATCTCTTGTCTAGTAAATCATGTCCCACCATCTACACAACAACACTGTTTCCTAATTTCACTTTCAACTCCTGCTCAAAGAGCCTGTGAAACTGTAAGGACAGACAGGACACGAGACGTACATTGGTCCTTTTGACGTGGAGCCACGTGGGGGCGGAGGATCGAGGAGAAGCCAGGGCCTCTCACTTCTTCCCAATCGTGAGGCTCCTCGGCCAGCATGCCCCAGGTGAGGATTTGGGAGCCAGGCCTGTGTCTGCCGCCAGTGGGAAGGAGAGAGAAGAGGGCCTGGGCCATTCCTGGAAACTCGTGCCTGGCAAAGGACTGTTGGCTCCACAGCAGAGCCTCAATCATGGAGGCTGGTTGCCGACAGGCAGCCAGATTTCGGGTGCCCCGCTCTCTGGGGAAAGGGCTGCAGGAAGCCATGAGGGATGTGGGAACGGGAACCCACCGGGGGTCCTCAGCCAGCGTGGGAACACAGTGTCTCCCGAGGGCGCCCGGCTGCGCGACGGCCAGGTGCTGCAATGGCTGAGGGTGGCCAGTCGGGGGGCCGGACGGGCTGTGCTGAACACGCTCTCAGAGATGAGCCAGTCCCCCATGATGACACGTTGCCCATTCAAAACGCCAGAGATGCTCCACAGGCTGAGCCCTGCTCCCGCATGTTCAGGTGAGGAAGGATTTGAATGATTTCCGTGCAAAGAGGCCTAGAGAGAATGTTTCTGACCAATGGTGTCAGTGGACAGTCAGCTTCCCCAGGAAAACACTTTCCTGAAGGTAGTTGCTTCTCTTTAAACTCGTCTTAGAGCTCATCTTAGGTCCTCAGGCCTCAGAGACGGGAAAGGAAGAGAGCCACACTGAATGCGCCCCTCCTGCACAAAGTGCCCAACTCAACACAGATTATCTCATTACCTCGCGGAGGAGGGGAAAAGGAACTGGGAATCAGGCGGTGTCGGAGGAAGGGAGACTCAGACTCAATTAGTACTCAGCTCATTGAGCAAGCTGACCAAGGTCACACGGGTCATCTGGGGCAGAAACAAGACTGCAATTCAACACTTACAGGCAGCAACGTCCTTCCCCAGAGCCGCAGGAGAGCAGGAAGCTGGGCCACCCAACTCTTCTCTCTCTCTGGCCCCTCAGGGCGTCTGGAGTCTCCGCCAGCCCGGAGCAAAACTGAGGAAGGTCAAGTGTATCTTGATGCCTTTTCTCCTCCTCTTATGGTTCCTTTAACCAAACCCCTTCACCTTCGGAGTTACCCAGTAGAAGCTGGTTATGGGATGCTTGTTGCCATACATTGACGTGGCACGTGGGCCCAAAAATTCACTTCTTCCCAATCGTGAGGCTCCTCGGCCAGCATGCCCCAGGTGAGGATTTGGGAGCCAGGCCTGTGTCTGCCGCCAGTGGGAAGGAGAGAGAAGAGGGCCTGGGCCATTCCTGGAAACTCGTGCCTGGCAAAGGACTGTTGGCTCCACAGCAGAGCCTCAATCATGGAGGCTGGTTGCCGACAGGCAGCCAGATTTCGGGTGCCCCGCTCTCTGGGGAAAGGGCTGCAGGAAGCCATGAGGGATGTGGGAACGGGAACCCACCGGGGGTCCTCAGCCAGCGTGGGAACACAGTGTCTCCCGAGGGCGCCCGGCTGCGCGACGGCCAGGTGCTGCAATGGCTGAGGGTGGCCAGTCGGGGGGCCGGACGGGCTGTGCTGAACACGCTCTCAGAGATGAGCCAGTCCCCCATGATGACACGTTGCCCATTCAAAACGCCAGAGATGCTCCACAGGCTGAGCCCTGCTCCCGCATGTTCAGGTGAGGAAGGATTTGAATGATTTCCGTGCAAAGAGGCCTAGAGAGAATGTTTCTGACCAATGGTGTCAGTGGACAGTCAGCTTCCCCAGGAAAACACTTTCCTGAAGGTAGTTGCTTCTCTTTAAACTCGTCTTAGAGCTCATCTTAGGTCCTCAGGCCTCAGAGACGGGAAAGGAAGAGAGCCACACTGAATGCGCCCCTCCTGCACAAAGTGCCCAACTCAACACAGATTATCTCATTACCTCGCGGAGGAGGGGAAAAAGGAACTGGGAATCAGGCGGTGTCGGAGGAAGGGAGACTCAGACTCAATTAGTACTCAGCTCATTGAGCAAGCTGACCAAGGTCACACGGGTCATCTGGGGCAGAAACAAGACTGCAATTCAACACTTACAGGCAGCAACGTCCTTCCCCAGAGCCGCAGGAGAGCAGGAAGCTGGGCCACCCAACTCTTCTCTCTCTCTGGCCCCTCAGGGCGTCTGGAGTCTCCGCCAGCCCGGAGCAAAACTGAGGAAGGTCAAGTGTATCTTGATGCCTTTTCTCCTCCTCTTATGGTTCCTTTAACCAAACCCCTTCACCTTCGGAGTTACCCAGTAGAAGCTGGTTATGGGATGCTTGTTGCCAGGAAAAATGGCAGCCCTCTCTACTCTTCTTGCCTGGAGAATCTCACAGACGGACCAGCCTGGCGGGCTTCCGTCCATGGGGTCACAGTGAGTTGGACAGGGCTGAGCACACGGACACACACACACACACACACACACACACACTGTGTGAAGAACATGAACACATGAGAGAGGAAGCCCTCCCTGTAGAATGGAGGTGGGAGGGCCGTGGCGCTAAGGAGACGCAGAGCCTCTCTGGAACTCCTGCCCTCTCGCGGCTCGGCCTCACGTTAGCCAGCCTCGGAGGCCCGTCGAAGAAACACACGAGCCTTGTCCTGGTGCTTCTCAGGATTTGCCTTTTCTCTCTTGTGAGCCTGGACCACTCCATACGCGGCAGAGGGAGGCAGCAGGGAAGAGAGACGCCGAGAAGATGAGGAGCTGGCCCTTCAGTTCGGGATCGACAACCTTCAGGGAACCAAGAAAGCAGAAAAGAACAGCAGCGCCCACCGCATAATGGCCACTTGTAAAATCCCTGTGCATGGACTCAAGAGTGACCCCAAAGGGATCCTCATCTATTACGTTTTAGCCTGTGATCCGGGCGGATGCCTTAAGTGGGCCGATCCTCTGTTCCTCGTGGGTATGAACAGGGAGGGCCGTTTCCCCGTCACGGCGGTGCCTGTGGGGCCTGAGCCCGGACGTACTGTGCCTCGCACACAGTAGGCGCTCAGCAAGCAGCGGCGGGGAGGGCAGGTTCACTCCGAAATGGAGTCAAGGGGATGGGTTGGAGCAAGAGAGCGGAAGAGCTCGTTAGCCACGCCTCTGGCTCAGCTGTCGTCAGTCTCTTTTTCTTCCTGAAGGGTGGGCGGGGGCGAGGAGCGAGGAGGGCAGTTTTCAGGATAACAAGCCTAATCAGGATCTCACCATCAAAGCGAATATATCCAATTAACAGCTATTAAAGGAGCATTTTCTGGCACTGTGCACAATGAAGGCCATTCTATCCAGTGGAAATTAATCTTAATTATTGGTACCTGCATACATACGTGCAAAGGGAAGCAACTCACATTAATCTACATTAAACTTAATAGCAGTCCATGTATTATCTATTCTGAGTCAAAATTGACTGCTGGCCCCTGCATAGATAGGCGCGGTGCTAACTCAAGTAATTACAGTGCAGCGGGTCTCAAAGACACAATTTGTTCCCTATATAATAAATCAGCTGCTAGAAGCCTTTTTATAATTAAAAACCAAAAGGAAAAAAAAAATAGAAGTGTATAAGAAAATGTCATTTCTTCTGAGGAAATTAGGAAAAAAGGAAAGTGCGTCATCTTGTTGCCTTGTCTGCAAGGAGAATGAAACGGCCTGGCTCTGATGGCATCCCAAACAGAGAGAGGAACAGTCCGCTTTCGGATCTGTGGAAAGAATGCACTCAAAGCCACGAGTCTCAGGCTTTGAAGAGCGCTTAGCTTTACTTTCAAGGAGTCGGGAAGGCCATCGGAGAGAGATGCCTCACCTGAACTAGAGTTTTTCAGTACATTGAATCAGGGTGGAAGACCACGTTGACCTTCCTGAATCCCGCTGGAGTGGGACCCCCTCCATCAGCCCGGAGAGAAGAGGACGGTGCGTGTGCTCTCTTCCCCTCTGCGGCTCACGCCCTTCCTGGCAGGGCCCCGCGCGCTTTCCCAGCGAGGCAAGGTTTAGGAGACGCCGACCTTTCACCAGCCTCCTCCACACCCGTCACCCGCGTCTCCAGAAGTCACAGGCCCTCCCAGCACCTCAACGACCCCCGTCAGGACTCTTCTTAGTTGCCTAGAATCAGGTGCTCGATGACGCCTGAGGTCGACCAGCCCCACCTCCACCTCGGCCCGCGCTTCCTGAAGTGCAGCACGCCCCCCTGCACCCCCAGAAAGGGCGTGACTGAACCCCGTGTGGAGAGCACAGCGACCTCATCTGCTCGTGGCTGACCCAGGGGGCACTGAGGTCACGCTCCACATCAGAGGGGAGCTCGTGCCTCCTTTGCTTGGGGCACCAGCTCACTCACCCACGCCAGGTTTTCCCAGCCTGGCCCCCGGCCCCTCATCATCAGGACCTTGCTGAGCCCCTGCCTCTCTGCAGGCCGTTCCCAGCTGCCACTTCTGGGCCCCCCACAGCCTGCCCTCCACTCACCTGTGACCCACGAGGGCCACCCTGTGCAGCTGAAAGGCTGTGCCCGTCCCTGCAGATGCCCTGGGACCACTCAGCGCCTCTGGCAGCCACGGAGGGCACCGTCACCACCACCTGCCTCAGTCTCGACTCCTCCCTGTGCCCCACCCGCAGCTTCCTCCTTTCAAAGGAGCCCCTGCTCTCCGCCTTCGGGGCTCCTTCTTCAGCCAAGGCCTTCCCTGCCCCTCAGTCCCTCCCTGGAGAACTTCGAGGTCAGCCTCTGACCCCTCACAGGAATCTGCCAGCCCCGTCCTGGTCCAGCCTGTTGCAGTCAGGCTGAAACTCCCTCTTGGATCACAAGGGTGACTCAAGGCCATGGTTCTTCCTCTTTCGACCCCCAGACGGCATGGGGCTCCTGCTGTTTCCTTCTGCCTCTTATTCCTGTTTACTTCATGATACAACAGGGTCACTGAACATGATTCTGAAATCAAAGCCCACATGTATGTCTCCTGGACTAATTTCAGAAAATGTAGAAAAATGAAGAAAAGCAACCTATTGGTGTTGGCCTCTCAAGTCTTCCTCTTGTGGACATAATATACATTCTAATACACAAAAGGGACACATGATTGATACTGGTTTTTAAAATGTTTGTGTTCATTCAATATTTTTGAACAGGTACTATAAGCCCTGGACTGTCAATATCCCATTCTAGAGACAACCACATTTACTAGTTACTTTATACTTTGTAATTTTCTAGCAATAGGTGGTAAATACATATATATATATAAATCTAGTCATAGATATGTATTACATATACATGCATATACATCTTTTTACACAGTGATCACAATTTTTTATATCTTACCGCTTTCTTTTGATTCATGTTCAAATGGAGATAATTTACACTTTCATTGGTCTAAGTGAGTGCACGCTAAGTCACTTCAGTAGTGTCTGACTCTTTGCAACCCCCGTAGGCTGTAGCCCTCCAGGTGCCTCTGTCCGTGGGATTCTCCAGGCAAGAACACTGGAGTGGGCTGCCATGCCCTCCTCCAGGGGATCTTCCTGCCCCAGGGATTGAACCCTTGTCTCTTATGTCTCCTGCATGGACAGGTGGGTTCTTTACCACTAGCACCACCTGGGAAGCCCAAATGATCCTCACTGGCTTCCTTTTTATTTTTTATTTTTGAAGATTTATTTATTTATTTATTTTGGGTGGGGTTTGGGTTGGGGAGGGAGGGGAGCGGGTGGGCCACTTCTACTGGTCTTTCATTTTTCTATTTTCATCTGTCTTTGTTCTTTGGCTCCTGTGGGCCTCCCATCGCGGTGGCGTCTGTTGTTGCAGAGCACCGGCTCTGGGCACATGCGCTCCAGAGCTCCGGCTCGGACACATCAGTCCGCACGTGGGATCTTCCCAGGCCAGGGATGGAACCGGCGCCCCTTGCACTGCAAGACGGTGTCCTTACCCACTGGGCCACCAGGGGAAGCCCTGGCTTCCTTTTTAAATATATCTCTTTAATTGAAACAGTGACTGAGTCATGAGACAGTTGAAGCTGAGGTATAACAAAAATCATGAGAGAGCTAGTTTAACAACTGAAGTTCAGAACACACTGGTCTTCTCTATATATAAACTCTGCCACCTCCGTAGCTACCTAATCTTGTCCGAAAGTAGCCTTCTGGACCTGCTTGAAGACCCCCAGTGATGGGGACCTCACTGCTAGTCTATAATATACATTCTAATACACAAAAGGGACACATGATTGATACTGGTTTTTAAAATGTTTGTGTTCATTCAATATTTTTGAACAGGTACTATAAGCCCTGGACTGTCAATATCCCATTCTAGAGACAACCACATTTACTAGTTACTTTATACTTTGTAATTTTCTAGCAATAGGTGGTAAATACATATATATATATAAATCTAGTCATAGATATGTATTACATATACATGCATATACATCTTTTTACACAGTGATCACAATTTTTTATATCTTACCGCTTTCTTTTGATTCATGTTCAAATGGAGATAATTTACACTTTCATTGGTCTAAGTGAGTGCACGCTAAGTCACTTCAGTAGTGTCTGACTCTTTGCAACCCCCGTAGGCTGTAGCCCTCCAGGTGCCTCTGTCCGTGGGATTCTCCAGGCAAGAACACTGGAGTGGGCTGCCATGCCCTCCTCCAGGGGATCTTCCTGCCCCAGGGATTGAACCCTTGTCTCTTATGTCTCCTGCATGGACAGGTGGGTTCTTTACCACTAGCACCACCTGGGAAGCCCAAATGATCCTCACTGGCTTCCTTTTTATTTTTTATTTTTGAAGATTTATTTATTTATTTATTTTGGGTGGGGTTTGGGTTGGGGAGGGAGGGGAGCGGGTGGGCCACTTCTACTGGTCTTTCATTTTTCTATTTTCATCTGTCTTTGTTCTTTGGCTCCGGTGGGCCTCCCATCGCAGTGGCGTCTGTCGTCGCAGAGCACCGGCTCTGGGCACATGCGCTCCAGAGCTCCAGCTCGTTGATTGGACACATCAGTCCAGCCACTCCGCGGCACGTGGGATCTTCCCAGGCCAGGGATAGAACCGGCGCCCCTTGCACTGCAAGACGGTGTCCTTACCCACTGGACCACCAGGGGAAGCCCTGGCTTCCTTTTTAAATATATCTCTTTAATTGAAACAGTGACTGAGTCATGAGACAGTTGAAGCTGAGGTATAACAAAAATCATGAGAGAGCTAGTTTAACAACTGAAGTTCAGAACACACTGGTCTTCTCTATATATAAACTCTGCCACCTCCGTAGCTACCTAATCTTGTCCGAAAGTAGCCTTCTGGACCTGCTTGAAGACCCCCAGTGATGGGGACCTCACTTCCTTCGCACGCTGCCTTAGGTGGGAGGCTCCCATCCTGAGCCTTTGCCTCTTCATCAAACTGAGATCTCTCGAGTTTCCCCTTAAACCCAGGAATCTCACCACGTAGGTATTGCTTAGCATTTTAAATCTATACTTAATAGCCACTGTTCGTCAGGGTTTCTCCATTTCTTAGGAGGTTACCTTGCCCTTGTGACTTAATTTTGAATTCCCAAGAGGCAGGGACCAAGGCACTGGATTCTCTTGCATCCGCTTCTACTGCCTACCACGGTGCTCGCCGCACGGCACCTGGGTAACACCTTTGAACCTTCCTGGTCTCAGCGAGGTCATTATTGCCTCCAGAGCCTTTTCTAACACTCCACCGTCAGAACTTTTTCAGTCATTGCAATCATGATCTGTGTTTCCAGGAAATACAAAGCCTGCAGTGTTTTTTCTTTTTCTTAATATACACATTTGGTGAATAAATAAAAGGAGGGAAGTTACCTGTGTTTTTTTGAGATGGCAGGTTAGTATTAAATTTCTCAAGAAGACCTTGCAGAATCCAAATGCTAGAGAGGTCCTCCCCCAGCGCCCCCAGAAGCTGATGGAGCTGCCATTTGCCATGTTGAGCAGCTCTGAAGTTCCATTTACAAAGCACCTGATCATGATCAAAGCTCCAGAAACACAAAGCTTGTTCACTTTCTAGGCCATGCAAACTTCAGGAAACTAGGTCGAGTCTTGGAATCAACCCCAAGGAACACTCCTCTTTCCTAACGTTCTGCCCAGAAATCAGAGACACTGTAAATTACAACTGTCAGTCATCTACCAACAAGCATCTACTAAGACCATACCAGTTAAGAAAAGACCAGTTCCGTTGTCTCAACACTCTAGGTAGCAAATACCCTGAGTTCACATAAACAGCCAAACACGACTGTAAATCAAACACCTCTACCAAGCATCTATTACTGTGGCAGGAAGAGCCCACAGGCTTGAAGGACTCCCATCCGAATCCTGGCTCTGCCGCTTCTCAGCTGTGTGGTGGCTGGAAGTTGACTTCACTTCTCTGAACTTGACTTCTACAAGGAAAGTAATAATGTCATCTCATAATTGTCCTGGGGATTAAAATGAAACTTGAAGAGATTGCATATGTGAAGGTGGGCAGATAACGCACGTGGACTTTAGAAGGTGAAGGGTTGAACGTGGGACACAGAAGAGAGATGTGGAAACGGAGGAAGGGCTCTGCCGCTGCAGAGGGCGCCGCCATCTGATGGTGTAACAGAGGACGCTTGACCTCTCCACAGCCGCCTCTCTGTCTTATCTTTCTTCTCACTCCACAAATATTCAGGGAGCATCTGCAAATGGCAAACACGTTAGACACGAGGACTGCCCCCGCGGAGCTTCCAGTTTGCCAGGGGCACAGACACACAAAGAAAGGACTTGAATTCAGTGAGCTCAGTGCTCCAAGGTGGGAAGGAGAGGGGAGATACGGAGTGGCCTCTGACCCAGGCAGGTGAATGAGAAGAACCGGTGAGAGGTCAGTGACACCTCCGCTTTCAGAGACAAGAAGGCTCCTCCAGGCTGGAGTGGGGTGGGCGGAAGTGGCAGTGGAAGAATCCGGGGGAAGTTGAATCTGATGTCTACACTGCCTCGGTGTGCCAGGGAAGAAGGGACCAACAGCAGAGCCTCATAAATCAGACTAATGAGCTCGGATCCTATCATATGAGCCAAAGCTGAATTTAAAGCAGGAGAATTCGAAATGTGATCCGATTTGCATTTTTAGAAAGCAGAGTGAGCTGAGAAAGGGCAAGATCCCCCCGGGAAAGAAATGGCAACTCACTCCAATATTTTTGCCTGGGAAATCCCACGGACAGAGGAGCCTGCAGGGCTACAGTCCATGGAGTCCCAAAAAAGTCAGACCTGACTTAGCAACTACACAACAACAAGACAGATACAGGGAGATAAGCTAGGAAAAAGTTGTAGGAACTTAAGTAAAGGAGAGATGACGGGGAGCGCTGATGTGGTAACTTATTCATGTTCATGTGTAGGTCTGCTTCTGAGTTCTTTATTCTGCTCCTCTGGCCTTTTTCTCTACCTTTGCGCCCATTCTGACTACCTTAATTAACACTGCTCTTTACTAAGTCTTTATAGATAGCACAGATGCTCCAGTCTTGTTCTTCTTCCAGATGGCCTTTGCTATGCTTGCCCCCATAGCACGTTATCTGTATTCTAGAATCATCTTGTCACTTTTTAAAAATCAATGGAAGGGGGTCCCTGTCCCTGGTGGTCCAGTGGGTAAAGAGTCAGCCTTGCAGTGCAAGGGGCACGGGTTTGATTCCTGGCCTGGGAAGATCCCACATGCCAAGGAACGGCTGGACCAGCGTCCAGTTACCAGTCAGCGCTCTGGAGCGCATGCACCCAGAGCCAGTGCTCTGCGACAAGAAAGGCCACTGCGATGGGAGGCCCACACAGGCCAAAGAATAAAGATGGATGAACATAAATAAAAAATCAATAAAAGAGGCCAAAACTAAGGAAAAAAATCAGTGGAATTTTGAGTGGGATTGCATTGACTCTGTAGAGAAGTTCAGACAGAGAGTGGCAGTGGGAAGGAAAATACGGAGTGGCCTCTGACCCAGGCAGGTGAATGAGAAGAACCGGTGAGAGGTCAGTGACACCTCCGCTTTCAGAGACAAGAAGGCTCCTCCAGGCTGGAGTGGGGTGGGCGGAAGTGGCAGTGGAAGAATCCGGGGGAAGTTGAATCTGATGTCTACACTGCCTCGGTGTGCCAGGGAAGAAGGGACCAACAGCAGAGCCTCATAAATCAGACTAATGAGCTCGGATCCTATCATATGAGCCAAAGCTGAATTTAAAGCAGGAGAATTCGAAATGTGATCCGATTTGCATTTTTAGAAAGCAGAGTGAGCTGAGAAAGGGCAAGATCCCCCCGGGAAAGAAATGGCAACTCACTCCAATATTTTTGCCTGGGAAATCCCACGGACAGAGGAGCCTGCAGGGCTACAGTCCATGGAGTCCCAAAAAAGTCAGACCTGACTTAGCAACTACACAACAACAAGACAGATACAGGGAGATAAGCTAGGAAAAAGTTGTAGGAACTTAAGTAAAGGAGAGATGACGGGGAGCGCTGATGTGGTAACTTATTCATGTTCATGTGTAGGTCTGCTTCTGAGTGCTTTATTCTGCTCCTCGGGCCCTTTTTTCTCTACCTTTGCGCCCATTCTGACTACCTTAATTAACACTGCTCTTTACTAAGTCTTTATAGATAGCACAGATGCTCCAGTCTTGTTCTTCTTCCAGATGGCCTTTGCTATGCTTGCCCCCATAGCACGTTATCTGTATTCTAGAATCATCTTGTCACTTTTTAAAAATCAATGGAAGGGGGTCCCTGTCCCTGGTGGTCCAGTGGGTAAAGAGTCAGCCTTGCAGTGCAAGGGGCACGGGTTTGATTCCTGGCCTGGGAAGATCCCACATGCCAAGGAACGGCTGGACCAGCGTCCAGTTACCAGTCAGCGCTCTGGAGCGCATGCACCCAGAGCCAGTGCTCTGCGACAAGAAAGGCCACTGCGATGGGAGGCCCACACAGGCCAAAGAATAAAGATGGATGAACATAAATAAAAAATCAATAAAAGAGGCCAAAACTAAGGAAAAAAATCAGTGGAATTTTGAGTGGGATTGCATTGACTCTGTAGAGAAGTTCAGACAGAAAATAGATGTGTTTACAAAACCAACTATTTCTGATCCACAAACATCGTGTATTTTTCCATTTATTTAGGTCTTAAATTTCTCACAAAAATGTATATAATTAAAAAGTATTTAAGCCTAGCTGTTTCTACAGACACAGTTCTAGTTATTTGGTAATTTTAATCCATTGTAAAGTTTATAATTTTTAAAGTTTTATTTTTGCACTATTTGTGGGTAGTATACAGAAACACAAATACCTTTTATATTGTCCTTGTATACAGTGTCTTTGCTCTAATTAGGTTCTTTGCTGTAATCATTTATTTATATATTCTTTTTGGA
This sequence comes from Tragulus kanchil, assembly GCA_022376925.1. NCBI lineage: Eukaryota > Metazoa > Chordata > Mammalia > Artiodactyla > Tragulidae > Tragulus > Tragulus kanchil. The sequence continues at coordinate 120,308,392 of JAIOJX010000026.1, forward strand.
TATTGTTAATACAAAATTATGATGCACCTAAATAATAATAGTGAGCATACTTTTCTCACTTCCAGTATCAAAAGGAAAGCTTTCAATAATTTCAGCATTAAATAGATACACTTTACAAGCTAAGATTCCTTTAATCTTGGTTGAGACTTTTAATAATGAGCATAGCTTTAATTTTGTGAAGTACTTTTTCTGCATCTCTTCAGATGATTGTGCATTTCCTCCTTTATTTTGCTAATGTTGTGAATTATAATAATTGATTCTCGAAGGGTGAGGTAAACTTCCCGTCTTGGCATAAAGCCCCATTTGGTCATGATGTACTGTCTTAGCTGTAAATGACTAAGTTTGAATTGGTTTAGATCTTTGGAGTATATTTTGATTTCCTTTTTGAGTCATGAGCTTAATTTACATACAGTGAAATTTCATTATAATCAGAAAATCTATTCCAGAATATGATATCATCCCTTGAAGTTTCTTGAAACTTAATTTACTGCTCAGTTTCCAGTTTATTCTGGAATTTATTTTATGAGTACATGAAGAGAAAATGTATTCTGTAATTATAAGTTGCAGAGTTCTATAGATGTCAATTAGGTGGTTTCTTATCAAGTTATTCAAACTTTCTGTAATTCTGATATTTTATGTATTTATCAGTTATTGAGCAAGCTTTGTTAAAACCTCACATTTTGTTAGCAAAATTTTCTAACTTTTATTTAATCTGTCATTTTTTGTTTTACTTATTTGGAGGTTACTTTAAATGTATACTTATTATGTGTTCCTCAGAGGTTGACCCTTCTAATGTTTTGAAATGTTCTAACATTTGAATTGCTTCTTCTCCTAAAGTCTGCTTTGTTTGATTTTAGTATAGCTATAGTACTTATTTTGGTTGATGCTTTCTTGTATATCTTGCTCTATCATTTTGCTTGCAACCTCTCTGTGCCTTTGATTTAAGATGGGTCTTTTATATAAGTAGCTTTTAATTGAAATTTGCACTTTTACCCATTTGGACAATATTTTTTAACTGGTGTGTATAATGCATTTATATTTAAAATAATTATAGATGCATTTGGTTTTTAAATCTGACATTTTATTTGTTTTCTAGCTGTCCCATTTCTCTGCTCATTTTTCATTTTCCCTCTCTTGCCTCTTTTTAGATTAATCAAGAATTTCTCTTATTCCATCCTCCCTGTTGACTAATATTAGCTTGTTTGTTATAAATTTTTTTCTTAGTCTTTCAGTGTTTGTTGAAAAGTACTGATTCTCAAACTTTAGCATGCATCAGAAGCATCTGGAAAGTATTTGAAAATTTAGGTTTCTGGGCTTCACCTCAGGTTTTCTTCTCTAGCAGGTCTAGGCGGAAAGCCAAGAAATTGCATTTCTAACAAGTTTCCAGGTGCTGCTGATCCAGCTGGTCCAGGAATCACACTTCAAGAAATATCACCCTAGAGATCACACGACTTTGCTTTATGAGGCTCTATTACACATTGAAACTTTTACTATTTCCCAGATAAGGCAACAATCTTAGAGTTCTTTAACTGTATTTACTCTTATTTTGTAGTTGTGATGCATTTAATTCTATGTTATTTTAAAATCCCAAAGATATGATTTTGTGGTTGTTGTTATGCACAATAAGTATTCGCTTAATTTATATGTGCACTTACCTCCTGTACTGTTCTTCATTTCTTCTTGCATTTCTGTTTTTCCATCTGAGATTAGTTTCATCTGTCCAAGGAACTCTTTGTAGTCTTCATCTTATTGTATCGGTTGGTAACAAATTCTCTCAACTTCTGATGGTCTAAAATGTCTTCATTTCATCTTCCTTTTGAGGGATATTTTTGCTGGGTATAGAACTCTAGAATGGGAGAAATCTTGCAGTTCTGCACTGACTTTCTGGCATTTCTGTTGAGCAAGCAAATGTCAGGGCTACTGCTGCTCCCCTAAGGTTAATATCTCTTCTTGTATCACCTTTTTTAAGACTTTTCTCTTTATCATTGATTTTAAGCAGTTTGACTAGGATGTTCCTAGGTAGAGTCTTATTTGTATTTACTCCCTTTGGTTTTTAGAGTGCATATCGAATTTGTAACTTGAAGCTTTCCATCTATTCTGGAAAATTCTCAGAGAATATCACTTCAAATATTGCTTCCATCCCATCTTCTCTCTTTTTTTTTTTTTTTTAGGTTTTTGTTTTTCTTCTTTCTCTTTTGTTTCTGAGTTTATACTTAGAGATTTTTGGAACTTTTTTCCATGTTCCATATGGCGGAAACCTTTTTGGTTTTCTCCAGCCTTTCACGTCTTTGTGCTTCATTCTAATATTCTCAGCTAGCCTACACTCAACTTTTCTAATCATTTCTTTTGATATGTGAATTGTCTTGTTAAGTTAATCTATTGAATTTTTTATTTCTGTTAAGTTAATATATTGAATTAATTATTATCTATTGTGGTTTTCAGTTTGAGAAATTTCTTTTAATTCTTATTTAGAGATTCCAGTCCTCTGGTGAACTCCTCTATCTGGTCATCTATTTTTTGCATATATTTCTCACAGTTAAAGACTGTGAGAGAAATGTCACTTGAATTACTTATGGGTCTTCTTCCATTGTCTGTTTTCTTCTCCTGTTTTTCCTTCTAGAATGATGAGTGATCTTTAATTGAATGTTGGACATTATGTATAATAAATTGTAGAGAAATTGGGAAATGCTATCTTTCTCCACAGGGATTTTATTTCTTCTGGCTAGCAATTAAAGTAGAAAAGATCACCTTGTCTGAGTAATAATTGAGATAATTCAATTTGATTTTGGTTTTCATAAGAGTTGAGCTTTTTTAGGTCTTTCCTTAATCTTAGGGTATAGCCTCCATGGGTCTCAAATGAAAGCCTCAGTGTACATAAAGTTCTCTCCTGTATTTTGTCCTGCACCCCAATCATTGCCCCTCAGAACCCGGAAACTGAAGAAAGTTCTGAATTGCTTTATTGGCTCTAGGCTGGAACATGCAATTTAGAAATTTTCAAATACCTCCTAGGATTAGGTTTTTTCTGAGTTGCTGCCCCTAAGGTTAATATCTCTTCTTGTATCACCTTTTTTAAGACTTTTCTCTTTATCATTGATTTTAAGCAGTTTGACTAGGATGTTCCTAGGTAGAGTCTTATTTGTATTTACTCCCTTTGGTTTTTAGAGTGCATATCGAATTTGTAACTTGAAGCTTTCCATCTATTCTGGAAAATTCTCAGAGAATATCACTTCAAATATTGCTTCCATCCCATCTTCTCTCTTTTTTTTTTTTTTTTAGGTTTTTGTTTTTCTTCTTTCTCTTTTGTTTCTGAGTTTATACTTAGAGATTTTTGGAACTTTTTTCCATGTTCCATATGGCGGAAACCTTTTTGGTTTTCTCCAGCCTTTCACGTCTTTGTGCTTCATTCTAATATTCTCAGCTAGCCTACACTCAACTTTTCTAATCATTTCTTTTGATATGTGAATTGTCTTGTTAAGTTAATCTATTGAATTTTTTATTTCTGTTAAGTTAATATATTGAATTAATTATTATCTATTGTGGTTTTCAGTTTGAGAAATTTCTTTTAATTCTTATTTAGAGATTCCAGTCCTCTGGTGAACTCCTCTATCTGGTCATCTCTTTTTTGCATATATTTCTCACAGTTAAAGACTGTGAGAGAAATGTCACTTGAATTACTTATGGGTCTTCTTCCATTGTCTGTTTTCTTCTCCTGTTTTTCCTTCTAGAATGATGAGTGATCTTTAATTGAATGTTGGACATTATGTATAATAAATTGTAGAGAAATTGGGAAATGCTATCTTTCTCCACAGGGATTTTATTTCTTCTGGCTAGCAATTAAAGTAGAAAAGATCACCTTGTCTGAGTAATAATTGAGATAATTCAATTTGATTTTGGTTTTCATAAGAGTTGAGCTTTTTTAGGTCTTTCCTTAATCTTAGGGTATAGCCTCCATGGGTCTCAAATGAAAGCCTCAGTGTACATAAAGTTCTCTCCTGTATTTTGTCCTGCACCCCAATCATTGCCCCTCAGAACCCGGAAACTGAAGAAAGTTCTGAATTGCTTTATTGGCTCTAGGCTGGAACATGCAATTTAGAAATTTTCAAATACCTCAAGGTGAAAGCAAGAGAAAATACAGGACTTAGTTCTCTGAGGTTCTCTTTTCTCTGGACCTTGGTCTGCCATGTCCCCATTGCCTAGGAAACTCTGAATTCCAGATTTTGTCTTGATAGCCCCATGAGACTGCCAAAATCTCTGATTCAGTGTTTCCTGCTGAGTCTCTCAGCTCTATTATACTTACAAATCAATAAATACTTCAAGGATAAAAACTTCAGAAAATACTGAGCATCACCGTTTTCTAGGATCTTGGCCCCATGATGCCTGGCTGATTGGATTATTCTCCAATGCCTTCAGGGGACTGTTGGGTTTTTCTCCTTTTATAGAGCTTCTGTGATCTTCCTTGGGAAATAGATTCTCATACAAGTATATTCTCAGACAATCGTAGTCAGAAGTGGAAGTTGATCAGTTGTTTCTCAAGCCCCCCAGTGTCTCTAACACAGGGTCACAGGTAAGACCACCGTCCTAACTCAGCATCCTCTCTCATGCGCGTGTAGTCCCCTCTGCCAGGAACTCTGCTGCACGTACTGTGCAGGGCTAACCTCTAGAGGTAGCCTTGCCTCACTTGTGGACAGACAGGGTCAGTGACCATTCTACATAAGTCTATAAAGCATCGTGTCTATCCAACTTTATCACTTAGTCCATTCTGTTCTAATCTGTGAGCTTTTGCATTTGCCTCCTTCATCAGACTATGAGTTTCTTATCAATAGAGATCATTCCTCCTTTTTGTTGCATCTTATAAGCACTTGACTAAATGACTAAATATTATACTACTCTTCAGAATTCACTGTTCCTAAACAAGAGTCCTCTTTCTCCCTCTCCAATTCCATGGAATAGCTTTTGGATCCATCCCAACACATCTGTCCTTTTGATCCTCTGAGACCAATTTAACTCCTCACCATCCTATACTTGATCAGTATGAGGCATTTCTAATCCTCCTACCAATGTTGAATATCCTTCATGCTTCCACTCCCATTCTCATGTATGTATGACATTCTCATTCTGCTAAATATACATATGCATGCCTTTTTCAGATGTATTAATTCAATCAGTCAATAGTCATGCATAGAGCTACTAATATATGCACCAGCCATGAGGGAAAGTATGGCAGACTTCATTATTCAAAGCTCAGCTTAAGGTGATTACCTTTGGAAAGTATCTTTCTAGGTGTGCTATTTTGGGGGATGATAGCACTCCTCTATCCAGAGCTCATGGCCTGATTGGAAAAATGAAATGACCCCCTTCTTCTGCTTTGAAAGAGATGAAGAGTGCGTCCTCCGTCACACCGGCTAGTGAGCTAACTGCTGAAATAGTGTTCTCATATTGGAATTTTTCTAGATATGTGCTGGGAGAATGGGGGAGGGGGGTCAAAACTTGCTGACAGCCCAAAGGAAAATATCTTCCCACCAGAGCAGCTGTTGCTGCGTTTAGTTAATGTGTGTTCTGTCAGTGAGAAAATAGGAGGCTTTCTGAAAATGTCTTTTTTGGTTTGATTGCTTGCCTGTTCCAACATTGATTAGCTTGTTCTATGAATGTATCATTTACAAGGGGTGTGTGTGTGTGTGTGTGTGTGTGTGCATGTGAGCACTGAGGCAGTAGGACAGCTGGGAAGGCGACTGTCTTTCTCATAGTTGTAACTCCAGCTAGCGTCCTTCTGTGCCTTACTCTGTTTCTCTGGGGTGTTGGACTAACACTGAGGCAGCAATGACCTGGCTTGTAGAGAGCATCCAGCCTCTCGTTCTTCCTGGTTTTTAAGCACTATCATCTTTTTGTAATACCCTAGACAAGAAAATGTAGATCAAGACTATCACTCTGTGAAAAATCTCCCAAAGGTCAAATTTAGATTCAGGAAAGGAATCCTAGTGGAGAGAGCTAAGTGATTTCAAAATAAAATATCCAAACAAGTGATTGTGTTCCTCTTTCCAGGAAGCAGGGAACACAATTTATTTACCTTTGCACTTCTTAGGGTACCCACTGCAGTGATTTCTATTTAAAAACGGGGGAACAAATCCATGTCATGATAGAGAACAAGAGAGATTATCATCTGTCTAGGTTAGAGGAGGTCTGACCCTGGCCAGATGTAGGGGAATGTATAACGTGAGCTATATGGATTCCGTTCAGCTCTGAGAGTGATGGGTGAATAATCCAAATTTCCTTTCAGACTTTCCTCTACTAAATTATCTGTATTTCCAGTTTTCTGTAGATTAATACCAACAACCATATTCCAGACTAATACTTGCCAATGACTGTAAGTAGAAGACATTTTTTAATGACAAAAATTCACCTTACCCATACATGTGAGAAGCAATATATCCAGAATCATGGATTGAGAAAATACATGATAAAATCAACTATGAGTTCAGTATGGTTTTTAAGGATATTTGAATCAACCTACTTAGTGCATATTTCAAAGTCAATATAAAAGTTTGTCTGTATGATATACTACATTACGGACACAAATAGTATTTGACTTTCCTGGTGACTCAGATGGTTAAGAATCCCCCTGCAGCGAAGGAAACCTGGCTGCAGTCCCGGGGCCAGGAGGATCCCCCGGAGAAGGGCATGGCAGCTCACTCCAGCGTCCTTGCTGTGGACAGTGAGGCCCGGCAGTCCGTGGGGGTCACACAAAGTTTGACACAACTGAGCACACACACATACATGCGCACACTCTGAACAAACATAGTGTTTTGGTTGACGGTAAATGGACTGCAGGTAGCGCCTTGCAGACTTCTGAACTTTGGTATGTTTTTTCAGCTGACTTCGACGGGTGAGGTGTCTTGCTGGGCTAGGTGCTGGCCTCCTACCTGTCCCTGATCTCCAGCAATTGCGACACTCTAGGCTGAATAAGCAGGATGACGCGGCGCTTTCACACAGCTGACTCCATCTGTCCGGTGGCTTCTCTTCATGGATCTGACACTGATAAGATCCAAGATGCCAAGAACAAAACCGGACAGAAAGAGGAGGTCCTGCCCTGAAAGAAGGTCTATGGAACCTAGAGGAAGCCCCAGGTTTAAATCCGCGAATCTCTATGGGATTTCCTTCTTTGTGGCCGAATCTAGAGAAGAGAATTGACTGAAAGCTGGAGACCACCCCTTGACAAAACAGTTTTTTTAAATGAAAGTTCTGGAGTATTCCTGGTTTTTTGCTTTTAGCTATGTGGTATTTCAGAGATGTCTTGTTCTTAAAATCTGTTAGCAATCCCCAAATCTACAAACAGGCTGTAGAAGCTGGGAGCGGGGAGGCAGTGAGAAAGAGTGTTTTCAGGAGCAATCCCTCTGAAAGGAAAAGCCGAAACTTAAATTGGATACAGCTGAAAATATCTCAATCCTGCAAGATTAGTCTTGACAGAAGCCCTGCAGCAGAAGCATTCTGTGTGTTAAAGGAATTACTCTAAAGGTTTTTCTTTTCTTATTGCCCACTTATTTTTCTGAAAAGCTGTCTTCTGAAACTCTGTGTTTTACACGGTTGCAAGCCTTCTTGGGTTATTGTCCTACATGGATTCCAACAGGAGACATGTTTCTGGAGGCCATGACTAAACAGTCTCCCGGAATTTAGACAGACCGGAGCCGACACGAAGCGTCAACACTCCAGGAAGACTCAGCCCTGGTCGAGGAGCCTTGGGTGACCACAGCAAGACCAAAAAATCAGCCACATGAAAACTGACCAGGACCAATCAGATCATTGCTTTGTCCTCCAGGGAGCAGCCCTGATTTCCTATTTCACCTCTTTGGGTTTGTAATGATTGAATACCCAAGCCCTCACCACTTCCCCTTTGAAGTTCCTCCAAATACCAGCGTTTTGCAGAGACGGGTGTTGTTTATTGGATTCTGATCCGAGTCAATGGGATCATCTGCCTACTCTTGTTCTTAACAAGCTCAGTTCTCATCTCTGTTTGGATGCCAGCTTTTCAGACTTACCAAACAGCAGCAAACTGAACTGGGTGTGAATCAAAAATGAGAGAAATGGGACTTCAGTTGATCAGGAGGTTTGTTCTTATTGTTCAAAAGGCGTGCATGCCTTAAAACCACATGGGTCGGGCTTCCCTGGTGGTCCAGTGGGTAAGGACACCGCCTTGCAGTGCAAGGGGCGCCGGTTCGATCCCTGGCCTGGGAAGATACCACACTGGGTCGGGTCTGTTAGCAAATTTAAATCCGCCAGTTTCTACAGAAAATTGACTGAAAGCTGGAGACCACCCCTTGACAAAACAGTTTTTTTAAATGAAAGTTCTGGAGTATTCCTGGTTTTTTGCTTTTAGCTATGTGGTATTTCAGAGATGTCTTGTTCTTAAAATCTGTTAGCAATCCCCAAATCTACAAACAGGCTGTAGAAGCTGGGAGCGGGGAGGCAGTGAGAAAGAGTGTTTTCAGGAGCAATCCTCTGAAAGGAAAAGCCGAAACTTAAATTGGATACAGCTGAAAATATCTCAATCCTGCAAGATTAGTCTTGACAGAAGCCCTGCAGCAGAAGCATTCTGTGTGTTAAAGGAATTACTCTAAAGGTTTTTCTTTTCTTATTGCCCACTTATTTTTCTGAAAAGCTGTCTTCTGAAACTCTGTGTTTTACACGGTTGCAAGCCTTCTTGGGTTATTGTCCTACATGGATTCCAACAGGAGACATGTTTCTGGAGGCCATGACTAAACAGTCTCCCGGAATTTAGACAGACCGGAGCCGACACGAAGCGTCAACACTCCAGGAAGACTCAGCCCTGGTCGAGGAGCCTTGGGTGACCACAGCAAGACCAAAAAATCAGCCACATGAAAACTGACCAGGACCAATCAGATCATTGCTTTGTCCTCCAGGGAGCAGCCCTGATTTCCTATTTCACCTCTTTGGGTTTGTAATGATTGAATACCCAAGCCCTCACCACTTCCCCTTTGAAGTTCCTCCAAATACCAGCGTTTTGCAGAGACGGGTGTTGTTTATTGGATTCTGATCCGAGTCAATGGGATCATCTGCCTACTCTTGTTCTTAACAAGCTCAGTTCTCATCTCTGTTTGGATGCCAGCTTTTCAGACTTACCAAACAGCAGCAAACTGAACTGGGTGTGAATCAAAAATGAGAGAAATGGGACTTCAGTTGATCAGGAGGTTTGTTCTTATTGTTCAAAAGGCGTGCATGCCTTAAAACCACATGGGTCGGGCTTCCCTGGTGGTCCAGTGGGTAAGGACACCGCCTTGCAGTGCAAGGGGCGCCGGTTCGATCCCTGGCCTGGGAAGATCCCACGTGCCGCGGAGCGGCTGGACTGATGTGTCCAATTACCAAGCCAGAGCTCTGGAGCGCATGCGCCCAGAGCCGGCGCTCTACAATGACAGAGGCCACCACGATGGGAGGCCCACACGGGCCAAAGAACAAAGATGGATGAAAATGGACAAATGAAAGACCAACAGAAGTGGCCCGCCTGCTCCCCTCCCTCCCACCCCACCCCACCAAAATAAATAAATAAATAAATCTTTAAAAAAAACACATGGGTCATAGGATATCAGTAAAAGAAGAGACAGTGTTTGGGAATCCAGTCAAATCCAAACTCTTCTGCATGGCTTAATCGTCCCAAATGCTGGTTCACATCTTCCAAACACCAAAAAATTCACTTTATAAAACCAACCAGATCTAATCTGAACTCTCCTATTGGCTCCAGCAATCTATAGTTACCAGGCTCTGCCAGAGGACTTTTCCTCAGGCACACGTTTCAGAAGAATCATATAATCTATTGGCATAATGGTCCCTTTTCAAGAGAAGTATTTCATTTTAATAAAAATGTGTACCACCATATTTAATCAATCAGGCTGATTGACAACAGCAATCGCTGCGTCTTGCAGCAGATGCTGCTTCTCCCTCATTCTTATTCCAGTTTCGTTTCTCAATCAAACCCATGTGTAAAAAAACATAATGTACTGCCAACATAGTGTAATAAAACCTCAGCTGAAATGCACATCAGCACGACAGAAACTGATCACTCCAAGTAGGGGAAAGTTAACTTCAGAAAAATCACTTCTGACACCCAAGTACTCAAGCTTTATGGACAAGAGATGCATCATCTCGCTAGAGCTAACATGATAGAAAAGAAATACTCCAAATCCGAGTCAATGGGATCATCTGCCTACTCTTGTTCTTAACAAGCTCAGTTCTCATCTCTGTTTGGATGCCAGCTTTTCAGACTTACCAAACAGCAGCAAACTGAACTGGGTGTGAATCAAAAATGAGAGAAATGGGACTTCAGTTGATCAGGAGGTTTGTTCTTATTGTTCAAAAGGCGTGCATGCCTTAAAACCACATGGGTCGGGCTTCCCTGGTGGTCCAGTGGGTAAGGACACCGCCTTGCAGTGCAAGGGGCGCCGGTTCGATCCCTGGCCTGGGAAGATCCCACGTGCCGCGGAGCGGCTGGACTGATGTGTCCAATTACCAAGCCAGAGCTCTGGAGCGCATGCGCCCAGAGCCGGCGCTCTACAATGACAGAGGCCACCACGATGGGAGGCCCACACGGGCCAAAGAACAAAGATGGATGAAAATGGACAAATGAAAGACCAACAGAAGTGGCCCGCCTGCTCCCCTCCCTCCCTACCCCACCCCACCAAAATAAATAAATAAATAAATCTTTAAAAAAAAAAAAACACATGGGTCATAGGATATCAGTAAAAGAAGAGACAGTGTTTGGGAATCCAGTCAAATCCAAACTCTTCTGCATGGCTTAATCGTCCCAAATGCTGGTTCACATCTTCCAAACACCAAAAAATTCACTTTATAAAACCAACCAGATCTAATCTGAACTCTCCTATTGGCTCCAGCAATCTATAGTTACCAGGCTCTGCCAGAGGACTTTTCCTCAGGCACACGTTTCAGAAGAATCATATAATCTATTGGCATAATGGTCCCTTTTCAAGAGAAGTATTTCATTTTAATAAAAATGTGTACCACCATATTTAATCAATCAGGCTGATTGACAACAGCAATCGCTGCGTCTTGCAGCAGATGCTGCTTCTCCCTCATTCTTATTCCAGTTTCGTTTCTCAATCAAACCCATGTGTAAAAAAACATAATGTACTGCCAACATAGTGTAATAAAACCTCAGCTGAAATGCACATCAGCACGACAGAAACTGATCACTCCAAGTAGGGGAAAGTTAACTTCAGAAAAATCACTTCTGACACCCAAGTACTCAAGCTTTATGGACAAGAGATGCATCATCTCGCTAGAGCTAACATGAATAGACGATATTCATGGATTTGTCCTGAAACAGAAAATACTAATCTCCAAAGCAAACTTTTGCAAAAGTTGGCAGAAGAAGTATTTTTAAACAGTCCAGAAATCATCCTTACAAGTGGCTGCATTTGTTTGAGATGCAGCGTTTGTGTTGTGGAGCAGTAAATTAGGACCCGAACAGCAGCTTTTTTTTTTACAGTGGCGCCGACTGGTTAAAGATGATGTATTGCTGGGTGTCACAGACGGAACCAGCAGTTTTCAAAGTTAATGATTCATAAAGGAATAAAGGTAGCCTAATTATAGCTGTACCAGGACAGAACCCAGGTACTACACTCAAATTCTGAACTCCAAATTTCAGACTGGGGTAACTGCATGCACTTCTGGGGGACTTCATCCAGGCAAGAGGGTGAGTTAGGGAACAGAGTCATGAGTGCCTACAAAGAGGGATGGGCCCATTACAGTTATTACATTAATTATACTATGAGATCTGTAAGTACACTGTTTTTTTGGTGGGGCACTTTTATTGGTCTTTCATTTATTTATTTTCATCCATCTTTGTTCTTTGGCCTGTGTGGGCCTCCCATTGCAGTGGCCCCTGTCGTTGCTGAGCACTGGCTCTGGGCACAGGCGCTCCAGAGCTCTGGCTCAGTAATGGACCCATCGGTCCAGCTGCTCCATGGCATGTGGGGTCTTCCCGAGCCAGGGATCGAACTGGTTCCCCTTGCACTGCAAGGTGGTGTCTTTATCCACTGGACCACCAGGGAAGCCCCTGAAATTATACTGTGTTGACTGATTTCCCCAAATCCCCACCCCTCCAAACCTCATCATGTAACCTTACTTGGAAATAAGATCTTTGCAACTGTAATTTGTTGCAGGGAGGTCAGGCTGACCTAGAGGGGGCTCATTTCATGACTGGTTACCACATAAGAAAGCCATGTGGGGCTGTTGGTCCATTGAGTAGAGAGTCCACCTTGCCGTGCAGGGGGCACCAGGTGGATCCCTCATCGGGGAAGATCGCACATGTCGCGGAGCGGTTGGACGGGTGTGTTCGATGATGAGCCAGCACTCAGAAGCGCATGCGCCCAGAGCCAGTGCTCTGCAATGAGAGAGGCCACTGTGATGGGAGGCCCACACAGGCCAAAGAACAAAGATAGATGAAAATTAAAATTAATTAAAAAAAAAAACAATAAAAGAGGCCAAAATTTAAAATATATATATATATATATATACAGCCATGTGAAGGCACAGACATATATAAAAAAAGTGGAAAGATGAACTCGTGAAGAAAGAGGCAGACGACAATAACTGGCAGCAATTTCCTCCAAGGAGTACATTCACTGTTGGACATAATATGGCCAAAGAGAGTCACAAAATGTTCTGTCTTCACAGAATGGTTATAGTCACAGGTACCATTTAACCATGAAATACAGGAAGACACCTTTTTTTTCAAGGTGGCATTTAACATAGGAGTTGTTCCTACCAACAATTAGAAAAGTCTACAAAATCTTTCTGCAGGAGACCCTTGCACAAGAAGGCTCTGCTAGACAGCTGCAGCAGGCAACTGAGGTTCCAGAGCCTGTGCGGTTCTGTGCATAACTCACGGGGTGATCCCAGCTGGAGTGCCAGAGGACAGCTGACCAGAGGCACTCTCTGCACCAATCTCAAACAGAGTGAGAAGCCTGCATGGTTAGCACATCAACCTTTGTAGAAGAGTGTGACCAGACCACTGTGAACTGACCTAGCTCCATGTGGGATGTAGAAGAGAATTCAGGCAAGGCACACTCCTGAAGCTACACAGGATCTAGTAAGCTGCCATGAAACCCTCAGACCTTACATTTGCAACTAGCTACTACAAACACATACACCTGTCTCAAGGTCATCATTGATAATCTGTTCAGGGTTCCTTTTGCACTGTGGGTTTGGTTCTTCTCAACGCAATATCTCAACTTTAGTAGGTCCTCAGAAAGCATTTTGGGGGCCGTGAAAGAAAAACATCTAGCCCAGAATCCAGATGAAAACCACAATCAAGAAACACACAGCTCCGGCTTCCCTGGTGGTCCAGTTGGTAAGGACACCACCTTGCAGTGCAAGGAGCGCCAGTTCGATCCCTGGCCTGGGAAGATTCCACATGCCACGGAGCTGCTAGACTGTTGTGTCCAACTACCGAGCCAGAGCTCTGGAGTGCACGCGCCCAGAGCCAGTGCTCTGCAGTGACAGAGGCCACTGCGATGAGAGGCCCACCACACAGCTCAAAGAACAAAGATGGATGAAAATAAAGGAAAGAACAATGGAAGTGGCCAAAAAAAAAAAAAAAAAACAGGAAAAAAAAAAAAAAGAAACACACAGCTCAAGTGCACAGGCCTTTAATAGAAGAGTGCAGCCTCGATGGGAGCGGTCGCTGAGTCTGGGCGCGGGAGTGTGATTGTCTTGAAAAGAGAGTGGATCCACTGTCCACTGGGGAAATGTATAAATGTACAGCCGATGTGCAGTCCCTCATCGAATCACACAGAAGAATATATCTCAATATTTATAGATTTACATTCTCCCAACTCAAAAAGAGTTCTCTGTAACCCGCCTCAGCTGAGCACTTAGCTGGCCCCTGAAGAGGGTGGGGTGGGCTTCCTGAGGCATTTGACAGGGATCCTGGGCTTCAGCCCCTTTCTGGGTCAGCACTGTCTGTAGTGCTCAAGCCCCGAAAACCTGTCACGGCTCTCTTCTTAAACCAGTGGAAGGCGGAGGATCAATCTACAAGAGCGTTGACTGCTCAAAGGAGCAGGGTTCTGAAATACATTGCGGTTGTTCTATGCTTAAGGCCAGAAGCACCAGACCTCCACAGTAACGGGGTGATAACCAGGCCCTGCACCAGCCAATGTCTGTCTGTCCTGAGGGCACCTGCTGCTCCTGGAATGACTTTCACACAGACCACTGTGAACTGACCTAGCTCCATGTGGGATGTAGAAGAGAATTCAGGCAAGGCACACTCCTGAAGCTACACAGGATCTAGTAAGCTGCCATGAAACCCTCAGACCTTACATTTGCAACTAGCTACTACAAACACATACACCTGTCTCAAGGTCATCATTGATAATCTGTTCAGGGTTCCTTTTGCACTGTGGGTTTGGTTCTTCTCAACGCAATATCTCAACTTTAGTAGGTCCTCAGAAAGCATTTTGGGGGCCGTGAAAGAAAAACATCTAGCCCAGAATCCAGATGAAAACCACAATCAAGAAACACACAGCTCCGGCTTCCCTGGTGGTCCAGTTGGTAAGGACACCACCTTGCAGTGCAAGGAGCGCCAGTTCGATCCCTGGCCTGGGAAGATTCCACATGCCACGGAGCTGCTAGACTGTTGTGTCCAACTACCGAGCCAGAGCTCTGGAGTGCACGCGCCCAGAGCCAGTGCTCTGCAGTGACAGAGGCCACTGCGATGAGAGGCCCACCACACAGCTCAAAGAACAAAGATGGATGAAAATAAAGGAAAGAACAATGGAAGTGGCCAAAAAAAAAAAAAAAAAAACAGGAAAAAAAAAAAAAAGAAACACACAGCTCAAGTGCACAGGCCTTTAATAGAAGAGTGCAGCCTCGATGGGAGCGGTCGCTGAGTCTGGGCGCGGGAGTGTGATTGTCTTGAAAAGAGAGTGGATCCACTGTCCACTGGGGAAATGTATAAATGTACAGCCGATGTGCAGTCCCTCATCGAATCACACAGAAGAATATATCTCAATATTTATAGATTTACATTCTCCCAACTCAAAAAGAGTTCTCTGTAACCCGCCTCAGCTGAGCACTTAGCTGGCCCCTGAAGAGGGTGGGGTGGGCTTCCTGAGGCATTTGACAGGGATCCTGGGCTTCAGCCCCTTTCTGGGTCAGCACTGTCTGTAGTGCTCAAGCCCCGAAAACCTGTCACGGCTCTCTTCTTAAACCAGTGGAAGACGGAGGATCAATCTACAAAGAGCGTTGACTGCTCAAAGGAGCAGGGTTCTGAAATACATTGCGGTTGTTCTATGCTTAAGGCCAGAAGCACCAGACCTCCACAGTAACGGGGTGATAACCAGGCCCTGCACCAGCCAATGTCTGTCTGTCCTGAGGGCACCTGCTGCTCCTGGAATGACTTTCACACAGTTGGTCTCTCGTTAGCATTTCTTCGGCAGTCCCCGTCCTCACACTCCTCATTATTACTACAACCAGCACACACGGTTTTCCCAACCCCTGCACACACACACACACACACACACACACTGTGTTCAGAAATGCCTGGAATCATTTGTCAGTGTCTTGTCTCCGTCAATGATCCTATATCCCCCTAGGTGTGAACCTATGCCCCACGTTTCAGGAGTGAGACTGGCTCTGGTTGTCAACACACAGCTGATGGGAGAAGGCTCTGCCTCCACACCCCACTCACTGAAAGTTCTGACAACCCCAAAGGGATACCCAAACCTGCAACAAGGGGAAGAGCCCAAGAGACTTTGTCCTGAGCAGGCCTCCGTAGGAAGGGGAAAGTCTACTTCAGCAGCCAAAGCAATAAAAGTTACAGTCAGAGGCTTAATGGACCCCAGGTGGAAAAGAACCAAGGGTCCTAGCCACACAGGAATGGCCAGGACACCGGAAAGCCAGCAACCTCCTAAGAACGCATGGCCTTGGCGCTCCCTACCTTTCAGGGGGCGGCTGGCTTATCGGTGGGGCACACACACAAGAAGACTTGCTCTGCAGCCCATCAAAGGCACACGTGAGAGCTGGGCCCGGCCACACAAGCCCTGTCTGGGGACACTCCCTGCAGCCCAGGAGGATTTTGTCAACCAAGGATGAGAAGGAGAGCGCCATGGAGAGGCTACTAGACTGGAATCCAGGAACCAAATCACCTCATCTATTACTCTTGTCAAGGGGCTCAGTTTTCTCATATATCAAACAGGAGCAACACTTGTCCAGGTAGGACTGTGGGATGGAAGAACTCAGCCCTGGGGTTTGATTGACTTGCTATTGCAAACTAGCTCTCCTGTTGGTCAGCACTGTCTGTAGTGCTCAAGCCCCGAAAACCTGTCACGGCTCTCTTCTTAAACCAGTGGAAGACGGAGGATCAATCTACAAAGAGCGTTGACTGCTCAAAGGAGCAGGGTTCTGAAATACATTGCGGTTGTTCTATGCTTAAGGCCAGAAGCACCAGACCTCCACAGTAACGGGGTGATAACCAGGCCCTGCACCAGCCAATGTCTGTCTGTCCTGAGGGCACCTGCTGCTCCTGGAATGACTTTCACACAGTTGGTCTCTCGTTAGCATTTCTTCGGCAGTCCCCGTCCTCACACTCCTCATTATTACTACAACCAGCACACACGGTTTTCCCAACCCCTGCACACACACACACACACACACACACACTGTGTTCAGAAATGCCTGGAATCATTTGTCAGTGTCTTGTCTCCGTCAATGATCCTATATCCCCCTAGGTGTGAACCTATGCCCCACGTTTCAGGAGTGAGACTGGCTCTGGTTGTCAACACACAGCTGATGGGAGAAGGCTCTGCCTCCACACCCCACTCACTGAAAGTTCTGACAACCCCAAAGGGATACCCAAACCTGCAACAAGGGGAAGAGCCCAAGAGACTTTGTCCTGAGCAGGCCTCCGTAGGAAGGGGAAAGTCTACTTCAGCAGCCAAAGCAATAAAAGTTACAGTCAGAGGCTTAATGGACCCCAGGTGGAAAAGAACCAAGGGTCCTAGCCACACAGGAATGGCCAGGACACCGGAAAGCCAGCAACCTCCTAAGAACGCATGGCCTTGGCGCTCCCTACCTTTCAGGGGGCGGCTGGCTTATCGGTGGGGCACACACACAAGAAGACTTGCTCTGCAGCCCATCAAAGGCACACGTGAGAGCTGGGCCCGGCCACACAAGCCCTGTCTGGGGACACTCCCTGCAGCCCAGGAGGATTTTGTCAACCAAGGATGAGAAGGAGAGCGCCATGGAGAGGCTACTAGACTGGAATCCAGGAACCAAATCACCTCATCTATTACTCTTGTCAAGGGGCTCAGTTTTCTCATATATCAAACAGGAGCAACACTTGTCCAGGTAGGACTGTGGGATGGAAGAACTCAGCCCTGGGGTTTGATTGACTTGCTATTGCAAACTAGCTCTCCTGTTTCCTAGCTGAGGACCTTGGATATTTGATTCTGAGTTGTAGTTTCCTCACCTGTGAAAATGGAGGTCAATAGCTGAACACAATGAATTACATGCATGAAGTCTCGGGCTTAGAGAACTTCACACGAAAAGCCTTAAGGTGACACTCAAAGGATGAACCATACACTGCCAAACTGACATTCCAGAGGCTTCTACTTCAAAATGGCAAACCATGAAGAATAGGATGTCTTTCCTTCCTATGATCCTTTCAAAATGACAGAAGATTATTTAAATCATAGAATCAATTACAGTGAAAAGAATAGGGATAGTGTCTTTGAGGAAGAAATTTTGATAGATTCCAGGAAGACATAACGCTTATGGCAGATGTCAGTCCATTAGCAGGTAGATACAAGTGGAGGTTCCTCAGCCCACACACGGAGGCCGGGTGACGACAGAGGGAGGTGTGCATCTTCCTGGGCTCTGCCCCAGCACCCCCACCCCACTCCAGGGGCAAACTGTCCTCTAGAGAGCTGTAATTGCCTTATTTGAGGAAGAACAGGAGAGGCGATATGGGCTGACGTCCCAGTGCCAGGCTTTCTTGTTTAGGGAAAACCTGGAGAGAAATTTACCAGTTTGTAAGGGCTCCTCTCTAGTGGAGGTGAGCAGGCTTCTTGTTGTGGTGACTTCCCTTGTTGTGGAACTCAGGCCCTAGGGCACTCGGGCTTCAGAGGTTGTGGCCCACGGGCTCCACAGTTGTGGCTCCGAGGCTCTAGAGCACAGGCTCCACAGTTGTGTCTCACAGGCTTCGTTGCCCTGCTGGATCAGAGATTGAACCCATATCTCCTGCATTGGCAAGAGAACTCCTTCACCACTGAGCTACCAGGGAAGCCCCAACACTGACTTTTTAATGGTATAATCTTTCAAAAATAGCAAGAAAAGGATAGGAGAGGATAAGACAGAGATAAGAAAATCCTTGATTAGGAGGTAATTTGTTTAAAAATGAGGGGAAATTTTTTTTTTTTGGTCACTTCTATTGGTCTTTTATTTATTTCCATCTTTGGTCTTTGGCCTGTGTGGGCCTCCCGTTGCAGTGGCCTCTCTCGTTGCTGAGCGCTGGCTCTGGGCGCATGCGCTCCAGAGCTCCGGCTCGGTCGTTGGACCCATCAGTCCAGCCACTCCACGGCACGTGGGATCTTCCCAGGCCAGGGATTGAACCAGCACCCCCTGCACTGCAAGGCGGTGTTCTTATCCACTGGACCACCAGGGAAGCCCGAAGGAAACTTTTATATGCACTTGTTTTCCTAGGAAGACTTCTGAAATCACAAAACTTATCTGAAAATCTGCCTATTTTCAAGCAAGAGTTCACATCAAGAGGAGCTAAACCTAGTGAGGCATTTATGGCGAACTGTTCATGACTGTGGACCTTCTAGACTCTCACGCCCCAGCTAGTCCGTGGGCTCCCATCATTCTCCCAGGTGATAAGGCAGATGACATCAGGCAGTACTGCTGTGCAACACAATGACACGAACTATTGTTGTGTAACAACAAGCTCTTTAGAAGCTGAAACAATAACCATTTATTTCTCACATGTCTGCAGGGCTCCATCATGATCCCAACTGGGCTTGACTGGGCATTTCTTGTTCCCCTCTAGAGAGCTGTAATTGCCTTATTTGAGGAAGAACAGGAGAGGCGATATGGGCTGACGTCCCAGTGCCAGGCTTTCTTGTTTAGGGAAAACCTGGAGAGAAATTTACCAGTTTGTAAGGGCTCCTCTCTAGTGGAGGTGAGCAGGCTTCTTGTTGTGGTGACTTCCCTTGTTGTGGAACTCAGGCCCTAGGGCACTCGGGCTTCAGAGGTTGTGGCCCACGGGCCCCCACAGTTGTGGCTCACAGGCTCTAGAGCACAGGATCTTCCTGGATCAGAGATTGAACCCATATCTCCTGCATTGGCAAGAGAACTCCTTCACCACTGAGCTACCAGGGAAGCCCCAACACTGACTTTTTAATGGTATAATCTTTCAAAAATAGCAAGAAAAGGATAGGAGAGGATAAGACAGAGATAAGAAAATCCTTGATTAGGAGGTAATTTGTTTAAAAATGAGGGGAAATTTTTTTTTTTTGGTCACTTCTATTGGTCTTTTATTTATTTCCATCTTTGGTCTTTGGCCTGTGTGGGCCTCCCGTTGCAGTGGCCTCTCTCGTTGCTGAGCGCTGGCTCTGGGCGCATGCGCTCCAGAGCTCCGGCTCGGTCGTTGGACCCATCAGTCCAGCCACTCCACGGCACGTGGGATCTTCCCAGGCCAGGGATTGAACCAGCACCCCCTGCACTGCAAGGCGGTGTTCTTATCCACTGGACCACCAGGGAAGCCCGAAGGAAACTTTTATATGCACTTGTTTTCCTAGGAAGACTTCTGAAATCACAAAACTTATCTGAAAATCTGCCTATTTTCAAGCAAGAGTTCACATCAAGAGGAGCTAAACCTAGTGAGGCATTTATGGCGAACTGTTCATGACTGTGGACCTTCTAGACTCTCACGCCCCAGCTAGTCCGTGGGCTCCCATCATTCTCCCAGGTGATAAGGCAGATGACATCAGGCAGTACTGCTGTGCAACACAATGACACGAACTATTGTTGTGTAACAACAAGCTCTTTAGAAGCTGAAACAATAACCATTTATTTCTCACATGTCTGCAGGGCTCCATCATGATCCCAACTGGGCTTGACTGGGCAGTCTTCCTGACCTCAGCTGGGACCTCAGCGTGGCTAGGGATTGGCTCATCTAGGTTCAGTATGGCAAGGGATTGGCTGCTTGGTCAGTACTGGCTAATCTTGACTGAGGGGAAGACACACATCAGTCCCACGTGTCTCTCATCCTCGACTGGAATCAGTGGGCTAGTTCAGGCATGCCCCAGTAATGATGGAAGCAGCACCAGAGATAAACAATGAAAAAGCTTTTGAGGTTCAGTCTCAGAACCAGCTGTTTCTTCTGTTTTATTCTATTGGCCAAAACAGTCACAAAGCTGAGCCCAGAGTCAGAGTGGAAAAGTGCCGCAGACTAAGGGAATAGGGGTTCCTACAAGGGCTCGATGCAACGGCCTGGAGGGGTTGGGGGGGGGCTGGGACGGGGGAGGGGACCAGGGATATGCATATGACTGATCTGGGAACATACATGTCTGTGAACAACAAAACTCTGTAAAAACTTAAACAAATAAATAAAATTATAAAAAAGAAAAAGTGCCACGGAGACGCAGGGCGATGGGTAAGACTATAGCACAGGAACATCAACGCAGTCTACCCCAGGAGGAGGAAATGGAGACGCATGCTGGATGACTGCTGGAGAATCCCATGGACAGAGGAGCCTGGTGGGCTCCAGTCCACTGAGTCACAAAGACACGACTCAGTGACTGAGCATAGCGCAGTCTCCCCCAGGGCTCCAGCACACCTGACCTGCAAAAGACTTACCATCCCTGTGTAGCTAGAACGAGGTTCCCTGAGAGCAATAACTATGTGCATTTATCTTTATTTATCTATATTCATTTTGTCTTCACAATTACTTTGTAAAATATTAACAGGATCTTTATTACAATGAGGATGGCACAAAAGGGCTAAACCTAGTGAGGCTTTATGGCGAACTGTTCATGACTGGACCTTCTAGCTAGTCCGTGGGCTCCCATCATTCTCCCAGGTGATAAGGCAGATGACATCAGGCAGTACTGCTGTGCAACACAATGACACGAACTATTGTTGTGTAACAACAAGCTCTTTAGAAGCTGAAACAATAACCATTTATTTCTCACATGTCTGCAGGGCTCCATCATGATCCCAACTGGGCTTGACTGGGCAGTCTTCCTGACCTCAGCTGGGACCTCAGCGTGGCTAGGGATTGGCTCATCTAGGTTCAGTATGGCAAGGGATTGGCTGCTTGGTCAGTACTGGCTAATCTTGACTGAGGGGAAGACACACATCAGTCCCACGTGTCTCTCATCCTCGACTGGAATCAGTGGGCTAGTTCAGGCATGCCCCAGTAATGATGGAAGCAGCACCAGAGATAAACAATGAAAAAGCTTTTGAGGTTCAGTCTCAGAACCAGCTGTTTCTTCTGTTTTATTCTATTGGCCAAAACAGTCACAAAGCTGAGCCCAGAGTCAGAGTGGAAAAGTGCCGCAGACTAAGGGAATAGGGGTTCCTACAAGGGCTCGATGCAACGGCCTGGGGGGGTTTGGGGGGGCTGGGACGGGGAGGGACCAGGGATATGCATATGACTAATCTGGGATCATACGTATCTGTAAACAACAAAACTATGTAAAAGTAGAAAGTAAAATTATAAAAAAGAAAAAGTGCCACGGAGACGCAGGGCGATGGGTAAGACTATAGCACAGGAACATCAACGCAGTCTACCCCAGGAGGAGGAAATGGAGACGCATGCTGGATGACTGCTGGAGAATCCCATGGACAGAGGAGCCTGGTGGGCTCCAGTCCACTGAGTCACAAAGACACGACTCAGTGACTGAGCATAGCGCAGTCTCCCCCAGGGCTCCAGCACACCTGACCTGCAAAAGACTTACCATCCCTGTGTAGCTAGAACGAGGTTCCCTGAGAGCAATAACTATGTGCATTTATCTTTATTTATCTATATTCATTTTGTCTTCACAATTACTTTGTAAAATATTAACAGGATCTTTATTTTACAGATGAGGATATCAAGGTTCAAATAATTAACATCTGTCATTTTACATCTAGAGCCCTGGAATCTGAATTCTAAACTGCTGAAGTGTTTTCATCGTTTCGAGCTAAAGACCAGTACCCGATTGGTGGTCCAATCTCCTACCACACCTTGTCCTCATAACTGTAGAGAGTGAACCATTCCTGGCGTAGGTCACTAAGACTAGCACTCTGTGGAGAACCAGACTTTAAGGAGAATTAAAAAAGAACATTCTGAGTACAGGCACATTTCTTGCCTTGTATTAATAGATATGATGGAGTTTGCAATTATACACTTACCATGAAGGCTCAGAAACAGGCTTACAGCCTTTCAAAGGGCAAAACAGATTTTCCTTTCCTTTCTTTTTCTTTTAGAAAGCTCGGTGTTCAGTAGTTGCAATGGCAGCCACGCCTGGCTCCCTATCATGAAACTACCTCAGACCTTGAGAGTCTTTCTCTGGAAGAGATCGGGAAGGTGGGATCTGGGAGGTACGTCTAGCTCTCTAACAGAGATGCTGTTGTATCCTCCCTGGGGAAGGCTTGAGACACTGTGGGAAAAGTGACTGATGCCCAAGAACTTGAACGGCGGGGTCAGGCAGGGGGCTGGTGTCCTGGACAGCCCTGCTCCATGCTGCCCTCTGCCTGCGATCCATACCGTAAGCCACCCTCCAAGCACATCCCAGGCTGAAGGAGCCAGGCTTCACCTGCCCCTGCCAGTGCAGCGCTGTGCGTGAAAAATACCAAAATGAATCGTGAATGATTCTTGCCTTTAAAGAGCTCACAGAGAAATGGGGACAGGCAGCACATTCGGGTCCGCGAGGCTCCCTGGGAGCAGCGACTTGCAGTACAAGTGGGAATTAACCCGACAAAATCTGGAAGAGACTTCCAGACAAAGAGAAGTTGCTGAGTCTCAGCTATTAAAATCCTCCAATTCCAAGGGCCTGAGAACCGTAGCTTCTGAATGGCTCGCTCGCAGACTATCTCTACTGTGTGCTCCTTCAACAGACTGGATGGATCCAGTCCTCTCTGGGGCTTCGTGTCATCCCGTGACGTGGGCATAATCAAAGCCATCTGAGAGCAGGTGCACACGTTCGAGTCTATGGAAAGTGCTGTCTCTACAGACAGTTACTGCTCTGATCGCCCGTGTCGGCACTCTTCTCAGTCATTCATTCAGGACCAGGGCCTCAGCCGGAAACCGATTTCAAAATGAGTGAAACAGAGCCCTTCCCTCAAGATAATAATAATTCAAGCTCCCGCGGGGCTGTTGTGTGCCACGCTCTGTGTCCGGTACTCTACATGTATTAGCTCACTGCTCCCTCAGAATCATCCCGCCGCAATTGCTCTCATTTCACAGACAGGGAAGCTGGAGCACAGAGGGGTGAAGTCACGTCTGTAGGTGCCACAGCTGCTAGGGGGAGCGCCGCGCTGGGAACCCAGGTGAGGCGGCTCCAGAGGGAGGTGGCGCTCCCCTTTCGTCACGACCTCACACGGGGAGATGGACGGTTGAGAAGCAACCATGCTGATGTCCGGGAGCTGAGTGAGGGGCCAGAGGAGATGCCAGCAAAGACTTCTTAGGGCAGGTGGCCCCTGAACTGAGGTCTGCCTAGGGGGTGGCCAGAGGTGTGCCCAGCAAGAGGAGCATATCAACAAAGACCTTGAAGGGCGAGAGCTGAGCTCCTGTCCTCCAGTGTGGGGGGAGGACAGGGAGAGAAACGGGAGGAGGAGGATATGCTTGGAGAGCGCAGGAGGCCGGCCCCGAAGAGTGCTGGGCGCCATGCTAAGGAGGCAGCCTGTCTTCCGAGGCACCAGGGGTCTGCACTGGGAGCTCCCCCTGACTGCAGTGCGAGGGACACATTGGGACAGCAGAGCATGCGCAGCCGGGGCTACCGCAGACGTCTAGCTAGACCGTTCCTGGAATCTGAAAAATTGAAAATGATTAAGACATAGAGACTGAGGACAGAGAATGAGGAAGAGGACTCAAGCGTGCTCCTGGGTCCTGGCCCAGGGACTGGAGGGTCAGGTGACTGGAGGGCCAGGGCGGCGTGCACCAGGACCTGAGGAGAAAGACCGGAGGGTATTATTTAAGGAAGGGCACCGGAAGCAGAGTCTGGAGAAAATAGATGACAGATGAGCAGACGGGACAGAGGAAAACAAGCCGAGAGTCCAAGGAAAGGTGAAGGGTGACGGATCTCGGCTAGACAAGAATTTACTTCCAACAGTGTCCTGAATACTTGAACCCGAGCTTGTATGTCTAAAACACAGAACTTTCCCTAGCGATTGTACAAGTCCTTTTTTTCAGTCTTGTTTTTTCCCCAGTCTTCATGTTCCAAGAGTTCATGCTTCACTGCCCCACTCATTTAGTGTGTTTAATTAATTTCTCAATATCTTGGTGCATGAGCTACTGCTCTCTGCACCCAGAGACACAACAGGATGAAGGAGGAGGCTCTGGCGAGCGGTATCTGAAATGTGCCGGGACTGATGGATGAATCCACACACACACCGTCGCCATCACCAGTAAGGACAGCAACCCCGATGACTAAACAAGAGCCTCATCTCCTGTTTACTGAGCATCTATTATGTAACGAGGTGTTCAATTATGAGTTTTACAGACATGGCCAATAAACAGAGTAGTATAACATTTCTCTTTTATAGAGGGAAAAAACTAAGACATGAAGAAGTTAAGTAAGTGGCTGAAGGTCACACAATCATAAAAAGCAGTGGGACATAAACACGCACTACCCACCATGGGTGGACCCCTTGAAATCGTCTGTGTACCTAAATGACAGACTTTCTTGATTTCCTTGTTATGATTGGTGAGGAGAGGAGTTTGGATGTGGGAAGGGAACAGAGACAAGGAAACAGAATTAAGTGGAATCCGGTTAGGCGTTCGCGGTTTCCAAGCCCAGTATTCTAAGTTGCTGCTGGCTATGCATTCAAACTCTCCATCCTGCATAAGCATCTCCTTCAGAGACTAATACACACATGAGTGTGTCTGACGGCCACAGAGATTTATCCAAAAAACAGAATGTCTGGATGCAAAAACTCCTGGCCAGTGCTAGAGAACACAACTTATGAATCATTTGTTTATTTAATATTTGTTCAAATACTTCACTAAGCGTGCTCCTGGGTCCTGGCCCAGGGACTGGAGGGTCAGGTGACTGGAGGGCCAGGGCGGCGTGCACCAGGACCTGAGGAGAAAGACCGGAGGGTATTATTTAAGGAAGGGCACCGGAAGCAGAGTCTGGAGAAAATAGATGACAGATGAGCAGACGGGACAGAGGAAAACAAGCCGAGAGTCCAAGGAAAGGTGAAGGGTGACGGATCTCGGCTAGACAAGAATTTACTTCCAACAGTGTCCTGAATACTTGAACCCGAGCTTGTATGTCTAAAACACAGAACTTTCCCTAGCGATTGTACAAGTCCTTTTTTTCAGTCTTGTTTTTTCCCCAGTCTTCATGTTCCAAGAGTTCATGCTTCACTGCCCCACTCATTTAGTGTGTTTAATTAATTTCTCAATATCTTGGTGCATGAGCTACTGCTCTCTGCACCCAGAGACACAACAGGATGAAGGAGGAGGCTCTGGCGAGCGGTATCTGAAATGTGCCGGGACTGATGGATGAATCCACACACACACCGTCGCCATCACCAGTAAGGACAGCAACCCCGATGACTAAACAAGAGCCTCATCTCCTGTTTACTGAGCATCTATTATGTAACGAGGTGTTCAATTATGAGTTTTACAGACATGGCCAATAAACAGAGTAGTATAACATTTCTCTTTTATAGAGGGAAAAAACTAAGACATGAAGAAGTTAAGTAAGTGGCTGAAGGTCACACAATCATAAAAAGCAGTGGGACATAAACACGCACTACCCACCATGGGTGGACCCCTTGAAATCGTCTGTGTACCTAAATGACAGACTTTCTTGATTTCCTTGTTATGATTGGTGAGGAGAGGAGTTTGGATGTGGGAAGGGAACAGAGACAAGGAAACAGAATTAAGTGGAATCCGGTTAGGCGTTCGCGGTTTCCAAGCCCAGTATTCTAAGTTGCTGCTGGCTATGCATTCAAACTCTCCATCCTGCATAAGCATCTCCTTCAGAGACTAATACACACATGAGTGTGTCTGACGGCCACAGAGATTTATCCAAAAAAAACAGAATGTCTGGATGCAAAAACTCCTGGCCAGTGCTAGAGAACACAACTTATGAATCATTTGTTTATTTAATATTTGTTCAAATACTTCACTAAGCACCTGCAGGGCTGAGACCTAGGGATGCCATGGCAGACATATCAACCATACCAGAATGGCAGAGAGAACAGACGGTGCCTTTCTTGAATTGTCTTCGTGGAAGGGACTGTAGAGAATGAGAGTGGTCAAGGGCAGGTGGAGGGCCGAGGGGCAGAGGACCCACTTGAGCCAAGGACTGTTGCTCTAAAGCTGCGTTTTCTCCACTCCTCCCGCCTCCACGTCCCGTGAGCAGGCTTACCTGGGCAGCCTGCCTGGCTGGGTCACAGGCCATTCCTGGGGCACACTTCTGCACTCTGTGCCAGCCTGTGGGAGCTGGTATGAGCAGACAGCAGGTATGAGCAGAGCTCTCCAGTCTGAGCTCTCTGCCAGAAGAAAGGATTCTTTCAGCTCCCTGGCCCTGGTGCAGCATAAAGCAGGTCCTCTATAGACTCTGTGGGGTACCCAGGACTGCTGAGAAGGTTTTTAACACATATCAGGACCCTCTGCGCAGTCCTGGGCCACACTGTTCACTTATGCGCTTTGCAGTTCCTCTTCAAGAAAGTGGATTGGAGATAATAGGAAAGTGGAGGCCCAGGCTCTCCCAGAGTGACTGAGCCCACCACTTAAGGTTTCGTTTTCCTTCTTTATCAAAAGACAGAGTGAGACCAGCATAGTGGACCTGGAAGGAGAGAGGACCTATCAAAGCCTCTGAATAGGCTTGTTTGGGCTACAGCAAGTCCAAGGTCCGCCTGCCTCCTGCAGTTGAGATGCAGCAGAGGGAGATTATCAGGAGAGGAGGCCACACCACATTTGGTCTTTTCTTTCGTTCCTCTGACCTACCATCCTGTGACAAAGAGTTGCTCTTGCCATGACTCACCTGAAGTTTAGTTTTGTTTTTCTTTTTTAATAAGAACAGAGTTCAAGTGCCTGGCATGGAACACAACGGTAGCTAAAAGAAGGCTGCTTATGGAGAACTGTAATTTCTGAACAGGTAAAATGATTACATGGCTCAAAAACGAAGGTGATAGAAGAAGATGGACACCGGGAACCTTGACCTCAGCCAGGCTGGTGTCTGCCCTGTTGATAATCTGCTCTCTGCTCCCACGAGTCACCAGTTTCCTCAGTTTCTTACCTGCCTTTCCAGTGCGTCTTCATGCACATGCAAGCACGTGGGAGTTTTGTGAAATGCACCTTCAGTATCTGCAGCGACAGTCGTTTGATGTTTCTTCTGAGGTCTGTTTTGGTGAATTGTCTTTGCATTCTTAGGATAAGCTGCACTGGGTTGTGGAGTATTATTCTTTTAGTATGTTGCTGAGTTCCGATTGCTAATATTTTACTTAGGATTTATGCACCGATATTCATATGTGAGATTCATTTACCACTTCTTTTCTGTATAGCCTTTGTATTCAATGTTATCTTTGCTGGGTGAAATTTATTTGGAAGTTGTCCTTTTCTGTATGTGCTCTGGAACAATTTAAATAGTATTGGAATCATCCAACCATTCAAGTTTTGGTTAAATTTGCCCATGAAACTTCTAGCCCTAGTACTTTTAAGAAATTAACTTCTTGGGCTTCCCCTGGTGGTCCAGTGGATAAGGACACCACCTTGCAATGCAAGGGGCGCCGGTTCAATCCCTGGCCTGGGAAGATCCCACGTGCCGTGGAGCGGCTGGACTGATGTGTCCAATTACCGAGCCGGAGCTCTGGAGCGCATGCACCCAGAGCCTGTGCTCTGCGACAACAGACCCCACCGCGATGGGAGGCCCGCAGGAGCCGAAGAACAAAGACGGATGAAAACAGAGAAATGAAAGACCAGCATAGTGGACCTGGAAGGAGAGAGGACCTATCAAAGCCTCTGAATAGGCTTGTTTGGGCTACAGCAAGTCCAAGGTCCGCCTGCCTCCTGCAGTTGAGATGCAGCAGAGGGAGATTATCAGGAGAGGAGGCCACACCACATTTGGTCTTTTCTTTCGTTCCTCTGACCTACCATCCTGTGACAAAGAGTTGCTCTTGCCATGACTCACCTGAAGTTTAGTTTTGTTTTTCTTTTTTAATAAGAACAGAGTTCAAGTGCCTGGCATGGAACACAACGGTAGCTAAAAGAAGGCTGCTTATGGAGAACTGTAATTTCTGAACAGGTAAAATGATTACATGGCTCAAAAACGAAGGTGATAGAAGAAGATGGACACCGGGAACCTTGACCTCAGCCAGGCTGGTGTCTGCCCTGTTGATAATCTGCTCTCTGCTCCCACGAGTCACCAGTTTCCTCAGTTTCTTACCTGCCTTTCCAGTGCGTCTTCATGCACATGCAAGCACGTGGGAGTTTTGTGAAATGCACCTTCAGTATCTGCAGCGACAGTCGTTTGATGTTTCTTCTGAGGTCTGTTTTGGTGAATTGTCTTTGCATTCTTAGGATAAGCTGCACTGGGTTGTGGAGTATTATTCTTTTAGTATGTTGCTGAGTTCCGATTGCTAATATTTTACTTAGGATTTATGCACCGATATTCATATGTGAGATTCATTTACCACTTCTTTTCTGTATAGCCTTTGTATTCAATGTTATCTTTGCTGGGTGAAATTTATTTGGAAGTTGTCCTTTTCTGTATGTGCTCTGGAACAATTTAAATAGTATTGGAATCATCCAACCATTCAAGTTTTGGTTAAATTTGCCCATGAAACTTCTAGCCCTAGTACTTTTAAGAAATTAACTTCTTGGGCTTCCCCTGGTGGTCCAGTGGATAAGGACACCACCTTGCAATGCAAGGGGCGCCGGTTCAATCCCTGGCCTGGGAAGATCCCACGTGCCGTGGAGCGGCTGGACTGATGTGTCCAATTACCGAGCCGGAGCTCTGGAGCGCATGCACCCAGAGCCTGTGCTCTGCGACAACAGACCCCACCGCGATGGGAGGCCCGCAGGAGCCGAAGAACAAAGACGGATGAAAACAGAGAAATGAAAGACCAATAGAAGTGGCCCGCCTGCTCCCCTCCCTCCCCAACCCGACCCCCACCCCCCCAAAAAAAAAAAAGGAAATTAACTTCTTGACAATTTTATCTAATTTTTTCCTATGAATATTGGTCTGTTTAGAGCTGTTTTCAGTAAATTATATTCTTTTAGAAAAATCCATTTCTTTCAGATTTTCAAATTTAGTTGAAGCTGTGCAAATAAAAATTGTTTTAACTTTCCTTATGTTCTTCATCATTTTCTCCTTGTCATGTATTTTTTTTTTGCATTTGTTCATTCTTCCTTATTGAGAAGGCTTTTCTGGCTTTTTTTGTATTTTGCCCCAATGATTCAGATATTCACTTATTTACTTTGCCCCCTGATCCCACTTATCTAATTCATTAACTCCTTTTATTTTTACTTTATTCCTTCTATTTTCCTTTGGTTAACTTTATTATCCTTGTTTTTATATTTTTGATTCTTAATTGTTTCAGTTTCATCCATTCTATATTTTCTACAAATATTTCCTTTGCATTTTAGGCTATGACATTTCCTATGAGTACTGCTTTCATTCTGTCTTCTAAATTCAGAACTTAATATGTAGTATTTTGACTATTATTTGTCTTTAGAAATTCTGCAATTTGGATTTGTGCTTTTAATTTAACTCAAGAGTTGTGTAAACATGGTGATTTTCTTAAAATTCTTTTATTTTTATTGTTACTGCATCATGGACAAAAAATAATGTCTACATTATCTCTACTTTTTTGAAATTTGTTGTAACTTCCTTTATGGTGGTCAATGGTATGGTTAATTATTGCAGCTGTTCCATGGGCACTTGAGGCAAGAATGCACTCCTACCCTCAAAGAGAAATGGAGTTTGGCTCATACTAAGTGCTCAGATGTTATTAGTAGTAGCATCTAATTTTCCTCCAAGTCATGAAAGGGCCTTGTGCTACACACCATATAGAAATATAGAAGGAGAACTGGACTTTCTGGACTTTCTGATTGGTTTGGTAAACAAAGGCTATGCTTTGGGGACTTCTCTACTGGTTCAGTGGTTAAGAATCCACCTGCCAATGCAGGGGACACAGGTTCAATCCCTGGTGTGGGAAGATCCCACATGCCAAGGGGTAACTAAGCCCATGTACCATGTGTTTGGGCTCTAGGGCCCAAATGCCGCAACCAGTGAGCCCAGGCACCAGGAACCCATGCTCTGCAATAAGGGAATCCGCTGCAATGAGAAGCCTCTGCACTGCAACAAACAGTAGCCTCTGCTTAGGCAGGATTTCCTACCTGCCACGTAGGAAATCCTGCCTATGACAGCGAAGTTCCAGTGCAGCCCCAAATAAGTTAGATAAATAAATATAATCTCAAGAAAACACCTATGCTTTTGGCTCTGGATGAAGTTTTGTGATTATATGGCTTAGGTTCTTTATACTCTTTTTCATTTTTGGTCCAGTTGACCTGAGACAATGTGTTACTATTTTCAGAGACGTGAAAAGACTGAGAAGAAGCCAGTTTCTGGGGGCAGGGTGGATAGCTCAGGGGTGGGCAGGAACAGGGGAGCGGGCTGTGGGAGACATCTGTCAGATCATCTCCAACCGAAAATACTCTTGCCATAAAGAAAAGAACCCTTCCAAATTGATCAAGGTCTCTATTGTTTAATTTCTATTGGTATTCTTTTTTTTTTTTTTTCTTTTTTTTGGGCCACTTCTATTGGCCTTTTCATTTTATTTCCATCTTTCTTCTTTGGCCTGTGTGGGCCTCCCATCGCAGTGGCCTCTCTCGCCACAGAGCACCGGCTCTGGGCGCATGCGCTCCAGAGCTCCAGCTTGGTAGTTGGACACATGAGTCCAGGCACTCCACAGCATGTGGGATCTTCCCAGGCCAGGGATTGAACGGGTGCCCCTTGCACTGCAAGGTGGTGTCTCTACCCACTGGACCACCAGTGAAACATTCTACTGGCATTCTTAAAAGGAGGAATGAATGAACCTTTCATTTAATCAGGTGATTCTGTATGGTTTTCTAACATTTTTCATACATTGACTTTGCTCACCAAACCAAGTTGGAAAATCCGGTTCTCCTTCTGTGTATGGTGGGCAGGACAAGACCCTTCCATGACTTGACAGCGTTTAGATGGTGATGTTCCTAACAATAACATTTGTACATTTACAATGAGCCAAACTCTCTTCTAGGTACTTTGTATGTCTTAGGTTACTTAATCCTCACATCAACTCAAAATATCCCCATTTTGCAAATTTAAAAACAACAAGAAGAGAATTAGAGGTAAAATAACTTGTCCAAGTTCAAACTGCTAGTGAAGTGACAGGTAATAAGGGAATCCGCTGCAATGAGAAGCCTCTGCACTGCAACAAACAGTAGCCTCTGCTTAGGCAGGATTTCCTACCTGCCACGGAAATCCTGCCTATGACGGGTTCCAGTGCAGCCCCAAATAAGTTAGATAAATAAATATAATCTCAAGAAAACACCTATGCTTTTGGCTCTGGATGAAGTTTTGTGATTATATGGCTTAGGTTCTTTATACTCTTTTTCATTTTTGGTCCAGTTGACCTGAGACAATGTGTTACTATTTTCAGAGACGTGAAAAGACTGAGAAGAAGCCAGTTTCTGGGGGCAGGGTGGATAGCTCAGGGGTGGGCAGGAACAGGGGAGCGGGCTGTGGGAGACATCTGTCAGATCATCTCCAACCGAAAATACTCTTGCCATAAAGAAAAGAACCCTTCCAAATTGATCAAGGTCTCTATTGTTTAATTTCTATTGGTATTCTTTTTTTTTTTTTTTCTTTTTTTTGGGCCACTTCTATTGGCCTTTTCATTTTATTTCCATCTTTCTTCTTTGGCCTGTGTGGGCCTCCCATCGCAGTGGCCTCTCTCGCCACAGAGCACCGGCTCTGGGCGCATGCGCTCCAGAGCTCCAGCTTGGTAGTTGGACACATGAGTCCAGGCACTCCACAGCATGTGGGATCTTCCCAGGCCAGGGATTGAACGGGTGCCCCTTGCACTGCAAGGTGGTGTCTCTACCCACTGGACCACCAGTGAAACATTCTACTGGCATTCTTAAAAGGAGGAATGAATGAACCTTTCATTTAATCAGGTGATTCTGTATGGTTTTCTAACATTTTTCATACATTGACTTTGCTCACCAAACCAAGTTGGAAAATCCGGTTCTCCTTCTGTGTATGGTGGGCAGGACAAGACCCTTCCATGACTTGACAGCGTTTAGATGGTGATGTTCCTAACAATAACATTTGTACATTTACAATGAGCCAAACTCTCTTCTAGGTACTTTGTATGTCTTAGGTTACTTAATCCTCACATCAACTCAAAATATCCCCATTTTGCAAATTTAAAAACAACAAGAAGAGAATTAGAGGTAAAATAACTTGTCCAAGTTCAAACTGCTAGTGAGTGACAAGGCCGGCACCCTAACCTTAGTCACAATGCACTGGGGTCCAGCTCTTCAGAAGGGCTCACATCATAGGTGAAAAAATAGACCTGAAGTTGTTGAGTCGGCCAGCAAGTTTCCAGCAGAGAGAGAACTAGACCTCTAACATCTGGACCTTCGTCCAGAACTTTCACACTCTAACTGCGTTGGCCCTCGCTAAGCAAAGAAGCAGTGTTTTGTGATAGAAAGAAGATGGAGTTTGCTGGATGATATGGGCTCATCATTTAGAGCAACCCCTGCCCACCTCACCCCCACAGGGCTATAGGGAAATACCCTAGTAGATGAAAAGATGTTTTAACCTATGGGCTACCTAAACACCTACTGGTTCCTGAACCAATAGCTCAGCTATGGAATAAATTGACTTCTAATAATGATCGTGTGTGTATGCTAGTCGTTCAGTCAGGTCTGACTCTGCGAATCTGTGGACTGTAGCCCTCTGTCCCTGGGATTCCCCAGACGAAAATACTGGAGTGGGTCACCATCTGCTTCTTTAGGGGATCTTCTCAACGCAAGGATCGAACCCTGATCTCCTGTATTGCAGGCAGACTAGGCAGATTCTTTACCGACTGAGCCACCAGGGAAGCCCTTTAATATGATTAGATATACAAAATTACAAGTTAAAATTATTTAAGAGAGAAATTCATCTAGGTGGCAATGTATTTTCACGAGGCATCTCCTCTTCTACCCAATTCCCATGCACATGACATCATTCTTTGTTCATAGATTGTGGACGTCAGGCTTAAAAACAGGCTCTTTCTCAGGACAAGTAGGAACTAAAGATAGCTAACGGCAAAGAGTATTAATCAATCCTCAGGGGAGAGCATGATCATTAAAAACAGCACATGACGGCATGAGTCCAGTCCTGAGAGCCTTTCTCTATTGCCAAAAGTGATCTAACATCTTCTGACATAGCTTGGCTTCAGATGATAAGGGTTTTTGTCTTTTTTTTCCCCTCCATTCCATACGTATTCCAAAAATTATGAAACAGGAAGAAGTTTATGACCTCTGGAGAGAAACTGACTTGCAGGAAGAACTTTATGACCTTTGGCGAAAACTGACTTGCTGTATCAACTTTACTAAGAAAGAACATAATGGTTTGGGCAAGATATGAGAATTTCATTCTGAAATTGTGGCAACACCCTGTCCCATTGTCTTCCCTGGTGGCTCAAACTGTAAAAAATTTGCCTGCAATGCAGGAGACCCAAGTTCAATCCCTGGGTTGGGAAGATACCCTGGAGAAGGCAATGGCAACCCGCTCTAGTACTCTTGCCTGGAGAATTCCATGGTCAGAGGAGCCTGGTGAACTAGTCCAAGAGATTGCAGAGACGGGCACGAACGAATGCCTAACTTTCACTTTTTCCTCTCTCACTGGAATGATTTGGCTTGCCAAAAATCAAAGTAGTAAAGTTGGCCAGCACACAGCCATAAACCAAATGACTAGAGGTGATATCCTGTACCACTCCACACATGGAGCCTTTCAAAAGCTCAGGGTAAGGAACCTGCTACCGTGGCTGGGACTGGTGGTGGTCCACGTGGTTCCATTCATAATGAAGCAGCAAGACAGGACCCGTGAGGAGCCCTGTAAAGCTATCTTCGGTACAGAATCTCTATGAAGAACCAGAACAGAAACCAACAACTTGCTCAAATCATGATGTCATGAAAAGGTTTGTCCAAAGCTAGCCCCACAACCTATCTTTTCCGGGTCCTACCGCAGAAACTGAATAAAATGTGTTCACATCATCTTAAGGAGAAAATTGGTCTTGCAAGCCTTTTAACCTAGTATTTGTGTGTTCAGTTGCTCCAGTGTGCCCAACTCTTTGGGACCCCATGGACTAGGCCCCTCTGTCCATGGGATTTTCCAGGCAAGAACAGTAGACTGGGTTGCCACTTCCTGAAGTTAGAGCTGCTGAAGATTTGGGATGGACTCCTTGGAGAATTTCTAGACTCTTCTTTCCCAATTTTCCTAGTTTTCATTTCAAACAAGAGACCGAAATGATATAGTTGTGGCTTGGCTCAAATGTGGGCCAAATGCTTCAATGATGTCTCTAGCTTCACTGACAGTAACACTTTTATTGGCAAGACTTTATTTAAAAGAAAGTGTGGCTAACTAATGCTTAACCACATAGATGATCAGGAGCCTCTTCAATGATCCCACGTGAGAGAGTTGAGCTGGGAACTTTCACACGTGACTCAAATTTACGTGATGAAAAGATGTCCAGCAAAAGTGGGAAAAGAGTTGAAAAACAGTGAGTTTTTCATGAAACTGAGCACAGGTATTTCCAGAGAACAAGACAGCCTCAGAAACTCAGGTTTCATGACTGCTTCCAAGATCACTGAGTCCCAGCCACACATCGAATTGCTTCAAATAATCTTTGGATGATGTGTGTGGGGTGCAGGCTTCTCCTCACACTGAAGAATACACACTATGTGAAGGGCTTGTATGACTGACATCTAATCCAGGATATTAATCAGTATGGTGAGGGAAATGGAAACCTACTCCACTAGTCTTGCCTGAAACATCCTATGGACAGGAGCCCAGCAGGTTACAGTCCATGGGGGCGCCAAGAGCCGGTCTCCACTGAGTGACAGAGCGTGTTAATCAGTGAAGAGAACAGCAGCGCGCTGCTCGAGTCATGGCTGGTCAGTTACAAAGAAGAGAAAAACAGTCAACTGAAAGCCTTTTTAAAAGAGCTTCTTAGAAGGAAAGTATAGGTTTCATGGGAAGTAGAAAGATAAGAGACAGTTTTTCTTTCTTCTTCTTCTGTACCATCTACTGTATGTTATTCTCTACAACGAACAACTTTGCCTCTTTTTAAAATTTCTTTATTTATTTATTGTTGGCTCTTCTGGGTTTTCACTGCTGCTGCAGGCTCTTCGCTAGTTGCAGGGAGTGGGGGCTCCTCGCTAGTTGAGGTGAGCAGGCTTCTTGTTGTGGGGACTTCTCTTGTGGAACTCGGGCTCTGGGGCACACTGGCTTCTCCGAGGCTCAAGAGCACAGGCTCCATAGTTGTGACTCACAGGTTTAGTTGCTCCAGCATGTGGGATCTTCCTGGTTCAGGGAGGGAAACCATGTCAACTGTATTGGCAGGCGAACTCTTTAACACTGAGCGTTTTCATTTCAAACAAGAGACCGAAATAATTTTGGCTCAAATGTGGGCCAAATGCTTCAATGATGTCTCTAGCTTCACTGACAGTAACACTTTTATTGGCAAGACTTTATTTAAAAGAAAGTGTGGCTAACTAATGCTTAACCACATAGATGATCAGGAGCCTCTTCAATGATCCCACGTGAGAGAGTTGAGCTGGGAACTTTCACACGTGACTCAAATTTACGTGATGAAAAGATGTCCAGCAAAAGTGGGAAAAGAGTTGAAAAACAGTGAGTTTTTCATGAAACTGAGCACAGGTATTTCCAGAGAACAAGACAGCCTCAGAAACTCAGGTTTCATGACTGTTTCCCAAGATCACTGAGTCCCAGCCACACATCGAATTGCTTCAAATAATCTTTGGATGATGTGTGTGGGGTGCAGGCTTCTCCTCACACTGAAGAATACACACTATGTGAAGGGCTTGTATGACTGACATCTAATCCAGGATATTAATCAGTATGGTGAGGGAAATGGAAACCTACTCCACTAGTCTTGCCTGAAACATCCTATGGACAGGAGCCCAGCAGGTTACAGTCCATGGGGGCGCTCAAGAGCCGGTCTCCACTGAGTGACAGAGCGTGTTAATCAGTGAAGAGAACAGCAGCGCGCTGCTCGAGTCATGGCTGGTCAGTTACAAAGAAGAGAAAAACAGTCAACTGAAAGCCTTTTTAAAAGAGCTTCTTAGAAGGAAAGTATAGGTTTCATGGGAAGTAGAAAGATAAGAGACAGTTTTTCTTTCTTCTTCTTCTGTACCATCTACTGTATGTTATTCTCTACAACGAACAACTTTGCCTCTTTTTAAAATTTCTTTATTTATTTATTGTTGGCTCTTCTGGGTTTTCACTGCTGCTGCAGGCTCTTCGCTAGTTGCAGGGAGTGGGGGCTCCTCGCTAGTTGAGGTGAGCAGGCTTCTTGTTGTGGGGACTTCTCTTGTGGAACTCGGGCTCTGGGGCACACTGGCTTCTCCGAGGCTCAAGAGCACAGGCTCCATAGTTGTGACTCACAGGTTTAGTTGCTCCGCAGCATGTGGGATCTTCCTGGTTCAGGGAGGGAAACCATGTCAACTGTATTGGCAGGCGAACTCTTTAACACTGAGCTACCAGTGAAGCCCAACAACTTTGTCTTGCTTTTGCACCTTCCAGTTTATTTTGACGTGTGGGTTCTGATCCAGGCTGGGACCAGGGACCCTTTGCTCCAGCGCTGCAGTGCTGGCACTGTCTTCTCAAGCCAAAAAAAGAAAAAGCTATAAGGAACCAAAAGTAACTGTGTGTGTGCCCAGTTAGGGCAAATTCTGGACAAGATACTAAAAGACCAGAAAAGCCCAACTGCTACTTCTGAAGAGCCGGGAACAAAAAGCAGGGGGTCTGGAGCAAAAGCAGAATACTGAGCATGCTCCCTGCACTCGTCACCACCAAAGGGGTGGGTTGACCCCCTTCGCTGGCCTCCTGCCCAAACCCCGGACACACCTCTACCCTCACCCCATATAAGGAACCACCTTGCCACCCTCTTAGGTAGCAAGCAAGGGAAAATAGCCCCGGGTTTTGCTTCCCCCTGCAGTAGCAGGGGCCACGATAAAGCCATGCATGAATTTATTTTCTGGCCTTTTGTCAATTTCTATTGATTGGCAAAGGCCAAAAATCTTTGTATCAATAGCACATTTTGTCTGTGCAGCATCAGCCATGCATCCGGATTGGTGTGGCAAGGGACACCTGACCCCAGCTTAGCCAATAAATGTCTCTGAGACTTGAACAGAGGCTCCCAAGAAATGGGCCATGCATGTGGGAGGATCTGAGACCGGAGCTGCCTCTGCCTCCAGACCTGTAAAGCCCCAGCCTCACGCCGACACAGTAGACACGGGCAGGGACAAAGGAGGCACACCCTGATGGCAGTTTTTGCAACCTGAATCCTGGCTGCATGTGAAGCCAGTCCTGCGTGTTAGTTTCACGAGACACTAACTTTCGTGCTTGCTTAAGTCATTTTGAACCAGGTGTTCTGTCAGGCAGGCTTCCCTGCAGGCTCACTGGTAAAGAATCTGCCTGGCAATGCAGGAGACACAGTTCAATCCCTGAATCGGGAAGATCCCCTGGAGAAGGAAATGGCAACTCTCTCCAGTCTTCTTGCCTGGAAATGCCATGTACAGAGGAGCCGGTGGGCAACAGTCCATGGGGTCGCATAAGAGTCAGGTACAACTAAGCGACTAAACAACAGCATTCCATCAAGCACGTCCGGAAGGCCCCAGCTGCTGGAGCCATCGGCCCTGGATTCCACTGAGCCAGCTGGGTTCCTGAGCTGACCTCACAGCGCTGGTCTCCAGGTTGGCCTTGTTAGGTAGGGCTTTCTCAGGAAGGACTGGAATTCACTGTGGTATGTGGGACAATCCTTTTCAGAGCTGAAGGTGGGGCCGAGTGAGAGGAAATCATTGTCCTCTGCATTTATATTCATTAGTTAAAGCTTTGATCTCATAATTAGCCTAAATCTGTCCTGTCTTCATTAAAGATATTAATGTCAACATATAAGGGATAATCTACAGAAATCACTTCCAACTTCTTAAACAATGCTTGTGATTTATTTCACATGCAAGTCTAATGGAAATTTTAAAAATGTTCATTTCCTTGTTATTCTCTTGTGAACAGACCAACAATATTTAAAATTTTTTCATTATGCTAACTTTAATTTTAAAATCAAAGACACTGTATGGCTTAGAAGTTCAAATGTAAGTGATAAATGAAAATGTGTCTGATAAGGAATCCTTTCCATCCTAGTTCTTCATTATGGGAATAACCCAGTTCCTTGATTTTAAAATATCTCTAATAGGTTATGAAGCAAATAATCTTTTCCCATACCTCTTCTTTCAAGAAATGGGCCATGCATGTGGGAGGATCTGAGACCGGAGCTGCCTCTGCCTCCAGACCTGTAAAGCCCCAGCCTCACGCCGACACAGTAGACACGGGCAGGGACAAAGGAGGCACACCCTGATGGCAGTTTTTGCAACCTGAATCCTGGCTGCATGTGAAGCCAGTCCTGCGTGTTAGTTTCACGAGACACTAACTTTCGTGCTTGCTTAAGTCATTTTGAACCAGGTGTTCTGTCAGGCAGGCTTCCCTGCAGGCTCACTGGTAAAGAATCTGCCTGGCAATGCAGGAGACACAGTTCAATCCCTGAATCGGGAAGATCCCCTGGAGAAGGAAATGGCAACTCTCTCCAGTCTTCTTGCCTGGAAATGCCATGTACAGAGGAGCCGGTGGGCAACAGTCCATGGGGTCGCATAAGAGTCAGGTACAACTAAGCGACTAAACAACAGCATTCCATCAAGCACGTCCGGAAGGCCCCAGCTGCTGGAGCCATCGGCCCTGGATTCCACTGAGCCAGCTGGGTTCCTGAGCTGACCTCACAGCGCTGGTCTCCAGGTTGGCCTTGTTAGGTAGGGCTTTCTCAGGAAGGACTGGAATTCACTGTGGTATGTGGGACAATCCTTTTCAGAGCTGAAGGTGGGGCCGAGTGAGAGGAAATCATTGTCCTCTGCATTTATATTCATTAGTTAAAGCTTTGATCTCATAATTAGCCTAAATCTGTCCTGTCTTCATTAAAGATATTAATGTCAACATATAAGGGATAATCTACAGAAATCACTTCCAACTTCTTAAACAATGCTTGTGATTTATTTCACATGCAAGTCTAATGGAAATTTTAAAAATGTTCATTTCCTTGTTATTCTCTTGTGAACAGACCAACAATATTTAAAATTTTTTCATTATGCTAACTTTAATTTTAAAATCAAAGACACTGTATGGCTTAGAAGTTCAAATGTAAGTGATAAATGAAAATGTGTCTGATAAGGAATCCTTTCCATCCTAGTTCTTCATTATGGGAATAACCCAGTTCCTTGATTTTAAAATATCTCTAATAGGTTATGAAGCAAATAATCTTTTCCCATACCTCTTCTTTCAAGATAGCCAATTTATTTCATCACAAAATAATAAATCTCAGCTTCCCTGGTGGTCCAGTGGGTAGAGAGTCTGCCATGCACTGCAAGGGGCACCAGTTCAATCCCTGGCCCAGGAAGATCCCCTGTGTCTCCCGCGTGCCATGGAGCGGCTGGGCAGGTGTGTCCAATCAAGAGCCAGCACTCCACAGCGCATGCACCCAGAGCCGGTGCTCTGCAGCGGGAGAGGCCACTGCAGTGGGAGGCCCACACATGCTGAAGAATAAAAGATGGATGAAAATAAATATAAAAAGAAAAAAGAAAAAGAGGCACGATGGAGAAAAAAAAAATTTTTTTAATAAAAATAAAAAATAAATCTCAGGCTCAGAATCCATTTCTTAGCCAAGAACGGTACCACTAAAGTTGCTCATTGGTTCAATTAAAACTGAAAATTGTTCAGGAAGGGTAAGGGCATGACTTTCCCACATACGCTTTAGTCTGATATTTAACATTTCATAGAAATAGATCAGTTTATGGGGAAGAAATCCAAGATAGAAGAGGCGTAGGTCTGCACACGGCTGGTTCAGTTTGCTGGACAGTAGAAACTAACACAACACTGTGAAGAAACTAGACCTCAGCAAAACTAATTTTAAAAAAGAAAGAAATCAGGTTCCACTAACATATTTCTGGGTTGACATCACCGACAGTAAAGATCTGCATCTTTCAGCCTAGGAAGAAGGAGGGTTTAGGATCACCCCAAGCTTAGTAGCTACTTGCGTGATGTTGGCAGGTTATATGTGATCCTAGTAAGCCTTTATTTCTTCATATTACATTATAGATAATATTTACAGTACAGCTTTAATGGGGTAATTAGATGAGGTGGTATATATAAATCATATAGTAGATACTCAATGTTATTATGTACCAGCTATTACTTAAGGTAACAGATAATTGTCCTTCATAATAGAAACATTCATAACTCATGAAAATGTGTCTGATAAGGAATCCTTTCCATCCTAGTTCTTCATTATGGGAATAACCCAGTTCCTTGATTTTAAAATATCTCTAATAGGTTATGAAGCAAATAATCTTTTCCCATACCTCTTCTTTCAAGATAGCCAATTTATTTCATCACAAAATAATAAATCTCAGCTTCCCTGGTGGTCCAGTGGGTAGAGAGTCTGCCATGCACTGCAAGGGGCACCAGTTCAATCCCTGGCCCAGGAAGATCCCCTGTGTCTCCCGCGTGCCATGGAGCGGCTGGGCAGGTGTGTCCAATCAAGAGCCAGCACTCCACAGCGCATGCACCCAGAGCCGGTGCTCTGCAGCGGGAGAGGCCACTGCAGTGGGAGGCCCACACATGCTGAAGAATAAAAGATGGATGAAAATAAATATAAAAAGAAAAAAGAAAAAGAGGCACGATGGAGAAAAAAAAAATTTTTTTAATAAAAATAAAAAATAAATCTCAGGCTCAGAATCCATTTCTTAGCCAAGAACGGTACCACTAAAGTTGCTCATTGGTTCAATTAAAACTGAAAATTGTTCAGGAAGGGTAAGGGCATGACTTTCCCACATACGCTTTAGTCTGATATTTAACATTTCATAGAAATAGATCAGTTTATGGGGAAGAAATCCAAGATAGAAGAGGCGTAGGTCTGCACACGGCTGGTTCAGTTTGCTGGACAGTAGAAACTAACACAACACTGTGAAGAAACTAGACCTCAGCAAAACTAATTTTAAAAAAGAAAGAAATCAGGTTCCACTAACATATTTCTGGGTTGACATCACCGACAGTAAAGATCTGCATCTTTCAGCCTAGGAAGAAGGAGGGTTTAGGATCACCCCAAGCTTAGTAGCTACTTGCGTGATGTTGGCAGGTTATATGTGATCCTAGTAAGCCTTTATTTCTTCATATTACATTATAGATAATATTTACAGTACAGCTTTAATGGGGTAATTAGATGAGGTGGTATATATAAATCATATAGTAGATACTCAATGTTATTATGTACCAGCTATTACTTAAGGTAACAGATAATTGTCCTTCATAATAGAAACATTCATAACTCATGAATGGCCCTTTTCTACCAGTTGTCAACATTGCCATAAATCTTGCAGTTATAAAATTAAATCTACATTTTTCATAAATTGAAATGTTAATGCTCTGTTAAAACTACTGAAATGTCTCATTCTGCCACTAATTAACTCAGTGACTGGGGACAAGCACTGAACCAGGTGAGTTTTGCCCTCGCATTTGTACAGTGACAAGACTGGGCCGCCCAGGATGAGTTTAGAGTCTCCTCCAGGCCTGCCATTCTTCTCTGTGAGGCTTAGGATGCAGTTACACTGTTATGTAATCTAGACGAGTCATCGTGGGATAATCACATCTTGATTTAAATGAATTCATATTCCTCTCAGAAGAATAAAAATGGCTGCCATCCAAAACTAGTCTCCCAAATAAGGATGAAGATAAAAGGAAAGAGAGAGAGATGACAGTACAGTAATTCATATGCTCCGAATTTATAATTTTGGAAATCTCTAAAAACAATTTTTCACAATTTGAGGATGCATTTCGTGACTGAGGTGCCATGGAGCAAAGTGTGCGCAGGACACGGTGGGCCCTTTCCCACAAGGCTCACAGCCCACAGCTCCACACGCAGGGCGCCAAACCAAGGCGCCTCGGCTGCTGGAAACCCGAATGGCTGCTGTGCGTCTATTTTTCTGAAGCTGCAAAACAGACTCGACTGATCAACTGCTCCTCTGGTATTTATTCTGAAACCAACTGCACATTTCTTGGCCCCTCCACACAGAAAGGACGCCAGCTCTTACACAACTTCCCAGAATTCTTACACAGTTCTCCGTTCTTTGGCCCAGTTTTTCCCTTCCTCTCCCCTTTTACCTCATAAATGTGGGGCAGTGCAGAAACGATGATCCCATTAGGAGCAGATCCCTACCCACTGGTCTATAAGACACTGGAAGAAAAATTCAAAAGATGCCTCCACACGAAAAGTGGGGACAAGTCAAGTAAATTGGATTTCAAAAGAACAGAAGAAAAGCGCTGTGTCTGAAGAGCCCTGATTCTCTCGGACAGAAGCCTCGCGGGGCTCGCTGCGCAGGGCTAGAGGGTTTGCTCCATTGCAAGCACAGAAACAATAAAACTGCTTAGTGGTTTTAAAGGGCTCTGTAATTAAGTATGACGTTCTAACAGATAAAGGTTTACCAAGGCAGAACAGCCAGGATTTAAGGGGTCTTAAAACGGGATACTATTTAATTGATGTACATTTTATTCCGAGGATGGCAAAACTTCAAGAACTTCACCTTGGATGTGTGCAGGTGTCCACGGCTGTGACTGTAAGCGCCCTTTTGCACAACGGCTCCTGAGGCTTTCCGTGGTGTGTGCCCATCTGAAATTTTCTTGAGCTCAGAAAAGCAAAGGTTGTAACCCTTACATTAAATTGCCTTGGGCAAGCAAGAAAAATATCTGTCAAGACCTGGGTCTCACTGTTAAGGCTGCAGTTGAGAAATGCCCTCCAAATGCCTTCAAGTCAACATTAGCTATGACAGAAGCAAGACTATTATTTAACAGTAGCAGCAAATGTCAAAAACAAACTGTGCCTGGCGTTTTGACAAGACGCTATTGAGAGAGAACCTCTTCTTCAGCACTTGTGCAACCGTGGGGGAGAATGCGACAATTAATATCCTGAGGTCTGGGAGTAGGATTTCCAGGCTGTTTGGTGGTTTCCTTCTGATACACATGAAAGGCACAGGCAACTGGAGGACATGGGCAGACATAACCTGAGAAGATGAGCCCTGGAGAGAGGGCTGGTAGGTGAGAGATCAGGTGCCACGTGGCTAATTAAAATATAACTCCATTGGAAAAGTGCAGTCTCACAGTAGTGACACTACAAAGTCTGAGGACAAGCCATCATCCCCAGGCGAGAAATAAAAGAATTCTTACACAGGTCTTTGGATTTCTTCCCTTTTACCTCATAAATGTGGGGCAGTGCAGAAACGATGATCCCATTAGGAGCAGATACCTACCCACTGGTCTATAAGACACTGGAAGAAAAATTCAAAAGATGCCTCCACACGAAAAGTGGGGACAAGTCAAGTAAATTGGATTTCAAAAGAACAGAAGAAAAGCGCTGTGTCTGAAGAGCCCTGATTCTCTCGGACAGAAGCCTCGCGGGGCTCGCTGCGCAGGGCTAGAGGGTTTGCTCCATTGCAAGCACAGAAACAATAAAACTGCTTAGTGGTTTTAAAGGGCTCTGTAATTAAGTATGACGTTCTAACAGATAAAGGTTTACCAAGGCAGAACAGCCAGGATTTAAGGGGTCTTAAAACGGGATACTATTTAATTGATGTACATTTTATTCCGAGGATGGCAAAACTTCAAGAACTTCACCTTGGATGTGTGCAGGTGTCCACGGCTGTGACTGTAAGCG
The DNA here is from genome assembly GCA_022376925.1 of Tragulus kanchil. NCBI lineage: Eukaryota > Metazoa > Chordata > Mammalia > Artiodactyla > Tragulidae > Tragulus > Tragulus kanchil. The sequence continues at coordinate 120,352,663 of JAIOJX010000026.1, forward strand.
CTTGTGCACAACGGCTCCTGAGGCTTTCCGTGGTGTGTGCCCATCTGAAATTTTCTTGAGCTCAGAAAAGCAAAGGTTGTAACCCTTACATTAAATTGCCTTGGGCAAGCAAGAAAAATATCTGTCAAGACCTGGGTCTCACTGTTAAGGCTGCAGTTGAGAAATGCCCTCCAAATGCCTTCAAGTCAACATTAGCTATGACAGAAGCAAGACTATTATTTAACAGTAGCAGCAAATGTCAAAAACAAACTGTGCCTGGCGTTTTGACAAGACGCTATTGAGAGAGAACCTCTTCTTCAGCACTTGTGCAACCGTGGGGGAGAATGCGACAATTAATATCCTGAGGTCTGGGAGTAGGATTTCCAGGCTGTTTGGTGGTTTCCTTCTGATACACATGAAAGGCACAGGCAACTGGAGGACATGGGCAGACATAACCTGAGAAGATGAGCCCTGGAGAGAGGGCTGGTAGGTGAGAGATCAGGTGCCACGTGGCTAATTAAAATATAACTCCATTGGAAAAGTGCAGTCTCACAGTAGTGACACTACAAAGTCTGAGGACAAGCCATCATCCCCAGGCGAGAATAAGATGCTGACAAAACCCATCTCCTGCCTCCCACATCCTTCTTTCCCTCTGTGTCCTCTCGCCATCTGCAGCACCTCACCTGAGCTTCCCCCCCGGATGACACCCCGCCCAACCCGGCCAAACCTCCCGCCAAATGATTTCTCAGTATGACAACGACCAGCCTCATTCTCTCCTGCTTCCTTGGGGACCTGCTCGCTGCCGACTAATCTTGGGCGAGGGAAGCTGTGGACGACAGTCATCTGTGTCGTGGATTCCGCATCCTGCTTCCCTTCATTTTGATGAAAACACGAGAAGAGCTATGTCCTGAGAGAGAGAGGATGCCCACATGTTGGCGCAGGACCTGTACTCTGAAGTGAACAGATGGGAGGGAACGGAGAAGAACTAATATTTCATCGGACACCTGTTTACATGTTACTGCATTTAATGTTAATAGCCCTCTAAGGAAGGCGGCAGTGTATCTCCATTTTAGAGATGAAAAGCTGAAATTTCAATGGCTTGGGGGACTTGCCCTGGGTGGTGGTGGTTGTTGAGTCGCTAAGTCGTGCCTGACTGTGCAAGCTCACAGGCTGTAGGCCACCAGGCTCCTCTGCCCATGGGAGTCTCCAGGCAAGAACACCAGAGTGGGTGGCCATGCTCTTCTCCAGGGGAACTTCCCAGCCCAGGGATTGAACCTGCATCTCCTGCACTGGCAGGTGGACTTGTCACTGCTAAGCTACCTGGTAAGCCCCTTGCCCAGAGTTTCAGTCTGTAAATAACTCCTCAGGTGTTCAAGCCTGGGTTTGACTGATCCCCAAAGCTCTCGCCTGATTCTGCTCAACCTCAGGCTCACACCGTGGTCAACCACAGGATGTTCTTTTCCAGTAAAAGTCTGATGATGACGGGAATGCTCTAAGCTGTGCAGGACAGCGCAGCCTCAACCTGCAGGGCTCGCTAAGTAACCCCCCGGGCAGCTGGGGGTCCGGCTGAAGCAGAGCACACCCTGCCTACAGGCTCTTCCAAATCTCACAGTGAGAGACTGCCCTGGTGGTCCAGTGGTTAAGAATCTGTCTGCCAACGCAGGGGCACAGGTTTGATCCCTGGTCTTGGAAGATCCCACCTGCTTTGGGAAAACTACGTGAGATCAACACAACTACTGAGCCACCCTCTAGAGTCCAGGAGCCGCAAGTACTGAAGCCCACCTGTCCTAGAACCCACGCTCCCCAACCAGAGAAGCCTCGGCAGTGAGGAGCGCATGTGCCGCAGCTAGAGAGGAGCCCCTACCCGCCGTAACCAGAGAAGCCTGCACGGAGACAAAGACCCAGCGCAGCCAAAAATGAGCAAAAACAAACATATTTAAAAGCCCCCAAACTAGGAATCGAACCACCATATGACCCAGCAATCCCACTGTTAGGCACATACCCTGAGGAAATCAGAACTGAGACACATATACTCCATTGTTCACTGCAGCACTACCTACAAGAGCTAGAACATGGAACAACCTGGATGTGCACTGAGAAATGAATGGGTAAAGCAGCTGTGGTACATATATACAGTGGAATATTTCTCAGCCATAAAAAATGCATTTGAGTCCGTTCCTAATGAGGTGAATGAACCTAGAACCTATTATACAAAGTGAAGTCAGTCAGAAAGAGAAGGATAAATATAGTATACTAACACATATATACGGAATCTAGAAAGATGGTATGGATAAATGTATATGCAGAGCAGCAGTGGAGAAACAGACACAGGGAACAGACTTGTGGACTTGCGGGGAGGGAGGAATGGGTGAGAGGCAGGGCAAGAGTGACATGGAAACTGACATTACCGTATGTGAAAGAGACAACCACTGTGAATGTGCTGTAAGACTACGGGGACTTACACGGGCTGTGCAGCAACCTGGGGGGGTGGGGCAGGGAGGAAGAGGTGGGAGGGGGGTTCAGGTGGGAGGGGTCAAAGGTAAACCTACGGCAGATTCAGGTTTATGTCTAGGAGCAAACAACAAAACTCTGTTAACGTAAAATAAAAATAAATTAATAATGACAATAACTAAAAATTTTTAAAAACCAAGTGAAGTGAAGTCCTGTTTTAGGTCCTACCTCCCACCACTTCCTCTTCCTGCAATCTTCCCCGCGCCCAGACCCGCCTTTGCAGTCTTCGAGTACGTCGTCTGGCTGTCCACGTGGCTCTCCTGTCCATCCATGGCCAGAACTGACCTCTCCTCCGGGAGTGGTCTGACCCCTCAGAACCTGAGCTCCGCCTTCCAGTCACCTTTCCCAGCCTCCGTGTGAACGCCCTCTTCTTACTCTAACAGAACTGACCACCTGTACAACCCATGCGCATGGATCCCACCAGACCAGTTCCGATGTATCACAAGCACATCAAAAGTTAGACCAGCAAGCGCCATAATTCCAGACGTCTCTCAGAGGTTGGAGGTCCCGCCCTGCTAGCACTTCCTCTCTGCTGTCAGATCACAAGGGCCTGTGCCCCTGGAAGCTCGAGCAGGAAGCGGGCTGTTGGGAGAGGGTTCAGGTCAAAGTCCAGCCCATTCCGCCAGGGCTGACACAGTCACCAGACTCAAGTCACCAGACTCTCTAAGAACACTTTTGCGACTTCCTAGAGAATCCGGATCCCAGAGCGAAGCAACATATTAAACATACAGCGACAAACTCAAGGTCGTATTCATGTCAGATATGCCTCGGAGCCAAGTCACTCAGCACCCTTTGCTGGAAAGGCACCGGCCGAGCAGCCTGCAGGGACGGGCAGCCCTTGCTATGTGGTGGTGAGGACCCTTGGCTGCTGGAGCCAAGTGAGACCCGAGTTTGAAATCCTGCTCCACCTTTCAGAAAACCCTGGACGTTGGCAGCTGTGAACCGAGCCTCTGCCAGGGGCAGCAGGCACATTTCCAGGACGCACGAAGGAAATGGCTCGTTTCCCCCACCCCGCCCATCTCCTCCAAATGACAGAAGTCAAAAGTGGACGCCTTCCTTCTTCCCCAGCGGTCCAGGACTTGGATACAAAGTTTATACTTTACGTATTTTAAAGGCTGTAATTCTAATTTTACCACCAAAAATTTTCCATTGTCTTCTATTTGTGTTCACTATGACACACTTACGAAGAAAACTATTCTGGTGGGAAGAGACTGCTCCAAAACGCTTCAAGCCAGTGGCGGTGGGCCTGGCCAGTTATCACCTGGATTTGCTTCTCTGGTCAGTGGCGGGCTCACGTATTCCAGTCGCTTTGCCCACAGGACCAGAGCTCATCCTAGCAGATTTAAAGATCACTCATTTACTTTTTCTGGGGCGGGGGGAGTTAAATTTGACTCAACTTCATTATGAATTTTACATATATTCTGGAAAGACTTGCTTCAGCACACCCTGACCCGCTTTGTCTCTTGGACAGGTGTGAGACACAAGAAATTCCAGAGATTTGCCTTTCCGAACATCTTTAACTTTCATCTTCAGCTTGTCGGTCTGCAGACTTCCCGAGCCCAGCGTGTGGAGACTGAGCCCAGCAGCTGCCTCCCGTGGATCCGAAGACGACGGAGCTGCAGCCCGTCTTCCCGGAACGTCCTGCTACAAAACCTCAAGCTTCCGTCAAAGCAGAAGGAACTGTTTCCAGACAGAACTGCCACTGTCATAACTCGGCTGAGCAGACATTCCTGGCAGATCTGGGGGAATGTGATGACTATAAAGAGAATAGAAATGAGTTTCTTTCAGAGCGAAGCAACATTAAACATACAGCGACAAACTCAAGGTCGTATTCATGTCAGATATGCCTCGAGCCAAGTCACTCAGCACCCTTTGCTGGAAAGGCACCGGCCGAGCAGCCTGCAGGGACGGGCAGCCCTTGCTATGTGGTGGTGAGGACCCTTGGCTGCTGGAGCCAAGTGAGACCCGAGTTTGAAATCCTGCTCCACCTTTCAGAAAACCCTGGACGTTGGCAGCTGTGAACCGAGCCTCTGCCAGGGGCAGCAGGCACATTTCCAGGACGCACGAAGGAAATGGCTCGTTTCCCCCACCCCGCCCATCTCCTCCAAATGACAGAAGTCAAAAGTGGACGCCTTCCTTCTTCCCCAGCGGTCCAGGACTTGGATACAAAGTTTATACTTTACGTATTTTAAAGGCTGTAATTCTAATTTTACCACCAAAAATTTTCCATTGTCTTCTATTTGTGTTCACTATGACACACTTACGAAGAAAACTATTCTGGTGGGAAGAGACTGCTCCAAAACGCTTCAAGCCAGTGGCGGTGGGCCTGGCCAGTTATCACCTGGATTTGCTTCTCTGGTCAGTGGCGGGCTCACGTATTCCAGTCGCTTTGCCCACAGGACCAGAGCTCATCCTAGCAGATTTAAAGATCACTCATTTACTTTTTCTGGGGCGGGGGGAGTTAAATTTGACTCAACTTCATTATGAATTTTACATATATTCTGGAAAGACTTGCTTCAGCACACCCTGACCCGCTTTGTCTCTTGGACAGGTGTGAGACACAAGAAATTCCAGAGATTTGCCTTTCCGAACATCTTTAACTTTCATCTTCAGCTTGTCGGTCTGCAGACTTCCCGAGCCCAGCGTGTGGAGACTGAGCCCAGCAGCTGCCTCCCGTGGATCCGAAGACGACGGAGCTGCAGCCCGTCTTCCCGGAACGTCCTGCTACAAAACCTCAAGCTTCCGTCAAAGCAGAAGGAACTGTTTCCAGACAGAACTGCCACTGTCATAACTCGGCTGAGCAGACATTCCTGGCAGATCTGGGAGTGACATGTGATGACTATAAAGAGAATAGAAATGAGTTTCTTTCAGTGGCAGAAATTCCCAGGGAATGCATGTCAGAAACTTTTCTTCTAAAGCAAACAGATTCAGCACGTAGGTTCTTTCTTCTGGCTGCTCAGTTGCTCCTCACAAAGAACTGGCGCCCACGATCACACTCTGACCAGGACACTCAAAACGCGTTTGTACGAGAGACCAATGCCTGAAAACAGCACACGCCTGTGGTAACAGTTGCCCTGACCGAGTTTATTAGTTTCAGATCAGTAATAAAAGGAAAAGATGGTTTCAAACGGAAGTACATTTTCTATGTGGCCATTACTTTTAAAGCCCACCTTTGGGGGAAACCACAGAACAATGAGCAGTTTTAAACGCTGCCAAAGCAGGATAGAACATATTTGTGCCAGCACGGAATTTTGATTTAACATCGAAATGGTCCCTTGTTCATGAACATCCTCACAGACACCACAATCAGGGCAGCAGTGAAAGGGAAAAATTGCCCATATATGGCCATCCGTTTCAACACGAGGCTCATCAATAGCCCCGTCTTTTGCAGGCACATCATTATCTATCTGATCTGCCAAAGCTGATCCCTAACAACATTGTCTTCAGAACTGCCGACGTGACCTGAAAAAGCCTGCCTTGTAAATCACCAAGAGAGACGGCAGGCTTCACAGATTTCATCAGGCAGGAAAAGAAGGGAGGCAAAAATGAACAGGTGCCTGGGTGCGTGCCCTTCCTGGCACCGTGATCTCAGTGAACTCAGTTAAAGGTATGTCGAGGGGGAAAAAACCTCCATACCCCAATTTTTATTGAGACCAAGTAAGAAACCACTGACCTAACCCATTTATCTCAGTTCCAAACTAAACTGAGTTTTTGAAATATAAAGACAAATGACCAGGCAGATGGAAAGATTTTACAGTATAAGAGGTGGTGGGAAGACTGCATCCGAGCCGCAGAGCGGGTCCACGCTGTATCTTCCCCCCTCCTACCCCGAATCCACAGAAACAACTAAAGATTTTTAAAAGGAAAAAGAATCCAGTATACTGCCAGATACGATGTATTCTCCATGGATTAGCCACTACAAGAATCCCTGAAAGCAAGAAAACAGCTGAGAGCAGACAGATGGAGAGAAACCACAGCTCACGCAAGGAAAGGGTTTGCTAAAAGTGAAACCAGAAGTGGCTAATGCCTGGGCCCTGAAATACCAAGGCAACAGACCTCGTGGGCCAGTGGTCTTCCTGCAGAAGCAGCCCTGTGGCCAGCCCCCCGACACGTCCACTCGCCACCTGGGCCACGATGACGCAGTTTTAAACGCTGCCAAAAGCCAGGTTTTTAGTTTCAGATCAGTAATAAAAGGAAGATGGTTTCAAACGGAAGTACATTTTCTATGTGGCCATTACTTTTAAAGCCCACCTTTGGGAAACCACAGAACAATGAGCAGTTTTAAACGCTGCCAAAGCAGGATAGAACATATTTGTGCCAGCACGGAATTTTGATTTAACATCGAAATGGTCCCTTGTTCATGAACATCCTCACAGACACCACAATCAGGGCAGCAGTGAAAGGGAAAAATTGCCCATATATGGCCATCCGTTTCAACACGAGGCTCATCAATAGCCCCGTCTTTTGCAGGCACATCATTATCTATCTGATCTGCCAAAGCTGATCCCTAACAACATTGTCTTCAGAACTGCCGACGTGACCTGAAAAAGCCTGCCTTGTAAATCACCAAGAGAGACGGCAGGCTTCACAGATTTCATCAGGCAGGAAAAGAAGGGAGGCAAAAATGAACAGGTGCCTGGGTGCGTGCCCTTCCTGGCACCGTGATCTCAGTGAACTCAGTTAAAGGTATGTCGAGGGGGAAAAAACCTCCATACCCCAATTTTTATTGAGACCAAGTAAGAAACCACTGACCTAACCCATTTATCTCAGTTCCAAACTAAACTGAGTTTTTGAAATATAAAGACAAATGACCAGGCAGATGGAAAGATTTTACAGTATAAGAGGTGGTGGGAAGACTGCATCCGAGCCGCAGACGGGTCCACGCTGTATCTTCCCCCCTCCTACCCCGAATCCACAGAAACAACTAAAGATTTTTAAAAGGAAAAAGAATCCAGTATACTGCCAGATACGATGTATTCTCCATGGATTAGCCACTACAAGAATCCCTGAAAGCAAGAAAACAGCTGAGAGCAGACAGATGGAGAGAAACCACAGCTCACGCAAGGAAAGGGTTTGCTAAAAGTGAAACCAGAAGTGGCTAATGCCTGGGCCCTGAAATACCAAGGCAACAGACCTCGTGGGCCAGTGGTCTTCCTGCAGAAGCAGCCCTGTGGCCAGCCCCCCGACACGTCCACTCGCCACCTGAGCCAGACACAGACCGCACAGCATCTGTTCCCAGACGCAAGCGGTGTGAGCACTAAGTTCAAAGAAGCCTGGGAGTGTGCCCAAGGCTGACCAGGAACACTCACATCCACACACAGGCAGGCGCCAGCTCATCCTGCCCTTGCCTGCTCCTTAGAAGGGTTCAGAACTTCAGATTAATTGATACCCTCAGATAATGCAACAATGACACACATATACACCCCACAAAACAGAGATCTTGGAAATTAAAATTGGTATCACTGAAATTAAAAATTCAGCTGACAGGCTGAGCACGGAATGGGTACAGCTGAAGAGCACCTCGCGGAGCTGGCAGATCCAGTTAAGTATTTCTTCTAGAATATAAGCACAACAGAGAAAAGCTAAGGGATGTGTGGAAAACAGGAACATACGGCCAAAGATCTCCCAAACAGAAGCATTTCTGGAAGAACAGAGAAGGGAGCAAGGGAATAACAACAAAGAGAGGAAAAGTTGTCCGAGATGGGTGAACGTCTGATTGAACAGGATTAGTAGAAGGTGCACTCCTCAACAGCGTGTGAATTTTCAGAGCACCTAGGACGTTGAAACAACTAAAACTAAGCACATAAAAGTGGGGGAGGGGCTCTATTTAGAATCCAGTACAATCAAGGCATCTGGATAAGTCTTTCAAGTGGTCACGAGGACTGCAGCCGAGACCTGCCTTTCCACCCAGCCGCTGGGGCTGGCCATCCCAGTCGCATCTGTGCTGGTACCCACCGCTGGTCGCCCAGGCCTCGGCCCTCCGCCCACTTCAGTGCACTGTGCAAACACTGTTTGCTCAGATCACACCTTGGACCCTGAGAAAAAGAATCCAGTATACTGCCAGATACGATGTATTCTCCATGGATTAGCCACTACAAGAATCCCTGAAAGCAAGAAAACAGCTGAGAGCAGACAGATGGAGAGAAACCACAGCTCACGCAAGGAAAGGGTTTGCTAAAAGTGAAACCAGAAGTGGCTAATGCCTGGGCCCTGAAATACCAAGGCAACAGACCTCGTGGGCCAGTGGTCTTCCTGCAGAAGCAGCCCTGTGGCCAGCCCCCCGACACGTCCACTCGCCACCTGAGCCAGACACAGACCGCACAGCATCTGTTCCCAGACGCAAGCGGTGTGAGCACTAAGTTCAAAGAAGCCTGGGAGTGTGCCCAAGGCTGACCAGGAACACTCACATCCACACACAGGCAGGCGCCAGCTCATCCTGCCCTTGCCTGCTCCTTAGAAGGGTTCAGAACTTCAGATTAATTGATACCCTCAGATAATGCAACAATGACACACATATACACCCCACAAAACAGAGATCTTGGAAATTAAAATTGGTATCACTGAAATTAAAAATTCAGCTGACAGGCTGAGCACGGAATGGGTACAGCTGAAGAGCACCTCGCGGAGCTGGCAGATCCAGTTAAGTATTTCTTCTAGAATATAAGCACAACAGAGAAAAGCTAAGGGATGTGTGGAAAACAGGAACATACGGCCAAAGATCTCCCAAACAGAAGCATTTCTGGAAGAACAGAGAAGGGAGCAAGGGAATAACAACAAAGAGAGGAAAAGTTGTCCGAGATGGGTGAACGTCTGATTGAACAGGATTAGTAGAAGGTGCACTCCTCAACAGCGTGTGAATTTTCAGAGCACCTAGGACGTTGAAACAACTAAAACTAAGCACATAAAAGTGGGGGAGGGGCTCTATTTAGAATCCAGTACAATCAAGGCATCTGGATAAGTCTTTCAAGTGGTCACGAGGACTGCAGCCGAGACCTGCCTTTCCACCCAGCCGCTGGGGCTGGCCATCCCAGTCGCATCTGTGCTGGTACCCACCGCTGGTCGCCCAGGCCTCGGCCCTCCGCCCACTTCAGTGCACTGTGCAAACACTGTTTGCTCAGATCACACCTTGGACCCTGAGATCTGGAAATGAGCCACTAAATTCCTCTGACCGCAAACCCTTCCCATCACACCAGGTCGCTGGCCTCCTCAGACGGGTCCTCGCACTACCTGGCGGTTCTGAGCAGTCGGGTTAAGCACTGCGGACGCAACTTGCTTTTCCAACTTGTCTGGACCCCACAATGAATCTCTTGACCTTGTGTTTGGAGCCTCCATGAATCTTCCATAAAGCCTGTGCCCTGTCTGCCAGCCTCTCCACTAGACTCCATCTACACCATCACGAATGGCCTAACCCCTGGGCTAGAGCGCACGTGAACATGGCACGACCTCGTCAGCTGGCTCCACTAAAAATACCTGAGCTCTAGCCTCGCCTGGGTCTTTGATGGTCTCAAAACTTCTTTGCCTCCAGTCAGTTCCTGAGCGCATTCTTCATACGAAACCCAAATCTCCACCCTTCTTCCAAAGTTCTCTTGCTGAGCCCAGCTGCCCTCCCTCGTAACAAATGATTGCATGCTCAGACTCTTCTCAAATGTATTTTGGGAGCTATTAGTACACAATGATATACTTTAAACGTGAAGGCAAAATAGGTTGGGAAAATCCCCGTTTTTCAACATAGAACAATCGGGCATGACTTCCCGCACGGATGAAGTCGACGACTCCCTTCCGCTGCACTTCACCCTACCAGCGACCCTCTCCCTGACACCCCCTTCCACTCTGGCTCCCTCGTCTCTCTTCCGCGTTCCCACCCGCTTCTGACCACACCCCTTGATCCCTGGGCACCAGCCTCTCTACCCCAGGCCAGGGCGCCTCAGAGCTCCTCCTCTGTGGCAACAGGCTCCCTAGGCGCCTCATCCACTCCCACAGCTGCATCGCGACTTTCGCATGCGGAGGACTCCCTCATTATAGCCAATAACCCAACCTTGGACACCCAGCGCGTATAATCGTCTTTACCAGATGCTTTCTACACACCTCGGCCTCTATATGCCCCCTTACATCACCTACCTTTCTTTTTTCCTTTTAAATTTTGGCCTCTTTTTTTTTTTGGCCTCGGCCCTCCGCCCACTTCAGTGCACTGTGCAAACACTGTTTGCTCAGATCACACCTTGGACCCTGAGATCTGGAAATGAGCCACTAAATTCCTCTGACCGCAAACCCTTCCCATCACACCAGGTCGCTGGCCTCCTCAGACGGGTCCTCGCACTACCTGGCGGTTCTGAGCAGTCGGGTTAAGCACTGCGGACGCAACTTGCTTTTCCAACTTGTCTGGACCCCACAATGAATCTCTTGACCTTGTGTTTGGAGCCTCCATGAATCTTCCATAAAGCCTGTGCCCTGTCTGCCAGCCTCTCCACTAGACTCCATCTACACCATCACGAATGGCCTAACCCCTGGGCTAGAGCGCACGTGAACATGGCACGACCTCGTCAGCTGGCTCCACTAAAAATACCTGAGCTCTAGCCTCGCCTGGGTCTTTGATGGTCTCAAAACTTCTTTGCCTCCAGTCAGTTCCTGAGCGCATTCTTCATACGAAACCCAAATCTCCACCCTTCTTCCAAAGTTCTCTTGCTGAGCCCAGCTGCCCTCCCTCGTAACAAATGATTGCATGCTCAGACTCTTCTCAAATGTATTTTGGGAGCTATTAGTACACAATGATATACTTTAAACGTGAAGGCAAAATAGGTTGGGAAAATCCCCGTTTTTCAACATAGAACAATCGGGCATGACTTCCCGCACGGATGAAGTCGACGACTCCCTTCCGCTGCACTTCACCCTACCAGCGACCCTCTCCCTGACACCCCCTTCCACTCTGGCTCCCTCGTCTCTCTTCCGCGTTCCCACCCGCTTCTGACCACACCCCTTGATCCCTGGGCACCAGCCTCTCTACCCCAGGCCAGGGCGCCTCAGAGCTCCTCCTCTGTGGCAACAGGCTCCCTAGGCGCCTCATCCACTCCCACAGCTGCATCGCGACTTTCGCATGCGGAGGACTCCCTCATTATAGCCAATAACCCAACCTTGGACACCCAGCCGCGTATAATCGTCTTTACCAGATGCTTTCTACACACCTCGGCCTCTATATGCTACATCAAACTCTTATCTATTCACCTACCTTTCTTTTTTTCCTTTTTAAATTTTGGCCTCTTTTTTTTTAATTTCTTCTCTTATGTTCATCCATCTTTATTCTTTGGCCTGTGTGAGTCTCCCATTGCAGTGGCCTCCCTCGCTGCAGAGCACCGGCTCCGGGCACATGCACTCCAGAGCACTGGCTCCTAACTGGACACATCTGTCCAGCCGCTCCGCAGCACGTGGGATCTTCCCAGGCCAGGGATCGAACTGGTGCCCCTTGCACTGCCAAGGCAGACTCTCCACCCACTGGACCACCAGGGAAGTCCACCTTTCTGCATTCCTCTTTCAGTTTACAGAAATACCATTCACTTACTTTTTCAAGAAATGAAACAAGTCATCTTTCAGCGTTCTTCTTCCTTAACCTTTACACCCAAGTCACCAAGTTCACATGATTTCATCTAAAATGTATCTCAGTCCATCCCTCACTTGTCATTTCCAAAGTCACTACATCTCTCGCACCCACAACCTCTACCTTACATTAATCTACACCTGTGAGAGGCAACCTGGGCTGCACATTAGAATCACATGGGGAACTTAGCAAATTCCTACTGCTCAGAGCACACTTCAGGTCAATTATCTTAAGAGTCTCTGAGAGTGGGAATCCAAGATCAGCATATTTTTCTAAGACTCCAGAGGACTCCAACATGCAGCCAGACTAACATTTCCAGAGAGGAGCCCAGACTGAAAGTATAGACTGAATACCAAGAAATAAAAATGAAAACAAATTTTAAAGTGAAACAAGTAAATATGAAACTAAATAACCTCAAGGATAAAGGGAAATTCATGAAAAAGTTCCTGGAGAGACAAGGCTGATTACCATAAAGGGAAGAAAAACTACACTAACTGCAGACCGGTCATCTGCAACATCAGACAACAGCAGAATAGTCAAAAAACCCTCAAAGTGGTGGGACTGCGGAAGACCCAGATCTTAGAATTCTGCAGCCTGCTAAAGTGCTCTTCAAGTGTGACTTTTGCATGGACGAGACAAGTGGTGGTTACATGGGGAAGACCAATACACACCTCGGCCTCTATATGCTACATCAAACTCTTATCTATTCACCTACCTTTCTTTTTTTCCTTTTTAAATTTTGGCCTCTTTTTTTTTAATTTCTTCTCTTATGTTCATCCATCTTTATTCTTTGGCCTGTGTGAGTCTCCCATTGCAGTGGCCTCCCTCGCTGCAGAGCACCGGCTCCGGGCACATGCACTCCAGAGCACTGGCTCCTAACTGGACACATCTGTCCAGCCGCTCCGCAGCACGTGGGATCTTCCCAGGCCAGGGATCGAACTGGTGCCCCTTGCACTGCCAAGGCAGACTCTCCACCCACTGGACCACCAGGGAAGTCCACCTTTCTGCATTCCTCTTTCAGTTTACAGAAATACCATTCACTTACTTTTTCAAGAAATGAAACAAGTCATCTTTCAGCGTTCTTCTTCCTTAACCTTTACACCCAAGTCACCAAGTTCACATGATTTCATCTAAAATGTATCTCAGTCCATCCCTCACTTGTCATTTCCAAAGTCACTACATCTCTCGCACCCACAACCTCTACCTTACATTAATCTACACCTGTGAGAGGCAACCTGGGCTGCACATTAGAATCACATGGGGAACTTAGCAAATTCCTACTGCTCAGAGCACACTTCAGGTCAATTATCTTAAGAGTCTCTGAGAGTGGGAATCCAAGATCAGCATATTTTTCTAAGACTCCAGAGGACTCCAACATGCAGCCAGACTAACATTTCCAGAGAGGAGCCCAGACTGAAAGTATAGACTGAATACCAAGAAATAAAAATGAAAACAAATTTTAAAGTGAAACAAGTAAATATGAAACTAAATAACCTCAAGGATAAAGGGAAATTCATGAAAAAGTTCCTGGAGAGACAAGGCTGATTACCATAAAGGGAAGAAAAACTACACTAACTGCAGACCGGTCATCTGCAACATCAGACAACAGCAGAATAGTCAAAAAACCCTCAAAGTGGTGGGACTGCGGGAAGACCCAGATCTTAGAATTCTGCAGCCTGCTAAAGTGCTCTTCAAGTGTGACTTTTGCATACACACAAAGCTAAGACGACTATTTACACATCACCGCAAGCAGAAGTGCCTTACAAAGATCCTAACATCTTTATGCAGGTGAGTGAGCCAAGACTAGAGAAATATTTAATAAAACTGGCTAAGTCTGGATTTTCCCTAGATGTGTGAAATATATGTACCACAGAGAGGTCCCAATGACCTCAATGAGGGTGAAATAGTTCAGCGTGGTGTTACAAAGATGAAAACAAAGTATGACCAGGGTTCAGTGTTATAAAGACGACAACAAAAGTGTGACCACGATTCTTACTAGTTAATTTTAATTATCTACTGTGCTTTCAAAGAACTTAAGTTTCAGTTTTCAACTATTCATCTTTTAAAATTTTAAATAATAAAAGCCAGGAAGCACTCCCAATACAGCAGTTTTAAAATGTTTACTGCCTTCGTTCATTGCCAAAAAAAGAGAAAAAACATACTTACGTAATTATCAAAATATCAAGACAATTTTATTTTTGTCATAAATACCTTTTCTTGTTTTCTGGGTGATATGAAAATAATTCAAGACTCAACATAATAATCATTCAGTTAAACACTAAACTTAAGTTTCCTTCATTTTTCTTAATAAATTCAACCATGTTAATTTTATTAAATTAATCCTCAGTAACATAATTCTAAAATTAACCACAAAGAAGAAAAAAAAAACTCTAAACTGAGATGACAATTCTATATTTAATACATCTTGCTTTAAACAGCAATTTTCAGAGTAAACACATCATAGGCTTTATAACTTACTAAAGATTTACAGTGCTTACAAAGTCGAATCTAAAAATATACCTTATTTGTTCTAAATGAATAACATCTGGAAGACAGAGTAGTAACTTAGAGCAGTATGTTTACCAGCGCGATAGTTAAGACTGTGTACATATATTTCAATAAGAAATCTCAGGATTTTTATACTTTCAACCTTAAAACATAAGAGCAGATTAAAGTTTGGCATACAAGATCTCAGTCTGAAAGCAATGGTTTTAAAATCGAAAATGAAAAAAAATCTAGTTGACATTTCGAGAGCATGAGCACACACATGCCCATAGATAGATGTACACACCCACACCCACGTGCTCTCCCTCACTCAGTCCAACGCATACGCACTTTCAAAGCATGAGATTTCACCCTTGTGTATCAGTTAATTGCTATCAATTTCAAAAATATAAAAATGGGGGAAAAAAGTTAACTCAGAGTATGTTTAAATCATCCTTCAAAGGCTCCAGTTGGAAAGATATGCACAAAACTGTTACAGGTTCTTAACGTGTGCAGCGTGTCACCCCAATCCAGTCCTCCGTAACGCCTGCCTGCACTGTTCGCTAGTGAGCACCCGCGTGCACAGGACACCGTGTGGCCCTCCACTCCCCAGGGGCCATCGCTGACCATCGATCATGTGATGCAGCTCACCTCAAACGGTCTGCTTGATTCTGGAACCCTAGAGAATCAGACGCTTCATCTGGGCCTTTTGGGTCTTTTGGACGTTCCATGTGCAAAAGCAGTTGAATACTCTATTGCGACTGACAGTTAATGTTACTTAACACTGCGGCACTGCGGAAGAGTGTTGTGTATTTCTAGAACATATTTATTCCACTTAAAAGTGTTCACTGGTCCCCACTTACAATTGTATGTACTCTTCCAGACTGAGACTCAATCTGATAAACTCTCCTGCTTGTCACTTTTCCTCCAGAAACTGTTCAAACAAAATGACTCTTGGACCCCCGTAATGCAGGTTTGTATAAAAATAAAAAAAACCTCAGTAACATAATTCTAAAATTAACCACAAAGAAGAAAAAAAAAACTCTAAACTGAGATGACAATTCTATATTTAATACATCTTGCTTTAAACAGCAATTTTCAGAGTAAACACATCATAGGCTTTATAACTTACTAAAGATTTACAGTGCTTACAAAGTCGAATCTAAAAATATACCTTATTTGTTCTAAATGAATAACATCTGGAAGACAGAGTAGTAACTTAGAGCAGTATGTTTACCAGCGCGATAGTTAAGACTGTGTACATATATTTCAATAAGAAATCTCAGGATTTTTATACTTTCAACCTTAAAACATAAGAGCAGATTAAAGTTTGGCATACAAGATCTCAGTCTGAAAGCAATGGTTTTAAAATCGAAAATGAAAAAAAATCTAGTTGACATTTCGAGAGCATGAGCACACACATGCCCATAGATAGATGTACACACCCACACCCACGTGCTCTCCCTCACTCAGTCCAACGCATACGCACTTTCAAAGCATGAGATTTCACCCTTGTGTATCAGTTAATTGCTATCAATTTCAAAAATATAAAAATGGGGGAAAAAAGTTAACTCAGAGTATGTTTAAATCATCCTTCAAAGGCTCCAGTTGGAAAGATATGCACAAAACTGTTACAGGTTCTTAACGTGTGCAGCGTGTCACCCCAATCCAGTCCTCCGTAACGCCTGCCTGCACTGTTCGCTAGTGAGCACCCGCGTGCACAGGACACCGTGTGGCCCTCCACTCCCCAGGGGCCATCGCTGACCATCGATCATGTGATGCAGCTCACCTCAAACGGTCTGCTTGATTCTGGAACCCTAGAGAATCAGACGCTTCATCTGGGCCTTTTGGGTCTTTTGGACGTTCCATGTGCAAAAGCAGTTGAATACTCTATTGCGACTGACAGTTAATGTTACTTAACACTGCGGCACTGCGGAAGAGTGTTGTGTATTTCTAGAACATATTTATTCCA
Source organism: Tragulus kanchil (assembly GCA_022376925.1). NCBI lineage: Eukaryota > Metazoa > Chordata > Mammalia > Artiodactyla > Tragulidae > Tragulus > Tragulus kanchil. The sequence continues at coordinate 120,369,198 of JAIOJX010000026.1, forward strand.
CTTAAAAGTGTTCACTGGTCCCCACTTACAATTGTATGTACTCTTCCAGACTGAGACTCAATCTGATAAACTCTCCTGCTTGTCACTTTTCCCTCCAGTAAAACCTGTTCAAACAAAAAAATGACTCTTGGACTCTCTCCAGTAATGCAGGTTTGTAAATATTCCATGAAGTTCTTTTTCATCATATATTTAAACACCCAGAGCTCTCTGAGATGATGTTAAAATAGAAACTAACCACACACGAGGGTACCTATAACTCATACTGCTGTCATTAGGAAAATAAAAAGGCACAACAGTAAGCAAAAGAGAATATACCAGTTTTCTATTTGTTTTCTTTTTTTTTTTTGGCTTTCCTCATATTTTATTTCACTAAGTTTATAAATTGTTCAAAGCATTTTTATACTCTGCATGATGATAACAGAATATTTTGGCACATCAACACTGTGATACAATATATGGTATGTCTAAAAAATTAATTTAAAAATGTCATCTATTAATCAACATGTTTTTTAATGTAGTGCATACACATTTTACAGTTATTTAAGTCAAATACATAAAGGCTTGTACTTGATTTACAGATGAAGCAATCACAGATTGCAGTTAACATATCTATGTGTGTATATATATGTATATGTGTGTATGTGTGTATATATATATATACACCAATCAAGGGAAAAACTGCATCCTGGCAATTTTATAGTCCGAAGTTTTGTTGATATATTTATCATTTACATGCCTTTTTCATCTTGTCTGTACAAAAGATATATTTTTGCCTTCTTCATTCTTGATGAGACTTTTCGGCAATAACTTTACATTCATACTGTAAAAATTAAAAGGTTAAAAGGTTAACAGAGTAATGTTTATTTGGAATACCCATTTCCATATACACTAAAACAGTCTAAACTTAGTGGTTTATTAGTATAGGCCCACTGAGTTCCTCCAAGAGCTCCAGAGCTGTACAACTACTAGGATCAAATGGTCATTATGACAGGAGGCTCAGGCGGTAAAGGATCTGCCTGCCATGGGGGAGACCTGGCTTTGACCTCTGGGTTGGGAAGAGCTCCTAGGAGAAGGGCATGGCAACCCGCTCCAGAAGTCTTCCCTGGAGAGCCCCGTGGACAGAGGAGCGGCGGGCTGCAGTCCACGGGCCACAAGAGTCGGACACGACTGAATGACTGAGCACATGATAGGAAAACAGAAAGTGCACATTCTTCAACTCAAAGAGGCACTGCCAACAGCAGGAAAAAAAAAAATGAGACTTCTGCATTATAAACACATGATAACCGTAAATGATTGAGATAAATCTTTTAATATAAACGGAAGCAAAATAAATGTCTTTGTGTGCTCATGAAGGCATAAAGCAAAGGAAACATCATGCAATGGCAGGGCTAATATCATGAATTCAGGTATTTTTTCGAATAACGTTAAAACTGAAAGGAAAAAATCAACCATATTAGCAAAAGCTTCAAGTCAAAACAATATTTTCAAGTACAACTATAAACATCTACACTTATACTTCAAAATAAAGGAAACCAGCAGATCTGGGAGAGCTGGGCGGCTAGATGACCAAGTCTAGCATCGTGAGCACTCAACGCGCTCGGCTGGCTGAGACGTACCAGGGACAGCAGGTTCTCAGGAAAGCTCTGGCCCGAAGGGCAGCCCGGCACCTGAGACCTGGGCGGGGCTTACCAACAGAGCCCTTTCCTTCTCAGCCAGGACCACCAGACATCCTGATTTTCTCCAGGCAGTCCTAACTTACTCTGACTGCGGCCATTTTGATATTTATCATTTACATGCCTTTTTCATCTTGTCTGTACAAAAGATATATTTTTGCCTTCTTCATTCTTGATGAGACTTTTCGGCAATAACTTTACATTCATACTGTAAAAATTAAAAGGTTAAAAGGTTAACAGAGTAATGTTTATTTGGAATACCCATTTCCATATACACTAAAACAGTCTAAACTTAGTGGTTTATTAGTATAGGCCCACTGAGTTCCTCCAAGAGCTCCAGAGCTGTACAACTACTAGGATCAAATGGTCATTATGACAGGAGGCTCAGGCGGTAAAGGATCTGCCTGCCATGGGGGAGACCTGGCTTTGACCTCTGGGTTGGGAAGAGCTCCTAGGAGAAGGGCATGGCAACCCGCTCCAGAAGTCTTCCCTGGAGAGCCCCGTGGACAGAGGAGCGGCGGGCTGCAGTCCACGGGGCCACAAGAGTCGGACACGACTGAATGACTGAGCACATGATAGGAAAACAGAAAGTGCACATTCTTCAACTCAAAGAGGCACTGCCAACAGCAGGAAAAAAAAAAATGAGACTTCTGCATTATAAACACATGATAACCGTAAATGATTGAGATAAATCTTTTAATATAAACGGAAGCAAAATAAATGTCTTTGTGTGCTCATGAAGGCATAAAGCAAAGGAAACATCATGCAATGGCAGGGCTAATATCATGAATTCAGGTATTTTTTCGAATAACGTTAAAACTGAAAGGAAAAAATCAACCATATTAGCAAAAGCTTCAAGTCAAAACAATATTTTCAAGTACAACTATAAACATCTACACTTATACTTCAAAATAAAGGAAACCAGCAGATCTGGGAGAGCTGGGCGGCTAGATGACCAAGTCTAGCATCGTGAGCACTCAACGCGCTCGGCTGGCTGAGACGTACCAGGGACAGCAGGTTCTCAGGAAAGCTCTGGCCCGAAGGGCAGCCCGGCACCTGAGACCTGGGCGGGGCTTACCAACAGAGCCCTTTCCTTCTCAGCCAGGACCACCAGACATCCTGATTTTCTCCAGGCAGTCCTAACTTACACTGACTGCGGCCATGTCATTGTAACAAGTGTCTCTGCTCACCTTTAAAATGGAAAATGATATGGAAAAGAGCAACACGGAACCCTGTACTATCTTAAGTCAAAGAGGTAACTGCAGTCAGCACGCTGTGGCTCTAAGGGACGGTACGTGCGGGCTGTGCCGCGGCCTGCAGGGCTGGGGGTGGGGAATGGATATTCATAGGACAAGTCTGGAACTACACGTATCTGTAAACAAACCTCTGTAAAATCGAACAGCAAAATAAAAAAACTTATGATTGTGGGGGAAAAAAAAAACTGTCCCTTTTTCATGGAGTAGAAATATAAATTAATTAGTAAATTAATTAATTAAAATTGGAGGATAAATCATATCACCTATCAGTAACACATTTTCGCTTTTTTATCCAGTGGGTTCTTTCCATTTTTAATACACCTGTGATTAAATTCTTCCAAATGATTTATTCCGGTGCTGTTTGGAGAAAATCTGTCATCATCTCAAAAAGGAGAAAGGCAACTAAATAAGCATGAGCTTACCATTGCCAGTTGTCGACCAATGTTTCCCATTGTTATGCCTCCAGCAAAAAATATACATGGTAACCAAGAACGAACATAGAGGAAATCTGGAGATGTATATCTAGAATAACAGAAATATTTTTAACAATTCACAAAGGAGGTACAATGACACTATTCAGTTAATTACAAAGGAAATGAGTTATTCTGTAGATTAAAGTGGCTAAGGCAATTTTAAAATCTCAATTCTGAATTCAGTGATCATTATTTATTCTAGGAAACAAGCACCAAAAAGAATACTTACTGATAAACACCATTATAGACTAGCAGTTGAGTGACCAGAGTTGCCAAGAAAGCAATTCCTACTCCAAGGCCGAAACCACTTCTCGATCTATCAAAAGTCCACCACAGTCCAATGGACAGTGCCGCCAGGGTGAGCGACAACTGTATGTTGTTGTCGAAATCCACTTTCTGGGATCAGTGTTAAAGAGTTGTCTTAAAACTCGTAACCAAAGAATATCTCCTCTTCGTTTTTCTAAGATAAGGGATGCTAATTTGAGAAGGAAATAATCTGGAGCGCATTCAGTTTTTAAATACAATGTACAAGACCAGGGAGCCTTAGAACTATCTCTGCTATTTACTAAAGACACCCAGAGGGCGTGATACTTCACTACTAGATCTTACCGATGTGGCAGGCAATCTCTCCAAAAAATAGCACAGTATACACGTTTCCAATGATCTGATCAGGCCCAGTAAAGAAATGCTTTCTTTGCAAAAAATGTAACTGGGAGCCTCAAAATACAAGTATTGTTAAAGGAATGCACTTTTGCTGAGAAGGAAACTGCTATTATTTCTCAAACAGGTTTAGAAATGCTTGAGAATCATACAGGAACTTGAAAACAGAAGAGCTGACAGCTATTTAACAGGGTACCACAGTCTCTATATGATTTACTGACAGACACATTTTATAATAATGCGGTTCAGAAACAAGAGTGCCAAGGACACACTATCCCTTTCTATTATGTCAACGGTTCTAGTTTTAATTTGTTGAGGATAAAGCCTTGAAGTGAACATTATCTTCCAACCTGCCAAGCTATTTTGGTTCCTGAGACTTTCTGGTATAGGACAGTTTGCTCAAGTGATATTTTATTTCCGTCACTTACTTAAGCCTCTATTCACAAATGTACAGCCTTTTTCTACTCCAAAATCTCTGGGTAAAATGAAGCTTTATAAATTCAATTTTCTCATTTCTTTGCTAGAGGATTACACTAAAGGAATTAATTTCAAGTATCATTAAAAGGGCATTATCTATGTCCCAAAGGCCACATCTTGGCTCTCTGTTCAGCTCCCCAGAGGAGACTGCATATCTTGCCAAACTAACTGGCCATGCTGCAACTACAGAGGAGAGAGCAGCAGCTCCAAAAGAGGATATAAAGCCATTTCCCACCTCCTTAACACCTGCTGTTGCCCACTCTGCCCCCTCTCCTACCCAGCAGGGCATCCTGAACAAGCAGCCTGCTTGTGTCTCAGGTCGGGACCCCGCAAGGTCAGTCCTTGTTGAGGCTTGACTTATCAAGAAATCTATAGTCTATGGGTATGATTTCAGAAGAAGCTTTTATTCTTTAGAGAGTATTATACATCAAACTCCCCCCACCAAAAAATTACTGTGTTTTCTGATTTCTCTGTGCAAAAACACTTGTAATGAGTGGAGCTTGACACTAACGGGTTCTATCTTTGCTAAGTAAATTAACTTTGTTATAGGAGATGTCTAGGCATCTAGATACAGATAAAACATCAATCTTAATAATAGTATAATGTGATTTTCTAAAGTCTAAGTAACCTAATATTATTAAGTCTGTAATATAAAGTTTGTAAACATTTTGGATTTTGTTTAAAGGATAAGCAGAAGAGCTGAGATGGGTATATTTAAGGATTTCATTTAGCGAGAAAGAAGACAGACCAAGGTAAAGACTTGAAAATAGACACGTAAGTCTTTTAAATTCCAGAAATGGTTGCTTAAATTTCTCAACTTTAAGAGAAGTGAACTGTCTAGGATAGAAAGGACACAGATGAATGGCAGGGCTCCTGGGGAGGAGAATGGAAGAGAGCTCCCAGACTGGCGTCAGGACCCCAGGGTCCGGCCTCGGCTCGGGCGCAGCCCTGCAGAACAAAGCACTCAGCCAGGACCGCACCTCTTCAGCTTTCCTTTCTCTGAGAATCTTAATAAAGAAAATATGGAAGTAGGAGATTTCTAAGTTTTCCTCTAGATACAATATACGATGAGTCTGTCTTTTTAAAGTCCGCCTGCTAACCACTAGACTTGTTTGTTATAAAATCTTAACTCTCAAAGATTTTACTCAATGAAACATGTCAGGAAACTCTAAGACAGGAGGAAAGGAACAACCCAGAATAGTACAAGCCCCTGAGAGACCTTGTATCATTAAAAGGGCATTATCTATGTCCCAAAGGCCACATCTTGGCTCTCTGTTCAGCTCCCCAGAGGAGACTGCATATCTTGCCAAACTAACTGGCCATGCTGCAACTACAGAGGAGAGAGCAGCAGCTCCAAAAGAGGATATAAAGCCATTTCCCACCTCCTTAACACCTGCTGTTGCCCACTCTGCCCCCTCTCCTACCCAGCAGGGCATCCTGAACAAGCAGCCTGCTTGTGTCTCAGGTCGGGACCCCGCAAGGTCAGTCCTTGTTGAGGCTTGACTTATCAAGAAATCTATAGTCTATGGGTATGATTTCAGAAGAAGCTTTTATTCTTTAGAGAGTATTATACATCAAACTCCCCCCACCAAAAAATTACTGTGTTTTCTGATTTCTCTGTGCAAAAACACTTGTAATGAGTGGAGCTTGACACTAACGGGTTCTATCTTTGCTAAGTAAATTAACTTTGTTATAGGAGATGTCTAGGCATCTAGATACAGATAAAACATCAATCTTAATAATAGTATAATGTGATTTTCTAAAGTCTAAGTAACCTAATATTATTAAGTCTGTAATATAAAGTTTGTAAACATTTTGGATTTTGTTTAAAGGATAAGCAGAAGAGCTGAGATGGGTATATTTAAGGATTTCATTTAGCGAGAAAGAAGACAGACCAAGGTAAAGACTTGAAAATAGACACGTAAGTCTTTTAAATTCCAGAAATGGTTGCTTAAATTTCTCAACTTTAAGAGAAGTGAACTGTCTAGGATAGAAAGGACACAGATGAATGGCAGGGCTCCTGGGGAGGAGAATGGAAGAGAGCTCCCAGACTGGCGTCAGGACCCCAGGGTCCGGCCTCGGCTCGGGCGCAGCCCTGCAGAACAAAGCACTCAGCCAGGACCGCACCTCTTCAGCTTTCCTTTCTCTGAGAATCTTAATAAAGAAAATATGGAAGTAGGAGATTTCTAAGTTTTCCTCTAGATACAATATACGATGAGTCTGTCTTTTTAAAGTCCGCCTGCTAACCACTAGACTTGTTTGTTATAAAATCTTAACTCTCAAAGATTTTACTCAATGAAACATGTCAGGAAACTCTAAGACAGGAGGAAAGGGAACAACCCAGAATAGTACAAGCCCCTGAGAGACTTGCCAATTCACAGAGCTCCAAGAGCCAGCGCACTGGGAACAGAGAGAAGGGTGTGTTTTCAGAACCTGGGACCCTGCTTCTTTCCTGGTTCTTCTCCAGCTTCTCCCAAACCAGCACCTCAGTGCTTTGTGTTAGAGACACTGGAATCGCCTTGCCCACGACCCACCCTCTCCCCAGAACTGCCAGCACCGCGCCCAGCGTGGAGGTGCCAGGGGTAACCTCCGCAGCCCATGTCCCATGTGCTCACTCCACCTCAGTCCCCAGACCCCTCTGCAAAGGGGAGGCGGGGTGGGGCTCAGGCGGCAGGAGGGAGGCCGACAGGATAAACACCTTATGGGGAAAACACTAGAATATCGAGGAGAGATGGAAAACAGAGGCTCCTTTATCCTTCTGGCCAAAACATTATGAAAACATTCATGAATCAGTAATTAAAACAGGAGAATCCTTAAAATGATCAAACTTTAAGAATGGGTAACTTTGGGAAAACAAATTCTTTTTGGCCACAGTATAGGTTGACAATTTCTACTGCCACTCTTTTTAAGAACATTAATGTGATCTGCTAGTGCTGATTAATACCAACAAATGGCAATCCTTTTTTTAAAAAGTATGTATAGATATATGTATATTTAAAAAGTGTGAGTGTATCTTTTTTTTTTTTAATTAAAAACAAGACAAAATGAAAACCAACTAGCACCTGAAGCCACCACATGTCCTTGCTGGCAAATCTTAACAGAGGAAAGAAATCCCCTTGAAAACACACCTGCTTCAGTGCTAAGAGTTAGCAAAGCTAGAGGGTGGTCATCAAGGAACCTGATTTAAAGAAAAACACATAAACGTTTTTTAATGTGCAAAATATCTGAATGATGTCGAAAACCAGGGATTGGAAGGAAAGGCTGTGGCCCACACTTTAACTGCACAGCTGTTCCCACGATGCTTCAACAACTAGATCGTCTGTCTTTTTAAAGTCCGCCTGCTAACCACTAGACTTGTTTGTTATAAAATCTTAACTCTCAAAGATTTTACTCAATGAAACATGTCAGGAAACTCTAAGACAGGAGGAAAGGGAACAACCCAGAATAGTACAAGCCCCTGAGAGACTTGCCAATTCACAGAGCTCCAAGAGCCAGCGCACTGGGAACAGAGAGAAGGGTGTGTTTTCAGAACCTGGGACCCTGCTTCTTTCCTGGTTCTTCTCCAGCTTCTCCCAAACCAGCACCTCAGTGCTTTGTGTTAGAGACACTGGAATCGCCTTGCCCACGACCCACCCTCTCCCCAGAACTGCCAGCACCGCGCCCAGCGTGGAGGTGCCAGGGGTAACCTCCGCAGCCCATGTCCCATGTGCTCACTCCACCTCAGTCCCCAGACCCCTCTGCAAAGGGGAGGCGGGGTGGGGCTCAGGCGGCAGGAGGGAGGCCGACAGGATAAACACCTTATGGGGAAAACACTAGAATATCGAGGAGAGATGGAAAACAGAGGCTCCTTTATCCTTCTGGCCAAAACATTATGAAAACATTCATGAATCAGTAATTAAAACAGGAGAATCCTTAAAATGATCAAACTTTAAGAATGGGTAACTTTGGGAAAACAAATTCTTTTTGGCCACAGTATAGGTTGACAATTTCTACTGCCACTCTTTTTAAGAACATTAATGTGATCTGCTAGTGCTGATTAATACCAACAAATGGCAATCCTTTTTTTAAAAAGTATGTATAGATATATGTATATTTAAAAAGTGTGAGTGTATCTTTTTTTTTTTTAATTAAAAACAAGACAAAATGAAAACCAACTAGCACCTGAAGCCACCACATGTCCTTGCTGGCAAATCTTAACAGAGGAAAGAAATCCCCTTGAAAACACACCTGCTTCAGTGCTAAGAGTTAGCAAAGCTAGAGGGTGGTCATCAAGGAACCTGATTTAAAGAAAAACACATAAACGTTTTTTAATGTGCAAAATATCTGAATGATGTCGAAAACCAGGGATTGGAAGGAAAGGCTGTGGCCCACACTTTAACTGCACAGCTGTTCCCACGATGCTTCAACAACGTGGCGCGTGTTCTCTCTAAGACCAAGTGGGCGCATCACACGCTGACAAGAGGGAGGCTGGAGGGGCTGTTTACCCTTTGGTTTGTCGAAAGCTGCTTTGTTACAATGCATTCACCACAAGAGAAAGGATACAGCGCTGGCGTGATTGATACCAACAAAGACGGCCACACACCGCATTACACTGGACCACTCTCTTTTAAATTTATGTGGCTCTCCTAGATGCCTGTCAATGCAGGGGTATAATAACCCAATCACAGCTGTGGGGGGAAAGAGAAAAAATTAAGTTATCTCCAATGGTTAGGCTAAGGGTCACAACAACCATCGTAAGCATTTGAAAGATTCTCTAGAAAAGCTTTTCAATGTACTTAGCATTACTGATACTTAAAACTTACCTTCCAAAAGAAAAAAAAAGTGAAGACAGCCCCATTGAAGGCAGCACTACACATAATTACAATGGCAGCTGAATTATAACAGGGAAAACACTGTTTCAGTGTGCAAGTCAGAATTCAGCAGGCTTGCCTAGGGGTGAGTCACACCCATTTTCTATCACTAATCTAAGACCTAGAAACCATGAAAACAGTTAGCAGCTAACGGCGACAAAACCACGCAGCAGGCCATGACACGCCGCGCACCTAGAGAAGCCTGAAGTATAAACAGGACGAGCTCATCACGCTCATCCTCCTGGAGGCGCTGGGCGGTCCTGCCGGGTGGCCAGGGCTGCACGCTCCGAGCCAAGCCTTCCCCCAGCCAAGCCTGTCCCCCCAGCCAAGCCTTCCCCCCAGCCTCTCGCGGCTCTGGTCCTGACTCTGCCCCCCCGCCTGGCCCTCTGACGAGCCTCCAGGTCAGCTTGTCAAAGCGGTGGAACTCGCAGCAGAAATCTACTTGTAAGACTCATTCTACAGAGTGAAAATGGAGGAAACCTGGTTAGAGAGTTACATATTTCTAGTTAAAATTGAAATTCACTGTTAAAAAGATGAGAAGAAATCATTTTAGTATATTTCTTCATTTTGGAAGAACATTTTGAATGCGAATGGTGCAATTAATCACGAATAACTCAACTTTTAACTTAAATCATTGTCGAACCTCATTCAGTTTTTAGATCCTCTCCCACTGAACTTCACTCATTCAGCGGGACAGGGTCTAAAATGTTAAGTTACTCACAAAAAAGAAAAAGGAGTATTTCATGAACCAAAACATTTTTCAATAAATTATTAGGAAAATATGCTTCTACAGACTAAATTTAATAGGAAATACCTGGGTGTCTTTAGTAATCTTCCAAAAAACAGAATGTTTATGCTACTATTTGGTAATAAAAACAGAACTGCCTCTTCAGTTGAAAAGTATACTTAAAATGTCCAATATTACCTGCAATGTATCATGAAATCATTGTACCCAAATTTTATGGGAAGTCTAGCCGGAGGTGACCCTAAGTGCCTGAAGGGTAAGAAGCCCTTGCCTGGGCTGGTGCTGGCTAGCTCGATCTCACAAACAATGCATTCTACCTTCAAGGAAAAATGGAAATCAATTAATACAAAAAACAAACAAAAAAACCGACAGGCCAGCAGACCAACGGAACCATCTGAAAGCCCGCCCACCCGCCCGCCAGGCGCCCGGCCGCTGGGGTGGAGCCGCTGCGACTGGCAGGTACGTCCTCTAACCCACAAACCTGGGCGGCCCTTCCGCCCCGGCTGGTGCTGAAGATGAATGGTTCGCAGACAGGACATGAGCAACACGTTTCAGCCACGCAGAGCCCCATCAACTGCTAGCACATTTAAAAGTCTCAAAGTACATTCCTGTGTGAAAGGTTCTGCTCTAAACTCCCAGTGAGACTGAGTGTGGCCAAACAGCTATAGAAGGACAGTGGCAACGAGCTTGCCTACCAGCTGAAATACACCTAAATGAGCACTACCTCTCTTCTGTTCTCAAGGGGTCATGAAACCAGCCGCTCAAGGTGTTGCTCCTTGCTCTCACTCGCTCTCCCTCCTATCGCTAAGGATATCAGCTAAGATCAGGCATTCCAAGTCAATTTTCCTCAGCAGCTGATGCCACAGGTAAAGAATTGTCACAGAGAGAGCACTGACATGTGTGGACAAAGATATAACTAAGTACAACGGACTATATTTTTATGCATGTTTGTTCAAAATTTAATCACCGAATAACTCAACTTTTAACTTAAATCATTGTCGAACCTCATTCAGTTTTAGATCCTCTCCCACTGAACTTCACTCATTCAGCGGGACAGGGTCTAAAATGTTAAGTTACTCACAAAAAAGAAAAAGGAGTATTTCATGAACCAAAACATTTTTCAATAAATTATTAGGAAAATATGCTTCTACAGACTAAATTTAATAGGAAATACCTGGGTGTCTTTAGTAATCTTCCAAAAAACAGAATGTTTATGCTACTATTTGGTAATAAAAACAGAACTGCCTCTTCAGTTGAAAAGTATACTTAAAATGTCCAATATTACCTGCAATGTATCATGAAATCATTGTACCCAAATTTTATGGGAAGTCTAGCGGAGGTGACCCTAAGTGCCTGAAGGGTAAGAAGCCCTTGCCTGGGCTGGTGCTGGCTAGCTCGATCTCACAAACAATGCATTCTACCTTCAAGGAAAAATGGAAATCAATTAATACAAAAAACAAACAAAAAAACCGACAGGCCAGCAGACCAACGGAACCATCTGAAAGCCCGCCCACCCGCCCGCCAGGCGCCCGGCCGCTGGGGTGGAGCCGCTGCGACTGGCAGGTACGTCCTCTAACCCACAAACCTGGGCGGCCCTTCCGCCCCGGCTGGTGCTGAAGATGAATGGTTCGCAGACAGGACATGAGCAACACGTTTCAGCCACGCAGAGCCCCATCAACTGCTAGCACATTTAAAAGTCTCAAAGTACATTCCTGTGTGAAAGGTTCTGCTCTAAACTCCCAGTGAGACTGAGTGTGGCCAAACAGCTATAGAAGGACAGTGGCAACGAGCTTGCCTACCAGCTGAAATACACCTAAATGAGCACTACCTCTCTTCTGTTCTCAAGGGGTCATGAAACCAGCCGCTCAAGGTGTTGCTCCTTGCTCTCACTCGCTCTCCCTCCTATCGCTAAGGATATCAGCTAAGATCAGGCATTCCAAGTCAATTTTCCTCAGCAGCTGATGCCACAGGTAAAGAATTGTCACAGAGAGAGCACTGACATGTGTGGACAAAGATATAACTAAGTACAACGGACTATATTTTTATGCATGTGATATGAGACTCACAAGTGAGAGACAACTGAGGAAAGAAAGCAAAAACACAAAAAGAAATTTAAACCGCCACACTGGCAACCTTGGGATCTGCCAATAAAAATCAAATCCATCGAGTATGCATGGTTCTTGGATGCTCACTGAGAGGGAGAATTCGAGAGAGCGCCTGTCACTTCCCATTAAATGTCTTCCTTCCCTCCTTGAAATAAAGGCCGGCACACTGAGAGCAACACCCCAGTGCAGGCTGCCCTGAGCGCCGCAGACATGGGTCTGGCCTTCCTGTCCTCCTCCTCCACTTTCAACCGTTCAAATCACACCCGTGTGAAATCATACTCTACACAGCAAACCCAGTGCTGCCTAATCAGACGGGTCTCTGAAGTGAAAGTCACATTTCCTGGGATATATTCTGGTTATTGCTCAGTGACTAATTGCACACTACCAAGACCAACACCAAGAGACGTGTGTAAAAGACCAACACCAAGCCATCGTTTCTCGTGGTGAATATGTTCACTGCAGTGCTGCACGAAAAGAAAACGTTAGACATTTTTCAAGGAGAGGGGCTGAGGAGGAAACTGATACACGAGACAGGCTTTCGTGGGAAACTAGGAGAGGACGAGTGACATGTCTACCTAGCAGGATGAACCAGAACCCACGACGTGCCTGGTTCTTCCTGTCTGCTGGGGACTTGAAAAGGGTGAATGACTGAGAGGTGGTCCCAAAGCGACCACAGAAACAACTGAACCAAGCACCGCGTCGGGGGCATGGCCGGGCGCCGGGGGAGGCGGCGCGAGCGCGCGGAGGGCTGCGGGCCGGGCGGCTGGGAGAGGGCTAGCTCATCAAGGGCAGCATCTGAGGAAAAGCAAGGACGACAGAAGACACCTGTTACCAGCTGGAAACGGGAAACTTCAGTCAGAAAGACTCTGGGGGCCCAGGACACTGGGGAGGAGACGAGCTGCTGGGGCCGCACACAGAGACCGTCCCCGCGGTCCTGGAAGGCACAGCGTCGCGGCCGAGCCTGCAGCAGGGAGCGCGCCACCCGCAGGAGGGCAGAGGCCGCGGGCGGGAGCCCAAACCCAAGGCAGCAAAAGACCCGGCTGAAAACTCCACGCAGAGGGGTGGAGGGCCTCGACCGAGATGAGGCAAGGGAGCGACGGCCACCTTGGACACTGGACGTGGGCCACGAGCGAGCCAGGGAGGAGCCTGTGAGGCCGTCCAGTCACCGCGTGCCAGTCTGTCTGCGGTGCCCTTCTAAGTCAGACACTCACTGCCTAGGCGGGGACACAGCCTGCTTGCAGCGACCTGTCAGCCACGTTCTCGAGCTGGCTCAGCCATACAGGCTTCTCTTTCTCCTATGCATGCAGAAGGACTCCTTGGTGGCTCGCAACCACATTCAAGAGGTTCTTAGCTCCAATTCTGACACTCGGTGCATGTACAAAAGTTGGCCAACTTGAAATACCGCTCATTATTAAACGAAAAACAGAGAACCAGGAAAAGGAAAACGAGACCACAAGGAGCCCCCCGAGCTCTCTACCAGCTGGCACTCCTGAAGCTCCACCGGCACATCTCCTAGCTCTGGGGTCACAGGCAGAAGGGCAGACGCTGGAGATGCTTGGAAGGCAGCTGCTCAGTCTACCAATGCGAACTGGACAGAAAAATCCAAGAACAATGATCTGCTTTTCTAATTTAAGATGAAAGGAGCCAAGAGGGCTCTGAAAATGCACATCAACGTACATACACAAAAACACAGACCTACCCTAGAAACATGCAAACCTTACACAGTTTCTAACAGCGTTTACTTTTTCTCCTTAACGTGTTCCCTACAGCTGGAAGCTAGGGTGGGGAGCAGCAATTATGAAAGAAACTATATTCCAACTCCCATAAACCTGAGAATCTCTTCACCACCTACTGAACACCATGACCTATCCAACACCATCAAGAGCAGTTTCTGGAATCTGAATTTCTCAAGGCCTCTCTCCTTTCATTTGCCCAGGGAACCTCAGAAAATGCACTGCTTTCAGAACTGAAGCAAGAAAGGGCAATGTCATCCCCTTAACAAAATGTACAATGTTATGGTTTTCAGTGTGACAAGCCTAGGGGCTGGGGAAAGGTAGGAAAGTAGGGACAGAATGACTGAAACATAGCGTTACCATTAGACATTTTCCTTCCTAAATGCCAGTTTCTGGTGAGAGTGCCCACATCACAGGGAGAGACGGTACTGCTCTTGATAATGGAGGGAACGCGAAGCCTCCGCCCGGCCCTCCTGCCTGAGCCCAGGAGCAGCAGCACAGGCTGAGGCGCGCTGCACCAGCAGCGCACGTTCAGTCCCGGCACTCAGTCTGGAAGGCTCCAAGAGGCACCCCGGGGATGGGAAGCTGAATGGCTCGCTCTGTCCCTTTCCCCAGCATGTGACGTGTCACCCAGCCACCCTACTCCTGACTCTGGAACCCAGGCCTGTTGCCTCACCCCCCCCCACCCCCAAAATAGGCACAATGCAAACATCTGAGGTTCCTGAGGTTGCTCTGGGATTAAGGGGCAGCCCAGAACATGCGCAGACACTCAGCGAAGTAACAGTGCTCCTCTCCTCATGCTCCTATGATCTATTCTGAAAAGACATGTTCTTCCAAGGCCTGAAAAATTTCTACTGGTAGCAAGGCAGCAGCTGCTCTACAGGAGAAAATAAAGTAGAAAAAATTGTTAGGAACACTTCTTTCTTTTTTCTGAAAAGAAAAAAATGTTCTTCGTCTGTACTATGCTGCCTGTTCTCTGAGAGAGAAATCCGGAAAAGCAATGATCCAAGAGGGCCTCTGAAAATGCACATCAACGTACATACACAAAACACAGACCTACCCTAGAAACATGCAAACCTTACACAGTTTCTAACAGCGTTTACTTTTCTCCTTAACGTGTTCCCTACAGCTGGAAGCTAGGGTGGGGAGCAGCAATTATGAAAGAAACTATATTCCAACTCCCATAAACCTGAGAATCTCTTCACCACCTACTGAACACCATGACCTATCCAACACCATCAAGAGCAGTTTCTGGAATCTGAATTTCTCAAGGCCTCTCTCCTTTCATTTGCCCAGGGAACCTCAGAAAATGCACTGCTTTCAGAACTGAAGCAAGAAAGGGCAATGTCATCCCCTTAACAAAATGTACAATGTTATGGTTTTCAGTGTGACAAGCCTAGGGGCTGGGGAAAGGTAGGAAAGTAGGGACAGAATGACTGAAACATAGCGTTACCATTAGACATTTTCCTTCCTAAATGCCAGTTTCTGGTGAGAGTGCCCACATCACAGGGAGAGACGGTACTGCTCTTGATAATGGAGGGAACGCGAAGCCTCCGCCCGGCCCTCCTGCCTGAGCCCAGGAGCAGCAGCACAGGCTGAGGCGCGCTGCACCAGCAGCGCACGTTCAGTCCCGGCACTCAGTCTGGAAGGCTCCAAGAGGCACCCCGGGGATGGGAAGCTGAATGGCTCGCTCTGTCCCTTTCCCCAGCATGTGACGTGTCACCCAGCCACCCTACTCCCTGACTCTGGAACCCAGGCCTGTTGCCTCATCCCCCCCCACCCCCAAAATAGGCACAATGCAAACATCTGAGGTTCCTGAGGTTGCTCTGGGATTAAGGGGCAGCCCAGAACATGCGCAGACACTCAGCGAAGTAACAGTGCTCCTCTCCTCATGCTCCTATGATCTATTCTGAAAAGACATGTTCTTCCAAGGCCTGAAAAATTTCTACTGGTAGCAAGGCAGCAGCTGCTCTACAGGAGAAAATAAAGTAGAAAAAATTGTTAGGAACACTTCTTTCTTCTGAATTTAAGTGAAAGAAAGGAAAACACACGAGGACTGGGAGACACTGAATACAAAAGAGATAATAAAATACCATTGATGCTTTCCTTATCTGTCTGTACTATGCTGCCTGTTCTCTGAGAGAGAAACCACAGCTCCAGGGAAACTAAGGAGCATCATCTTCACAAGCTCTCTTTTAATGTAAATATGGTAAAATAGTGAGACTTCAGAACATAAATCATGCTGAAACCCTACCACAAAAATGCCTTTCCATCCATGCAATGAGATGATGTAATTGTCCAATAAGTTTCAGAAGGTCATTTTAAAATGTCCCACACCTATCTCCTTACCCTTGGCCTTCTAGCTCTAGGACATAAATCGAGGACCTACATTATATTGCAAGGTAGCGATGTATATTAGGTATAAGACACCAAAGAGATATTCATAAAGGAACGAATTCTATTCTACCACACGATTATGGCTTCCTTTTATTACTTTACTGTATTAAATACTATGAATCTATCAGTCTCATGAGAAAAAGCCAAAGAGCTACCCATCATGGAAGCTCAGCATCAAAACAGCATTGAAATGCTCCGCTGCACCCAGCCCACACTGTCCACCAGCAAGAGGCCCAAACTCACAGGATAAGCATGGCCTTAAGCAAAGCAAAGCCACCTTTCCTCTCTTTAAGAATTTATTATTCTGAAGGTATATCTAAAAACAAGACACCAAGAAAAAAAGCATACACAAAAGTCTATAAAATAACATGAGGCTTTAAACTTGTATAAAACTATATATAGTCAACTCTTGAACAGCATGAGGGTTAGGGGCACTAACCCTCTGTACAATCAAAACTCTGGACAGAACTTTACAGTCAGTCCTCTGCATCCACAGGCCGACGTCCGTAGCCTCCACCCCCCTCAGGCTGTGTGTACGTATTTATTCAAAAAGCCCACATACATTAAGGCTCGTGTGGTTCAAGGATCCACTGTCTTCTATCTCGTAAGCTTTCATCTACTTCAAAAACTAGACCACATAAACCAAAACCTGAAATCAATCAGTGACAATAATCATCCAATAACTTAAAATAAGTTTCTGTGAGATGGATTGAAGAAAGAACAAAATGAAAAGGTTAAAAGCCTCATCCTTAAGAGAATCAAGACTGTTTTTAAAGGTCACGAGTCAGTCACACAGCAATCAGACAAAAGAGTACGAACTCTATGATTCCATCTATATTGCATTCTAGCAACAGGCAAAAATCAGCCAGTGGCAGCCTAAGGCTGAGGGTAGGCTGCAAAGGGCACAACAGAATTTAGGGGGTGATAGACCTGGGTTCAATCCCTGGGTTGGCAAGATCCCTGGAGGAGGGCATGGCAACCCACTCCAGGTGGAGAATCCCATGGACAGAGGAGCCTGGCGGCTACAGGCCACGGGGTCGCAGAGAGTCGAGCACGAATCCCATGGACAATAAGTTTCAGAAGGTCATTTTAAAATGTCCCACACCTATCTCCTTACCCTTGGCCTTCTAGCTCTAGGACATAAATCGAGGACCTACATTATATTGCAAGGTAGCGATGTATATTAGGTATAAGACACCAAAGAGATATTCATAAAGGAACGAATTCTATTCTACCACACGATTATGGCTTCCTTTTATTACTTTACTGTATTAAATACTATGAATCTATCAGTCTCATGAGAAAAAGCCAAAGAGCTACCCATCATGGAAGCTCAGCATCAAAACAGCATTGAAATGCTCCGCTGCACCCAGCCCACACTGTCCACCAGCAAGAGGCCCAAACTCACAGGATAAGCATGGCCTTAAGCAAAGCAAAGCCACCTTTCCTCTCTTTAAGAATTTATTATTCTGAAGGTATATCTAAAAACAAGACACCAAGAAAAAAAGCATACACAAAAGTCTATAAAATAACATGAGGCTTTAAACTTGTATAAAACTATATATAGTCAACTCTTGAACAGCATGAGGGTTAGGGGCACTAACCCTCTGTACAATCAAAACTCTGGACAGAACTTTACAGTCAGTCCTCTGCATCCACAGGCCGACGTCCGTAGCCTCCACCCCCCTCAGGCTGTGTGTACGTATTTATTCAAAAAGCCCACATACATTAAGGCTCGTGTGGTTCAAGGATCCACTGTCTTCTATCTCGTAAGCTTTCATCTACTTCAAAAACTAGACCACATAAACCAAAACCTGAAATCAATCAGTGACAATAATCATCCAATAACTTAAAATAAGTTTCTGTGAGATGGATTGAAGAAAGAACAAAATGAAAAGGTTAAAAGCCTCATCCTTAAGAGAATCAAGACTGTTTTTAAAGGTCACGAGTCAGTCACACAGCAATCAGACAAAAGAGTACGAACTCTATGATTCCATCTATATTGCATTCTAGCAACAGGCAAAAATCAGCCAGTGGCAGCCTAAGGCTGAGGGTAGGCTGCAAAAGGGCACAACAGAATTTAGGGGGTGATAGACCTGGGTTCAATCCCTGGGTTGGCAAGATCCCCTGGAGGAGGGCATGGCAACCCACTCCAGTGTTCTTGCCTGGAGAATCCCATGGACAGAGGAGCCTGGCGGCTACAGGCCACGGGGTCGCAGAGAGTCGAGCACACCTGAGCAGCCTAGCACGCACAGCAGAGCACCGAAGTGTCGTACGGCCGGGCTGCGACATGAGTACCTCAATGTCACGAAATGCCGCAGCTCTCCAAACTGTTCACTTGAAACAGCTCCACTGTGCTGTATTTAAATCAGACCTCAGTAAAGCTGAGTGTTTTTAAGTATTTCCCAGACCACACCCACAGTCAGCTCCCCTAACTTCTTTCTAAGTGTCACAGAAACAGCCTGCACATACCTGACGCCGTGCCGCAGCACGGCGGCACCCACCACGCCGAAGAAAAGATGCTTGCGATCACGTCAGGTGGAAAGAGTGTCACGTTTCTCTGAATCTGAAGTAAATTCAACACTAACGCAAGAAATACTCCAATGAAAAACAGGACCACCCCTCGAATCACCAAGTTCACGCTCCGGCTGGTGACAGATGAGATATAGGGACCGCGCTTTTTGGGTCCTGGCGACTCTGTCTCTCCTTCTGCCATGGTTTCATAAGTTCAGTAAGTCAGCCAAAAAAGAGGAAGAAGAAATGATTTCTCAGCTGAAAAGTCAACTGTCAGAAGCAAAGCAGACCGGCGTTTCAACAGAACTGCATCTCGTCCTAAAACAGGACCTACCAGAAATCCTGCAAGAGATGAGAAAAGAGGAATCAATGTGCATCTAATAAAGGACCATACAATTTTCCAGATATCAATACCAGTTCATTTTAAAGGACAAATGAAACGGAAAGCGTAGATGTTTATTTAAATTATTTACTGAATACAAAGACATGTAAAAAGCATTTTTATATGCATGATGTAATAAAAAATAAAATGCTAACCTTACATTTACTAGGACCAGTGACCTCAGCAACTAAAAGATCAGAGTAATAGCAAAAGCAGCTCGCCCCACCTCAGTCCAAGAGGCAGCAAAGGCCAGCCAAGAGACTTTTACTATTGGAGAAACTGAGAGATCAAACTCCAGGCTTCTGTTTCTTCTACCCAAATCTCCAAGCCCATGTAACTGACAGGCTTGGAAATTTACGTAGAAATGTTTACACTTTACAGAAAATATATTAATTTACACTTTACAGAAAGTCAAGATATTCTGACTGATAATGTTTTACTGTTGTCAATACAATATGACTTGCTCATTAGGACAATCTCCATAGGGGAATAAAACGACTCTTTTTAATGTTTAAGGCTTAATATGTGAATTTCTCCATAAAAGCATCTTACAAAACACAGACTGTCACCCATTCACTCACATATTACACCAAACACAGAAAGCAGAGCTGACCCAACGTCCCAGGGCCGGAGGCGTGTCCCATCCCAGCACTGACCCCGTCTGCCTTTGCTGCAATCATGGGAGCTATTGTGAGAAATACCTCTGCCTTCCGGAGTAGAAAGCAGAAGAAAGGAAGCTAAGAAACAAAGAATACCTCTTGGCTAGACACTAAGTATTTCCAGGCACACAGTGCCTGATTCCGAAAAACCCAGAACTTTCCAGGTACAATCACTTGAGATACTCACTCTCCATCATCCCCTCCCACCACAGCCCTTGATAAACCAAAGTAGTCTTTTCTTTGTATATTCTGTTTAAAACAAATCACATCTGAGACTATCTATGAGCTATCCTAAGCACCTGACATACGGTAACTCATTTAATTCTCACAATAACCGTACCAGGTAAGTGCAATTATGCCCATGTTATAGGTGGGGCCATATTATAGGTGAGGCAGAAAAGCCAAGGCAAGGTGCCACTCAAGTCTCCACTCCTAGTAAGAGGGCAAGCTGGAATTCAAGTCCATGCAGTCCATCTGGCTCTAAAACCCGCATTCCACCTTCATGGCCATCCTCCCAACCTGTTTCATACTCCCCTAAGTTTTTGTCTATAAATATCAATTTTTTTAAAGTGGGAAAGCACTATACAGACTATTCTTGTAACTTACTATTATCTCGCCGGACAATATATCCCAGGCACTGTCGCCTTAGTACATACATGATATTTCTTTCGATCTCAAAGGTGTTTATTCACAACTGTAGTATGGCACTTCTAGACCTTATGATGATATATTTGTTTTGTGACTTACAGACTTTGTATGTAGGTCTTATTCACTATCAAGTTGTCACTGTATCTATGGGTACCGGTCGAGCCCATGCTGGGAGCTCCACAAATTCACATTTGTTTAATTAAACTGGGTTAACTCTTTCTGAATCCAACTATACTGGTTAAGCAAGCCTTTTGGAAGGTAAACCTAACTAAGCATTTACTCACTTAATTACTGTTTAAAAGATATTTCCTCTAAGCTCCCAAGTTTCACACTACCTTACAAATGAATCTGGAACAAAATCCATGTGCACACTGGAGGGGGCCTGGGGGAGCTGATTTTAGAAACAAACAATATGACAAAATGAGAATGTCTCTAAGCACTAGTAACTTTCACAGCCTATCGGTTCCATGCAGTAAATATACACAACAGACTTCTTCTTCTTCTTCTTTTTTTTAAACTTTGCCTCTACCACACTCAAAGCTCTATGCCCAGCACCTAAGGGGAGAATTCTATCCTCAACTTCATAAACCTACTTAGTCTATAGAATCACTGAACTCTACAGCTTAGTCGCCTAGAGCAAACAGTACATCTTACAGCTGATTCCTGGGAAAGCGTCCTGTGTTCTGTTCAGCAGCTAGAGAATCCATCATTGCCATTGCCGTCATGACAGAGGACCGTTTCTGGAGGTGCTGCTCCAGGCCAGGCGTGTAGTAACCCTAAGCTTCAAGGTGCGGCACGGCAGGTGCCACCCACACCTCACATCTGAAGCTAGGAAGCCAGAGACACAGCAGCTGGTCTATGGCCACAGGACCTGCAGGACTGGAACTGGAACTCTGCCTTACCTCTGACGGATCCCTAAACCCCGCCTTTTTCCTCTAAACCTGAGTCCCACTTCAGCGCAACTCCCTAGACTTCTTTTCTGGCGCATCCCTTATAGAAGAGGGTTTGGTTACTGAAAAGATGGACAGACACTGGGAAACAATCTCAACTGTAAACATTCTAAGGACGTTATTAATGTCAATGGATATCTAAACCGAAAGACCATAAGAAAGACTTATGGTACAAACACCTTGAGATTTTCTTTAAGAGTACAAGATCAAGGCTTAAAAAGGTGTATTAAAGAGGCAAATCCACAAGGGTCGGACCCGGTACAGACTATTCTTGTAACTTACTATTATCTCGCGGACAATATATCCCAGGCACTGTCGCCTTAGTACATACATGATATTTCTTTCGATCTCAAAGGTGTTTATTCACAACTGTAGTATGGCACTTCTAGACCTTATGATGATATATTTGTTTTGTGACTTACAGACTTTGTATGTAGGTCTTATTCACTATCAAGTTGTCACTGTATCTATGGGTACCGGTCGAGCCCATGCTGGGAGCTCCACAAATTCACATTTGTTTAATTAAACTGGGTTAACTCTTTCTGAATCCAACTATACTGGTTAAGCAAGCCTTTTGGAAGGTAAACCTAACTAAGCATTTACTCACTTAATTACTGTTTAAAAGATATTTCCTCTAAGCTCCCAAGTTTCACACTACCTTACAAATGAATCTGGAACAAAATCCATGTGCACACTGGAGGGGGCCTGGGGGAGCTGATTTTAGAAACAAACAATATGACAAAATGAGAATGTCTCTAAGCACTAGTAACTTTCACAGCCTATCGGTTCCATGCAGTAAATATACACAACAGACTTCTTCTTCTTCTTCTTTTTTTTAAACTTTGCCTCTACCACACTCAAAGCTCTATGCCCAGCACCTAAGGGGAGAATTCTATCCTCAACTTCATAAACCTACTTAGTCTATAGAATCACTGAACTCTACAGCTTAGTCGCCTAGAGCAAACAGTACATCTTACAGCTGATTCCTGGGAAAGCGTCCTGTGTTCTGTTCAGCAGCTAGAGAATCCATCATTGCCATTGCCGTCATGACAGAGGACCGTTTCTGGAGGTGCTGCTCCAGGCCAGGCGTGTAGTAACCCTAAGCTTCAAGGTGACGGCACCGGCAGGTGCCACCCACACCTCACATCTGAAGCTAGGAAGCCAGAGACACAGCAGCTGGTCTATGGCCACAGGACCTGCAGGACTGGAACTGGAACTCTGCCTTACCTCTGACGGATCCCTAAACCCCGCCTTTTTCCTCTAAACCTGAGTCCCACTTCAGCGCAACTCCCTAGACTTCTTTTCTGGCGCATCCCTTATAGAAGAGGGTTTGGTTACTGAAAAGATGGACAGACACTGGGAAACAATCTCAACTGTAAACATTCTAAGGACGTTATTAATGTCAATGGATATCTAAACCGAAAGACCATAAGAAAGACTTATGGTACAAACACCTTGAGATTTTCTTTAAGAGTACAAGATCAAGGCTTAAAAAGGTGTATTAAAGAGACAAATCCCAGGGCCAATGTGATACAGTCGGAAACCAACAGCTGACTTCATTCCCACACCTCAGCAGAGGCGACCACACGCCCGCCCTCTGCCAGGAAGACAGCTGTCAGAGAACAGAGAGCAGAAACACACCTTCAGGAGCCCAGCTGCTCTAGCAGATCACTTGTTTCTGTCTGAATTTTTCCAAAGCGGAATTTTACAGTTGAATAGTACTTTTAACAGAGCAAAACAGTTTCAGTTTAGAGAGCTCTGTCTGGGGCACTGCGCCCGGCCTCACGCCCCTCACCAGGCTCCTTCACAGAGCAGGACAGGGTGGGAGCGCCTCCTGGGGTCTGGAACTGCCCGCGGCCAGGTGCGGAGGACATTCAGCAGCTCCGGCTCCTGCCCACCGAAGGCCCGGGCACGCCCCCTGCCCACTCTGAGAGGACTAAAAACGGCCCTATGTGCCTCCACAGGCCCTCAGAGGAGCAAGGCTCTCCGGCCGAGAGCCACCCAGGGCCAGACTCCTTCCTCATTCTGTTTCGAGGTTGCTGGAGGCTTTCTACGCTGTCTGTGTAATTCTGCTGCAGGGGTTTATTCCACCTTTTCCTGAAAGTGCTTGTCTATGGTTTCCCACCTCACCCCAAAAGTTGTTCTTAAAAATAACACATTTGTTTTATGTTTATTTGAAAGACTTTTTAAAGCTACTTTTTTTAAGTCCAAAAATCTAATTTTGTGACTACATAATAATACAATAGTATGCAATTGCTGGAGACAAAAATAAAAGTTAAAATGCTTTAGAATCACAGTATCCTAAAATGTAAGAAATGAAAAGGAATGGGAAGTTCACCTGTTTCAAGGGGGGATGTAAGTCCCCCTGAAATACAAACCAAAACCAAAACCAAAACCGCTGTGCATATGAGCATTCATTCCAGGAAGAGAGCTGGACACTTTTACATCAAGTTCTCAAAAACAGATCCATGATCCAAAGAAAGTTAAGTATCAGGGATCTAGCAGTTTCCTGGCAAAGCAAATGAATCCCAAGTGGCTACACGAAGTGACAAGATGAAGAATGTATAGACCAGATCTTGCTGGACAGACTAGTACTGTCAGCTCCTGGAAAGGGCCAGCCGGACTCAGCAAAGGGAGGACACATGCCACAAGACCATTCACGCCCAACTACGAAACACTAAGTTCCTAAAAAAATATGTTTATAACAGTCACTCACGAGAAGGTCATTTTAAAGTGAAAGCTCTTAGAACAGGTATCCTTCATCTGTTTGTTTTAAAGTTTGATTTTCTGATTACATACTGATACTGTCTTCCTAAAGCGTATTTATTCCTTTAAATCTTACTCTTACACCAGCAATAAATTCAATTCTCAAAAAAAAATTCTTAAAACCTGTGTTTGAAAAATTTAGATTACCCAAGAAATAATTTTCTGATCAAGAAAGAAGTCTCTGGTGTATAACAGTATCACCTCAAAGATAATACCTCAATAGATCCTCAACAACAATCTTAGTAAGCAGACAGGTATTTGTTAATTCTCAACCATTTTACTTTACAAAATAAAGTAAGTTAGGTAAATTCCTGAGATTATAAAACTGTTGCCAGGTACTACCAGGACTGGCCCCAAGCACTCTGACTCCCAAGCTAGAGTACTTCTTCACAACTGCCTTTTCTACAAACACCCCCCAAAAATTTAAGTGCCACACAGGAAATCGTTTTTAAAGCCATTTTTAAAGCCAAAAAAAAAAAAAAACACCCAACTTTGTTTTGTTTTTTTTTCCCACAAAACCTGGCAAAGAAGAAAGTTCCACAGGACATGAAAAGTTCTACCTTGAGCCCCTGACCTACAATTTCTATAAAGTACATTTCTGAACAAAAAGAATAATAGTTCAAATAGTTTAGATAGATCAATAACAAATCATCAAAACTGGGAAAACATTGTTCCCCGTCTGTGGCAGCCTCTCCATGAGTTATTATTACCTTTAGATAAATAAAAGAGGGTTGTAAGTGATTATTGACTTTGTGGATGAAAATCTAAAGTTTACATTTGACACTGAAACAACTTCTGGGCAGTAGGCATTTGAAAACAAACATCGAAACAAAATCTTAAGAACCAATTAAGGGTCGACTGCCTTTTAACGATTGCAACAACCCCCAAAACCAAACAAGATCACCGGTCTTCAAAGGAAGAGCAGTCCCGCAGTGTCCCTTCCCTTCCTCGATGACCCCATCTCTTCAGGTACTTAGGCTGGAAAGGCTACTAAACGATAAAACTGAATTACTACTTGCATTCTTTCTTATCCCACGCTCTTGTAATTAGAATGGCATTCTCGAGCATCCCAGTCAGGAAAAACACACTTAAACCAATGAAGCCCTCCGTGCACGAAAGCACACAAATGTGAACCACAGGCTGTGGCACTAAGAAGTTCTAGGGAGAAGAAGAGGCTTGCCCGCAGACCCCCCAACACAGCCGTCCTACCAACATTCAGACCCAAGCACAGAAACCGTGACACAAGCCGTATCTGCATCCCACGACTGCTTTTAAATAGCAAACCTCAAACCATAAAAACGTTACTCCGTCGTGTGAGAATCGCTTTCTGATAACGACGAAAAGAAGCCTGGTCTTCACTGAGCTGCATGTCACCCTTTCCGGGCCACCCCACGCAGAAGCAACAGTTGTCATTTTAAAACAGAATCAACCTCTTTCCCCGAACACACGTCCCTGATTCCTCCCTTGGTCACTTTCCATCCGCTATGTATGCAGAGCTGTACCAAAACACACTCCTCGGCCGCGTGTCCCGGAGAGAGACGGACAGGGGGAGCAGGAGAGCGAGGTCCCAATAACCTACGCCCCTAACGAGGGGCTGTTCCGAACATTGGTTTTAGGAACGTGAGTGCTTCGTCGTCGGGGGTGAGTGGTCTTGCGCAACGTCCCCTCCCTTCGCTGAGCCCGGCTGGCCCTCGCCGGGCGCCGGCAGTACCCGTCTGTCCAGCAGGATCCGGTCGACAGTCGCCTCCGGCCGCTGGAGGCGCGGGCTGCGCGCGGGGCCCCGGCCGCCAAGCTCACTCCGGGAGCCCCCTCCAGAGCCCAGGGCGGGCGGCCCGGCTCCCAGGCCAGGCCCGCCCGCCTCGCCGCGTCTCCCCGACGCCCCGCTCGCCCCGCCATCCCCGGAGGGCGTCCCGGGCGGGCGGCGAAGGCCACGCTCCCGGACCTGCGGCCGCCGCCGGCTGGACGCGGGTCGCCGTCGCTCGAGGCTGCCCAGGAAAACCCCAACCGCCCCGGCCGCGTCCCCGCCCGGCGGCCGCGCTCCTCGCGGCGGGGTCCGCGTCCCGCCCGCACGGCGGCCGCCTGCCAAGCGGCCCCCGCTCCCGAGCCCCGGCCCGGCCGCTCCACGCTCGGCAGCTGCCCGCCGCGAGCCCTCCCCGCCGCCCGCCGGCCGCTCTCCGCCCCGGGAGCCTCGGCCTCCCGCGGCCCCCTCCCGGCCCGGCGGCCCTCCAGGTGAGCGGCGCCCCTCGCCCTCCAGGCCCCAGCGGCGTCCTGGAGCCTCACACCTGCCGGCGGGCCTCCCGCGCTGCGAACACGCCAGCGGCTCCCCTCCCCGAGAACGCCCCTTTCCTCAGGCCCCTGCCCCGCGCACCCAGTGCCTCGCGCCTCCCCGGGGACCCCAACTCACCCCCGCCTCCGCCATCTTCTGGGACCGGCCCCCGCCCCCTCCGCCGCTTCCTCCTCCCCTCCTACAACGCCGTCCGGGCGCCACTACGCCTGTGCGGCCGACGCCAACACGCTCGGACGATCGGGGCAGAACTCCTTCCGGTTCCGACCGGCGCCAAGCGGTGCGTCCGACGAGCCGGGGCAGAACGACTTCCGGTCTCCGCGCGGGGCCAGGCCGACGGTAGGCGTGGACTCTCGGGTGGTGGGAGGCGGCCCCGATCAGCTGTTGTTTGCTGACTGGGCACCGTGGGTTGGGAGGCTTGCCCAGACCCAGTGGGCGGTGCCGGAGAATCGCGCAGCGACTCACGCACGCCCTCTGCGCGGCCCTCTCCTCCGAGCCGGGGTCGGGGCTCCAGTGCAGGCTGCTGGGCCTGTCCCCCAAGGATGCTCACTCAGTGTCTGTTGTGCTCGCGCCGGCTTTAGCTTTTTCCTTCCCTTCCAAAGTCAGGACTTCTTTGGGGAGAGAGCGTAATTGATATTTCTCTCTTCGTACCCCACAGGACTTTATGCGGCTTTCATTAGTGATAATCGTTATCCAGGTTTGACCAGGTAAAGCGGTTTGGGGACAGTGTTCATAGGAAGAGCCTTTGAGGTTTATAGAAGTAGAAAAATTGCGAAGTGCAGCACAAAATACAAAGAGGAAAATGCTCAGAGAAATTACAACCCTTTATTTGTGAGAGGAAGGGGAGAGTTTTAGATGAAGTTTAGGCCTAGAATTGTTGCTTAAGAGCTATGCAAAGGAGTGTTAATGGGTGCAATTCCTTTGTGTTTTTTTACTTTGAACTGATTAATGATGATAGGTGTCTATAGTTCTGACCTTTTTTCCGGAAAAACTGAAGGCAATATTAAATTTGCAATAGAATACCTCTAGACAAGTATTTATTTGGCCTTTCTTGTTTGCTCTAAAGGTCGTAAAGTTCTCTCTTGTACGTTTTCAAACTACCAGTAACAACAACAAAAAAAAAAGGATGTGGAGGAATTATGCCGAAAGGATGAGCAGTTTTAAAAAGAAAGGAGTAAAGCACCCAGAAAAGAGACAGTAATTTCAAAATGTCCTGACATTGGGGCCATATTTAAAGCAACAATTTGAGTCTTGTTCATCAAGGTCTTGCCTCTTCTAATCCAGCTTTTTCAGACGAGATGCGGCGTTCAGGGTGGTATAGCTGTAGGCTAAGCCAGCTTTTTCAAACACTTCAAAATTGCCTTCAATAAATTGCTTATGGGAAATTTTATTCTGGAGAAACTTTTGTCTTAGTTATTAATATTTATTGATTTCAAGGAGAGATAAAACCTAAAAATCGATTAAGCATATGGCACCGATTTCGAAGTTTCCTACATCCAGCGCAGCCATTTCTGTTGCAGTATAGGGCAGAATATGAAGTCCTCAGGAAGAATACAGAGAACCACCGTCTTCTGGATTGGGGAGTTTCTGGAGGCAGCCTCTATGAGGCTGTGACGGAGGATGGGGGGGATCCTGCAGTGGGAGGATGCTCACTCAGTGTCTGTTGTGCTCGCGCCGGCTTTAGCTTTTTCCTTCCCTTCCAAAGTCAGGACTTCTTTGGGGAGAGAGCGTAATTGATATTTCTCTCTTCGTACCCCACAGGACTTTATGCGGCTTTCATTAGTGATAATCGTTATCCAGGTTTGACCAGGTAAAGCGGTTTGGGGACAGTGTTCATAGGAAGAGCCTTTGAGGTTTATAGAAGTAGAAAAATTGCGAAGTGCAGCACAAAATACAAAGAGGAAAATGCTCAGAGAAATTACAACCCTTTATTTGTGAGAGGAAGGGGAGAGTTTTAGATGAAGTTTAGGCCTAGAATTGTTGCTTAAGAGCTATGCAAAGGAGTGTTAATGGGTGCAATTCCTTTGTGTTTTTTTACTTTGAACTGATTAATGATGATAGGTGTCTATAGTTCTGACCTTTTTTTTTCCGGAAAAACTGAAGGCAATATTAAATTTGCAATAGAATACCTCTAGACAAGTATTTATTTGGCCTTTCTTGTTTGCTCTAAAGGTCGTAAAGTTCTCTCTTGTACGTTTTCAAACTACCAGTAACAACAACAAAAAAAAAAGGATGTGGAGGAATTATGCCGAAAGGATGAGCAGTTTTAAAAAGAAAGGAGTAAAGCACCCAGAAAAGAGACAGTAATTTCAAAATGTCCTGACATTGGGGCCATATTTAAAGCAACAATTTGAGTCTTGTTCATCAAGGTCTTGCCTCTTCTAATCCAGCTTTTTCAGACGAGATGCGGCGTTCAGGGTGGTATAGCTGTAGGCTAAGCCAGCTTTTTCAAACACTTCAAAATTGCCTTCAATAAATTGCTTATGGGAAATTTTATTCTGGAGAAACTTTTGTCTTAGTTATTAATATTTATTGATTTCAAGGAGAGATAAAACCTAAAAATCGATTAAGCATATGGCACCGATTTCGAAGTTTCCTACATCCAGCGCAGCCATTTCTGTTGCAGTATAGGGCAGAATATGAAGTCCTCAGGAAGAATACAGAGAACCACCGTCTTCTGGTTAAGTTTGGGGACAGTTTCCATGGAGGCAGCCTCTGATGAGGCTGTGCATTCTGGTGAGTGCTCAGAGGTAGGAAACCATGAAACACGGTGGAGTATGGACAGATGTCTTGAGACACGAGATCTGAATGTCACACTCATGAATTTGGACTAAATATTTGTTATTATCATGGAAACACAAAAATCACAAATTACTTGATGCCAGACTCTAAATTGAGAACTCGGAGCAGTTGGAGTAACTGGGTTACTTTGATGCTTGGTGTCGTATGGCTGAGAGAAGGCTGGTGACGGATTCTTGAAGCCTGGTGCTCTGACATCAGGTGCATAATTGTGTCCAACAGATTATTTTTTTAATCGGCTTTTTCTCTTTTGTAAGATGAGGAATTGGTCTAGGTTATTTCTAAGGTCCTTTCCATAGGCAGAAGTATCCGTGATTTGATAATTCTGTGACTTCAGAAAAAGGTTTTTTCCATTCCCCTTACATGTTGTTGGGTTTCTCAAGTGAATGAGACAAAAGGTAAACTGGAAAACAAAACCTTCTGTCTTAGCTAACATAAACACCCACAAAAGTTTATTTACCTTGTTGAAATGAGATACTGTTTGACTAACATTAATTGTTGCCCAAGAGTTGATGACTAAGCCTGTAAGAACCTTGGACTTGGAAGCCATACCCAAATTAAAACCATCTCCCTGAAAAAAGAGAAGAAAAAGTGTTAAAAGATTTCCTAGTCAGTAGGCTGAACCCAGACACTTAGAGACACTAGTACTAGGTCTGGTGGTGTTTTGATGCAGGGACACATACCGTTGTGGGACACAAAAAGTCTAGGGTTTTCGCCTCGTCAGGAGTCCAGGATGGGTCCTCATCCATCGGTTCTCTTACAGCTGTCATCTGAGCATCGTGCATCCCGGGCACTTGGGCACTGAATCTCGGGAGGAAAATAAAATCTTTTGTGCCTTGTGAAATTTGCAGTACTGTTGGGGACACACACAGTAAATAGTTAATATATATTTTCAAATGGAGACAAGCGCTACAAAGGCGAGTCTTCTGCGGGTTGACATCCAGCGCAGCCATTTGGGGCAGAATATGAAGTCCTCAGGAAGAATACAGAGAACCACCGTCTTCTGGTTAAGTTTGGGGACAGTTTCCATGGAGGCAGCCTCTGATGAGGCTGTGCATTCTGGTGAGTGCTCAGAGGTAGGAAACCATGAAACACGGTGGAGTATGGACAGATGTCTTGAGACACGAGATCTGAATGTCACACTCATGAATTTGGACTAAATATTTGTTATTATCATGGAAACACAAAAATCACAAATTACTTGATGCCAGACTCTAAATTGAGAACTCGGAGCAGTTGGAGTAACTGGGTTACTTTGATGCTTGGTGTCGTATGGCTGAGAGAAGGCTGGTGACGGATTCTTGAAGCCTGGTGCTCTGACATCAGGTGCATAATTGTGTCCAACAGATTATTTTTTTAATCGGCTTTTTCTCTTTTGTAAGATGAGGAATTGGTCTAGGTTATT
The DNA here is from genome assembly GCA_022376925.1 of Tragulus kanchil. Classification (NCBI taxonomy): domain Eukaryota; kingdom Metazoa; phylum Chordata; class Mammalia; order Artiodactyla; family Tragulidae; genus Tragulus; species Tragulus kanchil. The sequence goes on from JAIOJX010000026.1 coordinate 120,399,974, forward strand.
TCTAAGGTCCTTTCCATAGGCAGAAGTATCCGTGATTTGATAATTCTGTGACTTCAGAAAAAGGTTTTTTCCATTCCCCTTACATGTTGTTGGGTTTCTCAAGTGAATGAGACAAAAGGTAAACTGGAAAACAAAACCTTCTGTCTTAGCTAACATAAACACCCACAAAAGTTTATTTACCTTGTTGAAATGAGATACTGTTTGACTAACATTAATTGTTGCCCAAGAGTTGATGACTAAGCCTGTAAGAACCTTGGACTTGGAAGCCATACCCAAATTAAAACCATCTCCCTGAAAAAAGAGAAGAAAAAGTGTTAAAAGATTTCCTAGTCAGTAGGCTGAACCCAGACACTTAGAGACACTAGTACTAGGTCTGGTGGTGTTTTGATGCAGGGACACATACCGTTGTGGGACACAAAAAGTCTAGGGTTTTCGCCTCGTCAGGAGTCCAGGATGGGTCCTCATCCATCGGTTCTCTTACAGCTGTCATCTGAGCATCGTGCATCCCGGGCACTTGGGCACTGAATCTCGGGAGGAAAATAAAATCTTTTGTGCCTTGTGAAATTTGCAGTACTGTTGGGGACACACACAGTAAATAGTTAATATATATTTTCAAATGGAGACAAGCGCTACAAAGACGAGGACCATTTCCCTACACCATAGAGTAGGGGACACCTTTAGGCTAGGGGCGTCACACAGAGGGCCCCTCCGAGAGCCGAGTGAAGAGCCAGTGTGAAGGCACCAACGCTGCCGAGTCTCTGTGCGTTCCAGGAGTCGAGGGCAACGCTGCTGGTGGCCGGCAGCGGAGGAGAAGGTTACAAACTGAGACTGTGTGTTGCCGTTGTGACTTACCCTGTGCCCATGTGTGGGGGGGCGGAGGGGGGCGCTCAGTCGCTTAGCCGCCTCTGACTCTGTGTGGCCCCGTGGACCGTAGCCCTCCAGGCTCCTCTGTCCGTGGAATTCTGCAGGCGAGAATGGGACCTTCCGGGCAAGAACACTGGAGCCGGTTGCCATTTCCTTCTCCAGGGGATCTTCTCGGCCATGTGTCTCCTGCATGGGCAGATGGATTCTGTACCACTCTGCCCACTGCTACGTGCCAGGCACTGATGAATTCCATTTCATTTCTGAGGCTCCAGGTTCCTTCAAAACAGATAACTATATAGTAGGTGAGAAATTAGGACCAAAAGCAGTGTTCTCAACCTTGGCTGCATATTAAGATTGCCTGTGGATCTATTAAATTTTCTAGTGCCTGAGCCTCACTCTCCATATATTCTGATTTAATTGGGCTGGAGAGGGGGCCTGGGCCCTTTTAATAAACCCTTGTGTAATCTTAACGTGAACCCAGAGTAGAGAATCGCAGACTTAAGTTTGCCCAGGGTCACTTACAAACTAAGTGACGGAGGAAACATAAAGTCAGCCTAGATCTGTCTGATTCTAAAACCTGTGCTCTTAGAGACCCCCCGGGTTTTAGTCTGGTGGTGTTTGGGGGATGCAGGGACACATACCGTTGTGGGACACAAAAGTCTAGGGTTTTCGCCAGGAGTCCAGGATGGGTCCTCATCCATCGGTTCTCTTACAGCTGTCATCTGAGCATCGTGCATCCCGGGCACTTGGGCACTGAATCTCGGGAGGAAAATAAAATCTTTTGTGCCTTGTGAAATTTGCAGTACTGTTGGGGACACACACAGTAAATAGTTAATATATATTTTCAAATGGAGACAAGCGCTACAAAGACGAGGACCATTTCCCTACACCATAGAGTAGGGGACACCTTTAGGCTAGGGGCGTCACACAGAGGGCCCCTCCGAGAGCCGAGTGAAGAGCCAGTGTGAAGGCACCAACGCTGCCGAGTCTCTGTGCGTTCCAGGAGTCGAGGGCAACGCTGCTGGTGGCCGGCAGCGGAGGAGAAGGTTACAAACTGAGACTGTGTGTTGCCGTTGTGACTTACCCTGTGCCCATGTGTGGGGGGGCGGAGGGGGGCGCTCAGTCGCTTAGCCGCCTCTGACTCTGTGTGGCCCCGTGGACCGTAGCCCTCCAGGCTCCTCTGTCCGTGGAATTCTGCAGGCGAGAATGGGACCTTCCGGGCAAGAACACTGGAGCCGGTTGCCATTTCCTTCTCCAGGGGATCTTCTCGGCCATGTGTCTCCTGCATGGGCAGATGGATTCTGTACCACTCTGCCCACTGCTACGTGCCAGGCACTGATGAATTCCATTTCATTTCTGAGGCTCCAGGTTCCTTCAAAACAGATAACTATATAGTAGGTGAGAAATTAGGACCAAAAGCAGTGTTCTCAACCTTGGCTGCATATTAAGATTGCCTGTGGATCTATTAAATTTTCTAGTGCCTGAGCCTCACTCTCCATATATTCTGATTTAATTGGGCTGAAGAGGGGGCCTGGGCCCTTTTAATAAACCCCTTGTGTAATCTTAACGTGAACCCAGAGTTGAGAATCGCAGTCTTAAATTTGCCCAGGGTCACTTACCAACTAAGTGACAGAGGAAACATAAAGTCAGCCTAGATCTGTCTGATTCTAAAACCTGTGCTCTTAGCCACTCACTAGTGCTTAACATTCAAGTACATGTAGCCCCAATTCCATGCTAAGAACTTTGTAAAACACTGAGACATAAAAATGAACAAGACAGAGGCCTTGCCTTTGATACACTCAGTCTTTCAAGGGAGAAGTCTCTGTGACCGAAGCTCGGCCAGCTCACGTAGGCAGAAGCAAGTCGTCTGAGATTAGTTGAGATCAGCTGTCATTGAGATAAGTTATGTTCCAGTGTCAAGATGGTTTGGCACCGAAGGTAACTGGTGCATCAAAGAATCTGTGTAGGCGGCTACTGCTGTCGTCATCCAAAAGGTGGTACAAGCCCAAAATGAGACGATGGCTAGGCTGCAAAGAGGGGAAGGAAATGGCGGCCCACTCCAGTATTCTTGCCCGGAAGGTCCCATGAACAGAAAGGCCTGGTAGGCTACAGTCCTTGGGGTCACAAATATAAATACAGGGGCTTCCCTGGTGGCTCAGTGTTGAGGGGTCCACCTGCAACGTGGGGGGCCTGCGTTCAGTCCCTGGATTGGGAAGACCCCCTGGAGGAGGGCATGGCAGCCCACCCTCTCTTTGTAGAATCCCATGGACAGAGGAGCCTGGCGGGCTACAGTCCCTGAGGTCCCAGAGTCGGACACGGCTGAGCGACTAAGAGAATGGGCAGGACTTGCTGGTCACTAACGCACGAGCGGAGATGAGAAAGACGTGGACGAGGCCTTCCAAGCTGTGAGTTTCCTAGACTGATTGGAAGTGAACACCACTGCTCCGGAACACGCGCACGGGAACTGCTGCTGGGGGTTAAAGGAGCTTGAAATGCTTGCTGGACGTTGAGGTGAAAAATGTCCCATAGAGCATTGGAATCTGGATTTCACATGAACAAATGGCGGGAAATAGAGGTCTGGAATCACTGACCTCCAGGTGGTAGTGGAAGGCAATAGTGTGTGTACTGCGGATGGAATCTGAAAAAGACAGTAGTCTTCAAGAGGGAGAATTCCACCACCCCTGGCGTGGCCCTATTCAAATAGTTCAGTAAAGCTATTTTTATCTACAGTGATCTTACACCAGTCAACTCGTGACTGTCCACGATGAGATTTTAATACTTTCCAGACCTTTTCTGGCCATACAGCAACTTTAACAGATGAGGCATAATAGCCATGGAATGCAAACCAATTTTAAATATTGGCCAAATATTTAAGAAGGCTATATAATGCATTCAGAATGTGATAGACATATCTCAGAACAGTGATTTCACCATAAATGATTTGTAATGTAACCCTGGCTTTGACTTCAATTATTTTCATATTCCTTAAACTTAAAAAATTGTCATGTTCTAAATATAAAACTAGCTTGAAAATTCTTAGGCTTAACTCATACATCTGTAAACCGAAACATTTGCAAAACAAAGCCATAAAAATGTAATCTTCAAATTCCAATAATGTTGAAGGTATTTTTGAAATTGAAGGATTTCAATAAATATTGAAATAGTTGCTACAGAATGAATTATTTTTGAGAGAAAACATGCTCTTAACTGCATGCGATGGCTCAGTTCTTTCCCTGCTTCTCTTCATTAAATCTTTATTTATGCAGTTAGCCCTACTATTCCTTGGCCTTCATTTAGAGCAAGTGATAATTTAGATCCATCTTTGTTGTTTTTTTATCAGTGTAAGACAATTAGAAGCAAATCTTAAGAGAAATCATGTAGCAGTACTCTGTTAAAATGTGTTTAGCAACATGATTCAATACATGCTTTTTATTAATATTTGAAGGTTATCATATAACTAAAATCACATCATTTCAAAATTTTCCAGTGAAATTATATACTGCTGAGAAAACATTCATGTCCTCTAAAGATCTGCAAACACTACTTTGGAAAAACTATCATAGGTTATGATATGTTTTTGCTTATTTATGCCTTGTAAAATTCCTTAGCATAAATCTCCAGTTCTCAAAACGTATTCCATACAATTAACATTAACAGAAATTTGTGGGGAAAATAGAGTTCTGTGTTCATATTTGATAAGCCCTGGACTAGAAAAACTAAACAGATATTGTCAATATGGGAATTCTGAGATCCTGTAATACTTTAGGATGAGATCTGTCCCATGAAACGTTTGGTTTTCCCCTCTTCAGAGTATCTGAGAGAGCTCAGAGTTGGCTATGTTTGTAAACTGTCAATTAAACATCCCTCGCTAATCGGTTTAGGGGAAGCAGAAGTAATGAGGTTGTATTTTACAGGGAAAGCTGTTTATAAAGTCCTCTGATATCAGTCAGTCTGTCTTCATCTACATAGAAAGCAGGATCATTGGGCATATGGCGCACTTTTCAGCGTGTAGGGTGGGGTGTAGTTCATAATGTGCATTCCAAAAAATATGTCTTGGGTTCATTTTTTCTTGTGTTTGTTATTTGTCTTGGGTCAGTAGCAGTTGCTACTGTTTTGGTTTTGTGAAGCACATAGCTCCTAGAGAGAGGACTGTGATCAGAAAACTGTCTTAGTCTAGCCTTCTTATATAACCAGTGTTTATCTTGGAGGAGCAGAAATACATTTGCCTTAGAATCTACTAATACAGCAGATGCTGGATACATGCACCTATTTAAATTACTTCAAATAAATAAAAAATTCAGGTCTTCGGTTAACCTAGCCACATCTCAAGACTGCTATAACCCCACATAGATGCACAGTGAAGATTTATAAAACATTTCTATCATCACGTGAAGTTTCACTGAAAAGCACTGTATTAGATGACTTCTGTAAATCTAGCTTCTTTAAAATACTGACATTAAAACAAAATCAAGAAATAAAGGCAAAATCATTATCTTCCACCAATTTTTCCACCTAAAATGTATGGGTTCCTTTAGCATGTTGGAGATACAATCATGGAATGCAAAGGAACCCAGTCGTTTTAATTTTACTTTGGGAAAATGTTTGAATGATGGCATTCTAGGTATTTAGATTTAGAAGCACCCGCTCCTTCCAGAGGAAGAGGGCCAATTTCAGAAGGCAGTTTGGTTTCTTAGCAAGAATCATGAGTAGGTGACCCATGGAAAGCCTCGAGCATGTCACCGTGGGCCAGGTTACACAGAGAAAGCCTCCCATTAGAAACAGTGGTCCTTGGAATGTGTTTTAGGTATTACGTTAAAAGGATCAAAGAGCTGCAAAGATAAAGAGGGATTCGCAGGCAAAAATCTAAGGGAAAATGAGACTCCAGAACAGTAAGCAGAGCCAGGAAGCTGCTTTGGCCTTAAAATTATTTGCTGACCTGGAAAAATTGAAATTCATTCTTGATAGACTTTTTAGACAAGAGACCATGTAAATCCTGGAGTCTGCTAAATTTGTACAGGTTGGCTATTTTTCAAAGCGTGGGTAGGGTGGGGTTTTAAAGTCCTCTGATATCAGTCAGTCTGTCTTCATCTACATAGAAAGCAGGATCATTGGGCATATGGCGCACTTTTCAGCGTGTAGGGTGGGGTGTAGTTCATAATGTGCATTCCAAAAAATATGTCTTGGGTTCATTTTTTCTTGTGTTTGTTATTTGTCTTGGGTCAGTAGCAGTTGCTACTGTTTTGGTTTTTATGAAGCACATAGCTCCTAGAGAGAGGACTGTGATCAGAAAACTGTCTTAGTCTAGCCTTCTTATATAACCAGTGTTTATCTTGGAGGAGCAGAAATACATTTGCCTTAGAATCTACTAATACAGCAGATGCTGGATACATGCACCTATTTAAATTACTTCAAATAAATAAAAAATTCAGGTCTTCGGTTAACCTAGCCACATCTCAAGACTGCTATAACCCCACATAGATGCACAGTGAAGATTTATAAAACATTTCTATCATCACGTGAAGTTTCACTGAAAAGCACTGTATTAGATGACTTCTGTAAATCTAGCTTCTTTAAAATACTGACATTAAAACAAAATCAAGAAATAAAGGCAAAATCATTATCTTCCACCAATTTTTCCACCTAAAATGTATGGGTTCCTTTAGCATGTTGGAGATACAATCATGGAATGCAAAGGAACCCAGTCGTTTTAATTTTACTTTGGGAAAATGTTTGAATGATGGCATTCTAGGTATTTAGATTTAGAAGCACCCGCTCCTTCCAGAGGAAGAGGGCCAATTTCAGAAGGCAGTTTGGTTTCTTAGCAAGAATCATGAGTAGGTGACCCATGGAAAGCCTCGAGCATGTCACCGTGGGCCAGGTTACACAGAGAAAGCCTCCCATTAGAAACAGTGGTCCTTGGAATGTGTTTTAGGTATTACGTTAAAAGGATCAAAGAGCTGCAAAGATAAAGAGGGATTCGCAGGCAAAAATCTAAGGGAAAATGAGACTCCAGAACAGTAAGCAGAGCCAGGAAGCTGCTTTGGCCTTAAAATTATTTGCTGACCTGGAAAAATTGAAATTCATTCTTGATAGACTTTTTAGACAAGAGACCATGTAAATCCTGGAGTCTGCTAAATTTGTAAGTCCGAGAGCTCAGATTTAAAAGGCAGGACCCCAGGACTTCCATGATGGTCAAGAATCCTCCTTGCAATGCAGGGCACAAGGGTTTGAACCCTGGTCTGGAAACCAAGATCCAGCATGTGGAGGAGCAACGAACCCACGTGCCACAACAGAGAGCAGTGAGTGGCAACTAGGACCCAACGCAGCCAAATAAATAAATAATATTTTCAAAAGAGAGCAAGAGGGCTTCCCTGGTGGTCCAGTGGGTAAAGAGTCCACCTTGCAGTGCAAGGGGCACCGGTTCAATCCCTGGCCCGGGAAGATCCCACGTGCCCTAGAGCTGCTGGGCCGGTGAGTCCAATTAGGAGCCAGCGCTCTGGAGCGCACGCGCCCAGAGCCGGTGCTCTGTGATGAGAGAGGCCACCGCAATGGGAGGCCCACGCAGGCCGAAGAAAAAGATGGAAATAAATAAATAAATACAAAACCAATAAAAGAGGCCAAATTTTTTAAAAGAGAGAGCACGAGAGACAAAGAGAAGGGAGGACCCCAAAGAGCCACACCCTTGACTGTGAAGTAAGACCGCGCCCCCACCCCACCCCAGGAAACGAGGGCACCCTGGGAAATACTCAAAATAACACCTGGAAATGTAGCCCCAGCTGGCCTTCCGCTCATTGCCTTCCAAATTAACTCCACCCGGCAAATACAAAGACTTTGTCTTTAATTTTGTCTGAAGCCAAAATAGAGGCAAAACCTGTAGAAAAATATCTCCTTCCAGAGGAAGAGGGCCAATTTCAGAAGGCAGTTTGGTTTCTTAGCAAGAATCATGAGTAGGTGACCCATGGAAAGCCTCGAGCATGTCACCGTGGGCCAGGTTACACAGAGAAAGCCTCCCATTAGAAACAGTGGTCCTTGGAATGTGTTTTAGGTATTACGTTAAAAGGATCAAAGAGCTGCAAAGATAAAGAGGGATTCGCAGGCAAAAATCTAAGGGAAAATGAGACTCCAGAACAGTAAGCAGAGCCAGGAAGCTGCTTTGGCCTTAAAATTATTTGCTGACCTGGAAAAATTGAAATTCATTCTTGATAGACTTTTTAGACAAGAGACCATGTAAATCCTGGAGTCTGCTAAATTTGTAAGTCCGAGAGCTCAGATTTAAAAGGCAGGACCCCAGGACTTCCATGATGGTCAAGAATCCTCCTTGCAATGCAGGGCACAAGGGTTTGAACCCTGGTCTGGAAACCAAGATCCAGCATGTGGAGGAGCAACGAACCCACGTGCCACAACAGAGAGCAGTGAGTGGCAACTAGGACCCAACGCAGCCAAATAAATAAATAATATTTTCAAAAGAGAGCAAGAGGGCTTCCCTGGTGGTCCAGTGGGTAAAGAGTCCACCTTGCAGTGCAAGGGGCACCGGTTCAATCCCTGGCCCGGGAAGATCCCACGTGCCCTAGAGCTGCTGGGCCGGTGAGTCCAATTAGGAGCCAGCGCTCTGGAGCGCACGCGCCCAGAGCCGGTGCTCTGTGATGAGAGAGGCCACCGCAATGGGAGGCCCACGCAGGCCGAAGAAAAAGATGGAAATAAATAAATAAATACAAAACCAATAAAAGAGGCCAAATTTTTTAAAAGAGAGAGCACGAGAGACAAAGAGAAGGGAGGACCCCAAAGAGCCACACCCTTGACTGTGAAGTAAGACCGCGCCCCCACCCCACCCCCAGGGGGAAACGAGGGGCACCCTGGGAAATACTCAAAATAACACCTGGAAATGTAGCCCCCAGCTGGCCTTCCGGCTCATTGCCTTCCAAATTAACTCCACCCCGGCAAATACAAAGACTTTGTCTTTAATTTTGTCTGAAGCCATCTTAGAGTGATAGAGGTCCAAAATGCCTGTGAACTGAACCCTTCTAAATATTTTTCCAGTGTTTTCCAAATATGGATCCCACATCTAATACATCTAGAAGTTTCTTCCGTAGCACTCGCCTTCACTAAGGATCCAGAGCTTTTCACTTATTTGTCATAGGAACAAAATCTGCCCTTTTCATATTTTCATTTCATCAGATTACAAATTTCGTATTAGTTGGTGCAGTCAGTTTCAACAACGCTACTGGTACCAGTCACAATGGACTCACAATGGACTCTTGGTGGACACACTGCCTGATTGCTGGGGGAAAGCCCGGGGCAGCCAGTCACAGGAATGGAGTAGGCTCTGCCAGGGAGAGGAGGCTTGCGTTTTACTCTGAGTACAGGTTTGTTTTTTTCTTTCTTTCTTAATTTTATTTGAGATACATTTGGTTTACAATGTTGTGTTGATTTCTTCTGTATAGCAAAGTGACTCAGATATATATATGAAGGAAATGGCAACCCACTCTAGTAATTTTGCCTGGGAAATTCCATGGACAAAGGAGCCTGACAGACAAGAGTCCATGGGATCACAAAAGAGTTGGACATGACTTAGCAACTAAACAACAACGTTTATATATATATATATGATTTTTCATATTGTTTTCCATTATAGGTAGTCACAGGGTATGAATATGGTTCCCTGCATGATACAGCAGGACCTTGTTGTTTGTCCCTCCTGTGTATAGAGTTTGCATCTACTTGTCCCAAACTCCTATCCTTCTCGCCCCTGCCCTGCCTGCCCATGCCCCCCCACCCACCGTCCCCACCTCCCCCAACCTCCCCACCACCGCACCCCCATTGGCAACCACTGTCTGTTCTTTAGTTCTGTGAGTCTGTTTCAGGATCTTCCTACATCCTTTTTCAGTACTGGGAGGAGGCAGGAGGGAAAGGGCGTGCCCAAGTTTAGTATGCGTTAGGTCAGAATGGAAATCAGATTCTCTGACTCCTAATCCAGTGCTCTTAAAAAAAAGAATCCATCTTGTTTTCGGGACCATGCTTTACATCTTTCAGATCATGTAGAAGAAACTTTTTGTATTATATTAGTTTTAAAAACTCAAAGACAATAATAGGTAATTCTTGGTACATTCACAGGTAAAGCTTTTATGCATTTTCTTGATTATATGCCCAGAATATTCAATATAAGGTATCGTTTTGTAACTCCATACACTGAAGTCACCCACTATTCCGTAGTAGTTACAAATGTGAGCTAATTTCGTAATAGGGACACTTATCTTCTTGGATGTAAACTCATTAAATGTCTTCTGCAACTACTGACCTTAGCTTGCTTGTAATTTTTTAATTGGAGGCAAGCTGTGCACCACACTCAAATAAAATGAAAGAAAAAAGGAATGACAGAGGTGCTTATAAATCAGACTAGTCACAGCAGGCAAGCTAGCCTGAATTCTCAGGGTGGCATTGCTTCAGCCTATGATGCTTAGTAAGATCAATGATGGTTACAGGAAAAAAAGTGTGGCCAAAGAAGGGGCAGGAGGGGAACGGGACAGGTTAAACCTGTGATCTTCTGAAGGAAGAGAGTAGTGAGAGGCATTCACCCTTTAGTATTGGCCTCGATGTAGCCCTTTCTGGGTACTTTTTGGGTCTCATAGGAAACAGTGATGACCAAAGTCAATAAATTGAACGTATATAAAGTCAAATGGTCCCTGTAAGGCTTGGTATGTATCATCAGGCAACAAATAAACTAAACAAAGCCCAAACAAGGTCACCATGGATGAGCAAGCAAATGCAAAACACAACTGAGACAAAGTCACTGAGGTATAAAACATTAGGGCAAGAGGGCAACCGGAAGGATTATAGACTGTAAACTGTCAGAGAGGCGATGATAGAGACCAAGAATAAAGAGGCAACACTAGCTATTCGTTATTACAAGGGCCCGTGCAATTTGAGGTCAAAACCCACAATGTGCTCTCTGAGATTTCTCTCCTGCTGATTGACCGCACGGTCGTTCCGGCTCTGAGACGCTCCTTCCTTCACACGGAATGCACGCACGAGGGGCTGATACGCTTTTCTGTCTCCCAGAGGCAGCACGGGCGTTCTGAGGTCTAACTGAGCGTGAGCTGGACTCACAGTTGTCTAAAAGCGAAGGCTGCTTTTATGAGGGGATGAAAACAGTGGCAGAGTGTCCCCTCTGACTTGCCAATTACACACACACACAGGGCCGAAGACGTCCTCTCATAACAGACGGACGGTATGGAAGATTCAGTCTTCAGGATTTCCCTAAGCAATGTGCATAAGGCTAGGTGAGCCAATAGACATAAAATACACCTATAGAAGGTCGAGGGCTTGAATTTAGATTTCTTTCAGGACTTAGATTTCACCAAAACAGGAGCTATCAAAATAATTTTCCATAGAAATAAATTATTTGAAATGATTTTAAATTCAAAAAGGAAGGGAAAGGGAGAGAGAAATTAGGAGTACAAGATAAATTGATACACAATACTGTATATAAAATAGATAAGCAGCAAAGATTTACTTATAGCACAGGAAACTGTATTCACCATTTTGTATTAACCTATGATGGAAAATAATCTGAAAAAAACATACATGTATAACTGAATCACCTTGCACTACACCAAAAACTAAAACAATATGGCAAATCAATTATACTTAATACACTTTTAAGTAAAAAAATTAAATTTAGTTGCTTTGAAATTTGAGAAGCATTGCGGTTTTGTATGTGTGTGTGGCGTCCTCTATTGGTCTTTCATTTCTCTGTTTTCGTCCATCTTTGTTCTCTGGCCTGTGTGGGCCTCCCATCGCAGTGGCCACTCTTGTCACAGAGCGCTGGCTCTGGGCGCATGCGCTCCAGAGCTCCAGCTGGGTAATTGGACACACCGGTCTAGCCACTCCGCAGCACGTGGGATCTTCCCAGGCCAGGGATGGAACCGGCGCCTCTTGCACTGCAAGGCGGTGTCCTTTCCCACTGGACCACCAGGGAAGCCTTGGGGGAGGGGTTTGTGGTTTGTTTGTTTGTTTTTTTTAATATTTATTTATTTGGCTGTACTGGGTCTTAGTTTGGGGACTTGGAATCTTTTTTTTTTTTCTTTGAGACTTGGAATCTTTACTTGCAGCATGTGAGACCTAGTTCCCTGATCAGAGATTGAACACAGACCCCCTGCATTGGAAGCACAGAGTCTTAGCTACTGGACCATCAGGGAAGTCCCAAAGCCTTGTGGTTTTTAAAGGCTAGGAATTAATGCTTTAATAATGAGAATTAAAAAGAACTTTAAGACTTTTCAGAAACAGATGTGAAATTAATAAAATTTATTTTTGTATTGAAGTATGACAGAGCTATCAGTAGAAAAGACATTTCAAACTGAGAAATATCGTATGATGCTCAGTGATGGCCTGGCGCGTCCTGGCAATGCTCAGGCCTCTCCAAGGGTCTATTCGCTCTCTTACCTCCAGAAGATCTCCTAGATCCTCTATTGCTTTGAAGATAGATCCTCTCATGGAGCTTGGTATTCTTCAAGGAAGCCCCAGCCCGTGGAAAAGCAGGAGCACTGTTAAAAGGAGGCTGAGCTAGCTCTGGTCTCTGTGCTCTATCACCAGCTGGGTATTCTTGGGCAAGTTGCTCAACCCCTCTGATCCTAGATTTTCTTATTGTTAAAGTACTTCCTATATTAAGGAATCCATCTGATAAAGTCCTAAAAAAAATCATAGTCTTGTGTGTGTTGTTACTAATAGCTTTGATATTCTTCTTGGCAAATGGCCTTTGTGTTTCTGTTGAATGTCTCCAGGACTGTCGCTTTCTCACTTTCTTTTTTTTTTTTTCCATGTTCTCACTTCGTCTTTGCACACACAGTTCCGTGGAGGAGAACATTCTTCCCAGGGTTCAACTGGACTCGTCTTCTTGGGGCTCCCACCTCTTGACTCCACCCTGTGGACTGTTATCAGCCTGTTCGCTGCTCCCCACAGACGCTTGTCCTGACTGAACAGAGCATCTCTTCCATCATCTGTGTGTTGCGGGGCCTCTCCCCAGAGCTGTGGCTTTTCTGGACATGTTTCGGTCTGGTGGTATACCCTCCAGAGGATCGCTTCCAGAACAAGATCCTGAGCTGCATCATCGCGTCCCTTGTTTTGAATCCTTTTAACAAAATGTCCTATGACGGTAGCATTGCTACATCCCACTATTAAGCTGCGTTGAGCTGTTAAATTTAAACAACTCAAAATTTTTTCCGTGTGCACAAACCACATTCTCTGTCCTGTTCTTTAACCATTGTGGGTAGAATTTTGAGCTGTTTGGATATTTCCATGCTGTCCATTGAGGATGAGGGGTGGTTGCCTAAGCAGAAGGGTTTATGATTTCCCTCTTGAGTTTCTTCTACTTAAACCATGTCCGTATTTGCTACCTATGAAGATCTATGTATGGTACAAATGCCACCATTTAACATAATGAGGAGCCCTTTCAGCTTCGTAACTTACAGTCTGTGCCAGCATGCATGATGCTGTCATAATCTTATTCCAGGTCCTTAGCAAGCATGTTGGGTAGTTCAGCACCAAGCCCAGAGGCCTGTGGTTAGTTCTAGACAGAGCCTGCCTTCTAGCTGACCCAACTTCACTCGTCAGAAATGATCCATTTCCTGCTGTATGCCTAGCTCACATTCAGAGAACTATCATTCGAGGCTGGTAAACTCATGTAGAAATTCAAACTAACCACTTCATCTTCACTAACTTATGCTGGTTTCTTTGCTGAACGCTTACAGATCATCACGTTAATCATTTGTTCTGAAAGATTAACCAGAGGTCAGGCCCATCTCTGGAGTTCACAGGCTTCACCTTTGGTTTGAGAAGACTGTCCATTTTCAGTCTTCCGTAATTCTCAAAATTCTTCAGGAATTCTGGACAGGCGTTCCTCTGTGTTACCCAGTGTGGAAGAAATTCAGTTCATCATGCACATCAGGAAACATCCATGCCTTTAGAACAGCAAGCACTTTCAGATGCTTACCGATGCCTCCCCTAGCTGCTGGTTTTTAATAAATTTAATGCTTCGCTTCTCTTACTGTACTCTAGAGATGCTGGTTTGATCCCTGGGTCGGGAAGATCCCTGGAGTAGGATTCTGGCCTGGAAAATTCCACAGACAGAGGAGCCTGGTGGGCTATGGTTCATGGAGTTGCAGAGTCAGACACCACTGAGCGCTCTCACCCATCTCTCTCTGGTCCTCTTTCAGCTGGAGAAAACACAGGAATCAAAGCAGATAGGTGGTTCTGCTTTCTTTCCCTTTCTTTTTGAACAATGTAGATGTCTGGGTTTCCCAGTGTCCTTAAATCGTGGTCACCTTTCTGGGCCATCTGTGAACATGTTCCTTGCATGACGCAGCATGTCAGTCTGGACCACTCACGTCTACATTGCTCACAACTCCACCCTGAGTACTTCCACTCGACAGTCTGACCTGTTTGCAGTCTGACTCTGTGATTTGCTTTTACCTTTCGCTTCGGCTTGCCTTCTTACACCTGAGAGTTCTCATACCTTGACTTTTCTCTCGGCTGATAACCACTTTGGTCTCCCAGCCGTCAGGAGCCAGAGCTTCCCGTCAGCCAATGAGCTCTTTCCTTAGGGAGATTACACTTGGGTCTGACATCCTCACCTGGTGTTCAGGCTCTTCATGGCTGTGGATCCAACCAGGTAGCAGCTGCCTTGTTTTGAAGTCACAGGGCAGTACTTCTGTCATATCCAGTTGGTCAGCTGCTCATAGGGTTGACCCAGTTCAGAGAGGGAGACACAGACAACCTCTCTATAAAAGCGGTGTCGTAACATTTGCCATCAAGACTTCAAAACATCTCCCCAGGGCTTCCCTGGTGGTTCAGTGGGTAAGGACTCCACCTTGCACTGCAAGGGGCACCAGTTCGATTCCTGGCCCTGGAAGATCCCACATGCTGCAGAGCGGCGGGACCGATGTGTCCAATTATGGACCAGCGCTCTGGAGTGCGTGTGCCCAGAGCTGGTGCTCTGCTGTGGAAGAAATTCAGTTCATCATGCACATCAGGAAACATCCATGCCTTTAGAACAGCAAGCACTTTCAGATGCTTACCGATGCCTCCCCTAGCTGCTGGTTTTTAATAAATTTAATGCTTCGCTTCTCTTACTGTACTCTAGAGATGCTGGTTTGATCCCTGGGTCGGGAAGATCCCTGGAGTAGGATTCTGGCCTGGAAAATTCCACAGACAGAGGAGCCTGGTGGGCTATGGTTCATGGAGTTGCAGAGTCAGACACCACTGAGCGCTCTCACCCATCTCTCTCTGGTCCTCTTTCAGCTGGAGAAAACACAGGAATCAAAGCAGATAGGTGGTTCTGCTTTCTTTCCCTTTCTTTTTGAACAATGTAGATGTCTGGGTTTCCCAGTGTCCTTAAATCGTGGTCACCTTTCTGGGCCATCTGTGAACATGTTCCTTGCATGACGCAGCATGTCAGTCTGGACCACTCACGTCTACATTGCTCACAACTCCACCCTGAGTACTTCCACTCGACAGTCTGACCTGTTTGCAGTCTGACTCTGTGATTTGCTTTTACCTTTCGCTTCGGCTTGCCTTCTTACACCTGAGAGTTCTCATACCTTGACTTTTCTCTCGGCTGATAACCACTTTGGTCTCCCAGCCGTCAGGAGCCAGAGCTTCCCGTCAGCCAATGAGCTCTTTCCTTAGGGAGATTACACTTGGGTCTGACATCCTCACCTGGTGTTCAGGCTCTTCATGGCTGTGGATCCAACCAGGTAGCAGCTGCCTTGTTTTGAAGTCACAGGGCAGTACTTCTGTCATATCCAGTTGGTCAGCTGCTCATAGGGTTGACCCAGTTCAGAGAGGGAGACACAGACAACCTCTCTATAAAAGCGGTGTCGTAACATTTGCCATCAAGACTTCAAAACATCTCCCCAGGGCTTCCCTGGTGGTTCAGTGGGTAAGGACTCCACCTTGCACTGCAAGGGGCACCAGTTCGATTCCTGGCCCTGGAAGATCCCACATGCTGCAGAGCGGCGGGACCGATGTGTCCAATTATGGACCAGCGCTCTGGAGTGCGTGTGCCCAGAGCTGGTGCTCTGCAGCGAGAGAGGCCTCTGCGATGGGAGGCACGCACAGGCCAAAGAACAAAGATGGATGAAAATCAATGATGACTTAGAGGCCAAAAAATCCCAAATCCCCCAGGTGAGCAGAGCCCAGTGGACAGAGGTCTGGCCTCTGGCACTTGATCTTCCTCCCCCAGCTGAGTGGACAAGTCCTTTTCAATGACATCATGTGTTTCCCTTGGCTCCCTTCATTCTGGACATGAGCCTGTACCATTCTTACAAGCTTACTTGGCTGTTTAGTCTCAGAACATGACGGCTGGTCTATTTTCTGTTTGGATTCAGAGAAGACCCCCTGAACCCAGGTCGGTCTATTAGGAGCCCTTCTGTTGCTCCCACCCCACTCTATTGCCAAAACTGAGCCTTTGAAAATATGGAATTCCTTCCCTTAGCATCTTTGCTGATGGAATGCTACCAACCCTCTCCTCCTTCTGTCTGTAGAGCCCACACCCACCTCTGCGTCCGCATGGGTGCCCACCAGCTATCTGCCGCTGGGGAAGGCGTGTCGGCCCTCTGTCGGGGTGGGGAAGGTATAGCAGCGTGGTCCGAGACACGAGACCTGGGCTGAGTTCCCACTCTGCCTTAACACTCTTCAGGTCGTCTGGAGTATTATCTTGCTTCTAAGTGAACTTAGTAAGTTTTGTGTCATACCTGGAGATGACAGTGGGGTTAAATGAAAGAATACACATGAAGAACTGATCACAGGGCAGGCCCTCTGGGAGGGTTTCCCCAGTGGCTCAGACAGTAAAGAGTCTGCCTGCAGTGCAGAGACCTGGATTCAATCCCTGGGTTGGGACGATCCCCTGGAGAAGGAAATGGCTTACCCCACTCCAGTATTCTTGCTTGGAGAATTCCATGGACAGAGAAACCTGGTGGGCTACAGTCCATGGGGAGTCAAAGCATCAGACAAGACTTAGCAACGAAACCACCAAACCACCACTGGGTGCTCCATGAGCGTGAATTTAAGCAAACTCTGGGAAACTGGGGCATACGGAGGAGCCCACGTGCTGCAGTCCATGGGGTAGCGAAGGCTCGATCCCGGCTTAGAGACTGAACAACAACAAGGCACTCATTAAACAGAAGCTCTCCTTGTTATTCATTTCTTATCTTTTTGACTAAAAGAGACAACAATCGCCTCCATCCTGTTCTCCAGTTCTGCATAAAACAGCCCCTGTATATCCATCCCCAACGCCCTAGCAGGTGACTTTGGAACACCACGTGTTCTTTGCGAGTTGCTGCATGAGCTTTGCCCGGTTTCATCAGCAATTTTTGTAAGATCTGCTAGGGTCAGAGTCCTCTTCTTTTGTAACCCTTCTGGCCCCTGACGCCGCCCTGAGCTGCCCACTCCAGAGGTGCATGCTAGAGTATGTAAACTCTCCTATGCTGCACAATCGAATGTAGGAGCCAAGACTGTTGCCCCCAATTTCTCACTACAAATACCTCTCAGTCACGTTCCTCCAGGGAGCCTAATGTAGAGGAATGCTGCTTGTCCAGAGTGATTGCAGTGCTTGCAGGTGTATAATTAGCCACTAGTCAGGGTGTAAACACTCTGTAAATTGCTTTATTTGTGAATGTGAAAGCTCTGCAGAAACACCAGGTATTCTATTGCCAAAACTGAGCCTTTGAAAATATGGAATTCCTTCCCTTAGCATCTTTGCTGATGGAATGCTACCAACCCTCTCCTCCTTCTGTCGTGCCCCCCGCATGGGTGCCCACCAGCTATCTGCCGCTGGGGAAGGCGTGTCGGCCCTCTGTCGGGGTGGGGAAGGTATAGCAGCGTGGTCCGAGACACGAGACCTGGGCTGAGTTCCCACTCTGCCTTAACACTCTTCAGGTCGTCTGGAGTATTATCTTGCTTCTAAGTGAACTTAGTAAGTTTTGTGTCATACCTGGAGATGACAGTGGGGTTAAATGAAAGAATACACATGAAGAACTGATCACAGGGCAGGCCCTCTGGGAGGGTTTCCCCAGTGGCTCAGACAGTAAAGAGTCTGCCTGCAGTGCAGAGACCTGGATTCAATCCCTGGGTTGGGACGATCCCCTGGAGAAGGAAATGGCTTACCCCACTCCAGTATTCTTGCTTGGAGAATTCCATGGACAGAGAAACCTGGTGGGCTACAGTCCATGGGGAGTCAAAGCATCAGACAAGACTTAGCAACGAAACCACCAAACCACCACTGGGTGCTCCATGAGCGTGAATTTAAGCAAACTCTGGGAAACTGGGGCATACGGAGGAGCCCACGTGCTGCAGTCCATGGGGTAGCGAAGGCTCGATCCCGGCTTAGAGACTGAACAACAACAAGGCACTCATTAAACAGAAGCTCTCCTTGTTATTCATTTCTTATCTTTTTGACTAAAAGAGACAACAATCGCCTCCATCCTGTTCTCCAGTTCTGCATAAAACAGCCCCTGTATATCCATCCCCAACGCCCTAGCAGGTGACTTTGGAACACCACGTGTTCTTTGCGAGTTGCTGCATGAGCTTTGCCCGGTTTCATCAGCAATTTTTGTAAGATCTGCTAGGGTCAGAGTCCTCTTCTTTTGTAACCCTTCTGGCCCCTGACGCCGCCCTGAGCTGCCCACTCCAGAGGTGCATGCTAGAGTATGTAAACTCTCCTATGCTGCACAATCGAATGTAGGAGCCAAGACTGTTGCCCCCAATTTCTCACTACAAATACCTCTCAGTCACGTTCCTCCAGGGAGCCTAATGTAGAGGAATGCTGCTTGTCCAGAGTGATTGCAGTGCTTGCAGGTGTATAATTAGCCACTAGTCAGGGTGTAAACACTCTGTAAATTGCTTTATTTGTGAATGTGAAAAGCTCTGCAGAAACACCAGGTATTCTAGGCACCAGGGCTGAACACAGGAGATAAGCCGTTGAGGCGGGGGAACCAGCGAGCGAGGTGTCTGTGTGTCGTGCATCCCCCAAGGGAATGAGGCTTCTGGGTACGCCCCCCTCGCTTTCTAAGAACACTGACTCCCCTGGGTGAATAATTTAAAGGACAAACTACCAGTCTTCTGGGTACCAAAGCCAGCCATAAGCTGAAATTAAATTAAATCATAAAGTCCTATGAGAAAATGAGGGAAGAGTCAGAAATATAAAACCAAGGGAATCCAGAGCTAAGCATGAAATATTAGAGTCAGGGCGATGTCCTTGCCTTGCTGTGCTGATGAAGGGAAAAACAGAAAACCACCCCGGTACAGGCTTCAAAGGACCCCCATCAAATATCCATTGTTAAGTACTTGGCAGTGGCTCGTGCAGTGATTTCAGTTCCAACGGGGTATTGGAGGGAGGCTCGAGAGAGAGCACTAGATCAACCGCAAGTCCTTGCACTTCAGCTAATCCACTGGGTGACCTTGAGCAAGTCGCTACCTCTTCTGGGCCTCCATTTCCTTCATCTTTGACTTGAGAAACATGCAATTAGAGTTTGCATTTCTAAAATCCTTTTCACCCCCATATCAGCGCCTGGATCATTGTGAGCTGATAAAAAAAAATGTGTAGAATTTGCCACATGTGAAATACATTGTATTGCATTCCATTCATGTGTGCTCAGTCATGCCTGGTTCTTTGCCACCCATGGATGGTAGCCCGCTAGGGTCCTCTGTCCATGGAATTTTCCAGACAGGAATGCTGGAGTGGGTTGCCATTGCCTCCTCCAGGGGATCTTCCCAACACAGGGATCAAACCTACCTCTCTTGTGTCTCCTGCATTGGCAGGCAGATTCTTTACCACTGCACCACCTGGGAAGCCCATTAAATATATAATAAAATATAAATATTAAGATATGGCACAGAATGTCTATTAAAAGTAGAAAGTTCATGAACTTTTTTTCACAGCTTCAGTCCTAGAATCACAATTAAAATGTCCATATATGTGCTTCTTAGGAGACACATGGGCAGCTGTAGAAACAAAAAACCTAAAATGCCAGGCCCCCTCAATGCGCTTCCTCCAGAGGGAGCTAAGTGTCTACAGCGTGGCTTGGCGGGGGGTCCCACCCTGTGTGTCTGAGTCAAGGGATGTTTTATGTGTCCATGAGTGACTTCTGAGGAAGGAATTCTGCATGCCTGGGCTAAAGTGAAATTCAACCATCAGTTTGCCATCAATGGAATGAAAAGGATTGTGAAAGAGTCCTGTTCATTTAGTCAATACAAAGCAGGGACTTTGGTAAGCAGGCTGGCAGCTCTGCCCCTGCCAATGTGGCTCGGAGCTCTGAACTCAAGTAAAAGTCAAGGCAGCCAGTGTTTTTTAAGGTGCTGTGTCATTGAAAGACCTAATACGTGTCCTAAGTCCAGCATAACAACCTTAACTCTATCAGCACCGTGGCGAAGCCTGCTCAGCAGTTGCTGCCATGACGATAAAGGAGGAAATAAAAGCCTTAAGCACAGTGGTCCTCACCCCTGCGGAGACGCTGTCCTGTGCCCTCCCCACCTGCGTAGGGGAGGGCTGTGGTTCAGGTCACAACAGAAAACTAAACTAGTTAGGTTCAGGTCACAACCTAACTGCTGGTGCCCAGTGGTTTTTTACTGGTTTCCGTGGGCCCGTAAAATGACAGACCATCGCACGGAGGTCAAACCTGACGCCATTACTTCACAAAATAAAAGCATCTGCTACCCATAATCATTATCATTTTGCAAAATGGTTACGTTAACACTAGATCAAGGAAGGACAGTCTCAAAACGAGTCCTCTAAATTGCTTCTATTTAGTTTTCAGATGTACTCAATACGTTGCGCCCGTGACGTTTTTAGTAGTCGTGATTAATGAAAGCTGCATCTTGGAGTGGCCCTTCGACTTGCAGGGAGAAGTCCTGCTCTTTACAGCTGGACGGTCTCTAACAGGTCCAGCCTTAAATGCCGTCAAGGTCAAGCATTTAGCCCCATTCTACCTTGAAGCTTTTCCTGATTGCCTCTGACTATTATCATCTTTCTACTTTCTGAATTCTTTTAGCACTTATAATGCGTAATTTGTGGGAAAAGTCTTGGAAATTGAGAATACTTTGTAGATTGTTTTTAACTAAATTTTTTTTTAATTATTACTAACTGAAAAATTATTACTATTTTTTTTTTAATTATTACAAGTTAGACATCACTGAAGAAGATCCCAGTTCAGGAAGAAAAAAAAAAGCAGAAATCTGGAACAGAGATAAATCATCCATTATTCTAAATGCATCTGAAGTCAGATAAGGTCTTTTAAGGTTGACAGTATAGAGCCAATACATGCTGATCAGGAGACTAAGCTGTTGAACAGGATATAGTAGTACAATGAGAAAAGTTCATTACATCTTTGATTTTAAAATGGCCCCTTTCTTCATCAAGCTCAGTAATAATCAGAACAATATCTCCCCTACTTCTTATTCTAAATGGTTCCATATTTTCATTTATATAGAAAAACAGAATTCTATACATAGTAAATTATCTTAGAGTTCATTTAATATATTCCCTTGGGACTTCCCAGGTGGTGTAGTGGTCATTAACCCACCTGCCAGTGCAGGAGACGAAGGTTTGATCCCTGGGTTGAGCAGATCGCCCGTGGAGTAGGTCTGGAAGCCCACTCCAGTATTCTCACCTGGAAAATCCCATGGACGGAGGAGCCTAGCAGGTTACAGTCCATAGCATCACAAAGAAATCGGACACAACCAAAGCACCTTAGCACACATGCACACACACAGTCTATCCCCTTGTTCACCAGATGAGCTATCTAAGACCCAGCTAAGTGAAGTAGCTCACCCCAATTCCCAAGGAGATCAATATTCGAGTTGGAACTTCTACTATGATGTACAATCTTGTAGATATTTTAACTATAATTATCTACTATCCTAATACCTGCAGATATGCTGTACACTATACATCAGTGCAGTCTCTGAGAGAAGTTATGAAGAAGACGAGGTTTTCCTAGCGCCATAGGCTCTCTTTTCTGCTTTCATTTTACTCTTGGCTGTTTTTCCTTCCTTTCTTTGGTAGTTATTACTCCTACTCTCTCTGCTCACCACTGTGCTCACCCCCAGACTCATCAAAACCTAAGCTCTCAAGAAAGGCTTTGATAAATTTATCCACACAAGGCAAATTCCTATTAATCCTTAATGGAGAGATTGTTATTTGCCAAACATTGTTCTGGGAGTGATTTAACATGTTGTTTCTCCTGGTTGTTGCTGTTGTTCTGTGGCTAAGTTGTATCCAAATCTTTGCGACCCTATGGACGACAGCACGCCAGGTTTCTCTGTCCTTCACCCTCTTCTGGAGCCTGTTCAGACTCATGTCCATTGAGTCAGTGATGCCATCCAGTCATCTCATCCTCTGTCGCCCCCTTCTCCTCTTGCCCTCAGTTTTTCCCAGCATCAGGGTCTTTTCCAATGAGTCAGCTCTCTGCATCAGGTGGCCAAAGTATTGGAGTTTCAGCTTCAGCGTCAGTCCTTCCAGTGACTATTCAGGGTTGATTTCCTTTAGGATTGACTGGTTTGATGTCCTTAAAGTCCAAGGGACTCCCAAGAGTCTTCTCCAGCACCACAATTTGAAAGCATCAATTCTTTGGTGCTCAACCTTATTTATGGTCCAACTCTTTTTTATGGTCAGCTCTGCATACATGACTACTGCAAAACCCATAGCTTTGACCAGATTTTTTGGGCAAAGCAATGTCTTTTCTTTTTAGCATGCTATCTAGGTTTGTCATAGCTTTTCTTCCAAGGAGCAAGCATCTTTTAATTTCATGGCTGCAATCACATCCACAGTGATTTTGGAGCCCAAGAAAATAAAATCTGTCACTGCTTCCACTTTTCCCCCTTCTATTTGCCATGAAGTGATGGGGATACTTGCTATTTTACAAAGTAGTGAAATAAGCCAATAAATTCCTGTAAGAGGTTTCCTATTTCCTGGAAACCACCACGTATAGGCAAGAGTTTACTTCCAAAGTCCACCAAGCTCTTCAGAGCTGGAATCCTGTCTTTCTTTCTCCCTCTCAAGGCAATTATCACAGTCTTGATATTCAATAAAATTTATAATTTATGTTGACAACATAAGAGACCCTTCATTTTTCTTTTTCAGCACTGCTCTTTTCTTTGTTAAGTACAATCCAAGCCTTAACCTTTCCACTTAAAATGCATCTTCGAAATATTGTTAACATTTTTAGACATTATTATCAAAACTGCTCACATCCAAACCTAGCAATAAGGATTACCACGTCTGGGAAAGTATACCAAATGATCTCTGCCAATTCTCTAAACTTCTCTGGCCTCAATTTTTCATATTTATGAAACAGAAAATTTGTTCTTACTAGAGACTGAGGTGGAGGAGGGCTGGGAATGCACCTTTTTAAACCTCCGTATGTTACCATACAGAGCTCCGTCTGTGGCTCTGCCCACACAGATGCTTGGGAAATGTTTGCTGACTGAAGAATTTTATGTTCACTGATAGAAAGACGCATAAATGCAAAACACGACTTTCCCCTTGCCCCGAGTTACCCGGGAGCATCATTCTCATTCAGAGATGACCACATTTCAGAAAGTGGGTCTCATAAAACATACAGTTTAATGAAGCCATCTGGGAAGATGATCGTCATATAAATGCAAGGTATTGATATTATCTGGCTACTTGGGGAAATACCATGTAAATGAAGGTACAGCCCAGCTCCATAATTCAAATCAACTATTGATGCACAAGGTCTTTGGATAATGGACTTGGAAGATTGATATTTCTCGCAAATCGGAGGTTACTTTTCTTCTCTCCTTTGCAATTTTGCAATAAGATTTTATTTTATTTCTCAGAAAACGTCTTTTTTTGTTTAACAGGAATCTATCAGTGTCAGCTGGGAGTTGTGAGTCAGAAATTTTCATCTGACTTTACCTTTTTTAGCTTCTCTTTTGAAACAAGAAATGATGCAAACCACACAGCGTTTCTTTCCTACTCCACTAATTATGCAGCATGTTGTTCAGTACTTCAGCATCTGCAATTTTGGGTGATTTTTCCGGGTCAAGAGTTTACTTCCAAAGTCCACCAAGCTCTTCAGAGCTGGAATCCTGTCTTTCTTTCTCCCTCTCAAGGCAATTATCACAGTCTTGATATTCAATAAAATTTATAATTTATGTTGACAACATAAGAGACCCTTCATTTTTCTTTTTCAGCACTGCTCTTTTCTTTGTTAAGTACAATCCAAGCCTTAACCTTTCCACTTAAAATGCATCTTCGAAATATTGTTAACATTTTTAGACATTATTATCAAAACTGCTCACATCCAAACCTAGCAATAAGGATTACCACGTCTGGGAAAGTATACCAAATGATCTCTGCCAATTCTCTAAACTTCTCTGGCCTCAATTTTTCATATTTATGAAACAGAAAATTTGTTCTTACTAGAGACTGAGGTGGAGGAGGGCTGGGAATGCACCTTTTAATCCTCCGTATGTTACCATACAGAGCTCCGTCTGTGGCTCTGCCCACACAGATGCTTGGGAAATGTTTGCTGACTGAAGAATTTTATGTTCACTGATAGAAAGACGCATAAATGCAAAACACGACTTTCCCCTTGCCCCGAGTTACCCGGGAGCATCATTCTCATTCAGAGATGACCACATTTCAGAAAGTGGGTCTCATAAAACATACAGTTTAATGAAGCCATCTGGGAAGATGATCGTCATATAAATGCAAGGTATTGATATTATCTGGCTACTTGGGGAAATACCATGTAAATGAAGGTACAGCCCAGCTCCATAATTCAAATCAACTATTGATGCACAAGGTCTTTGGATAATGGACTTGGAAGATTGATATTTCTCGCAAATCGGAGGTTACTTTTCTTCTCTCCTTTGCAATTTTGCAATAAGATTTTATTTTATTTCTCAGAAAACGTCTTTTTTTGTTTAACAGGAATCTATCAGTGTCAGCTGGGAGTTGTGAGTCAGAAATTTTTCATCTGACTTTACCTTTTTTTTTAGCTTCTCTTTTGAAACAAGAAATGATGCAAACCACACAGCGTTTCTTTCCTACTCCACTAATTATGCAGCATGTTGTTCAGTACTTCAGCATCTCAATGGACTCACCTGCCTTGTTAATTATTATTATTTTAGGAGGGCGCTGTGTCCACTCCAGACATTAGCCTGAGGGCTCTTCTGGGTGGAGCCACCTGATGATCAGGACTCTGTTTGAACCCACATTGCCTCCCTTCTCTGAGAGACAATTGCTGAATACCAAGCTCAGTCGTGCCAGGGATCACAAAGTGAGCGTTCAGCAGCTTTGATGCTCGATGTTTCGTATGCTCGGGGAAAAGGGCCGAGCGTTTCCTCTACAGGTGAGACTCCTTCCTCTGCTTCTGCTGGAGGAGCCGGCCTTGCCCTGAAGCAGCTGCTGCCCCCACGGTGTCCACCGGGCTTCCCACCATCTCTGGAGGACAAACGGGGTGCCCTTGGTGTGCCTGCTTTCCAGAAGCCCTGAATCCATTCAGCCCTAGCTATCCTCAACCTCGGGGGTGCAGGGATGAAGAATTCACCTGCCACTGCAGGAGACACAAGAGACAGGGCTTCCATCCCTGGGCCGGGAGGACCCCCTGGAGTAGAAAGTGGAAATCCGCTCCTGTATTCTTGCCTGAAAATTTCCATGGACAGAGGAGCCTCGTGTGCACCAGTCTATGGCATCACAGAGACGGACCTTACTGAGTGACTAAGCACGCGCGCACACACACACACACACACACACACACACCCTCAACGTCCCTGCTTAACACACAGTCATCAAATAATAGTTAAATACAGTCAATCGCAACATGGCATAGATAGGGAGCTGGTGCAATATCCTTGACATTTAATCCCTTTCATACTCACTGAAGAAACTCCTTCTCCCATTGCTCAACTTCTTGCATCTCTAAATCATAGGCTAAAAGCAAGTGTCCCCAGCGTTGAGGGCCAAGACATGACCTACATCTCAGGGACAAGTTTGCGTATCAGAAGGAGGGTAAGGACAATCTGCTGGCCTTTTTTCACCTTATGCTCTGCCGGGCTCTGTCGCCACCCATCCCTGATGGAAGAAAGAATATTCTGAGTTTCAGCCTAAGGAGGCTGATGGGAAGTCTAGAATCTTGGAAGCCACATAAGCAAGAGTGCTATGACCAGAATGGGTACAAGCATGGGAGTATAAGGAGGAATAAGACCCAGCTTGTGACCCCCAAGTGTTCTCCACCTGGTAAGGACCTTGTAGTAAATTTAACTGTACATACATATGTACATGTGTTCTCAGTTGTGTCCGACTCTTTGTGACCCCATGGACTGTAGCCCGCCAGGCCCTCTGTCCACGGAATTCTCCAGGCAAGAATACTAGAGTGTGTTGCCATTTCCTTCTCCAGAGGATCTTCCCAACCCAAAGATTGAATCCAAGGCTCCTGAGTCTTGTGCATTGGCAGACAGATTTTTTTGTTTGTTTACCATTGAGCCTCTTCGGAAGCCCACATTTGACTATATAGACCTGTTAATGTTCTCAACACTATTCTCAATGTTAAGAACCTCCTAACGTATGTTTCACATTGCAAAACATGAAACTAAATTGCAAAGGTAATGACAAAAGTAGTCTGACGATTCCAAGGGACTGGAACTCTGCAAAGATAGCAAGTAGAGAAATAAGCCCATCCAAACAGCTAACGGTAATGCATCGACATCTAGCATGTTGAGAGAAGCAGCAGGTTCGCCCCAAATACAAAACAGATATACTGTGGAAAGTATTTTAGTTTTTCATAAAACAATAGGCAATTATGGGAACTAGACATTTATTTTTAAAAGGTCACTTCATGTAGAGAAATCACTCTTTCAAATAACCACGTTTTCTTAACTGATTTCTGCAGTGTTCAGAGAGAGGCAGCCACAATGTATGAAGACAAGAAGTGTCACAGTCTTTTCTTTGAGTCACAGTATTGATGGGAAGATGGGGTTTTGTCCAGGGAAAAATCAGACAGATATTGACTCCCACTGTAAAAGGCTTTAAAAACCCTTTGCCTAATATCTGAAGATTTCAGGAATGGAAAAGATGTACAACTATGACTAAGAGATAAAAAAAATTGGGGTTCAGAGGTTTTTGTAGTCAATGAGGTGGAGTGGGGGCAGGGATGACAAAAGCCTTGCTGTTTGAAACAGGAAAAGAGCTGATGAAGTGTTTTTCTGTGCAAATAGAAGGCAAAATCCTTTCTAATGATTTCTCCCCAAGTGATTTTCTATAAACATCGAAAGTAGTTGGTCAATAGGATTTCATACTCAGTCAATAAAACTTTTGGGAATCTTTATTCTTAGAAACTAGAAATTGTTTTTCTGATTATATTTTTCCAAACAAAACATTCAGACTATAAAGAAAATGACTGAGAGAAAAGTAAAAGTCACCCATAATCCTACTATATAGAGATAATCAATATTTAACATTTCAGTGGATACTCTTCTACACGTTTTCTATATATGTATACACATATGTTAGCATATATTTTTATAATAATGAGTTTATATTAGATATGCTGCAATTTAGTGAGTTTTTGTTGATACTTAATAATATATGGGCTTCCTGGTGACTCAGTGGTGAGCAATCTGTCTGATCCTGGGGTGGGGAAGATACCCTCTAGAAGGAAGTGGCATCCCACTCCAGTATTCTTGGCTGGAGACTCCCATGGACTGAGGAGCCTGGTGGGCTACAGCCCATGGAGTAGCAAAGAGTCAGACACGACTGAGTGACTAACACACAGAACCTCAGACGGTAACCTTACTGGGAAATAGTGTCTTTGCAAATTTAATTAGTTGAGGATCTAGAGATGAAATCATCATGGATTTAGGATGAGCCCTAAATACAATGACTGGTTACCTCTTAAGGAAAAAGGGAGGGAAATTTGGACACAGAGAGACGAGGAGGGGGTCATGTAAAGACAAGATAGAGGTTGGATGGATGCAGCTACGGGCCAAGCAGCACCCAAGGCCACCCAAACCTGGAAGAGGCAAAGAAGGACTCTCTCCTGGAGCCTTCAGAAGGACTCTGACGCTGGTGATACCTGGAATTTGGCCTTCTGACCTCCAGAACAGTGAGAGAACAAATTCTATTAAGTCACAAGCATGTGGTAGTTTGTTATCGAGGCCCCAAGAAACCAGTGCCATACAATTAGCATTTTTAGGCATTTTGTAGAAGTCAATGAGGTGGAGTGGGGGCAGGGATGACAAAAGCCTTGCTGTTTGAAACAGGAAAAGAGCTGATGAAGTGTTTTTCTGTGCAAATAGAAGGCAAAATCCTTTCTAATGATTTCTCCCCAAGTGATTTTCTATAAACATCGAAAGTAGTTGGTCAATAGGATTTCATACTCAGTCAATAAAACTTTTGGGAATCTTTATTCTTAGAAACTAGAAATTGTTTTTCTGATTATATTTTTCCAAACAAAACATTCAGACTATAAAGAAAATGACTGAGAGAAAAGTAAAAGTCACCCATAATCCTACTATATAGAGATAATCAATATTTAACATTTCAGTGGATACTCTTCTACACGTTTTCTATATATGTATACACATATGTTAGCATATATTTTTATAATAATGAGTTTATATTAGATATGCTGCAATTTAGTGAGTTTTTGTTGATACTTAATAATATATGGGCTTCCTGGTGACTCAGTGGTGAGCAATCTGTCTGATCCTGGGGTGGGGAAGATACCCTCTAGAAGGAAGTGGCATCCCACTCCAGTATTCTTGGCTGGAGACTCCCATGGACTGAGGAGCCTGGTGGGCTACAGCCCATGGAGTAGCAAAGAGTCAGACACGACTGAGTGACTAACACACAGAACCTCAGACGGTAACCTTACTGGGAAATAGTGTCTTTGCAAATTTAATTAGTTGAGGATCTAGAGATGAAATCATCATGGATTTAGGATGAGCCCTAAATACAATGACTGGTTACCTCTTAAGGAAAAAGGGAGGGAAATTTGGACACAGAGAGACGAGGAGGGGGTCATGTAAAGACAAGATAGAGGTTGGATGGATGCAGCTACGGGCCAAGCAGCACCCAAGGCCACCCAAACCTGGAAGAGGCAAAGAAGGACTCTCTCCTGGAGCCTTCAGAAGGACTCTGACGCTGGTGATACCTGGAATTTGGCCTTCTGACCTCCAGAACAGTGAGAGAACAAATTCTATTAAGTCACAAGCATGTGGTAGTTTGTTATCGAGGCCCCAAGAAACCAGTGCCATACAATTAGCATTTTTATTGGCTGTCTAGTATTTACTGAATGCCATTCCTCCTGGACTGATTACCACAGAGAATGGAATACAATGGTGAGCATTGTTGAGTCTGTTGAGGTTGCTTTCAGTTTTACACTCTTGCCAACAACAGTGCAAAGAGCACTCTTGTTGTTATGCCCTTCGATGGGGAGGGAGGGCTTCCCAGGTGATGCTAGTGGGAAAGAACCTGCCTGCCGTATGACTAATCTGGGATTACACATATCTGTAAACAACAAAACTTTGTAAAAGCAAAAAGTAAAATAAAAATAATTAATTAAAAAATGAACTTGCCTGCCAATGCCCTGGATGGGCAAGATCCCCAGAGGAGGGCATGGCAACCCGTTCCAGTCTTCTTGTCTGAAGAATCCCATGGACGACAAGCCTGGCGAGCTATGTATGGTCTGCAAGGTCTTAAAGAGGCCAACATGACCGAAGCGTGTCCCCAGGCATGAGGAGGCAACACCGACTCATGGCTAGCAGCATGGGTTCCAGAGCCAAGGAGACTAGGCAGGTTAGAATTCTGACTTCTTTACCCACTAGCCATTACTCTAGGTAGTTGCTTAGCTGTGGACTTGCGGTTAGGGGAAAATATTTTTTACAGGGTCTGACATATATTGAGTACTAAATAAAAGTTTCTTTTTATGATAAATGACTAGAGATGGATAAATCGTTCTAGGTCAGTGAAGAGATACATTTTCAAAAATCAAATGTAAATCATTAAAGACTGAATGATACGCATCAGAATTCACTTCTGCTCACATTTTCACAGGAAAATTATAGGTGCAAATGACTATGTTCTACCATCTCCAACAAAACAAAGAAAGCACACTAGTAAGGCAATTGCTGGTGGTCCAATGGGTAAAGAGTCCGCCTTGCAGTGCAAGGGGCACTGGCTGTATCCCTGGCCGGGGAAGATTCCACGTGTTGCAGAGCAGCTGGAGTGGTGTGTCCAATCACGAGCCAGTGCTCTGGAGTGCGTGCACCCAGAGCCGGTGCTCTGCAACAAGAGAGGCCACTGCAATCGGAGGCCCACACAGGCCAAAGAATAAAGATGGATGAAAATAAATAAATAAAAACCAATAAAAGAGGCCATTTTTTTTTTAAAGGCAATTGTTAATTTTTCAACACATTGGCACTGAAGTCAGACTCAACATGATTCAACCCTGGTTCTGCCACTTTCTAATATGGAGAAAATTACTAAACTTCTTTGCTCCTCACTTTTTCTGTCACAAACTGGGATAGTTTTCCCAGTCTTATTAGGAGTGTTTATACAAAGTACCTAGTTTAGAACCTGAAACATAGTAGAGGTATAAGATAGCATGTTACTAAAAGGAAAAAAATTAATGTCTAAGAATATACTGAGGAATAGTCTATTGAAGTAAAAAGACAGAACCCACGATATCTACAACCACTTCACAAATGAATAACAAATACAGGTGACCTACAAGCTCTTGGAGTTTGTCCTCCATAAGTAAAAAATGTTGCACCATGCACCCCCAGTATATGTATTTATAAATTATAAACATAAAATGCCATCCATGTGCACATAATAAAAGTCAAAAATGGAAATTGCAAAGGGCTGAGATAAGAATTTTTGAAGTTCTAGCATTTCTTTTCTACACTCTAGTGGGTCATCTCGAATGCCCCTCACCCAAGTTCCCATGCTCTGGTCTGAAGATCTCTGATGGTACAATGTTCTCAACTAGAAACAGTATAGGGATGGGATGAGCCTATGGATTTGCTGATCATCCTGCACATGGAACTAACCAGCAGTAGATGTCAGTACCTATCTGTCTGATATAAACTCCAATTTTTCCAGATTTGATTCTAAAACCATCCTTTGCATGAAACTTCTGGAATTTCCAGGTAGAAGCCCCGACAATGATAGCGTCCAACAAAACAAAGAAAGCACACTAGTAAGGCAATTGCTGGTGGTCCAATGGGTAAAGAGTCCGCCTTGCAGTGCAAGGGGCACTGGCTGTATCCCTGGCCGGGGAAGATTCCACGTGTTGCAGAGCAGCTGGAGTGGTGTGTCCAATCACGAGCCAGTGCTCTGGAGTGCGTGCACCCAGAGCCGGTGCTCTGCAACAAGAGAGGCCACTGCAATCGGAGGCCCACACAGGCCAAAGAATAAAGATGGATGAAAATAAATAAATAAAAACCAATAAAAGAGGCCATTTTTTTTTTAAAGGCAATTGTTAATTTTTCAACACATTGGCACTGAAGTCAGACTCAACATGATTCAACCCTGGTTCTGCCACTTTCTAATATGGAGAAAATTACTAAACTTCTTTGCTCCTCACTTTTTCTGTCACAAACTGGGATAGTTTTCCCAGTCTTATTAGGAGTGTTTATACAAAGTACCTAGTTTAGAACCTGAAACATAGTAGAGGTATAAGATAGCATGTTACTAAAAGGAAAAAAATTAATGTCTAAGAATATACTGAGGAATAGTCTATTGAAGTAAAAAGACAGAACCCACGATATCTACAACCACTTCACAAATGAATAACAAATACAGGTGACCTACAAGCTCTTGGAGTTTGTCCTCCATAAGTAAAAAATGTTGCACCATGCACCCCCAGTATATGTATTTATAAATTATAAACATAAAATGCCATCCATGTGCACATAATAAAAGTCAAAAATGGAAATTGCAAAGGGCTGAGATAAGAATTTTTGAAGTTCTAGCATTTCTTTTCTACACTCTAGTGGGTCATCTCGAATGCCCCTCACCCAAGTTCCCATGCTCTGGTCTGAAGATCTCTGATGGTACAATGTTCTCAACTAGAAACAGTATAGGGATGGGATGAGCCTATGGATTTGCTGATCATCCTGCACATGGAACTAACCAGCAGTAGATGTCAGTACCTATCTGTCTGATATAAACTCCAATTTTTCCAGATTTGATTCTAAAACCATCCTTTGCATGAAACTTCTGGAATTTCCAGGTAGAGCTGACAATTGCATCACCTATCACTGTACAGATAGCCAGAATAGCGTCTAAACATTTGATTGCGTTTCTAAACTTCTGTGCCTTTCGCCCCATCTCTCAATGGTGAGGATCATGTCAAATTCCTAATTGATTTACTAGGACTTGTTGTACACGTGTGTGCTCAGTTGCTTCCGTCGTAGCCTGCCAGGCTCCTCTGTCTGTGGGATTCTCCAGGCAAGAATACTGGAGTGGGTTGCCATGCCTCCTTCAGCGGATCTTCCCAACACAAGGATCAAACCAATGTCTCCTGGGTCTCTTGCACTGCAGGCAGATTCTTTACCGCTGAGCCACTGGAGAGGCCCAGTGCTTATTGTATGTGGTTTAGTCACTAAGCTGTGTCTGACTCTTGTGACCACATGGAATGTAGTTCAAAAGGCTCCTCTGTCCATGGGATTCTCCGGTCAAGAATGCTGAAATGGGTTGCCATTCCCTTCTCCATGGGAATCTTCCTGACCCTGAAATAGAACCTGGGTCTCCTGTATTGCAGGCAGATTCTTTATCAGCTGAGCCACAAGGGAAGACACTAGAACCTTAATAAGTACCTACCAAGTGTATGAGCTGACAAAACCATACAGCAATAAAGTGCATAAAATTAGGATGTTTGGAAGCACATAGAGGGAAAAAGAAAATGCTTTGAAATGAAATGCCGACTAGAGTTGCTTCAACATAGGGTTATGTTTGATTAGACTGTAACGTCTGACTTGTTCACAAGAAACTGCACAGAATTTCCTAGTGAATTCTCAAGATATTTCAACAAAGTTCTTGGTTGCCTCGCTCCTCTGCACAGCTCTTCCTCTGCTCTACAGAGGAGGGGAGTTGGGCCTGGATGAGAATGTTTATGCACCTGCTAATCATATGTTTGTTTTCCCTCTAAGCTCAGTTCTGCCTGCCATGAATAGTTCCAGATGACAATCATTTGCATGCTTTCAGTCAAACAAAGGCTCCAGAAGGACCAGGAAGAAGGGGACAAAGCCAGAAGTTTAACGTCAACAACAACAAAAAGAAGAAAATGGATTTAAATATACTGTTCAACATTGTTTGTTGCGTTACCTCAGCATTTTAATGCTCCTGTTCACCTGAAATCAGAATAGTTGCAGCAGGTTAGGACAAGAGTTCAAATGACTACAATAAATAAGAAGGCTCAATTCTACCCCATACTTACATCTCTCAAGACTCCTCTGAGGTTTTAAAATTTTCTTTGTCATCACTCACTTTGTCTTTCATGTTAACTTGAAGGTACAACTAGTAAGTGTTAGCAATATTTATTTCCACATTTGTTTCCCTAAATGATTAACATGGGTTTGTGGCTCAGACGATAAAGAATCTGCCTACAATGCAAGATACCCAGTTCAATTCGTGGGTCAAGAAGATTCCCTGAAGAAGAAAGTGGCAGCCCACTCCAGTATTCTTGACTGGAGAATTCCATGGACAGAGGAGCCTGGTGGGCTACAGTCCATGGGTCTCAAAGAGTCGGACACAACTGAGAGACTAACACTTCACTTTTCACTTTGTTTCCCTAAAGCATTGTTTTCCAAAATGAATTCTATGAGATGTTCACAGGTGGTCCATGGCAAAAGGTTCTGTGGTCAAATGTTTGGGGAATTTATGGTTATGACAAGTTAAACAAATTTCTTTGCAACAGTTCCTCTCATGCACTTTAATTTACCAGACAACCTGCTAAATCTCTAAAAGAAAGCACAGTTTTTACCACAGAACACTCTGTTTCTGAATCATCTGGCCAGAGTAGTGCTCTGATGAATTCTGCTGTTCGATTGCCTGGTCATGTCCGACCCTGTGCCTCCATGTTCGGCAGCGCACGGCCTCCCTGTCCTTCACCGTGTGCCCAAGTTTGCCTAACTCCATGTCCACCGAATCCATGATGCCATCCATCTCGTCTCCTGTCGCCCTCTTCTCCTTCTCCCTTAATTGTTTCCGGCATCAGGGTAGTTTTCAGTGAGTCAACTTTTCACATCAGGTGGCCAAAGTATTGAAACTTCCCAGCCTCAGTCCTTCTACGGAATATTCAGGGTTGATTTCCTTTAGGATGGACTGGTTTCATCTCCTTGCTGGACAAGGGACTCTCCAGAGTGTTCTCCAGCACCACAGCTCAAAGACATCCGTGCTTCAGCTCTCAGCCTTCTTTACGGCCCGCCTGTCACGTCTATGCAAGACCATAGCCTTGGACTCTCCAGAGTTTTTTTCTTCCAGCATTCGCACACGTCTTACAATAAATAAGAAGGCTCAATTCTACCCCATACTTACATCTCTCAAGACTCCTCTGAGGTTTTAAAATTTTCTTTGTCATCACTCACTTTGTCTTTCATGTTAACTTGAAGGTACAACTAGTAAGTGTTAGCAATATTTATTTCCACATTTGTTTCCCTAAATGATTAACATGGGTTTGTGGCTCAGACGATAAAGAATCTGCCTACAATGCAAGATACCCAGTTCAATTCGTGGGTCAAGAAGATTCCCTGAAGAAGAAAGTGGCAGCCCACTCCAGTATTCTTGACTGGAGAATTCCATGGACAGAGGAGCCTGGTGGGCTACAGTCCATGGGTCTCAAAGAGTCGGACACAACTGAGAGACTAACACTTCACTTTTCACTTTGTTTCCCTAAAGCATTGTTTTCCAAAATGAATTCTATGAGATGTTCACAGGTGGTCCATGGCAAAAGGTTCTGTGGTCAAATGTTTGGGGAATTTATGGTTATGACAAGTTAAACAAATTTCTTTGCAACAGTTCCTCTCATGCACTTTAATTTACCAGACAACCTGCTAAATCTCTAAAAGAAAGCACAGTTTTTACCACAGAACACTCTGTTTCTGAATCATCTGGCCAGAGTAGTGCTCTGATGAATTCTGCTGTTCGATTGCCTGGTCATGTCCGACCCTGTGCCTCCATGTTCGGCAGCGCACGGCCTCCCTGTCCTTCACCGTGTGCCCAAGTTTGCCTAACTCCATGTCCACCGAATCCATGATGCCATCCATCTCGTCTCCTGTCGCCCTCTTCTCCTTCTCCCTTAATTGTTTCCGGCATCAGGGTAGTTTTCAGTGAGTCAACTTTTCACATCAGGTGGCCAAAGTATTGAAACTTCCCAGCCTCAGTCCTTCTACGGAATATTCAGGGTTGATTTCCTTTAGGATGGACTGGTTTCATCTCCTTGCTGGACAAGGGACTCTCCAGAGTGTTCTCCAGCACCACAGCTCAAAGACATCCGTGCTTCAGCTCTCAGCCTTCTTTACGGCCCGCCTGTCACGTCTATGCAAGACCATAGCCTTGACTATCCAGACCTTCGTCAGCAAAGTGATGCCTTTGCTTTTTAACACTCTGCCTAGGTGTGCCATGCATTCCTGCCAAGAAGCAGCCGTCTTCTGTTTGAAGGTGGTTCTGATGAATACACCTGAAGACATGCCACCCTTTCATGAATGGATTTAGCTTAAACTGGGCACTCTTGTCATCAGAAGCACAGATGGTAAGAGCCACCTCAGCCCCTCAGACTGGCGTGCAGCTCCTGACCACACAGAGAAAGCGTCGCTGGGACCTCTCCCACATACTCTTACAACAAATGTCGTCCTTCCTGTGGGCTGACAGCCTCGACCCTGGGGTCTGAAGCGCCAGCTTTGCAGAAAGAGATAGGTTAGAATCACAGTCGGGCGGGAGGTCAGAAGGAATGAATCTGGACACCATGGCTTTAGGAATATGCATCTCAGGACCTGAATTGTGCTTTTGATCTCTCAGCAGTTGCTTGCCAGAGTGCAAATGCCCTTCTCTCTAAGGGTGCTTTCATAGAGAAGCTCATTTTTTTTCTGTTTTACTCCCACACACACTAACACAAAGCCTCTTTATTTTACACAGCTTTTGTTTGCACTGTGTTCCCATCAAGAAGACTACCTCTCTACTTAATTCCTTCTTAGTCTTCCATCTTCTGCTGACACGTAGACTTCTCTTTCTACCCCTCTCTTAAACTCTCTCAGTTCTCTGAATACTCACACTACTTTGTATCTATACCAGAAATCAGCAAGGCACTCTCCTCCAAATTCAGCCTGCCATCTATTTTTGTAGACAAAATTTAGCTGGAACACAGGCATACTCATTCGTTTATAATTGTCTATAGTGGCTTTCTCTCTATAAGGGCAGACTTGAGTTAGTTGAGCCATATAAATTGCAAGCCTAATATAATTACTACCTGTTCTTTACAGAAAAGTTTACCAGACTCTTGCCTATGCCATTTCTTTAGTATCTACCAAACACACGGAATATTCAGGGTTGATTTCCTTTAGGATGGACTGGTTTCATCTCCTTGCTGGACAAGGGACTCTCCAGAGTGTTCTCCAGCACCACAGCTCAAAGACATCCGTGCTTCAGCTCTCAGCCTTCTTTACGGCCCGCCTGTCACGTCTATGCAAGACCATAGCCTTGACTATCCAGACCTTCGTCAGCAAAGTGATGCCTTTGCTTTTTAACACTCTGCCTAGGTGTGCCATGCATTCCTGCCAAGAAGCAGCCGTCTTCTGTTTGAAGGTGGTTCTGATGAATACACCTGAAGACATGCCACCCTTTCATGAATGGATTTAGCTTAAACTGGGCACTCTTGTCATCAGAAGCACAGATGGTAAGAGCCACCTCAGCCCCTCAGACTGGCGTGCAGCTCCTGACCACACAGAGAAAGCGTCGCTGGGACCTCTCCCACATACTCTTACAACAAATGTCGTCCTTCCTGTGGGCTGACAGCCTCGACCCTGGGGTCTGAAGCGCCAGCTTTGCAGAAAGAGATAGGTTAGAATCACAGTCGGGCGGGAGGTCAGAAGGAATGAATCTGGACACCATGGCTTTAGGAATATGCATCTCAGGACCTGAATTGTGCTTTTGATCTCTCAGCAGTTGCTTGCCAGAGTGCAAATGCCCTTCTCTCTAAGGGTGCTTTCATAGAGAAGCTCATTTTTTTTTCTGTTTTTACTCCCACCCACACTAACACAAAGCCTCTTTATTTTACACAGCTTTTGTTTGCACTGTGTTCCCATCAAGAAGACTACCTCTCTACTTAATTCCTTCTTAGTCTTCCATCTTCTGCTGACACGTAGACTTCTCTTTCTACCCCTCTCTTAAACTCTCTCAGTTCTCTGAATACTCACACTACTTTGTATCTATACCAGAAATCAGCAAGGCACTCTCCTCCAAATTCAGCCTGCCATCTATTTTTGTAGACAAAATTTAGCTGGAACACAGGCATACTCATTCGTTTATAATTGTCTATAGTGGCTTTCTCTCTATAAGGGCAGACTTGAGTTAGTTGAGCCATATAAATTGCAAGCCTAATATAATTACTACCTGTTCTTTACAGAAAAGTTTACCAGACTCTTGCCTATGCCATTTCTTTAGTATCTACCAAACACATCATGTTGGGATCATACTTTGATGTCTTCTCAATGAGTTTTAAGCCCACTGAGGGCAGCATCTGTGATTTATACTTATTTTTGAATATTTTGTAACACAGCTCAGAATAGGTTATTAATAAGCATTAACTTAATTAGTCAATTTCCTCTTGATTTTCTTTGAAAGAGCACAAGTTGCCCAAATTCTCTCTAAGATGTTCCTGGTACCAAAAGGAAAGGGCAAATGGTATCTTGTTACTGTCATACATTGCAATTTAGTGGTTTGTGAAAAGAAGTGAGCACAGGCTATTTACATTTGTTAGCTTCAAATTTTCTCTGAAAGTAAGGTGAACCTAAAAAGGATAGCTATGTATTTTTTCCTAAAGGTTCAGCAAATATTATCCTTTCTATACACAAATTACATGATTGTAATATGTTCACCATCTGCTATATACTGATTCCAACATCCCCAAAACAGCTGCAAAACACACACACACGCACACAAAGTACCAGCAGATATAATTTGGATTGGCAGAAATTGATCAATACTGTCAAGAAAGAGACAAAGGGCCCAAAATGGAGTCACTTTTGCTATGCCCCACATCATTAAACCAAGACTTAATACCTAACTTAATTACAGTTTCAGCTTTTCCCAGGAATGGAATCTTAAACCAGTCGATCATGAATTAGCTGGGCAGTACTCGTGAGGTGATCTGTCTAACAGACCCCTGCCCTCCCCTAGAGGAAGGTGAGCTTGACACAACCAATCCAGTTTTTGCTAGTATAACTTTCTTGTCCTGCTCCTTTCTGCCTATGAAAACCTTATTTTGTTCAGTTCCTTGGAGCTCCTTTCTATCTGTTAAATGGGATGCTGCCCCATTCATAAATCATGGCTGAAGCCAACAAAATCTAAAAGATTCACTCAGTTGAATTTGGTTTTAAGAGTACTGGTGGCAGGAAATTTCTGATGGCTTCAGGGGTGATGAGAAACCCAGGTCCTTGTACCCATGCACCCTTGGAGCTGACTGTCTTCCTCATCATCCTCCCAGTTTTGACCACTACTGTCTTTGCATGGAGCTCCTGATCTAATTGATTGTCCAGTCCAGGGCAGCTTAGCTTAAGCTAGCAGGCAATAGTGATGGAGAAGACTCTTGAGAGTCCTTTGGCCAGAAAGGAGAGCAAACCAGTAAGTCCTAAAGGAAGTCAACCCTGAATATTCAGTGGAAGGACTGCTGCTGAAGCTGAAGTGCCAAGAGTTGGCCACGTGATACAAAGAGCCAACTCACTGGAAAAGCCCCCAGTGCTGGGAAAGACTGAGGGCAAGAGGAGAATGGGGAGACAGAATGAGATGGTTGGATGGCATCACTGAGTCAATGGAAATGAGTTTGAGCAAATTCCGGGAGACAGTGAAGGACAGAGAAGCCTGGTGTGCTGCAGGTCAATGAAGTGAGCACAGGCTATTTACATTTGTTAGCTTCAAATTTTCTCTGAAAGTAAGGTGAACCTAAAAAGGATAGCTATGTATTTTTTCCTAAAGGTTCAGCAAATATTATCCTTTCTATACACAAATTACATGATTGTAATATGTTCACCATCTGCTATATACTGATTCCAACATCCCCAAAACAGCTGCAAAACACACACACACGCACACAAAGTACCAGCAGATATAATTTGGATTGGCAGAAATTGATCAATACTGTCAAGAAAGAGACAAAGGGCCCAAAATGGAGTCACTTTTGCTATGCCCCACATCATTAAACCAAGACTTAATACCTAACTTAATTACAGTTTCAGCTTTTCCCAGGAATGGAATCTTAAACCAGTCGATCATGAATTAGCTGGGCAGTACTCGTGAGGTGATCTGTCTAACAGACCCCTGCCCTCCCCTAGAGGAAGGTGAGCTTGACACAACCAATCCAGTTTTTGCTAGTATAACTTTCTTGTCCTGCTCCTTTCTGCCTATGAAAACCTTATTTTGTTCAGTTCCTTGGAGCTCCTTTCTATCTGTTAAATGGGATGCTGCCCCATTCATAAATCATGGCTGAAGCCAACAAAATCTAAAAGATTCACTCAGTTGAATTTGGTTTTAAGAGTACTGGTGGCAGGAAATTTCTGATGGCTTCAGGGGTGATGAGAAACCCAGGTCCTTGTACCCATGCACCCTTGGAGCTGACTGTCTTCCTCATCATCCTCCCAGTTTTGACCACTACTGTCTTTGCATGGAGCTCCTGATCTAATTGATTGTCCAGTCCAGGGCAGCTTAGCTTAAGCTAGCAGGCAATAGTGATGGAGAAGACTCTTGAGAGTCCTTTGGCCAGAAAGGAGAGCAAACCAGTAAGTCCTAAAGGAAGTCAACCCTGAATATTCAGTGGAAGGACTGCTGCTGAAGCTGAAGTGCCAAGAGTTGGCCACGTGATACAAAGAGCCAACTCACTGGAAAAGCCCCCAGTGCTGGGAAAGACTGAGGGCAAGAGGAGAATGGGGAGACAGAATGAGATGGTTGGATGGCATCACTGAGTCAATGGAAATGAGTTTGAGCAAATTCCGGGAGACAGTGAAGGACAGAGAAGCCTGGTGTGCTGCCATCCATGGGGTCTCAAAGAGTTGGGCCAGACTTAGTAACTGAACAACAAAGGTAAAGCTATTGCCTATGGGAATCTTGAAAGCCAAAAGCTGAAAAATTAGTAGGTGCCAACTGCTTAAAATCAGTTAGAACACTTGCCACCTAACTCTAGGATTCCTGTGTTAGGATATATTGGTCACAGAAAGGATTAGATTGACATTAGGTCACTTGCAACCTCAAGCAAGTTTCCATGCAACGAGGTGCACTGTAAAACATCACATAATCCCCAACACGGGGATACATCCCTCTTACGTATTACTTTGGTTCTGAGACCCAGAGCTTAGTTCAAGAATTGGGATCCTTGAGTTCCAAAGAGCCGAGCTTGTCACCTTCCAGCACACTGAAAGAACCATGGTTCCAAAAACTGTAGGTGTCCTCAAAAATGCCTAAGACAACCTAGAAACATGATGGCCATTAAGAGGGGCATTCCAGTTAGA
Organism: Tragulus kanchil; assembly: GCA_022376925.1. Lineage (NCBI taxonomy): Eukaryota > Metazoa > Chordata > Mammalia > Artiodactyla > Tragulidae > Tragulus > Tragulus kanchil. Next base: position 120,440,573 of record JAIOJX010000026.1, read on the forward strand.
AAACAGTACTTAAGAAGTTTACTTGAAAGCAAGGACCACCAAATCAAACAAACAGAATGGGACACTTATTTTTTTTCCATACAAATTTTATTTTTTATTATTATTTTTTACAGGATTTTGTTGTTTACCGCCACATATCGACCCAAATCTGCCATAGGTCTACATATGTCGCCTCCCTCCCGAGCCTCCTCCCATCCCCCTCCTCGTCCCACCCCTGCAGGTCTCTGCAGAGCCCAGTTTGAGATTCCTTAGTCCCGTAGCGTATTCCCTCCCTCACACCAATGTCCGTAAGACTGTTCTCCATGTCCATCTCTCCATTGCAGCTCTGCATGTTCATTTATCAACACCATCTTTCTAGATTCCATACCCATGGGGATACTTATTTTTTTAATTAATTTATTTTTAATTGAAGGATAATTGCTTTACAGTACTGTGTTGGTCTCTACCAAACACCAGCATCAATCAGCCATAGGTTTACCTGTCCCCTCCCACTGGCACATCCTTCCCACCTCCCTCCCTATTCCACTCTTCCAGGTTGTTACTGAGACCCGGTTTGAGTTCCTTAGCAAGTCATAGAGCAAATTCCCATTGGCTATCTGTTTTGCACATGGTAATGTATGTTTCTATGTTACTCTCTCCATACATTCCATCCTCTCCTTCCTCCCCCAAAACCATATCCATAAATCTGTTCTCTATGTCTTGGGACACCTATTTTAATTGACATGCAAAAAGCCTCTAAAAGGATTCAAAATTCCCAGACAGCTTTATTGAAAGATTCATTACAAATGGCTAGTAAAATTCAAAGACACAATAGGCACCTAAATCAAAGGGCTATAAGACTGACATGATTCCTGCTACTCCCCTCTGTCTTTCTTTACTTGGGTAGTCATTCTACTAATCCTTTCTCTGAATTGTCTTTATACCTTAAGAGTCTACTGCCATGCCATGCCACGCTCAGTTGCTTCAGTCACAACTCTTTTTGACCCCACAGACTGTAGCCCACCAGGCTCCTCTGTCCATGAGATTTTTCAGGTAAGAATACTGGACTGGGTTGTCATGCCCTCCTCCAGGGGCGCTTCCTGACCCAGGAATCCAACATCCTTCCCACCTCTCTCCCTATGCCACCCCTCTAGGTTGTTACTGAGTTCCTTTGCAAGTCATATAGCAAATCCCCATTGGCTATCTATCACATCCTGCATCTCCTGCATTGTAGGGAGATTCTTTACCACTGAGCCACCAGGGAAGCCTGTGAAGAGACTACTACCTGACTATAAACAAAAGGCTGCCAATTTAGTGGCCTTACAGAATCTCCCGTAACTACCCTCAAAGAAGATCTGCATGGGTCAGGAGATCGCTGGGTCCCAGGCTGAGCACCTGTAGCCTGCCTGTCTGAACAGAGACTCCAGGATAGAGACAACGGCAGGCACAGGAAGGAGCTGAGTCCTGCTTCAACAGAAGATAAACAGGTCGCGTAGTTCTCATCTTGGGAGTCGAAGAGACCTCCCAAATTACACGTGGGCATAAGAGTGCCTCAGAGGTCAAGGAGGAGATACCAGACCATAATATGTTCTTCCCAGAAACCTTTGCACTGGAATCCATCTTGACTAAAAGAGGTAGAGCCCTGCAGAGCCAGGCAAAGAAGATGTCTGGTCAGAGAAAACCCAGAATAGCCCCATATAAAGTATTTGAAATACCTTAAGGGCACGACTGTTTCTCTTAGCCCACCCATATATGTCTATCCACATGTGTTTTGCTAATAAACACTGTACTTATATTACTGCTGTCTGTCCCTTTGTTGAAATTCTTTTCTCCAAAGCAGGTGATCCAGGGCCTTATCACTAACCACTGGTTCTAGGGCCTAGTGGTTAGAATTCAGTACACTGGCTGCCCCAGCCTGGCTTTGCTCTCTGGTTGGGAAGCAGATCCTGCTTCTAGTCACTGCAGGCCAAGGCCACCCTAGATACCCCAGAGTTAGCAAAGCTCTGGGAACTTATAATTCCTACATTATTCCTTTAACCTCAACCATTGCCAAAATCTTGGCTCTCTGTGCACCAATGCCAAACAGAAATATGAAGACAGAGTTCATTTCTTTGGGGCCAGTAGGCATTAAATCCTGTGCCCCTCTTCCCTGGTGAGGAAGGAAAGGTTATATAGGAATTTAAACTGGACGGGGCATCCCCCCCATTGCCAAATCCACATCCTCCATCTCCTAGGTTGTTACTGAGTTCCTTTGCAAGTCATATAGCAAATCCCCATTGGCTATCTATCACATCCTGCATCTCCTGCATTGTAGGGAGATTCTTTACCACTGAGCCACCAGGGAAGCCTGTGAAGAGACTACTACCTGACTATAAACAAAAGGCTGCCAATTTAGTGGCCTTACAGAATCTCCCGTAACTACCCTCAAAGAAGATCTGCATGGGTCAGGAGATCGCTGGGTCCCAGGCTGAGCACCTGTAGCCTGCCTGTCTGAACAGAGACTCCAGGATAGAGACAACGGCAGGCACAGGAAGGAGCTGAGTCCTGCTTCAACAGAAGATAAACAGGTCGCGTAGTTCTCATCTTGGGAGTCGAAGAGACCTCCCAAATTACACGTGGGCATAAGAGTGCCTCAGAGGTCAAGGAGGAGATACCAGACCATAATATGTTCTTCCCAGAAACCTTTGCACTGGAATCCATCTTGACTAAAAGAGGTAGAGCCCTGCAGAGCCAGGCAAAGAAGATGTCTGGTCAGAGAAAACCCAGAATAGCCCCATATAAAGTATTTGAAATACCTTAAGGGCACGACTGTTTCTCTTAGCCCACCCATATATGTCTATCCACATGTGTTTTGCTAATAAACACTGTACTTATATTACTGCTGTCTGTCCCTTTGTTGAAATTCTTTTCTCCAAAGCAGGTGATCCAGGGCCTTATCACTAACCACTGGTTCTAGGGCCTAGTGGTTAGAATTCAGTACACTGGCTGCCCCAGCCTGGCTTTGCTCTCTGGTTGGGAAGCAGATCCTGCTTCTAGTCACTGCAGGCCAAGGCCACCCTAGATACCCCAGAGTTAGCAAAGCTCTGGGAACTTATAATTCCTACATTATTCCTTTAACCTCAACCATTGCCAAAATCTTGGCTCTCTGTGCACCAATGCCAAACAGAAATATGAAGACAGAGTTCATTTCTTTGCCAGGCCAGAAGGTAGCACAGTAGGCTAGTGCCTCAAGTCCTGTGCCCCTCTTCCCTGGTGAGGAAGGAAAGGTTATATAGTCAGCGAGGAGAATGTGATAAATATCAGGCAGTAATGTTACCAAACGAGTACGTGTGTGGGGTCCAGCTGCTCACCACTCAAAAGTCAATAAACAGGCCAGGTTGGTGGAAAGGGAAGTTTGCTTTATATCAGATGCCAACAAGTGCAGGGGAGGGTGGTGGACATCAACCAAAGGCTTGGGCTTCCCTGGTGTTCCAGTGGGTAAGGACACCGCCTTGTAGTGCAAGGGGCGCCAGTTTGATCCCTGGCCTGTGAAGATCCCACGTGCTGCGGAGTGGCTGGACCGATGTGTCCAGTTACCGAGCCAGAGCTCTGGAGCCCATGTGCCCAGAGCCGGTGCTCTGCGACAACAAAGGCCACTGTGATGGGAAGCCCACACAGGCCAAGGAACAGAGATGGATGAAAATGGATAAATGAAAGACCAATAGAGGTGGCCCGCCTGCCCCCCTCCCTCCCCAACCTGCCCCCCACCCCCCTCCCAAAAAAAAAACCCAAAGGCTTGATTCCACCCACTGACAAGCAGGAGGCGAGGGCGCTTATAGGCAGGTAGAGGGTGGAGGGGAAAATGTAGAAACAGCACAGGCATCTCCAACAGTCATCTTCAGACTGGTCTTCAGTGGTCTGAGCAGCATCGTCTTAATTCTTTCAGATACAGTTAATCTTCAGTTCCAGGGTCCATCAGTTCCCATCTCTTTGTGGTCAATTCTTGGAATGATGGCGACTCGTGTCCTGGGTACAGTCCAGTCATCACGTAGTTAACTTCTCCACCTGGGGCTCTGGTATCTATAGGACAGCTAGTATCACAGGACATTGCTCAGAATATTATCTCTAGCCCTTGTGAAAGAGCTAAAGGTCCTTGACTGGGCTTAATGATCGCTGTTATTATTTAGTCTCCGTTGACTCTTTTCCTTTGCTTCAGCATTTCTCACTTCTCTGATTAACCTCGTTATTTGACTGAAGGTTTCCTCAGACAGAAGGCAGACAGAGGACGTGGTGAGGGGCAAAGGCTGTGTGGGCCTGCTCCATTTCAGGAACAGTCTTCCTTCCTCTGAAGTTTCAGAAGGGTGGGGCTGCTGACAAGATGCGGGTGTGGGCAGGGGCCTAGGTGGTCCACCTTCTAGTCTTGATGAACTTCTGCTTCGGGTGGTTCCTGGCCGCTGCTTCTCTGATTAGCAACTGTTCTGCCTAGGGTGGTGGACATCAACCAAGGCTGGCTCCTGGGTGGAAAGGAAGTTTGCTTTATATCAGATGCCAACAAGTGCAGGGAGGTGGTGGACATCAACCAAAGGCTTGGGCTTCCTGGTGTTCCAGTGGGTAAGGACACCGCCTTGTAGTGCAAGGGGCGCCAGTTTGATCCCTGGCCTGTGAAGATCCCACGTGCTGCGGAGTGGCTGGACCGATGTGTCCAGTTACCGAGCCAGAGCTCTGGAGCCCATGTGCCCAGAGCCGGTGCTCTGCGACAACAAAGGCCACTGTGATGGGAAGCCCACACAGGCCAAGGAACAGAGATGGATGAAAATGGATAAATGAAAGACCAATAGAGGTGGCCCGCCTGCCCCCCTCCCTCCCCAACCTGCCCCCACCCCTCCCAAAAACCCAAAGGCTTGATTCCACCCACTGACAAGCAGGAGGCGAGGGCGTTTATAGGCAGGTAGAGGGGTGGAGGGAACATGTAGAAACAGCACAGGCATCTCCAACAGTCATCTTCAGACTGGTCTTCAGTGGTCTGAGCAGCATCGTCTTAATTCTTTCAGATACAGTTAATCTTCAGTTCCAGGGTCCATCAGTTCCCATCTCTTTGTGGTCAATTCTTGGAATGATGGCGACTCGTGTCCTGGGTACAGTCCAGTCATCACGTAGTTAACTTCTCCACCTGGGGCTCTGGTATCTATAGGACAGCTAGTATCACAGGACATTGCTCAGAATATTATCTCTAGCCCTTGTGAAAGAGCTAAAGGTCCTTGACTGGGCTTAATGATCGCTGTTATTATTTAGTCTCCGTTGACTCTTTTCCTTTGCTTCAGCATTTCTCACTTCTCTGATTAACCTCGTTATTTGACTGAAGGTTTCCTCAGACAGAAGGCAGACAGAGGACGTGGTGAGGGGCAAAGGCTGTGTGGGCCTGCTCCATTTCAGGAACAGTCTTCCTTCCTCTGAAGTTTCAGAAGGGTGGGGCTGCTGACAAGATGCGGGTGTGGGCAGGGGCCTAGGTGGTCCACCTTCTAGTCTTGATGAACTTCTGCTTCGGGTGGTTCCTGGCCGCTGCTTCTCTGATTAGCAACTGTTCTGCCCTTTGGAACTCAGAGAACGCCACGGAGCCTGGAGTCTTGCCTAGAAAACATGGGAGACAAAAAGGCCTCCACGTCCAGTCATCCTGCAGGGCCCTGCTTGGCTTCACCGCCATGGGAAACCAAAATTAAAATGAAAGGAAAACCTTACCAAATTCTGGGAGATGCTACAGCCTGAAGACGGGATCTCGGAGAAACTATCAAAATGAGAGAAGAGTGAGTTTTCTTACCAGGGTCAGCCTTCCAGAATGTCCAGTGCCCTGTTGAAAGAAAAAAGCCAAAATGTCATGTGGTCCCTTTATTCCTAAATTCATACCCACTGGTTATTGATCCTGTGACAGCTGCTGCCTATTTGTTCATTGTTTTGTGTCCTGAGAACTCAGCTTGGCAACCCTCGGAAATGGGGGCCGAACTCCATTTGCAGCTAGAGTCTATTGCCAGCCTTTGGAGAAATCTTTTATTTGGAGAAATAGAAGATCTTATTCAGAGAAATCTTTTTTATGGGAATGGCTCTGAATCTTAGCATGGAAATATTTTTGCACCCTCTTTGGAAACACCTCGTGGCCCCATAGATCTGTGAGTGAAAAACACTGCCTGTCGTATCAGTGAACAACATCCACATCATGGCAACCCTCGAGCCATGATAGCAGCCCCCACTGGTGCACTCTGGGAAAACTCAAGCCGGGAAGAACAGGCTCCTAGGGGCTTCCCTGCTGGCTCAGTGGTAAAGAATCCACCTGCCAGTGCAGGAGACACAGTTTCAATCCCTGACCAGGGAGCATCCCACAAGCCGTGAGACAACTAAGCCCATGCTCCACAACTACTCAGCCTGTGCTCTAGAGCCTGGGAGTCCAAGCTACAGAGCCCACATACCCAGGAGCCTGTGCTCTGAAATAGGAGAAGCCACTGCAATGAGAAGCACAGCAACGAAGACTCCAGCAGAGCCAGAAACAAAATTATTAAAAATAATAATAATAACAGGGTACTGGCCCTAGATAGCTAAAGTGCTTGTCAAAGAAATGACTTTGATGAGCCCAGAATCTTGTATCTCCCCATACGTGGAAACATGCTAAATTTATTAATTTGAGGTGTCTGACATCTTTAACAGTAACATTTTCATGTTCTATCTACCAATTTTGTAGCAAAATTCTTATATATCCTGCCTCCTCTCTTATCTCTTCAAATCAGTCTTTCAGAGCTATTCGAGAGATGGCCTCCCTCGGCTTAAAGTCCTCAGAAAATCCACCAAATAAGACATAATTTCAACCTTTAGATTTTGCTTTTTTGCCAGGGGGAATCCCGGGGTTTTCTTACCAGGGTCAGCCTTCCAGAATGTCCAGTGCCCTGTTGAAAGAAAAAAGCCAAAATGTCATGTGGTCCCTTTATTCCTAAATTCATACCCACTGGTTATTGATCCTGTGACAGCTGCTGCCTATTTGTTCATTGTTTTGTGTCCTGAGAACTCAGCTTGGCAACCCTCGGAAATGGGGGCCGAACTCCATTTGCAGCTAGAGTCTATTGCCAGCCTTTGGAGAAATCTTTTATTTGGAGAAATAGAAGATCTTATTCAGAGAAATCTTTTTTATGGGAATGGCTCTGAATCTTAGCATGGAAATATTCTCCACCCTCTTTGGAAACACCTCGTGGCCCCATAGATCTGTGAGTGAAAACACTGCCTGTCGATCAGTGAACAACATCCACATCATGGCAACCTCGAGCCATGATAGCAGCCCCACTGGTGCACTCTGGGAAAACTCAAGCCGGGAAGAACAGGCTCCTAGGGGCTTCCCTGCTGGCTCAGTGGTAAAGAATCCACCTGCCAGTGCAGGAGACACAGTTTCAATCCCTGACCAGGGAGCATCCCACAAGCCGTGAGACAACTAAGCCCATGCTCCACAACTACTCAGCCTGTGCTCTAGAGCCTGGGAGTCCAAGCTACAGAGCCCACATACCCAGGAGCCTGTGCTCTGAAATAGGAGAAGCCACTGCAATGAGAAGCACAGCAACGAAGACTCCAGCAGAGCCAGAAACAAAATTATTAAAAATAATAATAATAACAGGGTACTGGCCCTAGATAGCTAAAGTGCTTGTCAAAGAAATGACTTTGATGAGCCCAGAATCTTGTATCTCCCCATACGTGGAAACATGCTAAATTTATTAATTTGAGGTGTCTGACATCTTTAACAGTAACATTTTCATGTTCTATCTACCAATTTTTGTAGCAAAATTCTTATATATCCTGCCTCCTCTCTTATCTCTTCAAATCAGTCTTTCAGAGCTATTCGAGAGATGGCCTCCCTTGGCTTAAAGTCCTCAGAAAATCCACCAAATAAGACATAATTTCAACCTTTAGATTTTGCTTTTTTTTTCGGTCAACACCATTATTCAATACTGCCAGAAATATTTTTGGCCTCTTTCTCTAAACTAAACCAAAACTATGCCCCCAGAGGGAGAGAAAAAATTTTAAAGCCTTTGTGAAAGAATTTACTGAAATATCCCAAAGACAACAGTTCTAAATTCAGAACATAAAAATCTTTTGATTTCAATCTTAGTTGGAAATCTTTTTCCCTGATATAAAAAAGCAAATTAAAGATGATGTGGTTGGCTGGAAGGATCAGCCGTTTGATATCATACCAATTCTTTGAAGAATTATAGGCAACTGTCCTTATCTTACCAATCTTTGCAAGACCAGAAATGTGGCTCCAGAAAGAATTCAAAATTCACTTATTCTTTTTATCGACCCCTAAACCTCCCCAATACTGTGACCACCCAATGCAAAGAGATGACTCATTGGAAAAGACCCTGATGCTGTGAAAGACTGAGGGCAGAAGGAAAAGGGGGCTGCAGAAGATGAGATGGTTGGATGGACTAAACAGATGTAAGTTTGAGCACCTTCCAGGAGATGGTGAAGGACAAGGAAGCCTGACATGCTGCAGTCCGTGGGTGCATGGGGTCACAAGGTGTTGGACACGACTTAATGACTGAACAACAAACCTCCCCTAATTTATCTCAAATGGCTTGTAAGTGTTGTAATCATTCTGGCCATAGAAAATAAAAGTCCTTCCTGGAGACTTGCATACTTTCCCTGTGCCTTTGAGATGTTAAGCGTTCTACCTGGCCTTTTTCAGGAGCTTTTATCTAGACCATAGGAAAATAGGAAATTGTTAGGAAAATAATTCTTATCAGGAAAATGACTTTGATGAGCCCAGAATCTTGTATCTCCCCATACGTGGAAACATCTAATTAATTTGAGGTGTCTGACATCTTTAACAGTAACATTTTCATGTTCTATCTACCAATTTTGTAGCAAAATTCTTATATATCCTGCCTCCTCTCTTATCTCTTCAAATCAGTCTTTCAGAGCTATTCGAGAGATGGCCTCCCTTGGCTTAAAGTCCTCAGAAAATCCACCAAATAAGACATAATTTCAACCTTTAGATTTTGCTTTTTTTTTCGGTCAACACCATTATTCAATACTGCCAGAAATATTTTTGGCCTCTTTCTCTAAACTAAACCAAAACTATGCACCCAGAGGGAGAGAAAAATTCTAAAGCCTTTGTGAAAGAATTTACTGAAATATCCCAAAGACAACAGTTCTAAATTCAGAACATAAAAATCTTTTGATTTCAATCTTAGTTGGAAATCTTTTTCCCTGATATAAAAAAGCAAATTAAAGATGATGTGGTTGGCTGGAAGGATCAGCCGTTTGATATCATACCAATTCTTTGAAGAATTATAGGCAACTGTCCTTATCTTACCAATCTTTGCAAGACCAGAAATGTGGCTCCAGAAAGAATTCAAAATTCACTTATTCTTTTTATCGACCCCTAAACCTCCCCAATACTGTGACCACCCAATGCAAAGAGATGACTCATTGGAAAAGACCCTGATGCTGTGAAAGACTGAGGGCAGAAGGAAAAGGGGGCTGCAGAAGATGAGATGGTTGGATGGACTAAACAGATGTAAGTTTGAGCACCTTCCAGGAGATGGTGAAGGACAAGGAAGCCTGACATGCTGCAGTCCGTGGGTGCATGGGGTCACAAGGTGTTGGACACGACTTAATGACTGAACAACAAACCTCCCCTAATTTATCTCAAATGGCTTGTAAGTGTTGTAATCATTCTGGCCATAGAAAATAAAAGTCCTTCCTGGAGACTTGCATACTTTCCCTGTGCCTTTGAGATGTTAAGCGTTCTACCTGGCCTTTTTCAGGAGCTTTTATCTAGACCATAGGAAAATAGGAAATTGTTAGGAAAATAATTCTTATCAGAAGGAAAAGTTATCTGGAATTTAGGTAAATAACACATCTTAAGTGTCTTCATAATTATTAGTAAAGACCTTTACTATCAGAGTAGGTTATTCCATTTGCCAAAACAAAATCTGAGTCCAACTTCCTTCATAAACTCTGTATTATCATACCCATCTCATGGCTACAATTAAAAAAAAAAACTGTAAGATCTCTGTGGTGTCTGTATATCTATGTAAGCTTATGAATGTATGTTAAACATGTGTGTTGATAATTTGTAAAGAGCTCTATTTAATTGACTTAAAAATAAGCACTGTATAACTTCAATATGTTCTCAGAAATATATATATATATATTAAAAAAAGCCTCTACCAAATTTTTTTCAAGTTCATGTGATTTAGGATAATATGCCTGAATATATCCTGAACATACTGAAGTTATACAGTGCTTATTTTTAAGCTAATTTAAATTTGTTGGTTTAATTAAAATAGACATGTATTTAGAGTTACCAACACTGATATCATTGAAGAAACTGCACACATGCAACTTTTACTTTACCTGGGTTTATTAGTCCAATAAATTCATATTTATCTCTGTTACAAAATTTTTTAGCAAGAAAAACAGCTAGGAGTAAATGCTGACTTTTATGACGCGTTTGTGGGTCATCTAAATGTAATTGTTGGGGTAATTAAATTAAATAAGTGTGAGAATGATGAGAATTTTTAGGTGAGCTTTGCTGCAATAATTGGGTTTTTTTATGGTATGTCTATTTTGTTCCCTTAAATCTTTTTGGTGACTTAAAACTTTAGAGTTTTACTAAATTAAATTCAATTATGGAGAGTCTAGATCATTTCCAAATAAACTAAAATATTGAAAAATTATTACTGAACATAAGTTTATCTACTTTTGGCTTCCTATTACCAAGAAACTTCAGGTATACAGTTTCATTGGTAAACATGTTTTGTACCACACTGAAAAACTATGCAATAACAAAGCATGTTTCTAGAAATTATTAGATGTCTTTATAAATTTGTCAGTTCACAGAATGCTAGTGTAACTGTCCACAATTACTTACATTTTAGCTTTTGATAGGAATTAAAAATTCTAGGGTTAAGAATTTTAATTAATATGTGTAATTAAAGCTACTTAGAAGTAATAAGGGTTAAAAGGAAAAACTGTATGAAAACCAGATTCTTTACCAGTGAGTCACTAGGGAAACCTATGAAAAGTAAGGAAAAAAAAGAAGATTGTCCCAGAATGAAAAAAGAGGGAAAATATGCAATAAAATCTGAGAAAATATTTTAAAAGTTGTAAAATGTTTGTGGAAAAGAAACTTTGGAAAGGAATTTTATGTGTGATCAAGCTAGCCATGACTATGACAAACATTTGTTTTAAAAATAAATTTTAATATCAAAAGCACAAATAGTGCAAAATTAGAATTTTGTGTTCTCTGTTAAAAGGACAAAGTTTTTGTTGGACTTTTGTTCTGTTTTGATAAGAAAATTGTGAAAGTTTGTTTATCTTTTGAGTAATCTACCTAGACAGCAAAAGATTTTCTATCTAATCAAAATAATTTACTGTGCTTCATATTATCCGTATCAGCTCTTTAATCATAAGAAAATTCAGTCTTCTTAATAGTAAAACTAAGTTCTGTTCAGAGCTATGTGATTTTCTGTATTTGCCATTAACGTCTTCTATTGTTACTTTGTTAAGTGGATAATTAAGTATTGTTTCATCATTATCTGCGATCTTTTTAGTCATGTCCAGTTTTTAAAATATTTTTGATACTCTTTCCAAAATCAAATTCTATAGGGAGTCATTTTGACTTAAAACTAACTTTGGGATTTTCCAGAGGACTCCTGAAACATCTCAAAAGAACTGTTCTCTCTTCCTAAAAAAAGAGAGAGGAGGCTTCCCTGGTAACTCAGTAGTGAAGAGCTCAATTGCCAGTGCAGGAGACATGGGTTCGATCCCTGATCCAGGAAGATCCCACATGCTGTGGAGCAACTAAGCCTGTGAGCCACAGCTGTGGAGCCCGTGTGCCGCAACTCCTGAAGCCCGTGTGCCCTGGAGCCCGAGTTCCACAACAAGAGAAGTCACCACAACAAGAAGCCTGCTCACCTCAACTAGAGAGGAGCCCCCACTCCCTGCACCTAGAGAAGAGCCTGCAGCGGCAGTGAAAACCCAGAATAGTCAAAAATAACTAAATAAATTTTTTTAAAAAATGATAAAACAATTGTAAATATTTACAAAAAATAAGAGAGAGATAGAGGTTAAACTAATTAGGCTTATTTGCTATGCTAAATTACATGGGAAGTGTAATTTTAAAAGACGACAGGAACTACTTGAACCCCTGCCTGAGCCAGGGGCTGGGGGTTTGTAAAGGAAAATATTTTAAAAGTTGTAAAATGTTTGTGGAAAAGAAACTTTGGAAAGGAATTTTATGTGTGATCAAGCTAGCCATGACTATGACAAACATTTGTTTTAAAAATAAATTTTAATATCAAAAGCACAAATAGTGCAAAATTAGAATTTTGTGTTCTCTGTTAAAAGGACAAAGTTTTTGTTGGACTTTTGTTCTGTTTTGATAAGAAAATTGTGAAAGTTTGTTTATCTTTTGAGTAATCTACCTAGACAGCAAAAGATTTTCTATCTAATCAAAATAATTTACTGTGCTTCATATTATCCGTATCAGCTCTTTAATCATAAGAAAATTCAGTCTTCTTAATAGTAAAACTAAGTTCTGTTCAGAGCTATGTGATTTTCTGTATTTGCCATTAACGTCTTCTATTGTTACTTTGTTAAGTGGATAATTAAGTATTGTTTCATCATTATCTGCGATCTTTTTAGTCATGTCCAGTTTTTAAAATATTTTTGATACTCTTTCCAAAATCAAATTCTATAGGGAGTCATTTTGACTTAAAACTAACTTTGGGATTTTCCAGAGGACTCCTGAAACATCTCAAAAGAACTGTTCTCTCTTCCTAAAAAAAGAGAGAGGAGGCTTCCCTGGTAACTCAGTAGTGAAGAGCTCAATTGCCAGTGCAGGAGACATGGGTTCGATCCCTGATCCAGGAAGATCCCACATGCTGTGGAGCAACTAAGCCTGTGAGCCACAGCTGTGGAGCCCGTGTGCCGCAACTCCTGAAGCCCGTGTGCCCTGGAGCCCGAGTTCCACAACAAGAGAAGTCACCACAACAAGAAGCCTGCTCACCTCAACTAGAGAGGAGCCCCCACTCCCTGCACCTAGAGAAGAGCCTGCAGCGGCAGTGAAAACCCAGAATAGTCAAAAATAACTAAATAAATTTTTTTTTAAAAAAAAATGATAAAACAATTGTAAATATTTACAAAAAAAATAAGAGAGAGATAGAGGGGTTAAACTAATTAGGCTTATTTGCTATGCTAAATTACATGGGAAGTGTAATTTTAAAAGACGCACAGGGAACTACTTCGATGGAACCCCTGTCCCGTCTGATTTTCCCCTGCCTGAGCCAGGGGGCTGGGGGGCGGGCAGTCAAGATTTGCCTTTCTCCGAGATCTCCCGGTTCAGCCGGGGACAATCCCGCTGCCTTCCTTTCTGCGGAAGGTCCCCGCAGAAGCTGGCGCCCAACATGGGGCCTGAAGGCGAGAAAGTAGAAGGCAGTATCACCGTGTGGGTTGGAAAGAGAACCGACGAAGCGGCCGACGGGCCTCAGCACGGCGCCTCCCTCTAGAGGGGCATCTTCTTGGAGTAATCCGGATTTCAAGGTACAACAGTAACAACATCTGTGCTCGGAGTTCAACAAATGCACACCATCACAGCGGTAAACAACATCCACCACCTCTGCCCAGGGACTTCAGACCAGCCTACACCAACTTGAACACCTGAGGGCTGCCATAATGGGACTCCAACAACAGCTTGATCTACACGCCAGAGCAATCGAGACATTAAGCGTTCTGGCACACTTGGACTGTGACGTGAGATATTCCCGCTTCTGCTTGACAGACTTCCCAGTGATGAATGGGACTCTAATTGAAGTACAAAACACATCGTCACAGATGAAGATATGGGACACTAAATTTTGAGAAGGGCGAAAGATACTAACTCATGTTGTTAGCAAACTAAATGTAACCAGAGTAAACCAAATTGCACCCCAAACGTTCTGGGAACAAGGATAAAAGGGGGTTAATGATTTTTGACAATGGATACAGAGCCCACTCACCTGGTTTAAAAATGCTTTCTATCGGTTTGTTTTTGTTGCCTTGCTAGCTATATTGTTTAAGGTCAAGGGTGTTATGGCCCACAATAGACATCTGCAACAAAAACAATGCCTGCTCACCTCCACTAGAGAGGAGCCCCACTCCATGCACCTAGAGAAGAGCCTGCAGCGGCAGTGAAAACCCAGAATAGTCAAAAATAACTAAATAAATTTTTTTTTAAAAAAAAATGATAAAACAATTGTAAATATTTACAAAAAAAATAAGAGAGAGATAGAGGGGTTAAACTAATTAGGCTTATTTGCTATGCTAAATTACATGGGAAGTGTAATTTTAAAAGACGCACAGGGAACTACTTCGATGGAACCCCTGTCCCGTCTGATTTTCCCCTGCCTGAGCCAGGGGGCTGGGGGGCGGGCAGTCAAGATTTGCCTTTCTCCGAGATCTCCCGGTTCAGCCGGGGACAATCCCGCTGCCTTCCTTTCTGCGGAAGGTCCCCGCAGAAGCTGGCGCCCAACATGGGGCCTGAAGGCGAGAAAGTAGAAGGCAGTATCACCGTGTGGGTTGGAAAGAGAACCGACGAAGCGGCCGACGGGCCTCAGCACGGCGCCTCCCTCTAGAGGGGCATCTTCTTGGAGTAATCCGGATTTCAAGGTACAACAGTAACAACATCTGTGCTCGGAGTTCAACAAATGCACACCATCACAGCGGTAAACAACATCCACCACCTCTGCCCAGGGACTTCAGACCAGCCTACACCAACTTGAACACCTGAGGGCTGCCATAATGGGACTCCAACAACAGCTTGATCTACACGCCAGAGCAATCGAGACATTAAGCGTTCTGGCACACTTGGACTGTGACGTGAGATATTCCCGCTTCTGCTTGACAGACTTCCCAGTGATGAACAGGACTCTAGTTGAAGTACAAAACACATCGTCACAGATGAAGATATGGGACACTAAATTTTGGGAAGGGCAAAAGATACTAACCCATATTGTTAGCAAACTAAATGTAACCAGAGTAAACCAAATTGCACCCCAAACATTTTGGGAACAAGGATAAAAGGGGGTTAAAGATTTTTGACAATGGATACAGAGCCCACTCACCTGGTTTAAAATGCTTTCTATCTGTTTGTTTTTATTGCCTTGCTAGCTGTATTGTTTAAGGTCAAGGGTGTTATGGCCCACAATAGACATCTGCAACAAAAAACAATTGTGCTTGCTCAGGTCCTAGAAGAAGAGCCCTATGTTGGGCACCCACAAAACCCCTGGGTCTATATGGCCCTTCAAGAAATCACTTGAGACATATAATGAGGCCTTTGAATGAAGAACTCTCTAAAAACTCCGTCCAGCCCCCACGAGATGTCTGGTTAGCCAGTAACGGGTAAGAGGACACCACTGCAGAGCAGGCCTAAGACAGGAGGGTCGCCACAGCTGCTGCCTGATCCCATGACGGGCTCTGCCTGAATAGTGCTCTGTCCTGACCTAAGAAAGGCACAGCCGCAAGGGAGAGCGGACGAGGCTAGAGGCTGGTCACCTCTTAGCTCTATGCATTGCCTCAACAAAAGTCTCTTAATTTTAAAATAAAAGAGGGGCAGATGTGGGGCTCTGAATTGAAAGAGGACCGTTGCAAGCATAAAGAAGCTAGAGCACATGTTTGCAGTTTGGAGCTAAGATCGCGCCTACAGGAAGGGGCGTGTGAATGAAGGGAAGCTTAAGCGCATTAGTTAAAGCTTAAGCACATGTTTGCAGCTAAGATGGCGCCTACAGGAAGAGACAGGGCGTGATCTAAATTGTTAATTGATGGTAAAATTTTCTGCTTGGTTCCCCTGGCTTCCGCGCTCGTGAATGATTGCTTGGCCTTTAGCTTGAGTGGTGTAATCTATAGGAAGTCCCGTACAAAACCCCCTTCACTTGCCTATAAAAGCTGTGGATCTTCTTCAATAAAGTGGAACTACTTCGATGGAAAAATAAAAAATAAAAAAAAATAAAAGACGCACAATGTGAGAGCTGTGAGTCAGGTCTTATTCGGGGCAAAATGAGGACTGCAGTCCAGGAGAGAGCACCTCAGAGAGCTCTGAGAGACTGCTCCAAAGAGGCCGTGAGGAAGGTCAGTACTTAAGATTTGGGTGAAGGTGGGGTTCAGGGCAATCACGCACTTCACAAAAGGTTTTTTGCTAGTCGTGAGGCGCTGATGTCACCATGAAAGGATTTACTGCTTTTCGAGAATGAGGAGATGCAAGGATTAGGATCACGAGATCAGTTCCTGAAAACACCTCACTCCCTCAAGACCTGTTCCTCCAGGTTCCCTGGACACAGAGGGCCTCCCTCTCCTCCCTGAACTCCCTTCAGGGCAGGTCAAAGGTCAGCACTGCAGCGACACAAGTGGACAGCAAATGCCCTTGGTGTTGGCGGTGGCGGTCACTGGCAAATGCTCTTGGCAAGCGCCTATCTGCAGCTCATAGAAGCACTGTCAGGTAAGAGTAATACCAGCTCTTCTTTAAGTTACTTTTTTACAGGTATATAAGCTTCAGAAATTGTATGAACTTTCTGGAAATCTGATATATCCCAGTAGAATATAATCGGTCCTAATTCCCATTACCTTAAAATGCCGTATATCGGAGCCATCATCACACTTACTTTATCAAATGAACTCTCATCAGATCCCTAAAAATAGGCATCTTTGAACTCTTCGGTCATCTGTAGACACGCACTGTTCAGTCACCGCAGTGGTGTCTGTTTCTTTGCGACCAGGCTCCTCGGTCCATGGACGCTCTGGGCAAGAACCCTGGAGCGGGTGCCGTTTCCGTGTCCAGGCGTCTTCCCGACCCGGGATCGCGCCCCCGTGTCCTGTAACCCGCGGAGTCTTCACCGCTGAGCCAGCAGGGAGGCCCTTTAACAGACCGCTGTTGCTTCCCTCTGACGTTTTTGCTGAAGTGACACTCAGGGAAAGAGCCTCATCGGGTGCTCCTGGCCATTGACAGCACCGTGGAGCCAGGTGGCTCTGAGCCTGGGGCGCACAGCTCACTGCCGAGGGAAGGTCCACCGCACGTCTGCTCGGCTGCAGAGGCCTCTGAATCCAACCGACCGGAAAGAGAAGTGGCTGACGTCAAGGTGGACTGCAACCCCCCAGACACGAGGTCAAGACTTCATACTGTATCTAAACGTGAAAACTTTTTAAATTTTTATTGCTTTATTTTTGGCTCTTCTGGGTTTTCACTGCTGCCACAGGCTCTTCTCTAGTTGCAGGAAGTGGAGGCTACTCTCTCGTGGAGGTGAGCAGGCTTCTTGTTGCGGGGACTTCTCTTGTTGTGGAACCCGGGCTCTAGGGCACACGGGCTTCATCGTTGTGGCTCACGGGCTTAGTTGCTCCGCAGCAGGCGGGATCCTCCCTGATCAGGGATGGAACCCGTGTCTCCTGCACTGGCAGGTGAGCTCTTCACCACGGAGCTACCAGAGAAGCCTTAAACATGAAAACTTCTCTTCTTCTCTTTCTTTCCTTTACTCCAGCACTGACGTGGAAAGATAATACCATCATCTGTGACACCCAGGACATTATCAAAAGAGAGTAACTTTTCCAAATGCTGAATTTGTCATCTATCTATCTATATATATATATAGGGAGAGAGATGTCAAATCCTGAAGGAGGGTGTGGCAATGCACTCGAGTATTCTTGCCTGGAGAATCCCATGGACAGAGAGTCTGGTGGGCTACAGTGCATGTACACACATAATTGAGTTCTCCGATGACCGTCCTGCTATGCTTTCTAATGGCAACTTGCTGAACTGGGTGACCTGAGACCTGTGGTCACAGGCAGGATGGCCCTGCCATGGCCTGTCATTTTAATACTGGAGGCTGCCTTCATAATGAGCCTCTCTGCTGGATCAGGATACAAGAGACAAGCTCTTTGCGTGGTGATGTGATCTCATCTGAAGATTTCGCCAGCTAATCTTTGTCCGGGCAACTGAAAATCCTAAGCTAAAAGTGGTGAAAGAAGCCCTTTTCAAAAGCCAAGAAGGAAATCCTCCTCATTATGAGCAGCTTCTACACACTCAGATGGAGTCCAATCAACTTCTCAAAAATGCTGCTCTCGTTCAGTGGCCCGAGTCTCTGCTCGGCTGCAGAGGCCTCTGAATCCAACCCGACCGGAAAGAGAAGTGGCTGACGTCAAGGTGGACTGCAACCCCCCAGACACGAGGTCAAGACTTCATACTGTATCTAAACGTGAAAACTTTTTAAATTTTTATTGCTTTATTTTTGGCTCTTCTGGGTTTTCACTGCTGCCACAGGCTCTTCTCTAGTTGCAGGAAGTGGAGGCTACTCTCTCGTGGAGGTGAGCAGGCTTCTTGTTGCGGGGACTTCTCTTGTTGTGGAACCCGGGCTCTAGGGCACACGGGCTTCATCGTTGTGGCTCACGGGCTTAGTTGCTCCGCAGCAGGCGGGATCCTCCCTGATCAGGGATGGAACCCGTGTCTCCTGCACTGGCAGGTGAGCTCTTCACCACGGAGCTACCAGAGAAGCCTTAAACATGAAAACTTCTCTTCTTCTCTTTCTTTCCTTTACTCCAGCACTGACGTGGAAAGATAATACCATCATCTGTGACACCCAGGACATTATCAAAAGAGAGTAACTTTTCCAAATGCTGAATTTGTCATCTATCTATCTATATATATATATAGGGAGAGAGATGTCAAATCCTGAAGGAGGGTGTGGCAATGCACTCGAGTATTCTTGCCTGGAGAATCCCATGGACAGAGAGTCTGGTGGGCTACAGTGCATGTACACACATAATTGAGTTCTCCGATGACCGTCCTGCTATGCTTTCTAATGGCAACTTGCTGAACTGGGTGACCTGAGACCTGTGGTCACAGGCAGGATGGCCCTGCCATGGCCTGTCATTTTAATACTGGAGGCTGCCTTCATAATGAGCCTCTCTGCTGGATCAGGATACAAGAGACAAGCTCTTTGCGTGGTGATGTGATCTCATCTGAAGATTTCGCCAGCTAATCTTTGTCCGGGCAACTGAAAATCCTAAGCTAAAAGTGGTGAAAGAAGCCCTTTTCAAAAGCCAAGAAGGAAATCCTCCTCATTATGAGCAGCTTCTACACACTCAGATGGAGTCCAATCAACTTCTCAAAAATGCTGCTCTCGTTCAGTGGCCCGAGTCTCTGCGCGGTGACAGCCTCCTAAGGGCATCCTCACGGCTCGCAGCGTTTGAATAGGCGGGCCCGGGTGACGCATGCGTGCTCAGTCGCCAAGCTAAGTCGTGTCTGATTCTTTGCGACCCCATGAACTGTAGTTGCCGGGCTCTTCTGTCCATCGGATTTCCCAGGCAAGAACAGTGCTGTGAGTGTCCAGATCCTTCTCCAGGGACTCTTTCCGACCCAGGGATCGAACCCACATCTCTCGCATTGCAGACGGATTGTTTATCCCTGAGCCACTGGGAAAGCCATGAATACAATAGAAAAAAAAGAAAAAAAAGGAAACGTTCTCAGAATTTTCCAGATTTACCTCTTCCATTCAGTCTGACTCGTCTTTGTTGCTGGAGAAAGGTGAGACTGGCTTCAGGTCAGATATGATGTGGTCTTCCTCTTTGGTGGCCCAAGCAGAAGCAGTATGATTTTTCTCTTGAGAAATTGCAGCAGCAGCAATGTTAGCATCTATAGGCAACAGCCCTTGTACAATACTAACAACTTTCTGTAGTTATAATTTTCATGTCCACTGTTTGAGAGATGATAGGACTTATTTGTAGCATTTACACTCTCGTGGTTTGATAAACGTATAACATGTTGAAAAGGACTTGCAGGAAAGGAAGTATTATTTATCAGGGCCTTCATTTCTCTTACATTTGCCATGAGCTGAGCCATACTGTAAGCTGTTAGATTTTTATTTATTTTACATTTACTTGGCTTTCTTTACCTAGTCGAATCCAAAGAACAGCTCAGAAGCACGCCCACAGCTGGCGCAGGGAGAAATGTGTGTGCCCTGCCTTTAGATTCTCTTTTGTTCCCATGCTGAGGACTCTGGAAGGCGGATTGTGTTGAGGTGCTATGTTACAGCATGCTTAATGCTTATCAGTAATTTTTTTTTCCCTCTGACCTTCTGCCTCAGACAATTAATTTTCTTGAACTGCTCACCCACTAAAAGAACATTAGAGGGGAAAAATAATGTTAGTACTAGCGAATATAATCTTGGAAGAAAAGCTGTGCAATTATTCAAAGGCCTAATCTTATCTCTTGTTTCATTTTTATATCACAAGTCTACATTGAAGAGGATGAGATAGACCGCGGTGCTGTCCCACACCTTCAGACCCCAGTAAATAAATGCTGCCGAGTGCCGCCAGGAGTGAAAGAGCCTGTAATGAGAAGTGTGAGGACCTATGTGCTCCATTCATCATTCTGTTGAGTCCAATATTGAGGCCCTTGTTATCAGCAGGATTCTTGGCGGTGTCATCGTGGCTGGCATAAATCTTCTGTCAGTGTGGGTCGGACGGATGCCCTATTAAAAGTCTGCTCTCACCTAATCACAGAATGACCTTTCGATGTCTTTAATTAACCTCTGACCTGAACCATGCCCGTGTCTTGTTGGTAGGTAAATCTATGGCATGACATTTGCTTATGACACTACATTTGTCTTGGTTTAATCATCGTACCTTTCATACGATGGGTGGAATGAAATACAGTCGGGATCCCTGCTAATCGTCGGATTAATTTTTAAAAGGTTAGAACATAATATTTTCTTCTGAGTTCCCAGAGATATCATGCAGACTTTCCCCCCTGGGGAGTTGGGGTCTCCCATTGAAGCAGATGCAGGTGAGCCTTCCATTTTACCAGTAATGGCATCTCTTCTATGCAGTTATTCCTTTTGAGTGACACAGGAGACAGAAGTATTCAAGATCCTATGAATGTCCAGAGGACAAAAGCTTTAAATATGATCCATTCTTACTTGTTCAAAACAAGAGAATGCAGCAGTGACATGGGATTAAAAGAAAGAGAGAAACAAGACAGGGAAGGAGAGAGAGAGGAAGACCTTTGTCTCTCTTCCAGGAATGTGCTTTTCGACTCTGGAAAACTCAGGTCCAATTCTTTGGATAACAAAATTGCATTCCTATCTCATTCCTCCACTAAGAGGAAGCCCATTGGTGACCTCTATCTGAATTAGTCACTATCAGATATATAAAATATTTACAAAGGAATCTACTTTTCTTATACACAAATGTAGTTATAAGTTGATTGATGTGGTTACTAATTCATTTAAATTGAGTAGGTCATTTTAAATGGCACATTGTTATTGACCTATAAATCACAATATTATCTAAATAAAATAAAAGTTTTGAGCTACCTAGTATTTACCTAATTTTATCCTCAGTCAGAAATCCCATGAAGGGTGTGGACTAGATGATCTCTCAGATAGATCTTTTTCAGTTATAAAAAGTCTATGATTCTGGGTTTCAGAGTTTCAAATTCTTAGTTTATCGTTTCTGAATTTGAAAACTTTCCTGCCTTTTAAATCTTTTGACTTTCTGGGAATTTTCAAGTCCTGCTACTCTTTGTCAGTGTGGGTCGGACGGATGCCCTATTAAAAGTCTGCTCTCACCTAATCACAGAATGACCTTTCGATGTCTTTAATTAACCTCTGACCTGAACCATGCCCGTGTCTTGTTGGTAGGTAAATCTATG
This sequence comes from Tragulus kanchil, assembly GCA_022376925.1. Taxonomy (NCBI): domain Eukaryota; kingdom Metazoa; phylum Chordata; class Mammalia; order Artiodactyla; family Tragulidae; genus Tragulus; species Tragulus kanchil. The sequence continues at coordinate 120,462,240 of JAIOJX010000026.1, forward strand.
GCATGACATTTGCTTATGACACTACATTTGTCTTGGTTTAATCATCGTACCTTTCATACGATGGGTGGAATGAAATACAGTCGGGATCCCTGCTAATCGTCGGATTAATTTTTAAAAGGTTAGAACATAATATTTTCTTCTGAGTTCCCAGAGATATCATGCAGACTTTCCCCCCTGGGGAGTTGGGGTCTCCCATTGAAGCAGATGCAGGTGAGCCTTCCATTTTACCAGTAATGGCATCTCTTCTATTCAGTTATTCCTTTTGAGTGACACAGGGAGACAGAAGTATTCAAGATCCTATGAATGTCCAGAGGACAAAAGCTTTAAATATGATCCATTCTTACTTGTTCAAAACAAGAGAATGCAGCAGTGACATGGGATTAAAAGAAAGAGAGAAACAAGACAGGGAAGGAGAGAGAGAGGAAGACCTTTGTCTCTCTTCCAGGAATGTGCTTTTCGACTCTGGAAAACTCAGGTCCAATTCTTTGGATAACAAAATTGCATTCCTATCTCATTCCTCCACTAAGAGGAAGCCCATTGGTGACCTCTATCTGAATTAGTCACTATCAGATATATAAAATATTTACAAAGGAATCTACTTTTCTTATACACAAATGTAGTTATAAGTTGATTGATGTGGTTACTAATTCATTTAAATTGAGTAGGTCATTTTAAATGGCACATTGTTATTGACCTATAAATCACAATATTATCTAAATAAAATAAAAGTTTTGAGCTACCTAGTATTTACCTAATTTTATCCTCAGTCAGAAATCCCATGAAGGGTGTGGACTAGATGATCTCTCAGATAGATCTTTTTCAGTTATAAAAAGTCTATGATTCTGGGTTTCAGAGTTTCAAATTCTTAGTTTATCGTTTCTGAATTTGAAAACTTTCCTGCCTTTTAAATACCATTTAAAGGTTATATAAAGACTTTAGAAACTGGGAAGTTTTCAAGTGTCCCATTTGCTTTGCTATCTTCCCAGCTTCCCCTCCTACCTGGGCCTTTGTTGACTCACCTGTAATGTGAAGATAATAATACCTATCAGTAGAATTGCTTTAAAGATTAAAGAAAATGTGCATTCAGCATCTAATCCAGTCTCTGGCATGCAGTGAAGTTCAGTTCACAGTGGATGCTGGCAGATCTGTTAGTATTGGCAGCATTTGCTAATAGATACTCCTCTTAGATGAATGCACTGCAGCCTGCTAAGTCACTTCAGTCCTCTCTGAGGCTTTGGGGACTGGAGCCCGCCAGGCTCCTCGGTCCGTGAGGTTCTCTGGGCAAGAACACTGGAGTGGGTTGCCATGCCCTCCTCCAGGGGACCTCCCTGGCCCAGGGGTCCAGTCCACCTCATCGTTCACCCCTCCCGCATCGGCAGGCAGTTTCTTTACCATGAACGCCACCTGGGAAGCCCAGATTAACACACTAGTGCTTCTGAGTCTGCCGTGGCCGACTCTTTCCAGCCCCACGGGCTCTAGTCCACCAGGCTCCTCCGTCCGTGGGATTCTCCAGGCAAGAACACTGGAGTGGATAGCTATTCCCTTCTCCAGGAGATCTGCCCAATTCAATCTCTTCTCTTACAAAATTATACACTTTAATGCTCAACAACTCTGGAGTCACTCCTGGGTTCAAATACCTACTCTATCAACAACTTTCTGGCTGTATTATCATAGGAATCTACTTTTCTTATACACAAATGTAGTTATAAGTTGATTGATGTGGTTACTAATTCATTTAAATTGAGTAGGTCATTTTAAATGGCACATTGTTATTGACCTATAAATCACAATATTATCTAAATAAAATAAAAGTTTTGAGCTACCTAGTATTTACCTAATTTTATCCTCAGTCAGAAATCCCATGAAGGGTGTGGACTAGATGATCTCTCAGATAGATCTTTTTCAGTTATAAAAAGTCTATGATTCTGGGTTTCAGAGTTTCAAATTCTTAGTTTATCGTTTCTGAATTTGAAAACTTTCCTGCCTTTTAAATACCATTTAAAGGTTATATAAAGACTTTAGAAACTGGGAAGTTTTCAAGTGTCCCATTTGCTTTGCTATCTTCCCAGCTTCCCCTCCTACCTGGGCCTTTGTTGACTCACCTGTAATGTGAAGATAATAATACCTATCAGTAGAATTGCTTTAAAGATTAAAGAAAATGTGCATTCAGCATCTAATCCAGTCTCTGGCATGCAGTGAAGTTCAGTTCACAGTGGATGCTGGCAGATCTGTTAGTATTGGCAGCATTTGCTAATAGATACTCCTCTTAGATGAATGCACTGCAGCCTGCTAAGTCACTTCAGTCCTCTCTGAGGCTTTGGGGACTGGAGCCCGCCAGGCTCCTCGGTCCGTGAGGTTCTCTGGGCAAGAACACTGGAGTGGGTTGCCATGCCCTCCTCCAGGGGACCTCCCTGGCCCAGGGGTCCAGTCCACCTCATCGTTCACCCCTCCCGCATCGGCAGGCAGTTTCTTTACCATGAACGCCACCTGGGAAGCCCAGATTAACACACTAGTGCTTCTGAGTCTGCCGTGGCCGACTCTTTCCAGCCCCACGGGCTCTAGTCCACCAGGCTCCTCCGTCCGTGGGATTCTCCAGGCAAGAACACTGGAGTGGATAGCTATTCCCTTCTCCAGGAGATCTGCCCAATTCAATCTCTTCTCTTACAAAATTATACACTTTAATGCTCAACAACTCTGGAGTCACTCCTGGGTTCAAATACCTACTCTATCAACAACTTTCTGGCTGTATTATCATGAGTAACTTACTTAAGCTTCCACAATTTATCTCTAAAATTGGAAAATAATTGTACCTACTGAATGGACCTATTGAATGAGATCATGCATGAAAGGCACCATTTCTGACTTTGCTCCGTGTGTACTCTCATTACCTTGTGTAGTACTTGGCATGCAGTAAGCACTCACTATTGGGTACAACGCTATCGTTTAATCATATAGCAACATTACATAACATGAATATAGCTGTCATCATCATCAGTGACCTTGTTCCAGTTCTGCCTCACGTCTTCGGCTTCAAAATGGCGGTAACATGTTTTAACAGAAGTGAGTCTCGGTTAGGGTCCCCCGCTGAAGTGGGGAAGTGATGTTTACTCATGATGTCATTCTTTTTGCTTCATGAGTCACTTACTGAAGAAGTATTTACTGAGCAGATGTAACGTGTCAGGCTCTGGAGGTGCAATGGAAAGCTCAAAGACACGCAATCTCTTCTTTCTGAGAGCAAGGATTTACTGAGAGAGAGAAAGAGAGAGAGACTAATATTAATCAAAGGAGACTAATAAGTGAAAAAATTGTATAGCATTGGCAAAGATCATGAAGGAGATATATACTATAATACAAAAGGGGTTTAACGTAGTCAGAGAAAGAGGAATAGCAGAGGATCAAGTAGCCTAACCACATGAGAGTTAATATGCCATATAAGAAATTCCTTTTCTTACCCTAAATTTAGTGGAAAGTAGGGGATAGTGCATGATGAGCTTTGTGTTTTCAAAAGCCTACTTACCTGGACGACCATATGGAAAGTAAATCAGAAGGAGACCAGGACCTAAAGGGAGATGTTAAATGTCAGTGATTTGCACTGTATAAAATTGCAAAGGGTCGTCTCCGTTATAAGTCTTTCTTTGAGTCACGGAAAAAATGTGAGGCTGCTGCTTTCTTCATAGACACCAGAAGAGTGAGATAGAGGACCCCTCCCCAAGTATGTAAGCCTTTTCTTTCACAGTTAATATCAACACTAAGGACCAAAAGATACCACACGGACCTCTGACTTCAGTCTTCTCCTCCGCTGCTTTTGCTGAGGCCACAAGAGAGTAAGGCTATCTATGTTTACTGCCTTATATGTATATTATGGGAAGTCGCATGCCCTCTAATTGGAGAGTTGTGTGTCAAGCCAATGACCTAGGCTTACAAAACCTACAGGTTATCATACTGATGGGGCTAGAGGACAATACAGGTTAAGTTATGAAACTTACCTCAAAGCCCTAGGTCTGACAAAACCTCCTCTAGCTAGGGTCCACCCATGGCAGCCGGCCTCTGAGAGAGGTAAGGCAACTAGTCGTGTCACACTTCCTCAGGCAAAGATTTCGTCAACCCGTCTTATGCAGTAGGTGCCTCCTAAGTTTTAAATGGTGAAATAGCTTCAGCCTTGAAGGGGACAGCTACTACATCGTGTGGCTTGCATTGAAGGGCTGACCTCTATGTACCTACTGTGTACTTACATTTGGTATAGATGATCTGGTGTGGTCATTAGTACAGTTCTACAAAAAAGAAATTATGATCTCCTCTGGGTCCCCAGATTGGGAAGATCCCCTAGAGTAGAAAATGGCAACCCACTCCAGTATTCTTGCTTGGAAAATTCCATAGACAGAGGAGCTTGATAGGCTAAAATCCATGGGGTCACCAAGAGTCAGACATGACGGAAAAATGAGCGCACATGAAATCTTTGCTGCAGGGGTTGTCTTATGCACTGAGGATAGTTGCCTACATTCCTTGCCTTTACTGACTCCTTGCCAGTAGCATTCCACTTGTGCTGACCAGAACTGGCTCCAGACAGAGCCAAATGTCCCTGGGTAACATTATCATCCTAGGTAGGAAAATATTAGTGGAGAATAAAAGCAAGAGGCCAAAGGAGAGAACCCTGATGTGCACCAACATGTAAAAGGAAGAAGAAAAATAAACTATTGTTACAAACCAAGAAAGGGGAGCCTCAAGAAAGGAACCGTTGACAAGGTCACCTGCTCCAGAGAACTCACATAAAATACAGATAGAAAAAAAATTGTGACTAATCTGGGACCATACATATCTGTAAACAACAAAACTCTGTAAAAGTAAGAAGTAAAATAAAAATTAAAAAAATAGTCTTTGAATTGGGTGATGAGGAGGATCTTTGTGACTTTGGGGAGATACATTTCATAGGATGATGTCTCAAGGGACGAGGAGAAGTGGGGCAGAAGCCTGGCGGTGATGTAAGTGGAATGCGGGCACAGAGACAGTGAGTGGCCTCTTCTTCCAGTAGGCTTGAAAACACTGTACAAGTGATGCTGTGCAAACTTCAGATGTAGAACTTGAGATATTAGAACCTTCTGTGTCTTGAAACACTATCTGGAAGCCCCAAGCCACCATATAAGAAATCCAACTGCCATGCTGTGATCACAGTCTTAACTGAATGCAGCCTGCCGCCCATCCCTTCCAAGCGGCAGGTCTGCAGCTGAAGTCATCTCGAGGCCCCAGGAGCAGCCCCCCACCCCCGCTTATCAGTGTGTTAAATGGTGAAATAGCTTCAGCCTTGAAGGGGACAGCTACTACATCGTGTGGCTTGCATTGAAGGGCTGACCTCTATGTACCTACTGTGTACTTACATTTGGTATAGATGATCTGGTGTGGTCATTAGTACAGTTCTACAAAAAAGAAATTATGATCTCCTCTGGGTCCCCAGATTGGGAAGATCCCCTAGAGTAGAAAATGGCAACCCACTCCAGTATTCTTGCTTGGAAAATTCCATAGACAGAGGAGCTTGATAGGCTAAAATCCATGGGGTCACCAAGAGTCAGACATGACGGAAAAATGAGCGCACATGAAATCTTTGCTGCAGGGGTTGTCTTATGCACTGAGGATAGTTGCCTACATTCCTTGCCTTTACTGACTCCTTGCCAGTAGCATTCCACTTGTGCTGACCAGAACTGGCTCCAGACAGAGCCAAATGTCCCTGGGTAACATTATCATCCTAGGTAGGAAAATATTAGTGGAGAATAAAAGCAAGAGGCCAAAGGAGAGAACCCTGATGTGCACCAACATGTAAAAGGAAGAAGAAAAATAAACTATTGTTACAAACCAAGAAAGGGGAGCCTCAAGAAAGGAACCGTTGACAAGGTCACCTGCTCCAGAGAACTCACATAAAATACAGATAGAAAAAAAATTGTGACTAATCTGGGACCATACATATCTGTAAACAACAAAACTCTGTAAAAGTAAGAAGTAAAATAAAAATTAAAAAAATAGTCTTTGAATTGGGTGATGAGGAGGATCTTTGTGACTTTGGGGAGATACATTTCATAGGATGATGTCTCAAGGGACGAGGAGAAGTGGGGCAGAAGCCTGGCGGTGATGTAAGTGGAATGCGGGCACAGAGACAGTGAGTGGCCTCTTCTTCCAGTAGGCTTGAAAACACTGTACAAGTGATGCTGTGCAAACTTCAGATGTAGAACTTGAGATATTAGAACCTTCTGTGTCTTGAAACACTATCTGGAAGCCCCAAGCCACCATATAAGAAATCCAACTGCCATGCTGTGATCACAGTCTTAACTGAATGCAGCCTGCCGCCCATCCCTTCCAAGCGGCAGGTCTGCAGCTGAAGTCATCTCGAGGCCCCAGGAGCAGCCCACCCACCTGGTGAACACCGCTGAGCCACCTCAGCCAAAGCTTCTTGGAGCAGAAACACTCAGCGGAGTCCCGCCTAAACTCCTGAGCCACAAAATCATGAAATACCATAAAATGAGAAGTTTGGGGCTGATTTGTAACCCAGCAATACATACCTGCACTGACGTGCTAACCCCAGTTACCTTCTTCCAGTTATGAAATTTAAAGAAAAAAGACAGTAAACTAACGACCACCTTGTCCCCAACTGCTCTGCTCTGACAGTGCCTTTAAAGGGTGAGTTTTGCGTCATTCGTGCATGATGGTCGAGCACTCAAGCGTGTCTTTAGCCACTCAGTACTGTCCAGTTCTTTGCAACCCCATGATGTGTAGCCCACCAGATTCCTCTTCCCATGGGATTTCCCAGGCAAGAATATTGGAATGGGTTGCCATTTCTTCCTCCCAGGGTTCTTCCCAACTCAGGAATTGAACCATGTCTCCTGAGACTCCCGTATTGGCAGGCGGATTCTTTACCACTGAGCCAACTTGAAAGCCCAGAGTCCTGCATACCCAAATTTAATTCTTAGCTTCCTAGCTGCAGAAAATAGGGGCTATTAAAGTTCCTATGTGTAGAAACATTATCAAGATCCAGTGAGACACAATTATATAAAGTTACGTTTACTTTAATTTGCATGGTGCCTGGTACGATACATACTTGCTAAATTTCAGCTGTTATTTAAACAATGAGTGTTTTCATCAGAGGACAGCAAATGATCCCATTCATTATAAAATAAGCCTAACTTGGACACCTCATGAGAGTTTACACTTACTTCATCCCTCCTAACTAGCAGAGCCAGTGAAACCTTCTCTTGCCTTTGGCTCTGTGATGAAACTTGAAAACACTGTACAAGTGATGCTGTGCAAACTTCAGATGTAGAACTTGAGATATTAGAACCTTCTGTGTCTTGAAACACTATCTGGAAGCCCCAAGCCACCATATAAGAAATCCAACTGCCATGCTGTGATCACAGTCTTAACTGAATGCAGCCTGCCGCCCATCCCTTCCAAGCGGCAGGTCTGCAGCTGAAGTCATCTCGAGGCCCCAGGAGCAGCCCACCCACCTGGTGAACACCGCTGAGCCACCTCAGCCAAAGCTTCTTGGAGCAGAAACACTCAGCGGAGTCCCGCCTAAACTCCTGAGCCACAAAATCATGAAATACCATAAAATGAGAAGTTTGGGGCTGATTTGTAACCCAGCAATACATACCTGCACTGACGTGCTAACCCCAGTTACCTTCTTCCAGTTATGAAATTTAAAGAAAAAAGACAGTAAACTAACGACCACCTTGTCCCCAACTGCTCTGCTCTGACAGTGCCTTTAAAGGGTGAGTTTTGCGTCATTCGTGCATGATGGTCGAGCACTCAAGCGTGTCTTTAGCCACTCAGTACTGTCCAGTTCTTTGCAACCCCATGATGTGTAGCCCACCAGATTCCTCTTCCCATGGGATTTCCCAGGCAAGAATATTGGAATGGGTTGCCATTTCTTCCTCCCAGGGTTCTTCCCAACTCAGGAATTGAACCATGTCTCCTGAGACTCCCGTATTGGCAGGCGGATTCTTTACCACTGAGCCAACTTGAAAGCCCAGAGTCCTGCATACCCAAATTTAATTCTTAGCTTCCTAGCTGCAGAAAATAGGGGCTATTAAAGTTCCTATGTGTAGAAACATTATCAAGATCCAGTGAGACACAATTATATAAAGTTACGTTTACTTTAATTTGCATGGTGCCTGGTACGATACATACTTGCTAAATTTCAGCTGTTATTTAAACAATGAGTGTTTTCATCAGAGGACAGCAAATGATCCCATTCATTATAAAATAAGCCTAACTTGGACACCTCATGAGAGTTTACACTTACTTCATCCCTCCTAACTAGCAGAGCCAGTGAAACCTTCTCTTGCCTTTGGCTCTTCACAAACATGACGGCAAGGTTGTTCCTTGTGGCTTCCTCTGGTTTTCGCTGTTCGACCTACAAGCCTACACACACAGACACACACACGCTCCACAGGAGAAAGCCTCTAAACCACAAGTTCTCCTTCGGGAAATGTGAGTATTAAACGATTTACTTCTGAATATCTCTTTAGCAACCGCGAAAATTTCAGTTCCAATTTGTGTGACGTGTGATTCACTCCTGTTAAAAATAACCAGAAGAAGAGAACTCAGTGTTGAAAATAGCAAACAAAGAATAACGGCAAAGGAAGAGTACAACTTTTTGTGGGGAAACATTAGTAATTCTGAAGGAAATTTTTAAAAAATGAAAAGAAAGAGGCACCTATCTCTACCGGAAAGCAAGGGGCTGAGTTGTGTATGGACAGAGCCAAGAGCAGAGCGAAGGCTGGAACCCTGGCCATTGAACAGATAGTTCAGATACCCCCACTTAGCCCTGAGGGTCACTCAGGGCTTCTTCCATCTCAGCCACTGAAACTGCTCTGCATTTCTGAACCCACCGCCGAGCCAAGATCTTGGAGATGGAGTTAATAATTCTGAGTCCTAACATTAACAAACACTGAACAGATAGAGGACAAGACTTAGAATGAAAATGCCTCCTATTTATTTATTTGTTCCCTGAAGAAAACAATTTGCAAACATCTCATTGATCTGCTCAGGAGGAATTTCCTACAACGTCCCTACTAAACAATGAGCTTTAAGATAAAATTAATTACATAGCATCCATTGTAACTAATTTAATGGATGAAATTTCACCAGAAATTTTGGTGTGATCTTTACAGTCCTAAATTCACAAACATATGAGGTGAGTAACAAGCTCTGGCCTTTAAACTTAGTTTCCGTACTGTCAGAATTGCTTATCTTCCACGTGCTTTTTGAGAAGAAAAGTGAGGATTCCCATCAGTGCGGGCTGAGGGCAATCGGAGGAGGGGACGAGAGCAGTAAGGCATGACCTACAGAATGGCAGCTGGCAGCCCTGGAACTCCGTCCAAATCCTTCCAGCGCCATGGTGGGGAACAGGCCAATGCTGTAGAAATACGTTGATTTGATGCCTTTCGAGTCAAAGTACTTAAGATGCGTCTGTCTGGCTGAGACCTATTCCTTGTGACCACGGGGCCTAGAGCTGCAGAGCAACTGCTTCGTATGTGGGGTGGTTCCTGTGAGTATTAAAATGCCTCCACTCGGTCCCGTTTAGACCTCCCTCCCATCAGCCAGAGCTTTCCTTGGCGGAGGTTGAGTGTTAGTGGGAAGTAGGAGGGAAAGGAGCCAGATTGCATGTGTATAAAGGGCCTGCAGTTTTATACTTTTGACATTTTCTCCAAGTAAACGTGTATAAATGCTATCCTTTTAAAATGCTAAAATACTAATTTTTAAAATGCAAACAATTAAAATCTACCATATGTGTATCAACTGTGTGTGCCAAGTCACTTCAGTCGTGTCTGGCGCTTTGAGACCCTACGGACTGTAGCCCACCGGGCCCCTCTGTGCATGGGATTCTCCAGTAATGAATACTGGAATGCGTTGCCATTTCTGACTCCAGGGGAATCTTCCCGGCCCAGGGCTCAAACCCAGGTCTCATATGTCTCCTGCGTTGGAGGGCAGGTTCTTTATCACCAGCACCACCTACAACTCTCTCCCTCAAATGCTGAAGCTCTTCAATGAAGGCCTAGATAGAGTCTACACTGAACATGGGAAGGATACGGGAATGCATAGTAGGTACAGATAAATGCAGAGGACGATACTAAAACCTATTGTACTGAGCTCCAATAGAAAGAATATCCCTCAAGAACTGGGGCTTAATATTTCATCTTTGAGTCCTTAATTCACGGTATAGGAGCTAGAACACAGTAGGAACTCAATGAGTGTGTGTCAAATGGGCGAATGAATGAACAAATGAGCAACACGAACCTGGACAGATTATTCTTTATGTAATATATGATACTTTAACAAGCTCTGGCCTTTAAACTTAGTTTCCGTACGGTCAGAATTGCGTATCTTCCACGTGCTTTTTGGGAAGAAAAGTGAGGATTCCCATCAGTGCGGGCTGAGGGCAATCGGAGGAGGGGACGAGCAGTAAGGCATGACCTACAGAATGGCAGCTGGCAGCCCTGGAACTCCGTCCAAATCCTTCCAGCGCCATGGTGGGGAACAGGCCAATGCTGTAGAAATACGTTGATTTGATGCCTTTCGAGTCAAAGTACTTAAGATGCGTCTGTCTGGCTGAGACCTATTCCTTGTGACCACGGGGCCTAGAGCTGCAGAGCAACTGCTTCGTATGTGGGGTGGTTCCTGTGAGTATTAAAATGCCTCCACTCGGTCCCGTTTAGACCTCCCTCCCATCAGCCAGAGCTTTCCTTGGCGGAGGTTGAGTGTTAGTGGGAAGTAGGAGGGAAAGGAGCCAGATTGCATGTGTATAAAGGGCCTGCAGTTTTATACTTTTGACATTTTCTCCAAGTAAACGTGTATAAATGCTATCCTTTTAAAATGCTAAAATACTAATTTTTAAAATGCAAACAATTAAAATCTACCATATGTGTATCAACTGTGTGTGCCAAGTCACTTCAGTCGTGTCTGGCGCTTTGAGACCCCTACGGACTGTAGCCCACCGGGCCCCTCTGTGCATGGGATTCTCCAGTAATGAATACTGGAATGCGTTGCCATTTCTGACTCCAGGGGAATCTTCCCGGCCCAGGGCTCAAACCCAGGTCTCATATGTCTCCTGCGTTGGAGGGCAGGTTCTTTATCACCAGCACCACCTACAACTCTCTCCCTCAAATGCTGAAGCTCTTCAATGAAGGCCTAGATAGAGTCTACACTGAACATGGGAAGGATACGGGAATGCATAGTAGGTACAGATAAATGCAGAGGACGATACTAAAACCTATTGTACTGAGCTCCAATAGAAAGAATATCCCTCAAGAACTGGGGCTTAATATTTCATCTTTGAGTCCTTAATTCACGGTATAGGAGCTAGAACACAGTAGGAACTCAATGAGTGTGTGTCAAATGGGCGAATGAATGAACAAATGAGCAACACGAACCTGGACAGATTATTCTTTATGTAATATATGATACTGTCAAATTCAACTGCCTGCAAGGGAATCATTTGTCTATGGAGTAGGCAAATTTTCAGTCCGAAGCAGACTTCAAGTCATTGCTCAGACCAAGTGCCCGGCTAAAGGAACATAAATGACTGTTAATATCCTACCAAGGAAAGTCTACGTGGCAGAAGGAAATCTGCTGCTGGAAAAATGAGAGCATATTCCAAAATCAAAGAGGAATTTCTTTTGGATTGTCAATTGTTTGGGATTACCTGGCCTGGCTCACAGACCATTGGTGTGGATAATCAAGAATTGACAGCAGATGTGGCTGTTAAGCCTGCCTGGACTCAGGCATCCCCCAGTGGCCTGATGACCGCCTCTTCCTCTCCCGACCGCCCAGAGCCCAGGGTAGAAATAGAGGTGTAAATCCACAGCAAGCCTAGAGGCAGGAGCCTCCGACTAATACCCATGAAGGTTAAAGTCCTCCCCACCCCCAAGTTTTAGGAATAAACTAGAGTTCATTATAAATCTGCAACTGGAGTCATGAATGAATGCACAACATGAGCCTGGACAGATCTTTCCAGGATCAAGGGCCTCATGGAGGAGAGACTCAAGATTGTCCATGTCTATTGCATTTTCCTGGACTTCCCAGATGGCTCAGTGGTAAAGAATCCACTTGCCAAGGCAGGAGACAAGCATTCAATTCTGGGTTGAGAAGATCCCTTGAAGGACAAAATGGCAACGCACTCCGTATTCTTGCCTGGAGAATCCCCTAGGCCAAGGAGCGTGGCAGGCTGCATTTCACGGGACCACCAGTGTGAGACAGGCTGAGCACATACACACACATGTCGCATTTGCCCAAGTTGCCATAACCTCCGAACACATCATGTGTATTCAAAGCAGGGACAACTATGAAGGAAGCTAAAGAGTGGGGAGCCCTGCTTTGCGCCCTGGCAACCCCTTGTCGTAGTGGCTTTGTCCCTGGCATTTAGCCTCCACTTGAGTGTGTGAGCAGCTCAGGGCCTCTCCCTAATGGCTGCCCCTGGGGATGATCCGCACTCCCAGCCTCTCCTCTCCTGCCGCACACTCTGCTCTGCCAGAGGCCTGCCCTCGGCTCTCAAAGGTTAAAGCTAGGATAATTTGATAAATTGATCTAGGCCTTTTTGGCTCTCTAACAAATTTTCAGTCCGAAGCAGACTTCAAGTCATTGCTCAGACCAAGTGCCCGGCTAAAGGAACATAAATGACTGTTAATATCCTACCAAGGAAAGTCTACGTGGCAGAAGGAAATCTGCTGCTGGAAAAATGAGAGCATATTCCAAAATCAAAGAGGAATTTCTTTTGGATTGTCAATTGTTTGGGATTACCTGGCCTGGCTCACAGACCATTGGTGTGGATAATCAAGAATTGACAGCAGATGTGGCTGTTAAGCCTGCCTGGACTCAGGCATCCCCCAGTGGCCTGATGACCGCCTCTTCCTCTCCCGACCGCCCAGAGCCCAGGGTAGAAATAGAGGTGTAAATCCACAGCAAGCCTAGAGGCAGGAGCCTCCGACTAATACCCATGAAGGTTAAAGTCCTCCCCACCCCCAAGTTTTAGGAATAAACTAGAGTTCATTATAAATCTGCAACTGGAGTCATGAATGAATGCACAACATGAGCCTGGACAGATCTTTCCAGGATCAAGGGCCTCATGGAGGAGAGACTCAAGATTGTCCATGTCTATTGCATTTTCCTGGACTTCCCAGATGGCTCAGTGGTAAAGAATCCACTTGCCAAGGCAGGAGACAAGCATTCAATTCTGGGTTGAGAAGATCCCTTGAAGGACAAAATGGCAACGCACTCCGTATTCTTGCCTGGAGAATCCCCTAGGCCAAGGAGCGTGGCAGGCTGCATTTCACGGGACCACCAGTGTGAGACAGGCTGAGCACATACACACACATGTCGCATTTGCCCAAGTTGCCATAACCTCCGAACACATCATGTGTATTCAAAGCAGGGACAACTATGAAGGAAGCTAAAGAGTGGGGAGCCCTGCTTTGCGCCCTGGCAACCCCTTGTCGTAGTGGCTTTGTCCCTGGCATTTAGCCTCCACTTGAGTGTGTGAGCAGCTCAGGGCCTCTCCCTAATGGCTGCCCCTGGGGATGATCCGCACTCCCAGCCTCTCCTCTCCTGCCGCACACTCTGCTCTGCCAGAGGCCTGCCCTCGGCTCTCAAAGGTTAAAGCTAGGATAATTTGATAAATTGATCTAGGCTTTCAGATTAATGTGTTAACGGACAGTCCTTCTAACAAGAATGTTCAGAAGACCTTTCCCTATGTGTGTTGACCCACCTAATGGAGTGGCTCAGGAGGAGGGCCTTAGCGGGCAGGGCTCAGCCAGAGCGAGAGTATTTTGAGGTCTGCAAACAGAGGTTTTCAAGACTTCTGGTTTTCTATGACAGGATCTGTCTATGGAAGCAGGTGATAAGCAAAATGTACTGAACTGAAGGACAAATCTAGGATGTCACTTGCTATTCTTCTACCCCAGGGGGTTCCTGAGGGTGTTTTAGAGGTTTTCTACTTTACTACTCTAGTTTCCTGAGAGTATTTAAGCAAACACAAAGGGAGGACAATTTGAGAAATTACACTTAGCATCATCATCAATCCAGGGGAAGAGACTCACCATGACCTAACAGGTCAGTGGCCCATTCCAGGGAGGGAGGGCACGGAGAGGGCCCAAGCAGAGAGTTTGCGTCCCACCCCCGCCCCAGCTGGGCCTCGTAAAGGAGCTCTTAGCCTCACCAGAAAGAGTGCAACAATTTATAGGCTAACTCTTTCTTTTAATGTGGATAGCATTCTCCTCATTTATAGTTAATTAGGTTAAGCATGCATGGGGAGCGAGGGAGAAAGGCTTTTAGTGATGCTCTAAATGATTAGCAATTTGAATAAAGAACCTCTAAAAGATGGAGCATGGCCACATGTCAACCAGGCTGTCTTCTAAGCTAGGACCAACCCCCTCTGGGGCTGAACCAGACCAGCTTTGGAGAAGTCATTACAGCTTTAAGACAAGGGTTTGATCCATGGGCTGGGAAGATCCCCTGAGAAGGGCATGGCAACCCACTGTAGTATTCTTGCCTGGAGAATCCCCTGGACAGTGAGGCCTGGCCGGTGGGCTACTGTCCATAGTGTTGCAAAGAGTCAGACACAGGGCTTCCTTGGTGGTCCAGTGGGTAAGAACACCACCCTGCAGTGCAAGGGGCTCTGGTTCAATCCCTGGCCTGGGAAGATCCCACGTGCCATGGTGCAGCTGGACCGATGTGTCCAATTACCGAGCCAGCGCCCTGGAGCGTATGCGCCCAGAGCCAGTGCTCTGCAACGAGAGAGGCCACTGTGATGGGAGGCCCACACAGGCCAAAGAACAAAGATGGAAATAAATGAAAGACTGATAGAAGTGGCCAAAAAAAAAAAAAAAAAAGAGTCAGACACGACTGAAGCAACTTTGCACGCACGCATGTATTTTACCTAATGAATAACAGGCACCAATAAGTTAATAACCAATACTGTTACAAGATCAAGGCCATCCCTCTTTTGTTGGACTCTACTCAACGTTTTAGGCGTTACTTGCCTTCCTCCTCTTAAATTCAGACCTCTCTATTTCTCAGAGGCTATCACACGAAAACAAGGTGAAATTCCTTCTGTGTACAGTTTCCCCACCCCTCCCCCAGCTGGAAGAGCTCCAAGTACTGTTTCTTTACTAATAGTTTTCAACAAGCAAAAATATAAGACACAGACAGTCTTTACTGCAGTTTGCAGGACATTGTCTTGTTTCCATCCTTCTACATTCGCTTTAGGTGTTTCCATGATGTGCGTGCTACGTCACTTTAGTTGTGTGACTCTTTATGACCCTATGGACTGTAGCCCACCAGGCTCCTCTGTCCATGGGATTCTCCAGCAAGAATACGGAATGGGTTGCCATGCCCTCCTCCAGGGATCTTCCCACCCAGGCGTCCTCTGTCCTGGGATTCTCCCCCGGGAAAGGCTTTTAGTGATGCTCTAAATGATTAGCAATTTGAATAAAGAACCTCTAAAAGATGGAGCATGGCCACATGTCAACCAGGCTGTCTTCTAAGCTAGGACCAACCCCCTCTGGGGCTGAACCAGACCAGCTTTGGAGAAGTCATTACAGCTTTAAGACAAGGGTTTGATCCATGGGCTGGGAAGATCCCTGAGAGGGCATGGCAACCCACTGTAGTATTCTTGCCTGGAGAATCCCCTGGACAGTGAGGCCTGGCCGGTGGGCTACTGTCCATAGTGTTGCAAAGAGTCAGACACAGGGCTTCCTTGGTGGTCCAGTGGGTAAGAACACCACCCTGCAGTGCAAGGGGCTCTGGTTCAATCCCTGGCCTGGGAAGATCCCACTTGCCATGGTGCAGCTGGACCGATGTGTCCAATTACCGAGCCAGCGCCCTGGAGCGTATGCGCCCAGAGCCAGTGCTCTGCAACGAGAGAGGCCACTGTGATGGGAGGCCCACACAGGCCAAAGAACAAAGATGGAAATAAATGAAAGACTGATAGAAGTGGCCAAAAAAAAAAAAAAAAAAGAGTCAGACACGACTGAAGCAACTTTGCACGCACGCATGTATTTTACCTAATGAATAACAGGCACCAATAAGTTAATAACCAATACTGTTACAAGATCAAGGCCATCCCTCTTTTGTTGGACTCTACTCAACGTTTTAGGCGTTACTTGCCTTCCTCCTCTTAAATTCAGACCTCTCTATTTCTCAGAGGCTATCACACGAAAACAAGGTGAAATTCCTTCTGTGTACAGTTTCCCCACCCCTCCCCCAGCTGGAAGAGCTCCAAGTACTGTTTCTTTACTAATAGTTTTCAACAAGCAAAAATATAAGACACAGACAGTCTTTACTGCAGTTTGCAGGACATTGTCTTGTTTCCATCCTTCTACATTCGCTTTAGGTGTTTCCATGATGTGCGTGCTACGTCACTTTAGTTGTGTGTGACTCTTTATGACCCTATGGACTGTAGCCCACCAGGCTCCTCTGTCCATGGGATTCTCCAGGCAAGAATACGGAATGGGTTGCCATGCCCTCCTCCAGGGGATCTTCCCCACCCAGGGATTGAACGCTTGTCTCTCATGTCTCCGGCGTTGGCAGGCACGTTCTTTACCACCAGCGCCACCTAGTGGTGCGTTAAGTGGGAAGCCCTACCTGACACCAGCAAACCTTTATCCTCCCTGTCCAGACAGAAGAGGAAGAATGCCCCAGAACCTCGGTCTGGTCCTGGCTTCACCACCCCGACCTGTGCAGCCTGTGGCTAGTTTTCAGACTCTGTACCTCTGATTCATATATAAAATGCAGACTGTCTTCACTAAGTAGATAAAATAACTTCGATGAATTAGAAGTCTCCATTCATGGGTCAAAAAATGGTTTTTCTACACACAAGGTTTTAGTGCCTTACCAGAAGCACCTCTCCCCACATTTCTCTGGCGGGCTTCTCACTCTACTCTCTTTCATGAGCCTCCTGGTGAGGGGAGCAGTGGGGTTGTGAGTGGCCTTTGAACCTGATAAGCTGACATTTGAGTCTAAGTGCTTCTGTTTACTGGCCATGAGAACACTGGCAAAATGCTTATCAGTCTGGGACTCAGTTTGTTCCCCTGTGCAATTGGCTAAGTGCTTTCCTGGTGGCTCAGATGGTAAAGAATTCAGTGGAGGAGGTTCTGGTTCGATCCCTGGGTCAGGGAAAATCCCATAGGAAAGGGTGTGGCCCCTCACTCCAGGACTCGGCTTGGGAAATCCCTTGGGCAGAGCAGCCTGGCCGGCCTCAGTCCACGCGGGCACAAGGAGTCCTGCACGGCCGAATGACTCACACTAACTTTAATTGGCTCGAGTGGGCCGCTCCCCATGTCAGAATAAGTGGTGGATTTTCAAGATCCTCTCTGACCCACACATTCTCTCATGGACCTGTGAAAATAGTCCGTGAAAAGATTATTGTTTCTTACACACACACACACACACACACACACACAATCGCACACACACCATCCCCCACCGCACTGCCCAGGCTTTCCCACCTTCCCCTCTGTCCCCGGAATTCCTGCAGGAGGCTGAGGCCCACACAAGGGGAGGCAGCTCAGAAGGCCCCGGGTGAGGAGGGCTCCCTGCTTGCCAGACGCTCAGCCACCCTTCAGGCCACTGGCCTGATGACAGGACGGTGATTCCTTTATTTCCATTGTTTTAATTTCATTCTAATTGAGAGTACGGCTGGAGATGCCTTAAACGAACGCTTTTTTTCTGGTTCAAAGTCCTCGGGGAGTGTACCCCGAGACCTCTCTCTTTGTGATAACTCATTCTGGTCAGCAGCGCCCGGGCCTCTTCATCGCGATGCCCGACCGTCCCCTCCGGAGCCCGGCGGGCGGGGCCGCCGCCGGGGCTGACGACTGGAGAGTTACTCGAGTGTGAACTCCTTGGCTGTCTGTCACTTTGCTCATTAGGCAACTGAGAAAATGTGTCTACGGCTCTGTCTCAGGGTCCTCATTAGCTTGTTGGCTCGTTCTCACTTCCCTTATTTGTTTTAAAGATGAATGCGTAAGAAACAGTTTTCCGTCGGTGTTCCTCAGGATGATTTTAAGGAGCAAAAGCCTGAATAATCTTATTATCTTCCCAATAATTGTGTTGTTCAGATGAGAGGGAGAGGGTAATTGCCTCTACTACAGCTCTAGCTAGGGTACTGATGTGCAGCTGTTTTACTTGTACCAAGACTTGTAGTCCTCAGCACTGGGGTAAGATCATGGTGATTCTGGAAAACTAATAAACAGATACACTAATGAACCTGTACCCTGAAAAGTTTGTTTTAGTTTCTTCCAATACTCTAGTCACTGTGGGTTAAAAAAAAATTACAGTTAACATATATTATTGCATATTAACATATACTATATATATTATGAACACTATCTCTGTGTTAAATGTAATTCTATTTCTACCTGGAGATTTAGCAAAAGGTTCATTTTTGATAGCGGTGGTGATATGAGAGGGATATACAGGGTACATTTAAGATTTGATTTTTATGGACCATTCTTTACAAGTATTTATGGTTGTTTATCATCCCTAGATTTATTTACTGAGATGGTAAAACAGGACTGAGGTCCCCTAATATCATTCAAGAGTTTGACATCCTGGTTGCCTTCCTGATAGAAATGTGTCAGCCTATCTCTTGTTTGCTGCGCTTGACTTCGGGTGTTTAGTATCCATTTTTGTTCAGCCATATAAATGTTGTTCCCAATTCATTAGCATCTGTATGGAGTCCCAGCCACAGATACCCCGTGGCTGATGGTTTAAGTAGGGAATATTCATCCCACAGGGCTAAAAGACAAAAGATGCTACGTTTTTTTCTCTGCATAAACTTAAAACTTCTCACACGCATGTGGCATGTTAGAGTCAGCATTTGCTGGTAGCATCGGTCCACACATAGGTCTGCATGAGCTAAAAAAAAAAAGATGAACTAGATCTGCAAATATGCAGAGTATGTTTCTGTTTATTTCCATTTTCAGATCTACAGTTTAAAGTCTAAGAAGTGTGGAGAAAGAGGCATTCTCCTATTGTTTTAAAAGCTTGATTCTTTTAGAAATGATGCCAGCTTTAAATGTCTGATTTTCATCTCCCTCAGCCGTTCTCTTCATTCAGAGAAATGAGAATGCACATAAGCCATTCAAGGGAAATATAATGCATTATTATAATATGACTCAGCCTAAGTAGCTAATCACTTTTTATTAACACTTTTTGGCCCAGGGAGTTGGGATGTCTCCAAGCTGACTGTCAGGGCAGGGATTCTGGGAGTCTATATTAGTAATTAGCATTACAAGATCGCGACTCCTGGGGTGATTCAAATTAATACAAAATAAAAGTGCAAATTTCCAAATAGCTTTGAAAGCCCTATCTATTATTCAATTTATGTTATTAAAGCCCTTTCCAAGCCGTATGACAGGGGTCCAAAGGAGAGAGCTTCCTTAAATGTCTGCCCCACTTGCCCTGGACTCTTTAAAATTAAATAAGAGAGCATACAATGAAAGATCAAAAGAATTTTCTGTACAATTGAGTTACGCCTTGGCAGTAAAGTTTTCTACCAAACCAAATCCCTACAAAGCAATATGAGTTTCATGGTCACGGTTGCTTTTGGACTTTGCTTGATACATTTGGCAGCTATCTTGAGAGCATCCAAAGAACCGCTGGCAACATCAATCACTCATTTCAGAAGCAGGCACTGAGAGGGGACAGCAGGGCGCTGGGCACATTACCCTCTCTGCGCCACGTAACCCTCCCCGGCAGCAGAAAAGAGAAACAAGAACCAGCTCCGCACAGAGACATAATGGAGTCCTCGTCTTCGGATAAGGTTCTACTAATGTGTAAATAACCTGCTTTCTCTAACCATGTCTTTAGCAGACTAAGTGGTTAATTGTTATTGATCAGCTCTGCCCACTGTTCCAATATCAGTCATTATTGAAAGTTTTTCTCTGCATAAACTTAAAACTTCTCACACGCATGTGGCATGTTAGAGTCAGCATTTGCTGGTAGCATCGGTCCACACATAGGTCTGCATGAGCTAAAAAAAAAAAGATGAACTAGATCTGCAAATATGCAGAGTATGTTTCTGTTTATTTCCATTTTCAGATCTACAGTTTAAAGTCTAAGAAGTGTGGAGAAAGAGGCATTCTCCTATTGTTTTAAAAGCTTGATTCTTTTAGAAATGATGCCAGCTTTAAATGTCTGATTTTCATCTCCCTCAGCCGTTCTCTTCATTCAGAGAAATGAGAATGCACATAAGCCATTCAAGGGAAATATAATGCATTATTATAATATGACTCAGCCTAAGTAGCTAATCATTTTTTATTAACACTTTTGGCCCAGGGAGTTGGGATGTCTCCAAGCTGACTGTCAGGGCAGGGATTCTGGGAGTCTATATTAGTAATTAGCATTACAAGATCGCGACTCCTGGGGTGATTCAAATTAATACAAAATAAAAGTGCAAATTTCCAAATAGCTTTGAAAGCCCTATCTATTATTCAATTTATGTTATTAAAGCCCTTTCCAAGCCGTATGACAGGGGTCCAAAGGAGAGAGCTTCCTTAAATGTCTGCCCCACTTGCCCTGGACTCTTTAAAATTAAATAAGAGAGCATACAATGAAAGATCAAAAGAATTTTCTGTACAATTGAGTTACGCCTTGGCAGTAAAGTTTTCTACCAAACCAAATCCCTACAAAGCAATATGAGTTTCATGGTCACGGTTGCTTTTGGACTTTGCTTGATACATTTGGCAGCTATCTTGAGAGCATCCAAAGAACCGCTGGCAACATCAATCACTCATTTCAGAAGCAGGCACTGAGAGGGGACAGCAGGGCGCTGGGCACATTACCCTCTCTGCGCCACGTAACCCTCCCCGGCAGCAGAAAAGAGAAACAAGAACCAGCTCCGCACAGAGACATAATGGAGTCCTCGTCTTCGGATAAGGTTCTACTAATGTGTAAATAACCTGCTTTCTCTAACCATGTCTTTAGCAGACTAAGTGGTTAATTGTTATTGATCAGCTCTGCCCACTGTTCCAATATCAGTCATTATTGAAAATAATCTCAGTATCCTTCATTAAGCATGCATCTGTTTCCATGGGAATGCATTTTAAACACGGAGCGCGGCTGGAGCGTTATTGGTTTCACTGGCTGTGCGGCACCGGGGGCTGTGGTTGCCCAATCTGTCATAGTTAATCAACTCTCATCTCTTAACACTGGCTGCAGTTATCAATGAGGGAAGGATTAATATTCTGGGCGAAGCAGATGATAAATCATTTGTATATAATTAGTGTACAGCAAGGTTACAGCTGACATGAATTTTTATCTTAATTATGAGAGAAATTTGTTCCATTAATTTAATTTAGTTTGCATGAGTGGCTAGACACCTAACAAAGTTAATCTTACACCTGTCATTACAACATTAAGGAGAGAGCCTCGTGCTGAGGTGGCAGTCTAGGATCCTCCCGCGATAAGGATAATGTTGTTCATTCTGATGTGAAAATAGATGATCGTAGACAGAAGATGTAAAGTCGACTCTCTTTAACGTTGTCCCCAGGGATTTATGGGAGCATATCGAAGCGACTCAACAGACACGGCAGCACTTTGGATACCCCAGTCCCCTTTCAAAATTACCTTTCTCCTGTCTTGTAAATCCGGTGGAAGACGCCAGACCCAACAAGAGACGTGTTAGGTTTTAAACACATATGCGTTAACTTCACAGCTTTTGGCCAGAGAAAGCTTTGTCTCCTGACAAGCCATTATTGCATTTGTATTAAATGCAGAGAATGAAGAAATGTCTGCTGCTGAAGTGGTCTATTCTAAGCGCTTCGTGTTTATGTTATAATTGAATAGAATAATGCCCGTCGCTGGCTCTGCCACACAGGTGGTGATGATGCAGGCGTCCGCAGGCTGCCGAGTCAGGCACACACCTTAACCCTGTACCAGTTATCCAAGTAATTACTAACTCTGAGCAGTCATATCTGATTGATAAATTAGGTGGGATTATGCATGCTATGGAATGTGATGTTCTTTATTTTCTTAATGATTAGCTACACGTTTAAGATTTTTTAAAAAAGAATGCATTGCCCTGGCTGATTTAAAATGGTTTCCTTCTAGACTCACCTCTGTGATAATTATCTGACCCTGAAGGTCGTCTCTGAGGTGGGGGGAATTTTTAAAGGAAGAGGGTGGGACTGTCACAAAGTCAGAAGACAAAATGCTTGTGTCCTGTGTGACTGAGGAACAATTCCAGCCAGGTTGAAACAGAGCTAAACATGGGGTCGTGGAAGAACTCGTTTCTGACGTGGTGTATTTGTCATGGAAGGTCTAGCACCCCAAAGCATGGACCTTTGCATTTAAGATCCCCCAAATCAGGCCGCCACCAAACCACTAATTGCACAGTAACTCAGATTAATGTATTGGAATATTAGTGTACAATTATCTCTTGGAGATAGGGTCAAGGAGTGTGGAGCTGGTTATTCACAAGAAATGACTGATTTAAAAACAAAGAGCTCTAATGGAATTCAATAGTGCTTTTCAGTCATTCTGCTTGGCATCTCTATTACCTGAGATGATTCACAGTCCATTACGGGAGTTCCATGCTAATAGAATGTCTATCTTCTGTAACACAGACACATCAGAACACTAACTGGGAATCTGTCACAATGAATTTCATCTAGATTTCACTTCATCTCTTCATGGACTGTAAAATTTGCTCTTGTACAATGCCTAAATTTACTGTGGGTAATTGAGAGAGATCTATAGATGCAGCCGTACTCGGTAAAAAGCTGTTTTCCAAAGATCTATTGTAAATTGTCCAGCTTTGCCTCAGCTGGGGAAAGATTATGGCGAGCTGAATCTCGCCTTTACTAATGAGATGTTTTGGTGGGTTCAAAAGGGTGGGGGATCGATGCTTCAGAGAATTCTGCCACGTGGAGAAAGGAAAGCAAGGAAGACACCTATCTTTCATCCCCAGGAAAGCTTTGCAAAAGGGACAAAAAAAGAAAAAGAAAACAATTTTGGACACAGGTTTCATTACCTTCTGTGCGAAGGATCAATCAGGGCTGCAACAGACATAATATTTTCCAAATCTACTCGCAGTTACTTGGCAGAAAAAGACTGTCTCCTGCAGGAAGCAGCCTCCCAGGAGCCCACACTTGCCTCCTCCTTGAGCTGCAGGTAGAGCAAATTCCACCTCTCATTTGTTAAACCTTCCGTTTCACAGATTGTTAATCCTAACTAAAATATTTGGTATAAAGCTATCTGCATGAAGTGTTGATAAAGAATTAAGATAACACTGGAGCTATTAAATATAATGTGTGCTCATATTTTTTCAGTGGCTACTTGAGTTACTGCTCATAAAGTATACACACTAACCTTTTTTCTTCCCCCTTCCTCAAACCGTTTCCCTTTCTTTATTTTACGTATCCCCACCAAGAGCTAAACAGAATCACAGGGGTGCCCTGAACAATCATCGGATTTAATATTTGTTAGCCAATTAGAATCATGATAGATTCTATAGCTTTTTTCCTAAGTCAGGAACTGAATAATAGCATCATGCTTCACTGGTAGTGAAGTGAGCTGAGCCTTTACATTAGGAGAAAATCAGAATGGTATGACTGCAGTTCATTACTGAAATAGGTAACTGATGAACTGAAAAGACAAAGGGCATTGTTAAATGAAATGTCATTATTAGAGGTGCTCCTGTTTAACAAATGTACTGTAAGTTAATTCAGTGGTGTTTTCTATGAAGTTCTTCACTGAAGGTTCGCTGCTCATTTTTACCATCTCTGCATAGCTAGCATCTCCTTAAACACGTTTTAAAGGAAACTGTCAGCTCCCAATCACAGGGACGAATGAAGCCACGTCACAACACCTCTGAGCACAGGTACTTCTCACTGTCCCCAAAGACCCCAACCAGACGCAATTGTGTCTTTGTTTCTGAATTTACAGGCGATCTGCTAGGATGTAAATAATGCAAAAAAAAAAAAAACCCGTCCTTTTGGAGAAGACGAGAAACATGTTTTCTGCTTAAAGAGAAACAAAAGCAATGATACCCCTTTGGCATCTGTGCAAAACTGTTTGCTCGGCTCTGGAGGTGATAAAAGTAATTTATGAAGCTCTACATTTTTAGCAGGAGGAAATGACCTCAGCTTTTGGCCATCTGATGCAGTCAGCGCAGCCTCTCTCTACTACTTTTATGGATTTCCTTGAGCTGCATATTCTGTGACCTGTGTTTCAGATTTATTGGCAGATACATAAGCCACATTAAGTGATATAAAAGGCAGTGAATGCATCAAACAACTCAGCAGGGACCCACTGACAGCGGGCGAGAGGCAGCCTCTTCGAAGAAGTCACTCCGAATCGGATACCTGTTTATGCCTCTGTCCAACCAGGCTCCGAATTCTTGTTTGCAATAAAGACATTATTTCCAAACAAAAGAGTCTCCAGCCAAACACATAATATACTGGGTGGCTGGAAGAGGGCGTACAGCCAACATTAAAATCTCAGCAAACCCTCAGGACTGGGAGGGTGAGCACTGTTGCTCCTAGGTAGAGTGGAGAGTAAGGGCAGGACTTCTCAGCAGGAGGAAACCCGCTGCTCCCACCCCCTCCCATCCCCCGTACAAGGTGTTTGGCTCTAAGCAAGACAATAGGATGGTGTTTTGATGCAGGAGATGCACAATGACGTGAGAATGTCTTTGGTAAACAAGTACTTCCCTGATTAAGAGAAGAAACTGATCTGGGAGGGAATGGATATCAAAACAGAAAGGCAGCTGAAACAGGGCTGGAAGACCTTCTGTAAAACCTCTCCTCCCACTGAATGCCTTCAAAGGCAGGGGCCCAGTGTGGTTGTTAAATGAAATGTCATTATTAGAGGTGCTCCTGTTTAACAAATGTACTGTAAGTTAATTCAGTGGTGTTTTCTATGAAGTTCTTCACTGAAGGTTCGCTGCTCATTTTTACCATCTCTGCATAGCTAGCATCTCCTTAAACACGTTTTAAAGGAAACTGTCAGCTCCCAATCACAGGGACGAATGAAGCCACGTCACAACACCTCTGAGCACAGGTACTTCTCACTGTCCCCAAAGACCCCAACCAGACGCAATTGTGTCTTTGTTTCTGAATTTACAGGCGATCTGCTAGGATGTAAATAATGCAAAAAAAAAAAAAACCCGTCCTTTTGGAGAAGACGAGAAACATGTTTTCTGCTTAAAGAGAAACAAAAGCAATGATACCCCTTTGGCATCTGTGCAAAACTGTTTGCTTGGCTCTGGAGGTGATAAAAGTAATTTATGAAGCTCTACATTTTTAGCAGGAGGAAATGACCTCAGCTTTTGGCCATCTGATGCAGTCAGCGCAGCCTCTCTCTACTACTTTTATGGATTTCCTTGAGCTGCATATTCTGTGACCTGTGTTTCAGATTTATTGGCAGATACATAAGCCACATTAAGTGATATAAAAGGCAGTGAATGCATCAAACAACTCAGCAGGGACCCACTGACAGCGGGCGAGAGGCAGCCTCTTCGAAGAAGTCACTCCGAATCGGATACCTGTTTATGCCTCTGTCCAACCAGGCTCCGAATTCTTGTTTGCAATAAAGACATTATTTCCAAACAAAAGAGTCTCCAGCCAAACACATAATATACTGGGTGGCTGGAAGAGGGCGTACAGCCAACATTAAAATCTCAGCAAACCCTCAGGACTGGGAGGGTGAGCACTGTTGCTCCTAGGTAGAGTGGAGAGTAAGGGCAGGACTTCTCAGCAGGAGGAAACCCGCTGCTCCCACCCCCTCCCATCCCCCGTACAAGGTGTTTGGCTCTAAGCAAGACAATAGGATGGTGTTTTGATGCAGGAGATGCACAATGACGTGAGAATGTCTTTGGTAAACAAGTACTTCCCTGATTAAGAGAAGAAACTGATCTGGGAGGGAATGGATATCAAAACAGAAAGGCAGCTGAAACAGGGCTGGAAGACCTTCTGTAAAACCTCTCCTCCCACTGAATGCCTTCAAAGGCAGGGGCCCAGTGTGGCTCCATGGAGGGAGGACCGGCGAGGCAGGCAGGAGGCCTGATTGCTGGCTGGGCTCCCTGGGGACCATCTCGGGTCACCTCCCGCTCTCTCTGGAGCTCTCACTGGGACTCCTCACATCCCCTGTCGACACACATCTCTTGGTGCTTGAAACCAGGGATGTAGGGGCAGTGAGACCACAGGGAGCAGCGGACACCTCCCCCAGCAGCGAAATACTTGGGAAGATTCAGGCCCCCGGGATAAACCAAAGAGTAACACGGTGGATGCGTGGTTTCATGTGGAGCTTCGGATGCACCTTCCTGTGCCTGTTATATTTGGCTGCTCAGTGGTCCCTCATAAAGAGACCCCTGCAGAACTCAGACGACTTCCTCTAGAGCGCTGCCCAGGGGATCTCCCCCGAGGCGGGCCCCTCCACGCTCTGAAGCCCAACCGCTCTGCACACCACCTGCGACTGTCCACATGAGCCCCTAAGCAGGAAGGCCGAAGGCTCGGATTCTCAAGTCAAATGGCCCAAGTTTAAGACCTAGACCTTGGGCAAGTCTCCTGACTTCTCCAAGTCCCACTTTCCTTGCACAATTAGGGTAACGATAAGTTATCATGACGATGAAATGAGGTCCAGTCTGTACAACACTGAGCACAAAGACGATAGAGTAAAACTCTCCGTCAGTCTTGGGTACTATCATTTTTGTCATTACCCTCGTGTCTTTTCTTAACAAAAGAGCAATATCATTTGTGTTCCCTACAGGGTTGGGCTTGTATTATGTTTTCAGGAAATAAATATTGATAAAGTCCTGTTTAGAGATGGACAAAGCACATGAAGCATAACAGCAACAGAATAAACTATCCACTTTTCCAGAAGAACAGTTCTAACGGAGGCTTAGAAGAAAATGGTGTTTTGATGCAGGAGATGCACAATGACGTGAGAATGTCTTTGGTAAACAAGTACTTCCCTGATTAAGAGAAGAAACTGATCTGGGAGGGAATGGATATCAAAACAGAAAGGCAGCTGAAACAGGGCTGGAAGACCTTCTGTAAAACCTCTCCTCCCACTGAATGCCTTCAAAGGCAGGGGCCCAGTGTGGCTCCATGGAGGGAGGACCGGCGAGGCAGGCAGGAGGCCTGATTGCTGGCTGGGCTCCCTGGGGACCATCTCGGGTCACCTCCCGCTCTCTCTGGAGCTCTCACTGGGACTCCTCACATCCCCTGTCGACACACATCTCTTGGTGCTTGAAACCAGGGATGTAGGGGCAGTGAGACCACAGGGAGCAGCGGACACCTCCCCCAGCAGCGAAATACTTGGGAAGATTCAGGCCCCGGCATAAACCAAAGAGTAACACGGTGGATGCGTGGTCTCATGTGGAGCTTCGGATGCACCTTCCTGTGCCTGTTACATTTGGCTGCTCAGTGGTCCCTCATAAAGATACCCCTGCAGAACTCAGACGACTTCCTCTAGAGCGCTGCCCAGGGGATCTCCCCCGAGGCGGGCCCCTCCACGCTCTGAAGCCCAACCGCTCTGCACACCACCTGCGACTGTCCACATGAGCCCCTAAGCAGGAAGGCCGAAGGCTCGGATTCTCAAGTCAAATGGCCCAAGTTTAAGACCTAGACCTTGGGCAAGTCTCCTGACTTCTCCAAGTCCCACTTTCCTTGCACAATTAGGGTAACGATAAGTTATCATGACGATGAAATGAGGTCCAGTCTGTACAACACTGAGCACAAAGACGATAGAGTAAAACTCTCCGTCAGTCTTGGGTACTATCATTTTTGTCATTACCCTCGTGTCTTTTCTTAACAAAAGAGCAATATCATTTGTGTTCCCTACAGGGTTGGGCTTGTATTATGTTTTCAGGAAATAAATATTGATAAAGTCCTGTTTAGAGATGGACAAAGCACATGAAGCATAACAGCAACAGAATAAAAACTATCCACATTCCTGTTGCCAGAAGAACAGTTCTAATGATGGCTGCCATGATTAAATACTCAACTCACGCCAGATACTTTACAGAAGCTATTTCCAACCATGACGCCATGAGATCTGCCCTATTATCCTTGTTTCACAGAAACAAAAATTGAAGTTCAGGGCTTCCCTGGTGGTGCAGTGGGTAAAGAGTCCACCTTGCGGTGCAAGGGGCACCGGCTCGATCCCTGGCCGGAGAGGATCCCATGTGCCACAGGGTGGCTGGACCAGTGCGTCCAATTATGAGCCAGCACTCTGGAGTGCATGTGCCCAGAGCCAGTGCTCTGCAAAGAGAGGCCACTGCAATCGGAGGCCCACACAGGCCAAAGAATAAAGATGGATGAAAATAAATAAATTAAAAAACAATAAAAGAGGTCAAAATTTTAAAAAAATGAAGTTCAGAGAAAGGACACAGCCATATACAGAAGGGACAGACACATCATGGAAGACAAAGAGTGAGATTCAAGCCGAGACCAGGCAGCCGCCGATGTCCATTTCTATCATACGGCCTCTTCCACCACAAAACACCGTCCAGTCAGACACTCAGCTTCCAGACGCGCCGCCCAGCCGCCGTGTGGCGGGAAGGAACTGTGGATGAGATCGCCCCCGGTGGACCCAGCGCTGCGTCACAGAGCAAACTGTGTGGCCGGCAGCGATGCAAGCTAGCGCCGAGAGTCAGCCTGCGAAAACGCACAGTAGGAAAAAAACCACGAGCGTAGTCAGGTAGGGCTCACACCATAGCAAGGATCATCACTGGGGTTCTCTTTGAACCCTAGCAATGGTTACTTGAAGACAAAAGGAGAGAAACAATACAGCATTGAATATGGATATTAAATAACAATAATATGATGCCTCAAACAGAGATGCAGCGTCCCTGGTGCCTCAATGGTAAAGAATCTGCCTGCCCGTGCAGGAGATGGGGGTTTGCTATCTGGGTCGGGAAGATCCCCTGGAAGAGGAAATGGCAACCCACTCCAGGATTCTTGCCTGGAAAATCCCATGGAGAGAGGAGCCTGGCGGGCTACAGTCCATGAGGTCGCAGGGAGTCAGTCACAACTCAGCCACTGAGTCTGCCCACACATACCTGGAGGCAGCAGTCAGAGTTCCCTCCAAGTGTCTCGGAGTATACTCTCAGAGCTCCTCTCAAGTGTCCACTGGCACTAAAGTAAGGGTGCTCAGGGGGAGTTCATGGGCAAGGTTTTGACATGGCCTGAGGGAAAGAGAGAGATTAAGAGAAGCAGGCCAGACCATGCATAAAATCCCAATGAAAGTGTCAGTGCAGGTTGTGGCTTGGACTGGAGCCAGTGGACAGCAACGTGGCCCACACAGGACACGTTGGGGACCATATTTACAGGAAGGTCATGGGATCAGGAATATCTTTGATTGAAATTACCATCTGGTCTCTCCCGGCAGCCATTTCCAGATCTGAATGTCATCTGCCTTTCCACCTTAGACCCGGGCCATCCCCTCCTTGACCCAAGTGCCAGGTAGAGACGCCCGGGCTGAGCAAACAGGCAGCGCCGGAACTCACCTGCCTCCGGCGGGTGCCCCAAGTGCTTTGCGGCACAGGCGTCCGGCGCTCTGCCGGCACGTGTCATGAGAGGCAAGAACCGTCTTCAATAATTCAAGCCTAAAATTAGACATTCACCTGAAAAGTGCAGGTACCCGAAACAAAATGAGGGGGACTTTTGTTTGTTTAAATGATGAGGATAATTGCCTCAGTTCTCCAATTCCCCACACTCGGGTCAACTTGGCTTGAGTGTACCCGTATCCATGGTGATTCATCTAATAAGTAAACTGCATTAGCGCTGCTACCAGCCGAGGGGGAAGGAGAGGGTCTTGAAATCTGTCTGGTGTGGCTCCCTTCCAGAGCGAGGGATTGCATTATATCCCGAAGACATGAGGCAGTTCAAAGAGATCTGAAATATGGAATGAGAAGAGGAGGAGGAGAAGTCTGGGCTCCTACACTTACTTGCTTTTTAGTTCTGTTTTTATATTTGAGAAGCCGACACTAGACAGAGAGACTCTAGGGGGAGGCTTCATTCTTCTGGTCCAGGATTTTATTTTTGGTTTGTTCTATGGTTGGTATCTTTCCAGAGAATTCTCCCACACAAGGAAGCTCTTACGTTTACCCTTATGTACATGCTTTCAAATATGGGTGACAGGGGGTTCTTTTTAGAAATAAAATACACAGGCATGATTTTATATTCCATGACTGGAATGAACCTGGATAATAACCCCACTGTGGAAGGATAATAGAAATCATTCCCAAAAAGACAACCGCCATATCCTTTCAAGAGCAGAACAATAACTTGCTTTGCCTCCATCTACTTTCGAAAACCATTTTATGATTGCAAACATGTAAGCAATTCTAATTATTACAGTAAATAATTAATCATTTCCTTTACAATCACTTATTAATTAGCTGTCATAACACTGTTGCGAATTAGGAGGAAGACAAGGATTCAATATCCCATTATTACCACCTAATTAAAATGTGCATTGTTTTCCATATGTTGTTTACAGCTTTGCTTCCTCATGCTTGGTCACCGAATTTCTCTAACAAGAGAAGTCCTCCATTTGCTTAGCGCTATCGCCACCTGTTGTCAGAAAGTGGAAAATATCCTTTTCTTTTTCTTTTTTTCCACAGAAACAATAGCTTAATCCTTCCTTACCTCCCTGCTTTTATTTGGAATTGCAAAAGTTTAATCTGCAATGTTCTCTTCCTGAAATATTTCTCTAGACTTGACTTGTCTTTCCAATGACTGGAATATTCTACTAATTTGAATAGCATCACGTCAATGGAAAAGTAAATGAACCCATTCATAAATTGTAGTGAAATAGTCAAACCAATCAGACACAGGTAAGGTAACAGAGAGAGGATTAGCTAGTTAACTAGTTGGTTTATATCAAGTTACCATTGGAAGAAATTTAAGATTGATCACCAGATCGCCTGCAGGTTCACTCTGTATGAAATCATCTTTAATAAAAGCTCACACTTCCTGACGGCTGCGGCCCACCACTGTTCCATCTGCGACAGTCCAACGAGGGGCTCTGTTACTGCGCTCAGTTTACAAACAGGGGCACCGATACACCGACAGGCAAAGTGACTGGCTGGTGCAAGGTCCGCTACATAATTTGCAGGTTCCAGTGCAAAATGAAAATACAGGATTTCCTGTTCCAAAAGCAGGGAAAACGCGTCGTTAAAGGTACTAGATATACAGCTTTTCCCTTTCCTCCCTCTCTCTCTCAACTTAACAATTTCGAATGTCTTTCTAAGCAAGGAAAAATTAATTTTAAGTCACTACTAAGAACTTTACCATTTGCTTCTATACTGTGCAATGCCAATTTTCAATGCACATATTGAACTCACGTGCAAAATTGCCACGGTGACACTATTCACTATTCCGTGGCTATACCTGCAGTGTGTATAGAAAGCCGGCACAGACCAACTCAGCCGCTTTCACTCCACTTGATATGTACACTTGACAGGGGCTTTCTACCAGCACTCTCTACCTGTGGCTTGCTCATGAGAAAGAAAGACTGAAGGGGAGAGAAATTAGAGTTCTTTTTCCTTGCCTGACATTATTCACAGGGCAAATGGTTTGTTAATCCAGAGAAATAAGAGAGGATGTGATTGGGTTTCCTGTCACCTGGGATTCTTAGAACGCCACTGCCTCCTTTCCACTCTCAAAGCAAGTTCTAGCACAAAAGGGAAAGTCAGTCTCAGACACAACACACTTACCTTGTCGCACTTGGAGTCTCTCTGGACTCCCACGCCCCGTGGATCCACCAGCAGCCTGGGCCCACGAGGCACCCTGAGCTAGCTCTATACAGGGACGAGCTGGCAGGGAACGGTGGACGCCCACGCCCTCTCATCTCTGCCCACATGCACGCCCCATGTCTGGTCTGACTTCCCTTGCAACACATACGGTCAAAGAGAAAACCAGCAAGAATTCCAAGAGCGGGTCGGCAGAGCCTCAGACCAAGAGCGAGGCTTCCGGCTTGTGGGGTCCTGGGAGGCCGCACGGGCTGCACAGCCACAAAGCGGTCACCGAGATGGTGGCCACGTGAAGAGCCCAGGCAATCTGAACCCGGAGCCCGGGTTCCTCATTGCCAGGCTCTGCTGCCCCTCAGATGGCCCTCAGAGGCACCGCCCAAAGATTACACGCCATTATTCACAGCATGAAAAGAAAGATGATGGTTGCTAGAGGGTCTTAGAAATCCAACCTCCTCATTGTAAAGACAAGGGACAAAACGCCTAAAAAGCCAGAATGGCAGCCCTGGTGTCCTAAATCCAGACCTCCTAGATCAAATTCTTAAAACGAATGCGCTGCCCCTGCCCCACCCCGCCTTTCCTCTGGGAAGCGCTGCTTTCCTAGGTCATGGTCAGTGCGCTCAGCTCCTGCCGGGTGCCAGAGAAGGCACGGGACAGGTTAGCGTTAGCTTCACTTCTTTATGCTTCAGGTTTTAATGCTTTATCCATAAAATGAGAGAACCGTGTTAGCTTTTTAAAAGGATTAACACCAACAGCAATGACAGCAAGAAAAAAACCCACTCCACTCAAAAAGTCTGGGCTCCTTCTCTCGCCAAGCACAGTCCTCAGCCCAAGGACATTCCAGGCACATGCTCCGTAGCTTCGTGAAGTGTGGGAGGGACGAGCGTCAGCAGTGGACTTTTCTAGAGATGCAGTTACACGTCGCTTTTCGGCTGTGGTGGGGCCTCTGTTGCTGCACGTGGCTCTCTCTGGGTGAGGCTGCCCTGGTGCGGTGTGTGGGCCTCTCAGCGCAGTGGCTTGTCTGGTTGGGGAGCACGGGCGCTAGGCGCTCAGGCTTCAGGAGCTGTGGCTCGAAGGCCCGCAGTCGTGGCTCATGGATGTCGTTGCTCTGTGGCACATGGGATCTTCTCAGACCAGGGACTGAGCCCGTGTCCCTTGCATTGCAAGATGGATTCTTGACCACTGGACCACCACAGCCAACCATATTTCGGATAAATAAACTGTGGTTCATTCATACAGTGAAATGCTGCAGCAGTAAATAAAATCCTATCACACACGCCAGTCTGGGTGCCTCTCACAGCCACCGTGGGGAGCATCTGTAAGGAGTTGAAGAACAGGAAACCTAGCCTATAGCGATAGAGGCTGAAACAGAGAATCATTTATGGGAGAAGAGGGCAAGCCTTCTGGGATGTTAGAAATGCTTTGTGCTTAATCTGGGTGAATTTGAATATGAATCTCTAAATTCAATTAATTCAATTTAGAGTTGAATTTAGAGACATGAAAAGATTTTTCAAGATTGGCCATTTCACTGGGTGTTTGTTATACAATGTAAAAAAAATAAAAAAATTAAAAAAAACACCCTATATAGAGTAAATCATTTGCAGTAAGTGCTACCAAGAAGGGACTTCCCTGGTGGTCCAGTGGTTAAGAATGCCCTTCCAGTGCGGCAGATGCAGGTTCGATCCCTGTTTGTTGGGGGAACCAACGTCACACATGGTGCGGGGCCGCCACGCCCGGGTGCCTCAGCTGGAAAGCACATCTGTGTACCGCAAGGAAAGATCCTGCATGCCACAGCTAAGACCCAATGCAGCCGTAAATAAATGAATATATTTTTCAAAGTGCTGCCAAACCTGCACGAGGACCTGGTCTGATCTGGGGCGTGTGCTCCATGATGGCTTCCCGCAGGAAGTGAAGAGATGCGCTTGCAGGAGATACTGAGGCGAGAAGAGCCTGACCTCCGGAAGTGGGAAAGGCTGGAGCCACAGAGGGAGCGGAGCGAGACACGCAGGGGGAGGCGGACTTGGGGCCAAGTGGGCAGCCCCTTGTTAAGGTGCTGTGCTGAGGCCTCGGGCCCCCGGGGGGGGTGGCTTGTGGGGAGCACGGGCGCTAGGCGCCAGGCTTCAGGACTGTCCGAGGCCGCAGTCGTGGCTCATGGATGTCGTTGCTCTGTGGCACATGGGATCTTCTCAGACCAGGGACTGAGCCCGTGTCCCTTGCATTGCAAGATGGATTCTTGACCACTGGACCACCACAGCCAACCATATTTCGGATAAATAAACTGTGGTTCATTCATACAGTGAAATGCTGCAGCAGTAAATAAAATCCTATCACACACGCCAGTCTGGGTGCCTCTCACAGCCACCGTGGGGAGCATCTGTAAGGAGTTGAAGAACAGGAAACCTAGCCTATAGCGATAGAGGCTGAAACAGAGAATCATTTATGGGAGAAGAGGGCAAGCCTTCTGGGATGTTAGAAATGCTTTGTGCTTAATCTGGGTGAATTTGAATATGAATCTCTAAATTCAATTAATTCAATTTAGAGTTGAATTTAGAGACATGAAAAGATTTTTCAAGATTGGCCATTTCACTGGGTGTTTGTTATACAATGTAAAAAATCAAAATTAAAAAAAACACCCTATATAGAGTAAATCATTTGCAGTAAGTGCTACCAAGAAGGGACTTCCCTGGTGGTCCAGTGGTTAAGAATGCCCTTCCAGTGCGGCAGATGCAGGTTCGATCCCTGTTTGTTGGGGGAACCAACGTCACACATGGTGCGGGGCCGCCACGCCCGGGTGCCTCAGCTGGAAAGCACATCTGTGTACCGCAAGGAAAGATCCTGCATGCCACAGCTAAGACCCAATGCAGCCGTAAATAAATGAATATATTTTTCAAAGTGCTGCCAAACCTGCACGAGGACCTGGTCTGATCTGGGGCGTGTGCTCCATGATGGCTTCCCGCAGGAAGTGAAGAGATGCGCTTGCAGGAGATACTGAGGCGAGAAGAGCCTGACCTCCGGAAGTGGGAAAGGCTGGAGCCACAGAGGGAGCGGAGCGAGACACGCAGGGGGAGGCGGACTTGGGGCCAAGTGGGCAGCCCCTTGTTAAGGTGCTGCGCTTGCTCTGGGACCCGTGGAGGGACTTTCAAAGACAGCCGCACCCTAGATTCCTTAGAACACACTGGGTGTTCAATGTACTTTTCCTACCAGCTGAGTTGACAACTGACAACTGAGGGTCTCTCTAGAGCAATATTTTGTTGTCCAATTTGACTTTACAGGATCCCCTATTTAATAAGACACCCTCATTTAATACAACTTCTTTTCCATTTTTCCTTCCCTTTCTGTGCCGTTGAGTCAAAGA
Source organism: Tragulus kanchil (assembly GCA_022376925.1). Lineage (NCBI taxonomy): Eukaryota > Metazoa > Chordata > Mammalia > Artiodactyla > Tragulidae > Tragulus > Tragulus kanchil. The sequence continues at coordinate 120,497,330 of JAIOJX010000026.1, forward strand.
CTGACACTCACACAGGATCAGACATGCACGCCACTCCCAGAATAACTGCTGGGGACAGATTCCCCCTAAATATACAAACCCAGACCCGCTTGCACCACAGCCGGCACAGTCCTCGAGGGCAGCGTTGCCCAGCCATGCTTCCACGGGAACACCCAGGCTCCATGAGGCATCGGTCAGTATCGACAACCACATACGCTTGTGAAATACACAAAGCATACAGCTTTCCTGTTGCAGGACTTCGCCGGGTGTCTCCTGTGTGAAAATGCATTATGACTCTACGGGCGGATGGATGGGAAACAATACGCAACATTTCCGAACTTATCTGAACCAAGGGTCCCTTCTCTGGGGTGAATCAGGTTGGAGAGTCAAGTACAACTCAACGGAACATGCTCTCAGAAGTGGCGATGTAGAGTCTGACCGCACGGTGGTCAGTGCTTTTCACCAGTTATGGTTTATGACGTTACAACATGCAATAGTCTTCTTCGTCTCAGTTCATTTTTAGAGTAAATATAAATAAATGAGAGAAGGTCAAAGCTGTTATTTTATTTTTGTTTCCCATTGAGCTCTAATTCTTCCTTCACCACCATCTGGTCACCTTCGGTATTTGTTCTTTGGATGCTCTTTCATCTGATTGGCTGTAAATTATTCTCCTCCTTAGTAATTTTAAGGACCTAAAAAACTTTCATCAACTCCTTGTTTTGTTTGACAGAAAGTTTATAGCTCTTTAACCCTTTTTAGAAATGATCATAGAGCTAACTGGACTAAGATCCCCACTCTATCACTGATGACGTATTAAGTAGTGCTTTTCCTATCTCGAGTCCCCGATCGTGTTATCTGTTGCAGACAATTTTTGTGAAACAGACTGCAAAAAAATAGATATTAATAATAATCTAGAAAGGTTAATTCTGCTGTAGCTGACATATTGAGAATTGTTGGTATTCAACCTAAGCTTTGCATTTTCTCTGCAATTTTCAAAATGCAGAGCCTCACACTCTCTTTCAAAGGCTCTCGTATTATCCAGAAGCAATTACGAAGAAAAACGAAATTACCTTTTGTCATTCTATCTACTCTGGGCCTTGGAAATGCACATGAACTGACAATTAGATGCAATCCACTTTCAGTTAATTTCACCATAAATTGAGCCTGAGGACTGCTGACAAATAAAATATATTATTTATCTGAAAACATTCTCTTTGGGGCTCCAGATCTTCAATCTATTTCATTAGTGGTCACAATCAAACTAAGTTGAAAATTGATTTATGCAATAGTTATCCTTCTGCAATAATTAATTAGAAAAATAATACTTTGGTGGAGCTTTGAAAAGGAGCAGTTTCTAAGGCTCTTTGATAAAATAGAAAACTTTACAAGTAATTATGAGGCAGTGCTCCTAAGGGAGTAGATATGCCTTGCCCTTGTCTATTTCCACAAGTCACTAAAGTTAAACCACAGTCAGAAATAGCTCCTTGAATCTCAATTCAGTTCATCTAACGGTTTTGGGGCATGTGCTCTGTGCCAGGCACTATACGCAAAGTCTTGGAGTCTCACAGAAATGGAGCGTCCTCGGTAACTGCACATGGGCAGGTGGCCTTGTACAGTATTAACTGTCACAATAAACGTTGTAACAGACATAATAGCAAAGTGTTTGGCAGTCATAGAGGCTCCAGGGATTCAATCTGCTTGGATCACTGGGAAATACTTCCTGGGAGAAAGTGTCAATGGAACAAGTCCTAAGATGAAGGGTACATATTTTAACAGGTGCATTTTCAGTGGCTGAGATGAAGAGCTGTGGGGAGAGTGTGAGCTCAATCTCAGGCAGAGGGAATAGGAGAAACAACGCCAAAGAACAAGGATGAGTCCCAGTAGGTTGTGAGAAGAGGTGAGAAATCTAGGGTGGCCGTGTAAGGTTAGAAGAGGAGGACACTTGGTATGAGACTGTGAAGGATAAGCGCAGTCCACGGACAAGCTTTAGAATTAGTATTCAATTCTGCTGTAGCTGACATATTGAGAATTGTTGGTATTCAACCTAAGCTTTGCATTTTCTCTGCAATTTTCAAAATGCAGAGCCTCACACTCTCTTTCAAAGGCTCTCGTATTATCCAGAAGCAATTACGAAGAAAAACGAAATTACCTTTTGTCATTCTATCTACTCTGGGCCTTGGAAATGCACATGAACTGACAATTAGATGCAATCCACTTTCAGTTAATTTCACCATAAATTGAGCCTGAGGACTGCTGACAAATAAAATATATTATTTATCTGAAAACATTCTCTTTGGGGCTCCAGATCTTCAATCTATTTCATTAGTGGTCACAATCAAACTAAGTTGAAAATTGATTTATGCAATAGTTATCCTTCTGCAATAATTAATTAGAAAAATAATACTTTGGTGGAGCTTTGAAAAGGAGCAGTTTCTAAGGCTCTTTGATAAAATAGAAAACTTTACAAGTAATTATGAGGCAGTGCTCCTAAGGGAGTAGATATGCCTTGCCCTTGTCTATTTCCACAAGTCACTAAAGTTAAACCACAGTCAGAAATAGCTCCTTGAATCTCAATTCAGTTCATCTAACGGTTTTGGGGCATGTGCTCTGTGCCAGGCACTATACGCAAAGTCTTGGAGTCTCACAGAAATGGAGCGTCCTCGGTAACTGCACATGGGCAGGTGGCCTTGTACAGTATTAACTGTCACAATAAACGTTGTAACAGACATAATAGCAAAGTGTTTGGCAGTCATAGAGGCTCCAGGGATTCAATCTGCTTGGATCACTGGGAAATACTTCCTGGGAGAAAGTGTCAATGGAACAAGTCCTAAGATGAAGGGTACATATTTTAACAGGTGCATTTTTCAGTGGCTGAGATGAAGAGCTGTGGGGAGAGTGTGAGCTCAATCTCAGGCAGAGGGAATAGGAGAAACAACGCCAAAGAACAAGGATGAGTCCCAGTAGGTTGTGAGAAGAGGTGAGAAATCTAGGGTGGCCGTGTAAGGTTAGAAGAGGAGGACACTTGGTATGAGACTGTGAAGGATAAGCGCAGTCCACGGACAAGCTCTGAGAAATGACTTTTTAAGTTGTTCCAGTGGTAAGGCTGGTGGCCGTGTCATGTGCTGAAAGAGTACCGGAAGGTGCTGTGACTGTTTGGCTGAGGGGCAATAAAACACTGTGGGAAAGGAAATGAAGAGGCAAGAAGGAGCAGAACTGGGGACCCACTTAGCTCGTGCCCTTAGACGCCAAGGCACAGTGAGGGCTGAGCTTGGAAGGATCTTGTAAGCGCTGAAGTTGTGAAAGCTGTGCATCGAAGATGGTGAGGAAGATAAAGGAGGAATCAGACACTAAAGTCTTCAAGGAGGGAGCGAACACCATGGCAGGTGTTAGAAGAGGATTATTTCTTCACCATTGGACTCATGTACTCATTCAAAAAACCTGTCACTGAAAACCTACCCCACTGAGCACTAGGAATACAGAGACCAAGAAAACACATTAAAACAGCAGCTTCGATCAAAGGGGGAACTTCCTGTCTTCGGGCAGAAGAAGGCTTCAAGGTTAGTTAACAGAAATTTAACTGAGCATATGTTTACACCCAGCAGGTTTATTAGAAAGAAATCAAGGAAGAATGGACATCACAGTCACCTAGCATGTACACTTCACATGTTTAGGCATATTTTTACTCTATCCCCCTGGTTGATTAACATCTTACTAGAGTGCAGAATTCTATTAGGTTAAAAATAATTTTTCTTTAGAATTCTGAACATTTTGTTCCATTGCATTTTAGCTTCCGGTGCTCCTCTTGTGAAATCATGCGATTCTAGTTCTCATTTTCCTGTGGCCTGGTCTTCCCCTCTATAAAATCTTGGCATCTTCTCTTTATAGCTAGTGTTCTGAAATGTCATTACACGGGACTTTGGTGTGGCTGACTTTTCTACCAATGATGCCTGACCTTTGGAGGGTCTTTCCAACCTGGATACTCCTTTATTATCTCTTTGATAAGTCCATCCCTGCTGTCTTCTATTACAACGTCTGACTTCCTGGAGCCGTGGCAAAAGGAGGGAAGGGCTCAATCTCAGGCAGAGGGAATAGGAGAAACAACGCCAAAGAACAAGGATGAGTCCCAGTAGGTTGTGAGAAGAGGTGAGAAATCTAGGGTGGCCGTGTAAGGTTAGAAGAGGAGGACACTTGGTATGAAGGAAATAAGCGCAGTCCACGGACAAGCTCTGAGAAATGACTTTTTAAGTTGTTCCAGTGGTAAGGCTGGTGGCCGTGTCATGTGCTGAAAGAGTACCGGAAGGTGCTGTGACTGTTTGGCTGAGGGGCAATAAAACACTGTGGGAAAGGAAATGAAGAGGCAAGAAGGAGCAGAACTGGGGACCCACTTAGCTCGTGCCCTTAGACGCCAAGGCACAGTGAGGGCTGAGCTTGGAAGGATCTTGTAAGCGCTGAAGTTGTGAAAGCTGTGCATCGAAGATGGTGAGGAAGATAAAGGAGGAATCAGACACTAAAGTCTTCAAGGAGGGAGCGAACACCATGGCAGGTGTTAGAAGAGGATTATTTCTTCACCATTGGACTCATGTACTCATTCAAAAAACCTGTCACTGAAAACCTACCCCACTGAGCACTAGGAATACAGAGACCAAGAAAACACATTAAAACAGCAGCTTCGATCAAAGGGGGAACTTCCTGTCTTCGGGCAGAAGAAGGCTTCAAGGTTAGTTAACAGAAATTTAACTGAGCATATGTTTACACCCAGCAGGTTTATTAGAAAGAAATCAAGGAAGAATGGACATCACAGTCACCTAGCATGTACACTTCACATGTTTAGGCATATTTTTACTCTATCCCCCTGGTTGATTAACATCTTACTAGAGTGCAGAATTCTATTAGGTTAAAAATAATTTTTCTTTAGAATTCTGAACATTTTGTTCCATTGCATTTTAGCTTCCGGTGCTCCTCTTGTGAAATCATGCGATTCTAGTTCTCATTTTCCTGTGGCCTGGTCTTCCCCTCTATAAAATCTTGGCATCTTCTCTTTATAGCTAGTGTTCTGAAATGTCATTACACGGGACTTTGGTGTGGCTGACTTTTCTACCAATGATGCCTGACCTTTGGAGGGTCTTTCCAACCTGGATACTCCTTTATTATCTCTTTGAAAAGCCCATCCCCTGCTGTCTTCTATTACAACGTCTGACTTCCTGGACATTTCCTTCCCTCTGTCTTTCAGCTCTTCTACTGAATTTTTAATCCGCTTTTTAAAAATCTCCATGAGCTCTTTTTCATATTTGAATTATTAATCATTATAATTAGTAATAACTATCATTGCATTTATATAATTACAGCATACAAGGCTGTTAAGTTAGGCTTTTAAAATAAATTTGGAGTTGAAAACCTAGACTAAAACCCAGACTGCAATGTACCCCCATATTCCAAACAGAGATGCTAGACCGTCATACAAGACTCATGATGAGACAGTAAAACAGGTCCCGTGTTCTCAGCAACTGAAGTGCATATATGAAGAGAAAGCAGGAAAGTAAGAAAGAAGAGTGACGGGGAGAGAGGGCGAGACGAGGGAGGAGAATATGAAAGAACAGAAAGAAGGAAGGAGGAGAGAGGGGAAGGAAATAAGGAAGGAAGCCAGGCTAGAGACTTTTCAAGAACAGTCTTATACACGGGAGTGGGACCATTTAAAGTGGACGCTGCTGTCCACCCGGCAGGTCCAGCAGGCAGACGCTTCTCCATGAACGCTCAAGACCCTGGGACTGTCAGCCGTGGGTGGACACCACCGCCTGGGCCAGTCAGCTTCCGGCTCCCACTGAGCTGCGGACACCCGCAGACTAGCTCTGTGCGGCCACCCGGGCAGTCAGGCACAGCGCCTGGAAAGAGTGCTTTAGGGGAGAACTAGACCCATGTCCTCTGGACTTAGGGGGTCAAACTGGTGGGAACAGAGAGATTCGTGCCTTCTAATCACCTGAGACTGCCTGGTAATGCCTCTGCGGAACAAAGAAGCGAGTGTAGTAGGAATGATCTAGATTGCCTTCGTGGGAGAGGATGGAGATTCATGAGTCCCAGGAACGAGGTGGAAAACTGGGAAAGTAAGAGTGAGCTTGAAAGGACCCCGTGCCCAATAGTTCTGCACAAGCAGAGGGAAGGAGAACGGGGAACAATATGAGATGCCTGCAGCCTCTTGTTCTGGGCAACGAAGTGTGGGGAGAAGAGAGCAAAGCCAAAAGTCCCCTGAGACAGTAGGCAGAAGACACTACAAAGGCACACCTGCCAGGAAGGATCCGCTGGAGGCGTCTGTCACACAAAGGCATCAATGACAGGCACAACAGCCTGTCAAGTACAGCTTCTGTCTGCTAATTCTGGCTTCCCTTTGGCATGACCCTAGGGGTGCAGAAGCATCAGCTAGTGGATGTGGGAAGACATGGGGTGAGTGTCGTAAAAGAACAGCCATGAACTCCCGCTTTCATCTTGCAGAATTTTGGGTCAGATTTAGGCTAGGAGAGTGCTGGGGTGGGGGCGGTATGAACTGGATGAAAGACTGAAGGTTGATTAGACTGGACTTTGCAATACCTGAAAAGGAAATGATCCTAAGATCCTGAAGTGCCCATATCTGCCCCTGTCCAAGACCTGAGCCAGGTGTGGGGGAAAGACCTCTAACAACAACTTAAGGTGGATGGGAGGACACATGGGTGGCCGCCCGCTTGCACCTTATCGAGTATAACCCATCTAATGAACTGGATATAATACATTTTTGCTTCCTCTTCCATTTTCTTCCATTCTCTTTGTCCTTGTGGAATCCTACCTTGCCCCAAGACGCTTCTCCATGAACGCTCAAGACCCTGGGACTGTCAGCCGTGGGTGGACACCACCGCCTGGGCCAGTCAGCTTCCGGCTCCCACTGAGCTGCGGACACCCGCAGACTAGCTCTGTGCGGCCACCCGGGCAGTCAGGCACAGCGCCTGGAAAGAGTGCTTTAGGGGAGAACTAGACCCATGTCCTCTGGACTTAGGGGGTCAAACTGGTGGGAACAGAGAGATTCGTGCCTTCTAATCACCTGAGACTGCCTGGTAATGCCTCTGCGGAACAAAGAAGCGAGTGTAGTAGGAATGATCTAGATTGCCTTCGTGGGAGAGGATGGAGATTCATGAGTCCCAGGAACGAGGTGGAAAACTGGGAAAGTAAGAGTGAGCTTGAAAGGACCCCGTGCCCAATAGTTCTGCACAAGCAGAGGGAAGGAGAACGGGGAACAATATGAGATGCCTGCAGCCTCTTGTTCTGGGCAACGAAGTGTGGGGAGAAGAGAGCAAAGCCAAAAGTCCCCTGAGACAGTAGGCAGAAGACACTACAAAGGCACACCTGCCAGGAAGGATCCGCTGGAGGCGTCTGTCACACAAAGGCATCAATGACAGGCACAACAGCCTGTCAAGTACAGCTTCTGTCTGCTAATTCTGGCTTCCCTTTGGCATGACCCTAGGGGTGCAGAAGCATCAGCTAGTGGATGTGGGAAGACATGGGGTGAGTGTCGTAACAGAACAGCCATGAACTCCCGCTTTCATCTTGCAGAATTTTGGGTCAGATTTAGGCTAGGAGAGTGCTGGGGTGGGGGCGGTATGAACTGGATGAAAGACTGAAGGTTGATTAGACTGGACTTTGCAATACCTGAAAAGGAAATGATCCTAAGATCCTGAAGTGCCCATATCTGCCCCTGTCCAAGACCTGAGCCAGGTGTGGGGGAAAGACCTCTAACAACAACTTAAGGTGGATGGGAGGACACATGGGTGGCCGCCCGCTTGCACCTTATCGAGTATAACCCATCTAATGAACTGGATATAATACATTTTTGCTTCCTCTTCCATTTTCTTCCATTCTCTTTGTCCTTGTGGAATCCTACCTTCACTGTCATTTTATCCGGATCTCAGGACAGAGAAGACGGACACACATGTTCTGCCCCCTTTTCAACCACAAATCAATGCAACTGCCCAGAGCTCTATATCCCAGAATGAACTGACCTCCTGATACGTGAAATGAGAAATCAATCGATGATAGGCTAGTCCCAAATTCCCATGTAAACACTGGGTGTATTTCACTTACATAAGCTTACTTAAGACTGTGGTCCACCGGAACTTCTCCTCAGACCACTGACTGTCACATCTGCCACCTGGTGGCCATTCCAATGCACACATTATGCTAACCACCACACTTCAGTTCAGTTCAGTGGCTCAGTCGTGTCCAACTCTTTGTGACACTATGGGCTGCAGCACGCCAGGCTTCCCTGTCCTTTGCCGTCTCCTGGAGCCTGCTCAAACTCATGTCCATTGAGTCGGTGATGCCATCCAACAGTCTCATCCTCTGTCGTCCCCTTCTCCTTCTGCCTTCTATTTTGCCACACCTGGTTTATACCTTTTCATCCATCCATCACCCATGCGTCCATCCACAGTGCACATGTTTGAAGCAGGCTCTGGCCATGAAGATAAACAGAAAGCACACACCCCTTGTCCTTCCTTGAGAAGCTGACACTCTAATGGGGAGAAAAACATGCATGCATTTTAGGGAGATTTGTGAGAGCTAAGGGTCTAAGATTTAAGTCCGCATTTTCAACTGTTATTTTCAACTGGCGTTTCCCCTGCATTGGAAAAAAATACTCAAGTTTCTGCCATCTTTTAAGAAACCCAAAGAAGCAAACTCTGCATCAATTGCATACTCCTATCGTATTTCTATCAATTCATACACAGACTTCAAAGAGGAGTCTGTGCCTCTATCTCTCTTTTGCGGCTAATTCACTTTAAAGGTTTTATTTATTTCATTTTAATGTATTTTATTACAAAATAATTAAAATAGCAAAAAAGATTAGACTGGACTTGCCTGGCTGTCCAAGTTATTCCCCTTCTCTTTGGTAACACATGGGTGGCCGCCGCTTGCACTTCGAGTATAACCCATCTAATGAACTGGATATAATACATTTTTGCTTCCTCTTCCATTTTCTTCCATTCTCTTTGTCCTTGTGGAATCCTACCTTCACTGTCATTTTATCCGGATCTCAGGACAGAGAAGACGGACACACATGTTCTGCCCCCTTTTCAACCACAAATCAATGCAACTGCCCAGAGCTCTATATCCCAGAATGAACTGACCTCCTGATACGTGAAATGAGAAATCAATCGATGATAGGCTAGTCCCAAATTCCCATGTAAACACTGGGTGTATTTCACTTACATAAGCTTACTTAAGACTGTGGTCCACCGGAACTTCTCCTCAGACCACTGACTGTCACATCTGCCACCTGGTGGCCATTCCAATGCACACATTATGCTAACCACCACACTTCAGTTCAGTTCAGTGGCTCAGTCGTGTCCAACTCTTTGTGACACTATGGGCTGCAGCACGCCAGGCTTCCCTGTCCTTTGCCGTCTCCTGGAGCCTGCTCAAACTCATGTCCATTGAGTCGGTGATGCCATCCAACAGTCTCATCCTCTGTCGTCCCCTTCTCCTTCTGCCTTCTATTTTGCCACACCTGGTTTATACCTTTTCATCCATCCATCACCCATGCGTCCATCCACAGTGCACATGTTTGAAGCAGGCTCTGGCCATGAAGATAAACAGAAAGCACACACCCCTTGTCCTTCCTTGAGAAGCTGACACTCTAATGGGGAGAAAAACATGCATGCATTTTAGGGAGATTTGTGAGAGCTAAGGGTCTAAGATTTAAGTCCGCATTTTCAACTGTTATTTTCAACTGGCGTTTCCCCTGCAATTGAAAAAAAATACTCAAGTTTCTGCCATCTTTTAAGAAACCCAAAGAAGCAAACTCTGCATCAATTGCATACTCCTATCGTATTTCTATCAATTCATACACAGACTTCAAAGAGGAGTCTGTGCCCTCTATCCTCTCTTTTTTGCGGCTAATTCACTTTAAAGGTTTTATTTATTTCATTTTTAATGTATTTTATTACAAAATAATTAAAATAGCAGAAAATAAGAATAACAAAATTGCCCATGTATTATTTATCACCCAACTTTAACAAGTGTTGACACATTATACCATATTTGTCTTAGACCTTCATTCCCCAAGAGAGAAAACGTTAGAGACAGACGAGACGCTCTCTGGTCCTGCTTCCTCCTCTGCTCCTGGTCCATCTCCTCCCTCCCCCCAGAGAGAATCTCAACCATCAGCATAATTTCCAGGCAGGCTTCCGTGCTGTAAGTACATATTTATGTGTCCATAAGCATTGAATAATTTGAGTATTTTAAACTCAGAAAATCATTATGAAAGTTGCTTTCCTTAAAAATTCAACTTTGCATTTTTCATATTATCCATATTCAAACATAGCTCTAGTTCAACGCCGGATATTAAACCACTGCATGAAGATACCCCAGTTAATACATAGCCATTCTTCACCTGATGAATATTTAGGTCACAGCCAGTATTTTTCTCTCCCAACTAGGGCTTGCCATAAACAACCTTGGGCACATCTCCTTGTTCACGTGTGTGTGTGCTAAGTCACTTCAGTTGTGTCTGACTCTTGGCAACCCCATGGACTGTAGACCACTAGGCTCCTCTGTCCATGGGAATTCTCCAGGCCACAGTACTGACATGAGCAACCATGTCCTTCTCCAGGGATCTTCCTGACCGGGGATAGAGCCAGTCGGCGTCTCATGTCTCCTGCATTGACAGGCAGGTTCTTTACAACTCGCGCCAATGTGTAGCTCTTGAAAGAGGACCCTCTGTCCTGCCCTGTTCAGGAAAGGAGGAAGGAACTCTAATGGGGAGAAAAACATGCATGCATTTTAGGGAGATTTGTGAGAGCTAAGGGTCTAAGATTTAAGTCCGCATTTTCAACGGTTATTTTCAACTGGCGTTTCCCTGCAATTGAAAAAAAATACTCAAGTTTCTGCCATCTTTTAAGAAACCCAAAGAAGCAAACTCTGCATCAATTGCATACTCCTATCGTATTTCTATCAATTCATACACAGACTTCAAAGAGGAGTCTGTGCCCTCTATCCTCTCTTTTTTGCGGCTAATTCACTTTAAAGGTTTTATTTATTTCATTTTTAATGTATTTTATTACAAAATAATTAAAATAGCAGAAAATAAGAATAACAAAATTGCCCATGTATTATTTATCACCCAACTTTAACAAGTGTTGACACATTATACCATATTTGTCTTAGACCTTCATTCCCCAAGAGAGAAAACGTTAGAGACAGACGAGACGCTCTCTGGTCCTGCTTCCTCCTCTGCTCCTGGTCCATCTCCTCCCTCCCCCCAGAGAGAATCTCAACCATCAGCATAATTTCCAGGCAGGCTTCCGTGCTGTAAGTACATATTTATGTGTCCATAAGCATTGAATAATTTGAGTATTTTAAACTCAGAAAATCATTATGAAAGTTGCTTTCCTTAAAAATTCAACTTTGCATTTTTCATATTATCCATATTCAAACATAGCTCTAGTTCAACGCCGGATATTAAACCACTGCATGAAGATACCCCAGTTAATACATAGCCATTCTTCACCTGATGAATATTTAGGTCACAGCCAGTATTTTTCTCTCCCAACTAGGGCTTGCCATAAACAACCTTGGGCACATCTCCTTGTTCACGTGTGTGTGTGCTAAGTCACTTCAGTTGTGTCTGACTCTTGGCAACCCCATGGACTGTAGACCACTAGGCTCCTCTGTCCATGGGAATTCTCCAGGCCACAGTACTGACATGAGCAACCATGTCCTTCTCCAGGGGATCTTCCTGACCCGGGGATAGAGCCAGTCGGCGTCTCATGTCTCCTGCATTGACAGGCAGGTTCTTTACAACTCGCGCCAATGTGTAGCTCTTGAAAAGAGGACCCTCTGTCCTGCCCTGTTCAGGAAAAGGAGGAAGGAACTCCTGAGGAGTTCTCTCTTTTGAAGGTCTTTGCTGGCCCATCATACCCTCTTCTGGTGACAAGAAATGTCATTACCCCAAGCACTGGATTCAGTCCTCTATCCACACAACCGGAAAATGGAAGTTACTTACCTGCCACGTTGATCCCATGAATAAGTCCACGTCTGAGGATCCAGAACTACAGTAAGATGATTTCTTCTCTCTCTACTAATGGAATTCTGATGTCTTTTCTCTTTTTTATGTTTATTTATTTATTTATAACACCAAAACATTTTTGCATTGGTATAGAGCCAGTTAACAATGTTGTGTTAGTTTCAGGTGAACAGCGAAGGGACTCAGCTGTACATAAACATGTGTCTGTTCTCCCTCAAACCTCTCTCCCCTTCTTGTTCTCTTACTGTTATTGCTATTGCATAATGGTCCAGACAGAAGCCTATGAGAATCATCATTTTCAGGATGATAATTTATAATTTTAAATGAATTAAGTCACACTCTTACAAATGAATGACTTACATGCTATTCCATTTGTAGGTAGAGCAGACTATTTTATTGTTTTAACAAATTCAACCAAACAATCCAGAAACACAGTGGCAGTCTTTTGTCTTTACCAAGAAATGTAAAGGGTCTTAGGATAATATTTCAGAAATCTGCAGTGAAATTGTGAATCTTACTAGTAAATTATTTATTTCCACTTCATTTGATTTCAAGATAATGAAAGCAGAATATGTCTTTATTTAAGAAGTCTCTTCTACTGATGCAGGAAAGCATCCTTTTTCCATCTCTCTTTTAAAATGATTTTGTTTAGTTTCACATGGAAACTTGATGAGACTGTGTCCCTGGATAGCGTTATGTAACGCCACTTATTTCGAAGTACATTTCCTGAGTCAACGGCTTGCGCTCCCACCACTTCCAGATGGGGTCAGGGCTGGATTTCGGCTGTTGCTGTTTGCTGGGTCCCCATAACAGAAGCAGGTTTGCTGGCGTCTCATGTCTCCTGCATTGACAGGCAGGTTCTTTACAACTCGCGCCAATGTGTAGCTCTTGAAAGAGGACCCTCTGTCCTGCCCTGTTCAGGAAAAGGAGGAAGGAACTCCTGAGGAGTTCTCTCTTTTGAAGGTCTTTGCTGGCCCATCATACCCTCTTCTGGTGACAAGAAATGTCATTACCCCAAGCACTGGATTCAGTCCTCTATCCACACAACCGGAAAATGGAAGTTACTTACCTGCCACGTTGATCCCATGAATAAGTCCACGTCTGAGGATCCAGAACTACAGTAAGATGATTTCTTCTCTCTCTACTAATGGAATTCTGATGTCTTTTCTCTTTTTTATGTTTATTTATTTATTTATAACACCAAAACATTTTTGCATTGGTATAGAGCCAGTTAACAATGTTGTGTTAGTTTCAGGTGAACAGCGAAGGGACTCAGCTGTACATAAACATGTGTCTGTTCTCCCCTCAAACCTCTCTCCCCTTCTTGTTCTCTTACTGTTATTGCTATTGCATAATGGTCCAGACAGAAGCCTATGAGAATCATCATTTTCAGGATGATAATTTATAATTTTAAATGAATTAAGTCACACTCTTACAAATGAATGACTTACATGCTATTCCATTTGTAGGTAGAGCAGACTATTTTATTGTTTTAACAAATTCAACCAAACAATCCAGAAACACAGTGGCAGTCTTTTGTCTTTACCAAGAAATGTAAAGGGTCTTAGGATAATATTTCAGAAATCTGCAGTGAAATTGTGAATCTTACTAGTAAATTATTTATTTCCACTTCATTTGATTTCAAGATAATGAAAGCAGAATATGTCTTTATTTAAGAAGTCTCTTCTACTGATGCAGGAAAGCATCCTTTTTCCATCTCTCTTTTAAAATGATTTTGTTTAGTTTCACATGGAAACTTGATGAGACTGTGTCCCCTGGATAGCGTTATGTAAACGCCACTTATTTAGAAGTACATTTCCTGAGTCAACGGCTTGCTCTCCCACCACTTCCAGATGGGGTCAGGGCTGGATTTCGGCTGTTGCTGTTTGCTGGGTCCCCATAACAGGAATTGTGGTAGGAGTTTCACAGGAGTAGACTTGCCGCGGGGGTCCATCTTAACCTTAAAGTCCATTTCTATAGAACAAGAATTGACTCCATGCATAAGATGGGCTCGTTTATAAAATACTTTTTCTTCAGGCCCTCTGATCACTGTCCTTGTTCTTAAGTGAAATCCAAACACCTCGGGGGGCCACAAGGTCCTGGGTTGGTGGGGAGCGGGGCGCCTCCATCTCCTCTGCTCTTAGGGTTCCGACCCCTCAGGATCCCCCAGCCTCCCTACTCGGCCCACACCCCGGGGAAAGCCAGATGCTTCCCCTACTGAGGGTCTTGCTCCGCCCGAGACTTAAACGGAGGCCCTGGGGAAATCCTCTCTGGCTTCCCACTGAACACCGGCCCCCGGCTCCTCGGCGTCCACCTTTCCGCCAGCATCGACAGCCCTTACTTCGCACGCAGTCACGCAGTTTTGATGTGATGGTCCGTGGGCGCGCACGCTCACCTCGCAGCGCCCTGTGTTCCTTGTCTGTATCCAGTGTGTTTCCATCAGAGGTTTGGGGGTGCTTGTGGCGTCTGGAGGGGCCTGAGTCAGCCTGCACCGCGATGACGCTGGCGAACAGCGGACAGCCCACCTGGGGAGCTGGCCGGCCGGCTTTGGCTGGGTCAGATCTCAGCCTTCTCTGCGTCTCGTCCAAGAGCTCCGGCAGAGAGAGCTGTGGCTGGCTGGGCGAGCTCTCGGGCGGGACAGAACGAACGGGAGGGTTCTTAGCATCTCTGCTCAGAACCGGCACAAACTCCCATCTCCCCCCATTCCTCCAGCCAGAGCAACGCTTAGGACTCCAAGTCGACGCAGGGCACCTGACACTCATAATAGCTGGGTGCTAAATGGTTGCCAAGCCTTCCCAATCGCTGGGAAAACTGCAAATACCCTTTGGGTACTAAGTCCTGCCCCCCCCCCCCCCCAGACCCTTCTCAGTGCCTAGTACCCAGTCGGCCTTCAGTGGATCTTTAATGAAAAATTAACTTTGCCATACCGCCCTCCAGAACCCTGTCAAACTTTATTCCGTGATGAGGGAATGTTCCAGCAATTCGTTGAATGTTCTCAAAACATTATTTCCTCCACACAAAGGTTACAACATTTTAATGTAAGGTTTTGGATTATTTTTTTCCCATGTATTTAGTGACAATTGCTTCGAGGAACTCTCTATTCAAGTCTTTGGCTTATTTTTCTATTAAATTTTTCCTCCTCTTTGCAAGTATTCTTGTCATGGGTAATGAATATTTTTCTAGTTTGTCTTTTAAATGTTTCAATGATTTTTTGACAGTCAGACATGGCTAATATTTATATAGCCTCATCTCTTATCCTTTTGTTTCGTGGTCTGCTGAAGTGAGTATTTTTACAGACATGATGTCTCACCAAAAGGATACACTATAATGTATTTGCCCACTTCCTTTTCATGGGCTGTTCACATGGTTTCCAGGTTTTTCTCTCATAAATAACATTATGACGAAGATTTTTTAAAAGACTTTTTATGTGGACCATTTTTTTACACAAAATGTTTAGCTAATTTTATTTCATTTTTACAGTTTCACAGTATTAGTAAAAATAATGGTCATTATAAATAAGTATAAAATGGAAGTTAATGGGAAAATAACGCCATCTGCCTTGACCTCCACCCCCAAAAAACCTCTCTAGGTCTATGGCAAATATCCTTTTCACGCGTCATCTTTAGGCATATATCTGTGGTGGCACGTGGTTTAGCCGCTAAATTGTGTCCTGACCCTTGTGATCCGGTGGGCCTTAGCAAGCCAGGCTCTTCTGTCCCCCAGGCAATATACTGGAGTGGGGGCCATTTCCTCCTCCTCTGTGGACCATTTTTTAAAAGTCTTTATTGAATTTATCACAATATTGTTTCTATTCTACATTTTGGTTTTCTGGTCGTGAGGCATGTGGGATCTTAGCTTCTGGACCAGGGATCAAACCCGCACCCCCGTGCGTCCTACAGCGGAGTCTTCACCCCTAGACCACTAGGGAAGTCCCGCGATCAAGATCTTTGCACATATGTCCTAAAGATGGAAGAATCACGTCCAAGGATACTTTCCAGTTCTTGATACAGCTTACCAAGTTTCTGTTGCTCCTCTAACTTCCGGGCCCACCCGCTGGATCCCCACCCCCGAAGCCACGCTCCGGATCTCCGCCTCCACTCAGGCCGAGCTGACGCACTTCACCCGCCGGCCTATCCCCATCCATCACGCTGTTTCTTCTTAAAGACCGCTGCTTTCTATCTGACACTGCCTTATTAATTTACAGGGTAAATTGCTGGCACGAACCATCTCGTCTGGTTTGCTAACTGCAGTATGTCAAGCCCCAGGAAATAGTTTTTGGCACAGAAAGAATGGTTCTCCAAACGGCTGCTCATCGAAATCTTGCGAAGGTTTAAAAACCCGTCTGCCTCCCCCAAATAAGAGATCTTTAAGTATTAAATCTTGCTACCAAGAAAATGTGAGTAATCGTTTTCTACAGGAGACATGGAATGTGACAGAGATTCTCAAGCGTTGATTCGTTGCTGTGAACCTGGATCCTTCTCAAGTCCTCTAATGAAGTGACAGAGAGTGCTTGTAAAGTCATGAAAATCACTGGAATTCTTTAATAAAACTATCATGTTTGGAATGCTGCAGTAGATCTCACCCAAATGTGTGTGTGTGTGTCTGTGTGTGTGTGCTCAGTTGTATCTAGAAGCGGAGGGGGGTTAGGTTTGCTTGTACCATTGGTGCCTCTATTTTTTACTACAGAAATGTGTCATGCTAATCTGGGATCATACATATCTGTAAACAACAAAACTCTGTAAAAGTAAAAAGTAAAATAAAAATTTTTTAAAAAATAAATGTGTCATGTTTCATATAGTTTCATATAGGCTAGTGTGTTGTAAAATTTTAGAGTGTGAGAATAGGTTAGCATACAATTAAGAATGTTCAAGAAGAACTCATTTAACTTAAGGACTCCTGGTCTGTTTATGGGTCTAAAGTTTTGTGTGCCATTGTAATCTGTAAAGAGACATAAGAATAAGGTAGTCACAGTGGGCCAGGTTGCCCACCCATGTTGCCAAGTATATATACCTGTATTGTTTTATATGTAACCAAGATACTCCAAGGGAAAATTCAGGATACTTTCCAGTTCTTGATACAGCTTACCAAGTTTCTGTTGCTCCTCTAACTTCCGGGCCCACCCGCTGGATCCCCACCCCCGAAGCCACGCTCCGGATCTCCGCCTCCACTCAGGCCGAGCTGACGCACTTCACCCGCCGGCCTATCCCCATCCATCACGCTGTTTCTTCTTAAAGACCGCTGCTTTCTATCTGACACTGCCTTATTAATTTACAGGGTAAATTGCTGGCACGAACCATCTCGTCTGGTTTGCTAACTGCAGTATGTCAAGCCCCAGGAAATAGTTTTTGGCACAGAAAGAATGGTTCTCCAAACGGCTGCTCATCGAAATCTTGCGAAGGTTTAAAAACCCGTCTGCCTCCCCCAAATAAGAGATCTTTAAGTATTAAATCTTGCTACCAAGAAAATGTGAGTAATCGTTTTCTACAGGAGACATGGAATGTGACAGAGATTCTCAAGCGTTGATTCGTTGCTGTGAACCTGGATCCTTCTCAAGTCCTCTAATGAAGTGACAGAGAGTGCTTGTAAAGTCATGAAAATCACTGGAATTCTTTAATAAAACTATCATGTTTGGAATGCTGCAGTAGATCTCACCCACATGTGTGTGTGTGTCTGTGTGTGTGTGCTCAGTTGTATCTAGAAGCGGAGGGGGGTTAGGTTTGCTTGTACCATTGGTGCCTCTATTTTTTACTACAGAAATGTGTCATGCTAATCTGGGATCATACATATCTGTAAACAACAAAACTCTGTAAAAGTAAAAAGTAAAATAAAAATTTTTTAAAAAATAAATGTGTCATGTTTCATATAGTTTCATATAGGCTAGTGTGTTGTAAAATTTTAGAGTGTGAGAATAGGTTAGCATACAATTAAGAATGTTCAAGAAGAACTCATTTAACTTAAGGACTCCTGGTCTGTTTATGGGTCTAAAGTTTTGTGTGCCATTGTAATCTGTAAAGAGACATAAGAATAAGGTAGTCACAGTGGGCCAGGTTGCCCACCCATGTTGCCAAGTATATATACCTGTATTGTTTTATATGTAACCAAGATACTCCAAGGGAAAATTCAGAATATTCATGCTTCTTCCCAGATCTATTAAGCCAGAATTTCTGGAGATGGAACTCAAAGTATTGATAACTTTTAAAAGTCCCTTGGTTATTCCAAAGTACAGACAAGTATGAAAGGCACTGACATAAAAGAAATTCAGGGGCTTCCCTGGTGACTCAGTGGCAAAGAGTTTGCCTGTCAATAAAGGAGACATGGCTTTGATCCCTGATACAGGAAGATCCCACATGCTGGGCAACAATTAAGCCCGTGAGCCACAACTATGGAGCCTGTGCTCTAGAGCCTCGGAGCCACATCTATGGAGCCAAAGGGCCGCAACTACTGAAGCCCGTGAGCGCGAGAGCCGGAGTTCCACAACAAGAGAGGTCACTGCAACAGGAAGCCTGCTCACCTCAACTAGAGAGTAGCCCCCACTCCCTGCAACTAGAGAAGAGCCAGGGGCAGCAGTGAAAACCCAGAACCGCCAAAAATAAATAAATAAACCTTTATATAGATGCTAGGAATGCAGAGGGACAGACACACACACAGCCTCTTTGATCTCAAGGGGATGGTGGTCTCACATTCCTCACTCGGCCCCTCGCACCCTACACACTCAAAAAGCTTTTCTACGGGAAACTTTTCACATGGCACCTCTTTCTTCATCGCTAAAAAAAAAAAAAAAGAAAGAAAATACCCATTATGGAGTGGGTGCCGAGAGCTTGTGCATAGGGACATCTCTGCTTTATAGGCAGGGCATTCCCTGGGGCAGCAAGGGATGCATCAGGTAAGTGACCTAGCAGCTAAGGGACGTCAGTGCCGGGGCTGCAGCTCAGGGATGGCTTTCCTGCCAAGAAGCCCTGAAACTGGGGTGGTCAGGGTGAGTTACGGAGGGACACGATGCAATGGCTCGTGGGAAGGCAGCCAGCCAGAGAATCCTTTTTCGGGGGGTCCGTTCCCTGGTCCGAACATCAAGAAGTTTGCCCAAGTGCCTGTAACTCAGGGGACACCTCGATTCCGAGCCAGCACCTGCCAGGGTCTGAATCGCGAAGCTCATCCGTGCTCAAGCTTGACCGGGAGCAAGCCGGCTTCCAAAGTTCCGCTCGGGGAAGATGCCCGGGAGAAGCCGAGAGGGGATCCAGGACGCAAGACCTCTCTAGGATGGAGGACTCATCCCTTTTCTAAAGCCACGCGGAGGAAGACGCAGCTCCGGGCGCGAAGCGCCGCGGCTCGCGGCCCGGCCAGGGGCCTGGGGTCCCGGGCAGCCCTCGCGCAGGCGCGGTTGCCGCGCTCTCGCCCCAGCGCGCATGCGCCGCGCCCCGCGCTCCCGGCTCGCGGCGGCGGCGGCGGCGGAAGTTCCCGCTCCGCCCTCCACCCCCGAGCAGCTTCGGGCCCGCGGACGGCTTCCTCCGGGCGCTCCGCGCGCTTCGCCGCCGCCGCCGCGCGGAGGCCGGGCGGGACCATGGGGCTGCCCAGGGGGCCGGAGGGGCCGGCTCTCCCGGAGGTAAGGAAGCCCTCCTCCTCTTCCGAGCGCGGCCCGCCCCCGGGGAGCTCTCCCGCCCCGCCGGCCGCGGCGCCGCCCGGCCGCCCCCCGGGGACGGCTGCGCCCGGAGTCACGGGACGCGCGCCGCCGCCGGCCGGCGAGAGTGGCGCGGGGCGGGGACCTCGGGCCGCCTCCCCGGGGTCCCCGGGGTCCCGGCGGCCCGCCTCCGCCGCCGGGCCGGCTCGGCGGGAGGACTCGGGCCCCGGGCGCGCGCCAGGTCGCGTCCGGCCGGGTCAGCGGGCCGCGGTGCCCGCGCTGGCGACGCGCCCTCCGTCCGCGCGGCAGCGTCGCGGCGTGTGCAGAGGTGGCGGCTGCCTCTGCTTCCCGAGGTGTCGACCCGAGGGACAGGCTGGCCGACGGTCTCTGGTTTGCACTCGCGGCAGCTGGGAGGAAGGGAGAGGTGCCTTTCCTTTCGGCTGCAAGTAGCACGTAGCTAGATGGTGGGCCTCTGTGCGCTTTTCCAGTTGTAGTCAGAAGCTAGTCTAGTTTACTAGGTTCTTGAAAGAAACGGAATCCGCGCTGCGCCTCTGTCCCCTGCCTAAGGTTCTGAAGCAGGCGTTTGGCAAAGGGGCTGCCGCCTTCAAGTGCCGAGCCAGCACCTGCCAGGGTCTGAATCGGAAGCTCATCCGTGCTCAAGCTTGACCGGGAGCAAGCCGGCTTCCAAAGTTCCGCTCGGGGAAGATGCCCGGGCGAAGCCGAGAGGGGATCCAGGCCGCAAGACCTCTCTAGCCTGGAGGTCTCATCCCTTATCTAAAGCCACGCGGAGGAAGACGCAGCTCCGGGCGCGAAGCGCCGCGGCTCGCGGCCCGGCCAGGGGCCTGGGGTCCCGGGCAGCCCTCGCGCAGGCGCGGTTGCCGCGCTCTCGCCCCAGCGCGCATGCGCCGCGCCCCGCGCTCCCGGCTCGCGGCGGCGGCGGCGGCGGAAGTTCCCGCTCCGCCCTCCACCCCCGAGCAGCTTCGGGCCCGCGGACGGCTTCCTCCGGGCGCTCCGCGCGCTTCGCCGCCGCCGCCGCGCGGAGGCCGGGCGGGACCATGGGGCTGCCCAGGGGGCCGGAGGGGCCGGCTCTCCCGGAGGTAAGGAAGCCCTCCTCCTCTTCCGAGCGCGGCCCGCCCCCGGGGAGCTCTCCCGCCCCGCCGGCCGCGGCGCCGCCCAGCCGCCCCGGGACGGCTGCGCCCGGAGTCACGGGACGCGCGCCGCCGCCGGCCGGCGAGAGTGGCGCGGGGCGGGGACCTCGGGCCGCCTCCCCGGGGTCCCCGGGGTCCCGGCGGCCCGCCTCCGCCGCCGGGCCGGCTCGGCGGGAGGACTCGGGCCCCGGGCGCGCGCCAGGTCGCGTCCGGCCGGGTCAGCGGGCCGCGGTGCCCGCGCTGGCGACGCGCCCTCCGTCCGCGCGGCAGCGTCGCGGCGTGTGCAGAGGTGGCGGCTGCCTCTGCTTCCCGAGGTGTCGACCCGAGGGACAGGCTGGCCGACGGTCTCTGGTTTGCACTCGCGGCAGCTGGGAGGAAGGGAGAGGTGCCTTTCCTTTCGGCTGCAAGTAGCACGTAGCTAGATGGTGGGCCTCTGTGCGCTTTTCCAGTTGTAGTCAGAAGCTAGTCTAGTTTACTAGGTTCTTGAAAGAAACGGAATCCGCGCTGCGCCTCTGTCCCCTGCCTAAGGTTCTGAAGCAGGCGTTTGGCAAAGGGGCTGCCGCCTTCAAGTGCTGCGTGGCCCCTGCACGCTGAGCTGCCGGGGACCAGCCTTGCTGCTTGGCCCCGCTCCCCGCATCCGTGGTTCTTCAGTCCCACTAGTACCGTTAATGGAGGGATCACGGTTCTGTCACGAAAGCTGGAGCTGCAGCGGTGGCTGGGCAGACTTCATCTGTCCGCGTGTGCACCCAGAATGCAAATCTGGTTTAGCATCTTCAGGAAACCTAGCGAGTGTAACGTCAGACCCCTGCTATTAGGTAACACCAGACCTGCCCGTTGTTTTGATGGGAACTGGGTTCCCGAAGGCTAGAGTCTGCTCCGTGATTTGATTTGCTATTTCTTTTTTGCCTTTTTTGTTCTAGGCTCTGCTCAGGCTTTGGCCTGGGCCCTGGGCTGTGGATTCCTATCTCATCTCCCAGGTCTGCCTTAAATCCCTTCAAGGCGTTGCCCCCAGCAGCTTGCTCCTGCTTGTCCTTGGTCTCACTCTTCACTGTTTGGAGACGGGATCTACTTTGTTACTCGTCCAAGTTCCTGACAATTAGGAGGCAAACAGGAAGGATGTAATCTAGTTATTTTCACTTAGTTCAAACATGAGTATGTATGAATGTGGAGAGTGTGTGTCATTAAGCTGTCACTAGTTTGAGTATTTCATGGAATTCAGTTTAGTAAACCTTTATGTATGTGAAGGAGTGATAGCTAGACACAGCCCCGCCTTTCAGCTTACAGGAAGTGCCACAGGAGACCCTGACTGCGTCGTATTCCAGGTTTAAGAGGACAAAGCATGGGCTTCCTGGTGGTCCACTGGGTAAGGACACTGCCTTGCAGTGCAAGGCGCTGGTTCGATGGGCTGCCTCTGCTTCCCAGGTGTCGACCCGAGGGACAGGCTGGCCGACGGTCTCTGGTTTGCACTCGCGGCAGCTGGGAGGAAGGGAGAGGTGCCTTTCCTTTCGGCTGCAAGTAGCACGTAGCTAGATGGTGGGCCTCTGTGCGCTTTTCCAGTTGTAGTCAGAAGCTAGTCTAGTTTACTAGGTTCTTGAAAGAAACGGAATCCGCGCTGCGCCTCTGTCCCCTGCCTAAGGTTCTGAAGCAGGCGTTTGGCAAAGGGGCTGCCGCCTTCAAGTGCTGCGTGGCCCCTGCACGCTGAGCTGCCGGGGACCAGCCTTGCTGCTTGGCCCCGCTCCCGCATCCGTGGTTCTTCAGTCCCACTAGTACCGTTAATGGAGGGATCACGGTTCTGTCACGAAAGCTGGAGCTGCAGCGGTGGCTGGGCAGACTTCATCTGTCCGCGTGTGCACCCAGAATGCAAATCTGGTTTAGCATCTTCAGGAAACCTAGCGAGTGTAACGTCAGACCCCTGCTATTAGGTAACACCAGACCTGCCCGTTGTTTTGATGGGAACTGGGTTCCCGAAGGCTAGAGTCTGCTCCGTGATTTGATTTGCTATTTCTTTTTTGCCTTTTTTGTTCTAGGCTCTGCTCAGGCTTTGGCCTGGGCCCTGGGCTGTGGATTCCTATCTCATCTCCCAGGTCTGCCTTAAATCCCTTCAAGGCGTTGCCCCCAGCAGCTTGCTCCTGCTTGTCCTTGGTCTCACTCTTCACTGTTTGGAGACGGGATCTACTTTGTTACTCGTCCAAGTTCCTGACAATTAGGAGGCAAACAGGAAGGATGTAATCTAGTTATTTTCACTTAGTTCAAACATGAGTATGTATGAATGTGGAGAGTGTGTGTCATTAAGCTGTCACTAGTTTGAGTATTTCATGGAATTCAGTTTAGTAAACCTTTATGTATGTGAAGGAGTGATAGCTAGACACAGCCCCGCCTTTCAGCTTACAGGAAGTGCCACAGGAGACCCTGACTGCGTCGTATTCCAGGTTTAAGAGGACAAAGCATGGGCTTCCCTGGTGGTCCACTGGGTAAGGACACTGCCTTGCAGTGCAAGGGGCGCTGGTTCGATCCCTGGCCTGGGAAGATCCCATGTGCCGCGGAGCGGCTGGACTAATGTGTCCAGTGACGGAGCCGGAGCTCTGGAGCGCATGCGCCCAGAGCCGGTGCTCTGCGACAACAAAGGCCACTGTGATGGGAGGCCCACAGGAGCCAAAGAACAAAGACAGATGAAAATAGAGAAATGAAAGACCAATAGAAGTGGCCTGCTCGCCCCCCTCCCCAACCCACCCACTCCCCCACAATAAATAAATAAATTAAAAAAAAAAAAAAAAGAGGTCACAGCATTCCTCTGTCAGTTTAGTCCTCAGAGTTGGAGGTCTCCCCAGCCTGCGGAAGTTCCATGGCTTCAGGAGAGGCTGTTCCTTCATTCACTACGCGTTGCCCAGGGACCCTGTGCGTGTTATTTCAGTGTTAACCTGTGAAGGGAATTTGGAGTCTTGTTCACATTCTCCATTCATTGTCTTGTGCCATAAACTTACTTCTCAGGGCGCATTGCAAAAGCACCCTTCTCCGTTCTGGAGCGGGTGGGTGGGAAGCGTGGGCCGTGCAGCGCCGCGGGGTGGCCAGTGGGGCTGTCAGGTGCCGGCGGGCCGGGGAGGGCCTCCCGGAGTGTGCAGGTGTGTTTCCCCTGCTTGGAAGCATCTTCATGATACACGACCGGGCCAGCACAGGGCTCGCTTCTTACACCCCAGGAGCTTTAAGGCAGCACTTGTATCTTCCCGTCTTTTCCTTGCTGGTGTTGTGGCCCATGGCTGTTCTCTTTTCTTTGGGTCTCTCGACGCGTAGGTCTGCTGTCACAGACCCTTTCAGCCGTCCCAGATCCCTTGCCAAGGAAGAGAAGGTGTGCATAATTTGTGTGTTTACACGTCTGCTGGGAGTTAGCGAATACTCGCCTTCAGAACCCTTGCTCGGCGGGTCCAGGGTCATTTGAGAGGGAAGTCCAGGCAGCGGTGTCGCCCGGCTCCCCGCTCCGTCTCCGCCCGTGGCAGGAGACGAGCCGTCACTTTAATAATTCCCTGCTCAACGGTGTGCCAGCGTGTGTGCTCCTTCTCCTGGAAGTTTGTATTTTAAAATAAACTTGACTTTCCACTATCTGTGTCATGACTAGGAGCGCGTTCAGTTAATACATGACTGGCTCAGGTCATGCTCTTCGTGGGATTGATGGTTGAGCGTGTCATTCCATAGTTAGTATGTGTGCCCTTGAGCCTCATGCTGTTCAGAGCAGTAAGCACAGTAAGCATGAGTAGATGACATGTGGGAAATATGCTGCCCCGCAGCCAGCTGGTCGTGTATGTAGAAAGTCAGGTGCTCGCCCCTCCCCAACCCACCCACTCCCCACAATAAATAAATAAATTAAAAAAAAAAAGAGGTCACAGCATTCCTCTGTCAGTTTAGTCCTCAGAGTTGGAGGTCTCCCCAGCCTGCGGAAGTTCCATGGCTTCAGGAGAGGCTGTTCCTTCATTCACTACGCGTTGCCCAGGGACCCTGTGCGTGTTATTTCAGTGTTAACCTGTGAAGGGAATTTGGAGTCTTGTTCACATTCTCCATTCATTGTCTTGTGCCATAAACTTACTTCTCAGGGCGCATTGCAAAAGCACCCTTCTCCGTTCTGGAGCGGGTGGGTGGGAAGCGTGGGCCGTGCAGCGCCGCGGGGTGGCCAGTGGGGCTGTCAGGTGCCGGCGGGCCGGGGAGGGCCTCCCGGAGTGTGCAGGTGTGTTTCCCCTGCTTGGAAGCATCTTCATGATACACGACCGGGCCAGCACAGGGCTCGCTTCTTACACCCCAGGAGCTTTAAGGCAGCACTTGTATCTTCCCGTCTTTTCCTTGCTGGTGTTGTGGCCCATGGCTGTTCTCTTTTCTTTGGGTCTCTCGACGCGTAGGTCTGCTGTCACAGACCCTTTCAGCCGTCCCAGATCCCTTGCCAAGGAAGAGAAGGTGTGCATAATTTGTGTGTTTACACGTCTGCTGGGAGTTAGCGAATACTCGCCTTCAGAACCCTTGCTCGGCGGGTCCAGGGTCATTTGAGAGGGAAGTCCAGGCAGCGGTGTCGCCCGGCTCCCCGCTCCGTCTCCGCCCGTGGCAGGAGACGAGCCGTCACTTTAATAATTCCCTGCTCAACGGTGTGCCAGCGTGTGTGCTCCTTCTCCTGGAAGTTTGTATTTTAAAATAAACTTGACTTTCCACTATCTGTGTCATGACTAGGAGCGCGTTCAGTTAATACATGACTGGCTCAGGTCATGCTCTTCGTGGGATTGATGGTTGAGCGTGTCATTCCATAGTTAGTATGTGTGCCCTTGAGCCTCATGCTGTTCAGAGCAGTAAGCACAGTAAGCATGAGTAGATGACATGTGGGAAATATGCTGCCCCGCAGCCAGCTGGTCGTGTATGTAGAAAGTCAGGGATGTACCTTAACACCAGACATGCCACTCAGATGAGGTTGATAGTTATATGAGTGACAGACAGTAAATAAAATGGAAATGCAAAGGGGGGACCACTTGAAGCTGCAGGGCTGGCACTGAGTAGGAGCCAGCGTTTGAGGCCGGTGCGTGGTGGCGGGCGACCATCGGGCAGCCGTGGAGGCACGAGAGTGAGCGGGGCTTGTTTGGGTCGGCCCCAGCCGTGCCCGGAGTGGGGTGGGAGGTGGAGGGTGAACCTGAAAGACAGGTTGCAACCCAAGATCTCAGTGCCCAGCCAGGGCCTGTGGAGCTTCTCTGACAGACGGTGTTGTCCTTCGGGTGGCTAGTCGTGGCCAACTCGTTGCAGACTGTGGACTGTGCCGGGCCGCTCAGTCCTTCGCAGGCCGCTGGAGCCCTCTCAGACTCGCGTCCATTGAGTCGGTGGCTCCCTCCGGCCATCTCGTCCTCGGCTGTCCCCTTCTCCTCCTGCCTTCAGTCTTTCCCAGCATCGGGGTCTTCTCCAACGAATGATGCCTTAACGACGAGGGCTGGATGCCGAGCTAGAGAGATCCTGAGAAAGCTGTGGTTCAGGAAGGCATGAGCAGGACAGGTTAATGGTGGCGGAGGGTGAGAGGTGGTTGCCAGCGTCCTGGCATGAGATGCGGGTAAAGGGAAGGGAGGAGAAACACGAGAGGCGTGGTTAGGGAAGGTTTAGCAGGCCTTGTCGGGTAAGGCAGTGGGTATGAGGATTTGAACCAGGGTACCTTGACGCTGTTTTCCGTAGAGAGGTAGTTGTTTGTTTCCTGCAATCACGGAAGACGGGAAGGGCACGGTTCAGGAAAGTAAATGGAGGCAGAAGGGCGGGAGCGTTTGGATGTGTTGGACTGGGAGGGAGGGTAGGGTCTCAATAGAGAGGGTTTCTGTCACGTCCCCGTTGGAGGGGCTGCGTTGTTTTTAAGGCAGGCCTGCTGGGCGGCCGCAGCACCCGGTGGTGCACCTGGAGTGAGATGTTGCAGCAGACGCCTCTCCGTGGGCTGCGGAGGTCAGAGTGCAGAGAGGGCCGCGCGATGGCGTTCCTTGTTCTCGCTGCACTTGTCGGTAACCTCCAGAACTAAGATGAGAATAAATTCAGTCAAAACAAACAAAAACACCCTACCTGTTCCGTCTGAAAAGAGTCGAGTCCAGTTGAGGCGCCTGCCGTGCACCTCCCGTGGCAGAGAGAGGGCGGTGCCGCGCGGAAGGCTTCCTTGCCCTGGACTCCCTCAGCGCCTGGAGACCCCTCCGTTTGCCTGCGCCTGCCTTCTCCCCTCCCCGGGACGAAGAGCGGCTCACCGAGGACCGGGGCCTGGCTCTGGGCCCTGGCGGCACCGTGTCCCCACGCCGCTGCGTGAGCACGCTGGTGACCGCCCCTCCCGCCTGCTCCTGGGTGCCGAGACTGGCCTCAGGGAAGGTGCCTGGTGGTCCTCTGTCCACGGGAGCACCTGCCAGACTTTTGCTTCTGTTGTAGGTGGAAACAAGAGAAGACGAAGAACAGAATGTCAAGTTGACGGAAATTCTGGAGCTTTTGGTTGCGGCTGGGTATTTCAGGGCGAGAATTAAAGGCTTGTCACCTTTTGACAAGGTAAGAGGACATCTTTCGAACCATGCGGCTCGTGTTTGTCAGGATGCGGGGGTTTACCGCTGGTCGTAGGGTGTTTTCTGTTACAGTGGCGTGGTTGACCGTGGAAAGGAGGAAGACGGCATAGATTTGCTTCCTCTGTGTCCATGTTGCCGTTTCTCCTGGATTCAGATTCATTATGGAAGGGTTCAGAAATAATCAGGTATCTGTGAAATACACCCTGAAGTCCTTTCTGGGCAGGAAGATTTGAGAAAGACAAAAAAGCAAAATAAATACTTTCTCCCATCAAGAAACCGAGAGTGTGGGTGGGAAGATAAAGCTTGTGTCAGATAATTCGAGTTCACAGGGAGCTGCTCCAGGTCGGGGTGATCACTGGCAGACGCCGGGTGCGCTCTGGGCTCCGAGCGCTGGGCTTGGAGGAGGAGGACGTCTCTGCGATGGGCAATTTGATTCAGCAGCACCTGGAGCAGGTCTTGCACACGAGGCATGGCCGTGGGTGTTGGCGGCAGAAGGATGAGAACAATGCCCTTGTACCCAAAGAACCTGACCTCTGCAGCCCAGAGCAGAGGGACAGCCGACCAGCGCCCAGAGAGATGGCGCAGCTCGGCAGCTGCCCCCGTGAACTGGGCACAGGGGAAGCGACGGCTCAGCCCGGCTGGGCCAGGGAGGCTGCCTGGTGGAAGGAAGCATCGAGGGCCCCGGGGGCAGCAGCCCGCTGCCCAGGGCCGGTCCTTTTGTAGTGCAAGGGCCCAGGCCTCAGCCAGTGACGTTCTGGTTCCTTAGGTGTGGGCTGGGCACTGGAATCTGTTCCGTCAGGCATCTCACCTGTGTCTCCCACAGAGCCGGGCAGAAGACTCGCTGTGGTTCTTTTCTGACATCAGGCCGTGTCTTCAGAGGTTTTGTTTCACAATGGATTTTTGGCCTCAGTCTCATTTGCATCTCCGAGAAGCCCCATGACAAGACGGAGCACGGATTCTCCTTAGCAGGGAGGGGGGATGTGTGGAAACGTAGGTCACCGGCCGCAGGATGTCCCCCTGCTGCCCACAGGCTGCTCCACAAAGCGTGCGGCTCCTCAGCAGTCTGGCGCCTGCCGGTGACCGGAGCGGGGCCTCTCTCTGCTGAGAGTCAGCCTCCGTCCCCGCTGGTGTAGGGAGGATGTGGGCGTCAGACGTCCATTAAGTCACGGCGGCAGCGTCTCCGGCCGCCGGCCGTGCGTTCCAGGTGCTCAGCTCCCGCGCAGCCGGCAGCGGCGTCCTCGGCGGTGCGGGTGCAGAGCCTTGCCGCGCGGGCAGAGCGCTCCGGTCGGCGGTGCTGTTGGGTGAGCTGCGGTGGACGGAGCTGGGACACACGTCGTCTCCCTCTGAGGGTGCACAGTTTTGCACGTAAAAGCAGTTTCCATTTTATCTGCCTTTCACGTCTTCCCAAACTGGCAAGAGAAAGCAGGTCTGTTTCTCCGTCTTGCAGGTGGTCGGAGGGATGACGTGGTGCATCACCACGTGCAACTTTGACGTGGACGTTGACCTCCTCTTCCAGGAGAACTCCACCATAGGTCAGAAAATGTAAGTTCCGGGGCTGCCCGCGGGTGGGCCTGCCCGGGAGACAGGCGCAGCGCAGGGGTGTGCGCTGGGTGCAGGGGCCTTAATGGACTGGGAGCGTGGGCCGTCTCCGAGGAGTGGCCGGGAGGACCTTGTCTGCAGCAGCCCCCCTACCTAGAGCCCCGGGTCTGTCGCCACTAGAGGGAGCGCCCCTCCTGCCGGCCAGAGTGGGGCTTGGCTCAGCACAGGCGGCTCGGGCCAGGAGGCTGCCTGGTGGAAGGAAGCATCGAGGGCCCGGGGCAGCAGCCCGCTGCCCAGGGCCGGTCCTTTGTAGTGCAAGGGCCCAGGCCTCAGCCAGTGACGTTTGGTTCCTTAGGTGTGGGCTGGGCACTGGAATCTGTTCCGTCAGGCATCTCACCTGTGTCTCCCACAGAGCCGGGCAGAAGACTCGCTGTGGTTCTTTTCTGACATCAGGCCGTGTCTTCAGAGGTTTTGTTTCACAATGGATTTTTGGCCTCAGTCTCATTTGCATCTCCGAGAAGCCCCATGACAAGACGGAGCACGGATTCTCCTTAGCAGGGAGGGGGGATGTGTGGAAACGTAGGTCACCGGCCGCAGGATGTCCCCCTGCTGCCCACAGGCTGCTCCACAAAGCGTGCGGCTCCTCAGCAGTCTGGCGCCTGCCGGTGACCGGAGCGGGGCCTCTCTCTGCTGAGAGTCAGCCTCCGTCCCCGCTGGTGTAGGGAGGATGTGGGCGTCAGACGTCCATTAAGTCACGGCGGCAGCGTCTCCGGCCGCCGGCCGTGCGTTCCAGGTGCTCAGCTCCCGCGCAGCCGGCAGCGGCGTCCTCGGCGGTGCGGGTGCAGAGCCTTGCCGCGCGGGCAGAGCGCTCCGGTCGGCGGTGCTGTTGGGTGAGCTGCGGTGGACGGAGCTGGGACACACGTCGTCTCCCTCTGAGGGTGCACAGTTTTGCACGTAAAAGCAGTTTCCATTTTATCTGCCTTTCACGTCTTCCCAAACTGGCAAGAGAAAGCAGGTCTGTTTCTCCGTCTTGCAGGTGGTCGGAGGGATGACGTGGTGCATCACCACGTGCAACTTTGACGTGGACGTTGACCTCCTCTTCCAGGAGAACTCCACCATAGGTCAGAAAATGTAAGTTCCGGGGCTGCCCGCGGGTGGGCCTGCCCGGGAGACAGGCGCAGCGCAGGGGTGTGCGCTGGGTGCAGGGGCCTTAATGGACTGGGAGCGTGGGCCGTCTCCGAGGAGTGGCCGGGAGGACCTTGTCTGCAGCAGCCCCCCTACCTAGAGCCCCGGGTCTGTCGCCACTAGAGGGAGCGCCCCTCCTGCCGACCAGAGTGGGGCTTGGCTCTGCAGACGAGGAGTGAGTGCTGAGAGCTGCCAGAGCAAGGGGCGCACAGCGGAGCTGGGGACGAAGCTGTTGGCTAAGCGTGGAATCTGGAGGGCGGAGCCCGTGAGGCACCCGTGTCTTCTCACAGACTTCAGAGAAATTAAGGGACAAGGCAGGAGAGCCTTGGGGACATCCGGTGACAAGTCGGACTCATCGGGGCGCGCCTCGGGGGCTGCCGATGGGCTTGTCCGGCCTTCCTCCCGCACTGCCCGCCCCGGCAGGAGGAGCTGGGCCACCACACGTCCCCGCTGGGCGAGACGAGGCGCGTCCCGGGGCCCCGTGGGCTGCTGAGGAGGGCGGGCCCGTGGGGGCCCCGGAGCCGGGCGACACTGGAGGAGCCCCCTTCTGTGCGCAGTGACCACGTCCTCCCCGTGGCGGCCCCGGAGGGCGGGCGGTCCCGCCGCCGCACGCGTGTGCGGCGAGGGACCCGTCTTCCTCTGCGCGGGTTTCCCTCTGGGCTTCTGGACTTGGCGCGGAGGTCATGAGACGACTGTTGCCCCTCAGCAGTTTCCGCCTGGGTCCCACCCTGTGGAGCTGCAGGAGATGCGGCTGTGGTCTCGTGCGTCCCCTGGGCATCCTTGCTGGGAGCCCTGGAGCTCCTGTTCCGAGGCTGCTCAGTTCCTCCCAAGAGAGAGGGCGCGGGGCGTACTCAGGGACGCTGCCCTAAGAGAGGGAGCGTACTCAGGGACGCTGCCCTAAGAGAGGGAGCGTACTCAGGGACGCTGCCCTAAGAGAGGGATTGTACTCAGGGACGCTGCCCTAAGAGAGGGAGCGTACTCAGGGACGCTGCCCTAAGAGAGGGCTGCCCTAAGAGAGGGAGCGTACTCAGGGACGCTGCCCTAAGAGAGGGATTGTACTCAGGGACGCTGCCCTAAGAGAGGGAGCGTACTCAGGGACGCTGCCCTAAGAGAGGGAGCGTACTCAGGGACGCTGCCCTAAGAGAGGGAGCGTACTCAGGGACGCTGCCCTAAGAGAGGGATCGTACTCAGGGACGCTGCCCTAAGAGAGGGATTGTACTCAGGGACGCTGCCCTAAGAGAGGGATTGTACTCAGGGACGCTGCCCTAAGAGAGGGATCGTACTCAGGGACGCTCCCCTAAGAGAGGGATCGTACTCAGGGACGCTGCCCTAAGAGAGGGAGCGTACTCAGGGACGCTGCCCTAAGAGAGGGAGCGTACTCAGGGACGCTGCCCTAAGAGAGGGAGCGTACTCAGGGACGCTGCCCTAAGAGAGGGATCGTACTCAGGGACGCTGCCCCAAGAGAGGAAGCGCACTCAGGGCGCTGCCCTAAGAGAGGATCGTACTCAGGGCGCTGCCCTAAGAGAGGATCGTACTCAGGGCTGCCCTAAGAGAGGATCGTACTCAGGGCGCTGCCCTAAGAGAGGGCGTACTCAGGGCGCTGCCCTAAGAGAGGATCGTACTCAGGGCGCTGCCCTAAGAGAGGATCGTACTCAGGGACGCTGCCCTAAGAGAGGGAGCGTACTCAGGGACGCTGCCCTAAGAGAGGGATCGTACTCAGGGACGCTGCCCTAAGAGAGGGAGCGTACTCAGGGACGCTGCCCTAAGAGAGGGAGCGTACTCAGGGACGCTGCCCTAAGAGAGGGAGCGTACTCAGGGACGCTGCCCTAAGAGAGGGATCGTACTCAGGGACGCTGCCCTAAGAGAGGGATCGTACTCAGGGACGCTGCCCTAAGAGAGGGAGCGTACTCAGGGACGCTGCCCTAAGAGAGGGATCGTACTCAGGGACGCTGCCCTAAGAGAGGGATCGTACTCAGGGACGCTGCCCTAAGAGAGGGATCGTACTCAGGGACGCTCCCCTAAGAGAGGGATCGTACTCAGGGACGCTGCCCTAAGAGAGGGAGCGTACTCAGGGACGCTGCCCGAAGGGAGGGAGCGTAGTCGGGGGCGCTGCCCTAAGAGAGGGAGCGTACTCAGGGACGCTGCCCTAAGAGAGGATCGTACTCAGGGCGCTGCCCTAAGAGAGGATCGTACTCAGGGACGCTGCCCTAAGAGAGGGAGCGTACTCAGGGACGCTGCCCTAAGAGAGGGAGCGTACTCAGGGACGCTGCCCTAAGAGAGGGAGCGTACTCAGGGACGCTGCCCTAAGAGAGGGAGCGTACTCAGGGACGCTGCCCTAAGAGAGGGAGCGTACTCAGGGACGCTGCCCTAAGAGAGGGAGCGTACTCAGGGACGCTGCCCTAAGAGAGGGAGCGTACTCAGGGACGCTGCCCTAAGAGGGCGTCTCAGGGCTGCCCTAAGAGAGGATCGTACTCAGGGCGCTGCCCTAAGAGAGGACGTACTCAGGACGCTCCCCTAAGAGAGGATCGTACTCAGGGCGCTGCCCTAAGAGAGGATCGTACTCAGGGCGCTGCCCTAAGAGAGGATCGTACTCAGGCGCTGCCCTAAGAGAGGATCGTACTCAGGGCGCTGCCCTAAGAGAGGACGTACTCAGGGCGCTGCCCTAAGAGAGGAGCGTACTCAGGGGCGCTCCCTAAGAGAGGATCGTACTCAGGGGCGCTGCCCTAAGAGGGCGTACTCAGGGCGCTGCCCTAAGAGAGGATTGTACTCAGGGGCGCTGCCCTAAGAGGGAGCGTACTCAGGGACGCTGCCCTAAGAGAGGGAGCGTACTCAGGGACGCTGCCCTAAGAGAGGGATTGTACTCAGGGACGCTGCCCTAAGAGAGGGATCGTACTCAGGGACGCTGCCCTAAGAGAGGGAGCGTACTCAGGGACGCTGCCCTAAGAGAGGGAGCGTACTCAGGGACGCTGCCCTAAGAGAGGGAGCGTACTCAGGGACGCTGCCCTAAGAGAGGGAGCGTACTCAGGGACGCTGCCCTAAGAGAGGGATCGTACTCAGGGACGCTGCCCTAAGAGAGGGAGCGTACTCAGGGACGCTGCCCTAAGAGAGGGATCGTACTCAGGGACGCTGCCCTAAGAGAGGGAGCGTACTCAGGGACGCTGCCCTAAGAGAGGGAGCGTACTCAGGGACGCTGCCCTAAGAGAGGGAGCGTACTCAGGGACGCTGCCCTAAGAGAGGGAGCGTACTCAGGGACGCTGCCCTAAGAGAGGGATTGTACTCAGGGACGCTGCCCTAAGAGAGGGAGCGTACTCAGGGACGCTGCCCTAAGAGAGGGATTGTACTCAGGGACGCTGCCCTAAGAGAGGATCGTACTCAGGGCTGCCCTAAGAGAGGATCGTACTCAGGGCGCTGCCCTAAGAGAGGATCGTACTCAGGGACGCTGCCCTAAGAGAGGGAGCGTACTCAGGGACGCTGCCCTAAGAGCGGGAGCGTACTCAGGGGCGCTGCCCTAAGAGAGGATCGTACTCGGGGCGCTGCCCTAAGAGAGGATTGTACTCAGGCGCTGCCTAAGAGGGAGCGTACTCAGGGACGCTGCCCTAAGAGAGGGAGCGTACTCAGGGACGCTGCCCTAAGAGAGGGATTGTACTCAGGGACGCTGCCCTAAGAGAGGGATTGTACTCAGGGACGCTGCCCTAAGAGAGGGAGCGTACTCAGGGACGCTGCCCTAAGAGAGGGATTGTACTCAGGGACGCTGCCCTAAGAGAGGGAGCGTACTCAGGGACGCTGCCCTAAGAGAGGGAGCGTACTCAGGGACGCTGCCCTAAGAGAGGGAGCGTACTCAGGGACGCTGCCCTAAGAGAGGGAGCGTACTCAGGGACGCTGCCCTAAGAGAGGGAGCGTACTCAGGGACGCTGCCCTAAGAGAGGGATCGTACTCAGGGACGCTGCCCTAAGAGAGGGATTGTACTCAGGGACGCTGCCCTAAGAGAGGGATTGTACTCAGGGACGCTGCCCTAAGAGAGGGATTGTACTCAGGGACGCTGCCCTAAGAGAGGGATTGTACTCAGGGACGCTGCCCTAAGAGTTACTCTCCCCCAGGCCTGAGTTCGGTGTTGATCTTACGGGGGTCTGTCTCCTGGAGAGGACTGTGAAACTGTAGAAAGACAGTGGTGAACAAGATACCTTTGAACGAAAAATCCTTTCAGCCGAGAGCCCCCAGGCTTGCTGCGTTTGAAGCGTCCAGGAAGAACCTCGTGATCTTGTGACCAGAGCCTTTATCTGTTAGGAACTGGTCTGACGCTTGCAGATGAGGGAGACAAGGCCACAGCAGCCGCTGCCACTGGCCGAGATTTTCTGATGTCTTAGATGGGGACGCAACCTGGGGTGCCCATGTAGGCGGAGCCAGGACCCCCCGTGTCTCGACAGGGCCCCCAGGGCCGCGGCTCAGGACTGTGGTCTCGGGGCTCCTGGGCTGGGTGCCAGACCCACTGAAATCCTCAGTTCTCTCTCCTCTTGAGTCTGATCCAAGATACGGGGAATAGGAACAAGACGGTTAGGGATCAGGCAGCAGCTGGCGGGAGACGTAAGTCCGCAGTGAAGCGAGCTTGCGCACAGGCCCTCACCGCTCCTGCCGTGGGACCGTCCACCCGGCCAGGGCCCCGCGGGCGGGCGGGGGCGGCGCTCGCTCCTCACTCAGCGGAGCGCTGGGCCTCGG
Organism: Tragulus kanchil; assembly: GCA_022376925.1. Classification (NCBI taxonomy): domain Eukaryota; kingdom Metazoa; phylum Chordata; class Mammalia; order Artiodactyla; family Tragulidae; genus Tragulus; species Tragulus kanchil. Next base: position 120,532,079 of record JAIOJX010000026.1, read on the forward strand.
GGCGCCTGCCTGCTGCTCCCCGCCTCCAGCCCCTTCCGGGCGGGGGGCTCACGCACGGTGCTGGAGCGCGATCGTGTCTCTTGGGAGAAGCCAGAAACCCCATCTCCCTGGGACAACGCATGGCTCCTCCCGATCTAGAGTTAATTTTAGAGAACCAAAAAGACCAAAAGTTACTGTTTGTTCTAAAACTATTTTGTACCAGAGTGGAAACTTCAAAGCTTTTTTTCAAGCTTGAGACCTCATGTTTCATCTTAATATTCTGGACACCTGGCAACCATCTGGTAATTAAGTTGTTACCCAAATGATATATAGAGGACTTTTTATATATATAATGTTTAGCCTCGTGGTTTCCAGACTTTGGGAAAAAGACAGGTGGCCGAGTGCAATGTAAAAGAATGTGCAGCAGCACTAAGAGCTGCTTGTTCTGCCACCTGAGGCCGTTAAATGCCTGATGCCGCAAACTCCGCCGTCACTTCTCGAAGAAACAAAGTGTCTTCGGATCAGAAGCAGGAGGAGCAGAGTCTCGGAACCGGGGAGGAAGGCGGCTCTGTGCACAGGTCTCGGCGCTGCTCGCTGGCCTCACCGTGCCGCCGGCCAGGAGACGCGGTCCGGGTCTGGTGCTGCGAGGCCCGGGTCCCCCGGACGGCGGCCCGGACCGGAGAGAGGCCTCGGGAGCCGCCGGGGGTGTTCTCACGGCCGGCTTGTTGCTTCTCTCCGAGCAGAGCTCTCTCAGAAAAAATCGTCTCCGTCCTGCCGAGAATGAAGTGTCCGCACCAGCTGGAGCCGCACCAGATCCAGGGGATGGACTTCATCCACATATTCCCCGTGGTCCAGGTGAGGCCGCTGGGGGAGCTCTGTCCTCCGAGCCCTGGGACGCCTGCCGCGGGTCTGGCTCCGGGCCGTGCGGCCCAGATCCCCGGTCGGCTGAGCGTGGGAGGGTCTGGCCGTGAGACCGCGCCCGCGCCTCGCCTGTGCCCCGCCTGCCCCCGGCGCTCTGGCTCCCTTCCGCCTCGCCAGCCTCCGTTTACTCTCTGCTTTTCTTTCTTCTCCCTGCTCTGGCCTCTGGCTTTCTTTCAGATTTCCCCACACCTGCAGTGCTTCCTCCTGGCACGGGGCCGTCCTCTCGGCCTGGGATCGCTTCCCTCTCGCCTCCCCTCATCCTCGGCTCTCAGCTCCGCCAGGCCTCCTGGGAAAGCTCCGGCCCCAGAGCTAGAGCGGGCGCTTTTGCTGTGTCCTCCTAGACAGCAGCCTCCCTCCCTTCCCGGGGATCTTCCCGCATTTGTGACCTCGCGCATTCAAGGGTCTGCTTGTTTATCTGTCTCTCCCGTCTGACTGGAGACTTCTGAGGGCAGGTGCCCGGGCTGCCCTGCTCACTCGTGCGTCTCTGGGCTCTCGTGGCCTGTCTGGCACTTGGTAGGCATTCAGTCCTTGTTTGAGGATTGAATTTCTAGCGAGAGGCTTATCTCCACCCTCCTGATGTTCCAAGCTCCGTGACGAAGCGGCCGGTGTTGTGCAGGTCCCTGAGCTGCTTGTTCCTGCCACCTGAGGCCGTTAAATGCCTGATGCCGCAAACTCCGCCGTCACTTCTCGAAGAAACAAAGTGTCTTCGGATCAGAAGCAGGAGGAGCAGAGTCTCGGAACCGGGGAGGAAGGCGGCTCTGTGCACAGGTCTCGGCGCTGCTCGCTGGCCTCACCGTGCCGCCGGCCAGGAGACGCGGTCCGGGTCTGGTGCTGCGAGGCCCGGGTCCCCCGGACGGCGGCCCGGACCGGAGAGAGGCCTCGGGAGCCGCCGGGGGTGTTCTCACGGCCGGCTTGTTGCTTCTCTCCGAGCAGAGCTCTCTCAGAAAAAATCGTCTCCGTCCTGCCGAGAATGAAGTGTCCGCACCAGCTGGAGCCGCACCAGATCCAGGGGATGGACTTCATCCACATATTCCCCGTGGTCCAGGTGAGGCCGCTGGGGGAGCTCTGTCCTCCGAGCCCTGGGACGCCTGCCGCGGGTCTGGCTCCGGGCCGTGCGGCCCAGATCCCCGGTCGGCTGAGCGTGGGAGGGTCTGGCCGTGAGACCGCGCCCGCGCCTCGCCTGTGCCCCGCCTGCCCCCGGCGCTCTGGCTCCCTTCCGCCTCGCCAGCCTCCGTTTACTCTCTGCTTTTCTTTCTTCTCCCTGCTCTGGCCTCTGGCTTTCTTTCAGATTTCCCCACACCTGCAGTGCTTCCTCCTGGCACGGGGCCGTCCTCTCGGCCTGGGATCGCTTCCCTCTCGCCTCCCCTCATCCTCGGCTCTCAGCTCCGCCAGGCCTCCTGGGAAAGCTCCGGCCCCAGAGCTAGAGCGGGCGCTTTTGCTGTGTCCTCCTAGACAGCAGCCTCCCTCCCTTCCCGGGGATCTTCCCGCATTTGTGACCTCGCGCATTCAAGGGTCTGCTTGTTTATCTGTCTCTCCCGTCTGACTGGAGACTTCTGAGGGCAGGTGCCCGGGCTGCCCTGCTCACTCGTGCGTCTCTGGGCTCTCGTGGCCTGTCTGGCACTTGGTAGGCATTCAGTCCTTGTTTGAGGATTGAATTTCTAGCGAGAGGCTTATCTCCACCCTCCTGATGTTCCAAGCTCCGTGACGAAGCGGCCGGTGTTGTGCAGGTCCCTGTGCGGTTCTGGGGTCTCGGCCCTTGCACCAGGTGCCTCGGAGAGAGGAGGAGAGAGGGCTCGTCCTCGCTGCCGGCTGTGTGCGCAGGTGTTGAGTTGCCAGGCTGTGCCCGGCTCTTCTCTTCTGCAGCTCCCTGGCCTCCTCCGTCTCCCAGAGCCCGGGTTCCTCTCCATTGAGCCGGTGGTGCCGCCCGGCCGTCTCAGCCTCCGTCGTCCCCTCCTCCTCCTGCGCTCAGTCTCTCCCAGCACCAGGGGCTTTTCCAGCGAGTCAGCTCTTCCCGGCAGGTGGCCAGAGTACTGGGGCTTCAGCGCCAGCGTCTGTGCTTCCAGTGACTCTTCAGGGTTGGTTTCCTTGAGGGCCGGCTGGGTGGGTCTCCTTGCAGTGCCGGGGGCTCCCGGGAGGGCTCTCCTTCTGTACGGTTAGGCTCTCACGGCCATACTGACCGCTGGGAAGACCGTAGCCTTGACTGTTCGGGCCTTTGTTGGCAGAGCGCTGTCTCCGCTTGTTGGGCACGCTGTCTGGGTTTGTCATGGCTTTCCTGCCGGGAAGCGGTCGCCTTCTGACTCCGTGGCTGCCGTCACCAGCCGCAGTGATTTCGGAGCCCAGGGAGAGGAGCCTGTCACTGCTTCCGCCTCGTCCCCTTCTCTTTGCCGGGAAGTGATGGGACCGGATGCCACGACCTTAGTTTTTTCAGTACTGAGTGTTAGGCTGGCCTGTTCACTCTGCCTTCCCCGCGTCAAGGTGAAGCCTCGGGTCCTCACGGAGCTCCTTGAAGCGCCTGTTGCGGGCCGGTCTTCCATCTGAGGAAAGTCAGGCTCCCGAGGGTGATCAGTGCACTTAAGGGCAGAGTCCTCTGAGCTCCCTGCCTTTAGGCCGGAACGTCCCCGCCCCGTGCAGCCTCCCGGGGAGCGCCGCCGCTGCTGGAGAAGCGGGAGTCTGTGCGGACCGCGGCCGGGCGGCTGGGAGCCCGGCTCTGGAGCCTCGCTGGCTTTGCGTCCGGGCTCTGCCTCTCTCTAGCCGGGGGACCTGCGGCCAGTGACTTCCTACCTGCTCAGTGGAAATATCAATGGCACCTGCCTGATAGGACGAAAGGCGAGTGAGTTAATACGCGTGAAGCCCGCGCCTCTCAGGAGGTGCTTCCTCCATGTTCTGTCGTTGGTGCTGCGCTTGGGACGCCTCCCCTGAGCTAGCCTGCAAATGCGATGATATCTATAGCTGAAATCTGCAGTTGAGGCCAGGACTTTAACTCAGAATTTGAGCCTTTTTCCCAAATGCCGATGTCCCGGCCAGGTGGCCAGAGTTTACCTGCCCCCTCCCCCCAGTCTCTCCCAGCACCAGGGGCTTTTCCAGCGAGTCAGCTCTTCCCGGCAGGTGGCCAGAGTACTGGGGCTTCAGCGCCAGCGTCTGTGCTTCCAGTGACTCTTCAGGGTTGGTTTCCTTGAGGGCCGGCTGGGTGGGTCTCCTTGCAGTGCCGGGGGCTCCCGGGAGGGCTCTCCTTCTGTACGGTTAGGCTCTCACGGCCATACTGACCGCTGGGAAGACCGTAGCCTTGACTGTTCGGGCCTTTGTTGGCAGAGCGCTGTCTCCGCTTGTTGGGCACGCTGTCTGGGTTTGTCATGGCTTTCCTGCCGGGAAGCGGTCGCCTTCTGACTCCGTGGCTGCCGTCACCAGCCGCAGTGATTTCGGAGCCCAGGGAGAGGAGCCTGTCACTGCTTCCGCCTCGTCCCCTTCTCTTTGCCGGGAAGTGATGGGACCGGATGCCACGACCTTAGTTTTTTCAGTACTGAGTGTTAGGCTGGCCTGTTCACTCTGCCTTCCCCGCGTCAAGGTGAAGCCTCGGGTCCTCACGGAGCTCCTTGAAGCGCCTGTTGCGGGCCGGTCTTCCATCTGAGGAAAGTCAGGCTCCCGAGGGTGATCAGTGCACTTAAGGGCAGAGTCCTCTGAGCTCCCTGCCTTTAGGCCGGAACGTCCCCGCCCCGTGCAGCCTCCCGGGGAGCGCCGCCGCTGCTGGAGAAGCGGGAGTCTGTGCGGACCGCGGCGGGGCGGCTGGGAGCCCGGCTCTGGAGCCTCGCTGGCTTTGCGTCCGGGCTCTGCCTCTCTCTAGCCGGGGGACCTGCGGCCAGTGACTTCCTACCTGCTCAGTGGAAATATCAATGGCACCTGCCTGATAGGACGAAAGGCGAGTGAGTTAATACGCGTGAAGCCCGCGCCTCTCAGGAGGTGCTTCCTCCATGTTCTGTCGTTGGTGCTGCGCTTGGGACGCCTCCCCTGAGCTAGCCTGCAAATGCGATGATATCTATAGCTGAAATCTGCACGGTTGAGGCCAGGACTTTAACTCAGAATTTGACTTGCCTGTTGGTTAGGGGAGGGTAGCCCATCCTTTTGTGAAAGGAGAAAGTAGAGACCCCGTGGAGATGCCTGCAGAGACCTCCCACACCATCGCCTGGACCTCTGGTGACCAGGCCTCCCTCAGTCCTGTGCTGCAGCTTTGAGGGCCAGAGCGCGCGCTCGGATACGAGAAGGCTGTGAGGGGAAGGTGGTTCTCTGCGTGGGTGTGGGCCTCTTGAGGGTCGGGTGGTCTGTGTGGTGGGGGGATGCCTGAGGGCTTTGCGCCCCGCCCTCGGGGCTGCTGCTTCCCACGCAGGTCCTCTGCTCGCCTCGCCCGCCCTCCCCGGGCAAGGGCCCTCGCCACGCGCAGCCGCGGCCTCGGGGCAGCCCAGCCGCTGTCTAGACACTGCTCCTGGGGCGTCGTGCCTCCCTGGGAGAGCGTGGTGCCCCTCCACCGAGGTCTTCAGTAGCGAGTGACGGGGCGGGAGGAGACGCGAGGCTCTTCCTGTGTTTGCAGCCTCACCCCAGAGCTCGTGGGCCTCCACGGGGCGTGGGTGTGGGCGCGTGCAGGGGTGGGTCTCAGCTCCCGGAGCTGTAAGTCAGCAGAGGCGAAGGCCAGCGCCCGCGCGTCAGCCCCGTGGATGCGGGACGCATTGCGGGCGGGTGGACCCTCCGGGCGGCGGCTGGGAGCCCGGCTCTGGAGCCTCGCTGGCTTTGCGTCCGGGCTCTGCCTCTCTCTAGCCGGGGGACCTGCGGCCAGTGACTTCCTACCTGCTCAGTGGAAATATCAATGGCACCTGCCTGATAGGACGAAAGGCGAGTGAGTTAATACGCGTGAAGCCCGCGCCTCTCAGGAGGTGCTTCCTCCATGTTCTGTCGTTGGTGCTGCGCTTGGGACGCCTCCCCTGAGCTAGCCTGCAAATGCGATGATATCTATAGCTGAAATCTGCACGGTTGAGGCCAGGACTTTAACTCAGAATTTGACTTGCCTGTTGGTTAGGGGAGGGTAGCCCATCCTTTTGTGAAAGGAGAAAGTAGAGACCCCGTGGAGATGCCTGCAGAGACCTCCCACACCATCGCCTGGACCTCTGGTGACCAGGCCTCCCTCAGTCCTGTGCTGCAGCTTTGAGGGCCAGAGCGCGCGCTCGGATACGAGAAGGCTGTGAGGGGAAGGTGGTTCTCTGCGTGGGTGTGGGCCTCTTGAGGGTCGGGTGGTCTGTGTGGTGGGGGGATGCCTGAGGGCTTTGCGCCCCGCCCTCGGGGCTGCTGCTTCCCACGCAGGTCCTCTGCTCGCCTCGCCCGCCCTCCCCGGGCAAGGGCCCTCGCCACGCGCAGCCGCGGCCTCGGGGCAGCCCAGCCGCTGTCTAGACACTGCTCCTGGGGCGTCGTGCCTCCCTGGGAGAGCGTGGTGCCCCTCCACCGAGGTCTTCAGTAGCGAGTGACGGGGCGGGAGGAGACGCGAGGCTCTTCCTGTGTTTGCAGCCTCACCCCAGAGCTCGTGGGCCTCCACGGGGCGTGGGTGTGGGCGCGTGCAGGGGTGGGTCTCAGCTCCCGGAGCTGTAAGTCAGCAGAGGCGAAGGCCAGCGCCCGCGCGTCAGCCCCGTGGATGCGGGACGCATTGCGGGCGGGTGGACCCTCCGGGCGGTGGCCGGGAGCTGCTGGCTCCGGCTCGGTGGGCGCTGAGGTCCTTTGTCTGAGCCTCCGGCTCTGTCAGACGCGGCCTGTGCCCGTTACCGTGGACAGCTGTGACTCAGACAGCCGTGCGCAGCGTGCTGAGGGAGGCTGAAGCCCGAGGCGTGTCCTCGGTGCCCCTGGCCTCAGACCCGAGTGTCGGAGGGAGTTTCTTTCTCCCGTCCCACGAGGGTCACGCTGGGTGTTCTCACGGCTTGTCTTCCCCGTGGCCCCGTGGCCCGCAGCCCGAGCAGCACGGGAAGAACAGATCCAGCGAGATCCGCCCTGGGCGCAGGGAGGCCCGGGCCGCGGGCCTGCTGGTGTCGGGCTCCAGTGTTTAAGAGCTTCTGGCACTTGTGTTTCACGTACTCTCTGTCGTGGAAGGAGCTGAACCTCCGTCCTCAGCTTTCGCAGAGAGGGAACCTGCGGCCCAGACACCTTGCTGTGAGGCCGTCAGCTCCGGCGCCTCTGGCCTCAGCGTCCAGGCCCAGCGGCTGCCTTCCCTGCAGGGCAGTGCGTGCGGATGGCCACTTGTCCCCCGGGCAGTCCGTGTTCTGTGACTTGGTCCGGGACCTGTGCCGTCTCGGGGCTGGCCTCTGCCCGCCCCCGTCCCCTCCGCTCACGTTTCCGCCCCTCCCTCCCCAGTGGCTGGTGAAGCGAGCCATAGAAACAAAGGAAGAGATGGGCGACTACATCCGCTCCTACTCCATATCCCAGTTCCAGAAAGCCTGCAGCCTGCCTGAGGTCAGTGATCCGCGCCTTCCCGGTCCCGCTGAGAACCCCGGCGCCCAGTTAGGGACCCCGGGCAGAAGCAGAGTGAGCTCGGGCTCGGCTGCACGCCGCCCCTGCCTGGCCTCTGCCTCCGCCTGGCCGGCCCCAGAGCGGGCCCCCGGCTCCCTCTCACTCCTCCTGAAACGGGCAGAGGGTCGGGCTCTTTAGTGGGGTCCTTTTCTCCCAGTTTTGGCGCTTGATCTGGGCCTCTTGTTAAATTCAAGAACGTGCGTCTCTTTCTGTATAACTGTCGGACGTGTCTCGAGACCCCGCTGAGGATGGCACGCCTCTAGTGACCGTGGAGTCACAGCCACAGCAGCCGTGATCGCGGCCTCCCTCAGAGGCGTGCCCCGCCGGTCCCGGCAGCCCGCGCCCGCGGCTTCTCGGCCGCTGGCTGCGCCCTGCCTCAGCGCTGGGGGGCGGAGGCCTGGGGGAGCGGGAGCTTCCGAGGGCCCAGAGCCGGAGCGTCGGGAGTGAGGGCGCGTGTCCTCGCCATTGCCCGCCGGGCCTCTGTTCTTACCGGCTGCGGGGGCCTGTTCTGGAGCCGTTGGTAGAGGCCGTCACCTTTCCCGTGCAGAATGGATTCCCATCTGCTGGAAACACGCGGCTCCTTCAGACAGAGCTGAGATCAGACGGCAGTGTCGACGTGAGGCAGCCGGCTGAGCCGTGTGGGTGAGCCGCGGGCCTCACGTGGGCCTCGTTCCATCTCCGTGTCTCCTCGTCTTGCAGGACGACGACTTCGTCCGGAGGAGGGAGAAGGCCGTCCGGACCGTCCTTCAGCTCTCCGTGAGTCCCCCGCCCCGCTCTGCTGTCGGCGAGGACCTTGGGGTCCGGGCCTCCAAGAAGCCCTTTGATCTCCATCCCGAGGCTCCTTCCCCGTGGGAGGCGTCTCTCTGCGGGGATCGCCGGCAGCCGACCCCGGTGTGAGGGCGGCCCTGCCTGCCCGGGGCCGAGGCCGGCGGTCAGGGTGGAGCGGGCCGCCGCCGCTGCCCAGCGGCTCCTTCCTTCCGCTCCTCCGGGCCCTCGGGTGCGCCCCTGGCGACCGCAGACCTCCGCGGCTCCAGAGAGCCGGCGCCGGGCTGGACGTGATCCGGAGGCCTCGGGGGCTCTGGAGGGGCGGCCTCGGAGCCGGAGCCGGGTGGGCACATGGGGCGGCCCGGGGGCGCGCCTCCGCCACAGCGTCCCCCCCGCGTCCCGCTGCCCAGCCCGGGGCGGAGGAGAGCTGCGGGCCTGCCAGCGCCCCGCCGCGCCCCACCTCGCCCCCAGCCTGCCGGCCTGAGGATGGAGCCTCAGCGCCTAGGCGTCAGTTCTCTTTGGAAAATAATGTGTAGAGTTAGGTTACTTTCTTTTTTTTAACTTTAAGAACAAATGTGTGGTCTCCCCAGGTGATGACTCTGAAAACAGTAACAACAGCCTGGTGATGAAAGACGTGAAATGCTTATTTAAAACAAACGTTTCTGTCCGCTTAAGGTTATAATTTGCATCTCTCCCACAGTTCCATTTTGGAAAGAGAAGGCATGGAAAGCCTTTAAGATACTGACTGAAGCCAGGTGCGGTTTTCAGATTTGGTGGCGATATTAAGTAGCAATAGTAAGAGGACATGATAAAGCAGCCGAGTGATTTTTTTTTTCTGGTTGTGAAATAGATGTTCAGTTTAGAACATCTTTGAACAGGTTGATAGATCAGAGGGGAGAAAAAAAAAAATCATCCTTAGTCTAACAACACAGAAGCAGCCTTTTGGACGTATTTCTTGAGTGTGCATTTTTATAGTGAATTAGAATTGTCCTTTGAGTATATGTTTGTAGTCTTTTCGCCGCTTAACCAGTAGGGTCTTGGGCACTGCTAAAGGCTTCTCCTGGTTATGTTTTCCTGATGAGTAGTAACCAGTTGGCTGGATGTGCTGTTGATGCTTCGTTTCTGGAAAGATCTGAGAATCAGATGACAGCATTCAGATACAGGGCACTGGGGAGCCAGGAGCAAGAGAGGAAGGGAAATTCTCTTTCCTCATGAGCTCTATCCTGTTTACATTTTGTACTGTATCTATGTATTACCTATTCAGAAAGAGTAAAGTGACAAATTTGTTGTTTAGTCGCTAAGCGGTGTCTGACCCTTTGCGACCCCATGGACTGTAGCCCACCAGGCGCCTCTGTCCATGGCGTTTCCCGGGCAGGAACACTGCAGTGGGCGGCCTTCCCCTTCTCCAGGGTCTTCCCGACCCGGGCGTCGAATCCACGTCTCCTGCACTGGCAGGATTCTCTACCACTGAGCCACCAGGGAGACGAAAGTTAAGAACCGTTTTAATGTTTATTGAATATCTTTGTGTGTAAATCTCACTTGGAGCCTTGATTGGAGAGTGGGCAACAGCACATTTTTCGACGGCATCTGCAAGAATAAAGAGGCCAGTGTAGCTGTTGATCGTCCTGGCAGTGAAGCGGGGCCTGATGCCTCTTTGCCTGTTTACCATTTCACGTCTCCAGAGACGCAGGGTTCCTTCTCATTTTTTTTTTTGGTAATTTATTTATTTATTTATTTAGGGCGGGGGTCGGGTTGGGGAGGGAGGGGAGCGGGCGGGCCACTTCTATTGGTCTTTCATTTGTCCATTTTCATCCGTCTTTGTTCCTTGGCCCGTGTGGGCCTCCCATCACGGGGGCCTCTGTCGTCGCAGAGCACCGGCTCTGGGTGCATGCGCTCCGGAGCTCCGGCTTGGCAATTTGACACATCGGTCCAGCCGCTCCAGCGGCACGTGGGATCTTCCCAGGCCAGGTATCGAACCGCGCCTTGCACTGCAGGCGGTGTCCTTACCCACTGGACCACCAGGGAAGCCCTCCTTCTCAGTTTTAATGGAGTTTTTAAAGAAGATGGTCTTGCTTAGGCCCAATTGGACACATCCTTTGAGTATATGTTTGTAGTCTTTTCGCCGCTTAACCAGTAGGGTCTTGGGCACTGCTAAAGGCTTCTCCTGGTTATGTTTTCCTGATGAGTAGTAACCAGTTGGCTGGATGTGCTGTTGATGCTTCGTTTCTGGAAAGATCTGAGAATCAGATGACAGCATTCAGATACAGGGCACTGGGGAGCCAGGAGCAAGAGAGGAAGGGAAATTCTCTTTCCTCATGAGCTCTATCCTGTTTACATTTTGTACTGTATCTATGTATTACCTATTCAGAAAGAGTAAAGTGACAAATTTGTTGTTTAGTCGCTAAGCGGTGTCTGACCCTTTGCGACCCCATGGACTGTAGCCCACCAGGCGCCTCTGTCCATGGCGTTTCCCGGGCAGGAACACTGCAGTGGGCGGCCTTCCCCTTCTCCAGGGTCTTCCCGACCCGGGCGTCGAATCCACGTCTCCTGCACTGGCAGGATTCTCTACCACTGAGCCACCAGGGAGACGAAAGTTAAGAACCGTTTTAATGTTTATTGAATATCTTTGTGTGTAAATCTCACTTGGAGCCTTGATTGGAGAGTGGGCAACAGCACTTTTTTCGACGGCATCTGCAAGAATAAAGAGGCCAGTGTAGCTGTTGATCGTCCTGGCAGTGAAGCGGGGCCTGATGCCTCTTTGCCTGTTTACCATTTCACGTCTCCAGAGACGCAGGGTTCCTTCTCATTTTTTTTTTTGGTAATTTATTTATTTATTTATTTAGGGCGGGGGTCGGGTTGGGGAGGGAGGGGAGCGGGCGGGCCACTTCTATTGGTCTTTCATTTGTCCATTTTCATCCGTCTTTGTTCCTTGGCCCGTGTGGGCCTCCCATCACGGGGGCCTCTGTCGTCGCAGAGCACCGGCTCTGGGTGCATGCGCTCCAGAGCTCCGGCTTGGCAATTGGACACATCGGTCCAGCCGCTCCGCGGCACGTGGGATCTTCCCAGGCCAGGTATCGAACCGGCGCCCCTTGCACTGCAGGGCGGTGTCCTTACCCACTGGACCACCAGGGGAAGCCCTCCTTCTCAGTTTTAATGGAGTTTTTAAAGAAGATGGTCTTCGGCTTAGCAATGCAATTTAAATTCTCACTGGAATTTAAGAAGATACTGACAGTGACAGATCCATAGTATTGAAACATTGTTCTGAGCTTTGTACGTGACATACGTAGTCCTCGTGACAACGCTGTGAAATTGTAGTGTTTTCTTGGGACGGGTGAGGAAGCTTAAGGCACAGGTGGGTGTGGGCTGCCCGGGTCCTGCTGCTGCTGCTGGTGGGACCAGGAGGGCAGTAACGCTGACGTCAGCGCTCTCTCGGGTGCTTCACTTCCCCGTGAATCTGATGGATGCCGTTTATGGCTTCCTACTCACGTAGGCTCCAGCAGCCGACAGGAGAACGTGTGGCCGTGAGGCACGAGGACAGCCCTCCGGGATCGCCCCAGAGCCGGTTCTATTTCTTACTCACAAGATAGTTGGAAGTATAGATGTTACAGAAAGGATGTTTCTCTGCATGCCTGAAACTTTTCCTAAAAAAAGTGAGATGATAATAAGGTTAATCAGAATTAACAAGAGGGGAGCACTTCGAATTAGCCTAAAAATATCACTGTCTGGAGAAACCAGACGGCAGTGCTTGTCCTGGTGATGTCCAGGTGGAGAGGAGGCGTGGGGCAGTCTGCTGGTGGCCCAGAAAGACCCGGGGCAGGTGGAACACCGTGCCCCCTGGCGCCCAGGGCCCTGAGCGGTGTCAGGCATGTGCAGTTGCAGAAAGGCTCCTACACGAAACAGGCCTCTATTTATTTCCGCATTTATAACTAAGAGTACTCTGATCGTTAAAAAAGTCATTGAAATTTTATAATGCATCTTACATTTTTACAAGTTTTTTTGAGGATAAACCTCCAACACATTTTAAAAAGATACATATCTCTGAAGGGTTTGTATCTATATTTTCCTTTTCATATTAGAGTTTAATAAACTGATTTTTGGGAAATTTCTAGGTTAAATTTACTGTTGCAGCCGCTCCAGCGGCACGTGGGATCTTCCCAGGCCAGGTATCGAACCGCGCCTTGCACTGCAGGGCGGTGTCCGTACCCACTGGACCACCAGGGGAAGCCCTCCTCCTCAGTTTTAATGGAGGTTTTAAAGAAGATGGTCTTCGGCTTAGCAAGGCAATTTAAATTCTCACTGGAATTTAAGAAGATACTGACAGTGACAGATCCATAGTATTGAAACATTGTTCTGAGCTTTGTACGTGACATACGTAGTCCTCGTGACAACGCTGTGAAATTGTAGTGTTTTCTTGGGACGGGTGAGGAAGCTTAAGGCACAGGTGGGTGTGGGCTGCCCGGGTCCTGCTGCTGCTGCTGGTGGGACCAGGAGGGCAGTAACGCTGACGTCAGCGCTCTCTCGGGTGCTTCACTTCCCCGTGAATCTGATGGATGCCGTTTATGGCTTCCTACTCACGTAGGCTCCAGCAGCCGACAGGAGAACGTGTGGCCGTGAGGCACGAGGACAGCCCTCCGGGATCGCCCCAGAGCCGGTTCTATTTCTTACTCACAAGATAGTTGGAAGTATAGATGTTACAGAAAGGATGTTTCTCTGCATGCCTGAAACTTTTCCTAAAAAAAGTGAGATGATAATAAGGTTAATCAGAATTAACAAGAGGGGAGCACTTCGAATTAGCCTAAAAATATCACTGTCTGGAGAAACCAGACGGCAGTGCTTGTCCTGGTGATGTCCAGGTGGAGAGGAGGCGTGGGGCAGTCTGCTGGTGGCCCAGAAAGACCCGGGGCAGGTGGAACACCGTGCCCCCTGGCGCCCAGGGCCCTGAGCGGTGTCAGGCATGTGCAGTTGCAGAAAGGCTCCTACACGAAACAGGCCTCTATTTATTTCCGCATTTATAACTAAGAGTACTCTGATCGTTAAAAAAGTCATTGAAATTTTATAATGCATCTTACATTTTTACAAGTTTTTTTGAGGATAAACCTCCAACACATTTTAAAAAGATACATATCTCTGAAGGGTTTGTATCTATATTTTCCTTTTCTCATATTAGAGTTTAATAAACTGAGGTTTCTTTTGCCATGAAGGAGGTTTTTTAAAAAATATTCTAGGTTAACGAATGCCTATGACTGTTGCAGTTTCTGTCTCTTGGTGGCAGGAAGGACATGTCGTGGCTAGGAAAAATTTATATTTTTTTTCTGGAAAATTGTATTAAAGAATGAAACAGATTTGAATAGAGAGAGAAATCTTGCTTTTCAAGGCAAGATTCAATGTTATAGAGACGTCAGTTCTTCCCAAAGCAATCTATAAATCTGGTGTGATTCAAATCAGAGTTCAGCACCTTTTCATAGTGAACTTGACAAACTTGATACTGGAATTCATTTGGAAGAGAAAGTGTGTAGGAATATCTAGGAAATTTGAAAAAGAACACTGGAGACAGGATAAAGCCTCATAAAACAAGAGGAATTGCAGAGGGTAATAGTGGGACGTGTCTTATAAATATTCTTATGTTTGCCGTTTTAAATCAAGGAAAGGATAGACTGTTAAATTTATGATGTTGGGACTCAGTTTTTCAGAGAAAAATGTATCTGTAGATACCATCCTTTCACAAGACCAAAAAAGAATTCTGAATAGATTTAAAAAGGTTAAACATAATCTATAAAAGCGTTTTTTTTTTTTTTTTTTTTGGTAACAATCCCTGAGTTAGGAAATAAGATGATTGATCAGTTTGACTGTCTGAAATACTGAAGTGTGATAGGACAGAAGAAACCCCAGCTAGGATAAAGCAAAGCTGACAAACAGTGGCTTGAGTGGAAGCATTTGCTCCCACAAAAAGTCGAGGGGGACAGACCTTGAAGAAGCCGCCCAGGCCCGGGCCAGCCCTCCTCCTGCTGGGAGCTGCACCCCCCGCCGTGGGAGGGGCTCCCGCCCCAGCCGGCCGACCAGCCTCTCGCCCTGCTCACCGCAGCCTGTCCTGTCCTGCCTCAGGATGCCTACAAGCCCCGGCGGAAGTACAAGCGCCAGCAGGGAGCGGAGGAGCTGCTGGACGAGGAGTCGCGGGTGCACGCCACGCTTCTGGAGTACGGCAGGTACGGGGGCCGTCAAGGCGTCTGTCTGACAAAACCTAGCAAAGAGGAGCTCAGTTAGAGCGCTCCGTTGGGATGAGCTTGGCTGGTGTTCACCTGGTTGAGTTTCAGGCTAGGGTTTTGGCCTAAGATTCCAGCACCGGGGACGTTTCTCCGGTGTCGACTGAGCCCGGTCTCTCTGGGTGGCCTCCTGACAGTGGGGGAGGCCTGACCGCACAGGCCCTCCCTGGGGAGCCGCGGCCTGGGGGTGTTCACAGGGGCGCCCCTGCCCTCCCCGCCCTGCTGCTTGTGAACATCTTCAGGCAGACTGCGGTGACTTTGTGCTAGATACTAGTTTGGGTTTCCTCTGAAGAACTGTCCTGACCAGAAAATTAAGAATTTGGAAGTTGTTTTGTCACTTCTTAAAACCATCTCTAATTTAAAAACATTCTTAGGGCCTCCGTCTTCACTTAAACACACGCACAGCAGTGCTTCTCCTCGTTGAATTGTCTGGCTTGACTCCGGTATTAACCTACCTTTGTGTCCAGTGTTTTCTGCTTAGGGTCCCTGACCCCTTGACGTGAGTGTGTCTCCGGGGCTCCCGTCCCCGCCGCTCGGGGTGGTGGCTGTGAGTTGCTCTGCCCGGGGCGTCGCGGAGGAGCATGCCCGGCTTCTCCCTCGCGCGTGCTGCAGACGGCCAGCGGGAAGCCGAGGCTCCCTCGCCTTACCTGTTCTGTCGCTCACAGGGCGTTGCAGTCACCGCTTCTGGCTTGCTTTGAGAGAGTAACGTGGGCTCATAGGAACGAAAGCTAGTCTGTTTCATTAGAAGGAAGTAGCTAGTCCGGCTCGGACCTGGCTGTGAGGGCTGCCCCTGCCCCCCAGTTGTCGCTGCGACGTGAACTCCTCCTCGGGTCGGGCACCTGCAGGCCAGCTCCGTAGTTTCCAGGGCCTGATGTGACACGAAGAGGCAGGGCCCACGTGAAGAATCATGAGTCGTGATTAGTCATGAATTATCTCATGCCAGCAACAGCAGCCAGGTGGGGGTTTCTCTGGGCTGTGGGGCCTTTCCAGCCACCGCCCCGCTGCGGGAGGGCAGCCCAGGCCGTGCTGGGCCAGTGAGCCGGCGCGGAGAGGGCCTCTGCGAGGCCCACGTGTCCTAGAACCGGAGAGGCCTTAGGGAAATGTGGGGTTTGGTAGTTTGTATGGGTCACACCTCTGTTTTTTCCAATATCCACTCCACGTCTCAGTACCTCCTTAGTTCTCATTGGTGGGATCCCACTGGCGCCTGATTTCTAGACCGGCGGTGGGTGTTCAGAGAAGCCCTGCTTGTTTTTTAGGAGGCGGGGTGGTTTTGCCTTTTTTGTTTGTTTCTTTTTAGCTTTTCTGGTACGAAGAGGGTGAATTTGTGAAGGTGGGGATTTCTGTGGGCTTCTTCAGCTCACTCCCCTTTTAGAGAACAATGAAGACAGCATTCAGAAAGGTTAAAAAATACCCTGCCCAAGGCCGACGACTGACCGTTAGAACGCATCAGGGCTTCAGCTGGGACTGGAGCTCGTGTCTGTTGGACTCCAGAAGCATGTCACCCTCAGTCTCTACGAATGTCGTTCGCGCCTCTGGTCGTCTGGCTCCTGGTCTCAGGAAGCAGGCCCAGGCCGGGTCGATTGCTCTGAGGCTGGAGAACCGAAGTCCTCCCAGCTGCCAGAGCACGCTGGAGAAGCCTTAGAGCCGGAGAGGTGCTTCGTGTAGTCCCCTCCCTCTGGCTGCTGGACTCTTCCCCGGGCGCTCCTGAGTGCTCGCCGGGAGGGCTTCCCGTGGCAGGGCTGCCGAGGAACAGGGACTCCGAGGAGGGCGTGGGCGCTGCCCACGCGAAGGTAACGGGCTCATAGGAACGAAAGCTAGTCTGTTTCATTAGAAGGAAGTAGCTAGTCCGGCTCGGACCTGGCTGTGAGGGCTGCCCCTGCCCCCCAGTTGTCGCTGCGACGTGAACTCCTCCTCGGGTCGGGCACCTGCAGGCCAGCTCCGTAGTTTCCAGGGCCTGATGTGACACGAAGAGGCAGGGCCCACGTGAAGAATCATGAGTCGTGATTAGTCATGAATTATCTCATGCCAGCAACAGCAGCCAGGTGGGGGTTTCTCTGGGCTGTGGGGCCTTTCCAGCCACCGCCCCGCTGCGGGAGGGCAGCCCAGGCCGTGCTGGGCCAGTGAGCCGGCGCGGAGAGGGCCTCTGCGAGGCCCACGTGTCCTAGAACCGGAGAGGCCTTAGGGAAATGTGGGGTTTGGTAGTTTGTATGGGTCACACCTCTGTTTTTTCCAATATCCACTCCACGTCTCAGTACCTCCTTAGTTCTCATTGGTGGGATCCCACTGGCGCCTGATTTCTAGACCGGCGGTGGGTGTTCAGAGAAGCCCTGCTTGTTTTTTAGGAGGCGGGGTGGTTTTGCCTTTTTTGTTTGTTTCTTTTTAGCTTTTCTAGTACGAAGAGGGTGAATTTGTGAAGGTGGGGATTTCTGTGGGCTTCTTCAGCTCACTCCCCTTTTAGAGAACAATGAAGACAGCATTCAGAAAGGTTAAAAAATACCCTGCCCAAGGCCGACGACTGACCGTTAGAACGCATCAGGGCTTCAGCTGGGACTGGAGCTCGTGTCTGTTGGACTCCAGAAGCATGTCACCCTCAGTCTCTACGAATGTCGTTCGCGCCTCTGGTCGTCTGGCTCCTGGTCTCAGGAAGCAGGCCCAGGCCGGGTCGATTGCTCTGAGGCTGGAGAACCGAAGTCCTCCCAGCTGCCAGAGCACGCTGGAGAAGCCTTAGAGCCGGAGAGGTGCTTCGTGTAGTCCCCTCCCTCTGGCTGCTGGACTCTTCCCCGGGGCGCTCCTGAGTGCTCGCCGCGGCGGGAGGGCTTCCCCGTGGCAGGGCTGCCGAGGAACAGGGACTCCGAGGAGGGCGTGGAGCGCTGCCCACGCGGAAGGCAACGGGTGTCCGCTAGGCGGTGCGCTCGCCCCCGCCGCCACCAGCACGCCATCTCTCTGGAGCCTGGCCCGAGCCCCCTTTCAGCTCTCCTGTGCCCGCGTCCTGCTCCCGGCTCGAGTCCTGCTCCAGCTCCTGGATGAGAAGCTGTGCCCTCCCCCTTCCGTCCGCGTCAGCAGGACCGGCCCCTGCCGCGGGGCTCACTCTGCTCCCCAGCGCCCCCGTCTCCTCCCACCTCGGACTCCCAGGCCCTCGTCTGTCGTCAGAGCCTGTTTTGCTCTTCGTCTCACCGCTTGACACGAGGGAAGGTGTTTGGACTCTGCGAGGAAGCAGGTCTGAGAGCAGGGCTTCCTCCTGCAGGTTCAAGGTCGCTCGTCAGCCTGGGCCTACGGAGCTCTGACCTTGCGGCCAGCGTCCCAGGTTCTCCTCCCCGTAGGACTTCCAGCTGCTCAGACGAGGCTAGCTGTTGAGCCCGGGCAAGGATGGTGAGGGCCTTATGGACTGTGGTCTCGTTAAAGACATGCTTAGGCAGATTTGCTTAAATACTATGTTGCTGGAAAAGAACGGAACTCATGGTTTTGATTTTGCACTTAAACACAATTGTATCTTTATGATATTTCACTTCTTTTATGAGTCCAGTGAACTTTTAAGAGCTAACTTAAACACCTCACCACACTACGGAACGGCCAGTGTGGGGAAGTGCATTTAACTCCATCGGACATAGTTCTTCTAACCTGCGCCCCTTCTGAAGGCCCACCACCTGCTCACAGATGGTGTTTAGTAAGTGCTTGTTGAATGAGCAAAGAACAGAATCCATTGTCCTTAGTATTTAGGGCTCTTTGGTATCCCTGCTTTGTTCTGGACTCCAGAGAATTTGGTACCTGTCTTAGTTTGTCCTGAGGCAGAAGGTTAGTTTGTTTTCTAGGAGGCTGATGTCCAGTATGGCGGACAGTAGCCACCTGTGGCTGCTGACCTCCTGCAGCCTGAGTAGTGCAGCCCAGAAACAGAAGTTTTATAAAGTTAAATCTGAACATTTTTTATTTTATTTTATTTTTGCTACTTCTATTGATCTTTCATTCATTTATCTTTGTTCTTTGGCCTGTGTGGGCCTCCCATTGCAGTGGCCTCTCTTGCCGCAGAGCACTGGCTCTGGGTGCGTGCGCTCCAGAGCTCCGGCTCGGTAATTGGACACATGGGTCCAGCCGCTCTGCAGCACGCGGGATCTTCCCAGGCCAGGGATTGAACCAGCACCCCTTGCACTGCAAGGCGGTGACCTTACCCACTGGACCAGCAGGGAAGCCCTAAATCTAAAGATTTTAAATAATGCTTTAGTTATTCAAATATGTTTGAATATATTCAGCATAACTTGGGTGGGTGGATAGTAGTTCAGAGTTACGTGTGGGACCCAGCAGTGCTTACACAAAGTAGTGACTACACTAAAGACTACTGAAATAGACATTTTCAAATGGTGAATTTTATACTATATGAATTATACCTCAACTTAAAACGTGTCAAGGGAAAAAGAAATGAGAATTTCCTCCCCTCCAGGGCTTGGCAAACAGATAGCGTCCGATGCCCAGTTACCGTCCCCCGTGGATGAGGGGGTGCTCTGTGGGTGTCCACGCGGGCTCACGTCCACTCAGATCCCGGGCGGGACCTTACGGCAGGCGCCGTGAGCCGGCTCAGTCAGCACCAGCGTCTCTCTACCCCGTGTAGGCACTTCTTTTATGAGTCCAGTGAACTTTTAAGAGCTAACTTAAACACCTCACCACACTACGGAACGCCAGTGTGGGGAAGTGCATTTAACTCCATCGGACATAGTTCTTCTAACCTGCGCCCCTTCTGAAGGCCCACCACCTGCTCACAGATGGTGTTTAGTAAGTGCTTGTTGAATGAGCAAAGAACAGAATCCATTGTCCTTAGTATTTAGGGCTCTTTGGTATCCCTGCTTTGTTCTGGACTCCAGAGAATTTGGTACCTGTCTTAGTTTGTCCTGAGGCAGAAGGTTAGTTTGTTTTCTAGGAGGCTGATGTCCAGTATGGCGGACAGTAGCCACCTGTGGCTGCTGACCTCCTGCAGCCTGAGTAGTGCAGCCCAGAAACAGAAGTTTTATAAAGTTAAATCTGAACATTTTTTATTTTATTTTATTTTTGCTACTTCTATTGATCTTTCATTCATTTATCTTTGTTCTTTGGCCTGTGTGGGCCTCCCATTGCAGTGGCCTCTCTTGCCGCAGAGCACTGGCTCTGGGTGCGTGCGCTCCAGAGCTCCGGCTCGGTAATTGGACACATGGGTCCAGCCGCTCTGCAGCACGCGGGATCTTCCCAGGCCAGGGATTGAACCAGCACCCCTTGCACTGCAAGGCGGTGACCTTACCCACTGGACCAGCAGGGAAGCCCTAAATCTAAAGATTTTAAATAATGCTTTAGTTATTCAAATATGTTTGAATATATTCAGCATAACTTGGGTGGGTGGATAGTAGTTCAGAGTTACGTGTGGGACCCAGCAGTGCTTACACAAAGTAGTGACTACACTAAAGACTACTGAAATAGACATTTTCAAATGGTGAATTTTATACTATATGAATTATACCTCAACTTAAAACGTGTCAAGGGAAAAAGAAATGAGAATTTCCTCCCCTCCAGGGCTTGGCAAACAGATAGCGTCCGATGCCCAGTTACCGTCCCCCGTGGATGAGGGGGTGCTCTGTGGGTGTCCACGCGGGCTCACGTCCACTCAGATCCCGGGCGGGACCTTACGGCAGGCGCCGTGAGCCGGCTCAGTCAGCACCAGCGTCTCTCTACCCCGTGTAGGCCGAGCACAAACAACCCTCTTTTCCTTATGCCCTTGGCCTGGAGTTCTGAACACTGTCTGCTTTCCATCCACGAGATGCACCTGCTGGAGTGTTGCATGTGCGAGAGTTAGACGAGGGGCCCGTGAGGGCCTGAGGGTGGGCAGGCACAGGAGCCTCGCGTGGGCTGGTCGGACAGCCTTCCTGGGCCTCTGTTTTCCTGAGCTAAAGGGAAGTAGTGGGGGCCTGGGAGTCGAATCAGTGACCTAGTTGTTCACTGCTTTGTTTGGAAAATCCATCGTCTTCCAGGGTCTTTAACAAGGCCTGTGTCTGAGGGTCTGTCCTCTGCCCTTAAAGGCCTCCACAGGCTGAAGGCTTGGGAACCAAGACCCGGGGAGCAGGGCCACTTCAAGGAGTGGGAGGCTGTGGCGAGACCCTCTGCTGGTCAGCTGGTTTGCGTCCTGAGTCAAGACTCGAAACCTCGGCACTAGTTCCGGCAGAAGCGTGGGTGGGAGGGGGCGAGGGTGGGGTCCAGGCCGAGCCGGTCGCTGCCCGGGCGTCACATGAGAGCCAGACGGCCGAGGGTGCTGCTGCTGCCCCACGGTCAGGAAGCTGGCACCCGGCCTGTGGAGCTGGAAGCTGGTACCACAGCTGCTGGCCAAAAAATGAACCCCACCTCTTCCAAGACCAGGAAACCACTGTGACTGACGGCTGCTGGCCCCAGGCCAGGCCACCTCTGCTGGGCCCCGCCCGCCCGGCAGGCCCTCCTCTAACTCTCCACGTGCAGAACTCCAGCAAGTGCGTCTCATGGATGGAACCTAAATGGTGTTCAGAATAGGCACAAGGGCACATGGAAAGGGGGGTTGTTTATGCTGTGGCCTGCGCAGTGTAGAAGGTGCTGGGTGTTGACCGGGCCTGTCCACAGAATCGACCGTAAGTCCCTTGTGGATTTGCACGGACACTCGGAGCTGAGCTCTCATCTGCTGCAGTGCGGGCCTGTGGATCTGGGCGCGTGTACCCGCGGGGACTTCCGGTCTCTCAGTGATAAGACAGCCCATGGCCAGGACAGGCGATGCGCGTGGCTTCCTGACGTAGGCGTTCTCTTGGAGAAGGGTGGGAACACTCACACAGGCAGCTGGACGTGACTGCAGACCAGGACGTAGGGGGCACGGGTAGATCAGCGAAGGCAGCGCGTTTGTGCAGTTGAAAGTATCCAACCCAGACTACACCACCTGTAGTTGTGTGTCCTTCCAAGCCTCCAGTACGGTCCTTGGTAATATGTGGAAATCCTGTGGAGACTGTTTAAACACAGCTGTGATCACGCCTGCAGTCCCGTCAGTGGCACGAGGCTCAGAGAGGTGGGGCACTTCCTCCGCGACACGCAGCTGGCTGGCGCCAGAGTGAAGACTCGTAAGCCCGCGGTCCTGAGCTTGTCCCGCTAGCCCCCTGCACACCAGCCTCAGCGGTCGACTTCGAAGGCCTCTGGCACGTCAGCAGTCCCGAGAAGTCTTGTCCCGAGGTCGCGTGGCGCTTCCCACTCACCACCCGGCAGCGAAGCGCTGGCCCGGGCGGAGGTTTTCAGAGGGAGTGGAGCTGACTTTTGGAAATGATTGAAAACATCCAGTGCGTCATCTGGGAGCGCATCAGGGAGGAGGCGGCCTTAGAGCTGCGATGGGAGGCGGGACGAGGAGGAGACGGGAACAGGAACAGCGAAGTGTGCGCAGAGCGCGGGAGGGGAAGGTGCGGCTCGGCGGCCATGAGGCGGGGCGGTGGCGGGGCCCTCGACAGTGCCCCCGGGGAGGCCTCCGTGCCCTGGCGGTGACAGGCGGCCCGGCCGGCGGGAGGCTGAGTCAGGGCTGGGGAGCAAGACCGGGCCGGGACAGGCCAGCCGCCCGCCCGGCACGTGGGCTGAGTGCTGCGTGAGGCCAGGGCATGCGCCCTGAACTTGTTTCTCTTAAATGGCTGTGTGTGATGCTACTTCCTTCTCAGCTATTTAAAGGTAAGTGAGTTTGAGTGTTTTGCATTATGGTTTTTGTTTTAGGTCGAATGGTTTTTGCATTGCTTTTAAAAAATAGCTGTTAATTAGAACCTGAAAACAAGCCAGTTTAAAGTGCATTTGTGAGTGTCTGAATTTAAACTTGTGTGAAGTGAGCACACAGCGTTATTGGCCTTGTGCGTGGGTTGTGCTTGAGAGAAAAGATTGACTGGACGTGAGGTGGTGAAAGTAGCCGTTAGAGAGCATGTTAAGCTTGAGCAAACACATTCACAGATTAAACGGACGTTTTTAAGGCTTTTAGCGTAAGCTGTGCCTCTGAGATGCAGCTCTGGTTCAGGCGCTGATGGCCGGGCTTGCGCCGCCGAGCCCCGGAGCTCGTGTCTGTCCTGGCCGCGGGCGGCCTTGCTGCCGAGGCGGCGGGCGTGCTGTGACGCTGGCGGGCGGACCATGGCCTCCGGGCACCCAGCGCCTCGGCTCTCTCCGGTGCCTTTCATGTAAAAGCCCAGCGAACGTGCACTGAATCGAGTCTGCTTCTTGAGTAATCGTTGGCCCCCTCTTCTGTGGCTTGCAGGAGGTGCGGACTGAGCCGCCAGAGCGGAACAGAGAAGGTAAGGCGCGCCCGGCTAAGGGGAGGACGCTCGCGAGGCGGGCGGACGCGCCCTCCGCCTTGGCCGCGGCTAGGGCGGGCGGGCCGCGGGGCTCGCTCTGTCCTGGGGGGCAGCCCCGCAGCAGCGTGCGCCCGCCGCCTCTGGGCCTCGCCTCTCCCCCGCGTCCCTGCCCTGCTGCCTCTGCGGGCTGGGGACTGAGGCCGCCCCTGCTCCTGGGACTGGACGTGAAGGCTGATTGAAGTTACGGCCCCGGGGCCCGACGCCTGGGCCTGATGGCTCTAAAACTGTAGAGGGAGCTCTGCTCCCGGGGCCCAGCGTCCTCATCGGACGAGGGAGGCCCTGGACGGATGGCCGAGGCTGCTGGCGCCGTGAGAGCGCACAGGGCACGTGGCAGGCTGGCCCCGTGCTGCGAGCCTGGCGGGGAGCCACAGACGTCAGGATGGGGTTCCATAGCTTCCGAGAGGAGTCCCGTGTGTTATTGTGTGTGTGTCTGTTCGTGATTCCTGCCGGTCTGCAGCGGAGCAGCCCCGGGACTCTTCCAGGGCCGCCCTGCCTGTGTCCAGGCCTCCGTCCAGGGCTCCAGGCAGTGTTTCACTCACTCCTCTGAGCAGCTCTCTGAGGAGGCTGTGTGCTCCTGGTGTTTAGTCCAAAGGCTGAGGTTCAGAGAGGCTCGGTGATTTGCCCAGGGTCACACAGCTCCTAAAGGGCCCTAGAAGGAACCTGAACCTGAGCCTTTGGCATCCCAGCCTGTGCCCCGACTGCTGCCTTTTCAAGAGTCAGGCGCTAATTCAAGGGGCCACTGACCTCTGGAGAAGCAGAGTCCACGGCTGGAGGGCTAGTGAAACCTGCTCGCTCGTTCCCCACCTGACCCCCGGTTTTCTCGAATGAGCCACCGCTCCCCCCGCGTCCTCTTCTGCCCCTGCTCTGTCTAGACCCGTCCCCAGGGCTTCCCCGAAGGCAGCCCCCCGCTCCCTGCAGTCATCGCCTCGGTCCTCGGCGGACGCCACAGTAGTGGGAGCCCACGTTCTAAAGCCAGCCTGGCTGGTTTCCAGCCAGGCTCCTCCCCTCACCGCGTGGCTTTGGGCAGTACACTTCTTAATTGCTGTGCCTCAGTTCACCGCGTCTGTAAAATGGGGGCTGAGACTGTACTACCTGCCAACATTGTTGTGAAGATTCGAACGTAAAGGACGTAGAATGATCCAGCCCGTAGTGCGTATCTGCTGAGCATAAATCATCATCATCATCGTGATTAACACCCATTTCTGCATTGATTATGACGTCTTCTTTTATGGTTTTCTCATTATTTCTTCCACATTTGTTTTCACTCCACCAAACGGCCATTTCCCCCCAAACAAGGTTTTTTCCTAGTGGATAAGAATTTGGTGTATGTGCATAATGTGTAATTTAAAGTCTGAGAAGAATGTGTGTGTGTATGATTGTAGAGTATGGCCGGAAAATCGTGAGATGCCCGTGAAATATAGCTGCATTGGCCCTGTCCGACCATCCTGCCAGCTGGCGCGTTTGAGCTGGCGTTTTCCTGCTGGGGACGCACGCGGGCACCCAGGCCGGCCCCAGGCCGGTCATGCTCTCGTGACAGAGGCACGTCCCAGAAGTGGGCTGGGCTCGGGGCAGTCTGAAGCCAGGCTCCTGCTCAACCCCAGGAGACCCTGACCTCGGTGAAGGGAAGCCTGAGGCCCGCACCTGACAGATGGCCAAGGCGGAGCTAAGACCAAGCTTGGGCGCGGCCCTGACTCCAGGGGTCCTGAGCGGGCCCGCAGCCCCTTTGCGTCGGGCTGGGGCACCCGGACGAGCACGCGCGCGCACACACACACACACACAAATAAGTGTCACAAAGCCCTGCTTAGCCCTTTGCTGCCTGTAGTGCACGCGGACGTGCTCTGTTACTTATATAGATGCCAGCCGTTCCTGCTGGACAGCTGTCACATCCACTCGTGGGTCTCAGCTGCAAAAGAGGCAGTGACCCTAAGGCGGTGGTCTAGGCTTCTGCCCCTGCTCTGTCTAGACCCGTCCCAGGGCTTCCCGAGGCAGCCCCGCTCCCTGCAGTCATCGCCTCGGTCCTCGGCGGACGCCACAGTAGTGGGAGCCCACGTTCTAAAGCCAGCCTGGCTGGTTTCCAGCCAGGCTCCTCCCCTCACCGCGTGGCTTTGGGCAGTACACTTCTTAATTGCTGTGCCTCAGTTCACCGCGTCTGTAAAATGGGGGCTGAGACTGTACTACCTGCCAACATTGTTGTGAAGATTCGAACGTAAAGGACGTAGAATGATCCAGCCCGTAGTGCGTATCTGCTGAGCATAAATCATCATCATCATCGTGATTAACACCCATTTCTGCATTGATTATGACGTCTTCTTTTATGGTTTTCTCATTATTTCTTCCACATTTGTTTTCACTCCACCAAACGGCCATTTCCCCAAACAAGGTTTTTCCTAGTGGATAAGAATTTGGTGTATGTGCATAATGTGTAATTTAAAGTCTGAGAAGAATGTGTGTGTGTATGATTGTAGAGTATGGCCGGAAAATCGTGAGATGCCCGTGAAATATAGCTGCATTGGCCCTGTCCGACCATCCTGCCAGCTGGCGCGTTTGAGCTGGCGTTTTCCTGCTGGGGACGCACGCGGGCACCCAGGCCGGCCCCAGGCCGGTCATGCTCTCGTGACAGAGGCACGTCCCAGAAGTGGGCTGGGCTCGGGGCAGTCTGAAGCCAGGCTCCTGCTCAACCCCAGGAGACCCTGACCTCGGTGAAGGGAAGCCTGAGGCCCGCACCTGACAGATGGCCAAGGCGGAGCTAAGACCAAGCTTGGGCGCGGCCCTGACTCCAGGGGTCCTGAGCGGGCCCGCAGCCCCTTTGCGTCGGGCTGGGGCACCCGGACGAGCACGCGCGCGCACACACACACACACACAAATAAGTGTCACAAAGCCCTGCTTAGCCCTTTGCTGCCTGTAGTGCACGCGGACGTGCTCTGTTACTTATATAGATGCCAGCCGTTCCTGCTGGACAGCTGTCACATCCACTCGTGGGTCTCAGCTGCAAAAGAGGCAGTGACCCTAAGGCGGTGGTCTAGGCTTAAAAGCGGCCGGCAGCCCCGGTCACAGTGCGGGGATGAGTCTGGCACAGGCGTGAGCCTGGCGGGGATGGCGTCGGCGGGGAGGTCCGCGGTGGGCGGGGCCCGTGCTGGAGAGGAGGCGCGGGTCTCTGGGTCCGCGGCCTCTCCCGGGGGTGGGTCCCTCGTCCAGACCCGGGTGCTCTGCCCGCAGCGCACGCCTCTTGGCAGGGCTGGCCTCTCTCCCGCGTCTCCACTGCGGTGCTCAGCCGTCCTCACCTCTTCCCTTTCAGGCCGAGGACAAGAAAGCGGCCCTGCCCGCGGGAGTCTCGGCCGCAGACAGAGCCGAGGAGGACGAGCTTCAGGCCGCTGCGGAGGCGAGTGGTCCTGGCCGCCCGCCCCGGTCCCTGCCTGGGTCTCTGGGGGGCGGTGGCATGTCCCCCCTCCTGAGAGCCGGCTGCTGCCGGCTGGGTTCTCAGGCTCCTCTCAGCCTCCTTTCACGGCCTCTTGGCGGCTCGCCGTGAGACGAGGCCGGGTTCCGCGGCCCTCGGGCTCCAGTGGAGAGACCTCCGTAGATGCCCGGCCTCCGCCTGGCGTGGGCGGACTGCTCACCGCCGCTCCTCCCGCTCCCCTGCAGCAGCGGATCCAGTCCCTGATGACCACGATGACCGCCATGGCCCAGGAGGAGGTGAGGCGGGGCCGGGGGCCGGGTGGGGGAGGGGGGTCCCGAGCCGGGCGGGTCCCTCCAGGAGGCCCTCCGGGGCCCTCGCTGAGGAGCGCTTTGCCTCCTGGCTCCTCGGGGTCTTTCTTTGGGGAACTTCTTGATCCACGCTCAGTGCTGCTGTCCCCGGCCGCCCCCGGAGGGCGCCCCGAGGGAGCTCCGTGTAGACAGGCTGTCCCAGCCGAGCCTGCACGGGGGAGCCCGCCCGGCCCCGCTTGCCCGTGGCTGCGCGTGGCGTCCCAGGCCGCGGCTCCCCGCCTGCCGTTGCTCTCCCCCGCCGTCTCGGTAGATGGCCGGGCACCGGGTTCGTATTCCCTCTTCTCAGACCTCACGGACTGTCGCGGAGGTTTCACCTGGTGCTTTGGAAGGAGCAATCCTGCCTTTCCACAACCTATGGCAGTCAGGAGATACCTGGATTTTGCCCGTTTCGGCTTTCTGAAGGGGCCATGCTTAAGGTCCGGGGGGTCACAGTGCGGGATGAGTCCGGCACAGGCGTGAGCCTCGCGGGGCTGGCGTCGGCGGGGAGGTCCGCGGTGGGCGGGGCCCGTGCTGGAGAGGAGGCGCGGGTCTCTGGGTCCGCGGCCTCTCCCGGGGGTGGGTCCCTCGTCCAGACCCGGGTGCTCTGCCCGCAGCGCACGCCTCTTGGCAGGGCTGGCCTCTCTCCCGCGTCTCCACTGCGGTGCTCAGCCGTCCTCACCTCTTCCCTTTCAGGCCGAGGACAAGAAAGCGGCCCTGCCCGGGAGTCTCGGCCGCAGACAGAGCCGAGGAGGACGAGCTTCAGGCCGCTGCGGAGGCGAGTGGTCCTGGCCGCCCGCCCCGGTCCCTGCCTGGGTCTCTGGGGGGCGGTGGCATGTCCCCCCTCCTGAGAGCCGGCTGCTGCCGGCTGGGTTCTCAGGCTCCTCTCAGCCTCCTTTCACGGCCTCTTGGCGGCTCGCCGTGAGACGAGGCCGGGTTCCGCCCTCGGGCTCCAGTGGAGAGACCTCCGTAGATGCCCGGCCTCCGCCTGGCGTGGGCGGACTGCTCACCGCCGCTCCTCCCGCTCCCCTGCAGCAGCGGATCCAGTCCCTGATGACCACGATGACCGCCATGGCCCAGGAGGAGGTGAGGCGGGGCCGGGGGCCGGGTGGGGGAGGGGGGTCCCGAGCCGGGCGGGTCCCTCCAGGAGGCCCTCCGGGGCCCTCGCTGAGGAGCGCTTTGCCTCCTGGCTCCTCGGGGTCTTTCTTTGGGGAACTTCTTGATCCACGCTCAGTGCTGCTGTCCCCGGCCGCCCCCGGAGGGCGCCCCGAGGGAGCTCCGTGTAGACAGGCTGTCCCAGCCGAGCCTGCACGGGGGAGCCCGCCCGGCCCCGCTTGCCCGTGGCTGCGCGTGGCGTCCCAGGCCGCGGCTCCCCGCCTGCCGTTGCTCTCCCCCGCCGTCTCGGTAGATGGCCGGGCACCGGGTTCGTATTCCCTCTTCTCAGACCTCACGGACTGTCGCGGAGGTTTCACCTGGTGCTTTGGAAGGAGCAATCCTGCCTTTCCACAACCTATGGCAGTCAGGAGATAGCTCAGGAATTCCGAGATTCCCTTTTCCTCGCCCGTTTCGGCTTTTTTCTGAATCCTGTGCCTGCGGGTTCTCTTCAGGCGCTGCTTAGGGACCCTGAGCAGCACAGGCCGTGGGGTGGGGCATGCGTGGGGAAGAATGAGGCTCTGGAGGCACCCAGGGTCTGAGGAGAACCTGCCGGCGTCCGCCAGAAGCGGCGGGAGGGCGGAGGTGGCCTCCATCCCGAGGCTGCTCTCCCGTCCTCGCAGGTGGACCCGGGCGCCGTGCACAGGGCGCTCTCCGGCTGTGGTCGGGCTCGGGGTCTCCGGCGGGGGAGAGCCAGCGCGCGGCCTGAGCGCACCCCCGCCCCTCCCCCTGATTGCAGAGCCGGCTGACCGCGAGCTCCGTGGGCCAGATCGTGGGCCTCTGCTCTGCCGAGATCCAGCAGGTCGTGTCTGAGTACGCGGAGAAGGTAGGTGGGGCAGCTGGAGCCTTGGCTCGGGAAACGCCCGGGGGTCTGGCCTCCCTGCCCGCCTCCCAGCCCGGCGGAGGCAGGTGGGAATCCCCCAGCCCGGTCTGGCAGCCTCTCCGCTGCGGGCAGGCGTCCCCCCGGGCCCCGGAGCTGAATTCCTTGTCTTCTGCAGCGCCTGTTTTTCTGTAAATATAAAGAGAAAACCTGTCTCTCGGAGCAGTTACCGCTTCTGATAGATGGATGCCTTAGGGACGGCGTCCGCGTTTCTCCGCCTCTCCCAGGCCGCTGCCTAGAATTTGGGCTCAGCTTGGTGGATGGGGCCGAGGGATGAAGCGTTGCGACTTAGGAGATAAATCCCGTAACTCAACCGAGCCCAAGGCAAAATTTTGTGTCTGGCTTTATTAAAAGGGCGTAGAATGAACAAAAGCCTGGAAGTCATATTTCAGTGTTAGGTTTCTTCCATCCTGAGAAGAGGCGTCAGGACCTTGAATGTTTCAGGGCGACAGTGATTAATCATCTCGCACATAACTGATTCTGGTCCGGCCAAGATGTAGTATCGTTCAGGTCAGATTTACAGGGCCTTGTTTCCCATCCTCCCTTCCCCAGCCCTGCTCCCCTGGCCCCCCGAACGCCAGTGGCTGTCCAGGCGTCCAGCTTCCCTTCCCCTGTCTCAAAGCCTTGACAGCAGACGAGCTCTGTCTGCCCCGACCCGCCGTGCGACGTTCTTCGGAAGCAGTTGCATCCGCGACGTAGCCGGGCGGCGGGCGGCACGTGCAATCTGGAGCTGCGGCTGCCCTGAGCACAGTGCTCGTGTGCCCGCAGCGAGGGCCTTCAGAGCCGGACTGCGTCAGTGAACAGAGCCATGTGCGCCCGGGGGAAGGGGCAGAGGGAGGGCAGCGTGGGTAAAGGGTCAGCAGGATGGTGACGGGTGGAGACCCAGCTTTCGTTAGTGAGCCTGCAAAATAGAAACTCATATAGTGTTATGTGCATACACCGCCGCTTCAGTCGTGTCTGACTCTTTGCGACCCTGTGGGCTGTAGCCCACCAGGCCCCTCAGTCTGTGGGGGTCTCTAGGGAACAGGGCGGGGTGGGTTGCCATTCTCTTCTCCACAGGGTCTTCCGGACCCGGGGACCAGACCCGTCCCTTAGTCTCCCGCGTGGCAAGCGGGGTCTTCACCAGCAGTGCCGCCAGGGAGACCTCAGCTCAGCCCAGTCGCTCAGTCGTGTGTCCACCTCTTTTCCACCCCGTGGACCGCAGCGCGCCAGGCTCCCCTGCCCTTCCCCGTCTTCCGGAGCTTGCTCAAGCTCGTGTGCGTTGACTCCGTGATGCCCTCCAACCATCCCGTCCTCGCTTGTCCCCTCCTGCTTTTGCCTTCTGTTTTCCTAACGTCAGGGTCTTTTCCAGTGAGTTGACGCTTCGCATCAGGTGGCCAACCTATTGAAGCTTCAACTTCAGCATCCTTCCTCCCAGTGAATGTTCAGGGCTGGCATTCTTTAGGACTGACCGGTTTGATCTCCTTGCGGTCCGGGGGCTCTCAGCAGCCGTGTCCAGCACCGTGGTTCACAGGCATCAGTTCTTCGCTCAGCCTTCTTCGTGACCCAGCTCTCACATCCACACGTGACTAGTGAGAAAACCACAGCTCTGGCGTGGGGCGTGCGAGGGGGGCGCGGCCCTCTCGGGGCCCTGCTGCTGCTGCGGCCAGAGAGACAGCCCCCAGGGGGAGGTCCGGGCGGTGAGGCTGGGGAGCGATTCCTAAGCCCTTCCTCCCACACTCTGTTTCTTCACATGCGAGCAGATTCTGAATCTGTAAACTTCTGGAGGGCCGAGGTTTCGTCTTCCGTCTCTGTGTCCCTGTGACCGGGCAGATCTGTGTGCGTGTCGGGCTCCGCCGTCTCCGACGCTCTGCGACCCTGTGGACGGGAGCCCCCCAGGCGCCCCTGTCCCTGGGAGCGCCAGGCAGGGCTCCGTCTCCAGGGGCGCTTGCTGACCCGGGGGTCGAGCGCAGGTCTCCTGCTCTGCGGGCGGGCGCCTTGCAGCCTGAGCCACCTAGCACCTCGTGATGCCCAGCAGAGGCCAAGGGATGACCAGAAGCTTTTGTGGAGACTTGCCCGTGGCCATTAGGAGCCGCCCTCCCTCTTGAGGGTCCTCTCGTGTAGATCAGCCCCTGCGCTCCCCTCCATAGCAGCGCTCACGGGCACGGGCTCAGTTGTCTCCGCCCCTCTCCCAGGACTGGAATGCGTGCCGTCCACCGGGGCTGAAAGCACGGCGTCTCGCCTTTGCCTAACATAATGGGGTTGTTTTTTTTTTTCTTTTTAAAGATTTATTTATTTACTTACTTTGGGCGGGGGTCAGGTTGGGGAGGGAGGGGAGCGGGCGGGCCACTTCCATTGGTCTTTCATTTCTCCATTTTCTTCCGTCTTTGTGCTTTGGCTCCTGTGGGCCTCCCGTCGCGGTGGCCTCTGTTGTCGCAGAGCACTGGCTCTGGGCACACGCGCTCCAGAGCTCTGGCTTGATAATTGGACACATCAGTCTAGCCGCTCTGCAGCACGTGGGATCTTCCCAGGCCAAGGCTCGAACCGGCGCCCCTTGCACTGCAAGGCGGTGTCCTTAACCACTGGACCACCAGGGGAAGCCCCCATAATGGGGTTTTCATGAGCAATGGAGGAAGGGAGAAGGAGGCGGAAGGGAAAGAGCTTTCAAAACCCTCTCTGTGGGTACACCTGTCTCCTGAATTCCCGCTTTTACTTTTTGACTTTCTTTAGGATTTCTTACATTCTTTATAGCTCATAGATTTTCTTTAAGATTGAAAAATAAATGTTTTATTTTGCCTGTTTAGTTGTTTTCAGTGGGAGGGTTCATCACGGTCCATCAGCTGAAGTTCGTCTGCTCAGTGTGGAGCGCCCTCATGAGACGGGGAGGCCTGTAGGAAGGCTGATGTGTAGATACAACCTTTTGGGTCCCTTCCATTATGAAAGTATATAGTTTTAACTGAAGTAATCCTGTTTTGTTTCTCTTAGGAAGTTACTATGCTGGACTGGACTGATACTACTCAGTGACATTTATATCTGGTTCCCCTTAGAACTGAAGTTTCAAACGTCCGTCAGTTATCAGAGAACACTGAATCTGCCCTAGCAGCCATCCTAATCCACCCTGTCGTTTTGAAAGCACGTTCTTAATCTGAAATTGTGAAACATTAGAGTGTGTTTTAGCCCTCCCTCTAATGTAAACACAAATGGAGTATTTATAGATGGTTAGCCTTCTTTGAGAGACATTGGGCTTTTCGAGTAGACACTTGTGAGGATACCCCAAGGACTTAACTTTTCTCTGCCACGGGTTTCCTCTAAAGTCCCCTCTGCTGGTTGCCATCTGTCCAGCTCGGTCTCATCCGGTGAGATCCTACTGGGCCAGTTCCACTCCTCTTCTGGGAGCACTCAGTGAGCAGAACGTCAGGTGAGCCACTTGCCTCACAGACTTCTCTCTGCCTTCATCAGCCTAGTTCTTTTGGCTTTAAAGAGGGTATTTGAACGATATGAAAATTTTCAGTTACTTGATAAAAAGTGTGTTTGAAGTACAGAGCGATCGGCTTTCCGTTGACTAGGCTAAGAACTCTCTTCAGTTCGGCTCTAGAATCAATGAGCTTCTTCCGTTACAAAAAATAACGTCCCATTAAATAGAGCAGTTTGCCTCACACCATCTCTCGACTCAGGCAAACGGAGGAATTCTCAGATTAATATGTACTGTAGGCTTGTTCACGTGCATATTATTGTTTTAATTGCACTGGAGAAATGTCAGATGTGGAAATGGCACTTGATATCCTGACGTGAAGGTACATTAACGCTTTGCAGATGCAGGTTTAAGGGATGCACAGAGTGAGAATTGCTACCTAGCAACAAGAAGGATTTTGAAAGCCCGTGTTTGCTTGGAACATACACTGTTGCAACAGATCTTTAATAGTACGTTTGCATGGAGATCTGAGCATCCTTTCTGTGCACTGCAGACAGGTATTTTCTCTCTGGTCAGTTGAAGCAGTTGTCCAGTAAAAGTGGAATCCGAGAAGATTGTCCCTCTCGGTGTTATGGACGGGCCACTGCTCTGGTTAGAACTCCGTGTAAATGAGGCCCCCTAGTGAGTTAGCTAGGCCCCTTAAAGGTGCTCAAAATTTTTAGCTTCAGGAAAACTCTTCAAAATGACTACAAACTCTTCAAAATTACTGAGGAGGTCCTAAAAGCTTGCATATACGTTCACTTACAAATAACAGTGATAAATACATTGCATATTAACATCAGAGCAATGATACCATCACATCATATAGCAGCTGGAAAATTTCCAGTCATTAGAGGATGAGAGAAAGATACCGTATCTTAGTGTTGTTATAAAAAAGATTTTGACCTCAAAGAACCCCTAAAAGGATCTTAAAGAACCATGTGGCTAGAAATTTAAGTTGAGAGAGGGGAAGTCCAAAATAGCAAGATCGCGACCTTTCCGCAAGCGAGGGCAAAGGCACAGCTTTGGACAGAGCTGGGCGTGCTGCCAGGGGCCCGGGAGAAGGCCGTGGGCGCGGGGTGGAAGACGCAGTTTCCTTTCTCTTGGGAACTTGGCCGTGGAGGAGGTTCTCAGCAGGAGAGCATGCCAAGAGCTAGAGATGCCGTCCGGCCCCTGGCCAGAGTGCGGAGCAGTACTGAGGCAGTGCGTGCCTACCCCTCACCCCCCAGAGGGAGCAAGCCTCCCCGGCATGGGTATCCAGCGGATGCCCTGGAGCCTGCTTGCCCACAGCTTGGCCTGATCCAGGGCCAGAAGGAGAGCCAGAGGAGGGCAGGGCAGTCAAGATAGTCCTGACATCAAACATAGAGTCACACCATGTCGGGCATGTGGTTCTGTGGTTTGGGAATGCATTCCGTCTTGAATGTCGATGAACCATGGGATAGAAGGTTTATGTAAACCTGCTCATAACATACTGAATAAAATGCTCTGAGGATATGCCAGTGACATTTTGGAAGTCAGTGTGAAGGAATCGAAGATGGATGTTAAAACCCACATCTGAAATTAACTGTAAAAAGAAAGCTACTAGATATGTAACAGACAGACAGCAGTGGCCACGCTGATGACACAACTCAGGACGATGCAGTCCAAGTGGAGGGGATGCGGGTGACGAACTTGTGTGTGTGCCCCGTCACGTCCGCCCGGTGGCCCCACAGACCATGGCTTGCCAAGCTCTTCCGTCCATGGGATTCTCCAGGCAAGAACACCGGAGTGGGTTGCCAGTTCCTTCTCCGGGAAATCTTCCCGACCAGGACTTGAACCCGTGCTTCCTGTGTCTCCTGCATTAGCAGGCAGATTCCTTACCACAGAGCTACCCGGGGAACCAAGATATAATTAGTTCCGTTTCTGAGAAGTGGCTTGAAAACCGAGGGTGTGCTCTTTCCTCGCACTCCCCACTTAAACTCTCAGATAATTTTCAGAGCTAGTTCCCCTTCTCTGGACTACTGGTGGTAAATGTCTTGATGTGCCTCAAGGTACATTTCTAAAAGTCAGCGCCAATTGGAAGACATTCAGATACGCTGGAGTGTGCTAGCTGACGTTTTCCAGAGCACTCGGGGTCCAGGGCTGGCTGCGTTGTGACACCAGACGCTCCATCGTGCTGTCCCCGTCACGGCCGCCAGCCCTCAAGATGGAACAGGAGGCCTGGGCTGTTTTACGCAGCCACGTCCTGCCGGAGGCCTCCCACCTCCTGAGTCGTTCGGCAGCAGAAAGTGTCCCCCCCTAACAGTGCCTCTGAACGCCTCAGGGAAATCCTTAGCTAGTAAACAGTGACTATACCACCCAGTTTCTCCTCCTTTTCAGCCAGATGGAGCCTGGCCCACAGCTTGGCCTGATCCAGGGCCAGAAGGAGAGCCAGAGGAGGGCAGGGCAGTCAAGATAGTCCTGACATCAAACATAGAGTCACACCATGTCGGGCATGTGGTTCTGTGGTTTGGGAATGCATTCCGTCTTGAATGTCGATGAACCATGGGATAGAAGGTTTATGTAAACCTGCTCATAACATACTGAATAAAATGCTCTGAGGATATGCCAGTGACATTTTGGAAGTCAGTGTGAAGGAATCGAAGATGGATGTTAAAACCCACATCTGAAATTAACTGTAAAAAGAAAGCTACTAGATATGTAACAGACAGACAGCAGTGGCCACGCTGATGACACAACTCAGGACGATGCAGTCCAAGTGGAGGGGATGCGGGTGACGAACTTGTGTGTGTGCCCCGTCACGTCCCGCCCGGTGGCCCCACAGACCATGGCTTGCCAAGCTCTTCCGTCCATGGGATTCTCCAGGCAAGAACACCGGAGTGGGTTGCCAGTTCCTTCTCCGGGAAATCTTCCCGACCAGGACTTGAACCCGTGCTTCCTGTGTCTCCTGCATTAGCAGGCAGATTCCTTACCACAGAGCTACCCGGGGAACCAAGATATAATTAGTTCCGTTTCTGAGAAGTGGCTTGAAAACCGAGGGTGTGCTCTTTCCTCGCACTCCCCACTTAAACTCTCAGATAATTTTCAGAGCTAGTTCCCCTTCTCTGGACTACTGGTGGTAAATGTCTTGATGTGCCTCAAGGTACATTTCTAAAAGTCAGCGCCAATTGGAAGACATTCAGATACGCTGGAGTGTGCTAGCTGACGTTTTCCAGAGCACTCGGGGTCCAGGGCTGGCTGCGTTGTGACACCAGACGCTCCATCGTGCTGTCCCCGTCACGGCCGCCAGCCCTCAAGATGGAACAGGAGGCCTGGGCTGTTTTACGCAGCCACGTCCTGCCGGAGGCCTCCCACCTCCTGAGTCGTTCGGCAGCAGAAAGTGTCCCCCCCTAACAGTGCCTCTGAACGCCTCAGGGAAATCCTTAGCTAGTAAACAGTGACTATACCACCCAGTTTCTCCTCCTTTTCACGCTCAAACTCACGACCACTGTTGAAGAATCAGATTCTGAAATAGCTTTGCTGCACCTGGGCTTCCTGCCAGGGATCAGCTTGGAGCTGGGACGTGTCCAGTAAAGACGGCCACGCGGCTCTGATGGACACTCACCGGCTGGCCTGCGAGCTCTCTGTCCTGCGGCCCCGAGACGGGTTCAAGGACACGTATTGGAGTAGGGTCGTCTTTCTTGTTTTCTTCTTCCAGAGGCTTCCTCTGGGGTCCTGAGGCGAGTGTTTGCTTTCAGCAGCTGCACCCAGCTGCCTCCGTCTTCGCACGGTTTCTCGGTATTGTTGCTGCATCCCCCTCGCCACCCCAGCCAGGACTCGCTCCCTTCCCAGTCCCCTCTGGCCCTGACAGCTGCCGCGTCCTGTCCGGCCCTTCTCCGTTCCCTCGTCACCTGGGCCAGTCTCGGGACCTTTCTCCCGACCCCTCTCAGCAGCACTCGCCCCTTTCACGTCCGCCCTCTGGGAACGACGGAAGAACAGAAATAAGAAAGGGGCCCGTGGATGGGGCGGATACATTGAGATGCTGTGTCTTTTCATCATAAGGGCCTCTGAATGGTTAACCGTTTCACCGTACACTTGTGATACTTTGAGGAAAGGGAATCAGCTGGTCTTGTTGGCGGCTCCAGAGTGGGCTGTGGCGTACATGTGAAGAGGCCCGTGGGAGTCTGGGCATTCGAGCCCCTGGGGTGAGGCCCTGCCGCCCGCGACCCTGCCCTCGCCCGTCCCGTGTCCCCGTGCTCTGCGCGCGCTACCTGCTCTGCCGAACGTGGCGACTGTCGACACGGCCTGCGGTCACTGTGTCGCGACCTCCAGTGGACTGTTCTGCACAGGACCCTGGGCCCCACAGGCTGGGCAGGCCGTCTGCCCTGCGGTGTCCCCAGACGGGCGGACCTGGCCGGCTTAATGAGCTCCGTTGGCGCTTCTGTGTCCCCGCAGCAGTCCGAGCTGTCGGCCGAAGACGGTCCGGAGAAGTCAGGCCCCTCCCAGCTGCACCAGCGGAAGGTCGTTTCCTTGAACAAGCAGATCCTGCAGAAGACCAGACAGCTGGAAGAGGTGGGTGTTTGCTTTTCATAATTTCGTTCCAGTGAAATGAAGCCATTCTTCAGGAAGGGAGACACTGGCGAAGGGGTCAAGGTCTCCGAGCAAGGAAGGTCACGGGAGGCCGGGAACGGGGCCGAGGCGCGCTGGCCCTCGGGCGGTCCTGCCGCCTGCCGTTTCCGTAGATGCACGCGTGCCGGTGGCTCAGTCGGTCTGATGCCCTGTGACCCTGTGATCTGTCGTCGCC
The DNA here is from genome assembly GCA_022376925.1 of Tragulus kanchil. Classification (NCBI taxonomy): domain Eukaryota; kingdom Metazoa; phylum Chordata; class Mammalia; order Artiodactyla; family Tragulidae; genus Tragulus; species Tragulus kanchil. The sequence goes on from JAIOJX010000026.1 coordinate 120,568,839, forward strand.
AGGCGTCTCTGTCCGTGGGATTTTCCCAGCAAGAGTCCTGGTGTGGGTGGCCATTTCCTCCAGGGGATCTTCCCGACCCAGGGATTGAACCTGCATCTGTGTGTCTCCAGCATCGGCGGACAGATTCTCGACCATGGAGTCCCCTGGGAAGCCCATTTTTGTAAATAGTTTTATTGAAACACACACACACATTTGTTTACGTGGCTGCTTTTTATCTTCAGTGGCAGCATTGAGACCCATGAAACCTAAAGCCTACCTGGTTCTTTATAGAGAAGAACCTGGTCCTTTATAGAGAAGACAGAGGTGTCCCAACCTCTGTCCCAGAGGAGGACCCCAGGGCAAGAAGAGCACAAGTTGGTTCACAGAGAGTCACTTCCCCTGAGTGTTCACTTCCTGTGTTAAACAGGAAAAGCGTCGTCTTTGTCGTTAGGATTCCTGCAGAGTACCGAGGACATCGCACGTGGCTGGTGCTGATTGCATCCATAGTATCAACATGTGCTCAGCTTGCGCCTGTCTGAGCCGCCACGTTTTCATCTGTGAAATGTGAGCGGCTCCGTATCTGTGCTGTTTCAGGAATCGAGTGAGAGCAGACGTCTTTATCTTTCATTTACAGCTGCAGACAAGTCGTGCTGACCTGCAAGCTAGATACGACGGAAAAAAGAACGCCCTGACGGAGGTGAGCAGGCCTCCTTCCTCCGTGGGCCTTGTTGGGAGTCGTTTGACCTGCACCGCTGAGGGACGCCTGCGTCGTCCATCCGTGCAGCGGGGTCACAATCCCCTGCTCGGGGCTCAGGTCCATCGGGACAAAGGACAGTCACTTGGCAGCCCGGGTCTCAGGCCGTCAGTTGGTCCACGCTGCCGTGTTCTGAAGCGTCAGGGTCTTCGGGGAGAGATCACCGTGGGCGGCGAGGGTCAGGAAAGCCTCCCGAGGACTCGGGGCGTGACGGGCGGGGCGGCCACGTGGACGAACGCGGAGGGTCCTTCACAGTGAATGGCCTTGCTCCCCGAGCCGCAGGCTGGGGAAAGCTCCAGAACCCTGGACCCCTTGGGCCTGGGAAGGCTTCCCTGCGTGAGACGACGGGGTCCAGAGGGTGTCGTCTGTTGTTCGGAGTTGCCGGGATCTCCTGGTGGAGGGGCCGGGTCTCAGGGGCGGGGGAGGCTGCGGCTCTGCTCTGACCCTGCGACCCGTTTCCTGATCCAGACCGCCCCGGGCCGTCCGCCGGCGTCGCAGCCTAGCGCTCCCCCACTTCCAATTGCCTCGGAAGCCAGGGAGGAAAGCAGACGCGCGCGGTGAAGGGGAATCTGGGTCTCTCTGTCTCTGGCCCTGTTCCCACGGAAGGCCAGCCCTCCTCCTCCGGGTGGGGAAGGCGCGCCTCCTCGTGGCCCGCGCTCAGACGAGCGCTGTCCCTGCCGGCCCGGCTGCCCGGGACTGCGCGAACGTGGCACGCGTCTTCAGAGCCGTTTCTGAAGCCAGAGCAGTCCCTGTTTTTTTTTTTTAATTTCCCGTGAAATTTACCCGTTTAAAATGGGGATTTCTCTAGCCGTGTGCAGCACTTGGTTCCCTGCCTTGCTGTAAACCTGATGACACGTTGTAATTCTGACCTGGACTGGTCTCTTCAGTTACTGCCCGAATGCTTGACAGGACGGGCGTGAGATTGACAGTGGAGGGGTTTTTAGAATTCTTTCTAACGGTGCCCATGCTGCGTGTGGACACATGGCCGCTCTGGACCCCCTTCTGTGCCTGCGTTCGTTTCGGATTCGACGGCGAGCCCCTGCTGCTGTCTCCCCGTGCGCCCTCCGCGGTCCTGGCCTGAGGCGCGCCGAGGCACGCGCTTGTCTCTGCGGAGCCGTCTGCAGGACGTCAGAGGCAGAAGGTCGGTCGGGATGTGAGCCCCGAGCGGCTCTCAGGGCGCTTTGGGCCTTCAGCACTGAGCCAGCTGTCCCGCGAGCCCCGTGCTGGAACGGCGGAGGGTGGAGCTCGGTCAGTCGCGGGAGCTCCCCGTCCTCACCTGAGGGCAGCGGCCGGTGGGGCGACGTGCTGGCCGGCTGTGGGCACGTCCGTGGTGCTCTCCTGTCACCCCTGCAGCACAGTCAGTGCCCCTGCCCGGCAGCTGGGGACACCGAGGCACAGGGCCAGGCGGCTCTGGTCCTGGCGATCCGGCAGCAGGACGTCTCCGGAGCTAGCTCTCCAGTCGGGCAGTCAGTGGGACTCAGGCCGGGACAGGAGGACGCTGTCCGGGGCCTAGTGCTGAACAGCGCAGGCGGAAGTCTGATTTGGTCAGAATACGGAGGACCAGGCCCCTGAGCCAGAAACGCACGCTGCCTCTGGGCCTCGGCCTCCGTGCCTGTCACGGCAGGGCCCGGCCGGTGGGCCCTCTCGGCCCCTGTGCCCGCACTCCAGGTTTACCTCTTCAGCAAAACCCAGGGGTCCTAGAAAACAGGGAAGACCTGCCTTGCCTGGAGACTTCCACGACTGAAGTAGGGTGTGGAAGGCGGAGGGTGGCGACCGCCCGCTCACGTGGCGGGGGACGCGCGGCCGGCCTGTGCGCTTCTGACCTCAGGACTCAGCCTTCGTCTGCGGTGGGGAGCGTGGGTCTTCCTCGTGGGTGCAGTGCCCTCTCCGGCCTCTCTGGGGGCACTGGCCCTGTCTGAGGTTTTCCTTGGTCTGTAAACTGTCCCTTCAGATCAGAATCTGTCTGCTGAGTTGACCCATTTCTTCCAGCTCTGTCTTCGTGTGACAGTTTTGGTGGCGTGCTTATTTGTGACTCTGAGGTCTCCTGTTGCCAACAGTGTGGATTCTGTGTCCGTCGTGTTCCGCCAGCTTCAGGCGTCCGGCTCGGCAGGGTGGGTCCTGCTGTCGGGTGGGGTCTGCCGATGGGGACTGGCTCTCGGGGTGGGGTGCTCCCCTCCTCTGGGGTCTTGCCAGCCCGCTGGCGCCCTCCGGGACTCATGCACCGGCTGTGGGCTGAGGAGGCGGGCTCCCCTGGGCAGCCCAGGGCTGTTCCTGATGAGACCCCAGCCCGGCTGCCCTGCCCTTCCCACGCCTGCCGGCTCTCACGTCCCCGGTGGGCCTGCCCTGTCGGCGGCCGTCTTTCTGTCCGTGAGGCTCACGTGCCTGTCGTCCAGCGGAGTTCCCGGGGCGTCCCGGGACTTGGGAAAGAAGGGCTTGCTGCAGCTTGTGCTCAGTGAGAACTCGTGGAGCGTCTTTAACTTTTTTTTTACTAGGTAGCACTTCCACATTGTTTAGGATTCAGAAAGTACAAAGGGTGCCCCGCCACCAGGCAGCTGCGCTGTCCGTAGAGTAGCCAGTCTCCTGGGAATCTCTTCAGAAAATTTTCGTGCATATACAGCTGACGGGCGGGTTCTTGATACGCGTGGACCTCCAGGGTAGGCCTTCCTCTGTGCCTTGTGGGTTTATGTGTCTTCTTCAATTTATAGAATATGTTTGAGGTCATCATAAAAGATCTATCTATTCTTAATGGCACCTTAATAGTCTATTGTACAGTAGATCTGCACACCTTAAAAATTAAAGTCTGAGCTTCCTTGAGGTTTCTTTCTTAAAATCTCCACTGACTCAGATAAAGAAAGTAGAATTTTCCAGACAGGAGGCTCGGCCCTGCCCCGTGACCACCCCGGTTAGGAGTGTCCGTGAGAGCTTGTTGGGAGCTGCTCTCGGGGAGCGCAGCCCCTCGTGGACCCTGCACCGAAGACCGGTCCTGCTCTGTCGGGGATGGCCGTCCTCGTCGACAGCGCAGGCAGCTTCGGGGGGGCGCCCGTGGAGCGGTGAGGGAGGAAAGGGACGCCCGCCGACCAGCCCGGGCAGCCGAATCGACCCTGGCGATCGGCGGGGTAACGGGAGTCGCAGCCAGACCGCCCTCACGTCCTGGGGGTCCTGAGACGGCTCCCGGCCTCCCGCAGCCGCTGTCTGCTCGCCTCTCCCGCCCAGAGGCTCTCGCTCTCAGCACGGCCTCGGCTCTCCCCCGGGTCTCTCACGAGCAGACTGTCAGGAGGGGCTGGCTCTGACCTTGGCCGGCCCTGCAGCCCCCCGGTGCCTCTGGTCCACCCGTGTCCTCGGCGTGCAGCGTGTCCGTGGGCCGGGCCGCCAGCCAGGAGCGGCGCGGGCGGGCGGGGAGGAGAGTGGAGGCCTCGCCTGCCGTCCTGGCGCGTCCCCGCAGCTGCCTGCTTCTCTTGCAGCTCAAGAGCCACAGCGAGGAGCTGGACAGGGAGCAGACGGCGCTGGAGAAGATAGAAGCCAGAGCCGACCCGAGGTGGGAGGCCGCGGCGTGGGCCTGTGGCGAGGCTGCGGGGGCGGGCAGGGCCGGGGAGCCGGGCGGTGCTGCCCAGCCCCGTGGCCGCCCGCCAGCCGTCGCTTCCTCCTCCTCCCGGGTGCCCTGGGCTCAGGAGCAGCTGGGCTTTGTGTTTTTAAAGACTGAGTTATTTGTACAAGGGTCAAAAAGATGCCCACTGGAGAGTCTCCTCCCTCCCCTGCCCGCAGCCGCCTGGCCCTCCTCCCTCGGGGTCTCCGTGTTACTGGGCTTTATGCCAGCCAGCGTAGCCCTGCACTTCGGGAATGAAAACATAGTCTTTTTTATAGCCAAGACCCAGCTGCTGGGGTTTTGTTTTTGTTTTTGATTAATTGTCTTCAGACCATTTATTTAGCGCAATTAAATGTAAATGCTGGGGCTTCCCTGGTGGTCCAGCGGGTAAGGACACCGCCTTGCAGTGCAAGGAGCGCTGGTTTGACCCCTGGCCTGGGAAGATCCCACGTCCCTCAGAGCGGCAGGACCGGTGTGTCCAATTAGGAGGCAGTGCTCTGCAAGGAGAGAGGCCACTGCGATGGGAGGCCCACACAGGCCAAAGAACAAAGATGGATGAAAAATAAATTTAAAAAAATAAATAAAAGAGGTCAAAAATACATATATATAAGCCTTTACGGTTTGTGTTTAAACTCTTCGGTCTGGAATGTTTTAGCTCCAGCCTTTGGATGGAGACCTCTCCTCAGTGTCACTCTTCAAACGAGCCTGTGAAATAACAGGCGCTTCAGGCACCAGTAGAGCGGTCCTGGGCCGGACGGACATTTTTTTGCAAAGAAGAACCTGCAGGTTGATTGACTGTGATTAGAAGGCCTCTCTGCATGAGATGGAGCAGAGCACCATCAGATACTTGACTTGTTAGATTTCAAAGTCATGCTTCTATTAAGCAACTTGTTTTTCCTTTCAAAAGGGAAATTTAAAATGGGGATTAAAATTCTGATCCTATTCTTTCTATGTTCTGAGTTGGTTAAGTAATTAGTATCATTAAAAATACACAGAAACCTCAAAACACACGGATGTTTCTGCAGTTGATTTAATTCTGGATTCTGTAATGTTTGTTTGAATGTGACCTCGTGGACTCACCTTGTAGATGAATAATAATGTCAGTTACATGGTGATCATTATCATTTGTGGGAAGCCCATTAAACATGAGACAGACAGACAGACAGACAAAGGGAATTAAGAAAGAAGTTCCGTTTGATCGGGGGTCTTGGCTTTAGCTCTGATTCATAAAATCATAATCGTTTGCTGGAAGTCAGTCTTTTTTTTTCCTTTTTTTCTTCATCTTTTCAGCATCCTGCAGAGCTTGAGAGCCCTTGTGGCCATGAATGAAAGTCTCAAGAGTCAGGAACAGGAGTTTAAGGCCCACTGTCGAGTAAGTGTGGCTTGGCGCGGCGGGTGCGGGAGGTCTCCCCCAGCCCCCTCCCTGCCCCGTGCCGCTGCGGCTCCTGCCGGCTGCGCGGGGGCGGAGGGCGTGGCAGGCTGTGACGCGCTAGGACCGGTGACCTGAGGACCCCGGAGGTGAGTGATGAGTGACTGCCACCCCCCGGGCTGAGAGCAGTCTAACGTCTTCTCACTGACAAATGTATTTCAATGATAAATCTTAGTAAGTGTGAAAGGAAGAGCGTCTGATGAAGCCTGGGCCGCCCTGGGGCCCTGGCGTGTGGGTGTCACGTGCTCTGGTGCCGTGCGGGGCCGCGTGTGCCCGGTGACCGTGCCGGCGCGGGGGCGGGGCTCGGTTCTGTGGGTCCGGGGAGGACGGGCCGCTGCGGCACAGGAGCCCGCTGGCCGCTGGATCTGACCCGAGCCGGGGAGGCGGGCGAGCGGAGGAGGGCGTGGGAGGCAGGCTCCCGCCCCCGCGCCCAGGAAAGGTGGAGAAGCGCCGAAACAGCGAGGGAGGCTGCGGAGGGCCCCGGGGCCGCGCTGGGGCCGCGCTCGGCCCGCGTCCCGTGCTCACTCCGAGCCTCGCCTGCCCTTGGGAAGGAAGGCCTCTTCCGACCGAGCCGCGGCGGCCTCTCCCCTCCTGGCCGCTCACCCAGGCCGAGTCAGGGCTGCGGGGAAGCTGGCTCCTTACGGGCTCTCCGGCCCCGCGTCAGGTCATCAAAGGTGGCAGTAAGATGGGTCAGGGCCGGTCCCTCTGCCCAGTCCAGCCTGTCCGCATCTGGCCAGTGTCCTTTTGCTTCTGCAGGAGGAGATGGCGCGGCTGCAGCGGGACATCGAGCGCCTGAAGGCCGAGCGGGCGCCGGGCGGAGACGAACAGGTACGGGCCGCGGGGCGCGCTCAGACTGCGGGTCCCTGCTGCTGAGAGGGACCGGCTTGCCTCGGCCGCGTCCTCCAGACCCTCCTTTCTCAGGTGGTTTTGGTCGATATCCGTCCCTGCGCTTTGTCTTCTGGGGATTAAAGCGGTCGGGGGACGGGCTGTGCCCTGTTCAGACGTGGTCGGGACGCCGCCCGCCCCAGCCCCTCCTACGTCTGGTCCCTCGGCGCCCAGCCCGGCCCTCTGCTCAGAACCGCCTCTGCTGTCTCCGCCTCCCCGTTTCCTCGTTGCAGACGCCCTCTGGGGGAGAGCCGCGTGGTGCCCTGACCCCTGCGACGACGCACAACGTGAGTCCCTGCCCGTCCTCCGGGCCGCCGCGGCCTCTGCGGGCGTGGCAGCCGCTCTGTGTCCTCGACAGCTGCTGCCGCCTCCTCTCGTCCTCCCTGCCCAGCCACCTCCGCGTCTGGGCTCTCGGGGCTCGGCCCGTCTTGCTCCCCCGCCCTCGGGTGGAGCAGAGCCTCCCGGGGGACGCCCGAGGCCCCTGGCCCGGCGCAGGCCTCCAGCTGCACCCTGGCGTCTGAGACGGGCAGGGAGGGGCGTGTGCCGGCCGCGCGTGCCCGCCACGGCCCGCAGGCTCCGGGGGGCGGGCGCCGGCAGGCAGGGAGCGCTCTGCGGGGCTGAGTCCGGGGTCAGCGGGGAAGGCCGGGTCGTGACCAGCGTCAGCTTTGAGGGCCAGCTCCTCTGCGGTCGTCAGGGTCAGCACGCAGGGAAAGGACATGGCCGTGTTCCGATAAAACAGTATCTACGAAACGAGGCACGGAGGCGCATGTGGTCCAGGGGCTGTTGGCGTTAGCTGCTGGGCTGCTGGGCTGCTGGGCTGTGGTTTGCCAGCCCCTGTTCTGAGTTAAGCAGGTGCTTCCAGGAGAAAGGAACAGAAACGGAAGAAGAGGAGGAAGAGAGAAGCAGGCCAGATGCTCCCATTCGCCTCCTTTAGCTTCCTCTTCCCTCGCGCCCTCAGAGGTCCCCAGAGAGCCGGCTGCAGGGCTCCCCCGGAGAAGGCTGTTGGGGTGTGCCTGCCGCTGAGCCCCCGGAGCAGCCGGAGCATGTGTGCGTGCATGTGGCACCTCCGACGCTCTTGTCGCTTTCCCTGGCACCGCCAGCCACCCCGCCACGTCTGTACCCCGTGGAGTCAGGGGGCTGCTGCTTGCTCCCTCCTAGGTCAGCGCCGAGCCAAGGGCCTTTCTGCAGTGGCGGAAATGTTCCCCATCGGATCTCTCTCCAGTGTGGCGGCTGCCAGCTACTGTGGTTACTGAGTGTTCGACACTTGGCTTGGACAGTTGAGAATCTGACTATTTTAAGAGTTTAGTTGACGTAAATTCAAATCGCCACGTGTCCCTGGTGGCAGTCACACTGGACATCGCCGCTCGGAGCAGACGCTTCGGGGCAGGCCAGCCTCGTCGCCCGCCCAGCGGCCAGCGCCGCGGGCTCTTCCGGTGTCAGCCGTCTCCGCCTCCTGACGCTTCTCGAGGGCGGGACGGGCACACGGATGTGGGGGACCCTTCACCTGAGAAGCCTGGGTTCCGCCTGGGTCCCAGGAGAAGGAAGGTGTTATAAAGTGACGTGCGGGAGCGTCGAGGGTCCCGCGGGATGGAGGGCCCAGCCCTGAACGCAGCCACTGGGAAGAAAGACTCTGGAGCCTCGGGACGAGGGAGACAGGCAAAACCAATTTGGCTTCAAGAGAGTTCATCAAAAAAATGAAAAGCTCGAATTCCCAGATAAAAATTGTGATACTTTCCAATTTCAGGAAGACCTGGACAGACGGTATAATACGGAGAAAGAGAAGCTTTACAAGATCCGTTTACTGCAGGTGAGCAGAAGCTCGGCCCGACACGTGCATCTGACTCGCGGCCTGCGTCCCGTCCGGGCACCGAGGAGCCCAGGCGGCCGGGCCGGGCAGCTGCCGGCGCTGCGGCTGGAGTCCGTGCAGCGGACGCGGGCGCCAGCCTCATGGGCGGCCTCACGTTGCTCGGCTGCTCTGCCGTCGTCCTGATTGGCGTGGCGTGACCTTGGGCGGTGCAGCCGTCAGCCCCGTTTCTTCATGGAGAAACTGAACCGCGTCTTTTATGTACAGAAGCGGGGAGGTGCCGGGGCCAGGACTCAGGGGCTTGGGTCTCGGCTGGCGCTTCCCTCTGACGTGCCCGGGTCCGCCATCTCAGGGCTGCGTGGGAAAGCCGTCCGCTGGGGAGAGGGAGGCTTTCAGACTGGCTTTAAACTCACAGGGCGTCACGGTTGCCCTGCGAAAGCGCCGGCATCGCCCGGGCCTGGCTCCTGGACTCGGACGCCGAGAGCTCGCTCGTGTTGCACTTTGGCCGGGGCGTCTCCGGCGCGCTTTGCGCTGGCGGGTGTGGACCAGGGGCTGCAGGGCTCAGTGGGGCCCGTGTCTCCTTTCCGTGGCTCTGGCTCACTTTGCCGAGCCGTTTGGTTAAAGTCGGGTGAGTCGGATTTGTCCCTGACACAAGGACGTGGCTCCACTCTCAGAGAGAAACGGAAGGAAGTCAGGGTGACCCGGCTGCGCACCTGAACGTGCCTGACGGTGCGCTTGCTGTGCGTTCCGCGCCGCACGAGGGCCCAGGATGGCGAACGGGGCCGGTCTTCGGGGAGCTGGGGCGCCTGGAGGACCCGGATGTGTCGGTGCACACCCAGTGCGAGCGGGCTGCTCTGAGAGTGGCGCACCGGGCAGCCTCACGCTGGCTGGAGGGGCGCGCGGCGGGGCCGGAGCCGGGCCGGGGCTGGCCGGGGAGGACGGCGGGCGTGGGCCGGCCGGCGAGAGGCGGAGCAGCCGTGTCGGCGCAGCCTGGAATGGGTGAGAGGAAAAGCCGAGCCGAGGGTGGCGGGGCATGTCTGACATGGGCGCTAGGGTGGCCCCTCGTGTGACTCGTGGAGAAAAGGCTGACGGAGAAAGGACAGGGCTGCAGGCGTGGGAGGGTGAGCGGAGGGCTCCTGAGGTCTGGGGGGCTTTGAGGGGTCGGGGCGCTCGACCTGGTGGGCCTGCTCCGGGCGGGAGGGCTGGGCGTCCGCGCCGTGTAGGTGATAATGGAGGCTGAGGAGGGGAGTCAGACTGCCCGGTGAGGGCGAGAGCCGGAGGAGGGAGGATCGGGGCCCCACGCGGCCCCCGGCAGGCCCCCCAGCGCAGAGGGAGCGGGGGAGCCCGGGCCGAGGGGCCGCGCACGGTTGCCAGCGGCCCGGGGAGACGGGAGCTGAGAGCAGGGTCGGCGTGGCAGCAGCCCGGAGCGCCGGGAGCCGGAGCCGCCGAGAGCCCGTGAAGGCCCGTGGCGACCTTGGTGGGCGCAGCTCCAGGGGGCGGCGGGGCAGCTGGCCGCCGTGGGCCAGGAAGACGGGGGGCCGTGAGGAGGGCCTTGGGTGCTTGGCCCTCAGGACGTCATGTTGGAGGGAGGGAAGCCGGCCGCTGACCGGTGACCGAGGTGCTGTTTTGTTGGTCGGCTGCTTTTGACCGCACCGGGTCTTCGTTGCGAGGCTCTGGGGTTCCCCTAGTTGTGGCCTGCAGGCCTCCTGGCCCCACAGCATGTGAGGTTTGGTTAAAGTCGGGTGATCGGATTGTCCCTGACACAAGGACGTGGCTCCACTCTCAGAGAGAAACGGAAGGAAGTCAGGGTGACCCGGCTGCGCACCTGAACGTGCCTGACGGTGCGCTTGCTGTGCGTTCCGCGCCGCACGAGGGCCCAGGATGGCGAACGGGGCCGGTCTTCGGGGAGCTGGGGCGCCTGGAGGACCCGGATGTGTCGGTGCACACCCAGTGCGAGCGGGCTGCTCTGAGAGTGGCGCACCGGGCAGCCTCACGCTGGCTGGAGGGGCGCGCGGCGGGGCCGGAGCCGGGCCGGGGCTGGCCGGGGAGGACGGCGGGCGTGGGCCGGCCGGCGAGAGGCGGAGCAGCCGTGTCGGCGCAGCCTGGAATGGGTGAGAGGAAAAGCCGAGCCGAGGGTGGCGGGGCATGTCTGACATGGGCGCTAGGGTGGCCCCTCGTGTGACTCGTGGAGAAAAGGCTGACGGAGAAAGGACAGGGCTGCAGGCGTGGGAGGGTGAGCGGAGGGCTCCTGAGGTCTGGGGGGCTTTGAGGGGTCGGGGCGCTCGACCTGGTGGGCCTGCTCCGGGCGGGAGGGCTGGGCGTCCGCGCCGTGTAGGTGATAATGGAGGCTGAGGAGGGGAGTCAGACTGCCCGGTGAGGGCGAGAGCCGGAGGAGGGAGGATCGGGGCCCCACGCGGCCCCCGGCAGGCCCCCCAGCGCAGAGGGAGCGGGGGAGCCCGGGCCGAGGGGCCGCGCACGGTTGCCAGCGGCCCGGGGAGACGGGAGCTGAGAGCAGGGTCGGCGTGGCAGCAGCAGGAGCGCCCGGAGCCGAGAGCCGCCAGAGAGCCCGTGAAGGCCCGTGGCGACCTTGGTGGGCGCAGCTCCAGGGGGCGGCGGGGCAGCTGGCCGCCGTGGGCCAGGAAGACGGGGGGCCGTGAGGAGGGCCTTGGGTGCTTGGCCCTCAGGACGTCATGTTGGAGGGAGGGAAGCCGGCCGCTGACCGGTGACCGAGGTGCTGTTTTGTTGGTCGGCTGCTTTTGACCGCACCGGGTCTTCGTTGCGAGGCTCTGGGGTTCCCCTAGTTGTGGCCTGCAGGCCTCCTGGCCCCACAGCACGTGAGGTTTGGTTCCTGACCACGGATGGAACCCATGTCTCCTCCGGCCCTCCGTCTGCCCCAGCCTCAGGGCCTTTTCCAGTGAGTCGGCTCTTCGCATCAGGTGGCCAGAGGGCTGGAGCTTCCGCTTCAGCTTTGGTCCTTCCAATGAGTACAAGGATTGGTTTCGTTTAGGATGGTCTGGCTGGATCGCCTTATTTGTCCTTGGCCAAAAGAAGAACACCTGTCCCTCTGACCAGAGCTACAAGCCCAGCTTTGATTTGCTAGTGGCTTTGCACCTGGAGGGGGTATTCGTACCCCAGCAAATTAGAGGTCCCCGTGGGCCACTGCGACTGCGTCGTCGGGGCGGCGGGCGGGAAGGCACGTGGCGGGCACCCGAGACCCTGAGCGGGCGGCGGGGCAGCGCGCCTTCCCCTGCGCACGGCTCAGCCTCCCAGGGGCTTGGCCGATCGAGCCCAGGTCCTTTCACGAGAGAGAAGGTGCCAGGAAAGCGAGTGAGCGGTGGGCGCCTTTCCCGCGGGCGCGGGGCTGGGGCTCGTGGGCGGCGACGGCGGCCCTTGTCCTCGGGGAAGCACTCCTGGCCCGCCTCCTGCGGGAGCCCGCTGCCTGGAGGCCCCGGGGCCTGAGGGATGGCATGGGCCTTTCCTGTCCAGACCTTCCCCGATGCCCCCTGTGGGTCCAGGCCACAGCCACGCCTTCTCCCTGTGTTGCCTGGGGACTCGGGTCGGGGCCAGCGGGGTGCGTGCCTGTGTCCGGGCGGGTGTGCGGGCACGGGCTGGGGGCGGGGTTCAGCTCCCCAGAGGACACGCAAGGCCCTTCACCGGACAGGGCTGTCTCCCCGTCTCTCGCATGTAGGCGCGAAGAAATCGAGAAATAGCCATTTTGCATCGCAAGATCGACGAGGTGCCCAGCCGAGCCGAGCTCATACAGTATCAGAAGAGATTCATTGAACTCTACCGCCAAAGTACGTGCGCTGGCCACACGCAGGCTCCCGAGGCTGGCCCGGGAGGGGCGGGAGGCGGGAGGCTCGGTCCCCCTCTGGCGTGGTGGCCCCGTCCGTAGAAGCCAGCCCCGGCAGGGCCCGCGGAGTTCTCGTCGCCCGGAGCCCGGGGCGCAGCGCCATGGAGCCCGGGCGCTCTCCCCCGGACGGTGGCTGAGCTGGCGGTGCTCACACGCGGCGCTCCCAGCCCGGCCTCGCCTCGTCCCGCCGCCGCGGGCTCCTCTCCCCGGCTGCACCCGGAGCCTCGTGACCTAGCCCTCCCGCGTCGTTCTCTGCGAACCTTCTCCTGTGGTCCTTGTCTTTAGCAGCATCGTGGTCACCCGGGAGCCCAGGACCCGGTCTCCCTTGGCCAGGCCTCCCTCAGCCTGAATCAGTGACCCGTCCTACCAGGCTCGCCGTGGCCCTCCGAGCCGTCCCGCGTTTCTCTCTGCGGGGCTGCCGCCGCGTCTGTCCTCCCTCGTGCCGTAGCTCGGCCAGGGACCACGCGCTGCCCTGCGGCCCCTTCCCTGAGTCCCTCGTCCAGCCATCCAGGCACAGCGCTCCTCTCCAGCCCCAGGGCCTCGTTCTGTCCAGGCCCTCCCGAGCCGAGGAGGCCCCTTTCCTGCTCTCGGTGCCCCTCCCTCCCGGCCCGCACCCTGCTGGTGAGCGCAGCCGGGCTTCCACAGCACGGGCTTCGACAGCACGGGCTTCGCCTCCGCCCGTTGCCTGCCCCTGGAGCCGTCTCCAGGCTGTTGGACAGGCTCCTGCAGGGGTCTCCTCACGCATCCCCTGTGCGCAGGTCCTGAGCCGTCCTCCCTCCCTCAGGCTCCAGCTTGCAGGCTGCTCAGCCTTCCCCGCTGCAGGACAGAGCCCGCCCAGCCCCGCCCCGCTCGTCCCCCGCTCGCTGGCTCCCTGGGGTCTCCTCTGTCTCCAGCCACCCTGCCGCTGCTTCTGAGGGCGCCACGCCCACTTCCTCTGACCCTGCTGCACCGCCTTCTCCCAGCCCAGAGGCTGGCCCCTTCTCCCGCCGCTGCCTGGAGCTCTCCCCACACGAACTTCATCCTTTCACCCTCTTGTTTTAAAAGCCGGAGTATCCCATAGCTCCACATACCTGGGGACAGTCTTCAGAATCCTAAACTCGGGGATCGGAGGCCCGCCCCGTCGGGGCCAGCTGGCCGCCCGGGGTCCCTGTGCGCGGCCCCAGGCCCCTGCAGCGCCTGCTGGGCGCGCTCCCGGTCTCCAAGAAGCCCCCGTCCGCCCTCGCGGTGTTGGCCTCCCAGCCGGCCGTCCTGTCTCCCTCCGGGCACTGCCCCGGCTCGGCCGGCATGCTTCCTTCCCGTCTTACCCCCGCTCCCACTTTGTACACGGTCCTCACGTGTGACTCCGGGCACCGGGGCAGGTGTCCGCGGTGGCGGTGTCTCAGCAGAAAACCGTGTCTGCCTGAAGTGACGCCGTCCCCGTGAGCGCCGGGCGTGCCCACGGAGCCGCTCCCGCCCCGAGGAGCCCGGGAGGGGGCGAGCCGCGCAGCCTGGACGAGGAGGTGGGGGCCTGCCGCACCGCGGCCCCTTCCTCCGGCCCCCCGCCCGGAGGAGGTCAGGGAACCCCCGCCCCGCGTGGCGGTGGCGGGCGGCCTCTAGTCACGCCGGCCTCTGCCCGGTGCGGCTTCCTCGCAGACGGGCGTGGGCGCCGGCCCGGCGGGTCCCCGTGCGCCAGCGCCCCAGCGGGGAGCGGGTTCTCGGGGCGGTGTGAGGCGCCTTCTCCCCGCGAGCCGACCGCCGTGTGTTTGCAGTCTCGGCGGTGCACAAGGAGACCAAGCAGTTCTTCACTTTGTACAACACGCTGGACGACAAGAAGGTTTATCTGGAGAAAGAGGTAAGAGCCTCCCAGAGGGCAGGCGGCGCAGGTGAGGAGCGGCCAGGGCCGGGCCCAGCAGCTGCGTGGGGACTGGAGTCCAGCCTTGGCTGCAGTGGCAGGAGCGGGCGTCGCGGGCCCGCTGCCGGGCACGGGGTCTGAAAGCGCGGGGCCCTCAGGCTCTCACTGCGGGCTGGGCGGCGGCTGCGTGGAGCCCTGAGAGAGGCGCTGTCATAAGATGGAATGTACTAGAAGCACAGCAGGTGCACCCGGAGGAGGGCCTGGAGCTGGGCAGGCTTGAGGGGGAGCTTACGGAGAGGGAGGGACCGGCTGCAGGAAATGGGCAGGGTGGCTGTCGCAGTGACCTGGGGAGCCGGGTGTTTCGTCGCCGCGGCTGACAGGCGTGGGCGGGATCGGAGGCCCGCCGTCGGGCCAGCTGGCCGCCGGGTCCCTGTCGCGCCCCAGGCCCCTGCAGCGCCTGCTGGGCGCGCTCCCGGTCTCCAAGAAGCCCCCGTCCGCCCTCGCGGTGTTGGCCTCCCAGCCGGCCGTCCTGTCTCCCTCCGGGCACTGCCCCGGCTCGGCCGGCATGCTTCCTTCCCGTCTTACCCCCGCTCCCACTTTGTACACGGTCCTCACGTGTGACTCCGGGCACCGGGGCAGGTGTCCGCGGTGGCGGTGTCTCAGCAGAAAACCGTGTCTGCCTGAAGTGACGCCGTCCCCGTGAGCGCCGGGCGTGCCCACGGAGCCGCTCCCGCCCCGAGGAGCCCGGGAGGGGGCGAGCCGCGCAGCCTGGACGAGGAGGTGGGGGCCTGCCGCACCGCGGCCCCTTCCTCCGGCCCCCCGCCCGGAGGAGGTCAGGGAACCCCCGCCCCGCGTGGCGGTGGCGGGCGGCCTCTAGTCACGCCGGCCTCTGCCCGGTGCGGCTTCCTCGCAGACGGCGGGGGCGCCGGCCCGGCGGGTCCCCGTGCGCCAGCGCCCCAGCGGGGAGCGGGTTCTCGGGGCGGTGTGAGGCGCCTTCTCCCCGCGAGCCGACCGCCGTGTGTTTGCAGTCTCGGCGGTGCACAAGGAGACCAAGCAGTTCTTCACTTTGTACAACACGCTGGACGACAAGAAGGTTTATCTGGAGAAAGAGGTAAGAGCCTCCCAGAGGGCAGGCGGCGCAGGTGAGGAGCGGCCAGGGCCGGGCCCAGCAGCTGCGTGGGGACTGGAGTCCAGCCTTGGCTGCAGTGGCAGGAGCGGGCGTCGCGGGCCCGCTGCCGGGCACGGGGTCTGAAAGCGCGGGGCCCTCAGGCTCTCACTGCGGGCTGGGCGGCGGCTGCGTGGAGCCCTGAGAGAGGCGCTGTCATAAGATGGAATGTACTAGAAGCACAGCAGGTGCACCCGGAGGAGGGCCTGGAGCTGGGCAGGCTTGAGGGGGAGCTTACGGAGAGGGAGGGACCGGCTGCAGGAAATGGGCAGGGTGGCTGTCGCAGTGACCTGGGGAGACGGGTGTTTCGTCTCCGCAGCGGACAGGCGTGGACGGGAGGAGCCGTGACGCTGAAGGCAGGCATGGAAGAGGTGCCCGGGGCAGCCCGTGCTGCGCCGGCTGTCGCTCGGTCAGATCCGCTGTGGCCAGAGCTCTCCCTGGAGGGCGGAGGGGCGGCAGGTGCGCTGTGGTCAGAAACGAGCGGTGCTCCCTCCGCGGCCTCAGCCCAGCGTGGAGCGGGGCGGTGCTCTGGAGCCCCCGGGGCGGGGCTGCAGTCTGGCCTTGCTCTCGCCCCGTCACGAGGGGCGCGCTCGTGCGGTGGAGACGACGGCACGGTGCCTGTCAGGGTCTAGCGCGGTGGTGTGGACTCGCTCCCGCCTGCCCCGTCTCCAGGGACAGACCTGCTTTCATTGGGCCACCCTGCCCCTGCAGTGTCGCCCGCTCAGTCAGCACAGGTGCCTCGTGTCCCTGGGCCCGCGCGGAGGCCTCGTGGGGCCGTCCCCTTGCCGGCCTGCTGTCACACCGGGTCCGTCTCCTCCGAGCGGCCCTCCTCAGGGAGGGCTGGCTGTGCTCCTCTCTGTCCAGGCCCACCGCGTCTGGATGTCTGACCGCAGGGACCTAGCAGGCACCTGGGGAACGTTCACCGGAGGGGCGCATTTGGGAGGGTTCTCGTCAGGCCGGGGGCGGCCGGCTGCACGCCCTGGCCGGGGTCTTCCCAGCCGGCGAGGGCACGACTCGTCCCTTCACTCCGGGACAGGCCAGCTGGCTGAGCCCCACGATTGTCCCTTCATCCCCAGTGTGTGGAGTTGGGTGCCGAGGTGGGGGAGGGGCGCTTTTAATTCTAAGCCACGGTACTGCAGGTAGAACTTTGTGTTTGGATACGTTGTACGTTTTATTCCAAGCCCATTTGTACCTGTGATGTTTTACCTTTCGGTGCGGCCTGTGGATCAGGGACAGGAGTGTCGTCTGCAGGTGTCAGCGTGTGAGTCCGAGTCCAGGGGCAGGAAATGCTTAGCGCCCGGCTCACCAGCCAGGTCGTGACGGAGCCGGAAAGCGGCCCTCGGCTTCTGGACTCCGCAGGCTCGGAGGCCCGCCCTGGACGGGCATAGGGCAGACGGAGGGCCTCGCGTGCGGGCGGCAGCTTATCCAGGCGAGGGGGCCTCGCGTGGCCGGTTCCCGGGAGGCTCTCAGAGCCCAGCGGCCGCTGCCAGGGCAGGGACGGTGGGAGGGAGCGCGGGGCTCCGCGTTCTCGCCGTCCAGCCCGCTGACCCTCCGCCGGGCCGATGGCCCTGACCAGGGAGTGCAGTGCTCCCGAGAGGGAGGGCCGGGCACAGCTGGGGCTTAGGTCCCCCCGAGGAGCCCTCCGCCTACGTCCGTGAGGTCCGGCTGGCTGCTGGCGGGGGCTCTGGGGTGAGAGCGGGAGACCACGGCGCGCTCGTCTTGGCGCCGGTCCGTCTGCGTGAACGAGGGGCGCTCCTGTCGGAAGCCGCGTCGGGGCTCTCTCGGCCTTCGCTTACTGTTCTTGCCCCTCCTTCCTCCCCAGATCAGCCTGCTGAACTCCATCCACGAGAACTTCTCGCAGTAAGTGCCGGCCGCCCTCCTCCGCCCGTGCGCTGCGGCGGGCCCTGCGCGGTGGCGCCGCCGGGCTCCGTGCTGGGGGACCCTTCCGCGCCCCACCCTGCCGCGGGCGGTGGCGTCTCAGTTCACACGCGGACCTTGAGGTCTTGCGGACACATAGTGACGTTACAGCGCATTTTAAAAGCACCAAGGAACGGCTTAGGGAAAAAAGTTACCTTTCAAATAATTTTTTTTTGTTTTAAACCTTTTATTTATTTATTTTTGGCTGTGCTGGGTCTTTGTTGATGGGTGGGTTTAGCTGCTCTGCAGTATATGGGATCTTCCTGGATCAGGGATCGAACCTGTGTCTCCTTCATTGGCAGACAGGTTCTTATCCACTGAGCCACAAGGGAAGCCCCCTTTCAAATAATTTGACTGTGCCTAACTACTATAATTTCTTTGTATTAATAGATTACTTTTGTCCTGCTTATATTAGGTTAATAACATTTGATTTTTGGTACAAATTTTTTTATTATTATATTTTTTACAGGGTTTTGTTGTTTAATAACATTTGATTTTGAGCACACAGAGATGCTTTAAAATTTAGATAAGGCATTCCCTGGAAGTCCCGTGGGTAGGATTCCACTCCTCCTTCCCCGAGGGCCCTCTTTCAGTCTCTGGGTGGGAAATGAAGATCCCACCCACAAGCCACGTGGCGTAGCCAAAAAATAAAATAGTAAATAAACTAAACTAAGATAAAATAATTCAGGTAGTGAAATAATCTATGTGATTTTTTAAAAATACTTTTCAAATCTTGCAGTAGATTCTGCTCTAAAGTCATATACATACTCTGGGTTACTTTGTTCAGATGTAAGTATTTTCTCCAAAAACTTGGCAGCGTGTCCCTCTCTACCAGATCGGCCCCCAGTCGTGACCAGCAGTTAAGGTCTCGGGGTGCCAAGCCCTGGACCTTGTTCGTCTCTGACTGAAAACACGCAGTGATCCCCACAGCGCCTTTGATACTGCGGTTCAGTGAGTGGCTCAGCCTCGCGGCGTCACTGCGCCCGGTGCCCTCACCGCTGCCCCCTGGTCCCTGGAGAAGCTGGGCGGCACGCTGCCAGCCCGTCCTGTGGGAGGAGCCTCCCCCTGCAGCCCGCGCTCCGGCCCTTCTGGCCCCTGCTCCGCAGCGTCCCAGGGGGCAGGTCGGGACGCCCCGGCTTAGCTGCTGCTCCTGGAAACAGGACCGAGGCCCCCAGCCTGGTCTGAGGAAGAGCTAGGAAACGTCCCCGGTCCTGAGCAGTGACTCTAATTAAACCTGTAGATGTTTAGAACTAGGGGAAGTGCATTTCTTACGCGGTACCTGCCAGCATTCAAACCTTTAAAAAGGAGTGTTAATTTAGTCACATTGTATCCAACAGTGCCTGCTACTAGGGAAACGGCGGGGAGGGTGGGAAGTGATGACTCTTCAGTTGTAAGGCCAGGCTCATTTTCACGCCTTCCTCAGACTTCAGAGCCTCTGGCCGCCTGCTGGGCGTCACAGGAACCCAGTGGGTCCCCCCTGCCCTGCGAAGGCCTGCCCGCCTCCTGGACGCTGTCGGTACAGGGCAGCTCCGCGGGACCTCCTTTTCCCGAGTCCTGTTTGCGGGTCCCACCTCTGCCGGTCTTTCTTCCAGAGCCATGGCCTCCCCTGCGTCCCGGGACCAGTTTTTACGTCAGATGGAGCAGATCGTGGAAGGAATTAAGCAGAGTCGCATGAAGGTCAGGTGGCTTCTTTTCAGTCGTGTGACCGGGGTTCTGCCCTGACGATGGAGGCGGCCTGGGGAAAGCAGGCCTCTCCCGGTGCCCGGCGAACGTGCTTTCGGTTCTGAAGGCACCCCCTCCTCAGTGTCTCGGCAGGGGGTCCCCCGGCCCGTGGCCCCGCCGTGGGGGGCCGGCTCTGCGGGCTGCCTGCTCCGGTCCGCGGGCCGCGCCCAGCGACCGCGCTGCGGACTGAGCACCTGCCAAGCGCCAGGCACGGTGCTCGGGCTCCCCGAAGCCCTCCTGAGCGTGTGGGGTCCCCGTTTCCCGGCCGAGGAAGCCGGCCTCCACCCGCAGGCCTTCTCTCCTGCCCAGACTCACGTCCTCCCTGGCCCCCTGCTGCCTGACGTGCTGCCGTCAGGGAGCCGTTCCTTAGTGTCCCGAGAGCGTTTTACAAGAAGTAACTGCTCAGTCCTGCTCGAGTGAGAGGACGGTGAGCCCGGAGGAGGGAGGAGGAGCCGAGCGGGCGGTGGGCTCCCGGGGGAGCCCCGCAGAGAACTGTCCGGCCTGGGGGCGGCCGGGGGCCGCGCGCCGTCGGGGGGAGGGGAGGCCTGCTGGCGGCCCGGCCCTGAGCCCTTCCGGGGCCTCGGGCGGCTCTGCTCACAGTCCTGGGGCAGAGCGGCCCGGAGGTGCGGCCAGATGTGGACACGTGAAAGAAAGGATGGCCCGGGGGACCTGTCCCAGAACCCCACTCCTTCCACCTGCCCATGAGCCCGTCCCGCAGAGGTGGACCGTGGGCAGCGGCTTGCCGTGCCCCTTTCCCTCCGGGAAAATCGTCACCCACGTTAAGGGTATCTGACAAGTTGTGTCAGAAGAGCCGGAAAAAAGCGTCACTGGTGACAAGACTGCGCAGACGAGGGCACAGCCAGAGCGCCTGGCACCGCGGGCCACCCCCGGGCGGGCGGTCAGGAGGGAGCGCGGCCCTCCTCTGGGGCCTGGGCTGTGAGGGGCTGGGGGCCGAGAGCCCGCAGCAGCCCCGCTCAGGGCAGAGGCCTTTCCCGTCCTCAGGGGGAGGGTCTCGCTCTTAGTAAAGAACAACAGAACAGCAGGAGGTTTGGGGGTTGTTGTTTGTTTTTTTCAACCCCTTTGGCTCCCTCTTCCTCTTTACTATCCAGAGCATTCCTAGGGAGGGAAATGGGCCCGAGCCCTTCATTCTCTCATCCCCCCCAGGCTCCAGGGTGAAGGCGCCTTGGTGTTGGCCGCGGTGTCTGTGCCCCCACGGGGTGGCCGGGCCCTGGGAGGGCGCTGGGTCCCTGGGCCGGGCGGGGCTCGCTCCTGTCCTGATTCTCTGTGCCTGGTGACGGGCGCCTCGCCCGGGGGACCCAGGAACCGTTGAGCAAGTTGAACAAGTTAATTATTCAGATGGCTCCAGGTGGACTTCGGATGTTGACTGGCCCCAGGATGGAGGCTATCTGTTCCCTGCAGAGCGGCACTCACTTGGATGGACGTCTTTTGCTGTGCTTGTTTAGAAGAAACAAAAACACAGCTCTCTGTGTCTGAGCGCCGTGGTGGGTCCTGCTCATAGAGACATGGCCGGGGAAGGAGCGCGCCCCAGGGCACAGGCCCCCCAGAGCCGGCAGGTGCAGGAGGTACACAGAACAGACGGCCGTGAGCGCAAGGACAAGAGCAGGTGTCTGTGGGCCACGGAAAGGTTCCTCAGTAAAGAGGGACCTACCTACCTGTTTCTTGTGAAATTGTCCTCATGCACACAAAGAAATAGATGAATGAAGTAGTTAATGCCCAATGATAGAATTGCTGAACAAATTATAGTCTCTATGCTGTGTCATGCACATAAATAAACCAACCTCCGAAATGATGCCTAGGAGGAAACTCCTGGAAGCAAATCCATGGAAAATTAGTAATCGTTTCCTTTTGGACGCCGTCAGCCCCGCTTGGTCAGGCCCTGCCTCCTCACCGTCACACCCCAAACTCTCTCCACAGATGGAGAAGAAGAAGCAAGAGAACAAGATGAGGAGAGACCAGCTGAATGACCAGTACTTGGAGTTGTTAGAGAAACAGCGGCTGTACTTCAAGACCGTGAAAGAGTTCAAGGAGGTAAGAGGGGACTCGGCGGCCCAGGACGCTGGGCAGCAGGTGTGTTCGCCCCCGACGAGCCTCTGCACGCCAGCGCAGGCCGTCGGTCTTCCACCAGTTGAAACGGGAACAGCGGGTGGGCAGGGGACGGGCGGTCGTGCGGCTCAGTAGTTCACGGTCGCGCTGCCCTGTGGCCTGTCTTGAGGCGGTGACTGACTGTTCTAGGAAACGTCACTTGGTTTTCCTAGCCCTCTGTAACCACGTGAAACTCACAAGTAAACTGGCATCGTCGGCCCACGTCCAGGACCACGTCTCCTCCGGATTCAGGCCCGGTGTCCCCCGCCGCGCCCCGCGGCCTGGGGCGGGGGAGGCTCCGGGGACGAGCTGTAGGTGCGGCAGGCTTGGGTCCAGACCGCTGGCCCGCGAGCCGTGTCTCAGACCGGGCACGCCCACCCTCGGCCGAAGGTCGCTGGCGCCTGTCCTTTCTGCTGCGTTTGGGCAGGATTACTCTCCATCGTTCCAGAAAGAAAAGTGCCTTTTCTTGAGTTTCCAGAGAGCAGACGTCATGCTAGATCGCATCAGTCGTATTTTCTGGAGTTTTTTCCCCCTTTCTAATGCGTGTGTGTGTGTGTGGGTCGCTCAGTTGTGTCCCACTCGTCTCGCCCCATGGGCGTGCCCGCCGGGCTCCCCGTGCCCGGGAGCCTCGGGAGGAGCACTGGCGCGGGCTGCCGCGTCCTCCCGCAGGGGCGCCTCCCGACCCGGGGTGCAGCCCAGGTCTCCAGCACCTCCTGCGCGGGCGGGCGGGTGCTTTCCCACCGCGCCTTCAGCGCTTCCCCGGGACCCCCACGCTCCTCCCGTCACGGGTACGGCTGGCTCCACGTTAGCTGGGCCCCGCGGGCTCCCTGCGGGCGCTGGTCGTGCCCTGGTCCTGACTGCAGCCTCCTGGGACCCAGGCCCTTCTGAGTCGTGACGCGGTTCTCTGTAAGCGTCCAGTGGCTGGCGTGCCCTGGGAGGGCTTGTCAACGACAGGTCTGCCAGGGGCGAAACGCTCACACCTGAAAACACCCCGATGGCCGTGCTGTCCCGTCTGATGGTGTTTCCCAAAGCACAGTCCCTCACGAGGTGCCCGGACTGAGACCGAGACTCTCTGCTGGGTCCGGCAAAGGCCAGCCGTGGAGTTTTGCCGCCTTTGGGCCGTGCTCCCGGGTGAGGGGACTCCGCGTGTCCGGCACGCAGCGCGTCCCGTGCTGGCTTCAGAAGCAGAGGCGAGGGGGTCCCTGAAGGACTCCGTCTGTCTGTGCTTCCAGCAGACAGACAGTACGCTCGGCTCTCTCCCGAACGGCTCCCAGGGGACGGCGTGGCAGGGAACCCGCGCTCGCACACCGGTGTGACGGCCTGAGCTGTCTCTGCTGGAGGCTTCCCCGTGCGGTGGGCAGGCTCACCCCGGGCGGGGGTCGTGTTCGTGCCTCTCGCCAGGGCTTCGATGCTTCCAGGGGGGTTTCTGTTTTGTTTTTTTGGTTTTTTGTTTGTTTTTTTCTCCAGAAGGTGAGGGGGGGTAGCAATTTAAAACTTACTTATTCACTGTTGTTTTATCTTTTTCTCATGGAAGTTTTCAGAAACGCACAGGCGTAGAGACTGTGGTCTGTCGGTGCCGTAGTACGGCCCGCTGCCTGTTCGCTGGTCTCCACCCTTTGTCACTTTGGGGACTGGAGGCTGTTCCCGACACAGACCTCAGTAACTCCTGTTAAATAAGAAGACATTCTTCTCAAATATCACTCATCTTTACCTTCTTTCTCTTCCTACCCCCAGGAGAATCATCTCCCCCTCCAAAAACACTGCCTTTAAAAGCCTCAGAGTATCTTGCTTCTGCCAGAACGGTTCAGCTTCCCCCCGGCCCAGCCCAGAGCCTCCGGCTCGAGGGCAAGGTGCACGGACACCCTGAGGTGGACCAGGGTCCCTTCGGGTGGGAGCGCCTGGCTGCGCCCCGAGGGGGGCCCTGGCTGGCGCCGGGAGGCGGGAGCATCTCTGGGGTGCAGGGGAGCCCAGGGCGCGTGTCCTCCACCGTCAGCTGAAGCGCGACGCCGGCAGCCTGGGCGCGACCCTGCAGGCCCTGCCCCTGCCGTGGGTGCCTCGCTCCGGCCGGGGCCCCCGGTGGCCCGGGAAGGGGTGGGGACGCTGTGCTGGAGGCGGGGGCCCTGGAGCGTCAGGGCGCTGCGAGCAAGGGAGAGGAGGGCGCGGTGGGACGCTCTGGGCGCAGGGGACATGAAGCGACACCGCAGCGGCCTCGCCCGCGGGCGCCACACTGCCCAGGGGACGGGGCCGGGGCCTCCGTCAGCCGCTCCCCGCGGCGCAGCCAGCGAAGGGCTTCCCCGGCCCGCCTGGAGGGGACGTGTCCCTCGTCCGTCTCCCCCTCGGCTGCGGGTCTCTCTCTGAAAGCTGAGGGCACTCTTGACCGTCCCTCTGACCGGCAGGAGCTCCTCCGCCTGCCGTGTGGGGCTCCTGGGGCCGTGGGGTCCAGGGCCTCCCCTTCCTCGCTGGAGGGGCCCACGGTCGGTGCCGAAGGGTCTGCTCTTTGCTTCGGTGCGTCTGCCCCTCGGGGGGTGGAAGTCTTGGGATGACCGTGCCTCGTCCTCTCCTGCCCTCGGCCTGCGGTCCAGTCTGTGTGACTCTCGGGGCCTTGAAGGTCACCCGTGGCCCGGAAGCCCCTCAGGCTGGCGGCAGCAAGCAGGGGGGTCGGGAGGACGCCGAGGCGGGTGCCCCCGCGGCTGCCCACCGCTGCTCTCTGCTTCCCCTCCAGGAGGGCCGCAAGAACGAGATGCTGCTGTCCAGGATGCGAGCCAAAGCCTCTTGAGACGTCCCCGACGACGTCGCCTGTTCTCGACGTCTGCTGCTGGACGCCGTGCGTCAGCCTCGAGGGGTGACCTGTTCTGGACGCCGCGGCACGGGGGCGGGTGTGACGGTCTGGGCGCGGGGCGCTGCCCTCCTCCCTCGCTCGCGGCTCTGCCCCAGGCGGTGGCTGTCCGCGGCCCGGAGGCGCAGGCCCAGTGTTGGAGGACACGCGCCCCCCCTGAGGAACTGCGGGCCGTGTGTGTGCTCTGTCGGTGCACCTGTTGTTTCTGCAGTCACACTGCGCGTGTGAAGGCGCCTGGAATTGTGCGGACTCTGAATAAAGAGGAGGTCACCTGTGCAGTTGTGTTGAGCGAGCGGCCCTGGGGCGCAGGCGCTGAGCGGCGTCGGCCGGCGCGTGGCCCCAGGGCTCGACCCCTGGGGGGTTTTCTTAGTAACCAAGGCCTTTAGCTGCACGGCCAGCCCGTGTGAGTGTTGGCCAGGCCTCTCTCTTGCTGTGACCTGGGTTCCCGCCAGCGAGCTTAAGGATGCAGCGGCTGGAACGAAAGCTCAGGGTCCGTCCTCGGCTTCCCTCCACCAGGTCCATCTCACCAAACATTTTCAAAAAGGAAACAAGACGTACTTCGCTGGTGGTCCAGTGCCTAAGTTCGATCCGTGGCACGGGAACTGGATCCCACACGCCACAGCGAGGAGCAGCGAAAATATCCAAGCTCCTGCGTGTCAGAACCAACACCTGGCACAGCCAAACAAAGAAAAACGCACATGGAAAAAGAAACACGACATCAGATTCTTGTTCCGCAAACCTGCTCTCCTTAGAAGTCTTAAGGTCCTTGAGCCCAGCGTGGCTGCTCTCGTTTCTCGGGGCCTGGGAGACGGGGGTGAAGGGGGCGCCCTGGAGGAGCCGCGCGGGGAGGGGGCGGGGAGGGCGGCCGTGCCCGCGGGTGTGAGGGCCCGGGCCCGGGGACGGGCGGCGCGGTAGGGGTGTGTGAGCAGAACTCACATGTATGAATGACTCTCAGCCTGGAAGCAGTGCTCCAAATGTATTTCATGTCACAGGCAAGTCAGTGCAGTGACACAAAGGCAACATTTCTCGCAGCTGCTCTCCCTCGAACAGAAGCAGAGAAATGGCCCAGTGGGTTTCTCGGCGCTGGCTACGGCGCGGACTCACCCCGGCAGCTGTAAACGGCAGCACGGCCTGGGTCTACCCCCAGAAATGCCAGTCTCACTGCTCTGTCCCCTCTCACTGGAGCCTGCTGGAGCCTGTGCAGAGGGGTCTAGAATCTCTCCAGAAGAGCCTCCAAACAAACACTCCAAACGAGGCCCATGCACGCCCCTGAGGAACTGCGGGCCGTGTGTGTGCTCTGTCGGTGCACCTGTTGTTTCTGCAGTCACACTGCGCGTGTGAAGGCGCCTGGAATTGTGCGGACTCTGAATAAAGAGGAGGTCACCTGTGCAGTTGTGTTGAGCGAGCGGCCCTGGGGCGCAGGCGCTGAGCGGCGTCGGCCGGCGCGTGGCCCCAGGGCTCGACCCCTGGGGGGTTTTCTTAGTAACCAAGGCCTTTAGCTGCACGGCCAGCCCGTGTGAGTGTTGGCCAGGCCTCTCTCTTGCTGTGACCTGGGTTCCCGCCAGCGAGCTTAAGGATGCAGCGGCTGGAACGAAAGCTCAGGGTCCGTCCTCGGCTTCCCTCCACCAGGTCCATCTCACCAAACATTTTCAAAAAGGAAACAAGACGTACTTCGCTGGTGGTCCAGTGCCTAAGTTCGATCCGTGGCACGGGAACTGGATCCCACACGCCACAGCGAGGAGCAGCGAAAATATCCAAGCTCCTGCGTGTCAGAACCAACACCTGGCACAGCCAAACAAAGAAAAACGCACATGGAAAAAGAAACACGACATCAGATTCTTGTTCCGCAAACCTGCTCTCCTTAGAAGTCTTAAGGTCCTTGAGCCCAGCGTGGCTGCTCTCGTTTCTCGGGGCCTGGGAGACGGGGGTGAAGGGGGCGCCCTGGAGGAGCCGCGCGGGGAGGGGGCGGGGAGGGCGGCCGTGCCCGCGGGTGTGAGGGCCCGGGCCCGGGGACGGGCGGCGCGGTAGGGGTGTGTGAGCAGAACTCACATGTATGAATGACTCTCAGCCTGGAAGCAGTGCTCCAAATGTATTTCATGTCACAGGCAAGTCAGTGCAGTGACACAAAGGCAACATTTCTCGCAGCTGCTCTCCCTCGAACAGAAGCAGAGAAATGGCCCAGTGGGTTTCTCGGCGCTGGCTACGGCGCGGACTCACCCCGGCAGCTGTAAACGGCAGCACGGCCTGGGTCTACCCCCAGAAATGCCAGTCTCACTGCTCTGTCCCCTCTCACTGGAGCCTGCTGGAGCCTGTGCAGAGGGGCGGGGGTGACAGTAGAATCTCTCCAGAAGAGCCTCCAAACAAACACTCCAAACAATCAGATCTGACCCTGGTTTGCTAGGAGACAGACAAGCATGGTTTTTTCATCTGAAGTATAATGTACAAAAAAAACGATGAAGACCGATTCCAGAAAAGCCACTGTAAAACACACTGCTAAACACTTGTAATGAATGACTCTGAGTCATCCTCATGCCAGACCTTCAGGTGATTATCTCTACCTGACAGCTGAGGAAACACAGGACCTGTTTTAGGATCACATCTATGCTTGGGATGCTTTCAGAATGGACGGCTCTGGCTTCCTAGCAGACGCCTAGGGCTCCAGCAGCCTGCTCCAGAGCCAGCCCTGACTCCTCCGTCTTCCTCTTTGGCTGGATGTCTCCTTGGCCTCTTTGCCCCGACAGTCCTCTCTAGTAGTAGTAATCGTCACTCAGCCCCGTGTCCGACTCTTCACAAACCTGTGGACCGTAGCCTGCCAGGCTCCTCTGTCCATGGAATTCTCCAGGCAAGAATACTGGAGTGGGTAGCCTTTCCCTTCTCCAGGGAATCTTCCTGACCCAGGGATCGAACCCAGGCCTCCTGTGCTGTAGGCAGATTCTTTACTGTCTGAGCTGCAGGGAACCCTGACAGTGCTCGCTCCACCTGCTGGGAGATGGACCATGCTGGCTCGAGAGGCCTCTGAGGCTGGCTTAGGCTCCACGGATCTGAAGGCAAGAAGGCGGGCGGTTGAAGGCACAAAGCCAGGCGTGCCCACCACTTCCTGTCCACTGCAAAAGGACTGCACAGAAGTCTGGAGACATCAGATGCCAGAGCCGAGGCCACACAAGCAGGGCAAAGCAGAACCAAGGTGCCTGCCCAGGCTGTCTGGCTCCGGGCCTCCCTGGCTTCTCTCTGCCACCCTGAGACATGACCTAAAAGATGAGGTCACCTAAGCATCTCCACAGAACCTGAGCCTTTACCATCTAAAATGCATTAAGGACCCAATCAACCAGACAGTCATCGACTGTCTGTACAGCGACGGCACACTGGCATTTCTCGTGAAGTCCATATTTCAAGCATCCTGTCCCACTCTCCCCACAAGCACTTCAGTACCAAGGCATGCATTCTGAAGCTTCATTCTGAAACTGTCATGATCAGCAGCCCAGGAGGGCAGGAGCTCGAGCGTCCTGTCCCCTGAAGGCTCCCTGGCGCCTAGTAGTGTATGGCCTATAGGAAACTCAATAGACACTGAATAAATAGATATTTGGGGGAGACCCGTCTCTAAGTCTCTCGTGTTTCTGCACACTTGGCCAGCGAAGGCAATGACCACGCTTGTTTTCGACCAGCCTGTCAAGGATGTTTGTGTAGCCAATAGCCTTGGAAGAACAAGAGAGTATCCTCCAGAAAAAAAAAGGTTTGCTTGCAACCAATTATAAAAGATGCAGGTTTCCAGAAAAGCCAAGGGCAGGTTTATTTGTTGTTCAGCTCTGGACAATACAGACCTGAGTCCCCTAATCTGGGAACCTCTCTACTATTTGTGACACAAATACTAGCTGGCCCGCTCCGTGTCAGTCTCGTGGGACTTCAAAGGGCAGGGGAACGGATGCACACACGAAACCTGTGCTGCCTGTGTACCCTGAGTTATAACGTCCTTTGGCTCTGATCTGGGAGTCCTGTGTCTTCTGCCAGCGTCCGGGACACTATGGCAGGGTGACTTGTTAGCTTGCAAACAAGGAAAGGCCTCAGACTTCCAGAGTTCCTGGCAGTCACTCTTACACGGCCATGTGGTTCTCACCCAGTTACAACAGCAGCCAGCAGTGATGGAGTGAGGAGCCAAGGCTCAGAGCAAATGAGTGATGAGACGGGATTCTAATCCGAGCCCCTGTTATTACATCTGCAACCATGAAGAACTCTATTTCATATGGTTAGTTTCCTGGAGGATGCACGAGAGGCAGAGGACACGGCGGGACCTGAGAAGCGTCAGCTTCATGTCCCTTTGCCCCTTCCCTTCTCCACTGGAAGAGCTGATCTGAAGCTGAAGCTCCAATACTCTGGCTACTGGATACGAAGCGCCAACGCATTAGGAAAGCCCCTGATGCTGGGAAAGACAGAAGGTAAAGGAGAAGAGGGCAACAGGATGAGATGGCTGGATGGCATCACCAGTTCAATGGACATGAGTCTGAGCAAGGTCCAGGAGATGGTGAAGGACAGGGAAGCCTGGTGTGCTGCAGTCCATGGGGTCCCAAAGAGTTGGGGTGCCCTGTGGTCAATGGGCTTGCGAACACTGACTCTGCCACACTTGCAGGAGCTGGCGTGGTGGCCGGCTGCAGCCTAAAGGAGCGGGGTGTTCTCATCTCATCCATGACCTCAGCACCGTACGATCCAAGACTCAGTCATGACTTTGGTCCATGCTGGTCTAAGTGAGAGGATGGAACTTGCAGCCCCAAGTACAAAAGAAGCTCACTGCCGGCAGGTGGCTGAGTCACCAGGCTGCCCTACCTCCCGAGGGCTTTCCCCCTACCAGTGGCCATCCTGATTGGCCAGTCCCCCATCCAGGCTCATCTGCTTTGTACCACCTGCCTCAGTGGGGTCTGTCAAAAATGAACATGAAACACAGGCTTGGCAAGCCTTTCTGGCACCCATTTCACCATGATATCTCTGAGTGCACATTGGACACTGATGTGGCTAATAAACGTCAGCCCTGCCTTGGACTCAGAAAACCGATAACCACCCCAGGCATTTCCGAGGGACCCTCCAAAGGACATCATTAATTCTGAATAAAGCTCTCCCCTAACAACACTTTCCAGTTATAGACTTGGCCATTCCTGCTTTCTCCTACAAAACTCCTCTGCCAATTAATGAAGGGTGTGGAAGCGCGAGCAATGCCTGCTTTTAAAAATATACAAAGTTAATCATGAGTACCTGAGTTAACTTCCAAAATTAAACCAAAACTAACCACACACACACACACACACACACACTTACCCTGTCTCCTTTTCCCACTCATGCCCCCTGTCTCTCTGGTCCATCTATTGTATTAGGAAAAGGGGTGATAAATCCTGCTATTCTCCAGGTTGAAAGCCTGAAACTCCTGCTCATTCAAAAGTTTGAGGCTTCCGGGATGAGAAGGGAGCTAGCATGTATCAGAGTCTGGCCAGAAGACAAAAGGGCTTCCCAGGTGGCTCATGCTGGGAAAGACAGAAGGTAAAGGAGAAGAGGGCAACAGGATGAGATGGCTGGATGGCATCACCAGTTCAATGGACATGAGTCTGAGCAAGGTCCAGGAGATGGTGAAGGACAGGGAAGCCTGGTGTGCTGCAGTCCATGGGGTCCCAAAGAGTTGGGGTGCCCTGTGGTCAATGGGCTTGCGAACACTGACTCTGCCACACTTGCAGGAGCTGGCGTGGTGGCCGGCTGCAGCCTAAAGGAGCGGGGTGTTCTCATCTCATCCATGACCTCAGCACCGTACGATCCAAGACTCAGTCATGACTTTGGTCCATGCTGGTCTAAGTGAGAGGATGGAACTTGCAGCCCCAAGTACAAAAGAAGCTCACTGCCGGCAGGTGGCTGAGTCACCAGGCTGCCCTACCTCCCGAGGGCTTTCCCCCTACCAGTGGCCATCCTGATTGGCCAGTCCCCCATCCAGGCTCATCTGCTTTGTACCACCTGCCTCAGTGGGGTCTGTCAAAAATGAACATGAAACACAGGCTTGGCAAGCCTTTCTGGCACCCATTTCACCATGATATCTCTGAGTGCACATTGGACACTGATGTGGCTAATAAACGTCAGCCCTGCCTTGGACTCAGAAAACCGATAACCACCCCAGGCATTTCCGAGGGACCCTCCAAAGGACATCATTAATTCTGAATAAAGCTCTCCCCTAACAACACTTTCCAGTTATAGACTTGGCCATTCCTGCTTTCTCCTACAAAACTCCTCTGCCAATTAATGAAGGGTGTGGAAGCGCGAGCAATGCCTGCTTTTAAAAATATACAAAGTTAATCATGAGTACCTGAGTTAACTTCCAAAATTAAACCAAAACTAACCACACACACACACACACACACACACTTACCCTGTCTCCTTTTCCCACTCATGCCCCCTGTCTCTCTGGTCCATCTATTGTATTAGGAAAAGGGGTGATAAATCCTGCTATTCTCCAGGTTGAAAGCCTGAAACTCCTGCTCATTCAAAAGTTTGAGGCTTCCGGGATGAGAAGGGAGCTAGCATGTATCAGAGTCTGGCCAGAAGACAAAAGGGCTTCCCAGGTGGCTCAGCACTAAAGCATCCACCTGCCAAGTGAGAGACGCAGTTTTGACACCAGGTTGGGGAAGATCCCTGGAGAAGCAAATGGCAACGCACTGCAGTATTCTTGCTTGGGAAACCCCATGGACAGAGGAGCCTGAGGGGTGACAAATGCATGGGGTCTCAAAAGAGTGGGACACCGCGTACCTGATAAACAACCAACAAAACGGCAGAAAGCCCTGACTCCAAAGATGAGGGAAAGAAGTTCTGCCACATGCAAGTCCCTCCCTCTTAATTCCTTCATTTCAGACGCCCACTGTAGATTGCCAGGCAGGGCCTGTGGACTTCCTTGCTCCAGGCAGTTCTGCACCCCCTCCTCCCCCGAAAGGCACAGGGCCTGCATTCTTGACTCTCAAAACCAACAACCCCAAGAAGTAGGAATTCACTCATCAGAAGAAGAGGAAACCACGCCAGCAGAGAGGAGGCAGCTGCCCCAGGGTCCTGAGCGGAGATTCAAACTCCCGGTTCTATCTCGATCCAAGGTCACTAAAGGATAGCACTGGGGTTGAAACAGTGAAAGAAAAGCGAGACTCAGAATCATCTTTATCCTCATTTTCCCCTTGGCAGGAAGCTGGCCAGCAGAGTTGGGGAATAGTCTCTCCGCCACAGGGGTGGACGAGGGAGGCAAAAATGAGGGTCACGGAAATTTGTTCAGCGGTAGGACGAATTCCCAGCCCGCGGCAGTCACGCTTGGTCTAGCCGGGGCTAGGACCTTGGCGGGGGAGGACTCGCAGGGACACAGGGGCCCCAGGGGAACAGCAAGCGAGGGCGCAGGGTATCCCAGGCGAGCTCAGCGCTCCCGCGCAGCCCTGCCCTGCCGCCCCTTTCAGCCGCGCGGTGCAGCGGTGCCGGCTCAGCTCCAGCTCCAGTGGGCAGGTGTCGGAGCCCCTTTCCCCACGCGCACCAGCTGCGCGGGTAGCGAGCCCTCCCGGTGCGCGCCAGGCGCGGGTGACGAGCTGCATCCGAGCAGAGCGCCGACTCCCGCGCGCTCTTTGCGCTCTTTGCGCGCGGCGGGTGGCCAACCTTTTCGCGCCTGCGCCGAGTATGCAAACTTGCACTCCTCCCTCGGCGACCCCTGTCCCAAATCCCCATTCCCGGTCCCGCGCCTCACCTGCGTGGCGGAGGGCGAGGGCAGCACAGCCCGGCAGCGGCGACCGAGGAGAAACTTGGCCGCCTTGTAGATCCTCAGATGAACAGCACCACGCCCAGCAGCAGGTGGGGAAGATGGCGTAGGAGTCTTCCTGGCTCACCTGGCAGCGCTGAGGTCGGCCGTCCTGGCCTCGCCCCAGCCAAAGCGCAGCGGCGCCAGGGGACGAGCGCGGAGGGCGCCCAGGTGGCGCTTGGCCGTCCAGCAGAGGCCCAGGGCGGTGGCCGCCACGTCCCTGATGCTGGCCGTGCAGCCCGTCGTGTCGAAGGAGACCCACACGTGAGGCCGAGCAGCACCAGGCCCAGGGGCGTCACCAGCGCCGCAGCCAGCACGTCCGACGCGGCTGTTGAGGCCACCAGGGTCCGCGACACGCGGTGGAAGGCGCGTCGCCGCCAGCCTGGTGAAGACGAGAAGGCGGTTCTCGGCCAGTGGTCTCTCCCACGACCCCCCGGGGCTTGGGCTGCCGCCCCTGCAGGCTTCGGGTTCTAGGCGAAGGGCGACGCCGGGGGAGGCCACTGAGAGGTTAGCTCCCGCCTCTCCTCGCTGTCCCCGGGGGCCACCGGGCTGGGGATCCCAGAGCGCGATGCGGGTCTGCGCGCAGAGGCGGGTGGACAGAGCTGCAGCGATGGGGCGGGCGCGGCCTGGTCTGGAGAGCCGGCCCACTGGCCGGGGGCCCGGGCTGCTCCGTCGGTCTCCCCTTCCCCGCTGCGCCGAGAGCCCCAACGCTCTCCAGGAAGTCCCTGGAGAAGGTTCACGATCACCGAGGGGTTCCGCTGGGGCCCACCTGGGGCACAGCTTGGAATCTGGACACAGACGACGGGCCTCTCTTCTGGTTTTCTCCATCTGCGTCCTGAGCACCTGTGAACTAGGAGAGGCGGGGCGGGTGTCAGACCAGAAGCTCCTCGACCCGGTTCCAGCCTGCGGGCCGCTCCCTGCTACACGTCTGCCCCCGAGGGCTGCCTGAGAAGCCCACTCTCTGGCTCTAAACGGAAAGAGAGCTCAGCTTCTAAGCAGTTTGGCCGAGGGCGTGTTCACTGCCTGCTCTCCCCTCTCTAACCAGACCCATCCCGTCCCTCGCGTTTCCACCCCGCGCTCCCTTTGGGGTCGCTGACTCCCAGTTTTCCAGTTCTTCCTATCAGGGGTGAGGATGGAGCTTGACCTTGCAGATCCCCGGACAAGGGTAGAAACCAATGAGAAGTGAAGTTCCCCCAACCCGAGACCCCTGCCCCCATTTTCAGTCTCTTACACTTTAAAAAATAGTTTCATCATAAGTAAATCAACCAAGAGCTGCATTACTTCTGTGTCTGGGAGGAGAACAAAAACATAAAGAACACAGAGCCCAGGGCACCCCTGGTAGCTCAGCGGTGAAGAATCCGCCTGCCAATGCAGGAGACACGGTTCAGTCTCTGGTCCGGGAAGATCCCACGTGCTCTGGAGCAAGGAAGCCTGTGAGACCCACCTATGGAGCCTGTGCTCTAGAGCCTCGGAGCTGCAACTATGGAGCCCATGTGCCCTAGAGCCTGAGTTCCACAAGAAAAGTCACCGCAGCAAGGTGCCTGCAACTAGAGAAGAGCCTGCAGCAGCAGTGAAAACCCAGAATAGCCAAAAATAAATAAATAAAATGCATTTCTTTAAAAACAACAACAAAAACTGCACAGGGACTAGTCTCAGCCAGATATCCCACTGTATCCGTAGTTAGAAACACATCTGGAAACACACCCTCTATACAATACCCTGGCCACAATGTCAGCTGCCTTTATAAAACCATTTTAAGCCACTTTTCTTCAATTCTGCTTTTCATTGGAATTTAACAATTAAAACCATACTCGTCTCCTACACTGTGAGTGACTATCACCAGTCCCCAGCTATCCAGAGACGTGTCTGCTATCTGGGGGTGAAGAAGGTGGTCTTGTCTCACCTCGCGCACAGGAAGGAATTGATCTGGGTTTGGTGTTGGACCCACCCTCCCCAAGGCCGGTGGCTTTGCTTTAGAATAACAGCGGGCAAAAGTAATCTTTCTTATCTGAGACTAACTATCAAAGTAACATTCACGATCAGATGGTGATGGGGAAGAGAAAGCATGTTTAAGCAAACATCTAGGCAGAACTGGTCTTTGCTTTTCCACTGTGTGGGTGTTGAAGGTAATTAGTTCTCCTGAAGGGGAAAGCTACTGCCTTTGAGTAACTGCTCCTCCCGGGGCTCTGAAACAGTTTCAATTAGCAGATGGGCTCCATTTCCCCCCTAGCTACCTTTTCTATGACTCAAAAGGTACATTTTTTTTTCCCTTGCATTCAAACCTCCACCCTTGAAAGTCCCTCCTTTCTGACTAAAGCAAAGACGCCCAGCAAAGACCCTTGGCCTCCAGCTGAAAGTTCTCCAGTGATGGGACATAATAAAGACTCCGGGCACCGGGGAGAGCTCTGCCCAGTTCACTGTTTCCCAGGCTCAATGATCTGTTCCCAAGAAAGTCCCTCTGGCTTATCTTCCCACCTGCTGCCTCCGGGCATCGGAAGGAATTAGAGCAAAATAAGGAAGACAATGGGCAACATGGAAGAGGGGGGGTGCCTCTATGGACTGTTTCTGCTGCTTCTTTTTAAGTTTAGGGATTTTAAGGTTAATCCTACGTGTGTTTTTTGAGCACTTGCAGTCTCTGAGTGGGCCTCCCATCGCAGTGGCCTCTCCCATTGCAGAGCACCGGCTCTGGGCGCATGCGCTCCAGAGCGCCGGCTTGGTAGTTGGACACATCCATCCAGCTGCTCCGCATCACGTGGGATGTTCCCAGGCCAGGGATTGAACTGGCGCCCCTTGCACTGTCCTTACCCACTGGACCACCAGGGAAGCCCCGGTTTCTGCATTTTAAGCAGGAAGGCAAAATTGAGAAAGAGGGCTGGAAGGAGATCTGGCAGTACTCACATCCCCTGGAGGCTCATTTCATCCTGCATCCTAAAAGCTGCAAGGACAAGTTGAATTAACTCCAGATGTTCCTCATTGACTCGGTGGTAAAGAATCCACCTGCCAGTGCAGGGTTCAGTACCCTGGAAGAGGAAATAGCAACCCATTCCAGCATTTCTGACTGGAAAATTCCATGAACAGAGGAGCCTACCTGGTGGGCTATTGTCCACAGGGTCACAAAGAGTCAGCCATGACTGAGTGACGGAGCACACACACACCTGTCACTGAACCATCAGTCCCAGAATGACCAACAGTTGCCATTTCTAACCCCAGAGGAGCAAAAGTGAACCATGTTTATGAAACGGGCTTCCCTGGTCGCTTAGACGGTAAAGAATCCGCCTGCAGTGTGGGAGACCTGGGTTCGATCCCTGGCTCAGGAAGATCCCCCGGAGGAGGGCACGGCAACCCACTCAGTGTTCTTGCCCGGAGAATCCCATGGACGGAGGAGCCTGGCGGGCTGCAGCCATGGGGCGGCAGAGACTCGGACACAAGTGAGCGACTAAGCATGGCACAGCATAGAAAACAGAATACACCCAAGGTCTCTAGGTCTCTTAATTTGGAAAGGTAAATTAGCAAACACCTCACTGAGAGAAGTACAGACTAGAAAAGTAGATCAAGACCAGATGATGCTTGGTAAATTAACGTATAGATTTATAGGATGAATGCAGAGAGATATAAAGAAATATCCCACCAATCGGTTGCTTGTTGGTGAACTTTAACTGCAAGTTGTCAGAGAAAAGCAAGGAATATTTTGAAAAGGACATAAATTTAAGTACAGATTCTAGGAAAAATCCTCACTCACTGACCTGCCTCGCACTCTTGGATGAAAACACAGTGGCTCTCCCATTGCAGAGCACCGGCTCTGGGCGCATGCGCTCCAGAGCGCCGGCTTGGTAGTTGGACACATCCATCCAGCTGCTCCGCATCACGTGGGATGTTCCCAGGCCAGGGATTGAACTGGCGCCCCTTGCACTGTCCTTACCCACTGGACCACCAGGGAAGCCCCGGTTTCTGCATTTTAAGCAGGAAGGCAAAATTGAGAAAGAGGGCTGGAAGGAGATCTGGCAGTACTCACATCCCCTGGAGGCTCATTTCATCCTGCATCCTAAAAGCTGCAAGGACAAGTTGAATTAACTCCAGATGTTCCTCATTGACTCGGTGGTAAAGAATCCACCTGCCAGTGCAGGGTTCAGTACCCTGGAAGAGGAAATAGCAACCCATTCCAGCATTTCTGACTGGAAAATTCCATGAACAGAGGAGCCTACCTGGTGGGCTATTGTCCACAGGGTCACAAAGAGTCAGCCATGACTGAGTGACGGAGCACACACACACCTGTCACTGAACCATCAGTCCCAGAATGACCAACAGTTGCCATTTCTAACCCCAGAGGAGCAAAAGTGAACCATGTTTATGAAACGGGCTTCCCTGGTCGCTTAGACGGTAAAGAATCCGCCTGCAGTGTGGGAGACCTGGGTTCGATCCCTGGCTCAGGAAGATCCCCCGGAGGAGGGCACGGCAACCCACTCAGTGTTCTTGCCCGGAGAATCCCATGGACGGAGGAGCCTGGCGGGCTGCAGCCATGGGGCGGCAGAGACTCGGACACAAGTGAGCGACTAAGCATGGCACAGCATAGAAAACAGAATACACCCAAGGTCTCTAGGTCTCTTAATTTGGAAAGGTAAATTAGCAAACACCTCACTGAGAGAAGTACAGACTAGAAAAGTAGATCAAGACCAGATGATGCTTGGTAAATTAACGTATAGATTTATAGGATGAATGCAGAGAGATATAAAGAAATATCCCACCAATCGGTTGCTTGTTGGTGAACTTTAACTGCAAGTTGTCAGAGAAAAGCAAGGAATATTTTGAAAAGGACATAAATTTAAGTACAGATTCTAGGAAAAATCCCTCACTCACTGACCTGCCTCGCACTCTTGGATGAAAACACCAGTTCGGCCCAGGATCCGTGGGGGCGAAGGTATTAGCATTTCTAGAAGCCTTGGGCTCTCACTTCTTCCCTGGGTGGAGGCGAGGGCAGTGGTGTTCTGAGAGGAATTCAGACTCCGGAGCTGCAGGAATGGCCTCCCCGGCTCCTCTTTCTCAGGTGTGATAACTAATCGCTGAAAGAGCCTCTGAAGCTGGAAGCGAGGATATTGCTTTCAAGTTGCCTGAATCACCAGCTGGGCTCCCCTGGCCTTCCGCTCTCTCCTCCCAGCCGCCGTCGTTCTGACCTTCCTCTTCGCTGGAACCTGACCTTCTGCGGGTGGTAAGAGGGAGTCCTTACTATGCCTCCGCCATGGACTTTCTTTGATGTTTATAATTTCAGATTTCCAACACATCCCAGGCACACTCTGTTATCTCCAAAAGTTTGAACTCTTTTCTGGGCTTTACAGAAAGTCTAGTCTCTGGATATGCTTGTTTTAAGCAAATTTTACCTTTTCAAAAATACCTCTCTCGTGCACGGAATTATTTTCTTCTGTGAACTTTTTCTTTCAGTCTCTAAGGATTACAGACAAAGCAGAGGACGTATTCATTTCTCTTTATTGGTTCTGAACCCACTTTTCCTTCAGCATCTTCCAGATACTTCCCCAGCAATGACATTACTGTTTTGAGAGGACAGTGAAGGGAGACAAGCTCGATAGTGTGGCTCATGGGCCTGGTTGCTCCGCAGCATGTGGGATCTTCCCCGATCAGGGACTGAACCTGTGTCTTCTGCATTGGCAGGCGAATTCTTCACCCCTGAGCCACCAGGGAAGCCCCTGTTTGCTATTTTTACATTTGGACTTGCACTGGCGTTGCCTTTGAATTGTTTCTTTTTTTTTTGTTTTCTTCTCCCCCCATCTTTTTTTTTGTTGTTTTTCCCCCTCACACTCTGCTGTTGTAGCTACCAATCTTATCAGTACTATTAAATACATGCAAGTTTACAAATATTTTTTAAACCACACATTTTATTTTGGTTATATGCTTCTGATTCTACACTGGCCTTTTGTGGCTTTGCGGTGGTTTTGTTTTTATTATTATTATTTTTGTTTTGTTTTTCTATATTTTTCTGTTTTAATTTTTAAATTTTTATATGTATTATTATTTTTCATACTATTCCTTTGCTTTCTCCACTGTTCTTTTCCTATTGCCCTAAACTTTAATACATACAGATCTTCTTTATCTCCCTATATTTAATTTTGCATTGCTATTCTATATTTCTTTTCTATCCTTCCTTTCTCTTCTTTCTTTTCTTCACCGTATTTCTTAGTGTTTTTTGCTTTCATTGCCTTATCCTCAGTTGGGACTTTGCTCTAGCATTGTTCTCTTGATTTGTGCTTTAGTTACTTTGGTTCTGAACTGGTAGATACCTTGGTTTCCTCTATTCGCCACGTTATCCTATTGTACTGTTTTTTTTTTTTTGGATTGTTTGGGTAATGTTATGGCTATATATGTTTGTGTGTATATTCCAGTATGTTAGATAGTATTTGCATGACATGTTAATTGCCATTTGTCAAAGGTACACTTTCTGTTTCTCATTTGTGTATGTATGTTTTAATGCCATTTAATGCCATAACAAACCAGCTGTGGAATCTCCATTCCCTGGTCAGGCATCACGCCCAGGGGCTTCGGGGTGGGAGCACTGGCTCCCAGACCCTACACTACCAGAACACGCCTGACACTAGAGAGAGCACTGAGCAGCGAGCACTCCCACAAAGGCCGGCACGTGCACACACGCCCTGGCAGCACCTAGCCACCTGCAGCATCCTGAAGAAGACGCCGCCTCCAAACAACAAACAAGACAAAAGTCCAAAATCAGTCATCCACAGACCTAACTCAAAGCCTGGGAAAAGGAAACCTCAAACATAGTTAAAAAATTAATAATAACAAAAAGACAGAGAAACACTGCACAAATGAGGGAACAATCTAAAAACTTTCGACATCCTAATTGGCGTGAACAGGTTTCTCATTCAGTGTGGAAATGTTTGCATATTTCTGTTACCTTTCTTTGCAACAATTTTAAGCAACTAGTTCTCTGTTGATTTTTATTGGGAATCTTTTCAGAAATAGATACATTTGACGTCAGCTGCCTTCAAGGAGCTCGCATTTAGTGTTATAAAGCTCTCCATTCAAACATTTATTTATTTATCTTTTTGGGGGGTGGGGTGGGGAGAGAGGGGGATGGGCGGGCCACATCTATTGGTCTTTCATTTCTCTATTTTCATCCGTCTTTGTTCTTTGGCTCCTGTGGGCCTCCCATCGCAGCGGCCTCTGTTGTCGCAGAGCACCGGCTCTGGGCGCATGCGCTCCAGAGCTTCGGCTCGGTGATTGGACACATCAGTCCAGCCGCTCCACGGCACGTGGGATCTTCCCAGGCCAGGGCTCGAACCGGCGCCCCTTGCACTGCAAGGCGGTATCCTTACCCACTGGACCACCAGGGGAAGCCCTAAAGCTCTCCATTCAAATGGCTTTTCACTTCCCTGATGATGTCACGAAGGATGTTCTGTTTTTCTTTTTCCAGTCTCTCTTGTGTCATGCCTATACGGTCGAGTGGAGATTTGTCTGTGTCTTGAACAGTTTGACAGTTGAACTCATCTAGTCAAAGAGCTGCTTGTCCTTGTTGTCTCTTTCGAGTAACATATATATTCTGGAGGCAGGATATGAAACTCCCAGGATCACAGTGTTCTTTACTGAGGGTGAAATGATACAGGACAGATGAAGGCACTACAACCAGACCCTTCCCTGAGCCCGCCATGGCTGCCTCCATGACAAAGCCTGGAGACTGCCTTTAAAAAACGTCCCCAGCATCTTCTCTGATCCACTACTAGAATAGTGGAACTGAAAAGAAAAGTCAACACGTGGGACCTCATGAAACTTACAAGCTTTTGTACAGCAAAAGAAATTACAAAAAAGCTGAACAGACACCCCACAGAGTGGGAGAAAATCATAGCAAATGAAACAACAGACAAAGAATTAATCTCCAAAATCTACAAGCAACTCAGACAACTCGGCACAGGAAAAACGAACAACCCAATCAAAAAATGGGAAAAAGATCTAAAGAGACGCCTCTCCAAAGAGGACATACAGATGGCCCCAAAGCACATTAAACGATGCTCAACCTCGCTTATTATTAGAGAAATGCAGAAAAAAAATAACCCACCCTTTTAAGCAACTAGTTCTCTGTTGATTTTTATTGGGAATCTTTTCAGAAATAGATACATTTGACGTCAGCTGCCTTCAAGGAGCTCGCATTTAGTGTTATAAAGCTCTCCATTCAAACATTTATTTATTTATCTTTTTGGGGGGTGGGGTGGGGAGAGAGGGGGATGGGCGGGCCACATCTATTGGTCTTTCATTTCTCTATTTTCATCCGTCTTTGTTCTTTGGCTCCTGTGGGCCTCCCATCGCAGCGGCCTCTGTTGTCGCAGAGCACCGGCTCTGGGCGCATGCGCTCCAGAGCTTCGGCTCGGTGATTGGACACATCAGTCCAGCCGCTCCACGGCACGTGGGATCTTCCCAGGCCAGGGCTCGAACCGGCGCCCCTTGCACTGCAAGGCGGTATCCTTACCCACTGGACCACCAGGGGAAGCCCTAAAGCTCTCCATTCAAATGGCTTTTCACTTCCCTGATGATGTCACGAAGGATGTTCTGTTTTTCTTTTTCCAGTCTCTCTTGTGTCATGCCTATACGGTCGAGTGGAGATTTGTCTGTGTCTTGAACAGTTTGACAGTTGAACTCATCTAGTCAAAGAGCTGCTTGTCCTTGTTGTCTCTTTCGAGTAACATATATATTCTGGAGGCAGGATATGAAACTCCCAGGATCACAGTGTTCTTTACTGAGGGTGAAATGATACAGGACAGATGAAGGCACTACAACCAGACCCTTCCCTGAGCCCGCCATGGCTGCCTCCATGACAAAGCCTGGAGACTGCCTTTAAAAAACGTCCCCAGCATCTTCTCTGATCCACTACTAGAATAGTGGAACTGAAAAGAAAAGTCAACACGTGGGACCTCATGAAACTTACAAGCTTTTGTACAGCAAAAGAAATTACAAAAAAGCTGAACAGACACCCCACAGAGTGGGAGAAAATCATAGCAAATGAAACAACAGACAAAGAATTAATCTCCAAAATCTACAAGCAACTCAGACAACTCGGCACAGGAAAAACGAACAACCCAATCAAAAAATGGGAAAAAGATCTAAAGAGACGCCTCTCCAAAGAGGACATACAGATGGCCCCAAAGCACATTAAACGATGCTCAACCTCGCTTATTATTAGAGAAATGCAGATCAAAACTACAATGAGATATTACCTCACACCCGTCAGAATGGCCATCATCCACAAATCGACAGACAATAAATGCTGGAGAGGGTGCGGAGAAAAGGGAACCCTCTTGCATTGCTGGTGGGAATGTAAAGTGATACAGCCTCTATGGAAGACAGTATGGAGATTCCTTAAAAAACTAAAAATAGAAGCACCCTATGACCCAGCAATCCCACTATTAGGCCTATATCCTGATGAAATCAAAAATGAAAGAGGCACCTGTACCCCAATGTTCATTGCAGCTCTCTATACAATAGCCAGAACATGGAAGCAACCTAGATGTCCGTCGACGAATGAATGGATACAGAAGCCCTGGTACATATATACAATGGAATACTACTCAGCTGTTACAAGAAATGCAGAAGACTCAGTCCTAATGAAGTGGCTGGCTCTAGAACCTATCATAAAAAGTGAAGTCAGTCAAAAAGAGAAAGACAAGTACAGTATACTAACTCATATATATGGGATCTAGTAAGAGGGTCATGATAACACACACAGTGAACTCATGGAAAAACAGAGAATAGACATAAGGACACTGTGGAGACCGAACAGTGAGAGGGAGGCATGGAGGAAGTAACATCGAAACCTATACTGGCACATGTGGAAAAGATAGCTATGGTCATTGCTAAGGAGTACCTACAATCACTTGGGGCGATGGTCTGGAGGGGTGGGAGGGGAACTGGGTAGGGGGAGGGTCCAGGGATATGCATATGAATGATCTGGGAACATACATGTTGGTGAACAACAAAACTCTGTAAAATCTTTAAAATAAAGAATAAATGAATAAATAAATGTCCCCAGCAAATACTAGCCATTTTTTTTTCCCTTAAGGCTTTAAGAAAGGCTAATGGCAGTCAATCACAATGGAAAATACAATTCTCTTTTCTATGTTTTAAACATGAAATAGAGGAATGTATGAGGTCATCTTTGAGTATGGTTTCCAAATCTTTGCAAGGAAAAAAAATTATGCATGCAAGGAGGAAAAGCATTTGAAGAATCTATCACCCTTTCAAGATAAAACTATACATAAGCTAGGATTAGAGGGGAGCTTTCTTAACATAATAAAGGATATTTGCAAAAAATCCATAGCTAACATCAGGTTTAATGCTGAAAGTCTGAAAGCTTTCCCCCTCAGATTAGGGACAAAAGAAGAATGCCCAGTTCAGCACTTCTGTTCACCATAGTTTAAGCCTCAGCAGTTAGGCAAGAAGACATATAAAAGACATCCACATTGGAAAGAAAGCACTAAAACATATCACAGATGACATGATGTTATATGAAGAAAATACCACAAAAAAAGCCCGTTAGAGCTAATAAACCAGTCCATCAGAGTTACAGGCTATAAGATCAACATGCAAAAATGAACTGTATTGCCATATGCAAGCAATGAGGACTCCAAAAAGGAAATTTTAGAACATTTCATTTACAGTATCATTAAAAAGAATAAAATACATAGGAATAATATCAACCAAAGAGGTTCAAGACTTGTAAATTAAAACTACAAAATACTGCTGAACAAAATTTTAAATGGCTTCAATGAACAGAAAGACATCTTATGCTCACATACCAGGAGCCCCTGCGTGATCTACAAATTCAGTGATTCAGAATCACAATGGCCTTCTTGCAGAATAAAATAGCTGATCCTAAAATTCATAAAGAATCCCAAGGGACCCCTCAGACAAAACAATTTTGTAAAACAGAGATGTAGGCCTCACAGCTCCCTAGTCGAAAGTTACAATAAGGTCACAGTAATCAAGACAGCGTGGTGCTGGCATGAAGGCAGACCCTGCAGACCTCCGGGATAGCGTCCAAAAAGAACCCCAGGTATTTATGGCCAGTTGACTTTTTTTTTTAATATATATAATTGTTTTTATTTTACTTTTACAGAGAGTTTTGTTGTTTACAGCCATACATAAACCTGAATCAGCCATAGGTATACCCTTGACCCCTCCCAACTGAACCCCTCTCCCACGTCCCTCCCCCCCCCCCCCCCCAGGTGGCCGCATAGCCCCCATGTAAGTTCCCTTAGTCTTACAGCCTATTCACAATGGCTGTCTCTTTTACATATGGTAGTGTAGGTTTCCATGTTACTCTTTTCAAATTTCTCATCCACTCCTCCCTCCCCACAGCGACCATGAGTCTATTCTCTATGTCTGTTTCTCCATTGCTGCTCTGCATATGCATTAATCAGTACCATCTTTCTAGATTCCATATATATGTGTCAGTATAGTTTTTAGCCTTCTCTTTTTGACTTACTTCACTTTGTATAATAGATTCTAGATTCATTCACCTCATTAGGACTGATTCAAATGTATTTCTTTTTACGGCTGAGAAATATTCCATTGTATGTATGTACCACAGCTTCTTTATCCATATATTTGTTGATGGGCATCTAGGTTGTTTCCATGTCCTAGCTATTATAAAAAGTGCTGCAATGAACACTGGTCATGTGTCTTTTACAATTTTGGTTTCCTTATGGTATATGCCTAATAGTGGGATTGCTGGGTCATATGGTGGTTCTATTCCTAGTTTTTAAAGGAATCTCCATGCTGCCTTCCATAGTGGCTGTATCAATTTACATTCCCACCAACAGTGTAAGAGTGTTCCCTTTTCTCTGCACCCTCTCAGCATTTATTGTCTGTGGATTTTTTGATGATGACCACTCTGATGGGTATGAGGTGATATCTCATTGTAGTTTTGATTTGTATTTCTCTAATAATGAGCAACACTGAGCATCTTTTCATGTGCTTTTTGGCCAACTGTATGTCTTTGGAGAGATGTCTGTTTAGGTGTTTTTCCCATTTTTTGATTGGGTTGTTTGTTTCTTTGGTGTTGAGTTGTATGAGCTGCTTGTATATTTTGCAAATTAATTCTTTGTCAGTTGTTTCATTTGCTATTATTTTCTTCCATTCTGAGGGTTGTCTTTTCACCATTTTTATAGATTCTTTTGTTGTGTAAAAGCTTTTAAGTTTAATTAGGTCCCCTCTGCCTTTTTTTTTTTTTTTTAATTTTGGCCTCTTTTATTGGTTGTTTATTTATTTACTTTCATCCATCTTTACTCTTCGGCCTGTGTGGGCCTCCCATTGTGGTGGCCTCTCTGGTCGCAGAGCACTGGCTCTGGGCACATGCGTTCCAGAGCTCCGTCCGGCTTGGTAGTTGGACATACTGGTCCAGCCGCTCCACGGCACGTGGGATCTTCCCGGGCCAGGGATTGAATCAGTGCCCCTTGCAGTGCAAGGCAGACTCTTTACCTACTGGACCACCAGGGAAGCCCCTAGGTCCCATTTATTTATTTATTTATTATTTATTTATTTTGGCAGGGTGGGGAGGGAGTGGGGTGAGCAGGCCACTTCCACTTCCATGAAAGACTTCCACTGGTCTTTCATTTGTCTAGTTTCATCTATCTTTGTTCTTTGGCCCGTGTGGGCCTCCCAACACGGTGGCGTCTATTGTCGCAGAGCACTAGCTCTGGGCGTATGCGCTCCAGAGCTCCGGCTCGGTGATTGGACACATCGGTCTAGCCGCTCTGCAGCACGTGGGATCTTCCCAGGCCAGGGATCGAACCGGCGCCCCTTGCACTGCAAGGCGGTGTCCTTACCCACTGGACCACCAGGGAAGCCACCCCCATTTTTTAATTTTTGTTTTTATTTCTGTTACTCTAGAGGGCGGGTCATAGGAGATCTTACTTTAATTTA
Source organism: Tragulus kanchil (assembly GCA_022376925.1). Lineage (NCBI taxonomy): Eukaryota > Metazoa > Chordata > Mammalia > Artiodactyla > Tragulidae > Tragulus > Tragulus kanchil. The sequence goes on from JAIOJX010000026.1 coordinate 120,613,419, forward strand.
TGTCATCAAGTGTTCTGCCTATGTTTTCCTCTAAGAGTTTTGGTCTTACATTTAGGTCTTTGATCCATTTTGAGTTTACCTTTGTGTAAAGTGTTAGGGAGTGGTCCAACTTCACTGTTTTACGTGTAGCTGTCCAGTTTTCCAGCCTTTGACACTGATGCCAAGCCCATTCAATGGGGAAGAGAGCATTCTCTTCAGAAAACGGCACTGGAACGACGAGCTCCACAAGTGAAGGAATGTTGTGAGACCCTTACTTCACACCATACACAAAAATGAACTAGAACAGATCAAAGACCAGAGTGTATGAGCTATAATAATAACATTTTTAGAAGACAGCATGGAGGAAAATCTTCATGATGTTAGTAGGTAACAAATAAATAGAAATCAAAACCACAATGAGGGCTTCCCCTGGTGGTCCAGTGGGTAAGGACACCGCCTTGCAGTGCAAGGGGCGCCGGTTCGAGCCCTGGCCTGGGAAGATCCCACGTGCCGCGGAGCGGCTGGACCGATGTGTCCAATTACCGAGCCGGAGCTCTGGAGCACATGCGCCCAGAGCCGGTGCTCTGCGACAACAGAGGCCACCGTGATGGGAGGCCCACAGGAGCCAAAGAACAAAGACAGATGAAAACAGAGAAATGAAAGACCAACAGAAGTGGTCCGCCCGCTCCCCTCCCTCCCCAACCCGACCCCCGCCCAAAAAATAAAAATAAATAAATCTTAAAAAAAAAAAAAAAACACCACAATGAGATACTACTTCACACTTACTAGAATGGCTACAATTAACAGATGATAACCGATGTCATCAAGGGTGTGGAAAAATTAAACCTTAGACACTGCTGTGAAAAATGTAAATTGTGCAGACACTTTGGAAAACAGCCTGGCAGATCCACAAACTATTAAACACAAGTTACTATCTGGCTTAGCAACTCTTCTCAGAGGTATATTCCCAAGACAAATGAAAATACATGTCCACATAAGTACTTGTACACAAATGCTCATGACAGCATTGTTTATAACACTCAAAAATGGGACCAATCCAAATGTCCATCAATGGAAAAATGTGTAAACAAAATGTGGTATATTTGTACAGTGGATTATTGTTTGGCCGTAAAAAGGGCTGTAGTTTATGTGAGCATGCTCAGTTGCTCAGTCGTGTCTGAGTCTTTGTGACCCCAGGGAGTGTAGCCCATTGCCATTTCTCCTTCAGGGGATCTTCCCAACCCAGGGACTGAACCTGTGTCTCTTGCATCTCCTGCACTGGCAGGCGGATTCTTTGCCACTGAGCTGCCTGGGAAACCTGGGATGTTCATGTTACAACACGGGTAAATCTTGAAAATACTCTAAGTGAAAGAAGCCAGGCGCAAATGGCCTTACATTGTGTGATTCCATTTGTATGAAAGCTACCGGGTAGGCATATTAATACAAACAGAAAGCAGATCTGTGGTTCTGCTGACTGCAGTCAGGGAGAATGAGGAGCCTGCTCATGGGTACAGGCTTGCTTTCTGAGGTGCTGAAAATGTTCTAAACTTGGTGGGGGTGATGGTTGCCCAATTCCTTGAATATGTGAAAAACACTTTCAGTGGGTGAATTATACGGAGCTCAGATGATATAACATTCCGGTGTGCATGCGGGCTAAGCCACTGCAGGCCGACTCTGCAGCCCTATGGACTGTGCCGCCGGGCTCCTCTGTCCGAGGGAATCTCCAGGAAGAACCCTGGAGGGGGTCACCATGCCCTCCTCCGGGGGATCGTCACCCAGGGACTGAGCCTGGCCTGTGCTGTGGGATTCAGCGGGATCCTTGTAACCTACTTTTTCACTTAATTGTTGCCTGTGGCTTTTTTGTTTTGTTCTGATTGCTCTTTGGTGGTCGTTTTGGATGAGTTCCCTTAGAGCACTGATGATAACCGATGTCATCAAGGGTGTGGAAAAATTAAACCTTAGACACTGCTGTGAAAAATGTAAATTGTGCAGACACTTTGGAAAACAGCCTGGCAGATCCACAAACTATTAAACACAAGTTACTATCTGGCTTAGCAACTCTTCTCAGAGGTATATTCCCAAGACAAATGAAAATACATGTCCACATAAGTACTTGTACACAAATGCTCATGACAGCATTGTTTATAACACTCAAAAATGGGACCAATCCAAATGTCCATCAATGGAAAAATGTGTAAACAAAATGTGGTATATTTGTACAGTGGATTATTGTTTGGCCGTAAAAAGGGCTGTAGTTTATGTGAGCATGCTCAGTTGCTCAGTCGTGTCTGAGTCTTTGTGACCCCAGGGAGTGTAGCCCATTGCCATTTCTCCTTCAGGGGATCTTCCCAACCCAGGGACTGAACCTGTGTCTCTTGCATCTCCTGCACTGGCAGGCGGATTCTTTGCCACTGAGCTGCCTGGGAAACCTGGGATGTTCATGTTACAACACGGGTAAATCTTGAAAATACTCTAAGTGAAAGAAGCCAGGCGCAAATGGCCTTACATTGTGTGATTCCATTTGTATGAAAGCTACCGGGTAGGCATATTAATACAAACAGAAAGCAGATCTGTGGTTCTGCTGACTGCAGTCAGGGAGAATGAGGAGCCTGCTCATGGGTACAGGCTTGCTTTCTGAGGTGCTGAAAATGTTCTAAACTTGGTGGGGGTGATGGTTGCCCAATTCCTTGAATATGTGAAAAACACTTTCAGTGGGTGAATTATACGGAGCTCAGATGATATAACATTCCGGTGTGCATGCGGGCTAAGCCACTGCAGGCCGACTCTGCAGCCCTATGGACTGTGCCCGCCGGGCTCCTCTGTCCGAGGGAATCTCCAGGAAGAACCCTGGAGGGGGTCACCATGCCCTCCTCCGGGGGATCGTCACCCAGGGACTGAGCCTGGCCTGTGCTGTGGGATTCAGCGGGATCCTTGTAACCTACTTTTTCACTTAATTGTTGCCTGTGGCTTTTTTGTTTTGTTCTGATTGCTCGGTGTTTAGATGAGGATTCAGAAAGATCCAGAAATTATCCTGGCATGGGACCACCGTCTTCCCAAGATCCCCCCAGGAGGACGTTGTCAAGGACCCCTAGGACCTGTGAATTTCAGAGACGCTCCCCTCCCCTGTCTTTTGCCATTTGAGCTTCGTGGATGGGGAACTTGGAGAGGAGGGGGTGGAGATTTTGGGGACATTCCACAGCTGCCCACACTGCACTTTATTCGAGCTGGGGGCTGCACCTTTCTGAACGATCACAAGGGAATTTATTGAGCCCCTTGTTTTAACAGCCTAGAGGCTCTGCAGCTCAGCTGGACTTTCGCAGGCTGTTATTTGTATTTTCTCCTGCAAGTCCTCAAGAGCGCAACTCAGCACACCTATTGGTCAGAAAACATTGCTATGGTAACCATTCTGGCAAGTAAAGCAGTTGCTTAGATTTCAGGGAAATGAAGCTGGGCTGAAAAGCTGAGCCCTCCAAGCGCTGCACCATTATTTCTTCCCCAAAGACACTTGAAAGGATTAAGGGAAGAAACACGCAGGGACATTACCGTGCTCTGCCCGTCACAGACGAGGAAGGGCTGGGCCAGCTGGAGTTCGCAGGAGACGTCTCCTCTGAAGCAGAGAATGCTGGTGAGTTTAATTCCTTGCCATGCTGGGGTTCGCAGGAGAGCCTGCAATGAGGTCAAGACAGTTTGTTTTGTCATAGAGAGCGGACTTGTGGACACTGGGGAGAGGGAAGAGTGGGTGAGCGATGCGGAAAGAGTAGCATGGAGCCTAACCCCTGGCTTTCCCACCTCAGGCTTCACCCTGGTCCTCCACAAGGGCTGCCTGGTGGCTCCGTGGTCAGGGGTCCGCCTGGCAGTGTAGGAGACGTGGGTTTGGCCTCTGGGTCAAGAGGATCCCCTGGAGAAGGAAATGGCAACCCGCTCCAGTATTCTTGCCTGGGAAATCCCGTGGACAGAGGAGTTGGGCACAGCTTAGTGACTAAACACACACACAGGATCTCCACCCTAAGTATTCATGAGCCAGCTTAAAAATCCTGTAACCTACTTTTCACTTAATTGTTGCCTGTGGCTTTTTTGTTTTGTTCTGATTGCTCGGTGTTTAGATGAGGATTCAGAAAGATCCAGAAATTATCCTGGCATGGGACCACCGTCTTCCCAAGATCCCCCCAGGAGGACGTTGTCAAGGACCCCTAGGACCTGTGAATTTCAGAGACGCTCCCCTCCCCTGTCTTTTGCCATTTGAGCTTCGTGGATGGGGAACTTGGAGAGGAGGGGGTGGAGATTTTGGGGACATTCCACAGCTGCCCACACTGCACTTTATTCGAGCTGGGGGCTGCACCTTTCTGAACGATCACAAGGGAATTTATTGAGCCCCTTGTTTTAACAGCCTAGAGGCTCTGCAGCTCAGCTGGACTTTCGCAGGCTGTTATTTGTATTTTCTCCTGCAAGTCCTCAAGAGCGCAACTCAGCACACCTATTGGTCAGAAAACATTGCTATGGTAACCATTCTGGCAAGTAAAGCAGTTGCTTAGATTTCAGGGAAATGAAGCTGGGCTGAAAAGCTGAGCCCTCCAAGCGCTGCACCATTATTTCTTCCCCAAAGACACTTGAAAGGATTAAGGGAAGAAACACGCAGGGACATTACCGTGCTCTGCCCGTCACAGACGAGGAAGGGCTGGGCCAGCTGGAGTTCGCAGGAGACGTCTCCTCTGAAGCAGAGAATGCTGGTGAGTTTAATTCCTTGCCATGCTGGGGTTCGCAGGAGAGCCTGCAATGAGGTCAAGACAGTTTGTTTTGTCATAGAGAGCGGACTTGTGGACACTGGGGAGAGGGAAGAGTGGGTGAGCGATGCGGAAAGAGTAGCATGGAGCCTAACCCCTGGCTTTCCCACCTCAGGCTTCACCCTGGTCCTCCACAAGGGCTGCCTGGTGGCTCCGTGGTCAGGGGTCCGCCTGGCAGTGTAGGAGACGTGGGTTTGGCCTCTGGGTCAAGAGGATCCCCTGGAGAAGGAAATGGCAACCCGCTCCAGTATTCTTGCCTGGGAAATCCCGTGGACAGAGGAGTTGGGCACAGCTTAGTGACTAAACACACACACAGGATCTCCACCCTAAGTATTCATGAGCCAGCGTGACGCCCAATACCCAATCTGATGCTGCCCCTGATTTCTCTCCGCTGCAAACCAAAGTCAAGTCCGCACTTAACGGCCTGGCCTTTCAGCCTCCTCTCCCTGAGCTCTGCCCAGGTTCCCCGCCTCGGCTGGCACTGGTCCTGCTCTGCTGAGCCAGGAGCGTTCCGCCTGATAGGGTGGTTCGTGGAATCTTCGAGTGCGTGCTAGAGCGCCTAAATTCAGCGGGGCGAGGGCGAGAGCAAGCCAGTCCAAGGAACACGGCTGTCTTTGTTCCCGACCCACCCCACCCCTCTTCTGTGGCACTCGGTAAGCAGGATCAATTGCCGTCATTTCTAAGAGCTGACTTGGCTCCACTCGGTGCTGAAGGTTTCCCACCCTCTACTGCATTTAATTCTGCGAATGCTGTTCCGGCCTCCCTTTCTGTAGATGAGGAACCTGAGGCGCAGAGAGGGACGTCGCTGTTCCGAGCCTCACGAGGAGTACCGGAGCCAGGATTCACACCAGGTTCGGACTTGGGAACCTGCTGCCCGGGAAGGTACGATGAGGCCCCGTCTGCTCCCAGCGCGCACGTCCCCGCGGGGCTCTGAGAAACGTGACGGCCACACGTCTTGCCCCCTCCGCGACCTCCAGGATCCAGGCCCGCTGCTCTAGACCGGTCCCTGGGAGCGCGGAGCTCGCCACGTCTTCCTTCTTTGAGGCAACCCTGCCCTACAGTTCTAATCGGCGGCTTTTGCTCCAGATCAGCCATTTTCCCTCAGCAGGAGCTAAGAGGAGCGCGGATGGAAGGAAGCGACCTGTGCACTGCACGTTCTGCGGCTCTGGCTCCCGGCCGAGGAAGCCACCCACCCCGACGGGTCGTCAGCCCTCAACGTGCCGCCTGCAGCTGAGCTCGCGGCCCAGGGACCCACGGGTCTCCTCTGGGGGCAGAAAGCCTTGTAGACAGCACCGCCCCGGCCCACGCGTCTGGACGCCCGCTCGCTCACGGCTGGTCGTCGGGCGACCCCTAGGCCGGGCCGGCCTTGCCAGCGGACGCTCACACGGGGCTCCCAGCGCGGCCTGAAGTCAGCTGTTTCAACAGTAGGTACAATCCACCTTCTGCTTAGGTGCTGTCCCCGCAAACGGCAAGGCCGGAGGGCACGACCTGCCGAGAGCCAGTCTGGGACACACAGGCACCCGGAACTCAAATCCAGGGCCCAAACAAGGTGAAGGCACAGCAATAAGATACAAAGTTGATAGGATTATTTAATGACACAGGAAACTAACGTTATGAAACAAGATGATTACAAACAGTGGATACAGGAGGACTTACTTTTGATAAAAAAATTAAAAGTATGTAATATACAAAAGACAAAGATTAAGTATCAAAGTATCAACAGTATTTACTTCTGTTCCACGATTAAGTATCTCTTTGCTTTTGTGTACTTTCTGAAACATGGTTAATTTCTGAAAGAAAGAAGACACTGTAAAGAAAACGTTATCAAACGCCAGGAGTCCAGCAGTCGAGGGTGGAAGCCAGGACACGTCCAGCAAGGGGGACGGCGGCCCACTCGGCTGCAGGGCAGCCTCATCTGTTCTTTCCTCCTGGAATGCTGTTTACCACACTGTTTCTTCTGTCCCTAACATGCTTAGCATATTTAATAGGAAATCCATGACTATCAACTGGCATTTTTAACAGCAAAATGATACTAGCAACTTTGGCTTTAAATTAGTACAAAATGTAATAACCATTTTGTAGTTAAAAAACACACTAGAAATAAATCACCACACACACCAGAAATCAAAAGTTCCTACCACAAGAAACCCCCACCTGACTAAACCACTGACCTGACTGTTCATTTTCAGTGTTCACCATACATCCATTTTTGTTGCATGGACCTGGAAGAGGTGATTCTTCTCCAAAGGCCGCTCTGCCTTCTGAATACCGTGCAGGGTGGAAGGGCTCAGCACAGTGGAAACCGCTTCAAAAGCACGACCTGACTGAGGAGTGTCACCGCTCTGGGAGCCTTGTGAGGACCGGAGGTCACCACACGGAGAACAGCAGACAGGACACTCGGACGCGAGGCTCAAGACCCTCAGCCCCTCGCCCCCCGGCCTCAGCGCCGGGGCGCTGGGCGCCTCATTCACAGAACAGTGGCCACCCGCGCCTCTCACTGTTTAACACCTGGCGAATAAACACCCACGACCTCCGAAGCTCTCTGCCCTTCACACAGCAGCATTTTTGGGGGGAGGGGGGCGAAAAATTACTGCCGAGGTCCAAGAAGCCATCGAAACCCCCCACCATGAGCTGAGCCCCGCTTCTGCACCCCACCACCCGTCCAGGGTCCAGTCACCTGCCCTCTCCAGGGGGCGGACACAGCGATCCGAGCCACAGAAGCCTTCAGCTGGGAAGAGGGACCCAAAGAACGACAGCACAAGAGTAACACCTCTGGGAAAAAACACAGCCGTACGCAGAGGACGATCCCATCAGAGACCAGAGACGCGCGCCGTGCCTCTGCGCTGCGCTCCATCCCTGGAGAGGAGCCGCCCGCAAACAGAGCCAGCCACCCCAGTCAGCCCACGCTCCTTAGGGGAGTCCAAATCCCGAAGCAACAAAAAGAAGGAACAAGATCGCCTTTCTTAGAGCAAGAAAAAACCAAAAACTCCAGGCCAGGACACAGGTGAGTCTTCAGTGTGAGAACTGCCTGCCGTCAGGCTTCCTGCTTATGTGTTTGAAGATCCTGGACTTCTCCACCTTCCTGGCTTTCTGGAAGCCGAAGCCGCCGCCGCCTCCTCTCTTCCTGACCTTGTCGTCGTTGGTGTTCACGTCTGGGGGGGCGTTAAGGAAATCCAGCAGCACAGACAGCAAACTCCAGCCCGGCACCCACGCAACCAGGCAGCTGCGCGCCGGCCCAGCCTCCGCCCCGAGCCGCGGCAACCCGGGGCGCGCCCGGCCGGTGGGGGTGAAAGCCCAGTGCAGGTTCCACCATCCTTCCCTCCGGTGACGCCGCAAGGGAGAGCTGAGCGGGGAGGAGCACGCTAAGCAACGCCCCGGGCCCCGGCCTGAGTGCCAGGCGCTCTGGGCGCGGCTGCCGGGCCTCGAGCCCGCGCCCTCCGGCCGGGGAGCGGCCGGCCAGGCCTGTCTCAGGCGGAGAAGCCCGGCGGCCCGAACTGGAGAGCACGGGGACTCCAGCGAAACCTCCCGCTCAGTGGCAGCCGGCCAGCGGGAGCAAGAGGGGGCTCCAGCACCCCAGCATGGAGACCTCCTCCCAAGAGCAAATTTCAGATTGCTCGAGGGTCCTGCTTTGGCCACATCTCTTCTGAGGTCCTCTCCCCCGTAGCCCCCGGCTGAGGCGGGGCAGCCGCGCGCCCGACACTCGTCTCCGGCCCTCCCCGGGCGCGCCGACTCCAGCAGGCAGCACTGCCGGGGCCCTCGGCGCCGGGGGGCAGCCTCTGCACCCCAACAGGATACGCTGCTGTGAGCTTTCCACACTGGCTCCCTCTACTGCTTCCTAATCCTAATGTTGCATGCTTTTACATCTTCTCCCAATTTTTAATTTCTAATGAAGCAACAGAATAGTAAATATAACCCCCTCAAAAGAGAAATGCTGCCAGTGTCAAACAAATGGCCTCCACCCCTGCTGGGAGCCGGTCAGCAGCGCTCGCAGAGGCGAAGGGCCTGCTCGTCCTGTCCCACAGGCCCGGGACGGCGCTCACGACGCAGACGCTGCCCGACCAGCTCCGCCACGGTCCTCGAGGCCCCTCGGGAGCGACCGCAGTGTCCGTCGAGAGCAGGCCTGACGCGAGCGGGCGGCTGCCCCTTGACGCTTTCTCCCTCCAGGCCAGGACACAGGTGAGTCCTGGCTTTCAGGCTTCCTGCTTATGTGTTTGAAGATCCTGGACTTCTCCACCTTCCTGGCTTTCTGGAAGCCGCCGCCGCCTCCTCTCTTCCTGACCTTGTCGTCGTTGGTGTTCACGTCTGGGGGGGCGTTAAGGAAATCCAGCAGCACAGACAGCAAACTCCAGCCCGGCACCCACGCAACCAGGCAGCTGCGCGCCGGCCCAGCCTCCGCCCCGAGCCGCGGCAACCCGGGGCGCGCCCGGCCGGTGGGGGTGAAAGCCCAGTGCAGGTTCCACCATCCTTCCCTCCGGTGACGCCGCAAGGGAGAGCTGAGCGGGGAGGAGCACGCTAAGCAACGCCCCGGGCCCCGGCCTGAGTGCCAGGCGCTCTGGGCGCGGCTGCCGGGCCTCGAGCCCGCGCCCTCCGGCCGGGGAGCGGCCGGCCAGGCCTGTCTCAGGCGGAGAAGCCCGGCGGCCCGAACTGGAGAGCACGGGGACTCCAGCGAAACCTCCCGCTCAGTGGCAGCCGGCCAGCGGGAGCAAGAGGGGGCTCCAGCACCCCAGCATGGAGACCTCCTCCCAAGAGCAAATTTCAGATTGCTCGAGGGTCCTGCTTTGGCCACATCTCTTCTGAGGTCCTCTCCCCCGTAGCCCCCGGCTGAGGCGGGGCAGCCGCGCGCCCGACACTCGTCTCCGGCCCTCCCCGGGCGCGCCGACTCCAGCAGGCAGCACTGCCGGGGCCCTCGGCGCCGGGGGGCAGCCTCTGCACCCCAACAGGATACGCTGCTGTGAGCTTTCCACACTGGCTCCCTCTACTGCTTCCTAATCCTAATGTTGCATGCTTTTACATCTTCTCCCAATTTTTAATTTCTAATGAAGCAACAGAATAGTAAATATAACCCCCTCAAAAGAGAAATGCTGCCAGTGTCAAACAAATGGCCTCCACCCCTGCTGGGAGCCGGTCAGCAGCGCTCGCAGAGGCGAAGGGCCTGCTCGTCCTGTCCCACAGGCCCGGGACGGCGCTCACGACGCAGACGCTGCCCGACCAGCTCCGCCACGGTCCTCGAGGCCCCTCGGGAGCGACCGCAGTGTCCGTCGAGAGCAGGCCTGACGCGAGCGGGCGGCTGCCTCCACCGAGGATGTGATAAAGCGCGTTACACGTCACGACAGAGGCAGCCGGCCGTGCTCCCTCCGGCTCCCGAGGTGCACTGAAGCCACTGTCTTTCCCGTGGCAGGCTCTGAGAGGACAAAGCCTCTCTGGGAGGCGCCACCTTGTCCCCAGGCCGCCCGCTCGTCTCTGCACCCGACAGCGGAGCCGTCCCCCCGCTCAGGCCCTGCGGTCTTCCCGAGCTTCTCCCCAGCGCGCACGGCTGTCCCGGCTCCGAGGGCCATGCGGGCCCCCTGGTGGCCTTCAGCGCCCCGCGCTGTCCCGTGCCCGCGGCCCCAACGTGACTCCTGCACGTCAGCACCGACAGGAGCGAGCTCGGCGACGGAGGCCCGCGCCCAGCGCAACCCAGCGCCCCAAGGCCCCGTCGAGCTTCCGGCCCCCAGCTCCGCACCAGCTCATAACCACAGAGAACAGGATACTCAAGTCAACAAAAGGAGGCACCTTGAAGCCGAAGGACAGAGCGACCTGAGGCAGATTTAAGTTATTAACGTTGAAGATCTGCTTCAGAGAATGGGAATCGTAGGCCCGGATGTAGGACTTGTACGCTTCCTGGGCTGACTTGTGGAGGAAGTAGTTCTTTTCAATCAGCTTTTCAAGCTGAAACAGAAAGGAATATTGGTCTTAATAGAAAGAAAAGCACATTTCATAGAAAACACCTGTTCCAAAACACTGCTCCAAGCTTTGTCGTATCTGCAAGATCAGGCTGCAGGAGGACACGGCCCGGAGGCCTGCGGGTGCGGACTGCGGCAGGCGGGCAGCGCCGCGAGCCCACCGTGCAGGGCGCTCAGGAAAAGGGGGCTCAGGGAACAGTGGCGCCAGGGGGACGCTCGAGGGGTCGGGCCAGGGGGCCCTCCCAACCCCCCGCCCCCGCCTACCTGAGACTGAATGTCAGAAATCTTGGACCAGGAAAACTCAAATTCGCTCAGCGGCACCTAGGAAACAAAAGCAGGCCCGCGAGTCAGCCAGGACGGGCTGCCGGTTCCCCCGAGGAGACGGGCAGGCTCGCGGAGCTCCACGCCGGCCGCCCGCTCGCCTCCTCTCCCGGGGCGGTGGGGGCCAGAGCACACAGACGGAGCCCCCTGGCGGAGCGCGGGGCGCCTCCCCCCAGCGCCGGCGCTGCCCGCCTCCAGCCCAGCCCCCGCCGCCCTGCTCCCCGCGCCGGGACGCTGCGCCCAGGCCATGCCGCCCGCGCCCGGGCCGTGTAACACCAGGCGACCGTGAGCGCCCGCTCCCGCAGGCAGGGCTTCTCAGGGGCCATCGCTTCTGCGGTCCCTGGAGCGGGGCCCTGCCGCGCGGGGGACAGGCGGCGCCCTTCAGGGAGGGGAGAGATGGGTGACGGCCTCCCTGAGGAACGGGAAGCCGGAGACAAGAGCAGAGCCTGGACGGCCACGTCAGCACCGACAGGAGCGAGCTCGGCGACGGAGGCCCGCGCCCAGCGCAACCCAGCGCCCCAAGGCCCCGTCGAGCTTCCGGCCCCCAGCTCCGCACCAGCTCATAACCACAGAGAACAGGATACTCAAGTCAACAAAAGGAGGCACCTTGAAGCCGAAGGACAGAGCGACCTGAGGCAGATTTAAGTTATTAACGTTGAAGATCTGCTTCAGAGAATGGGAATCGTAGGCCCGGATGTAGGACTTGTACGCTTCCTGGGCTGACTTGTGGAGGAAGTAGTTCTTTTCAATCAGCTTTTCAAGCTGAAACAGAAAGGAATATTGGTCTTAATAGAAAGAAAAGCACATTTCATAGAAAACACCTGTTCCAAAACACTGCTCCAAGCTTTGTCGTATCTGCAAGATCAGGCTGCAGGAGGACACGGCCCGGAGGCCTGCGGGTGCGGACTGCGGCAGGCGGGCAGCGCCGCGAGCCCACCGTGCAGGGCGCTCAGGAAAAGGGGGCTCAGGGAACAGTGGCGCCAGGGGGACGCTCGAGGGGTCGGGCCAGGGGGCCCTCCCAACCCCCCGCCCCCGCCTACCTGAGACTGAATGTCAGAAATCTTGGACCAGGAAAACTCAAATTCGCTCAGCGGCACCTAGGAAACAAAAGCAGGCCCGCGAGTCAGCCAGGACGGGCTGCCGGTTCCCCCGAGGAGACGGGCAGGCTCGCGGAGCTCCACGCCGGCCGCCCGCTCGCCTCCTCTCCCGGGGCGGTGGGGGCCAGAGCACACAGACGGAGCCCCCTGGCGGAGCGCGGGGCGCCTCCCCCCAGCGCCGGCGCTGCCCGCCTCCAGCCCAGCCCCCGCCGCCCTGCTCCCCGCGCCGGGACGCTGCGCCCAGGCCATGCCGCCCGCGCCCGGGCCGTGTAACACCAGGCGACCGTGAGCGCCCGCTCCCGCAGGCAGGGCTTCTCAGGGGCCATCGCTTCTGCGGTCCCTGGAGCGGGGCCCTGCCGCGCGGGGGACAGGCGGCGCCCTTCAGGGAGGGGAGAGATGGGTGACGGCCTCCCTGAGGAACGGGAAGCCGGAGACAAAGAGCAGAGCCTGGACGGCCATGTCCAGGAACCGCTCCTGGGCGGGGCCGGGGCTGCGTGGAAACCCAGGAGGCAGCACGGCGCCCACGCGGGGCACCGGCGGGAAGGGTGAGGCCCGGCAGCTGCTCACAGGCCTCTGCGACAGGCAGGCCAAAGCCAGACGGGCGCGGAGCGAGGCCAGAGCCCCGGAGCTGCCACAGGGCCTGCCTCCAGGCACAGCGGGCCGAGGAAAGGCCGCAGGCGGGAGCTGGGGTGGGCAGGGTCCCCGCGGCCGGGGCGAGGGGAGCTCGCGCTCGGGGCCGCAGGGCTGGCCTCTGGCTCGCATCTCCCGGAGGAGGCCCAGTGGACCCCCATCTGCTAGACGGCCGCACCAACTGTCCTGAGAGAGCGGCGACAGCTCGGGGCCCTCAGACGCACCGGACGAGGTGGCTGCGGCCACGTGCATGGCGGAGCCCGCCTCTGGAGGGGACCCGGAGGCCTTTACCTTGGACTGCTTCAAGTAGCGAAGGAAGCCCAGTTCTTCCGGGCGCAAGATGAGCAGGGCGTGTCCCCGTCCGTTCAGGCCTCTGGCTGTCCTGCCCACGCGGTGAATGTACTCCTTCGGCGGAGAGAGAAGACCCGAGGTGACGCGCTGGCTCCGGGGCCACCTGCCCTCCAGAGCCAGCCCAGCAGCGGGGGGCGGTCCCAGCCCGTCCCTGTCCCCAGCGCAGCCCGCCCTCCTGCAGGCCGCCCCCCAGAAGCACGAGGCCCAGGAAGGCTGGACAGGACACGCCCGTGAAGCCCATGGTCGAACGGAAGACTGTTAAGCACGCTTCATAAGGGCTTCTGGAAACGCGTCCAGCTCCCGGCTGTTGTGCCCGCCTCCAGCCCAGCCCCCGCCGCCCTGCTCCCCGCGCCGGGACGCTGCGCCCAGGCCATGCCGCCCGCGCCCGGGCCGTGTAACACCAGGCGACCGTGAGCGCCCGCTCCCGCAGGCAGGGCTTCTCAGGGGCCATCGCTTCTGCGGTCCCTGGAGCGGGGCCCTGCCGCGCGGGGGACAGGCGGCGCCCTTCAGGGAGGGGAGAGATGGGTGACGGCCTCCCTGAGGAACGGGAAGCCGGAGACAAAGAGCAGAGCCTGGACGGCCATGTCCAGGAACCGCTCCTGGGCGGGGCCGGGGCTGCGTGGAAACCCAGGAGGCAGCACGGCGCCCACGCGGGGCACCGGCGGGAAGGGTGAGGCCCGGCAGCTGCTCACAGGCCTCTGCGACAGGCAGGCCAAAGCCAGACGGGCGCGGAGCGAGGCCAGAGCCCCGGAGCTGCCACAGGGCCTGCCTCCAGGCACAGCGGGCCGAGGAAAGGCCGCAGGCGGGAGCTGGGGTGGGCAGGGTCCCCGCGGCCGGGGCGAGGGGAGCTCGCGCTCGGGGCCGCAGGGCTGGCCTCTGGCTCGCATCTCCCGGAGGAGGCCCAGTGGACCCCCATCTGCTAGACGGCCGCACCAACTGTCCTGAGAGAGCGGCGACAGCTCGGGGCCCTCAGACGCACCGGACGAGGTGGCTGCGGCCACGTGCATGGCGGAGCCCGCCTCTGGAGGGGACCCGGAGGCCTTTACCTTGGACTGCTTCAAGTAGCGAAGGAAGCCCAGTTCTTCCGGGCGCAAGATGAGCAGGGCGTGTCCCCGTCCGTTCAGGCCTCTGGCTGTCCTGCCCACGCGGTGAATGTACTCCTTCGGCGGAGAGAGAAGACCCGAGGTGACGCGCTGGCTCCGGGGCCACCTGCCCTCCAGAGCCAGCCCAGCAGCGGGGGGCGGTCCCAGCCCGTCCCTGTCCCCAGCGCAGCCCGCCCTCCTGCAGGCCGCCCCCCAGAAGCACGAGGCCCAGGAAGGCTGGACAGGACACGCCCGTGAAGCCCATGGTCGAACGGAAGACTGTTAAGCACGCTTCATAAGGGCTTCTGGAAACGCGTCCCGCTGGCTGACAACCACAGACTCCGCTGTTTGTGGAAACAGCCAGTGCAACTTATCTCACCGCCGACTACTACGGCAGCTGTCTCCACGACCACACCGCAGTTTCCCTGACGCCCGCGGCTCTGGGCAGACGCCCTGGGCACGAACACGCCTAACGTCCAGTCCCGCCGAAGCCCCCCAGACCTGCCCGCACACGCCCGCCCCGGGTCCCGCGAAGCCCGAGCACGGCCCGCGTCCCAGAGGCACCGCGGGGTCTCCGACGAGAGGCCGGCCTGACGGGCGGGCAGTCTGTGGAGTCGGGTGCTTCTCAGGGACCTGGGCAGGAGCCCGAGGGGCGGGTCACCTTGGGGTCATCTGGAGGGTCGTACTGGACGATCCAGTCCACCTCGGGAATGTCCAGCCCTCTAGCGGCCACGTCTGTGCACAGCAGGGTCCCGGAGTCTGCGTTGCAGAACTGGAAGAATGTGGTCGTGCGCTTGTTCTGCTTCTGCCTTCCCTGGGACCGAAGCGAGGTGCCCGTTAGAGGAGGAAACCCAGCCGGGGCCGCCTGCGGGGCTCGTGGGCAAGCTGCCCACCTGCAGGGCTGCGGCCCCGCCTCACTGCAGGGCCGCTGCCTGCCCAGCGCCCCAGGCGGGGGCGTCCGCCCCCCGCCCCCCGCGGGACCCCCACTGCCGCCTGGCCTGCGCGGAGCCGCGTCTGGAGGCGAGCGCAGGCCCCCAGTCCCACAGCCCGCGCACCCGGGCATACAAAAAGCTCGCCACAACCACTTACGTGAATGGCCATGACGGGCAAATCGATGTAGTTCAGCAGCTCATAGTGGTACTTCACGGACATACAGGACGAAAAGAAGACCATGAGCTTCTTCTTCCGGTTCTTTTTAAGGAACGTAAACAGCAGGAGGAATCTCTTTTCCGAAGGACAGACAACATATCCCTAGAAGAGGTGCAAGTGATCAGACACAAAATAATCGAAGGGACATTTCAACGTCCTATGCCAATGTAATCTGATGGAGCTTAATAATAGCAGGCCTCCCCCTACAGCAGAATTACCGCCTTCACTGTAACACAGCTCTAAAGGCAAACTGACTCTTTTTTTTTTTTTTAAATGGAGTGTCCTTTTTTTTTTTTTTTTTTTGCCATTTCTATTGATCTTTCATTTATTTATCTTTGTTCTTTGGCCTGTGTGGGCCTCCCATCGCAGTGGCCCCTCTTGTTGCAGAGCACTGGTTCTGGGCGCATGCACTCCAGAGCTCCGCTCGGTAGTTGGACACATTGGTCCAGCTGCTCTGCAGCATGTGGGATCTTCCCAGGCCAGGGATCGAACCAGCGCCCCTTGCACTGCAAGGCAGTGTCCTTACCCACTGGACCACTAGGGAAGCCCGCAAACTGACTCTTTAAACAAATTTTATTTATTTTGGCTCTCTGGGTTTTCCCTGCTACCACAGGCTCTTCTCTAGCTGCAGGGAGTGGGGGCTGCTCTCTAGTTGAGGTGAGCAGGCTTCTTGTGGTGGTGACTTCTGTGTGGTGGAACTCGGGCTCTAGGGCTCACGGGCTTCAGGAGTTGCGCCCATGGGCTCCACAGTTGCGGCTGCGAGGCTCCAGGGCACAGGCTCCACAGGTGTGGCTCGTGGGCTTAGCAATCGGTGGCATGCGGGATGTTCCAGAGTCAGGGATCAAACCCGTGATTCCTGCACTGGCAGGTGAACTCTTCACCACTAAGCTGCCAGGAAGCCCAACAGACTGATTTTAACTCTTCTGATTCCTTTCACTGGCTACAATCGCTCGATATTAACTACTTCCCATTTTTCTGAGACTACTAGTTATCAAGTTCTTGTAATCACAGTATACCAATACCCCGATAATTGGAACCCTCAAAGCGTATCAATGATTTGTTTTTAGAAGGTCTTTAGTAGCAAGACCTCAAATAACCACAGCTGAAGTGCAGTGTTCTAACAACATCAGAAAGCTGGGTGAATTTATTTTTTACAATTAAACAACCAATGGAAGGTGTTTAAGCTAAACTGTCACAGGACATACTATATCCATTGGAAGACTCAGTCTTCCAGCTCTGTTTCAAATCAACCTAGCTTGGATCTCTGTCACCTCATTCCCACAGTTCGGTGCTTGAAAGCAGCCTCTCCACCTTCTCTAACTCACCTCCCGTCTTAGGGGAAGAGATTTTTAAACAAGAGTGTCTTCTCATCATCTGAAACTGGTGGTGCTGCGGAGTTCACTAGGCCGTTAGCTTTCAAGACAAAGTCCTCCAGACGCTGTCAAGCCAACACCGAAGGAGAGCCGCACAGCGGACCGCACGGACAGACGTACCTGCTCCAGGCCGTCCACGGTGGCGTTGGCTTTGTCGTCATCAACGCCAACATACAGCGGCTCCTTTTTCAGAGAAATCCTCGCCAGGTCTTCAACTTTTCGAGTCTGAGTGGCCGAAAAGAGCATGGTCTGTCTGCGTGCTGAAACACCCATATTGTAAGGTGAGTAATGCAGCCTGGTTATAAAAACCACCCAGGGCTTTCAGGGAATCTTTAGGACAGCTTTATAGATCTGACCAGTAAGGTGATACGGACAACTTCCTCGATAAAGAAACAGCTAAGGCTCCCTCGAGAAGAAACAGACAACTGACAGGCAGCCTCGTGTCTGTCAGACAAATCGCAGTGAAAATCTCCACGTGAAAAAAACTCGTCTCACAGGCTTCTGCTGCTGAGATGTGTCAGCTGCCCAGTCGTGTCCAATTCGTGGCAACGTCATGGACGGCATGCAGCCCCCCAGGCTCCTCTGTCCTTGGGATTCTCCAGGCAAGAACACTGGAGTGGGTTGCCGTTCCCTTCTCCAGGGGATCTTCCCAATGCAGGGACTGAAGAGCGCTTACTTCCCAACTCTTATCTTTTACAAAAGTTGAGCAAAGCGAATCCAGAAACAGAAACAAAGGATAACACGTCATGACCAAGTGGGGTTTATTCCACAAATGTAGAGTTGGTTTAACAGATGAAAATTAACCTATGTAATTCATCATATCCACAGACTAAGAAAAAAAGATCATTTCAATAGATACAGAAAAAGCATCTGTCAGAATTTAACATTCATTTCTGACAAACACTGTAACATTTGTATAGAAATGCAGAGAACAGGAACAGCCAGACAATGTTCAAAGTGGACAGAAGCTGGAGGACTCACACTATCCAACTGCAAGACTGAACGGGAGGTACTGGAAGCTCCTCACCCTGCTGACGGGGACGTCAAACGGGACACGTTACACGCCCCAGCCGCTCCGGGCCTAGGTGGCCACCAGCACAGAGGCCACGCGCAGCAGAGAGAGCTGCCGACGGATGTTCACAGCAATTCTCGACAGCCCTCCACCTGCCGCTGCACGGTCAAGCGGTGGCCTATTTACAGACTCGAAGGCCACTGACACAGGCACCGGCACAGACCACAGCCACTGCTGAGCCCAGGAGCCCAGAAAGAGTCAAGCTGCACGACTCCATTTATACAGGTCCCCGGAAAACGCCAAGTGACCTGCAGTGACAGCAAGCAGCCAACAGCGCCGTGGGGAGGGGTGCCGGGCCAGCTGCTGGAGGCGGGGCGGCCTGGGCTGCTGAGGGGCCCAGCGGCGCTAAGGGGCGCGCTGAGGGGTGTGGAAAGGTTCACTGTACTGACCACGGGACGGCTTCAAGGTGTCAGCGTGACAAAACCTATCAAATGTACTTAAAACACGTACATATCACCTTGTTAAATACACCACAAAGGAACGGTAAAGAACAAGTGGCATGATCCCCTGAACCGCGGTGTTGCTACAGGTACAAGCAGCCCATCACGTTTCAGGTACAGAACCAAGGTGCCCCACTCCCAGCTCAACCACAACACAGGAGGCCACGGCCGACGGCCACGGCGAGCCGAGATGGGGTGGCGGGGACAGGCGGGAAGGAGCCAGACGGCAGGACTGTTTAACGTGCGCCGCCAGCGTTGACGGCAACACCTCCACTCCAGTCACCGGTACGACCGACACCTGTGCCGCCCACCGCCTGAGGCTGACCGGCCCGAGCCCCTCCCTCGGCCGTTACCACCCCGACATCAAGAGTCTCCTTACAGGAAGAGCTCTCGGCCGCCTCCACCCCCGCTCCGGAGCCACATGCAGGTGCCACCACTTACTTGGCAGAAGTTTAATAATTTGCTTTAATTCCTCTTCAAACCCAACATCCAGGATACGATCGGCCTCGTCAATAACCAGGCACTGGAGGTTTTTATACATGAACCCCGGGGTGTTCTGACACGACAAAGGACAGAGAACACCCGTCAGTGGCCACGATCAGTCACGGTCACGGTCCATACCGGCAGGAGGGGTGGTGGCCGAGGCCCTCACCTGCATGTGGTCCAGGAGACGGCCAGGCGTGGCCACGACGATGTTGATCCCGTTGCTCAGCTTCTGCGCCTCGGCGGACCTGTTGCTGCCCCCCATGACGAGCCCATACGTGTGCACGTGGTGCGTCATCAGCTCCTTGAGGACCCCGAAGGTCTGCATGGCCAGCTCCCTGGTGGGTGAGAGAATAAGGACTCCCGTTCCTAGAAAGCGGAGCAGAGCGTTCGGTGAAGGCGAGCCGCGGTGGCCAGCCGCCAGGGTGCACCCCGCCACGGCGGGCTCCAGGGAGGCTCCCGCCGGCCAGGGCCCACAGGCTCACCATTCCTGGGCATGAACTTCAACTTGACGATGAGCTCCACCGCGGGGATGAGGAAGGCCAGCGTTTTGCCACTGCCTGTTTTGGCAGCAGCCAGAAGATCCCTAAAGAGTAAAGGAAGAGGGAGACACGTCTAGTCTACTCATTCAACAAGTATTTCCTGAATATCGGCCACATACATGTGTTTTAGGCCAAGGGTAGATCACAGCAAGGAGAAAGCCCCCTCCTTCTCTACCCCTGAAATCAACACTCCACTCAGAAACAAGGACTGTGCTACAACCAAAGGGAACAATTTCCTCCAAACATCAGTACATAACTAATGCCTGTAAGGAAGGTTCGTTATAGTTCCCAACACAGTGCAGGATTAATAGAACACATTGTTCCCCCTCCCAAACTATGAGCATTAATAACAGAGACGCGTGTGCGTGTGTGTGCGTGCTCAGTCATGTCTGACTCTCTGCGGCCCCATGGACTGTGGCCTTCCAGGTTTCTCTGTCCACGGGATTCTCTAGGCAAGAATACTAGAGTGGGTTTCCTTGGATGCCCAAGGGATCTTCCTAACCCAGGGATCGAACCAGCCTCTCTTCTGTCTCCTGCACTGGCATGTGAGTTCTTTACCGCTAGCGCCACCCGGAAAACCCACTACTAATGTGCAAATCTCAGTGTTGATCATACCTGCCTTCCAGAAGCGGTCTGATACTTTTATGCTGAATTTCAGTCATGTGTGTAAAGCCCATTTCTTTGATGGCCTTCAGAGTGTTCTCATTGACAAGACTCATCAGAGAATCAAAGGAAGTATCCTCAAAAGCTCCTAAGTGGGAGATAGTTTAACATCAGCAAGCTTACCTTTCCTGAATAATACTGCTATTTTCCTAAGTTTGTTCTGCCGATTTAAAGAAAGAAATAAGAACTAAAAAACGCAACAAGGAAGACACAAAGTAGCAGATGTAAAACCACTTCTTACCAACACTTACTAAGACCTTTTTCCCAGCTAAATGAAAGGGCACCACTGGACCTCTGGACCCCAGAGGACCCCAGTCCAGGGAGGCGACACTCGAGAGAAGACCTGCCCGGGGACACCCTGGTGGTACCTGTCAGTCCCAGGGGCAGGCTGGGCACCTCGCTGTCGCCGTCCCCGTCGTCCGGCTCCTCCACGTTCTTTTCTGTTTCTTCAGGAGCCTCGACACCATCCTCAGTGTCTCCTCTGTCTTCAGTTTTTGCTTTTTTGGAATCTTTGGTTTAAAAAACAAATACCCCCCCAAATCTTTAAAACAGGAATACCAAAGGAGATGACAAAATAAAAGATGTGTGATTAAAAAAAAAAGGGCATTTTTCAAAAGCTCCACAAATGTTGTTTTAATTTGCTAAGAATTTTTTTTTCCGATTTAAACACCTGGCTATATTCAGAAAACACCCAGCAGGACACGTAAATCTCCCAACAAAGCTTTATTCTGGGGAGTTCTCGCTATAGGTATGTGCTTCAGTGAGGTATAGCTGATTTACAGTGCTGCTGGCTTCAGGCGCCCAGCAAGGCGACCCAGTCACACACACGCAGGTGTGCACACGGCAGTCTCCTGCGCTCCGCGGTCAGCGCTGTCCTCTGTCCTCCAGGCGGCAGAGGCCACCGGTTACCCCTGCGGCCTCGACTCGCCCAGCCCCCTCCCCTTTGGTTACTGAACGTTGTTTTTTGTGTCTGTGATTCTGTTTCTGCTTGGTAAGCTCATTTGTACTATTTTTCAGATTCTGCACATAAGCGTAATCTTCTTTCTTTTTCTGACTTAGGACTTAATATATATGATACCATCTTAAGGGAGCAAGAAATTCTCTATAAGCTGAACTAATAAACAATTTAAGTATATAAACCTCACTGAGAGAAAACAAGGACAAATGATTTCTTTTAAAACTCATAGTAAGCTTACCTAATTTTCATCAGCAAGCTTACCTTTCCTGAATAATACTGCTATTTTCCTAAGTTTGTTCTGCCGATTTAAAGAAAGAAATAAGAACTAAAAAACGCAACAAGGAAGACACAAAGTAGCAGATGTAAAACCACTTCTTACCAACACTTACTAAGACCTTTTTCCCAGCTAAATGAAAGGGCACCACTGGACCTCTGGACCCCAGAGGACCCCAGTCCAGGGAGGCGACACTCGAGAGAAGACCTGCCCGGGGACACCCTGGTGGTACCTGTCAGTCCCAGGGGCAGGCTGGGCACCTCGCTGTCGCCGTCCCCGTCGTCCGGCTCCTCCACGTTCTTTTCTGTTTCTTCAGGAGCCTCGACACCATCCTCAGTGTCTCCTCTGTCTTCAGTTTTTGCTTTTTTGGAATCTTTGGTTTAAAAAACAAATACCCCCCCAAATCTTTAAAAACAGGAATACCAAAGGAGATGACAAAATAAAAGATGTGTGATTAAAAAAAAAAGGGCATTTTTCAAAAGCTCCACAAATGTTGTTTTAATTTGCTAAGAATTTTTTTTTCCGATTTAAACACCTGGCTATATTCAGAAAACACCCAGCAGGACACGTAAATCTCCCAACAAAGCTTTATTCTGGGGAGTTCTCGCTATAGGTATGTGCTTCAGTGAGGTATAGCTGATTTACAGTGCTGCTGGCTTCAGGCGCCCAGCAAGGCGACCCAGTCACACACACGCAGGTGTGCACACGGCAGTCTCCTGCGCTCCGCGGTCAGCGCTGTCCTCTGTCCTCCAGGCGGCAGAGGCCACCGGTTACCCCTGCGGCCTCGACTCGCCCAGCCCCCTCCCCTTTGGTTACTGAACGTTGTTTTTTGTGTCTGTGATTCTGTTTCTGCTTGGTAAGCTCATTTGTACTATTTTTCAGATTCTGCACATAAGCGTAATCTTCTTTCTTTTTCTGACTTAGGACTTAATATATATGATACCATCTTAAGGGAGCAAGAAATTCTCTATAAGCTGAACTAATAAACAATTTAAGTATATAAACCTCACTGAGAGAAAAACAAGGACAAATGATTTCTTTTTAAAACTCATAGTAAGTACTGGTTTTTCCTCCTGTTATCATTAAACATACATTTCCTATAAAAAAGTTAACTTGATCTTAAAGGGGAAAAGAAGCACAGGAGGCTCTTACTGTCCCTTGAGATGGATTACAGCACAGGAGCAGCGGTCCGCCTGCTGGGGACAGGAGCTGACGGGCTCCGTGACCGTGGAGTGGCGAGAGCAGAGGGAAGGGCTCCTGGCCCCAGGCCCACGTTCACGACCTACGCGGCACAGGGCCCTGAGCCCCTTCCCCGCCCCGCCTCCCTTCAGGTCCCCAGGGTCCCGCTCGGGGCCGGGTGGGCTACACTCCACGCTGGGCTTCTGTACATTCGCGGCCGTGAGCGACGCTAGCCAGAGCAGACCTGCCCCACACCAGAACTCAGGACCCTGCAGCTCAGGGCTGGCCTCGTCCCTGGACCTCACGGCCACCTTCCTGGGACGTGGTCAGCTCTGCAAGAGCCACATGTTCAAAGGCTGGTAAGACTACCAGCTGGCCTTCAAGGACTGTGACTTCTGTTTCTGTCAAAACCTTTAAGGTTACGAGTAGCATCTCCCCTCCCAGCCCTGTGATTCAGGGCTTGAGAGCAGAAATACCCCTTCCTCGGCATACTTGGAACAAGAGTCCTATAGGCACTAACTGCTTTTCTCGGTCTTGTTTCACTTTTTTAAAAAACCATTTCTCGGGCCTCCCTGGTGGCCCAGTGGGTAGAGTCTGCCTTGCAGTTCAAGGTGCACTGGTTCGATCCCTGGTCTGGGAAGATCCCATGTGCTGCGGAGCGGCTGGACCAGCGTATCCAATTACGAGCCAGTGATCTGGAGCGCATGGTGCTCTGCAACGAGCGAGGCCACTGCAATGGGAGGCCCACACAGGCCAAATAAAGATGGATGAAAATAGATAAAAAACAACAAAAGAGGCCAAAATTAAAAAAAAACAAACTATTTCTCATCACCTACAAATGCATTATAGTCTGTAGGTAGTAAAAAGACAGCTATGTATGCTGAACTAATAAACAATTTAAGTATATAAACCTCACTGAGAGAAAAACAAGGACAAATGATTTCTTTTTAAAACTCATAGTAAGTACTGGTTTTCCTCCTGTTATCATTAAACATACATTTCCTATAAAAAAGTTAACTTGATCTTAAAGGGGAAAAGAAGCACAGGAGGCTCTTACTGTCCCTTGAGATGGATTACAGCACAGGAGCAGCGGTCCGCCTGCTGGGGACAGGAGCTGACGGGCTCCGTGACCGTGGAGTGGCGAGAGCAGAGGGAAGGGCTCCTGGCCCCAGGCCCACGTTCACGACCTACGCGGCACAGGGCCCTGAGCCCCTTCCCCGCCCCGCCTCCCTTCAGGTCCCCAGGGTCCCGCTCGGGGCCGGGTGGGCTACACTCCACGCTGGGCTTCTGTACATTCGCGGCCGTGAGCGACGCTAGCCAGAGCAGACCTGCCCCACACCAGAACTCAGGACCCTGCAGCTCAGGGCTGGCCTCGTCCCTGGACCTCACGGCCACCTTCCTGGGACGTGGTCAGCTCTGCAAGAGCCACATGTTCAAAGGCTGGTAAGACTACCAGCTGGCCTTCAAGGACTGTGACTTCTGTTTCTGTCAAAACCTTTAAGGTTACGAGTAGCATCTCCCCTCCCAGCCCTGTGATTCAGGGCTTGAGAGCAGAAATACCCCTTCCTCGGCATACTTGGAACAAGAGTCCTATAGGCACTAACTGCTTTTCTCGGTCTTGTTTCACTTTTTTAAAAAACCATTTCTCGGGCCTCCCTGGTGGCCCAGTGGGTAGAGTCTGCCTTGCAGTTCAAGGTGCACTGGTTCGATCCCTGGTCTGGGAAGATCCCATGTGCTGCGGAGCGGCTGGACCAGCGTATCCAATTACGAGCCAGTGATCTGGAGCGCATGGTGCTCTGCAACGAGCGAGGCCACTGCAATGGGAGGCCCACACAGGCCAAATAAAGATGGATGAAAATAGATAAAAAACAACAAAAGAGGCCAAAATTAAAAAAAAACAAACTATTTCTCATCACCTACAAATGCATTATAGTCTGTAGGTAGTAAAAAGACAGCTATGTATGTTTGGAAAATCCAAGTGTCTTTCTAGATGAGCCCTCTATTTCAGATGAAAGGTGAACAGGCTATGCTGACGCAGGTGCCGGCAAACGAGCTCTGTGTAAACACCGCAGGCCCTGTGGGCGCACGGCCCCTCTCCCCACGAAGGCCAAGTAGACCAACGGGCGCCGTGGCGTCCCGTCCAGCTTCACCCGCAGGGACGGGCAGACGGCTGACGGGCCGCGACACCGGCTGTGCCCCCCGCAGCCTCTGCTTGCTCCGCTCCAGCGGAAACACCCGACGCCCCACCTGACCCTGTTCAATCCGCTCGTCTTCCAGACGAAAGCAGCTCCCTGCCCCCATCCCGGCTACGCTGCCTGCTTGGGAAATAACGTTCCGTTTAGTCAGCCATGTCCTAACTGCCCCTCACACACTCCACAGGCCCAGATGACCATTAGGTGGCCCTTCACAGGTAGGAAGCTACGGTAGGAAAGAGGAATCCGGCAAGAAAAGAGGCCAATGGGAAGAACCGCTAATGTGAAGCCTCTGGTCCGTGAAGACCCGGGAGGACAGGCTCCACGGCCAGCCAGGCGTCTCTAGAGTCAGTCGCTCCGAGGCTCTCTCTGGAAACACTAACCCTAAACTACCACCTCGGAGGACACTTGGCTGAACACCACAGGCTCCGACAGCTAAGTGCCGAACAAGAGCAGTGTTTCCAGACAAGTTAAGCCACACCCTCCTCTGAGGCCTCCTTCAGCTGCCAGGCTGGCTTCTGGCATGCCAGCGAGCGCAGGGAGTCTCGACCGTCATGGGACCTTCTAACGAAGAGAGGAAAGGCAGATGATAAACTGAAAAGCTGAATAGCTTAAGTTCAAAGAAAATGAAGCACATACCAGGGCCAGCTTCGTCCACAATCTTTCTCTTTTTCTTCTTCTTCTTCTTCTTTTTTGATTCTAAACTGGGAGGCGGCAGCACTGGCTCTCCCCCGGTCGGTGTGGGAGGTTCCCTGACTTTCCCATCCTCCACTGTTTCTTTAGATCCACCTCCCTCTTGGGCTTTCGACAAGCCTGCATTCACAGACTGGTTCTTGGACTTTTTAACTTTTCTGTTTCCAACTTTTTCATCAGATGTATCTCCATTTTGGGCTTTCAACAAGCCTGCATTCACAGACTGGTTCTTGGATTTTTTAACTTTTACATTTTTCACTGTTTCTTCAAGTATGTCTCCATCTTGGGCTTCTGACAAGCCAGCACTCATAGGCTGCTTTAGTGATTTTTTAACTTTTCTGTTTCCTACTGTTTCGTTAGCTATATCTCCGTTTTGGGTTTCTGACAAGCCCACACTCACAGACTGTTTTAGGGACTTTTTAACTTTTCCTGCTGTTTCTCCCAACACATCTCCATTTTGAGTTTCTGACAGGTTCGCAGCCAAGGCACCTGTTTAAAAACAGAAAACATACTGTGACCAAGAAAGAGAGGCTCACTTAGAAACGCTGGAATCCATCAGGAAACACCATGGCTTCCAGGACTGAAATGATCTGGCTTTTACTTCCCTGTTATGTACATGAAAATGATTTCTGGGCTTCCCGGTGGCCCAGTGGGTGACACCTTGCAGAGCAAGGGCACTGGTTCGATCCCTGGAACCGCTAATGTGAAGCCTCTGGTCCGTGAAGACCCGGGAGGACAGGCTCCACGGCCAGCCAGGCGTCTCTAGAGTCAGTCGCTCCGAGGCTCTCTCTGGAAACACTAACCCTAAACTACCACCTCGGAGGACACTTGGCTGAACACCACAGGCTCCGACAGCTAAGTGCCGAACAAGAGCAGTGTTTCCAGACAAGTTAAGCCACACCCTCCTCTGAGGCCTCCTTCAGCTGCCAGGCTGGCTTCTGGCATGCCAGCGAGCGCAGGGAGTCTCGACCGTCATGGGACCTTCTAACGAAGAGAGGAAAGGCAGATGATAAACTGAAAAGCTGAATAGCTTAAGTTCAAAGAAAATGAAGCACATACCAGGGCCAGCTTCGTCCACAATCTTTCTCTTTTTCTTCTTCTTCTTCTTCTTTTTTGATTCTAAACTGGGAGGCGGCAGCACTGGCTCTCCCCCGGTCGGTGTGGGAGGTTCCCTGACTTTCCCATCCTCCACTGTTTCTTTAGATCCACCTCCCTCTTGGGCTTTCGACAAGCCTGCATTCACAGACTGGTTCTTGGACTTTTTAACTTTTCTGTTTCCAACTTTTTCATCAGATGTATCTCCATTTTGGGCTTTCAACAAGCCTGCATTCACAGACTGGTTCTTGGATTTTTTAACTTTTACATTTTTCACTGTTTCTTCAAGTATGTCTCCATCTTGGGCTTCTGACAAGCCAGCACTCATAGGCTGCTTTAGTGATTTTTTAACTTTTCTGTTTCCTACTGTTTCGTTAGCTATATCTCCGTTTTGGGTTTCTGACAAGCCCACACTCACAGACTGTTTTAGGGACTTTTTAACTTTTCCTGCTGTTTCTCCCAACACATCTCCATTTTGAGTTTCTGACAGGTTCGCAGCCAAGGCACCTGTTTAAAAACAGAAAACATACTGTGACCAAGAAAGAGAGGCTCACTTAGAAACGCTGGAATCCATCAGGAAACACCATGGCTTCCAGGACTGAAATGATCTGGCTTTTACTTCCCTGTTATGTACATGAAAATGATTTCTGGGCTTCCCCGGTGGCCCAGTGGGTAAGGACACCGCCTTGCAGAGCAAGGGGCACTGGTTCGATCCCTGGCCTGGGAAGATCCCATGTGCCGCGGAGCAGCTGGACCAGTGTGTCCAACAGTGAGCCCGGGCTCTGGAGCGCATGCATCTGGAGCCGGTGCTCTGCGACAAGAGAGGCCACTGCCATGGGAGGCCCACACAGGCCAGAGAACAAAGACGGACGAAAACAGATAAATGAAAGGCAAATAAAAGAGGCCAAAAAAAAAAAAAAAGAGAGAGAGAACACTGCATTAATTTTTTTAGCTTCAAAACAAAAACCACCCTTCTGCTCATAAGGAGTTAAAAGCCTGAAACAAGAAAACTTCAATGAGGTTATCCGTTTTAAACAGATGGGGCCAAACATCGGTACTTACAAAATATACACTAGGTATTTGACAAATACACTTTCATGGATGTCAGTAAACTGAAAATTCTTTCAATGAAACCACTTATCTGTCATGATATATGCCTATGAATGTCTTCACAAATTTATCTTCATATATAGAAAAAGCAGCATCTTTTGTACCTCAAACTAAGAAGGAGTTAACAATGCTTTGTTATTCCATAGGAAATGTAAATCCTAGGGGATTTCACACAAACACTATCGCTAAAACGCACACTTGTTCTCTCCTCCAGGGTTTCTTTCTATCAACTAATCTCTAGAAAGCCAACAAGTGTGCGGCTGTGTGCCTCCAACATTGCCTTGAGGGTCTCAGGTCTCCTAGGGTAGAGGCCCCCAACCTCTGGGCTCTACTGCCTGATGATCTGAGGTGGAGCTGATACAGTAATAATAGAAATAAAAAGCACAATAAATGTAACGTGCCTGAATCATCCGAAAACCATCCCCTCCCTCCCACCCCGGAGACATCCTCTTCCACGAAACGAGTCCTTAGTGCCAGAAAAGTTGGGGAGCGCTGGTATTCCGAATCTAAACAGGTTGACCTGACTTCAGAAGGTCTGGCCCACGGTCAGAGAGTCAGGGCTGCACCCGAGGCAGGTAAAGAAAAGGCGCCGTTCAGGTAAAAAGCCTTTCATGTAAGTCTTTGTTACGGACGCAAACAGGCAGACGCTCCTAGCAGACTTACAGCCTAAAGCCAGGGCTGCCGGGGAGACGGGCCGCGCCGCCGCGCCGTGCGCATGCAGAGGGCACTGCCGGAGAGGAAAGCGCACGTTTCTGCAGGAAGACAGGGGAAAGCACGGCGGCCGGGTCTGGCCGTGAAGACGGACACCCAGCTTGCCTCGATGCAGACATGCAATAGGTAGCGGGAAAGGAGACGCGCGGAGGCGAGGAAGGCCCACGTGTCCGACGGCAAGGGGTCGGGGATGGGGCGGCGCGGGGCGGACGAGGGCGTGGCTGGAAGCACGGCCGGAGAGGGAGCCAACCCGCGTCCCAACCCGCTTCTGGAAGGAGAAGCCGCCGCTGAGACAGGTCGGGGCGGACCTGGGCCCCGCGGAGGGTCGGCGCCCGCGGCCGGGGCTGCCTGGCGCCGCCTCCCGAGCGCGCGCGCTCCGCGGCACCTGCCGCGCCGCCGCCCCGCCACCCGGGCCGCCGCGGCGCCCGCGCGTCTCACCCTGCAGCTTTAGGTTTCGCTGTCGCAACTTGAGGTTCCGCTTCTCGATCTTCTTGCGCAGGAGTTTCATCGGTAGATGAGACATGATGTCGGCGAAGCGCCGTCCCGGCGGCGCCACGGCCCGGCTTCTCGGCTCTCCGCGGTGACGCCAGTTCCTGCCGAGTCGCACGTGCGCGGGGCAGCGCGCCGGAAGTGCGTCACGGGCGCGCCCGCGCCCGGCGGAGGGGAACGGGGTCCGGGGCGGAAGTGCTTCCGGGCGCGTGCGCCGTCGTGCTGCTCTAGGGGCAGGGGCTCGGTGCGGCGCCCTCTCGCGGCGCGGAGGCGCGGCTGTGCGCTGGGTTCCCGTTGTGCCCGAGCCAGCCTCGCATCCTGGCCCCGTTCGGTATTGTTTGAGCTTCGCCAGGGCTGGCTAAGAGTGCGGGATCCAGGCCGAGCTGAGGGCCTTAGGGAGTCCCCATTCTCCCTTCTGCGCCTACCCTCTTCCGAGTCGGGACGATTTAAGCTGAGTAGTACCTAAGTTTCGAACCTTGCTGGACTTGCTCTGTCATCTGCTACCGAGTAATCCATACGTAAACACGTGTCTCAAAGGGATCCAAACCCTTGCTTCACGCAGATGTTTTTCCATTGATCCATTGATCCCATCCTACATTCTGAGTCCAGTAAATCTTCTGAGTAGTATGCACTTAAATTGAGTTTACTATTCTATTAATAGATTGGCAGCAGTTTGAAAAGTGAAACTTTCTAATCCCCCAAACCCACACGCACAGACGTTTTAAAGTCCAGAATGGAAGTTACAGTCTGCCTAGTAACCTGTTTGTGTGTGGAGGAGGGCACATGAGAAACATTGATACTAATGTTATGAGCCCAAGCTCCCTCTGCTGTCTGTGAGACAGGCCAGTGAACAGGAGAACTGAGGCCTTAAGGCAAGGAGACTAGTCAGGGAGTCTGCAGGCAGAGAACAGGGCCAGTGAGCCTCAAAATGACCGTCTCATTGGGGTTGTGGATGTCAGGGTCTTTTGTAAATCAGAGATGGGGGAGGTGAGCAAGCAAAGTAAAGAGGCCATTGATCTTGCAAATATTTCCTAGAATGGCACGTCTCAGGCACAGTCTGTGTTAGTTTCTCCCTTCAGGCCACACACAGGTGGACAGGGCTCTGAACAAAGGCACTAACAGTGGGGCCCTGGGGCAGGATTCTCTGAGGCAAGCCCTTCTGTGTGATTATAATAACAAAAGAAGTCTAGAGCAAGTCAAAGACACAGTTCCATCTTGGGGTCAGAACTGGCTTCCTCCCTGCCACACTGACATTTAAAAAGTTCATGGAGAGATTTGTATTTTTCTTTCACAGGAGTGCACGGCGGGGGTCCGGGGCGGAAGTCTGGCCCCGGGGTTAGGGCTCGGTGCGGCGCCCTCTCGCGGCGCGGAGGCGCGGCTGTGCGCTGGGTTCCCGTTGTGCCCGAGCCAGCCTCGCATCCTGGCCCCGTTCGGTATTGTTTGAGCTTCGCCAGGGCTGGCTAAGAGTGCGGGATCCAGGCCGAGCTGAGGGCCTTAGGGAGTCCCCATTCTCCCTTCTGCGCCTACCCTCTTCCGAGTCGGGACGATTTAAGCTGAGTAGTACCTAAGTTTCGAACCTTGCTGGACTTGCTCTGTCATCTGCTACCGAGTAATCCATACGTAAACACGTGTCTCAAAGGGATCCAAACCCTTGCTTCACGCAGATGTTTTTCCATTGATCCATTGATCCCATCCTACATTCTGAGTCCAGTAAATCTTCTGAGTAGTATGCACTTAAATTGAGTTTACTATTCTATTAATAGATTGGCAGCAGTTTGAAAAGTGAAACTTTCTAATCCCCCAAACCCACACGCACAGACGTTTTAAAGTCCAGAATGGAAGTTACAGTCTGCCTAGTAACCTGTTTGTGTGTGGAGGAGGGCACATGAGAAACATTGATACTAATGTTATGAGCCCAAGCTCCCTCTGCTGTCTGTGAGACAGGCCAGTGAACAGGAGAACTGAGGCCTTAAGGCAAGGAGACTAGTCAGGGAGTCTGCAGGCAGAGAACAGGGCCAGTGAGCCTCAAAATGACCGTCTCATTGGGGTTGTGGATGTCAGGGTCTTTTGTAAATCAGAGATGGGGGAGGTGAGCAAGCAAAGTAAAGAGGCCATTGATCTTGCAAATATTTCCTAGAATGGCACGTCTCAGGCACAGTCTGTGTTAGTTTCTCCCTTCAGGCCACACACAGGTGGACAGGGCTCTGAACAAAGGCACTAACAGTGGGGCCCTGGGGCAGGATTCTCTGAGGCAAGCCCTTCTGTGTGATTATAATAACAAAAGAAGTCTAGAGCAAGTCAAAGACACAGTTCCATCTTGGGGTCAGAACTGGCTTCCTCCCTGCCACACTGACATTTAAAAATTTGGGCTAGTTCATGGAGAGATTTGTATTTTTCTTTACAGATTGGTCCTAATGGGCTCAGCTTTCCCTTGGCAATAATCAGTTTGAGCTGAACAGTAGTTGGAAGGGTTAAGGACAGCTAGAATAATTTGTTCACCGGGAGTGTCGGCCTGAGCGCCTGGGACTAGACGACACTGCAGGGAGGGAACCTAAACAGCTGGTAAAGAAATTGACCGAGAAATCAGACTGAATTAGACTAGAAAACCGGGACGACCGGGATGTGCTTAAGTTGTTCCTGATTAGGCAGTTTAAGAAATGAGTCAGAGAGCTTCCCTGGTCGCTCTGTGGTGAAGAGTTCGCCTGCCAATGCAGGAGACACAGGTTTGATTCCTGATCTGGGAAGATCCCACATGCTGAGGAGCATCTCAGCCCGTGAGCCACCTCTGTGGAGCCTGTGCTCTAGAGCCTCGGAGCCGCGACTGTGGAGCCCGTGTGCTGCAGCTGCTGAAGCCCGTGTGCCCTGGAGCCCGCGTTCCACAACAAGAGAGGTCACCACAAGAAGAAGTGGGCTCACCTCGACTAGAGAGTAGCCTCCACTCCCTGCAGCTAGAGAAGAGCCTGTGGCAGCTGTGAAAACCCAGAATAGCCAAAAGTAAATAAATATTTTTTTAAAAAAGAAATGAGTCAGAAAATTAAAGTGGTACACACACACACACATATCTCAGTTTAAATATGTATGGTGGTTTAAATAGATGTCTGTCAGTGTAAATATATTCGTGCCTATATACATGGTATTGTTTGTATTTAATTTGCATGTATATTATGAAGCTTTGAAGTCTTTTTAAACTTTTATTTTATTCATTTTTTTGGCTGGACTTGGTTGGGGGGCGCCGTGTGTTTCTCTAGCTGCGGTGTCTTCTTGCTTCCGAGCGTGGGCTCTAGCACTCGGGCCTCAGCAGCTGCAGCCCAGGCTCAGCCGCTGCGGCTCACGGCACAGTTGCTCCACTGCATGTGGGATCTTCCAGGAACAGGGACTGAACCCATGTCTCCGGCACTGGCAGGTAGATTCGTATCAACTGCACCACCAGGGAAGTCCCGGTTTGGAAGTTTTGACATATTAAAAACCCTTCTTGGCCGGAGTGAGTGCTCCTCTGGAACCAGCCAGTTTCTAGAGAGAGTGAACGGCTTAGGCAGGAACAGGACTTTAACACGCAAACTAACGAAGGCAGAGCGACGCCTCTTTTTTCTGGCTTTGTACCCCAAAGGCACTATTTCTCTGCCTTAATCACCCCAGGGCCAGGGCCAAGCAAGCAGGAACCGCTCCTCCGGCTGGCAGGCAGGCGTGCCCAGTCGTGGCCAAGGCCTTGCGACCGCATGGGCCAAAGGCCGCCGGGCTGCTCTGCGTGGCGTTCTCCAGGCAGGAACACTGGAGGCTGCTGCTGTTTCCTCTTCCGCGGGATCTTCCTGACACGGGGATGAAGCCGTGGCTCCTGCTTCTCCAGCATGCCGGCCGGTTCCTTACCGCCGAGCCCCCAGGGGAGCCCCTCCGATGGCTTACAGTCCAAGGAAACGACTCAGACCGGTCAACGGCAAACTGTTGATTTCGCCCTGCGCTGTCTTCCCCGAGGATAAACCAGTAACGATGGTGGCCGAGGCGCTCTCTTTGGTCCTGCCCTTCTGCCTCGAAGGGACGCGGCAGCGCTGGCCTGTGGCCCCGCGTGGCGTGGCGCGGCGTGGCTCCTGATTCTAGTGCCTGTGAGTACAATAAACGTTTTCTCGAGCCTTTCCTGTGCCTCCCCGTGTGGTCCTACGCGACTGTCACGTCACAGAGCACGGAATGTATCTGTTTCTGCCTATATACACACCCACACACTCACATGATTACACACCTCGGTACTGGGTCTTTGACTGTGAAAATCACGTCCCTCATGCCTTCGTTGGTGCAGCAGCGGGCGTAGCTTCCGTCTTCCCTTTAGGTGCGTAGAAATGCTCGGTTTTAGGGACTGACCGCCTCTCAGGAGTCACATAGATGGCTATCGATGCCGTTTATTCTAGATTTTTACAAAAGGGATGAGAGATGATCACCTTGCATGAGCTTTCAAAATTGAGAGTGGGTGTTTTAACAGAATGAATTTCCAAGATCACATCTGGTAAAACACATGAGTGTCACTGGACTGGAGAAAATATGTGGAAATGATGTGACTGAACAGAGATTAGTCTCCAAAATTTATGAACAGCTTGTGACACTCAATAGCATCAAAACAAACAACCCACTCAAAAAGTGGGCAGAAGACCCAAATAGACATTTCTCTAAAGAGAACATGAAGATGGCCGAAAGGCACAGGAAAAGATGTTCAAAATCGCTAGTTATTAGAGAAAAGCAAATTAAAACTGCAATGAGATACCACCTCACACCAGTCAGGATGGCCGTCACCAAAGATTCCACAAGCAACAGACGCTGCAGGGGTGTGGAGAGCAGGACCTCCTGCCCTGCTGGTGGGATGTGAGTGGGCGCAGCCGCTGTGCAGACCTGTGGGGAGGCTCCTTGGAAAACTACACGCAGAGCTGCCGTGGGACCCTGCAACCCCACTTCTGGCCATTTCTTCAGCGAAAAACATGGCCCAAGGAGATGCATGCTCCCCAATGTTCACTGCAGCACTGTTTACAATAGCTGAGACTTGGAAACAACCTAGATGTCCATTAACTGAGGAATGGAGAAAGAAGATGTGGTGTGTGTGTATGTATATATATAATGGAATATTGCTTGGCCATTAAAAAGAATGAAATAAGGCCATTTGAAGCAATATGGATGGACCTGGAGACTGTCATAAGGAGTGAAGTAAGTCGGACAGAGAAGGAGACATATCATATGACCTCCTTTTTATGTGGATCCTTAAAAGAAATGATACAATGAACTTATTTACAAAACAGAAAGAGATGCACAAACTTAGAAAATGAACTCATGCAGGGGGGAGGGGATGGTTGGGGACTTGGGGAAAGTCAAATACACACTGCCATGTTTGAAACGGAGAGCCTGCAAAAATCTACTGTAGAGCACATGGAACTCTGCTGAATGTCCTGTACCAGCCTGGATGGGAGGGGGTTTGGAGGAGAATGGAGACATGCCTATGTATGGCTGAGCCTCTTCACTGTTCACCTGAGACTACCACAAAAGTGTTAATTGGCTGTGCCCCAGTAACAATGTTTATGGTGTTAAAAAGAAAATATATGTGAGGTTTGGGGAGGTGGCGATTAAAAACATGTGTCTCTGAAAATTCTTTTGTCCTCACTGCTAGAGTATCTTAGTATCTACATAGTACATATTTTTAAAAGCCTTTAAAATGTTTTGCCGGTGTTCCTTTTTTTTTTTTTTAAATTTATTTATCTTTTGGGGGGTGAGGTGGGGAGGGAGGGGAGCAGGCGGGCCACTTCTATTGGTCTTTCATTTCTCTATTTTCTTCCATCTTTGTTCTTTGGCCCGTGTGGGCCTCCCATCGCGGTGGCCTCTGTTGTTGCGGAGCACCGGCTCTGGGCGCATGCGCTCCAGAGCTCCGGCTCGGTGATTGGACACATCGGTCCAGCTGCTCCGCGGCACGTGGGATCTTCCCAGGCCAGGGCTCGAACCGGCGCCCCTTGCACTGCAAGGCGGTGTCCTTACCCACTGGACCACCAGGGGAAGCCCTGCCCGTGTTCCTTGTCTCAGATGTTTTTATCCCCAGAACATACTCATTTCTCAGGGACTCATTTTGCAAGTATTTTCTGAGAATGTCTGTGCCAGGAGTAGGTGACTGCTGTGTGTAAGATCTGGGAGTGGAACTGTGGCTCAGACTGACGAGGCTCACCTCCACAAAGCCTGCGGCTCTTCCGTGGAAAACAGCTGTCGTGAGCGGGACAGTGAGAAGGCAGGCACGCGACCGGTGTGGGAGCGAGGCGGGCTGGGTCCCTCTCTCTGTGCCGTGCACTGGGCGGGAGGCAGGCAGAGCAGGGCCAGAGATGCTGCCTTTTACTTGCCTATTAAAATATTTAAATGTAAAATGGACAGTGCCTCACCCATACCATTCTTTCAATTTCCTTTGAGATCCAAAATCTTAAACAAGCATTTGTAGAATACAAAGCAGATTTGTGTGTACAGAATTTCTTCTCATTCAAATAAAAACAGCCTCACGTCGCTGGGACAAGA
The DNA here is from genome assembly GCA_022376925.1 of Tragulus kanchil. NCBI lineage: Eukaryota > Metazoa > Chordata > Mammalia > Artiodactyla > Tragulidae > Tragulus > Tragulus kanchil. The sequence continues at coordinate 120,648,547 of JAIOJX010000026.1, forward strand.
AAGCAGTCTATTTCATAAACCCCTTAGACTTTAAGTCAGAATAACTGACTCACTCTCTCTACTCACTGCATTTGTGACTTCCTAGGACCTTTCAGATGCTGTTTTCTGTAAAGTTAGCCCCAGAGTGTGTCGGAAAGCTCTGCATTGCTGGAAGCAGAGTCCTGCGCCCTCCGTGCGGCTTGCCCTGGTTCTCTGTATGTCTGCAGTGTCCTAGGCAGACGACAGGTGCCTAAGAAATGTCTTCCTCAGTGAATGGACAGACACGAACAGGAGAGAGCATGTAGGGAGCGTCGCACAATTCTCTCAAGTCATGATTATTGCAGTGAATTTTAAAGACTGGAGTTGGTGCAAAGTACCTAACAGAAAACTTTCTCTCAATAAAGGTGTTCACTTGTTAAGAAACATTAAGGCTTCTCAGGTGGTCCAGCGGTTTACAATTCTCCTGCAAATGCAGGGGATGTGGGTTCAGTCCATGGGAAGATCCCACATACTGCTGGGCCACTAAGCCCGTGGACAGAAACTATGGACCTCATGTGCAGCAGCGACTGAAGCCTGTGTGCCTGGAGCCTGTGCTCCGCAAGCAGAGAAGCCCCTGTAACGAGAGGCCCAGGCACCACAGCCAGAGAGCAGACCCCTCTCGGTGCCACTGGTGAAAGCCCACGTGCAACAACAAAGACCCAGTTCAGCCAAAGATAAATAATTTAAAAACCTACTCTGTGCCAGGTACTGTTTGGAACCCTGAGGATCAGGAGTGAACAAAGCGGGCAAGGGCCTCAGGGAGCTGACGGCTGAGAGCCAGGAAACAGGTATTAATCAAGCAGACATGTGAATGAACAAGGTACTTTCACGTGGAGCTAAACGCTGGAAAGACATTAAAACCAGATGAGATGCTATAATATAGAGAGACAGGCAGAGGGGAGGGCGGTTTGCTACTCTGGGGGCGGGGGAGGTATTTTTGTGGAGCCGAAGTCAGTCATGCAAAGATCTGAGGTCAGAGAAAAGGCTGGTAAAGACAAGTCTTAATATTTCATCAAATAACAGTACAGAATCACAAGAACAACGGCGGACAGGGGAAGTCCGGGGCTCGGGCCACGCTTGGGGAGCGAGGCTTGAATATGAATGAGGGTTGTTGGGCAGAGGGAAGTGAGAACTTCAAAAAGACACTTTCCTTTGGCTATCTGCCTCCTGAGCCTTCCAATCTGACCCCTGGGGATGGAATCACAGACTGACCCTTGGATATCCAGCCCCTTGTGGAAATAAGTGTTCAGAATTGAGATTTCTTTTAATACACTTTTTATTGTGTATGACTTTTTTGTTTGTTTGGCTACCCTGGGAGGCGTTTGGGATCCTAATTCCCCAACCAGAGACTGAATTGGTGCTCCCTGCCATGTAGGGAGCGTCGCACAATTCTCTCAAGTCATGATTATTGCAGTGAATTTTAAAGACTGGAGTTGGTGCAAAGTACCTAACAGAAAACTTTCTCTCAATAAAGGTGTTCACTTGTTAAGAAACATTAAGGCTTCTCAGGTGGTCCAGCGGTTTACAATTCTCCTGCAAATGCAGGGGATGTGGGTTCAGTCCATGGGAAGATCCCACATACTGCTGGGCCACTAAGCCCGTGGACAGAAACTATGGACCTCATGTGCAGCAGCGACTGAAGCCTGTGTGCCTGGAGCCTGTGCTCCGCAAGCAGAGAAGCCCCTGTAACGAGAGGCCCAGGCACCACAGCCAGAGAGCAGACCCCTCTCGGTGCCACTGGTGAAAGCCCACGTGCAACAACAAAGACCCAGTTCAGCCAAAGATAAATAATTTAAAAACCTACTCTGTGCCAGGTACTGTTTGGAACCCTGAGGATCAGGAGTGAACAAAGCGGGCAAGGGCCTCAGGGAGCTGACGGCTGAGAGCCAGGAAACAGGTATTAATCAAGCAGACATGTGAATGAACAAGGTACTTTCACGTGGAGCTAAACGCTGGAAAGACATTAAAACCAGATGAGATGCTATAATATAGAGAGACAGGCAGAGGGGAGGGCGGTTTGCTACTCTGGGGGCGGGGGAGGTATTTTTGTGGAGCCGAAGTCAGTCATGCAAAGATCTGAGGTCAGAGAAAAGGCTGGTAAAGACAAGTCTTAATATTTCATCAAATAACAGTACAGAATCACAAGAACAACGGCGGACAGGGGAAGTCCGGGGCTCGGGCCACGCTTGGGGAGCGAGGCTTGAATATGAATGAGGGTTGTTGGGCAGAGGGAAGTGAGAACTTCAAAAAGACACTTTCCTTTGGCTATCTGCCTCCTGAGCCTTCCAATCTGACCCCTGGGGATGGAATCACAGACTGACCCTTGGATATCCAGCCCCTTGTGGAAATAAGTGTTCAGAATTGAGATTTCTTTTAATACACTTTTTATTGTGTATGACTTTTTTGTTTGTTTGGCTACCCTGGGAGGCGTTTGGGATCCTAATTCCCCAACCAGAGACTGAATTGGTGCTCCCTGCCATGTAAGGCCCGAGTCTTAACCTTTCCTGCCAGGAAAGTCCCAGCGTGACTTTAGATCTACAAAAGATGTGGCCACGATCATGCCCGCCACTCAGCTTTCTGTGAACAGCTCATGTAGCTCTAAGACACTTGTCAAAATTAAGACATTAACACTGGTAAATTACTATTAGCTAAATTACAGGTTTATTCAGATTTCACCAGTGTTTCCACTAATGTGCTTTCTGTCCCAGGAGTTTGGCTGTTTTCTAAATAATCCATGTGAGTAAATGAGTGTGGTGGCTACCTGCCACAGCTGGTAAGTTATACAGCTTATTTCCCCACATGTCATTTTATTTTTAATGAAAGATATTGTTTTTTAATTTTAATTTTGGCTTATCTTTTTTTTTTAAACTTTCAATTTATTTATTTTTGGCTGTGCTGGGTCTTTGTTGATGGGTGGGTTTAGCTGCTCTGTGGTATGTGGGATCTTCCTGGATCAGGGCTCGAACCTGTGTCTCCTGCACTGGCAGACGGGTTCGTATCCACTGAGCCACAAGGGAAGCCCCCCCCGGCCTATCTTTTTTATTAATTATTTATTTATTTATTTTCATCCATCTTGGCCTGTGTGCTCCCATCACAGTGGCCTCTCTCTTTGCAGAGCACCGACTCCGGACGCATGCGCTCCAGAGCTCTGGCTCGGTAGTTGGACACATCAGCCCAGCACGTGGCATCTTCCCGGGCCAGGGATTGAACCAGCACCCCTTGCATTGGAAGGCAGATGCTCTACCCACTGGACCACCAGGGAAGGGCTCCCCTCCCCCCGTCATTTTTGCTGGTTCTGTTTCACAGGCGAGCTGCCCAGGGTCCCCCCTCCCTCATACACACTCACCCATCTTTCCGAAGGTAGTGTTGCGATCCATGTGATAGTTTTCTCATAATACTTTTAACAGCCACCCGGTCAATGTATTTCCCTTAAATATTCGGAAAATGGGCCACTTTTGAAGAATGAGTTTAGAGAAGCAACTGCTGCCCCCAACCTCTGTTGTACTACTGTAAAAACGGTAAGAAGTCTGACTCTTCACCAATTGGTTTTATGCAATGTATCAAAGGCCTATCTGTATCACGCCTCTTCTCTGGGTCTTCACCTCACAGCTAACTTTCCTTTCTTGAAGACAGGTGTGTTATTGCATTCATGATTAGAGCTCACCAACCCTTAGAACTTCCCATTCATTCACTAATTCTTCCCAACTAGTATCTACTATTCAGTGATGATGTGACAGGTAATTGGCTAGGTGCTGGTTATATAAAGTTAAACTAGCCAAAGCTTCCACATTTTTGGTGACAGTCAGAGATGTCTTCCTTCCCCTCTAGACTTTCTGTGCCAGCACAGTGCCTGGAGTTACAGAGGCCCTCAGTAAACATTTGACATCCTGCTTCAAGAACACCTCCTACAGAGGCCCATCAGTGGGATCTCTGGATCAGTGGTTTTTTTTTTCTTATCTTTTTAAACTTTCAATTTATTTATTTTTGGCTGTGCTGGGTCTTTGTTGATGGGTGGGTTTAGCTGCTCTGTGGTATGTGGGATCTTCCTGGATCAGGGCTCGAACCTGTGTCTCCTGCACTGGCAGACGGGTTCGTATCCACTGAGCCACAAGGGAAGCCCCCCCCGGCCTATCTTTTTTATTAATTATTTATTTATTTATTTTCATCCATCTTGGCCTGTGTGCTCCCATCACAGTGGCCTCTCTCTTTGCAGAGCACCGACTCCGGACGCATGCGCTCCAGAGCTCTGGCTCGGTAGTTGGACACATCAGCCCAGCACGTGGCATCTTCCCGGGCCAGGGATTGAACCAGCACCCCTTGCATTGGAAGGCAGATGCTCTACCCACTGGACCACCAGGGAAGGGCTCCCCTCCCCCCGTCATTTTTGCTGGTTCTGTTTCACAGGCGAGCTGCCCAGGGTCCCCCCTCCCTCATACACACTCACCCATCTTTCCGAAGGTAGTGTTGCGATCCATGTGATAGTTTTCTCATAATACTTTTAACAGCCACCCGGTCAATGTATTTCCCTTAAATATTCGGAAAATGGGCCACTTTTGAAGAATGAGTTTAGAGAAGCAACTGCTGCCCCCAACCTCTGTTGTACTACTGTAAAAACGGTAAGAAGTCTGACTCTTCACCAATTGGTTTTATGCAATGTATCAAAGGCCTATCTGTATCACGCCTCTTCTCTGGGTCTTCACCTCACAGCTAACTTTCCTTTCTTGAAGACAGGTGTGTTATTGCATTCATGATTAGAGCTCACCAACCCTTAGAACTTCCCATTCATTCACTAATTCTTCCCAACTAGTATCTACTATTCAGTGATGATGTGACAGGTAATTGGCTAGGTGCTGGTTATATAAAGTTAAACTAGCCAAAGCTTCCACATTTTTGGTGACAGTCAGAGATGTCTTCCTTCCCCTCTAGACTTTCTGTGCCAGCACAGTGCCTGGAGTTACAGAGGCCCTCAGTAAACATTTGACATCCTGCTTCAAGAACACCTCCCTGACCCAGTGGGGAGCATAGAGGCCAGATGACCAGGGGTGGCTGTTGAAGTGGTTCAGGGGATGTTATGAACAGAGGGAGTTTCAATGCATTTTCTGAGAAAGAATGACCATAGCTGGGTGACCAGTGGATGAGTGAGTTAAGAGCGACGGAGGAGTGGAGGATATATCTGAAGTTTCCAGCTTGGGGTGTTTGGTGTAGGACACAGGAAGAGAGAAAGCTTGGAGAATGGTGGTGCAGAGGAGACAGGGGAAGGGAAGATGGTGTCAGTAGGAACACTCAGTTCAGGACAGTGTATATAACAGAGGGGCTTCCCAGGTGGCTCAGTGGTGAAGAGTCCTCCTGCCAATGCAGGAGATGAGGGTTCGATCCCTGATCCAGGAATATTCCCCGGAGAAGGGCATGGAAACCCACTCCAGTATTCTTGCCTGGGAAATCCCATGGACAGAAGAGCCTGGTGAACTACAGTCCACGGAGTTGCAAAAGAGTTGGACACAATGTAGCGACTAAACAACAGCCACCTATATTAGATGGCCCCCAAATATCTTGTGAGTGAGTGAAGGTGGGGATGGATTGCTGCTCGAGTATCAACGCACAGCTGGAGAACATGGCCTGAATAAGGTGAATGTTTTTCTGTAGAAAATTCTGAGTCTGTCATGTCAATTGCCCAGTGATTTTGGCAGCTGCAGGATACAAGAGGGACAAGAACAGGTGACCCAGGAACTGGGCCCTACGTGTGGATGGATTTGGTAGTGGAAGTGTAGCAGAGGTGTGGTGTCCGACTCTTGTGACCCTATGAACCATAGCCCGCCAGGCTCCTCTGCCCATGGGATTCCCCAGGCAAGAATACTGTGTTATTGCATTCATGATTAGAGCTCACCAACCCTTAGCCCATTCATTCACTAATTCTTCCCAACTAGTATCTACTATTCAGTGATGATGTGACAGGTAATTGGCTAGGTGCTGGTTATATAAAGTTAAACTAGCCAAAGCTTCCACATTTTTGGTGACAGTCAGAGATGTCTTCCTTCCCCTCTAGACTTTCTGTGCCAGCACAGTGCCTGGAGTTACAGAGGCCCTCAGTAAACATTTGACATCCTGCTTCAAGAACACCTCCCTGACCCAGTGGGGAGCATAGAGGCCAGATGACCAGGGGTGGCTGTTGAAGTGGTTCAGGGGATGTTATGAACAGAGGGAGTTTCAATGCATTTTCTGAGAAAGAATGACCATAGCTGGGTGACCAGTGGATGAGTGAGTTAAGAGCGACGGAGGAGTGGAGGATATATCTGAAGTTTCCAGCTTGGGGTGTTTGGTGTAGGACACAGGAAGAGAGAAAGCTTGGAGAATGGTGGTGCAGAGGAGACAGGGGAAGGGAAGATGGTGTCAGTAGGAACACTCAGTTCAGGACAGTGTATATAACAGAGGGGCTTCCCAGGTGGCTCAGTGGTGAAGAGTCCTCCTGCCAATGCAGGAGATGAGGGTTCGATCCCTGATCCAGGAATATTCCCCGGAGAAGGGCATGGAAACCCACTCCAGTATTCTTGCCTGGGAAATCCCATGGACAGAAGAGCCTGGTGAACTACAGTCCACGGAGTTGCAAAAGAGTTGGACACAATGTAGCGACTAAACAACAGCCACCTATATTAGATGGCCCCCAAATATCTTGTGAGTGAGTGAAGGTGGGGATGGATTGCTGCTCGAGTATCAACGCACAGCTGGAGAACATGGCCTGAATAAGGTGAATGTTTTTCTGTAGAAAATTCTGAGTCTGTCATGTCAATTGCCCAGTGATTTTGGCAGCTGCAGGAGGTACAAGAGGGACAAGAACAGGTGACCCAGGAACTGGGCCCTACGTGTGGATGGATTTGGTAGTGGAATAGTGTAGCAGAGGTGTGGTGTCCGACTCTTGTGACCCTATGAACCATAGCCCGCCAGGCTCCTCTGCCCATGGGATTCCCCAGGCAAGAATACAGGAGTGGGTTGTCATTTCCTTCTCCAGGGCATCTTTGAGACCCAGGAACTGAACCCCAGTCTCCTGCATTGCAGGCAGTTTCTTTACCGACTGAGCTACGAGGGAAGCATCAGAGATGGGAGGTGTGGTTAAACCTCCTATCAGCAACGGAGCAGAGTCATTAGAAGTTTTTGAGGGAAGTTGAGGAAATCATAGGGAAGATAAGGAAATGTGGACACAGACCAGTAAGGTCCATAAGTAAGAGGCTTAAGGCATAGTTTATGAAAATATATGCTCTTGAGAAAGGCAGTGGATAACCAAAGTTATGCTGTGGGGAGTATTTTTGTTGTTGTTTTGGTCAGCAGTGTTGAGGAAGAGTTGGATAAGGGAGAGAATTTTTTTTTTTTTAGATTTAATGGGTTTAATAAGTTTACCCCTCCAGTTCCTATTTGCAGCACCCAATATTCCTTGGAAACATCAGACAGACCCGGCAGTGGTCAACAGTCAAGTTCAGACCTCCAGAGTTTAAAGGTCAGGTCCTCTCAGCACTCCGTGTTGCAGTGGCACTTGTCCAAAATTGGTACCTCTCTATCACTGGGGGAGCTTTAAATTGTACCAGTGAAAAAAGCTTTCTCCCCTTCAAGGGGAAGAAAGAAAATCGCTCCTCAAACCTCCTGGAGATCTGTCTGTGAGGTCTTTCCTCCTGTCCCATCTCTTCAGACTTGTGTGCTGTTTCGCTTTTTTGCAGTGGAGCAAGAGACCAAAATGTAGCCTACGAAGTGAATTGTGATGGTGGTATGGATTGCTGCTCGAGTCACGCACAGCTGGAGAACATGGCCTGAATAAGGTGAATGTTTTTCTCTAGAAAATTCTGAGTCTGTCCTGTCAATTGCCCAGTGATTTTGGCAGCTGCAGGATTTTCAAGAGGGACAAGAACAGGTGACCCAGGAACTGGGCCCTACGTGTGGATGGATTTGGTAGTGGAATAGTGTAGCAGAGGTGTGGTGTCCGACTCTTGTGACCCTATGAACCATAGCCCGCCAGGCTCCTCTGCCCATGGGATTCCCCAGGCAAGAATACAGGAGTGGGTTGTCATTTCCTTCTCCAGGGCATCTTTGAGACCCAGGAACTGAACCCCAGTCTCCTGCATTGCAGGCAGTTTCTTTACCGACTGAGCTACGAGGGAAGCATCAGAGATGGGAGGTGTGGTTAAACCTCCTATCAGCAACGGAGCAGAGTCATTAGAAGTTTTTGAGGGAAGTTGAGGAAATCATAGGGAAGATAAGGAAATGTGGACACAGACCAGTAAGGTCCATAAGTAAGAGGCTTAAGGCATAGTTTATGAAAATATATGCTCTTGAGAAAGGCAGTGGATAACCAAAGTTATGCTGTGGGGAGTATTTTTGTTGTTGTTTTGGTCAGCAGTGTTGAGGAAGAGTTGGATAAGGGAGAGAATTTTTTTTTTTTTAGATTTAATGGGTTTAATAAGTTTACCCCTCCAGTTCCTATTTGCAGCACCCAATATTCCTTGGAAACATCAGACAGACCCGGCAGTGGTCAACAGTCAAGTTCAGACCTCCAGAGTTTAAAGGTCAGGTCCTCTCAGCACTCCGTGTTGCAGTGGCACTTGTCCAAAATTGGTACCTCTCTATCACTGGGGGAGCTTTAAATTGTACCAGTGAAAAAAGCTTTCTCCCCTTCAAGGGGAAGAAAGAAAATCGCTCCTCAAACCTCCTGGAGATCTGTCTGTGAGGTCTTTCCTCCTGTCCCATCTCTTCAGACTTGTGTGCTGTTTCGCTTTTTTGCAGTGGAGCAAGAGACCAAAATCTAACCTGATTTACAAGAAACACGACAGTGATGGCTATAAAGGGCGTGACCAGGAGCAGCGGAGCCTCCTGTGCCTCCCACATCCAAGATATGTGCTTCACAGAAAAACGAAAACAACAGGTCCACAAAATACAACAGCTAGAATTACAAAAATCCATTCATCCAAGGGCAGTGGAAGGCAGGAAGGGAAAGTGGGAGGGGAAGTGGCGCGGGGAGAAAGAGTATTCAAATCAGTCCAGGCACGGGGCTGGCAAGTGCTAGAAAAGAGCTGCGGGAAAACCTGTGGTCCTTTCAGACTCACCGGTGTTTAAGGTCCATACTGGTGTCAGGAAGATTCTGCCTTACGTGCACCAGAGACAAAAATCCAGATTCCTCAAAGAGAAGGGAATGTGCTCAGGGCCCTTGGCAGCAGAGTGGGCCCTGTCTTCCCAGGGAGGGGGGAAGTGAACCAGGAAAAGAGCTGCCACGGCATCCATCTGATCCTGCTCTCCCCTCCGGACGGCGGTGACTGACTCAGTGGGCCGCAGCAGCCTTCAGTTTGGCAGGAGACGGGTGCGGGGAGGGGAATTTCTCCACAAAAGTGGAGCTGCTCAGGGCAGATAGCAGGCAGACCGTCTTGTGGAAGAGTCTGTTGCTTAAGAAAACCACCAAGGAGAACAGGCACAACTGGAAAAGGTATGCTTTGCCAGGGGTCTTTGCTTCATTGGCGCTGATAATGCATAAAGGAAAGAGGATAGAGAAGAGGCAGCCACTGACAATGTAGGAGGACTGCCTTGCCCTGAGGAAGGCCAGGGGCAAACCAGATCCACAGCAGTAAGGCCAATTCCTTTCTATGTTGGACAAGCGCTGGTGCATCTCAATTCCTTTACTGAACCAATGATACTTGAAGCAGTATGGTGAATAGAGAAGACACATATGCAGGAGCCTCACCGGCTGACCAACGAGGTCGATGGGAAGGAGACTCACAAACAGCCCCTGGAGGAGGAAGACGGCCTGCAGCAAGAGGCTGAAGAGCATCGGCAATTATTTTGCTGACACAGGGAATGGGTGAGGCTTCCTTCCTGAGACCACGCACGCCAGGTCGGCCGTGTCCTGAAACCAAATCGCGTTGACGACTTTGCTGAGCACACAGAGGGGGAGCGCCCAGAGAGCGCTGAAAACCGACATGAGCAAGAACTCCAGCCACGACCAGACCTCCCCAGGCAGCGACGGATCCCCAATAATCTGGGCCGTTACTGACTGAAGGACAGGGATAAGCCCTCGATAGAACAAGAGGAGGCTGAACCAGAAAACTCCGCCATTCCAAGCGCAACGCTGAAAAATTCTACTAACGGTCACTCTCCTGCTTCCTCTCTATGCTCTGGATTCTCCTCTGAGCCAGGACGCGGCTAGCCCTTCTTCAACGCTGCTCCTCTCTCTTTTGCTGAATTCGAGCATCCAGCTTTGAGATGGTACAAACTCCCCAGATGGAGTCTTTGATTCCCCAGCGAGGTCCTGGAGAAAGGTCATGACACTGTCAGCCATTGCTTCCCCGCCTGAACTATCGACTACTCAAAGGGGAGACAAGTGTCCCCAGATCTTTCATCATGAAGGGCCTGTCAGTTTGGCCACCGCGGCTCCGGATCCAGCCGGGCAGCTCGCCTAGCGCAGGCCCGCTCGGCTCCTCCGAGCCCCTCTGCTCCTGGCTGCCTGTTCCTGCCCGGGTGCTAGGGAGAGAATTTTTAAATACTATTTATTTACTTATCTTTTGGGGGGCTGTGCTGGGTCTTTGTTGCTTTGCACGGATGTTCTCTAGCTGCGCACCAGCTTTTCCTTGCAGAGGCCTCCCTTGTTGTGGAGCACAGGCTCTAGGACGCAGGCTCCGTACTTGTGGTGCGTGGGCTTAGTTGCCTGGTGGCCTCTGGGACCTTCCCAGACCAGGGATCGAACCCGTGTCTCTTCATTGCCAGGTAGATTCTTAACCACTGGATCATCAGGGATATCTTAAGGGAGAGAATTTAGATGAGCTGGTGGCTATTGTATTGTCCAGGAATGAAGTGATGGGATTTCATGGCGGTTGCTTCATGCCCCCATGTGGCCTCTGTTGCCTGGCACACCCTCCCTCCTTCCCTGCCTCCATGTGGCTTTGCCCACCTATCAACTTCCTTCTCGTCATCCTTCAAGACTTAGCTTCAATGCAGCCCCCTCTGGGGAGCTCCCCAAAACCCCCCGGGGCATGACTGCTGACCCCTTCTTCAGAGAGCACATGTGTTGTCTTGCTGGGCCACCTTTCACACTGGCTGGCGATGTGTGCTCTTGACTCTCTTTCTTTATACTGTGCTGTGAGCTACTGAAAGACAGAAACACTGTCCCTGGGTTCCAGAACTCTGCCTTGCCCATAGCAGGCACTTGGTAAGTTGATTTAAATTATGCTGAATAAATTAATGACAGGGAGAATAGAAAGAAAAGGATGAATCGAGGGTAAGTTTGGAGAATGAAACAGGTGAGATTTACTGATTAATGTAATCCAAAGAAGGGCTGTCACCTATGGCGCTGATATAGTCATTGAGGGGACAGGGTGGGTGAGCTGTACGGCAGCAATAAATTCAGCCTGGGACAGAAGCGTGTATGAATAAATGTGTCATGAGGTATATTGTATGAACGTGAAAGAGACCCTGAGTCCAACACTGTGCGACCCATGAAAGACCATGGAGTTCTCTAGGCAAGACTACTGGAGTGGGTGGCCTTTTCCTTCTCCAGGGGATCTTCCCCACCCAGGGATCAAACCCAGGTCTCTCGTGTTGCAGGTGGATTCTTTACTGTCTGCATCACAAGGGAAGCCCAAGAATTACTGGAGTGGGTAGCCTATCCCTTCTCAGGAATTGAACCAAGGCCTCCTGCACTGTAGGCAGATTCTTTACCAGCTGAGCTACAAGGGAATTCCTAATGTATAAATGTATTAAAATGACATGTAATATAATACATGTGTTCGTGTGTGTGCTCAGTCAGGTGCAACTCTTTGCAACCCCATGGACTGTAGCTCGTCAGGCTCCTCTGACCACGGGCGTCTCCAGGCAAGAACACTGGAGCAGCTGGCCATTTCCTACCCCAGGGCTCGTCCCAACTCAGGGACTGAGCCCATGTCTCCTGCATCTCCTGCATCTTCCGCACTGACAGGTAGACTTTGTTTTCACCACCGAGCCACCAGGGAAGCTCTGTTTCGTATATAAAATACCTCTAATGCATCTAGAAGTGATTCTTGTAATACCCCTAGTGAAACTCCAGGACATAGTTAATTATTCATGCCCATGGAGCAGAATTAAAAGGGCGTTTGGGGGCTTCCCCTGGTGGTCCAGTGGGTAAGGACACCGCCTTGCAGTGCAAGGGGCGCCGGTTCGAGCCCTGGCCTGGGAAGATCCCACGTGCCGCGGAGCGGCTGGACTGATGTATCCAATGACTGAGCCGGAGCTCTGGAGCGCATGCGCCCAGAGCCGGTGCTCTGCAACGACAGACGCCACTGCAATGGGAGGTCCACAGGAGCCAAAGAACAAAGATGGATGAAAACAGAGAAATGAAAGACCAATAGAAGTGGCCCGCCCGCCCCCCTCCCTCCCCAACCCCCGCCCAAAAATAAATAAATAAATAAATCTTAAAAAAAAAGGGAGTTTGGTAGGAATAGCAACAACCAGTTCAGGCCAGTAACTGTGGGGGAGCCCTGAAGCTGAGGACTGGAATATCTGCTAAAATGAGAAAATAAGGAGCGAGGGAAAATGAATCCCTCACACCTTCGCGGCATCATTTTTGAGTGAGTTTAATTAAACTGCACCTATCAAAGCATCTGGTGGAAGAATTTCTGTATTTTAAACTGGAAATATGAGTTGAAATTCTAACTACATTGGTGTGACTAATTGGGAAGAACATATTTAAGCCCGGGTCACCTTTCTTCATCAAAGGAAAGAGGATGCATTTGCTCTGGGTAGAGGGTTATGATTATGGAAATGAGGTTTTCTTGAAGGCTCACACTGAAAATTGATGCTGCTTATCCATTTTTAGAGTAAAGGGAAAAATATGGTTATTGAAAACCAGAGGAGTGTATCTTCATATACCTTAATTGAACATTATGCTGAAAATACAAAATTTATGATAACAGGCTTGATTCTCTAGCCTATTGCAGAGAACAGTCTGCTGCAAACTTCCACAGGTTTCCTCGCTGGGGTTGTTGTGAAATTGTGCACAGACTCACTCATCCTACTTGCCAGAATGTCTGACTCGTTTTCCCAAAGCGGGTCTGTGGGGGCCCGATCTGGAGGGGGGCAGAAGTATTGTGTCCAGAGGGATTCATGGAATGTTGAGGTGTCAGCTTTCCAAGCAGAGGCAGGGAGGCGGGTACTGTAATGATTTTTTCCTTGGAAGAAGATGCAGCTGGGTCCCCTCTAACACAAATGTTGGACTTGCTGATTGATGGCAAATTTGACCGTGGGCTTTCCAGGTGGTGCTATTGGTAAAGAACCTGCCTGCCAGTGCAGGAGACAGAAGAGACATGAGCTCTGTTTCTGGGTCAGAAGATCCCCTGGAGAAGGGAATGGCTACCCACTGTAGTATTCTTGCCTGGAGAATCCCATGGACAGAGGAGCCTGGTGGGCTACAGTCAACGGGGTCACAAAGACTCAGACACGCCTGAGTGAATGAGCGTGAAGATAAACTGGTTTGATCAAGGATCTTGGGTTCACTGGGGTGTAAACATTTCAGACTTTGACTTTTTCATCTCTTACCCTGTCCTGTCAGATTCTTGTATCTGCTGTGCTGTGAAGGTCCTTAAACATGGTTCAGCTTGATTCTATACTTTTTCATCTTTCCTTATCCAAAAAATCTTCCTGTTGAAGACTTTTCAATTCAAATCTCCTCCTCCCTTTGGAGCAGGCTGGGTGCTCCTCTCCGAAGATCTGACGGGAGCAATGAGGCAGCTGTCGGCTGCTTGAGTTGAAATTCTAACTACATTGGTGTGACTAATTGGGAAGAACATATTTAAGCCCGGGTCACCTTTCTTCATCAAAGGAAAGAGGATGCATTTGCTCTGGGTAGAGGGTTATGATTATGGAAATGAGGTTTTCTTGAAGGCTCACACTGAAAATTGATGCTGCTTATCCATTTTTAGAGTAAAGGGAAAAATATGGTTATTGAAAACCAGAGGAGTGTATCTTCATATACCTTAATTGAACATTATGCTGAAAATACAAAATTTATGATAACAGGCTTGATTCTCTAGCCTATTGCAGAGAACAGTCTGCTGCAAACTTCCACAGGTTTCCTCGCTGGGGTTGTTGTGAAATTGTGCACAGACTCACTCATCCTACTTGCCAGAATGTCTGACTCGTTTTCCCAAAGCGGGTCTGTGGGGGCCCGATCTGGAGGGGGGCAGAAGTATTGTGTCCAGAGGGATTCATGGAATGTTGAGGTGTCAGCTTTCCAAGCAGAGGCAGGGAGGCGGGTACTGTAATGATTTTTTCCTTGGAAGAAGATGCAGCTGGGTCCCCTCTAACACAAATGTTGGACTTGCTGATTGATGGCAAATTTGACCGTGGGCTTTCCAGGTGGTGCTATTGGTAAAGAACCTGCCTGCCAGTGCAGGAGACAGAAGAGACATGAGCTCTGTTTCTGGGTCAGAAGATCCCCTGGAGAAGGGAATGGCTACCCACTGTAGTATTCTTGCCTGGAGAATCCCATGGACAGAGGAGCCTGGTGGGCTACAGTCAACGGGGTCACAAAGACTCAGACACGCCTGAGTGAATGAGCGTGAAGATAAACTGGTTTGATCAAGGATCTTGGGTTCACTGGGGTGTAAACATTTCAGACTTTGACTTTTTCATCTCTTACCCTGTCCTGTCAGATTCTTGTATCTGCTGTGCTGTGAAGGTCCTTAAACATGGTTCAGCTTGATTCTATACTTTTTCATCTTTCCTTATCCAAAAAATCTTCCTGTTGAAGACTTTTCAATTCAAATCTCCCTCCTCCCTTTGGAGCAGGCTGGGTGCTCCTCTCCGAAGATCTGACGGGGAGCAATGAGGCAGCTGTCGGCTGCTTTCTCCTCGCCTCTTCTTCCTTGTGCTTGTTGCCTGGGTGCTGCAGTGAGAAGAGGGAGGAAAACACGCAGTCATCTGCTTTCTTGATTTTTCATGTTTCCAATTTTCAGGTTGGTCTTCCAACAGTTTTCTTAGATAAGGCATTGCAATGGAGCTAAAGGTGCTAGAATAGTATACATGATTAATCATTTTCTTTTGTCTCCCTTGCCTAGCTCCCGTCCCCGTCTTTCTCTTCCTTTAAATCTTCCCTGCTCAACTTGATATGAACGAGGCTTACATTTAATGCTGCGTTATCATGTGCTCATTTTTTGCAAGTAGTGGTCTACGAATTCACAAGTGATTTCCTGAGGCAACAGAACAGATTGGACAAAGGTAGGCCTGCACTATGTTGCATTAGATCAATGGCGATCTAGGCGGCTCTGTGATGTTGATTTGCCCCTTTATTGGAGGCAATTCACTGTGGATATGAAATAAACATGTCTCTTGATTCTCCCCCACCTTCTCACTTGATGTGGCTTATGTCTGCGTGAGAAAGTCAAAGAGTCAGGCTGTACAAACGTGGGGCCAGAAACTTAGATTTTGGTATTTTGTTTCCTTATTTGTAAAATGAAGATGACATTCGTAACCACTTTGTATGGTTGTTGAGAGAATGAAACTACTCAGTACACATCAAGTGCTTGGAACTGTCCTATCAATAAATGTTGTATCATGCTAATAATAAACAGTGACTTGGACCATAAAGAAGGCTAAGCGCCAAAGAATTGATGTTTTCAAACTGTGGTGCTGGAGACGACTCTTGAGAGTCCCTTGCACTACAAGGAGATCAAATTAGTCCATCTTAAAGGAAATCAACCTTGAATATTCATCGGAAGGACTGATGCTGAAGCTCCAATACTTTGACCACTTAATGCAAAGAGCTGACTTATTGGAAAAGATCTCGATGCTGAGAAAGACTTGAGGGCAGAAAAATCTTCCTGTTGAAGACTTTTCAATTCAAATCTCTCCTCCCTTTGGAGCAGGCTGGGTGCTCCTCTCCGAAGATCTGACGGGGAGCAATGAGGCAGCTGTCGGCTGCTTTCTCCTCGCCTCTTCTTCCTTGTGCTTGTTGCCTGGGTGCTGCAGTGAGAAGAGGGAGGAAAACACGCAGTCATCTGCTTTCTTGATTTTTCATGTTTCCAATTTTCAGGTTGGTCTTCCAACAGTTTTCTTAGATAAGGCATTGCAATGGAGCTAAAGGTGCTAGAATAGTATACATGATTAATCATTTTCTTTTGTCTCCCTTGCCTAGCTCCCGTCCCCGTCTTTCTCTTCCTTTAAATCTTCCCTGCTCAACTTGATATGAACGAGGCTTACATTTAATGCTGCGTTATCATGTGCTCATTTTTTGCAAGTAGTGGTCTACGAATTCACAAGTGATTTCCTGAGGCAACAGAACAGATTGGACAAAGGTAGGCCTGCACTATGTTGCATTAGATCAATGGCGATCTAGGCGGCTCTGTGATGTTGATTTGCCCCTTTATTGGAGGCAATTCACTGTGGATATGAAATAAACATGTCTCTTGATTCTCCCCCACCTTCTCACTTGATGTGGCTTATGTCTGCGTGAGAAAGTCAAAGAGTCAGGCTGTACAAACGTGGGGCCAGAAACTTAGATTTTGGTATTTTGTTTCCTTATTTGTAAAATGAAGATGACATTCGTAACCACTTTGTATGGTTGTTGAGAGAATGAAACTACTCAGTACACATCAAGTGCTTGGAACTGTCCTATCAATAAATGTTGTATCATGCTAATAATAAACAGTGACTTGGACCATAAAGAAGGCTAAGCGCCAAAGAATTGATGTTTTCAAACTGTGGTGCTGGAGACGACTCTTGAGAGTCCCTTGCACTACAAGGAGATCAAATTAGTCCATCTTAAAGGAAATCAACCTTGAATATTCATCGGAAGGACTGATGCTGAAGCTCCAATACTTTGACCACTTAATGCAAAGAGCTGACTTATTGGAAAAGATCTCGATGCTGAGAAAGATTTGAGGGCAGAAGGAAAAGGGGGTTGACAGAGGTTGAGATGGTTAGATGGCATTACCAGCTCAATGAACATGAGTTTGAGCAAACTCCAGGAGGTAGTGAAGGACAGGGAAGCCTAGTGTGCTGCCGTCCATGGGGTTGCAAAGAGTTGGATACGACTTGGTGACCAAACAACAACAACAACAATGCCAATAAGGTGTTTCTCTGGTTTTTTGCGTCTGTAAAGGAAGCCTTATGCAGGCTGGAAATAGGCGCAGAGCTTATCAGAAATGTACTTATTGTACTTTGAGCTCTGGGGGCCAAGGGCACATAATGTGTTTGTCTTTCAGCATGCAATGTGGTGCCGGGCATGTGATGAGGACTCAGCGGGAAAGGCTTGAGTGAATGAACATGCTCGCAGTCCTGCTCTAGTCCTTGGCACAGCCTCTTCCCAGTGCAGCTCGGAAGCCTCGGGCAGGGGGAGAATGAAGCCTCCGCGAGGCACGGGATTTGAACCCCAGCACACGAGGGCCTGCTAACCAGCTCACTGCTCCACAGACCCCACCGTTTACTTAGAAAGCCTCGAAACATTTTGTTGTTGGGAACCAGCTTCCACGTGTTCCTACTCGAAGCAGCGTTCGCACTGCAGATCTTTCTCCTTGCTGTCCAGGCTACAGTAGGGCCCACTGGACAGTGAGCTGATTAACCACAGCTTCCGGTGCTGCTTCTAATGCATACCTTACAGACGGACAGGTTCCTCATTCTGAAATCATAGTTTTCCCTAGGGGATGGGGCTTTCCTAGAAGAAACCTTTCTTTTTTCTTTAAATATGAAGACTCCCAATAAAAGAAACACGATCTCTTTGTTTTCAATAGAGTGCACTCAGTTCTTTATACCTAGTCAGCGAAAAATACGTATGTTTTAAGAAGTCACAACATGGGGAAGTAAGTCAAAAAAAGAAAGACAAGTATGGTATACTAACACATATATATGGAATCTAGTAAGATGGTGATGATCACACACGCAGTGAAGCATTGGAAAAATAGACATAGACAACAGACTTATGGACATTGTGGGGAATGAACACAGTGTGGGAGGTGCAGAGGGAGTAACATGGAAACCTATACTATCATATGTGAGAAAGATAGCTATTGTCCTTGCGCCGGGGGAATAGGGGATCCTGCAGGGGTGCGGCGCGACAGCCCGGAGGGGTGGGATTGTGGGGGGATACTGGCAGCGGGGTGGAGGAGGGATGGGGGCTAGGGATATACATATGACTTATCTGGAATTACACATATCTGTAAACAACAAAACTCTGTAAAAGGAAGAAGTAAAATAAAATAAAAAAGAAGAAGTCGCAACATGGGATTGAATCATGAACATATACACACAAAGAGAAACACGGGCCAAACCTGTAGATGGAACTGACGGCTTTCAGCTCATAAGTAACATATGGCCACAAAGTCACCCAGAAATGTGCAGTTTACCCATAAGTCATAATTGTTGTGAGTCTGAAGTTTTCAGTTCACAGTCTGCTCTGAAACCTATGTCTGAGAAAATAGAGCAATAATTGCTCAAGTTCTGCACTTGAACTTGAGAATTTGGACTTTTGTTACTGTATTCAATCATACTATTTTTAACAAGACTCAGAATGGGATAAGCATTTCCTTTAAAAGTTCTTACAGCTCATTCTCTTTGATTATGGACCTTCTCAGAAGCTTAAATACTAAAAGTTATTAAGACAGTGGTAGTAAATAATAAAAAGAAAAAATCTTGACATTTACAATGAAAAATATGTCTTCCACTCTCATCCGAATCCCAGTGGCATCTTCTTTTAACTTTCTAAGCTCTTTTTTCTAGTGGATAACATCATGTTTCCAAGTAACTTACTGCTTACGTACTGCTATATCTGGGTCTAAAAATTTTAGGCTTTCTTGGCTTTCTATCAAGATAAGATAGGAGCTTTCTCCTGTGTTAAAAAGGGTCCCCTCTGAATCCTTCCTGACCTAGTCATGTTATTGTTCGTAATTGTTAATTAACATGTACTTCACCGGTACACATACAGCATGATTTGACAGAGATGTTGTCCTACATTTTTCAGCCATTTTAGTTGTCTTATTTTTCATGTAAGTTACTATCTATCCATCTGTTTTTACTATTTGTAATTTTTAAAAGTTGTAATATCAGGAACATTTCGTAACCATGGTATTATATTTTTTCCCAGAACCATCCCTTTTGGAAGCCTTTATCCCGTTGCTTCAATCTTATATGTTTACTCTTCAGACCTGTTACCTAAGGTCGATTTGCTGTATAAATAGGGGCCTCAAACCCAGTGCTCTGTGACAACCTAGAGAGGGAGCTGGGGTGGGAGGCAGGAGGGAGGTTCAAGAGGGTGGGGACATATGTGTACTGATGGCTGATTCATGCTGCTGTATGGCAGAAACCAGCACAATATTAGATTGCAATTACTCTCCAATTAAAAGTAAATACAAAATAAAAACAAAAAATCTTTTCAATAAACTGGGACAGATTTATATGATTTGATGATATCTCCTAAATCATAAGAAATATGTTGAGAGGAGAAACTTAAATATATATCACTTATAATGAGGAAGCTCTTAAGGGCTGGTATAAAAATATTTACCTTTTTTCTCTTCAGTGTCTTATGCCAGATCAAACTCTCTCTAAGCCCATGATGAATGGGTTTGGCTAGTTCTCAATGGGTTTTGTAACTTGGAGTCACTCTTTCTGGCTCTGATAATCACATGTGAAATAAAACAATTATGATAATTTGAATATCAGAATAATTTCCAGGTGTTCAATTACCCTGATCACTGTGTACACATGTGTCCCAGCTCCCTAACTGCCCCTTCCCCTCACCCTTCGTCCTCCTGTCCTTAAGTTGAAGCTCTACCCCCTCAACGTGATGGCATTAGGAGGCGGGGCCTTTGGGAGGGGGCCGGGGTTAGATGAGGTCATGAGGGTGCACCCCTTGTGAACGGGGTTCATGCCATCCTAACTCTGAGCTCGGTTCCTCTTCGCTTTCCACGTGAGGATACAAGGAGACATCGTCTCTCTGCAAAGAGAAGAGGGTCCTTCCCGTGGTGGCAACCTGAACTTGGGCCGTCACCCCCTAGAACTGCGAAGAATCCCCTCCCGCTGTTCATAAGCCACTACTATGTGGCGTTTTGCTGTAGCTTAAGTTGTTATCAGGAACATTTCGTAACCTTTTTCTGTTTTTACTATTTGTAATTTTTAAAAGTTGTAATATCAGGAACATTTCGTAACCATGGTATTATATTTTTTCCCAGAACCATCCCTTTTGGAAGCCTTTATCCCGTTGCTTCAATCTTATATGTTTACTCTTCAGACCTGTTACCTAAGGTCGATTTGCTGTATAAATAGGGGCCTCAAACCCAGTGCTCTGTGACAACCTAGAGAGGGAGCTGGGGTGGGAGGCAGGAGGGAGGTTCAAGAGGGTGGGGACATATGTGTACTGATGGCTGATTCATGCTGCTGTATGGCAGAAACCAGCACAATATTAGATTGCAATTACTCTCCAATTAAAAGTAAATACAAAATAAAAACAAAAAATCTTTTCAATAAACTGGGACAGATTTATATGATTTGATGATATCTCCTAAATCATAAGAAATATGTTGAGAGGAGAAACTTAAATATATATCACTTATAATGAGGAAGCTCTTAAGGGCTGGTATAAAAATATTTACCTTTTTTCTCTTCAGTGTCTTATGCCAGATCAAACTCTCTCTAAGCCCATGATGAATGGGTTTGGCTAGTTCTCAATGGGTTTTGTAACTTGGAGTCACTCTTTCTGGCTCTGATAATCACATGTGAAATAAAACAATTATGATAATTTGAATATCAGAATAATTTCCAGGTGTTCAATTACCCTGATCACTGTGTACACATGTGTCCCAGCTCCCTAACTGCCCCTTCCCCTCACCCTTCGTCCTCCTGTCCTTAAGTTGAAGCTCTACCCCCTCAACGTGATGGCATTAGGAGGCGGGGCCTTTGGGAGGGGGCCGGGGTTAGATGAGGTCATGAGGGTGCACCCCTTGTGAACGGGGTTCATGCCATCCTAACTCTGAGCTCGGTTCCTCTTCGCTTTCCACGTGAGGATACAAGGAGACATCGTCTCTCTGCAAAGAGAAGAGGGTCCTTCCCGTGGTGGCAACCTGAACTTGGGCCGTCACCCCCTAGAACTGCGAAGAATACCCTCCCGCTGTTCATAAGCCACTACTATGTGGCGTTTTGCTGTAGCTCCTTGATCTCAGATGACAGGAGAGACAGACCTGAGCTCTATTCATCAAGGCGACAGTCCTGCAGCTGGGCTGGGCTCCCTCGGTGCCTTTCCTGACGGGAGTTCACAGCCGTGCACGGAGCTGTCTGCTGTCTCAACACAGAGCACTGGGGAAATTGTGTTCAACTGCTTACTCAGCAAACCTGATTGGGCGCCCACTGTGTGTTGGCCCCATGCGAAGCACTAGGGACAGGACGGTGAGCAAAATACAGACCCAGCCGTTGTTCTACCGGGGTCCTGAGCACGAAGGTATCAGAGAGTAATCGAGTGTCTATATGTGGTGGCATCACTACAAAGGAAAAGCAAGGTTCTGTGAGTGCACGCAATGAGCACAGACACTGAAGGCAAAGTCTGCTATTACCGGCCTCTCGCAGGGGCGGTGCTGCCACCGAGGAGATATTTGGAAATCTGTGGGAGCGCTTTTGTTTGCACCCCAAATCACTGGAGGCATTTAGCAGGAAAGGAGCAGAGTGCTATCTTCCAGCTCACAGGACAGTCTCCAGTACAAGATACTGTCTTACTTCACACAAGACTTTCCACATATTTATGGGCTTGATTATATCTGAGCTTGGAACTGAGCTCCATTTTACATAGAAACACAAACATCGAATTTTCCAGCAACGTAACTTAAATGTAAATTGTCATAAGATTGTACTTCATTTTGTTTGCGACCTGAATGAGGGAAGTGACCCTTGGTAGTCTGGGCTCAGCCATAGCCGAGGTGGGCACAGCCCAGCTGACCGCCCGGCTTGGAGACCCTGGGAATAGGGCAGGGGTCGTCCGCCTTGCCTAGCCTTAAGAGTGACTGGAAGCTTGTATAAAATACTGATGTCCAGGCCTTGCTCTGAACCAGGTAAATCAGAACCTCTGAGAGGAGCCTGGTTTCCTCATTACAAGGCCTTTCTCAGTTGGTTATAATCCATGGCCACGTGTTGATCACCTTGCACATGTTCTTCCGTGAATTCAGGTTCTACTAATTGGGCCGCCTCCCTCTCTGGTTGCTTTAGAGGAGGGTGGATGGGCTCAACCTCACCTGGCTAGGTAGACCGTTCCAGATTTAATAGGTCATTGATTCGCTCCCTTTCGGGGGGCTGCAGCTCCTGGTGGAAATCAGTTATATCCTCCTTTCTCTCCCATTCAATCTACCACTCCTGACAACATACTGGCACTTAAAAGATTTAAGCCAGCAGTAATTCATTTGCTAGCGCCGAGAATAAGTAAATAAGTAGATTTCATGGAGATTTACGTTGATATTGTACAACGCTAAGCACAGGATTGTACAAGATGCTTTTGGTTAAAATTATCTGAAGAGGGAAAGGGGGAAGGCTATTTGTGTCGAGGTACTAAACTTTTTTTTTTTTTTTTACGTTGCATCAAATTGAGAGGCATGGAAAAACACTTGTATTGTGGGAGCTACCTGTCGGGAGATTGAATCAGCTCTGACTGAGATAGACAAACTATACACACAAACACGTGAAGCGTCCTGTAGAGGGGATACAAGTGTGTAGAATCCCGGTCTTGGCCCGGGCTGTTTTGGTTTGACCCGCGGTCGTTTTCATCTGAGGGCCAAGGTCTGTAAATCACCACCAGGGGGCCCCTAAAGCATTTCTATCTGATTTCAAGGACCATAGTCTCTCGCAGTGAGCAGAGCCGATAAAATATTGTTCGTGCAAATTGGAGGGGTGCCTTGGTCTCTGTTTAACATTTGGCTTTCTCCCGTGGATATTTTTGCCCAGAATGCAGCAGCAGCTGCTGAAATGGCTTTGATGTACTATGGGTTTTTATCAATTTTTTACTGTAATGTTGAATTATCTTTTATACTTTGGCTTCTATTTGATGAGCTAAGGTTTTGTGTAAATTTGATATTTGTTGTGGTAAGAAAAAAGATTCGTTTCTTCTTAAATTAAAAGCAAAAACCCCTACTTTTTCTCTACCTTTTTACTGAGCTAAAATACCTGGGGATTTGCAAAGTCTGTTCTGAGTATGTGGTAAGCTATCTCAACACTCCATTCTTTGCATTGGATCTGTCCTGAATTTTCCTTTAGGTCTATGGCAAGAACCGTGAATTATTTTTAAATGAATAATTAATTGTGGTACCTGCAAGGCAGCTGTTAATTGCTCAAAGGGGATATGATTTGTAGCCTTAAAGTTTTTTTTTAATTAATCTGGGCAATTCATTTACATTTTTAGAGAAATATTTCTCACATTCAGATAGCTATCAATAGCTTATGCATCATTTCAAAATACTGTTATCTTTTGTTTAAATGATCTCTTTTGGGGAGGAGGCATTCAAACTATGTAAAATGGGATAGAAGAAGTAAGGCTCTATTACTGGGAGGATAAGAAAGATCATCTGTTGATACTTATGTTTTTCACTAACTTGTAGGTTTAGCATTACTTACCTGAAGTATAAGTATTCTCAAGTATTAGGACGAATTTCGTACTTTTGTTGAAACCTGCATCTAATTCAAAATTAAAGTTGTACCAAATGTAAATATTTAATCATATGTGCTAATCCAGAAAGGTCTCTGGGCCTGTATTCAATGATAAACAGATAAGCACTTGGCAAGAACTGGAAGGAAAGATTCAAGTGTTACAGATCTGATGAGTAGAGAAGTCCTCTGAGGAACTGTCTGCATTTCAGATTTCATGCATATGTGGTCCCAGACAATACACTCAGCTGCATTAGAACTGTGGCTTCCCCGGCGGCTCACACAGTGAAGAACCTGCCTGCAGGGTGAGCACCTGGCTGGCTCCTTGGGTGGGGAAGCGAGCCATTCCCTACCCACTCCGGTCTTCTCGTCTGGAGAATTCCAAGGACAAAGGAGCCTGGAGGGCTACAGTCCATAGGGTCACAAAGAGTCAGATACGACTAAGTGACTAACACGTTTACACTTTCCAAAACTCCACAGTTTCTTTATAAGTAAAATGCGATATGAAGTAAACCTGAAGCTGAGTTCGCAGGGTGTATAAGGCCTGTGTCGGAGCACGTGGAGAGGGGTTAGTTGTTGAACTGAATGTGATTCTGTGACTGTTCACTGGATGCAACTGAGTTTGTGCGTCCTTGTGGTTTGCTTGCTGTAAGCTATCTCAACACTCCATTCTTTGCATTGGATCTGTCCTGAATTTTCCTTTAGGTCTATGGCAAGAACCGTGAATTATTTTTAAATGAATAATTAATTGTGGTACCTGCAAGGCAGCTGTTAATTGCTCAAAGGGGATATGATTTGTAGCCTTAAAGTTTTTTTTTAATTAATCTGGGCAATTCATTTACATTTTTAGAGAAATATTTCTCACATTCAGATAGCTATCAATAGCTTATGCATCATTTCAAAATACTGTTATCTTTTGTTTAAATGATCTCTTTTGGGGAGGAGGCATTCAAACTATGTAAAATGGGATAGAAGAAGTAAGGCTCTATTACTGGGAGGATAAGAAAGATCATCTGTTGATACTTATGTTTTTCACTAACTTGTAGGTTTAGCATTACTTACCTGAAGTATAAGTATTCTCAAGTATTAGGACGAATTTCGTACTTTTGTTGAAACCTGCATCTAATTCAAAATTAAAGTTGTACCAAATGTAAATATTTAATCATATGTGCTAATCCAGAAAGGTCTCTGGGCCTGTATTCAATGATAAACAGATAAGCACTTGGCAAGAACTGGAAGGAAAGATTCAAGTGTTACAGATCTGATGAGTAGAGAAGTCCTCTGAGGAACTGTCTGCATTTCAGATTTCATGCATATGTGGTCCCAGACAATACACTCAGCTGCATTAGAACTGTGGCTTCCGGCGGCTCACACAGTGAAGAACCTGCCTGCAGGGTGAGCACCTGGCTGGCTCCTTGGGTGGGGAAGCGAGCCATTCCCTACCCACTCCGGTCTTCTCGTCTGGAGAATTCCAAGGACAAAGGAGCCTGGAGGGCTACAGTCCATAGGGTCACAAAGAGTCAGATACGACTAAGTGACTAACACGTTTACACTTTCCAAAACTCCACAGTTTCTTTATAAGTAAAATGCGATATGAAGTAAACCTGAAGCTGAGTTCGCAGGGTGTATAAGGCCTGTGTCGGAGCACGTGGAGAGGGGTTAGTTGTTGAACTGAATGTGATTCTGTGACTGTTCACTGGATGCAACTGAGTTTGTGCGTCCTTGTGGTTTGCTTGCTTTATGTCTACCCGTGTGTTTTAGACTTTCCTCTTATCTATCCAGTTAATGCATTTTATTTTTTTTTTGCCGAAATGCTCTCGTAATACCAAGAAATTATGTCAGTTAGCTCCGACAGCTGACATTAGTACGGTGTCAAAATGCCAGAGGTGAGTGTATCATCTTAGAATATATTGAACAGTCGATTACTGGCAGCAATTTCTTTCGTTCAGGGAACTCCAAGACTGTTGGGTTAAATGGTGCAGATTTTGTCCTTCTGTTTGTGTGGTAAAGAATAATTTTTTCACCGTTGCATATAGGTAAGTATTTTTATGTCATTATAGGTAAATTCAAGTGTATGGGATTCAATTCAAATATTTGCATTTGAAAGTTACTAGTAGATATACCTTCTTAGACTGAGAGATTCTAGAAACATTCCTCGATTGAGAAAATGGAATCGTTACTTGCATTGCTAATTCAGTCTCATCTTGATGGTAGAGAATTTTATCTAAATTTCACTTATCTTTTTTTTTTTTTTTTACCGAGGCATAGTTGATGTACCATATTAGGTAAGTTTCGAGTGTACCACACAGAGATTCTTTTTAAAGGCTCTGTTGCCTTGGCGGGCTTCCCTGGTGGCTCAGACGGTAAAGAGTCCACTGACGGACGATGCAAGAGACCTGGTTTGGATCCTGACTTGAGATGATCCCCCTGGAGAAGGGAAGGACTACCCACTCCAGTCTTCCCGCTGGGAGAATTTCATGGACAGAGGAGCCTGGTGGGCTATGTCCACAGGGTGGCAAAGAGTCGGACACGACTGAGTGACTAACACTTTCACTACGTCTTCTAAGATACATTTGGCAATCTAGAAATGAGAACAACAGATGTGTGAGTGTCAGAATAGATCACCCCAGGTCCAGGGCGTAAAGCCCAAGAGAGAGGCTCTCGGGAGTCCTGGTCTCCCCACACTGCTGTGAAGACGGGTGTGGCTCCTTGGATTTCCCACCTCTGGAAGCCTCAGTGCTGAGGGCGGGGGAGCAGAGGAGAGCAGACAGAAGGCGTCCCGCTGATAAGCTGTGATTGCTGCGGCTGAGAAGGACACTGTGAAACACAGCCAGACTTAGAAAAGAGAGCCATTTGGATCACAATTTGGGATCACTGAGCACAGGAGTAGCTTATCTTTCAGCAGCCTTTGAGAGTATTACTATGTGGTACCAGAGGTTTCTTAGAGCAGGAAATGGCAACCCACTCCAATATTCTTGCTGAAGAATCCCATGGACAGAGAGGCCTGGCGGGCTGCAGTCCATGGAGTTGCAAAAAGTTGGACGTGACTGAGCCACAGCATTCCAGAGGTTTCTAATGATGATTCTTGAAGTCTTCGTTTTCTGTGGTGTCCCTGGGGTACCAAGCAGGAGGGACTCAGACGCTGCCACACCACTGTTTCTCATTTCAACGCTTCCTTTTATCTATTTCATATGCATATGAATTATACATATAATTGTATAATGAGGCATCTCCGTTAAAATGTATAGCCAACATTGTAGAAAGCCAACATTTTGGAGTACAGTTTGGTTCCGTAATGAGGTTGAGTCATTAAGAAAAGATTACATTATGCTCAGCCTTCTTTGTGTAAATGGCAGAGAAAGATACAAAATATTACAGAAATATTTGCATTAAAATGGTGAAAATAAATTTTGGCACAGTAAGCTGTAAGGAACTATTTGTTGAATAGATGAATTACTAAATGCAAAAAGAGAAACTCAATGTATCAGAAAAGTTGCCTTTCCTCTCATCATTGAATAAAGCAGGACTGAATGTGGCCCTTTTGTTGAATTTTCTTGTGTTTATAAATACCTGGATTCTATTTCTCAAATAAAGAAGTGACATTTGTCAAGGCACTTCATGAAAGTGCCTATGAGTATCATCTTGCAATCTTTAAAATGTCTTTAAGAAACATGTCACAGAAGTATTCGGAGTGAAAGGTAAAGATCCATTTTCTTGTAAATGCGGAAACTAAGACTAACCTCAGGTCTAGAGGAAATACAGTTTTTTATGTTTGTATACTGCTGTGAAGACGGTGGCTCCTTGGATTTCCCACCTCTGGAAGCCTCAGTGCTGAGGGCGGGGAGCAGAGGAGAGCAGACAGAAGGCGTCCGCTGATAAGCTGTGATTGCTGCGGCTGAGAAGGACACTGTGAAACACAGCCAGACTTAGAAAAGAGAGCCATTTGGATCACAATTTGGGATCACTGAGCACAGGAGTAGCTTATCTTTCAGCAGCCTTTGAGAGTATTACTATGTGGTACCAGAGGTTTCTTAGAGCAGGAAATGGCAACCCACTCCAATATTCTTGCTGAAGAATCCCATGGACAGAGAGGCCTGGCGGGCTGCAGTCCATGGAGTTGCAAAAAGTTGGACGTGACTGAGCCACAGCATTCCAGAGGTTTCTAATGATGATTCTTGAAGTCTTCGTTTTCTGTGGTGTCCCTGGGGTACCAAGCAGGAGGGACTCAGACGCTGCCACACCACTGTTTCTCATTTCAACGCTTCCTTTTATCTATTTCATATGCATATGAATTATACATATAATTGTATAATGAGGCATCTCCGTTAAAATGTATAGCCAACATTGTAGAAAGCCAACATTTTGGAGTACAGTTTGGTTCCGTAATGAGGTTGAGTCATTAAGAAAAGATTACATTATGCTCAGCCTTCTTTGTGTAAATGGCAGAGAAAGATACAAAATATTACAGAAATATTTGCATTAAAATGGTGAAAATAAATTTTGGCACAGTAAGCTGTAAGGAACTATTTGTTGAATAGATGAATTACTAAATGCAAAAAGAGAAACTCAATGTATCAGAAAAGTTGCCTTTCCTCTCATCATTGAATAAAGCAGGACTGAATGTGGCCCTTTTGTTGAATTTTCTTGTGTTTATAAATACCTGGATTCTATTTCTCAAATAAAGAAGTGACATTTGTCAAGGCACTTCATGAAAGTGCCTATGAGTATCATCTTGCAATCTTTAAAATGTCTTTAAGAAACATGTCACAGAAGTATTCGGAGTGAAAGGTAAAGATCCATTTTCTTGTAAATGCGGAAACTAAGACTAACCTCAGGTCTAGAGGAAATACAGTTTTTTATGTTTGTATACTTGATCTATTTAAAGAGAAAGGTACTTATTTTCTTAAAGGTAACCAATTCTTTGTTATTTTGTGCATTGACTATCTAGGGCCAAGAATAAAGCAGACATAAACATGGTATATATATGTATATAAAATATATATGCATACATATGCATATATACATATATATGTGTTCTACAATTTTAACTAGATATATAACTAAAATTATAAAATACATGTTTGTATATAAACACCACATATACATACATATGTGTAGATGTTTCCTTGGTTTTATCTCATGACTGTACAGCCTAAAAATGTTAGTATCTGGCCCTTTACAAGAAAAGTTTGCCAGCTCTTGTGCTAGGGTCTTACCAACAAATACTTAGATGTTTCCAGTCTTTCTAATTTTAGCTATTCTGATGGGTCTTGTAATTATATCACACTGTAATTGTTACCTTTATTTCTCTAATTTCCAAAAGCACTGGGTACTTGGCTATTTGGTTATCCTTTCCTAGGGAGTGTCTGTTCAGGTCTCTTGCTCATTTTTCCTTTGGATTGTCTTTTTCTTACTGATAGATTATTCTTATACGTTCTGGATATGAGACTTTGTCAGTGTTATGCTGCAAGTTTCTTCTTTCACTGCATGTGTGTGCTGAGTCACTCAGTCATGTCCAGCTCTGTGTGACCCCGTGGGCTGCAGCCCTCCAGGCTCCTCTGTCCATGGGATTCTCTAGTCAAGACGACTGGAGTGAGTCGCCATGCCCTTCTCCAGGGGATCTTCCCAGTCCAGGGACCAAACCCAGGTCTCCTGCATTGCAGGCAGATTCTTTACCCTCTGAGCCACAGCGTCATTTTCCTTTTAACTTTACAGTATCATTTGTGAACAGAAGGTCTGCACTTTCCTTGACCTGTCTTTTCCTTTATAGTTATGGTTTGCTGAGGAAACCTCGTCTTTGCTCACACAAGCATTCCCTTAAATTACCTTCTGAAATGGCTGCTCTCAAACGTTCTTGTGCATCAGAGTCACCTGCATGGCTCACTGGAATCCAACCGGCTGGGCCCCACTGCCAGACTGTCTGGCTGAGCACGCCTAGGGCGAGAGGCTGGAGACTTTGCATTTCTTTTAGCTTCCCAGGTCAAGCAAACGCAGCTGGTCTGGGGTATACACTCTAAAAAGTAGAAGCTTTGTTGTTGTGCTTTTCACATTTATGTCTATGATCCACCAGGAATTATGAAGGGTCAGCTTTCATTTCTCTCATATGGAAATCAAAGTGCCATATGTTGATGAGGTAGTCCTTCCTCCACTCCTATTTATGCATATATACATATATATGTGTTCTACAATTTTAACTAGATATATAACTAAAATTATAAAATACATGTTTGTATATAAACACCACATATACATACATATGTGTAGATGTTTCCTTGGTTTTATCTCATGACTGTACAGCCTAAAAATGTTAGTATCTGGCCCTTTACAAGAAAAGTTTGCCAGCTCTTGTGCTAGGGTCTTACCAACAAATACTTAGATGTTTCCAGTCTTTCTAATTTTAGCTATTCTGATGGGTCTTGTAATTATATCACACTGTAATTGTTACCTTTATTTCTCTAATTTCCAAAAGCACTGGGTACTTGGCTATTTGGTTATCCTTTCCTAGGGAGTGTCTGTTCAGGTCTCTTGCTCATTTTTCCTTTGGATTGTCTTTTTCTTACTGATAGATTATTCTTATACGTTCTGGATATGAGACTTTGTCAGTGTTATGCTGCAAGTTTCTTCTTTCACTGCATGTGTGTGCTGAGTCACTCAGTCATGTCCAGCTCTGTGTGACCCCGTGGGCTGCAGCCCTCCAGGCTCCTCTGTCCATGGGATTCTCTAGTCAAGACGACTGGAGTGAGTCGCCATGCCCTTCTCCAGGGGATCTTCCCAGTCCAGGGACCAAACCCAGGTCTCCTGCATTGCAGGCAGATTCTTTACCCTCTGAGCCACAGCGTCATTTTCCTTTTAACTTTACAGTATCATTTGTGAACAGAAGGTCTGCACTTTCCTTGACCTGTCTTTTCCTTTATAGTTATGGTTTGCTGAGGAAACCTCGTCTTTGCTCACACAAGCATTCCCTTAAATTACCTTCTGAAATGGCTGCTCTCAAACGTTCTTGTGCATCAGAGTCACCTGCATGGCTCACTGGAATCCAACCGGCTGGGCCCCACTGCCAGACTGTCTGGCTGAGCACGCCTAGGGCGAGAGGCTGGAGACTTTGCATTTCTTTTAGCTTCCCAGGTCAAGCAAACGCAGCTGGTCTGGGGTATACACTCTAAAAAGTAGAAGCTTTGTTGTTGTGCTTTTCACATTTATGTCTATGATCCACCAGGAATTATGAAGGGTCAGCTTTCATTTCTCTCATATGGAAATCAAAGTGCCATATGTTGATGAGGTAGTCCTTCCTCCACTCCTCCGTAAACTGAGTGTCCAAAAGTAGGTGACGCTCCTGGGCCCTCCGGCCTCTGCGGGTCTCTTTGCCCGCTCTGGGCCAGTCCCACAGTGTCGCGTTACTACAGCCCTATCATGAGTCTTGATATACAGTGCACTGCTCATGCTTCCTTTCCCTTCAGTGTACATGTCTGAACATCTTTACACACACACACACACACACGCTGCTGGAGTTTTCATTAGAAGTGAATTTTATCTATAAATTGGTTTAGAAGAATTGAGGTAGTTATAGCATTTGCTGCTTAGTTGTGTTCCACTCCTTGTGACTCCATGGACTGTATCCTGCCAGGCTCCTCTGTCTGTGGAATTCTCCAGGCAAGAATACCAGACTGGGTTGCCGTGTCCTTTTCCAGGGGATCTTCTGGACCCAGGGATGGAACCTAGGGCTCCTACATTGTAGGTAGATTCTTTACCATTTGAGCCACCCAGGAAGCCCCCATTTATAGTATTGAATCTCCTAATTCAGTGCTTCTTAGCCTTTTCTTCCCTAATATTTTCCCAAAGAGTCTTTTTTCGACGTTTCCTCCCTAACTACCCCTCTTCCCTCGTGAAATGTCAATGCCACAGATGTGCCGGGTATCTGTGTCTTACACGCAGACAAGGGCAGTAAGGCTTGTCATCCCTCCAGAACCAAATTTTATTCTCTTGGGGGAGATTTCACTCCTGTTGTGAATATGCGTCCCAATCCATAGGAAGGCTTTCCATTTATTTCGATACACCTGGACTTCTCTGAATAATATTTCTAATGTGTGGTGAAGCAGTCAAGCACACTTACGTTGAGATTGCTTTCTAGGCGTTAGGCGTCCTGGAGTGCTGGGTTGCTGCCCTCCAGGGCTGGGCTCCCAGGTGGGCTCGGCTGAGCAGGCGTGGTCTCTGCCGTGCAGGGCGCCCTGGCTCCACACGGGAGAGCCGGCCGCCTGGCTGGCCCACTCCCTCACGTCTTGATTTGTAGGCTCCACTTTTCAAGACCTTTTGTTGAAAGTCCTAGTGTCATTCCAAACCCATTTGTCATTTGCACCATAAAAGAAAATACTATATATGGTTTTAAGAGCCGAGCAGACATTTGGAGAGCGTTCCTGAGGCATAAACAACAGTAATTGTTCTCTCCGTGGTTTATAGGAACAGCGTGGAAATGGAACAGTAGATGGCACTGTGTCTTAATAGATAAAGAAGCTCAACTTGCTGGAGTAGCTTTGAGGAAAATATTTTTTGGTTAAATCGGAATTAAGAATAAGATAAATAAAACTAAAGAAAGTTCTGCAGAGTCCCTTGTGATCTCCTTCTCTGGTGAGCTTAATTAAAGTCAATGAAGAAACTTAAGCGCTCGCACCGCCTCACTCGTGACGGCTGGTGTCCTAATTGCGTCTTTTCCCAGGCCGGGCTGACGGAAGGGACGGCATCTGGTGCACTCGGCGTGGCCAGAATGAAACCACCCGGACGGAAGCCCCGGGTGCCTTCCTGAAGGTGGCCCTGGGCGCTGCACTGAAGGCAATACTGGTTTGCACTGGTGCGTTTACCATTTGAGCCACCCAGGAAGCCCCCATTTATAGTATTGAATCTCCTAATTCAGTGCTTCTTAGCCTTTTCTTCCTAATATTTTCCCAAAGAGTCTTTTTTCGACGTTTCCTCCCTAACTACCCCTCTTCCCTCGTGAAATGTCAATGCCACAGATGTGCCGGGTATCTGTGTCTTACACGCAGACAAGGGCAGTAAGGCTTGTCATCCCTCCAGAACCAAATTTTATTCTCTTGGGGGAGATTTCACTCCTGTTGTGAATATGCGTCCCAATCCATAGGAAGGCTTTCCATTTATTTCGATACACCTGGACTTCTCTGAATAATATTTCTAATGTGTGGTGAAGCAGTCAAGCACACTTACGTTGAGATTGCTTTCTAGGCGTTAGGCGTCCTGGAGTGCTGGGTTGCTGCCCTCCAGGGCTGGGCTCCCAGGTGGGCTCGGCTGAGCAGGCGTGGTCTCTGCCGTGCAGGGCGCCCTGGCTCCACACGGGAGAGCCGGCCGCCTGGCTGGCCCACTCCCTCACGTCTTGATTTGTAGGCTCCACTTTTCAAGACCTTTTGTTGAAAGTCCTAGTGTCATTCCAAACCCATTTGTCATTTGCACCATAAAAGAAAATACTATATATGGTTTTAAGAGCCGAGCAGACATTTGGAGAGCGTTCCTGAGGCATAAACAACAGTAATTGTTCTCTCCGTGGTTTATAGGAACAGCGTGGAAATGGAACAGTAGATGGCACTGTGTCTTAATAGATAAAGAAGCTCAACTTGCTGGAGTAGCTTTGAGGAAAATATTTTTTGGTTAAATCGGAATTAAGAATAAGATAAATAAAACTAAAGAAAGTTCTGCAGAGTCCCTTGTGATCTCCTTCTCTGGTGAGCTTAATTAAAGTCAATGAAGAAACTTAAGCGCTCGCACCGCCTCACTCGTGACGGCTGGTGTCCTAATTGCGTCTTTTCCCAGGCCGGGCTGACGGAAGGGACGGCATCTGGTGCACTCGGCGTGGCCAGAATGAAACCACCCGGACGGAAGCCCCGGGTGCCTTCCTGAAGGTGGCCCTGGGCGCTGCACTGAAGGCAATACTGGTTTACATTTCCAGAACCATCTGTGTGGAAGACAGCACGGAACTTGAAAGGAAGAGAGCTCAGAGCCTCGCCTCACCGTGTTATCCGTGCAGCAGAGCGGACACTCTGGCGGCACATTTCGCCTCTCTCACCTTCTAGTTATTTGACCTCAGCAAACCATTTAAGCTCCCTGGCCTCAGCATCCTCACCTGAAAACGGAGATAATGTCCACAGGACACAGGATGACGCCCGAGTAAAGGAGGCCTTGTCTACGAGCACTTAGCCTGGCGCCGAGGAGGGACGGCGGGCTGCTGGGCTCCGGCCCTGCTCTCTGGAGCTCTGACAGTGCCACGGAGGGACTTTCCTGGCGGTCCCGTGGCTAAGACCCTGCGCTTCCAAAGCTCGGAACCCACACTTGATCCCTGGTCAGGGAGCTAGATCCACGTGCTACGGTGAAAGATCCCACATGCTGCAACTAAGATCCCCCCAAATCCTGTGTGCGGCAGCTGAGACTCAGTACAGCCAGATGAATAAATCCGTAGTAAACAAAGAGCAGCATAGAAGGTAGACTTCGTGGGATGTCAGTGGGACCCGTCACGGGCCCAGGTGACAAGGGCTGCTGACCCTGGCGTCTTGCGTGGCCCTCAGGTTTGAACCCTACAACCCAGGTGTATGACATGAAGCAGCAGGATCCAGACCTCTTGGCTTCCTGGCTCCCCTGAGGAGCATAGACAAAGCAGGGATGACCCAGCCCTAGAGATTCTGGCTTAATTAGTCCCCGGGGAGTGGGCAGCCAGGTCTGAGGGGGCGAATGGGCAGCTGTGCTGAGACGCCCGGCCAGTAGTGCACGGTCTTTACCTGGTCTCGGGCGCGGGGCGTGGCTGCAGGTCAGCGTGTCCCCGGGAGCTGCCGGAACTGTTCCTTCCCTCCCGGCACGGTGCTCGGGCAGCTGGCTCCCAGGCATCTTTGGCAGCTGTTTCCGACTGGGCAGAGGTGCAGTTGAGATATAAGGGGCATGCTTTCCCTTCGGATGCACTCCCTGAAACAGAGACATAAAGCTCTGTGAGCAAGTCATAGGGAACATCGTGAGATACTGTGTTTTTTCTCCTCCTTTTGATGTCTTTGTGTTTCTACCTCTGTGTATATGTATGTTTGTGAGTATGCCTATCTGCTGTCTTTCTGTCTTGTGTGTGTGTTTGTTTTGTTTCTTTCCATCTGCTTCTGCTTGTGTCTCTGCTCCGTACCTGTTTGCCTCTGTTTTTGTCTGTCTCTGTCTGTCTGTCCATCTCAGATTCCTCTGCTGGGGTAGCGGCTGGTTTATCCATCTCAAGGTGACTGAGCACATTAGTCAGGTTCTGCAGAGAAACAGAACCAACAGGAGATCATCTGTGATTGTGTAATATATATGTGTGTGTTGAGTTGCTAAGTCATGTCTGGCTCTGTGATCCCATGGATTGCAGCACACCAGGCTTCCCTGTCTTCCACTCTCTCCTGGAGTTTGTTCAAATTCACATCCATTAAGTAGGTGATGCCATCCAACCATCTCATTCTCTGCTGCCCCCTTTTCCTTTTGCCTTCAAGCCTAGGGTCTTTTCCAAGGAGTCAGCTCTTTGCATCAGGTGGGCAGCATACATACATATAGTTATATAATGCTATGGGCTGGCATACATGGTCATGAAAGCTGACAAGCCCCAAGATCTGCAGTTGGCAAGATGGACACCCAGGAGAGTAGATGGGGTCAGCTTCGCCTTCACTGTAAGTCCAAAGGTCGGAGAAGACATAGCAATTTGAAGCTAGTCAGGCAGAGAGAAATTCTTGGCTACTCAACCTTTCTGTCCTAGGCAAGCCTTTAACAGATTAGGTAGGGCCCATCCACACTAAAGAGGGCAATCTGCTTTACTCAGTCTATTAGTTAAAATCTTATCCAGAGACACATACATCCAGAATAATGTTTGACCAAATAGCTGGACACACCAGTCAAGTTGACATAGAATTAACTGTCACACTATAGAAGTCTGTATGTCCACCATCTGAGGATTTCTGGGTCACAGAAGTCTTGCACACGCTGACTGAGGGTCACATCTAGCTCTCAGGCATGTCCTGTTGGTCTCCTACCCCCATCCTATGTTACATCCAATGGTAATCCATCCAAGGAGCTGCACTCTGTATGTTACCTGCCTTGGTCACTTTTTTCTAGATCACGACCCAGTATGAGGTCACTGAGTCTGTGACCTTCTTTCTAGCTCTTCTCATACAGCATAACAGAACTCTGCAAAGCATGGCTTATTTACATCACTGAGAAAATCTAAACACATTTCCAGCCTGTACTGGCAATATTATGCAGCTGAAAGAATCCAGCCGTTTGTTTATTTATTTATTTTTGACTATTCTGGGTCTTTACAGCTGCCATAGGCTCTTCTCTAGTTGCAGGGAGTGGGGGCTACTCTCTCGCTGAGGTGAGCAGGCTTCTTGTTGCAGTGACTTCTCTTGTGGAACTCGGGCTCTAGGGCACACGGGCTTTAGTCGTTGCAGCTCATGGGCTCAACGGTTGTGGCTCCGGGGCTCTAGAGCACAGTTCCATAGTTGTGGCTCACGGACTTAGTTGCTCTGTGGTACGTGGGATCTTCCTGGATCAGGGATTGAACTCATGTCTCCTGCTTTGGCAGGCGACCTCTTTACCACTGAGCTACCAGGGAAGCCCGAATCCAGCCATTTGACCACACAACTGCCTGGTTTCTTCTCTGACCTGTCTTGAAAACTCACTCCCTGATTAGCGTCTGTGGACAGAAGAGGATTTCAGTCATTTGTACTCTGTCGGCCAGGGTGAATCCCAGAGCATTCTGGTTGTTGCCCACTAGGAGAGAGGGTTTTCCTCAAGCTTGCTGTCTCCTACCCGGACTCCTTTTTTTAGGTCATCTCGTATTCCTTGCTCACTGGACTTTTGCCTGACATCCTCAGCCATCTAAATCCTTTATCAACCAGGACATAGACCCCTGGGCTGCTCCAGATATTAACTCTTCTGGAAATACCTTGGAGCTTGAAAATACAAGTTTTGTCAGTATATGTACTTTAGGACGAGCCTATTTGCAGGGCAGGAACAGAGGCACAGATGTAGAGCATGGATCTGGGGACGTAGGAGAGGGGAAGGAGGTGGGGACAACTTGAGAAATAGCCTTGACATATATACACGACCACATGTAAGACAGAGAGCTGGTGGGAGCTTCTGTGTAGCCCAGAGAGCTCAGCCTGGTGCTCTGTGAAGGCCTAGAGGAGTGGGGTGGGGGGAAGGGAGAGATGGAGCTCAAGAGGGAGGGGACGTATGAATACATATGGCTGATTCATGATGTTTACAGCAGAAACTGGCACAGTGTTGTTATATTAGCAATCATACTTCAATAAAACTAGCAGAACTTAAGAAATTTAAGACAAACTCTTCTGGGGAGAGTTATGGGAATTAAAGAGAAGGCAGGCCTGTAACTAAATATATAATAGAAATATTAGCACCCTGAGTAAAGACTATGTCATTACGCCAGTCTTAACATTCTCTTCTGAAAATCTTTGGGACAAATTATTATAATTTTCTTGTTTTATGTAGGGTTTCCCTGGTGGCTCAGATGGTAAAGAATCTGCCTGCAGTGCAGGAGACTCTGGATTGATCCCTGGGTTGGGAAGATCCCCTGGAGAAGGGAAAGGCTACCCACTCCAGTGTTCTTGCCTGGAGAATTCCATGCCTCATCCATGGGTTGCAAAGAGTAAGACACGGCAAATGATTACAATTTTCTCGTTTTATATGGTGCATTGAAATGTTTCCACCAGTGCTGTATTGTGGAAAGTGTAGGGCAAAAAGCAGTCTCAAATATTAAATACTAAAAATTAAAAAAGAATATGTACTAATTTTTGTGTTCTTGCTGCTTGGCGGGATGAAGGCCGAGGGGAGGGGTCTGGGACAGAGGAGACCGGGAGAGACACCAGTGGACAGAGCTGGTGGTGGAGGAAGGAGGGCAAGTGCACCATGGGCAGCAGGAACCGATCGAGGCTACTTCCCTCATGGCCCCCCTGGTAACACTGGTCAGTGATTAAATAGTCCCAGAAAATGTCCGTGTGCCTGCAGTCTCTAGGAACAATTTCAGAATCAATCCGGGCCATTTCCAATCAATCTGGCAGTATATCCTGGCTTGCTATGGGAACGGTTTTGTCAGTATATGTACTTTAGGAGGCCTTTGCAGGGCAGGAACAGAGGCACAGATTGAGCATAAAAATAAGGCCTTGACATATATACACGACCACATGTAAGACAGAGAGCTGGTGGGAGCTTCTGTGTAGCCCAGAGAGCTCAGCCTGGTGCTCTGTGAAGGCCTAGAGGAGTGGGGTGGGGGGGAGGGAGAGATGGAGCTCAAGAGGGAGGGGACGTATGAATACATATGGCTGATTCATGATGTTTACAGCAGAAACTGGCACAGTGTTGTTATATTAGCAATCATACTTCAATAAAACTAGCAGAACTTAAGAAATTTAAGACAAACTCTTCTGGGGAGAGTTATGGGAATTAAAGAGAAGGCAGGCCTGTAACTAAATATATAATAGAAATATTAGCACCCTGAGTAAAGACTATGTCATTACGCCAGTCTTAACATTCTCTTCTGAAAATCTTTGGGACAAATTATTATAATTTTCTTGTTTTATGTAGGGTTTCCCTGGTGGCTCAGATGGTAAAGAATCTGCCTGCAGTGCAGGAGACTCTGGATTGATCCCTGGGTTGGGAAGATCCCCTGGAGAAGGGAAAGGCTACCCACTCCAGTGTTCTTGCCTGGAGAATTCCATGCCTCATCCATGGGTTGCAAAGAGTAAGACACGGCAAATGATTACAATTTTCTCGTTTTATATGGTGCATTGAAATGTTTCCACCAGTGCTGTATTGTGGAAAGTGTAGGGCAAAAAGCAGTCTCAAATATTAAATACTAAAAATTAAAAAAGAATATGTACTAATTTTTGTGTTCTTGCTGCTTGGCGGGATGAAGGCCGAGGGGAGGGGTCTGGGACAGAGGAGACCGGGAGAGACACCAGTGGACAGAGCTGGTGGTGGAGGAAGGAGGGCAAGTGCACCATGGGCAGCAGGAACCGATCGAGGCTACTTCCCTCATGGCCCCCCTGGTAACACTGGTCAGTGATTAAATAGTCCCAGAAAATGTCCGTGTGCCTGCAGTCTCTAGGAACAATTTCAGAATCAATCCGGGCCATTTCCAATCAATCTGGCAGTATATCCTGGCTTGCTATGGGAACGGGGGTAAACCGGAGCCATTAATTCTGCTGGAGTTCTTAAAGCCTCCCAGTCAATTTAGTCGCAGATTGCTTTTGGCCCTTCCAAGGAATCCATCTTTTACAACAAAAATTGAATCAAGAGGCCAGGATGGTCCCGTAGCATTCTGTGTTTGGCGCTGCCTGGGCACAAATTGGGAATTTGGTTAGTGGCCCCAAGGAAACCGATGAGAAGAAATACAAAGATTGTGTCATGATGAAATGACTGATTCGTTCTGAGGAAACCTGTGTGGGAGGCCTCTTGGGTTAACTGGCCTTTTGAAGCTATTGAACATCAAAAATAAATGGAACCTGACCCAAGGCTGAGAGCACCCCCAAGTGCTTCCAGTCTCTTAACTGAGGCATCTCCAGCTTGGCTTCAACAAGGGCCCCCACAGCACCTGCTGTGCCTTTCTCTGCCAATTTCAGAACCAGAGTGTATAGGCCCAAAGACTTCTTCTGGAGAACTGGAGGAAGCCTAGTGATTTGGCTGGTCAGAAGCTCACAGATTCATCTTGCCACACTGCAATGGCTACTGGTATCTTTCTCTCTCTCTCTCTCTCTTTTTTTTGCCACTTCTATTGGTTTTTCATTTATCTATTTTCATCCATCTTTGTTCTTTGGCCTATATGGGCCTCCCACTGCAGTGGCCTCTGTCGCTGCAGAGCACCGGCTCTGGATGCGTGCGCCCCAGAGCTCTGGCTTGGTACTTGGACACATCGGTCCAGCTGTCCGCAGCACGTGGGATCCTCCCAGGCCAGGGATCGAACCGGCGCCCCTTGCACTGCAAGGTGGTGTCCTTATCCACTGGACCAAGGGAAGCCCTGTCTTTCTCTTTACTGAACTCTAAGCTCCTTGTAAGCAGGGTAGCAAAGACTCTCTCTTTGACCCAGTTTTAGTCAGGCTCCTCTAAAGCCTCTCCTTGTCTAGACCCTGATTTGGACTCTGTTCTTAGAGCATTGAGTCCAGTTTAGGCAAAAATCCTGCGGGGCCAGTCTATCAAAAAAGTCCCCCACCTTTGATATCTAATTAAATCCCCTGCACTCAGCGTCTTGTCACGCTGCTCTGTCTCTGGCAAGACCACTGTCGAGCCAATCTAGCAAGAATTCTCCTTATCCTGCCTGTTCCCTCTCCGTGGTCTTTCATCCTGCTCTTGGCTGTAAACCCTCACTATCCTGGACGGATCCAGGGTTGACCATGCTCTCGCTCCCCTGTCACACTGCGGTGGCCCCTCAAACAAGAGCTTCCTCATGTCTTAGTAAGTGTCAGAATAAGTTTTTCTTTGGAAAGACACCGCGTTCCTTTGCACTGCTAGGATCCCCAGAATACAGATTTCCGGGGGTGTGGGAGGCCTCTTGGGGTTTAACTGGCCTTTTGAAGCTATTGAACATCAAAAATAAATGGAACCTGACCCAAGGCTGAGAGCACCCCCAAGTGCTTCCAGTCTCTTAACTGAGGCATCTCCAGCTTGGCTTCAACAAGGGCCCCCACAGCACCTGCTGTGCCTTTCTCTGCCAATTTCAGAACCAGAGTGTATAGGCCCAAAGACTTCTTCTGGAGAACTGGAGGAAGCCTAGTGATTTGGCTGGTCAGAAGCTCACAGATTCATCTTGCCACACTGCAATGGCTACTGGTATCTTTCTCTCTCTCTCTCTCTCTTTTTTTTGCCACTTCTATTGGTTTTTCATTTATCTATTTTCATCCATCTTTGTTCTTTGGCCTATATGGGCCTCCCACTGCAGTGGCCTCTGTCGCTGCAGAGCACCGGCTCTGGATGCGTGCGCCCAGAGCTCTGGCTTGGTACTTGGACACATCGGTCCAGCTGTCCGCAGCACGTGGGATCCTCCCAGGCCAGGGATCGAACCGGCGCCCCTTGCACTGCAAGGTGGTGTCCTTATCCACTGGACCAAGGGAAGCCCTGTCTTTCTCTTTACTGAACTCTAAGCTCCTTGTAAGCAGGGTAGCAAAGACTCTCTCTTTGACCCAGTTTTAGTCAGGCTCCTCTAAAGCCTCTCCTTGTCTAGACCCTGATTTGGACTCTGTTCTTAGAGCATTGAGTCCAGTTTAGGCAAAAATCCTGCGGGGCCAGTCTATCAAAAAAGTCCCCCACCTTTGATATCTAATTAAATCCCCTGCACTCAGCGTCTTGTCACGCTGCTCTGTCTCTGGCAAGACCACTGTCGAGCCAATCTAGCAAGAATTCTCCTTATCCTGCCTGTTCCCTCTCCGTGGTCTTTCATCCTGCTCTTGGCTGTAAACCCTCACTATCCTGGACGGATCCAGGGTTGACCATGCTCTCGCTCCCCTGTCACACTGCGGTGGCCCCTCAAACAAGAGCTTCCTCATGTCTTAGTAAGTGTCAGAATAATTTTTTCTTTGGAAAGACACCGCTTTCCTTTGCACTGCTAGGATCAAACACAGGGCCTGAGTGATATGGGTGCTCCATCAGTAATTTTGGAAGGGCAAAGGAATGGAGGAGAGAGG
This sequence comes from Tragulus kanchil, assembly GCA_022376925.1. Lineage (NCBI taxonomy): Eukaryota > Metazoa > Chordata > Mammalia > Artiodactyla > Tragulidae > Tragulus > Tragulus kanchil. Next base: position 120,689,862 of record JAIOJX010000026.1, read on the forward strand.
TGGCTTGGTTTAGCCTTGCAAATGGGTGCCACAGCACTCCAGCCGGGGGCATAGAGAATAGTGGGTGCGGTGAGACATTAAGAAACACACACAGGGCTTCCCCTGGTGGTCCAGTGGGTAAGGACACCGCCTTGCCTCGCCCAACCCGACCCCCGCTCAAAATAAATAAATAAATAAATCTTTAAAAAAAAAAAAAGAAACACACAGACACACACAGACACACACACACACACACACACACACACACACACACACACACACACACACACACAGAGAAAGGATGGGAACAGAGGGCTCAGGACCTCTAAGGCCCCAAACACACTCACCAGTCTTTTTATTGAGAGCTTCAGCATCCAGGGCAGGGAATAATACTAGCACGGGCTGGGAGTCAGACACGGCCCTGATCAACAGTTACCCTCGTGACTCTACGTTGCTTACGTTATCTCCTTAACGGAAAGGGCGCACCACAGCTGGGGGGCAACTAGACCGGCAGGAAGTTAAGGCGTCTGCTCTGTGTGCGCACGCAGCGTTCCAACGTGCACTGACCCCGCGTTCTAAAGTCCACAGCAGGTCTCCCACCTGTTGCTGAACAGTGTGGCTCCAGATAGTGAGCCCATGCGAATCAAATCAACTTGTTTTTGCCTTAGTTCTTTCATTTCCGAGATGTTTTTCTCCTGGCTCGGGCAAAGCTGTGAAAACCTCCACTGGTTTGTTTCTGCACAAACGGGGGCTTTGAAGCTCACAGACCTGTGTTCCAATTCTTGTTCTGATATTCACCAGCTGTGAGATCCCTGATAAGCTATTGACCTTTCTTGGGTTCAACTTCCTCAGCTGTGAGGAATGAAGGTAATATAATCTGTTGTATAGAGTTGTTTTCAGGAGTAAACGTGATTAAGTGAAATGTCAGATACTTGATTTTTGATCAATAATGGCTATTACTGTCATTGCTATGAGTAACAATAATGGCCAATAGGCCACCCAGCCTTGGACCTGCAGGGAAGGTGTAGTTTTGTCTAGATCTTCTCCACTCCTCCCAAGGATTTCGCATTCTGTTATGGACGAAGTTGTGTCCCTGCCCCAAATTTGTATGGTGATGCTTTAACTCACAGTGTGGCTATATTTAGAGACAGAGCTTTTAAGGAAATAATTGAGCTTAAATGAGGTTCTAAGGACAGGGGGCTGGTCTGATAGGAATGATGTCCTTATAAGAAGAGAAAGAGACACCAGACCTCTCTCTTTTCAAGGTGCACAGAGGAAAGTCCATGCAAAGAAGGCAGCTGTCTTCAAGTCAAGATGAGAGCTCTCACCAGAAACCAATATTTTTGCACCTTGACCTTGAATTACCTGGTTACAGATCTTTGAGAAAACGTGTTTCTACTGTTTAGGCCACCTAAGTCAGTGGCGTTTTGTTAGGGCAGCTGGAGCTGACTAGTGAGTGTTCTGAGGCTTCCTGCTGACACTGAGCTCCTCACTATGCACACAGCCCCTCCCTCCTCATGTGGTAATTACTCTATCCATCATTGCATTCTTTACTTATTCAATCTTTTTTTTTTTTTTGACCACTTCTATTGGTCTTTCATTTATTTATTTTTGTTCTTTGGCCCGTATGGGCCTCCCATCGCAGTGGCCTCTCTCGTGGCAGAGCACCGGCTCTGGGCGCATGCGCTCCAGAGCTCTGGCTCGGTAATTGGACACATCGGTCCAGCTGCTCTGTGGCACATGGGATCTTCCCAGGCCAGGGATCAAACTGGTGCCCCTTGCACTGCAAGGCAGTGTCCTTACCCACTGGACCATCAGGGAAGCCCAACTTATTTAATCTTATTTTTATCAATTCCATCCAAATCTTTATACCTTTTCCCAGAATTTGGCTCTTGAAAGATGACAATTATCTCATTTGACTATCTTTCAAATAAAAATTAATATCCAATATTTTGAGTTTATATTATTATGTGACCAAAGGGATAATTAACTTTGTATAGTTTAGAGAAACGTGATTAAGTAATGTCAGATACTTGATACAATAATGGCTATTACTGTCATTGCTATGAGTAACAATAATGGCCAATAGGCCCAGCCTTGGACCTGCAGGAAGGTGTAGTTTTGTCTAGATCTTCTCCACTCCTCCCAAGGATTTCGCATTCTGTTATGGACGGTTGTGTCCCTGCCCCAAATTTGTATGGTGATGCTTTAACTCACAGTGTGGCTATATTTAGAGACAGAGCTTTTAAGGAAATAATTGAGCTTAAATGAGGTTCTAAGGACAGGGGGCTGGTCTGATAGGAATGATGTCCTTATAAGAAGAGAAAGAGACACCAGACCTCTCTCTTTTCAAGGTGCACAGAGGAAAGTCCATGCAAAGAAGGCAGCTGTCTTCAAGTCAAGATGAGAGCTCTCACCAGAAACCAATATTTTTGCACCTTGACCTTGAATTACCTGGTTACAGATCTTTGAGAAAACGTGTTTCTACTGTTTAGGCCACCTAAGTCAGTGGCGTTTTGTTAGGGCAGCTGGAGCTGACTAGTGAGTGTTCTGAGGCTTCCTGCTGACACTGAGCTCCTCACTATGCACACAGCCCCTCCCTCCTCATGTGGTAATTACTCTATCCATCATTGCATTCTTTACTTATTCAATCTTTTTTTTTTTTTTGACCACTTCTATTGGTCTTTCATTTATTTATTTTTGTTCTTTGGCCCGTATGGGCCTCCCATCGCAGTGGCCTCTCTCGTGGCAGAGCACCGGCTCTGGGCGCATGCGCTCCAGAGCTCTGGCTCGGTAATTGGACACATCGGTCCAGCTGCTCTGTGGCACATGGGATCTTCCCAGGCCAGGGATCAAACTGGTGCCCCTTGCACTGCAAGGCAGTGTCCTTACCCACTGGACCATCAGGGAAGCCCAACTTATTTAATCTTATTTTTATCAATTCCATCCAAATCTTTATACCTTTTCCCAGAATTTGGCTCTTGAAAGATGACAATTATCTCATTTGACTATCTTTCAAATAAAAATTAATATCCAATATTTTGAGTTTATATTATTATGTGACCAAAGGGATAATTAACTTTGTAAACAAGACTTGAGATAACTGAGCAAAACTACTGCAGGTTGGGAGGGCTTCATGAAGGAGCTATATCACGTATTAAGAATTTCATTATTTTGACCAAAGAGAAGATGGAAGCCTGCATTTTCTTTAAAGCACTGGGCCCACTAAAGCATGTCATTCAACTTTTAAAAGAACAAATCCATCCCCATGACACCATTTGGGTGAGCAGATGTTCAGGTTATTTATTGCCTAACAAACCACCACATAATTTAATGGCTTAAAATAACCGTGTTTATTTATTTGGCCCATGAATCTGGAGTCTGGCCAGGGACCGTGTGTCTCTGTGTTGGGATCTGGGACCGTCCCTCCTGTGAGCCATGTCCACGGTGGCTCATTCACACAACTGGAAGTCTGGTGGCTCGGCTAGACTCTAGGTCAGAGTCTCCTCATCTCTCCAGATGAGCCCTGCCTCCTCGGCCCCGGCTGGCTGATTGGGCTTCCTCAGAGCACGAGAGCCGGATTCGAAGAACGAGCCCTTAAGAGACAGGAAGTAGAAGCTGCCAGTTGGTAAGGACTGGTTTTGGAAGCTGGCGTGGTGTCACGTTTGCCCTAGTGTATTGGTCAAATTGTCATGGAGATCAGATTCTAGAGGAGAGGCCCTGGACCTCTCCTCTTAATGGGAGGCCTGTGCAAGAGTTTTGGGTTCACGTTTTAAATATGCTTTAGCAGACAGTAGATGTACTGTGTGTGTGTGTGTGTGTGTGTGTGTGTGCTCACTCACTCAGCTGTATCTGATTCTTTTTTTTTCTTTTATTTTACTTTTTTGTTCTATTTACTATTTTTTTCTTGATTTTTTATTTTTTTTTTAACTTTTATTTTACTTTTAACTTTTACAGAGTTTTGTTGTTTACAGATATGTATGTTCCCAGATTAGTCATATGTGTGTCTGATTCTTTGTGACCCCATGGACCGTAGTCTGCCAGGCTCCTCTGTTCATGGAATTTATCCAGGAAGAACACCTGAGTGGGTTGCCATTTCTGACTCCAGGGGATCTTCTTGATCCAGAGATCGAACCTACGTCCTGTCTGTCTCCTGATTGGCAGGCCGGTTCCTTACCACGAGTGCCACTTGGAAAGCCCATGGTATATTCAGATTCCGGCTCTATTTTAGAAATATTTTGATGTTAAAATACTGATGCTTGTGACGGAGGCAGGAGGTAGATGCCACCTCACCCTCCCAGGGTAAAGTGATAGGAGATCCTTCCCTGTGGACAGAACCTCCAAGACAAGAACAGGAGGACAATGGAGAGGGGAGATTGGACTCTTCACAGACCACACATTTCTCATTCTGGAAGTCAGGAGAGCTCCCTGAGCACACATGTGCAGAAAGACCTCCTTGGAGGTCAAAAGAGGAGTGACGTTGAGATGCTCTGCCTAGAGCCTCCCCAGTAGGAACCACCTTGGCTAAGAGATGTGCACATGCATGGGAGGATCCTGAGATGCACCACATATGGCCTGTGAACCGGGCAAATGCAAATGACTGCTCAGAGGGAACCTGGAAGAAATGCCCCATGAAGGTAGTTTAAGCTACAACTAGGGGCTAGCCCAGGGACGTTCTCTGAGTTTGCCCATGTGTCTGTCTGCATGTAGTGTACTCTTTCTTTCCTCCTAATACATACTTTATCTGTTTTTCTGCTTTCTGTCCTTGTGGGAATTCTTTTAGGCAAAGCTGATGGGCCAGCACCTTGTCATTGACCACGAGTCTAGTGACTAGGATTTGGTGTTCTCACCGCTGCTAACTGACCTCAACCTCTGGTTGGGAATCCAAGCTCAACTTCAAGCCACTGCAGGCCAAGGTCACCCTGGGGCTACCCGAGGTCATATCCAGCTCAAGAGATCCTGGTCTAATTGGGCTAGGAGAGGCCTGAGAATCTATGTTAAACAAAATTGGAGGTGATCCTGACATGCCACTCTGATCTGTGGGTCAAAGTTCCTCTGTGCGAGGGCTGACCAAAGGGTGACGACGAGGCTCCTCTGACCGTCCAGAGCCTGATGCAAGAAGACACAGCTCAGGAAGTCGGCCTAACAGTTATCCCAACACCACTGCCTACAAGATAAATTTCTTCCAAAGGAGCACTGGGGAAAATCTCTCAAGTAAATGGACCTGCCAACATCATACATATTTTTTTTTTCATTTCACATTTTACCTGCAGTTTGTAAATATTACCCTGAAAAAATAAAAATCAATAATGCTGCCATATTGCCATAACCTAATTTGTCTTTTCTGATTGTGCAAAGCTTGGGTAGGCGTCTGGCATCACATTTCCAGACCTCGGAGAGCGATGTTAAACATTTATAGTGCACTTAATCATCTGTCAGAAATGTACAAAGGCATAATGTCTCATTAATAATTATTAAATCATTGAGTCACACAGAAGGAGATGTTCCCTCTTCACATAATGACCAGTAACCACTAAAATGTGGGCCATTTGGGATGCATGACCAGCACATCTGATGGCAGAAATCTGCTTGAGGAAATTAATAAAAAATCTTATTAAGAGATAGGCTTTTAGAGAGGAAGAAAGCATGGCTATGGATGTGGTAATATTCTGCCAGGGCAAAGAGATGCTCCCTCCCCATTCAGAGTCAGGTTAAAATTCAGTCAGGTAATTGCTAAGAGTGAAGAGATGTGAAAGGAAATGATATTTGCTTTTGGAGGTTAGATAACTCATTTCAAAATGCCCAGCTTTGGGCTTTGATTCGTAAGGATATGTATCATCTTAGGAATAAAGGAGACACAGATTTTGATTTGGCATGAGGCTGGGATAGAAGGTGTACTTTTTCAAGACTTGGGTTTTATTTCTGATGCTATTCATGGGGATTTAAAAAAAATTTATAAGCTCAGCACCTTGTCATTGACCACGAGTCTAGTGACTAGGATTTGGTGTTCTCACGCTGCTAACTGACCTCAACCTCTGGTTGGGAATCCAAGCTCAACCTCAAGCCACTGCAGGCCAAGGTCACCCTGGGGCTACCCGAGGTCATATCCAGCTCAAGAGATCCTGGTCTAATTGGGCTAGGAGAGGCCTGAGAATCTATGTTAAACAAAATTGGAGGTGATCCTGACATGCCACTCTGATCTGTGGGTCAAAGTTCCTCTGTGCGAGGGCTGACCAAAGGGTGACGACGAGGCTCCTCTGACCGTCCAGAGCCTGATGCAAGAAGACACAGCTCAGGAAGTCGGCCTAACAGTTATCCCAACACCACTGCCTACAAGATAAATTTCTTCCAAAGGAGCACTGGGGAAAATCTCTCAAGTAAATGGACCTGCCAACATCATACATATTTTTTTTTTCATTTCACATTTTACCTGCAGTTTGTAAATATTACCCTGAAAAAATAAAAATCAATAATGCTGCCATATTGCCATAACCTAATTTGTCTTTTCTGATTGTGCAAAGCTTGGGTAGGCGTCTGGCATCACATTTCCAGACCTCGGAGAGCGATGTTAAACATTTATAGTGCACTTAATCATCTGTCAGAAATGTACAAAGGCATAATGTCTCATTAATAATTATTAAATCATTGAGTCACACAGAAGGAGATGTTCCCTCTTCACATAATGACCAGTAACCACTAAAATGTGGGCCATTTGGGATGCATGACCAGCACATCTGATGGCAGAAATCTGCTTGAGGAAATTAATAAAAAATCTTATTAAGAGATAGGCTTTTAGAGAGGAAGAAAGCATGGCTATGGATGTGGTAATATTCTGCCAGGGCAAAGAGATGCTCCCTCCCCATTCAGAGTCAGGTTAAAATTCAGTCAGGTAATTGCTAAGAGTGAAGAGATGTGAAAGGAAATGATATTTGCTTTTGGAGGTTAGATAACTCATTTCAAAATGCCCAGCTTTGGGCTTTGATTCGTAAGGATATGTATCATCTTAGGAATAAAGGAGACACAGATTTTGATTTGGCATGAGGCTGGGATAGAAGGTGTACTTTTTCAAGACTTGGGTTTTATTTCTGATGCTATTCATGGGGATTTAAAAAAAATTTATAAGAACTTTTAACATCAGGCAATGTCATTTGATCAACATAGAATGCAAGAATTGAATTACATCTGTTGTATATTCCACCTCCTGTCTCCTTATATTCAATCCAGAGAATGGAAAGATTTAGCCTTTAAAAATATATTTGTCTTCACAGCAGCTGATATGATCAACTCAATTTTTTGTTTTCAACCTTAAACTTTCTTCATTCTTTCCCATCTGAGCAACCAGGGAAGCCCACATGTCTAAACTTTCTTCATTCTAAGTAAAAGTGAAACTTCCTAATTTATACCTGTGACAATTACATGATCTAATCAACCAAGGTGGTGGTTCAAGGTTGTGTGCAATTGTTATGGATGTCTCCCATCCAAGTACTAACCAGGCCCAACCCTGCTTAGCTTCCGAGATTATATGAGATCGGGCGTGTTCTGGGTGGTATGGCCATAGGTTATTATGGATGTCACATGTTAACTGTTTTGGCCTCATGTGACATTCTGTGCCATCAACTTTCCTTCAGTCAAACTTCTGGAAGCTTTCACATGTTGCTCCTTACTATGCTAAGGCTGGGCTTTGGCAAAATGTTGTATGTCTAATGAAACACACAGTTTTTCCCTTTATTATTCCAGTTCTGGGCCAATACTTAGTTACCACCTTCCTTTCCACAATTACCTAACCCTCTGCACAGCTGTTAAACATAACCTTCCCACAGACCTTTGAACTGTTTTGGGTTGAAGCACATGTTAGTTGGCACTTATGAGGGAATCGTCAGACTGTCTTGTATGTGTTACTACATCTCCCAGAGGTTTTGGGAAGGAGCATCACATCTAAAATACCTCCTAAAATTTAGTGCAGTTGACTTTCACATTAGTTTGTCTGAAAAAATTAATAAATTCTTCTCCCTCTATCATCCATAAATGATTCAAAGCTCTTAAAAGGATACATGTAATTTTTCAGAACACCATAACTAGAATTAGGTGAGATTTGTGTATACTGAAGAATCCTTGCCTTCCAGAGACAAATTTCACTTGATTATGGTGTATGATCCTTTTAATGTGCTGTTGGAGTCTGTTTGCTGGTATTTTGTTGAGGATTTTTGCATTTATATTCGTCAGTGATGTTGGTCTGTTATTTTCTTTTTTGTGTGTGTTATCTTTGTCTGCTTTTGTTATCAGGGTGATGGTGACCTTGTAGAACAAATTTGGAGGTGACGGATCTAGAATCTGTCATACAGAGTGAAGTAAGTCAGAAAGAGGAAAACAGATGTTGTATATTAATGCATACATGTAGGATCTGTGAAAATGGTACAGATGAGCCTATGTCCAGGGCAGAAATAGAGACACAAATGTAGAGAGCAGACACGTGGACACAGTGGTGGAAGGCAGAGGGGGCCCAGCTGGGAGGGGAACACTGACACAGATACACTACCGTGTGGACAACGGTGAGCTAGCGGGAGCCGGCTCCAAAGCACAGGCAGCTCAGCTTGTGTTCTGTGATGAGCTGGATGGTGGAATGGAGCTCGGAGGAAAGTCCATGAGGAAGGAGATACATAGACAGCTGATTCACTTTGTTGTATAACACAACATTGTAAAGTAATTAGACTGCAATGAAATATATATATTATTTTTATATACTCTTAAATATATGTATACAAAGAATATATGCAAGAAGTAGGCGAGAAACAAGAAGAAAAGTTACTGGCGGAGGTATGAAAAATAACCGGGAATGAAGGCAAAGCAAAAATGCAGGCCACATAATCTGCTGCTCTTGAAACAGATGGGCCTCAAATTGTTCTGTTAAGTATTCTAGAAACTAAATGAGAAGGAACATTTGAGGGGTTATACTATTCAGAGTACATGAGAATAAAAACAAATCCATCCCTAAGGAGAGGCACCATTCGTTTTGATGTTACGGCAAGAGTAACATCTTTTCTGGGATTCTCCTCGCTGAGCACACTGCAGGAGCCAACAGTGTCCTCAGGGTCCTCCTTGTGATGACCTGAGGCTCCCCGGGGGTGTCTCTTGTGTTCCTCAGTGTAGATGGAGGGCATCCCGCCAAAGTCCAAGTCCAAGTGGGTGACTCCTGTGAGAATCTGAGGACGAAAAGGGGACAGGTGACTGTGGTTCACAAACTCCTGCGTGTCTGGCTTGATCTAGTTCAAGAGCAGACGTCAGACTCTCTGGATGGAAGGATAAAAAGGGCAGATTTTACACACTCTCTGAAAACACTGATTTTTCTTTAAATTGAGCTTTTGATCACTCCCAGCAGGCGGCAGTGTGTATAGTGTTACACTTCTGGGCAAATGCTTAACATGTGCACATTTTGGGTGACGGTTACGTTTGCGTCTAGAGGCTATAGTGCACGGTGGCAGGGTAGGGCTGACACACGCTGAGGACACCGAGGTGCGCAGGGAGGGTTTCCCTGAGTCAGTGCTGTTCCACCCAGGTGAGAGGTGCGCTGAAAGGGTCTTTGCGAGCAAGGGCAGAAGGCTGAATGGTGCGTTACTGTCTCTAAGCATTTTTGCAATCTCTGTGGCAGGAACATGAGAATCAAAGAAGTGGCACTGGCAAATGGTAACAGTGAGGGACAGTCATTGCCAAAGGCAGGGGGAGTGAGGAAGTACGATGGCTGGCTTTGCAGATTCTAAGATACATCTAAATAGAGCTGTCTGGCAAACAATTGATTTACTTGTCCCTTTATTCAAGCAATGCATACAAACACATGGTTTACTTCTGTTTTTTTTTCATTCTCGTCTTTCAGAGATGGACTGATCTCCCTATGACTTTCGCTGGAGGTTTCAGAGCTTGCTATCTGTTTTCTGATTTCTCAGCACAAACGATCCTAAAAGAACAGGTGGCCAAGGCTGTTCCCATGGTCATATAAAGACTTCAGTCCTATGTTCTGGTAATGACAGAGGTCCGGATGTCAAGGAGAGCATTGTGTCCATTTTCTTGTTTTTAAGTTGAGTCCTAAGATAATGGCTAGGAATTACTATTAGCAACACAAATAGAAGAGGGTCATTCTAACTTCCTCACCAGGATAATTGTTGGGATGCCATAGTTTTATGCTGACTGATTTTGAGACCTAATTACTGAATCTGAAAGGCTGTTTTTTAAGTGTCAGTAATGGTAGAAAAAGATCCTTTATTCTTAAAGATTGGCAGAGAATGAGTAGTACAAAATGCTCTCACTAAACTTCCTTCTCTTTTTTAAAAAAGATGATCAAAGACATCACATTGTCTCCATCATTTTAGGAGATGTGTACCTACTTGAGGAACAGCACGTAGGAAGACTCAGATCTCTGCAACGACACATGCAAGATCACAGAAGAGAAAATTCAAGCTGGAAGGCAATGTCTAGGCCAGCCTCCTCATTTTGCAGATGAGGAAACTGTGATTTGGGGACGGTTACGTTTGCGTCTAGAGGCTATAGTGCACGGTGGCAGGGTAGGGCTGACACACGCTGAGGACACCGAGGTGCGCAGGGAGGGTTTCCCTGAGTCAGTGCTGTTCCACCCAGGTGAGAGGTGCGCTGAAAGGGTCTTTGCGAGCAAGGGCAGAAGGCTGAATGGTGCGTTACTGTCTCTAAGCATTTTTGCAATCTCTGTGGCAGGAACATGAGAATCAAAGAAGTGGCACTGGCAAATGGTAACAGTGAGGGACAGTCATTGCCAAAGGCAGGGGGAGTGAGGAAGTACGATGGCTGGCTTTGCAGATTCTAAGATACATCTAAATAGAGCTGTCTGGCAAACAATTGATTTACTTGTCCCTTTATTCAAGCAATGCATACAAACACATGGTTTACTTCTGTTTTTTTTTCATTCTCGTCTTTCAGAGATGGACTGATCTCCCTATGACTTTCGCTGGAGGTTTCAGAGCTTGCTATCTGTTTTCTGATTTCTCAGCACAAACGATCCTAAAAGAACAGGTGGCCAAGGCTGTTCCCATGGTCATATAAAGACTTCAGTCCTATGTTCTGGTAATGACAGAGGTCCGGATGTCAAGGAGAGCATTGTGTCCATTTTCTTGTTTTTAAGTTGAGTCCTAAGATAATGGCTAGGAATTACTATTAGCAACACAAATAGAAGAGGGTCATTCTAACTTCCTCACCAGGATAATTGTTGGGATGCCATAGTTTTATGCTGACTGATTTTGAGACCTAATTACTGAATCTGAAAGGCTGTTTTTTAAGTGTCAGTAATGGTAGAAAAAGATCCTTTATTCTTAAAGATTGGCAGAGAATGAGTAGTACAAAATGCTCTCACTAAACTTCCCTTCTCTTTTTAAAATAGATGATCAAAGACATCACATTGTCTCCATCATTTTAGGAGATGTGTACCTACTTGAGGAACAGCACGTAGGAAGACTCAGATCTCTGCAACGACACATGCAAGATCACAGAAGAGAAAATTCAAGCTGGAAGGCAATGTCTAGGCCAGCCTCCTCATTTTGCAGATGAGGAAACTGTGATCTGGGGGCTTCCCAGGTGGCACAAATGGGAAAGAATCTGCCTGCCAGTGCAGGGCATGCAGGGGACGTAGGTTTGATCCCTGAGTTGGGATGATTGCCTGGAGGAGGAAATGGCAACCCACTCCAGTATCCTTGCCTGGAAAATCCCATGGACAGAGGAGGCTGGTGGGCTCCAGTCCAAGGGTCTGCAAAGAGCCAGATATGACAGGGTGAGTGAGCGTGAGTACATGCAAGCAAACTATGATCTACAAGCGGGGCAGGACTTATAAATGTCACAGAGTTCATGACAAAGCAAGTATTGAGCTCAAGGCTCTACTTTCTGAATCTAGTGGTCTGTCAGCGGTTCCAGGGGAGCTGGTTGTCCCTCTGCTCATCTGCTCCTATGATGTCTACCTGATGCTGCCGCCTCCTGCCCAGCCCCACGGGGCGGACTGTGACGGCCACAGGCATGTCAACTGAAGAATATGCACAACTTTAAAAGCTGAGAGTTAGGTTTGATTTTCTGGACTTCCTGGGCACTTCAAGCCTGGGACACAGCATTTCAGATAACACTGAGGAAACTCTTCTGAAAAGGCGAGGGGTGGCGGGGAAGAGAGGGCGGGACAGACAGAAGGTTTTTCAAGAGACCAGACAGTGGGACCATCCAAAGATTTCTGTTAATTGCAGAAAACCAGGTACCTCAGGCTAAGGAACTGACCACTTTTCTCTGTGGGGGATGATGCAAGAGTTTGGACTCACTGAAATCATTCCTTTGGTATGCACCTCGGCTCTCAGAGACCAGTCCCCCGTGCTTTCTCATCCCGAGTCTCCTCAGGGTGCACAGTGGGTTGGCTGCAGCTGCTGACTGCCAGGCGGGCTTGGCAGTGGGCTGCCAATTTGTTTCCATTCTGAGTGCCCCCAGGGCTCACCGTCAGAAACCTGGCCTGTGATGGCTTGGTGTCTGCAGCATCCTCCGCTGACACGGCAGGCAGTATTTCCGTTCTCAGTTGTCACGTTTCTCTGCAACGACACATGCAAGATCACAGAAGAGAAAATTCAAGCTGGAAGGCAATGTCTAGGCCAGCCTCCTCATTTTGCAGATGAGGAAACTGTGATCTGGGGGCTTCCCAGGTGGCACAAATGGGAAAGAATCTGCCTGCCAGTGCAGGGCATGCAGGGGACGTAGGTTTGATCCCTGAGTTGGGATGATTGCCTGGAGGAGGAAATGGCAACCCACTCCAGTATCCTTGCCTGGAAAATCCCATGGACAGAGGAGGCTGGTGGGCTCCAGTCCAAGGGTCTGCAAAGAGCCAGATATGACAGGGTGAGTGAGCGTGAGTACATGCAAGCAAACTATGATCTACAAGCGGGGCAGGACTTATAAATGTCACAGAGTTCATGACAAAGCAAGTATTGAGCTCAAGGCTCTACTTTCTGAATCTAGTGGTCTGTCAGCGGTTCCAGGGGAGCTGGTTGTCCCTCTGCTCATCTGCTCCTATGATGTCTACCTGATGCTGCCGCCTCCTGCCCAGCCCCACGGGGCGGACTGTGACGGCCACAGGCATGTCAACTGAAGAATATGCACAACTTTAAAAGCTGAGAGTTAGGTTTGATTTTCTGGACTTCCTGGGCACTTCAAGCCTGGGACACAGCATTTCAGATAACACTGAGGAAACTCTTCTGAAAAGGCGAGGGGTGGCGGGGAAGAGAGGGCGGGACAGACAGAAGGTTTTTCAAGAGACCAGACAGTGGGACCATCCAAAGATTTCTGTTAATTGCAGAAAACCAGGTACCTCAGGCTAAGGAACTGACCACTTTTCTCTGTGGGGGATGATGCAAGAGTTTGGACTCACTGAAATCATTCCTTTGGTATGCACCTCGGCTCTCAGAGACCAGTCCCCCGTGCTTTCTCATCCCGAGTCTCCTCAGGGTGCACAGTGGGTTGGCTGCAGCTGCTGACTGCCAGGCGGGCTTGGCAGTGGGCTGCCAATTTGTTTCCATTCTGAGTGCCCCCAGGGCTCACCGTCAGAAACCTGGCCTGTGATGGCTTGGTGTCTGCAGCATCCTCCGCTGACACGGCAGGCAGTATTTCCGTTCTCAGTTGTCACGTTTCTCTTTGCTAGTGGGTTTGCTGTAGACTGAAATATATGAGAGAAGCTTGGCTGCTGCCCTTTGGAAAAGCTTTGCCTCTCCGACAAGACGAGCCTCTTGAGATGAGAGCCCCTTTACTCATACTTCCCTTGCTTTCTCGTTTGGATACTCTCATGGGAGGATGCAAAGCTCAGAGCTGTGACCATAGAAGGAGACTGTTGCCTTTGTACTGAAGCCTACAGATTAGAAAGAGAACATGAGTCTCATCCTTGTGGACCTTACTGATCTTTGGACCACCTGTGACTGAGTGTGTGCATGCTAAGTTGCTTCAGTCTTGTCCAATTCTTTGCAACCTCATGGACTGTAGCCTGAAAGGCTCCTCTGTCTATGGGATTCTCCAGGCAAGAGCACTGGAATGGACTGCCATGCCCTCCTCCAGGGGATCTTCCTGACCTCCCCCTGGCCCCCCCACCTCCTGCATTGGCAGGTGTCTCCTGCATTGGCAGGTGGATTCTTTATCACTGAGTCACCGGGGAATCTCCTGTGACTCAGTTCACCTTCTACTTAGGTCAGCAGAACACTCCTTTGATTTAGGCCAGGCAGGAAGTTACTTGATATATTCCAGAATAGACAAGAGGTCCATGTGTTTGGAGAACAGTGAATCAGAGGGTGTATAGAAGGAGATGAAGTTATGAGTTAAGGGGAGACCAAATCAGGCATGCTTGTTGAGGACTTTTAGCTCAATGAGTGGGAAACCCTTGGAGAGGTATGAGCGGAAGAATGCTGTGTTCTGACTTACGTGGAACTAAATTGCCCAGGCCGATATGTTGAAAATAGACTGTCGAGGTCAAGGACTGAGGGACCTATTGGGACTCTAGTGACATAATCCAGGGGGAAAGACAGAGGTAGCTTAGGCCAAACAGTAGAGGTAGAACTGTCTAGAAATCATCAGAATCAGGATACATTCTACAGGTAGCGATAAGAATGAATCCTGAGTGCCCCCAGGGCTCACCGTCAGAAACCTGGCCTGTGATGGCTTGGTGTCTGCAGCATCCTCCGCTGACACGGCAGGCAGTATTTCCGTTCTCAGTTGTCACGTTTCTCTTTGCTAGTGGGTTTGCTGTAGACTGAAATATATGAGAGAAGCTTGGCTGCTGCCCTTTGGAAAAGCTTTGCCTCTCCGACAAGACGAGCCTCTTGAGATGAGAGCCCCTTTACTCATACTTCCCTTGCTTTCTCGTTTGGATACTCTCATGGGAGGATGCAAAGCTCAGAGCTGTGACCATAGAAGGAGACTGTTGCCTTTGTACTGAAGCCTACAGATTAGAAAGAGAACATGAGTCTCATCCTTGTGGACCTTACTGATCTTTGGACCACCTGTGACTGAGTGTGTGCATGCTAAGTTGCTTCAGTCTTGTCCAATTCTTTGCAACCTCATGGACTGTAGCCTGAAAGGCTCCTCTGTCTATGGGATTCTCCAGGCAAGAGCACTGGAATGGACTGCCATGCCCTCCTCCAGGGGATCTTCCTGACCTCCCCCTGGCCCCCCCACCTCCTGCATTGGCAGGTGTCTCCTGCATTGGCAGGTGGATTCTTTATCACTGAGTCACCGGGGAATCTCCTGTGACTCAGTTCACCTTCTACTTAGGTCAGCAGAACACTCCTTTGATTTAGGCCAGGCAGGAAGTTACTTGATATATTCCAGAATAGACAAGAGGTCCATGTGTTTGGAGAACAGTGAATCAGAGGGTGTATAGAAGGAGATGAAGTTATGAGTTAAGGGGAGACCAAATCAGGCATGCTTGTTGAGGACTTTTAGCTCAATGAGTGGGAAACCCTTGGAGAGGTATGAGCGGAAGAATGCTGTGTTCTGACTTACGTGGAACTAAATTGCCCAGGCCGATATGTTGAAAATAGACTGTCGAGGTCAAGGACTGAGGGACCTATTGGGACTCTAGTGACATAATCCAGGGGGAAAGACAGAGGTAGCTTAGGCCAAACAGTAGAGGTAGAACTGTCTAGAAATCATCAGAATCAGGATACATTCTACAGGTAGCGATAAGAATGAATCCTGACATAATAGTAGGAGAGAAAGAGAGAGATAAAGATAGAAAGAGAGAGAGAGAGAGAGGGAGACAGGAAGACAGAGACAGAGAGAGAGAGATCTAAACTGAGTGTAAGGTTTTGGGCTTGAGCAATTGGAAGGACAACGTTACCCTTGAACATGACCTAGTTGGGGAAGACTGCCAGAGGAATGAAAGTCTGGGGGAATGACCAAGGTTCCGTACTGGAGGTGTTAAGTTTGAGGCATTTATTAGACTTAACAGTAGTGATGTTAGGTTGGCTGTCAGATCATAAAGTCTGTAGTTCAGGGGAGAAATCCATGCTGGAGATGTAAATTTGAGAATTTTTATCATATTGATTGTAATTTAAAGCCATGGGATTAGATGTCATCTCTAAGGGAATTAAATATGGAAGAGAAAATCAGACAGATGTTGATCTCTGGAGTGCCCCAGCATTTAGAGGTGAAGAGAAACTGCGGTCAAAGGATGAGCTCCCAGGAAGATTAGGGGAAAATCAGGAGAAATGTAACAGAGGTGGAATGAAAGAATGGACAGATATATCACCTTTAAAATCTAACCTCAAATCTTATGCAACACGGCTTTCATGCATTCTGTGTATGGAAATTGTCACAAAGACTTGACCAAGGTAAGGGGGAGGGGAAATAGATTTCAGCTCTCCGTGGGAGAAGTAGTAACATACTGGAAGAGTATGTGACACTGGAGATACAGTTGTGGTCGTTTTTAGAATACAAAGCCCACCACGGCAGGATCTAATATTTTTAGATGTGGTGAGCAGAGCTGAGGAAGTCTCCTACAGAGGGTGTATAGAAGGAGATGAAGTTATGAGTTAAGGGAGACCAAATCAGGCATGCTTGTTGAGGACTTTTAGCTCAATGAGTGGGAAACCCTTGAGAGGTATGAGCGGAAGAATGCTGTGTTCTGACTTACGTGGAACTAAATTGCCCAGGCCGATATGTTGAAAATAGACTGTCGAGGTCAAGGACTGAGGGACCTATTGGGACTCTAGTGACATAATCCAGGGGGAAAGACAGAGGTAGCTTAGGCCAAACAGTAGAGGTAGAACTGTCTAGAAATCATCAGAATCAGGATACATTCTACAGGTAGCGATAAGAATGAATCCTGACATAATAGTAGGAGAGAAAGAGAGAGATAAAGATAGAAAGAGAGAGAGAGAGGGAGACAGGAAGACAGAGACAGAGAGAGAGAGATCTAAACTGAGTGTAAGGTTTTGGGCTTGAGCAATTGGAAGGACAACGTTACCCTTGAACATGACCTAGTTGGGGAAGACTGCCAGAGGAATGAAAGTCTGGGGGAATGACCAAGGTTCCGTACTGGAGGTGTTAAGTTTGAGGCATTTATTAGACTTAACAGTAGTGATGTTAGGTTGGCTGTCAGATCATAAAGTCTGTAGTTCAGGGGAGAAATCCATGCTGGAGATGTAAATTTGAGAATTTTTATCATATTGATTGTAATTTAAAGCCATGGGATTAGATGTCATCTCTAAGGGAATTAAATATGGAAGAGAAAATCAGACAGATGTTGATCTCTGGAGTGCCCCAGCATTTAGAGGTGAAGAGAAACTGCGGTCAAAGGATGAGCTCCCAGGAAGATTAGGGGAAAATCAGGAGAAATGTAACAGAGGTGGAATGAAAGAATGGACAGATATATCACCTTTAAAATCTAACCTCAAATCTTATGCAACACGGCTTTCATGCATTCTGTGTATGGAAATTGTCACAAAGACTTGACCAAGGTAAGGGGGAGGGGAAATAGATTTCAGCTCTCCGTGGGAGAAGTAGTAACATACTGGAAGAGTATGTGACACTGGAGATACAGTTGTGGTCGTTTTTAGAATACAAAGCCCACCACGGCAGGATCTAATATTTTTTTTAATGAGGATGTGTGCGTGAGCAGAGCTGAGGAAGTCTCCTACAGCTGAAGTGATGCTCGGCTGTGGTGTAAGGAGGAATAGAAGCTAGGGTCTGGATTAGGCAGGCAGGACACAGTTATCATTCACATCTTGCATAGGGGGAAATTCAGGACCAGGAGTTGATAAACTTGCCCAAGGTCACGAGCTTTCACAAAAGAAACGCTGGAAGTGGTTTGTAGTCTCCAGAAACTCAGTACAGTTCTCAAGACAGCCAAGGGACTGCCCCCAAGCTGTGTGAGGCATTTCCTCGACCCAATGCAAGAGACACAAAAGAATCTCCAAGAGTAGGGCTGGAGAGCTTTTATTGATCAAGTGAAACAATGTTTTTTAGAAAAAGTGAAAATGCTGTATTAAATCTTACTACTGCAATTAATGGTAAACCCTTCCATTGAGCTCTTTGATTCTAAAGTCTATTCAATTAACTGAGAATACTTAATAGAAAATTCTAGATACTGGAGATTCTAGGAAGTACACTACTTGAATTTAATGAGAGAAAGAAAACCTTTACTTCTTAGAGCTACCTTAAGGAGTTACCAGGTGAATTGATGGAATGAGTTACTGACTTCCTGCTTTCCCCTTGTGTCTGATTTCTGTAAACCTTTCGTGATGATTGAATGAGAAGAGTACTCTTTTTCCTTAGAGATCTTCTGGTCAGTATGTGTTTATTGGAAGTTTTCTGTGTGCTCGACACTAGGCTACATTGGAGGAACACAATGCACATACCACAGTGCCTCTGATAAAGCTTATATGCAGTTTATTTGAATGTCAAACAAGAAGGGCTATGATACTTAGATATGTATGCACTGGTATGCTGGTATTGAAATTGATTTGGTAGGGGATGCTGGGCAGAGTCAGGAAGGAATTGTAGGAGTTCTCCAGGCATAACTGGTGGGAAACAGGCAGATTACAATCTAATATCTTTTGGAACTTTATGTAATCCAAGATTAACGGGAATGGTAGAGGTGGTGAATGGGTTTCCCTTACCGTTCAAGCGGTAAGGAATACCCCTGCAATGCAAGAGACACAGGAGATGTGAATTTGATCCCTGGGTAGGGAAGATCGCTTGGAGGAGGGATAGCAACTCGGTCCATTGGTCTTGCCTGGGAAATCCCATGGACAGAGAAGAGTGGTGGGCTACAGGCCTCGGGGTCGCAGAGGGATGAACACAGCTGAGCATGCATGCATGCACGCAAGGTGGTGAATAAACTTAATTTCCGCTTTTTCTGGTGTGGTAGATTCCATTTGTCCACATCAGTGGGTTTTCTTAGCCAATGTCACCTTTAAAGGATTAAATATGGAATTTGTCTGCTTTCTCATTTGCTAAAAATGAAGAAAAACGTTATACATACTTAAAATGAATAGCACTGATGATTTTTTTAAAAACCCCCTTTGGTGTGTAGAGCTGAAATTTCTGTACTTGATCAATATTAACTTTTCCAGTTGGTTGGGTTTGGGCTGCTTGGATTACTCAGTCTTAAGGACTAATTGTTCTGGTTTTTCCAGGGAGGGACTTGACTCCACGTCTATGTGTGTTTCTCTTTGTAGTCTCCTCCCTAAACTGGAAGGCGGGTTGTGACTTGCTTTTTTTATTTTTTTTTTTAAGATTTTTTATTTACTTGTTTTGGTGGGGGTGGGGTGGGCAGGGAGGGGAGCAGGTGGGCCACTTCTATTGGTCTTTCATTTGTCCATTTTCATCCATCTTTGCTCTTTGGCCCGTGTGGGCCTCCCATCGCGGTGGTGTCTGTCATTGCAGAGCACCAGCTCTGGGCGCATGCTCACCAGAGCTCCGGCTTGGTAATTGGACACATCAGTCCAGCCGCTCCGCGGCACGTGGGATCTTCCCAGGCCAGGGATCGAACCGGCGCCCCTTGCACTGCAAGGCGGTGTCCTTACCACTGGACCACCAGGGAAGCCCGTGACTTGCTTTAAGAGTAACTTCTCACTCAGTTTCCAGCAGACTTGGTCGTGGCCGCTGGGGAAAGCAGGACGAGCATCTTCAGACAGAAATGCCACAGCCGCAGCGCAGGCATGGGCTTTGCATCCCTCTCCCCGGGACGATTTCTGACCTACTTCTCAGAGGTCTGTCCTGCCTCAGATTCTTAAATATGCCTGGGTCACCACTGCATGTCATGGCAAGACATACATAAAAAAGACAGTCACAACTTAAATGCCCAACAAGGGGGGAATGTTTCCTTAAGACATGGACAGTGATGCTATTGAACACATGGCTTTCTTTAAAATGAATGAGGCAGTTCTTGACATCCTATCAGAGAAACATCTCCAAGATGTGCGTGCAGTGATTGCTCAGGCGTGTCTGACTGCAACCCCATGGACTGCACCTACTAGGCGCCTCTGTCCAGGGGATTCTCCAGGTGAGAATACTGGAGTGGAGAGCCATTTTTTTTTTTGCCCTATGGAGCCAATGTCACCTTTAAAGGATTAAATATGGAACGATTTGCTAAAAATGAAGAAAAACGTTATACATACTTAAAATGAATAGCACTGATGATTTTTTTAAAAACCCCCTTTGGTGTGTAGAGCTGAAATTTCTGTACTTGATCAATATTAACTTTTCCAGTTGGTTGGGTTTGGGCTGCTTGGATTACTCAGTCTTAAGGACTAATTGTTCTGGTTTTTCCAGGGAGGGACTTGACTCCACGTCTATGTGTGTTTCTCTTTGTAGTCTCCTCCCTAAACTGGAAGGCGGGTTGTGACTTGCTTTTTTTATTTTTTTTTTTAAGATTTTTTATTTACTTGTTTTGGTGGGGGTGGGGTGGGCAGGGAGGGGAGCAGGTGGGCCACTTCTATTGGTCTTTCATTTGTCCATTTTCATCCATCTTTGCTCTTTGGCCCGTGTGGGCCTCCCATCGCGGTGGTGTCTGTCATTGCAGAGCACCAGCTCTGGGCGCATGCTCACCAGAGCTCCGGCTTGGTAATTGGACACATCAGTCCAGCCGCTCCGCGGCACGTGGGATCTTCCCAGGCCAGGGATCGAACCGGCGCCCCTTGCACTGCAAGGCGGTGTCCTTACCACTGGACCACCAGGGAAGCCCGTGACTTGCTTTAAGAGTAACTTCTCACTCAGTTTCCAGCAGACTTGGTCGTGGCCGCTGGGGAAAGCAGGACGAGCATCTTCAGACAGAAATGCCACAGCCGCAGCGCAGGCATGGGCTTTGCATCCCTCTCCCCGGGACGATTTCTGACCTACTTCTCAGAGGTCTGTCCTGCCTCAGATTCTTAAATATGCCTGGGTCACCACTGCATGTCATGGCAAGACATACATAAAAAAGACAGTCACAACTTAAATGCCCAACAAGGGGGGAATGTTTCCTTAAGACATGGACAGTGATGCTATTGAACACATGGCTTTCTTTAAAATGAATGAGGCAGTTCTTGACATCCTATCAGAGAAACATCTCCAAGATGTGCGTGCAGTGATTGCTCAGGCGTGTCTGACTGCAACCCCATGGACTGCACCTACTAGGCGCCTCTGTCCAGGGGATTCTCCAGGTGAGAATACTGGAGTGGAGAGCCATTTCCTTCTCCAGGGGATCGGCCCCACCCAGGGCTGGAACCTGGGTCTCCTGCATTGCAGGCAGACTCTTCACTGTCTGAGTCACCAGGGATGCCCCCCAAAGGTACTGTTGTGTAAAAATATTTCAGACCAATCCATGACACTGTCTATATGAAGTTACTCTCATAAGATGGTGCTCTGTGTTTCGTGGGTCCACATATGCGGATGTAAATGCAAGAGAAGCTCTGGAAGCAGCGATGCCAAGAGCCAGCAGCAGCTGTTTTCAGACGGCAGGACTGAGCGTGACGGCCCGGTTGGAGTTGGAGCCTCTCTGTAATAGTTGCTAGTTTTTTTAAAAAAATTTTTAAAATGTATTTATTTGGTTGCAGTAGGTCTTAATTATGGTATATAGGATCTAGTTCCCTGACCAGGGATTGAATCCAGGTCCCAAGCATTGGGAGCACAGAGTTGTAGCCACTGGACCACCAGGGAAATCCCAGTTGCTAGTTTTTTGTTACTTGTCTTTCTGTTGTTTTTAGGGAAGAGCCCATACTCATATAGTACCCACGTGACTTTAAAAGCTGAATAGAACTCAGAAGTGACTGTTCTGGGCAGTGCTTACCATGGGGGGTTAATTAAATAAACCAGGAGGCCATTAGATAGATGTGGATCCACTGTTGTGGGTGTGTGTGTGTGTGTGTTGGGAGAGACATTTTCCTCTACATTCTAGGTTTTCTAGCTCGTCCAAGAATTAAATTGACATGAAACAGATTAACAGGGAGAGATCAAACAAAAGTTTAATAAAACATTACAAGCCACAGATTGGCACTTGCTGTCTACCTCTACAAGGATTCAATCATGTGCTGCAGCAGCAAAGTAGTCTTTTTGGGCCTTGATTGTTTTCAGATGAAAATAACCCACACGCCAGCGACATCTTGGAGCAGGTAGTTTTGCTCCCCCTTCAACAGTGACTCAAAATCTGAGCTTGTAAATGCCTCAAGGTTGTGAAATCAAAATGCTAAAAGAAACCAATTACAAACAGTCAACTAGGTTTTAAGCTTTAGTCAATCAAATAACTTCCCTTCTTTGTGTCTATGCTTTCTCTGTATAAGTCTTTGCCCTGGCTCTTGCTGGAGGAGCCTTTTTAACCACTTCTGGTTTGGCACTGTCCAACTTGAATCAATTTTTGCTTAAATAAATTCTTAAACAATTTTTAATAAGGCTTATCTTTTAATAGGGGAAAGACTGAGACCCCCTCAAACTCTGGCTCTACTGCTCATAGCTGTATTAATTTAGCAAGTCACTTATGTCCCTGAGCCCAGTAACAACAACTTTGCAGGGTTGTTATGAGATTTGTTTGATAATTTACGCAAAGCACCAGGCTCTTTGGCTTCCTACTCACGAATTTTGAATCCTGGTTTCGTGCCCCCAGCTTCATTCCCGGCCTTGAACTTGTCAGGGTTAGATGACCCACTACGTTCTGTTGTTTTCAGTCCTGGAAGCCTGTGCCTCCGGTTGAAGATCCCTTGAAATTTCTGTCCAGAGAATTCCTCTCCCAGACTCCCTCCAGTTGCACAGAATTCTACCTGTGGGGTCCTTACTTCCCTAGAGTGGACGAGGTAGCCTAATTCATTAGTCATTTGTATTCTAATCCGTTAACACAAAGACGGATGTTCTCAGTTCTTCCACTCTGAGGCATAAGTAATTCCCATCTGCCAGTTGTTCTTTGCTTGGAAGTGAGTATTTGTAAATCAATGGCAGTTTTGCCTGAGACCAAACAGCAAGAAGAGCCAACAGGGCCTGCAGATTTGTTGCCGCAGGTGCAACGAAGGTAGGCTTTTCTGGGTCAGCTTGACCACAGGGACTTCCAGTAAGAGTGGAACGGCAGCTTTTTCCTGTGAGAGATTGTGGCGGGAAGGGGTTCTTGACTCCGTACTGGATCTGCTTTTGTGACTTGCACTCTTATTTTGCCATTTTGTTATTGTAGTAGCAGTGTTAGTCTCTCAGTCCTGTCTGACTCTTTGTGACCCGTGGGCTGTAGCGTACCAGGCTCCTCTGTCCATGGGTCCTCCAGGCAAGAAGACTGGAGTGGGGCTTCCTGGGCTTTCCCAACTTGAAATCAATTTATGCAAAACCAATTACAACTAAAGGTTTTAAGCTTTAGTCAATCAAATAACTTCCCTTCTTTGTGTCTATGCTTTCTCTGTATAAGTCTTTGCCCTGGCTCTTGCTGGAGGAGCCTTTTTAACCACTTCTGGTTTGGCACTGTCCAACTTGAATCAATTTTTGCTTAAATAAATTCTTAAACAATTTTAATAAGGCTTATCTTTTAATAGGGGAAAGACTGAGACCCCCTCAAACTCTGGCTCTACTGCTCATAGCTGTATTAATTTAGCAAGTCACTTATGTCCCTGAGCCCAGTAACAACAACTTTGCAGGGTTGTTATGAGATTTGTTTGATAATTTACGCAAAGCACCAGGCTCTTTGGCTTCCTACTCACGAATTTTGAATCCTGGTTTCGTGCCCCCAGCTTCATTCCCGGCCTTGAACTTGTCAGGGTTAGATGACCCACTACGTTCTGTTGTTTTCAGTCCTGGAAGCCTGTGCCTCCGGTTGAAGATCCCTTGAAATTTCTGTCCAGAGAATTCCTCTCCCAGACTCCCTCCAGTTGCACAGAATTCTACCTGTGGGGTCCTTACTTCCCTAGAGTGGACGAGGTAGCCTAATTCATTAGTCATTTGTATTCTAATCCGTTAACACAAAGACGGATGTTCTCAGTTCTTCCACTCTGAGGCATAAGTAATTCCCATCTGCCAGTTGTTCTTTGCTTGGAAGTGAGTATTTGTAAATCAATGGCAGTTTTGCCTGAGACCAAACAGCAAGAAGAGCCAACAGGGCCTGCAGATTTGTTGCCGCAGGTGCAACGAAGGTAGGCTTTTCTGGGTCAGCTTGACCACAGGGACTTCCAGTAAGAGTGGAACGGCAGCTTTTTCCTGTGAGAGATTGTGGCGGGAAGGGGTTCTTGACTCCGTACTGGATCTGCTTTTGTGACTTGCACTCTTATTTTGCCATTTTTGTTATTGTAGTAGCAGTGTTAGTCTCTCAGTCCTGTCTGACTCTTTGTGACCCGTGGGCTGTAGCGTACCAGGCTCCTCTGTCCATGGGTCCTCCAGGCAAGAAGACTGGAGTGGGGGCTTCCCTGGTGGTCCGGTGGGTGGAGAGTCTGCCTTGCAGCGCAGGGGACACCGGTTTGATCCCTGGTCCAAGAAGATCCCATGTGCCGTGGAGTGGCTAGGCTGGTGTGTGCAATTAGGAGCCGGTGCTCTGGGGTGCATGCGCCTGGAGCTAGCGCTCTGCAACAAGAGACACTGCTGCAATGGGAGGCCCACACAGGCCAGGAAGTGGAGATGGATGAAAATAAGTAAAGAAATAAACAATAACAGAAGCTAAAATAAAAAAAAAAGGGAGTGGGCTGCCATGCCATTCTCTAGGCATTACCCACCCAAGGATTGAACCTGGGGTCTCTTGTATTGCCAGCAGGTTCTTTACCATCTGAGTTACAGGGAAGTCCTAGTTTGTTGCTAATAGGCACACATAATGGCCTTCCTCAGGGAGTCTGCTCATCCTCCTCCACCTGACCCTTGGGCTAGGGTGCCTTTGCTTGGCTCACAGGGATTTAGCCTGACCTGACCCTGCCCACCACTGAAGGACTGTGACATTCTTGAGTTGTTTGTGTGGGAAATGGTGCCCCCTGCCAGCTGCTTACCAGGGTGGCTCACAAATTCACATCTAGGGCGACCAGGATTGCAGTAAACTGGCATCTTTGTTTATTTTTTATTTATTTATTTACATTTTTTAAAAATTTATTTTTAAATTGAAGAATAATTGCTTTACAGAGTTTTGTTGTTTTCTGCCAACTAGCTTCTTCCACTCTGAGGCATAAGTAATTCCCATCTGCCAGTTGTTCTTTGCTTGGAAGTGAGTATTTGTAAATCAATGGCAGTTTTGCCTGAGACCAAACAGCAAGAAGAGCCAACAGGGCCTGCAGATTTGTTGCCGCAGGTGCAACGAAGGTAGGCTTTTCTGGGTCAGCTTGACCACAGGGACTTCCAGTAAGAGTGGAACGGCAGCTTTTTCCTGTGAGAGATTGTGGCGGGAAGGGGTTCTTGACTCCGTACTGGATCTGCTTTTGTGACTTGCACTCTTATTTTGCCATTTTTGTTATTGTAGTAGCAGTGTTAGTCTCTCAGTCCTGTCTGACTCTTTGTGACCCCGTGGGCTGTAGCGTACCAGGCTCCTCTGTCCATGGGTCCTCCAGGCAAGAAGACTGGAGTGGGGGCTTCCCTGGTGGTCCGGTGGGTGGAGAGTCTGCCTTGCAGCGCAGGGGACACCGGTTTGATCCCTGGTCCAAGAAGATCCCATGTGCCGTGGAGTGGCTAGGCTGGTGTGTGCAATTAGGAGCCGGTGCTCTGGGGTGCATGCGCCTGGAGCTAGCGCTCTGCAACAAGAGACACTGCTGCAATGGGAGGCCCACACAGGCCAGGAAGTGGAGATGGATGAAAATAAGTAAAGAAATAAACAATAACAGAAGCTAAAATAAAAAAAAAAGGGAGTGGGCTGCCATGCCATTCTCTAGGCATTACCCACCCAAGGATTGAACCTGGGGTCTCTTGTATTGCCAGCAGGTTCTTTACCATCTGAGTTACAGGGAAGTCCTAGTTTGTTGCTAATAGGCACACATAATGGCCTTCCTCAGGGAGTCTGCTCATCCTCCTCCACCTGACCCTTGGGCTAGGGTGCCTTTGCTTGGCTCACAGGGATTTAGCCTGACCTGACCCTGCCCACCACTGAAGGACTGTGACATTCTTGAGTTGTTTGTGTGGGAAATGGTGCCCCCTGCCAGCTGCTTACCAGGGTGGCTCACAAATTCACATCTAGGGCGACCAGGATTGCAGTAAACTGGCATCTTTGTTTATTTTTTATTTATTTATTTACATTTTTTAAAAATTTATTTTTAAATTGAAGAATAATTGCTTTACAGAGTTTTGTTGTTTTCTGCCAAACACCAAGATGAATCAGCCATAGATATACGTAATGTTCCCTCCCTCCTCTCTCCCCATCCCACGCCTCTAGGTCGTCACAGAGCCCCTGTTTGAGTTCCCTCAGTCACATAGCCAGTTCCCATGGGGCATCTGCTTTTCATATGGGTATTGTAAGTTTCCGTGTTACTTTCTCCATAGATCTTACGTCTCTGTTTATTGATATAACAGGAGATATTTCATTTCACATCACTTGTGAAATTACTGTCAGGAAGTGAAGCTCACACATGCCCTGCCTGAGACTTGCCATTGTAGGAGATACTTGCAAGAATCAAGTGATCTTTTTACCTTGTTTCCTCACCTGCCCCCATCTCTGATCCATAAAAGAACCTGGCATCCAGGACCTGACAAGGTAGATATTTCAGCAAAGCATTTTAAAGAGCAGGTGGTTCAGTCAGAACGGCCATCAACAAGAAGTCTACAAACAGGGCTTCGGTGGTGGTCCAGTGGGTAAAGACACCCTTGCAGTGCAAGCAGCGCCGGTTTGATCCCTGGCCTGGGAAGATCCCACGTGCCATGGAGCGGCTGAACCCATGTGTCCAACTACCGAGCTGGAGCTCTGGAGTACATGCGCCCAGAGCCAGCGCTCTGCGACGAGAGAGGCCACTGCTGTGGGAGGCCCACACAGGCCAAAGAATAAAGATGGATGAAAATAAATAAATGAAAGACCAATAGAAGTGACCAAAAAAAAAAATAAATAAAGAGTCTACAAACAAATGCTGGAGAGGATGTGGAGAAAAAGGAACCCTCTTGCACTGTTGGTGGGAATGTGAACTGATGCAGACACTATGGAAGATAGTATGGAGATTCCTTAAAAAACTAGGGATAGAACCACCATATGACCCAGTAATCCCACTACTAGGCATAAACCCTGAGGAAATCAAAATGGAAAAATACATATGTACCCCATTGTTCATTGCAGCACTATTTACAATAGCTAGAATATGGAAGCAACCTAGATGCCCATTGGCAGATGACTGGATAAAGAAGCTGTGGTTCATATATACAATGGAATACTACTCAGCCATAAAAAGGAATGCATTAGAGTCAGCTCTAATGAAGTGACTATTATACAGAGTGAAGTTAAATCAGAAAGAGAAAGATAAATATTCTATACTGACGCATATATAAGCAATCTAGAAGGATGGTACTGATGAATGTGTATGCAGGGCAGCAGTGGAGAAACAGACATAGAGATCAGACTTATGGACGCTGGAGGGAGGGAGGAGTGGGTGAGACGTATGGAAAGAGTAACATGGAAACTTACATTACCAGATGTAAAATAAATAACTAATGGGACTCTTCTATAAGACTAAGGGAACTCAAACCCGGGCTCTGCAACAACCTAGAGGGGCGGGATGAGAGGGAGACGGGAGGGAAGTTCAAGAGGGAGGAAACATATGTGTACCTATGGCTGATTCATGTTGATCTTTGACAGCAAACAACAGAACTCTGTAAAAAAACAGTAAAAAGCAGGTGGCTGTGGGGGGTTGCAGGGAACGTGATCAGCCTGTGTACAGTTCTCCGATTTGTTAATGGTGAGGAAAGAGGGTGTCAGGGAAGACACCCTTGCAGTGCAAGCGCCGGTTTGATCCCTGGCCTGGGAAGATCCCACGTGCCAACAAGACCAGTGGAGCTCTGAGTACATGCGCCCAGAGCCAGCGCTCTGACGAGAGGCCACTGCTGTGGGAGGCCCACACAGGCCAAAGAATAAAGATGGATGAAAATAAATAAATGAAAGACCAATAGAAGTGACCAAAAAAAAAAATAAATAAAGAGTCTACAAACAAATGCTGGAGAGGATGTGGAGAAAAAGGAACCCTCTTGCACTGTTGGTGGGAATGTGAACTGATGCAGACACTATGGAAGATAGTATGGAGATTCCTTAAAAAACTAGGGATAGAACCACCATATGACCCAGTAATCCCACTACTAGGCATAAACCCTGAGGAAATCAAAATGGAAAAATACATATGTACCCCATTGTTCATTGCAGCACTATTTACAATAGCTAGAATATGGAAGCAACCTAGATGCCCATTGGCAGATGACTGGATAAAGAAGCTGTGGTTCATATATACAATGGAATACTACTCAGCCATAAAAAGGAATGCATTAGAGTCAGCTCTAATGAAGTGACTATTATACAGAGTGAAGTTAAATCAGAAAGAGAAAGATAAATATTCTATACTGACGCATATATAAGCAATCTAGAAGGATGGTACTGATGAATGTGTATGCAGGGCAGCAGTGGAGAAACAGACATAGAGATCAGACTTATGGACGCTGGAGGGAGGGAGGAGTGGGTGAGACGTATGGAAAGAGTAACATGGAAACTTACATTACCAGATGTAAAATAAATAACTAATGGGACTCTTCTATAAGACTAAGGGAACTCAAACCCGGGCTCTGCAACAACCTAGAGGGGCGGGATGAGAGGGAGACGGGAGGGAAGTTCAAGAGGGAGGAAACATATGTGTACCTATGGCTGATTCATGTTGATCTTTGACAGCAAACAACAGAACTCTGTAAAAAAACAGTAAAAAGCAGGTGGCTGTGGGGGGTTGCAGGGAACGTGATCAGCCTGTGTACAGTTCTCCGATTTGTTAATGGTGAGGAAAGAGGGTGTCAGGGGTCAACATGATCAGGCCTTAGGCACCAGCGTGTCTGAGGGCTCCTTCCTTCCTTCTCGTCTCTCCTCCATTCTTTCCTTCCCCTCCCTGGTCTGCTCTCCTTCTTCTCCTCTTTCTTCTCTCTTTCCTCTGTTTTCCTTCTCCTCCCCTTTCCCACCTTAACTCCTTTATTTTCTCTTTCCTTAAATGCCTCTGTCCTTTTCTCATTCTGGACCCCCGTGTGCCGCCTTATGATGTTTTCTTGATTAACCAGTTTGAATAGTTCATTCATTTCTCAACTTCAGTCTTATAACTTAGCTCCTTTAAAATTTCATTGCTTAACTTCCTTTTCTCTCCAAATCAAGCAGAGTCTGTAGCAATAGTTACTAAAAGAATAAGCCTTGGAGTCAGAGAAGCCCAGCTTCAAATCCCGACTGCTGCAGGAGACACTGCTGACTGGCTGATTCTATTTCTCTTTCCAGTGTCCTTACTCTTCATCTGACTCTGTTTTGGAGTTTATAAATGCTAAAGCAGCTAGAAATGCCCACGCGATAGTTTTTTTCCTTATAAACAAGCTACTACTTGTCGGCATTATTTAAAAATATGGTGGGAGTAAGGTGGGACAGAGCGTGACCTGTCCCATACAGGGCGCTAGCTGCTTCATGCTTTTCCTTTAGAAGCATTTCTCCTACTTCCGCAGGCTCTTCAGTACAGAATGTGTGTGTGTGTGTGTGTGTGTGTGTGTGTGTGTGTGTGTGGTTTTTTGTTTGTTTGTTTGTTTAACTGAAATGTTGCTGAAACCTTACTTGCCAGGTAGGAGGATTTAGGATAAGTCGAGGTCCACATATGTCTGCCAGTAAATCCTTGGCATTGTGGAGTCCAAGGGTCCTGGGAAAGATGCTCTCAGCCACCCGCGAGGGCTTTGCTCTCCTGCTTCCCAGTTGCACGGGGCGGCGGCGCAGCAAGCCTGGCCCTGGGCACAGGGCTCCGCAGCCGGCTGGCGCGCGGGGAGGCATCGCAGCCGGACTTGCGACTTCCCAGGGTCGGTGTCTAGAGGAAGCAAGGTGGTACCTGGCGAAACAGGCCAAGCGTCCAGGCTGAAGAATAAGAGGAGAATGGACGGCAAGAAGCCCGGGCCCCTGAGAGTACAAGGACGGGTGTGTAAGAGGAAGCAGCAAGTCGCAGCCCAGTTCTAAAGGGCGCCCACGAGCTGCGCTGAGGGTGCGCGGTGCACGGGCTCACAGGCGGGAGGCTGGCCAGGCGCGGGCACCTACCGGACCAACCCTGTTTCGCGGTGGTGCGTTGTCCCCATGGGGCATCCACCAAAGATTTTCCTTATGGGTCTCGGTTTCTTTCTTGTTTTTTTGCCACTTCTATTGGCCTTTCATTTCAGTCTCTGTTCCTTGTGGGCCTCCCATCATAGTGGCCTCTGTCGCTGCAGAGCTCCGGCTTGGTAGTTGGACACGTTGGTCCAGCCGCTCCGCGACACGTGCAATCTTCCCAGGCCAGGGATCGAACTGGCACCCCTTGCACTGCAAGGCGGTGTCCTTACCCACTGGACCACCAGGGAAGCCCCAGGTCTCGGTTTCTTGACAGCACAAATATATATATTGTCTGCTCTCTTCGTCTATTTTCCTGGATTCCTTTTGCAAGATCTGCAGAAGCTGGTATGATTAAATGTAGCTTGGCTTCACGACGCACCCCCTCGAGGCATTTGAATGGTCTCTTTTTTGTTATTCCAGGCCACAGAGTGTGGCTCCTTAACCCTCTGCCAAAGATCACTCGGCGAATGAAGCCAAATGAGGTTCTTTCAGAGCAGTGGTGACCGAGTAGGAACCATTGTGTCTGAGCACAATGTATGGTGTGTTTTCCTTGTCACTGGGCCATGAAGGCAGCTTAACTGGAAAACTGGCATTTGAGGTGGATGACTGGCTTCTGGCCTCTTTTTTCCCCATAAGTAAGGACTTGGATACTTTTAAAGATGAAGAGAAGAGGCTGTCCACTATTTTTCATGTTCACACTGGAGGCCTGTGGTTTGCATTCTGCATAAATGTATCTCAGAGAAGACTGCCTGGTGCATCATTCAGATTTGAAAACAGCCGCTGTGAATGCCATACCAAGTGCATGCATTTCCTAAACAAGGAGAGCATTCGGCATCCTTGTCCTTTTCCACTGGGTTTTTGCTAGCGTCCTGCTTTTTCACTGTTTGCCTTCAGAACCTCCACGGGCAGCTGTAAGCCAGGCTTAGGTGGTGCACAGCTCAGAGGCGCCCTGTCTCAGGCGGCTACATTACGTTGTGTGCGTTACGGCTCTGTGCACTCACTACTCAAAATCTGGAAGATGGCAAGAGGTGTCTTGTTCTAAGAAACATGGAACATGTTCTGACAGATGGCAGTGATGTGTCTGGAGGAAGGGATAGCTTTTCCTTATTTGTAAAGGGTCCTAGATGAGCAAATTTGAAGAGACTTGAAAGGCAGAGAGCTTTTGCCCTTGCGTTAGTGGATGAAGGTACCAGGTGTCTGTGTGGCCTACCTATGTGCTATCTGGGAGGTGGAAACTCACCAAGGCGATGGACAGAACAGCTCTTAATGGGAATCAAGGAGAATTCCCTTCCTTCACTCTCTTGTTTTCTAGAAATATGGATGGCTTTCCTATGAGCAGGGAGAGGCTAGGGATGAGTGGTGGTCTCCATGAGAAGTGGAGACTCGGGGCCTGCTTGTCCACGGTGCCCTGGAGAGAGTGGTAGCTCCCCAGAGCCAAGGTGGGGACCGTACAGATGTTCTTGGAACTCCTGGCAAAGGACATCGGAGGCCCAGCTTGGTACCGGTCGGGGATGTGCCACCTTCTAAACAGGTCTTGGTAACCTGAGCACTGAGCATCTTCATAGTGTTAAAAAACCAAAATTCAACTGAGTACATCGTAAGAGCTAATTGGACTTTCTGGACTTTCTTAGTGGCACAGTGAGTAAGAATCCATTTGCCAATGCAGGGGACATGGGTTCAACCCCCGGTCGGGGAAGATCCCACATACTGAGTGGCCCTATGCGCCACAGATTCTGAGCCTGAACTTTCGGGCCTGCAGGCCACAACTACAGAAGCCTGTGTGCCCAGAGCCCATGTCTTGCAACAAGAGAAGCCGTGGCTATGAGAAACCCGTGAACCTCAACAAAGGGTGGCCTCCTCACCACAATGAGAGAAAGCCTGTGTGGAGCAACAAAGACCTAGTGCAACCAAAAGTAATACATCCATCCATAAAGAAAACAACTCACGAATCAGGCAGGGAAAGTGAGCAGAGAAAGGGCCCTGATGAGCTGTACAAAATGGGTGCCTTTCCCGGAACCTGGGGGGAGAAGGAGGTCATTGGCTACGGAAAGATTGTTTCTGGGGAGCTGACCTCACTATGCTGGCCAGGAGCTGCAAGGGCGTGTCCGCATGCAGGACTGTGGGCAGGCGTGCCCCCGCGGGCCTGTCGTTTCTTCTCTCCCTTCTCTTCCCTGACCCTTCTCCTCCACCTGCTCCTTCTCTTCTTAGCCTTCTTCTTTGTCTTCTTCTTCATCTTGTTCTTCTCATCTTCCTCCTTATTCTTCCAGCAGTAGCCAGTGAGGCGTAAGAACACAGGTGACTTTCTCAGGTTCTCTGCTCTGTGTAAGCTATTCCTCTCTTCTGTATGAACTTACATGATGTTAGGCATCTTACCCTGGAGAAGGAAATGGAAGCCCACTCCAGTGTTCTAGCCTGGAGAATTTCATGGTCAGAGAAGCCTGGTGGGCTACAGTCCATGGGGTCACAACTAGTTGGACACAACTGAGCGACTAACATTTTCAGCTTCACAAAGCTTTTATAAACTGAAAAGAGGAAGTCCTGAGTCAGTCTCTGGTTGGTGAGCATTCCATTGGGGAGACTCTCTTTTTCTGTGCCACCTTCTAAACAGGTCTTGGTAACCTGAGCACTGAGCATCTTCATAGTGTTAAAAAACCAAAATTCAACTGAGTACATCGTAAGAGCTAATTGGACTTTCTGGACTTTCTTAGTGGCACAGTGAGTAAGAATCCATTTGCCAATGCAGGGGACATGGGTTCAACCCCCGGTCGGGGAAGATCCCACATACTGAGTGGCCCTATGCGCCACAGATTCTGAGCCTGAACTTTCGGGCCTGCAGGCCACAACTACAGAAGCCTGTGTGCCCAGAGCCCATGTCTTGCAACAAGAGAAGCCGTGGCTATGAGAAACCCGTGAACCTCAACAAAGGGTGGCCTCCTCACCACAATGAGAGAAAGCCTGTGTGGAGCAACAAAGACCTAGTGCAACCAAAAGTAATACATCCATCCATAAAGAAAACAACTCACGAATCAGGCAGGGAAAGTGAGCAGAGAAAGGGCCCTGATGAGCTGTACAAAATGGGTGCCTTTCCCGGAACCTGGGGGGAGAAGGAGGTCATTGGCTACGGAAAGATTGTTTCTGGGGAGCTGACCTCACTATGCTGGCCAGGAGCTGCAAGGGCGTGTCCGCATGCAGGACTGTGGGCAGGCGTGCCCCCGCGGGCCTGTCGTTTCTTCTCTCCCTTCTCTTCCCTGACCCTTCTCCTCCACCTGCTCCTTCTCTTCTTAGCCTTCTTCTTTGTCTTCTTCTTCATCTTGTTCTTCTCATCTTCCTCCTTATTCTTCCAGCAGTAGCCAGTGAGGCGTAAGAACACAGGTGACTTTCTCAGGTTCTCTGCTCTGTGTAAGCTATTCCTCTCTTCTGTATGAACTTACATGATGTTAGGCATCTTACCCTGGAGAAGGAAATGGAAGCCCACTCCAGTGTTCTAGCCTGGAGAATTTCATGGTCAGAGAAGCCTGGTGGGCTACAGTCCATGGGGTCACAACTAGTTGGACACAACTGAGCGACTAACATTTTCAGCTTCACAAAGCTTTTATAAACTGAAAAGAGGAAGTCCTGAGTCAGTCTCTGGTTGGTGAGCATTCCATTGGGGAGACTCTCTTTTTTTTCTTTTTAAACATTCATTTATTTTGGAGGGGAGTGGGGAGGGAGCGGGGCAGGCGGGCCACTTCTATTGGTCTTTCATTTCTCTATTTTCATCCGTCTTTGTTCTTTGGCTCCTGTGGGTCTCCCATCGCGGTGGCGTCTGTCGTTGCAGAGCGCCGGCTCTAGGCGCATGCGCTCCAGAGCTCTGGCTTGGCAATTGGACACATTGGTCCAGACGCTCCGCAGCACGTGGGATCTTCCCAGGCCAGGGATGGAACCGGCGCCCCTTGCACTGCAAGGCGGTGTCCTTATCCACTGGGCCACCAGGGAAGCCCTGGGGAGACTTTTTGATTCACCTTCAAGTATAGCTGATAGCCTTGTTCACTATTCACTTTTACATGACTGGGGAGTTTTCAGGTCAGGCAGGACTGGAAGGGCTTTTCTACCTTCCAGGGCGATCTAAAGATGTCTCTTACCTCTTTCGGGCAGAGTGGGATATCTGGGTGCTGACTGATGGGTTAATATGGGATAATATCCTCTGAACTGGGAAGAAATTTTGACGCTGAAAAGCAGAGCAAGCAACTCCATAAGGTGCGTGACTGCCATTGTGGATAGCTTCCTCACTGGCTGGGCTGCATGGGTAATAGTTCAGAGGCTCTCACAGCTGCACCCCACACTGCCCAAAGGGAACTCAGGGCTTACAGATGCCAATGCTAAAAATAGAACCTGACTTCCAAGGGAGAAACCCATCTGGGCCAACAGAAACTGGGTTTTTTCTCCCCCTAGGGGTCTCATGACCATTATTCCTCAAAGACAATTAACTATCTGCATTTGTAAAAGACATTCTTCTAGTTCCTTTTTTAAAAAACATTTTATGGATTTATTTACTTTTGGCTATTCTGGGTTTTCACTGCTGCCGCAGGCTCTACTCTAGTTGTAGGGAGTGGGGGCTCCTCTCTAGTTGAGGTGAGCAGGCTTCTTGTTGCAGTGACTTCTCCCGTGGTGGAACTCAGACTCCAGGGCACACGGGCTTCAGTAGTTGCGGAACATGGGCTCCATAGTTGTGGCTCCGTGGCTCTAGAGCACAGGCTCCATAGCTGTGACTCATGGGCTTAGTTGCTCTGCAACATGTGGGATCTTCCCGGATCAGGGATAGAACCTGTGTTCCCTGCATTGGCAGGTGAGCTCTTTACCACTGAGCTCCCAGGGAAGCCCTCTTCCAGTTCTCATATCAGAGGAAGGCAGGGGTAAAAGCTGGTTGGGAAATTCTCTGGCTTGGGTGCATTCCTCATGAGTAGTAAAGTCGAGTGACACAGGAAGGGGTGGGGAAGGACTAAGGTGGAGATGTTGAGGCGGAATCAGGGTGGTTTAGCCAGACACTGAGCCTGGCAGAGACCAGCCAGGAGTTCCTTCTTTTGTGCGAGAATGTGTTTTTCTTACTTCTGAGATTGCAATTCTCAAGAAACAGTTTCTCACTAGTGGGATTCCATCTCTACCTTCTATTGTATTTCAACAGCAGCAACAATCATGCAAGTAAAGAAAAATCTACCGTGTGTGTGCATGCGTGTGAATACTTATTAAGTCCAGATGTGTGCGTGTGTGCCAAGGTGCTTCACTCATTACGACTCTCCGCAACCCCACGGACTGTAGTCTGCCAGGCTCCTCTGCCCATGGCATTGTCTGGGCAAGAATACTGGAGCGAGCTGCAATGCCTTCCTCCAGGGGATCTTCCTGACCTAGGGATCGAACCCATGTCTCTGTGTCTCCTGCATTGGCAGACAGGTTCTTGACCACTAGCACCATCTGGTAAGCCCATTAAGTACAGCTACTACAAGGTAAATGTAATGATTCCTGTTATAGTGAAAGAGAAAATGGATCTTAGAAGGGTTGAGTAAACTGGCCACTGCTCTCAGCTCTTCAGCTGGTGAGAGTCAGAATTGAGACGGAGACCCGTTTACTTCTGAACATCAAGATCTTTATTTCAAGATGCCATATTCTCCTTGGGAAGAGCCAAAGAGAAGAATGGTGGCAGCAAATGGGGGAACTCTTCTGGGTAAAGAACTCCATGAACATCTTCTAGATCGAACTTTCTGTTTGGGTTAAAAAAAAAACAAAACCCTGCACATATTTCTAGCTTTGCATGTACAAAGCATCTGTTCTGATGTCTATCTTTCTTCAATTTCAGCTGTGGCTGCATTAGCAAAAATAGCCAAAGGTTGTTTAGGAAGAGGTGAGGGTAGCTACAGGACTCTAAGGTCTGGAAGGGACAAATAGACTGTGACACCCAATTGTTACTAAGAGCATTTGCTACTAGGATCCTAACTCTAACCCTAACCAAAACCTTACATCTTGAGACAGAGGGTAAAAAAGAGAAATTCTTCTTAAACTGTCAAAAGGGAAGAAGAATATAGCAGTAGAGAAGAGAACCAAACTCCTGACATTTTCTCTGTTATTACACAGTTGAGTGCACTTCTCAAACTTTCAGCTTAGTCACGTGACCCCACACAGTCCTTTCACGGACCTATTGCTGCAGGAATTTGACATTAGGTGAAATGTTAGGTCACTGTGTTAAAACATCCTCCCTGGAGGGGAGAAAACTGATAGCAACCATCTAAATGAAGAAAATGTTCTTTTTAAGTGTGTGCCTGAGGAGTCTTGATTGTATTACACTTTGTGGCAGGTTGTGAAACTTCCTTCTTTGGTCATTCTTGCATCCTTAGGCACCCGAGCCCCCTGGATTCCAGCTTTACTAAAGCTCTGTTCTGCACACCCCTCAGCATGTCTACTCGACGCAGGGCAGGAGGCAGACACCGGAGGATGTTTTCAGGAACTCTCTGACTTTTCATCTACCACCAGGATGATTCCATGTGCAAATGGGGTGCACCATTCGTACTTAAAAACCACCCAGGGAAACTGGCTTTAGTTACAGCTTGGTAAGGTGTCCCCCTGGGTGCAACAGGGGATGTGGAATCAGATGTTCAGCCAGGGGAGGAGAAAAAGAGTTAGAAGTCCCTGTCACCCCCACCCAGATTCCTAATGAATGCAGATGGGAGACAGGAGACCAATAAACAGATGTCTTTGTTGCTTGTGAATTCTATTGTGGAGGAGAAAAAAGGTTACCATGTAAATCAGAGCAGAAATCCAATACAAATTACTCATTACTTTTTAACTGCCACCAATCAATTAATGTTATTTTCCCATATTTAGAAATGTGTACTTCCCTT
Source organism: Tragulus kanchil (assembly GCA_022376925.1). Classification (NCBI taxonomy): domain Eukaryota; kingdom Metazoa; phylum Chordata; class Mammalia; order Artiodactyla; family Tragulidae; genus Tragulus; species Tragulus kanchil. The sequence goes on from JAIOJX010000026.1 coordinate 120,726,918, forward strand.
CCCTGGAGCTTTTGAGACCTACTGGGAAGGTGCAAAATATATTCATTCTCAAAGTATGATGACTCCCAAACTCTTGGGCATGAACCATCATCTTAAAGATGCTCAATATGCACAGAGCTGCGAGCGCCCACGTCTCTTAGTTCACTTGTGTGATGCAGGAAGGAGGGCTTACGGTTACATTGCCAACTATCTGTGGTTCCTAACGTAAGCCAACTCTCCTTCCTCCTACAAATTACTCGGAGTAGTTTTGTATTAACCAGATGTCAACTGAGGTCTCCTAGCCACTGAGATTCAAATGAAGTTGGCTCTGATCTAGTTCAATATTCAGTAGGATGTCAGATTCGTTCCCAGTCTCTTGAGGGATTCTGGGGGAGGGTGACTTACATTTCTGTTGGACGCCTCTGGCTTCAAGCCTTTGTTTCCCAGAGTAATTCTGTTCACAGAGCATGTTGCTGTTCCCCTCAAGCTGTCATGCTCCAAAATGCACCATCTGAGCTGCCGAACTTGGCCCCTTTCCTTGCTTTACAACCTCTTCCCCATGCCTGGAACCCTTGATGTGGTAATCGACTTTAGTGAAGATTTGGGAAAAAAGAGAGAACTGATACTACAAACATCCAAACAACCCCAAATGGGGCAATATTCTTTATAGCCCCTTCTTTAACAACCCAAATTCCAGCTACCCAGTGTGATGCTTGGCCCGCTGCACTCATTTTCCCACTCCCTTCTTTTAGCCTGTGTATCTCCCTTCCCTCCTCTACTGGAGTCCTCTTCCCACCGAGGAACAGTGATGGGAGAAAGTCCAAAGCACTCTGCTCAGTCCCGGGTCTCTTCCAAGGGCTCATAAGAGTGTTTTGCAGTTCATTGGTCCATGAACAATGACCTCAGCCTTTCTTCCCAACTGGTGGCTACCGAAAGGGAAAAGGAGCAGGAGAGAGGTTTTAGGACTTCCTGGTATGATTAATGACACTCCTCCAGCTCCCTCCTCAGAAGGTAGAAGCCTCTGCAGTCTACTGGGTTTTGACCATTTCCTCCTTTTGATTTGAGGCATTCCTTCACTTCATCACAAGTCTTCCTAGTGGAGCTAAGCAGATTTCTCTCTTAAAAAAATCTATTTATTTGACTGTACCATGTCTTATTTGTGGCACATAAATGCTTAACTGCAGTCCATAGGACTTAGTTCCTGGGACCAGGGGTCAAACCCAAGCGCCCTGAATCGGGAGCAAAGAGTCTTAGCCATTGGACCACCAGGGAAGTCCTGAGTAGACTTCTTTTATACTGGGGTGTGCCTATTATGGGAGGTCTCCAAGAATTGTTCCTGGACCAACAGCACCATCTGGAAAATTGATAGGCAAAGCCTCAGGCCCCAGCCTAGACCTACTGAATCAGAGATTCTAGGGTTGGGCCCAGGAGTCTGTGGGTTCACATGCCCTCTGGGAGATTCTGATTTGCACTCAAATTTGAAACCACTGAGCTAACAGATGGGCTTAAAGGACATCCAGGAAGAGAACCCAGGCCACAAATGCCAACAGATCAGTAACTAATTAAAATACATGGAAAACACAACATTCTTCCTATAGGGTTGACAATTGTAGGTAGGCTGAAGGCCTTGCTATTTAACTTATTTGCAGAACATATCATGTGAAATGATAGTCTGGATGAAGCAGAAGCTGGAATCAAGATTTCCGGGAGAAATATCAATAACATCAGGTATGCAGATGACACCACCCTTATGGCAGAAAGAGAAGAGAAACTAAAGAACCTCTTAATGAAGGCGAAAGAGTAGAGTGAAAAGCTGGAACAACCCAAATTCCAGCTACCCAGTGTGATGCTTGGCCCGCTGCACTCATTTTCCCACTCCTTCTTTTAGCCTGTGTATCTCCCTCCCCTCCTCTACTGGAGTCCTCTTCCCACCGAGGAACAGTGATGGGAGAAAGTCCAAAGCACTCTGCTCAGTCCCGGGTCTCTTCCAAGGGCTCATAAGAGTGTTTTGCAGTTCATTGGTCCATGAACAATGACCTCAGCCTTTCTTCCCAACTGGTGGCTACCGAAAGGGAAAAGGAGCAGGAGAGAGGTTTTAGGACTTCCTGGTATGATTAATGACACTCCTCCAGCTCCCTCCTCAGAAGGTAGAAGCCTCTGCAGTCTACTGGGTTTTGACCATTTCCTCCTTTTGATTTGAGGCATTCCTTCACTTCATCACAAGTCTTCCTAGTGGAGCTAAGCAGATTTCTCTCTTAAAAAAATCTATTTATTTGACTGTACCATGTCTTATTTGTGGCACATAAATGCTTAACTGCAGTCCATAGGACTTAGTTCCTGGGACCAGGGGTCAAACCCAAGCGCCCTGAATCGGGAGCAAAGAGTCTTAGCCATTGGACCACCAGGGAAGTCCTGAGTAGACTTCTTTTATACTGGGGTGTGCCTATTATGGGAGGTCTCCAAGAATTGTTCCTGGACCAACAGCACCATCTGGAAAATTGATAGGCAAAGCCTCAGGCCCCAGCCTAGACCTACTGAATCAGAGATTCTAGGGTTGGGCCCAGGAGTCTGTGGGTTCACATGCCCTCTGGGAGATTCTGATTTGCACTCAAATTTGAAACCACTGAGCTAACAGATGGGCTTAAAGGACATCCAGGAAGAGAACCCAGGCCACAAATGCCAACAGATCAGTAACTAATTAAAATACATGGAAAACACAACATTCTTCCTATAGGGTTGACAATTGTAGGTAGGCTGAAGGCCTTGCTATTTAACTTATTTGCAGAACATATCATGTGAAATGATAGTCTGGATGAAGCAGAAGCTGGAATCAAGATTTCCGGGAGAAATATCAATAACATCAGGTATGCAGATGACACCACCCTTATGGCAGAAAGAGAAGAGAAACTAAAGAACCTCTTAATGAAGGCGAAAGAGTAGAGTGAAAAAGCTGGCCTAAAACTCAACATTCAAAAAACAAAGATTATGGCATACTATCCCATCACTTTATGGCAAATAGATGGGCAAACAATGGAAACAGTGACAGACTTTATTTTCTTGGGCTCCAAAATCACTGCAGATGGTGACTGCAGCCATGAAATTAAAGGGCACTGGCTCCTTGGAATAAAGGCTATGACAGACCTAGACAACATACTCAAAACCAGAGACACCATTTTGCTGACAAAATTCCGTTTAGTTTTCTCAGTAGTTATGTACAGATGTGAGAGTTGGACCATAAAGAAGGCTGAGTGACAAAGAACGGATGCCTCTGAGATGTGGGGCTGGAGGAGGCTCCTGAGAGTCCCTTGGACGGCAAGGAGATCAACCCAGTCAGTCCTAAAGGAAATCAACCCTGAATATTCATTGGAAGGACTGATGCTGAGGCTGAAGCTCCAACACTTTGGCCACATGATGTGAGGAGGCGACTCACTGGAAAAGAGCCTGATGTTGGGAAAAATAGAAGGCAAAAGGAGAAAGGGATGACAGAGGATGAGATGGTTGAATGGCATCACTGAGTCAATGGACATGAGTTCGAGCAAGCTCCAGGAGATGGTGAAGGACAGAGAAGCCTAGTGTGCTAAGGTCTATGGGGGCGCAAAGACTTGGACAGGACTGAGTGACTGAACTGAACCGAGGGCCTTGTGGGTTGTACCAAGTGGAAAAAGGGGCTAAGGACCCTGAGGTGACTGTATTCTGATTTGCAGCATGAGCTAACAGATGGGCTTAAAGGACATCCAGGAAGAGAACCCAGGCCACAAATGCCAACAGATCAGTAACTAATTAAAATACATGGAAAACACAACATTCTTCCTATAGGGTTGACAATTGTAGGTAGGCTGAAGGCCTTGCTATTTAACTTATTTGCAGAACATATCATGTGAAATGATAGTCTGGATGAAGCAGAAGCTGGAATCAAGATTTCCGGGAGAAATATCAATAACATCAGGTATGCAGATGACACCACCCTTATGGCAGAAAGAGAAGAGAAACTAAAGAACCTCTTAATGAAGGCGAAAGAGTAGAGTGAAAAAGCTGGCCTAAAACTCAACATTCAAAAAACAAAGATTATGGCATACTATCCCATCACTTTATGGCAAATAGATGGGCAAACAATGGAAACAGTGACAGACTTTATTTTCTTGGGCTCCAAAATCACTGCAGATGGTGACTGCAGCCATGAAATTAAAGGGCACTGGCTCCTTGGAATAAAGGCTATGACAGACCTAGACAACATACTCAAAACCAGAGACACCATTTTGCTGACAAAATTCCGTTTAGTTTTCTCAGTAGTTATGTACAGATGTGAGAGTTGGACCATAAAGAAGGCTGAGTGACAAAGAACGGATGCCTCTGAGATGTGGGGCTGGAGGAGGCTCCTGAGAGTCCCTTGGACGGCAAGGAGATCAACCCAGTCAGTCCTAAAGGAAATCAACCCTGAATATTCATTGGAAGGACTGATGCTGAGGCTGAAGCTCCAACACTTTGGCCACATGATGTGAGGAGGCGACTCACTGGAAAAGAGCCTGATGTTGGGAAAAATAGAAGGCAAAAGGAGAAAGGGATGACAGAGGATGAGATGGTTGAATGGCATCACTGAGTCAATGGACATGAGTTCGAGCAAGCTCCAGGAGATGGTGAAGGACAGAGAAGCCTAGTGTGCTAAGGTCTATGGGGGCGCAAAGACTTGGACAGGACTGAGTGACTGAACTGAACCGAGGGCCTTGTGGGTTGTACCAAGTGAGGACAAGAAAGAGCCTTAATGGAAATTAACACTTGCTATGTGCTAGGCACTGCTCAAAACTGTTACACAGCAACTCATTTATCCCTTACAATAATCCTGTGAGGCAGGTAAACTATTGTTTCCATCTAACAGATGAGGAAACTGAAGCACTCTCACCACATTGCTGTACCCTTTCTTGTACACTAGCCTTTCTTGAAAGGGTACTCTCAATGTCCTGTTTAGCTTTTCCCATTGGTGGTGGTGGTGGGGGTGTAGTCCCTAAGTCGTGTCCAACTCTTGAGACTTCATGGACTCCATGGACAGGCTTCCCTGGCATAAATGGGATTGCTTTTGGTAGCAGCTGCATCCCAGGGAAAATCTTCACTGGCAGCCAAAATACTGCCTGCTCCTTTGGGGCCTCCTCGCTGGCCTACTTCAAATCTGTGCCTTCTCAATGACTCAAGACCTCTCAGCGGCAAAGAGCAAGAACACGTATTCTTGAGATAAAATGTGTGAGGGAGATAAATTTGCCACATAACATTTTTTTCTTTAATAATCTCACTTCCAAATCCCTTCTGACCTTAAAATGATTAAGATAATAAAAAAGCTTTGTCATTTCATTGACCTACCATTGGCCCTCATAAAAAAGTCATCATGAACTTCAAATGTTAGTGTGTGGTTACTAATATCATTTTAACTTTCCATATTCTTTACTTTCTCTCATAACTATGTTCCTTCCAATAATATTTTTTTCTCAATGACTATCCAGTGTCCATTATAGGCAATTCCCAAAGTTTTAAAGCAATGTTCTGCTGACCTGAAAGATTATTATCCTATTACAGGGAAAGTGTGTGGCTTTTGTGCTTGGTGTCATTGCTCCTTTTTTTGTGGCAAGTTTTCCGTGATCCTCCATTCTTAGCACCTAAGCTTTAAGAAAATGAATCTACTTCAGGCTTCAGGGAGGTTCACCTGATATAAGCCAGCCAATCAGTGCATTCTTTTCTTTTAAGTTTACCATCTTTTATGGGCACAGTTCATGGCATTCCAGAACAATTATAACAGAAACATTAAAGATCACCAGATACAGGGCTTCCTTGTGGTCCAGTGGTCAAGAGCCTGCCTTGCAATGCAAGGAACACTGGTTCAATCCCTGGTCTGGGAAGATGCCACATGACATGGGGCAACTAAGCCTGTGTGTCACAACTACTGAACCTGTACTCTGGAAGCTGCAAGCCAGAACTACGGAAGCCTATGCACCCTAGAGCCTGTGCTCAGCAACAAGAGAAGTCACTGCCATGAGATGCCTTGTACCTCAACTAGACAGTAGCCCCTGCTTTCTGCAACTACAGAAATCCCAGGTACAGCAAAGAAGACACAGCATAGCCAAAAATCAATAAATAATTTTAGAAGATCACTGAGTACATATCACCATAACAAGTATAATAACGGAAAAGTTTGATATATTGTGAGAAATACCAAAATGTGACATAGAAATTAAAGGGAGCAAACATTGTTGGAAAAATGACACAGGGTTGCCAGAAGGCTTCCATTTGTAAAAAATGCCATATCTGTGAAGCTCAAGACCTCTCAGCGCAAAGAGCAAGAACACGTATTCTTGAGATAAAATGTGTGAGGGAGATAAATTTGCCACATAACATTTTTTTCTTTAATAATCTCACTTCCAAATCCCTTCTGACCTTAAAATGATTAAGATAATAAAAAAGCTTTGTCATTTCATTGACCTACCATTGGCCCTCATAAAAAAGTCATCATGAACTTCAAATGTTAGTGTGTGGTTACTAATATCATTTTAACTTTCCATATTCTTTACTTTCTCTCATAACTATGTTCCTTCCAATAATATTTTTTTCTCAATGACTATCCAGTGTCCATTATAGGCAATTCCCAAAGTTTTAAAGCAATGTTCTGCTGACCTGAAAGATTATTATCCTATTACAGGGAAAGTGTGTGGCTTTTGTGCTTGGTGTCATTGCTCCTTTTTTTGTGGCAAGTTTTCCGTGATCCTCCATTCTTAGCACCTAAGCTTTAAGAAAATGAATCTACTTCAGGCTTCAGGGAGGTTCACCTGATATAAGCCAGCCAATCAGTGCATTCTTTTCTTTTAAGTTTACCATCTTTTATGGGCACAGTTCATGGCATTCCAGAACAATTATAACAGAAACATTAAAGATCACCAGATACAGGGCTTCCTTGTGGTCCAGTGGTCAAGAGCCTGCCTTGCAATGCAAGGAACACTGGTTCAATCCCTGGTCTGGGAAGATGCCACATGACATGGGGCAACTAAGCCTGTGTGTCACAACTACTGAACCTGTACTCTGGAAGCTGCAAGCCAGAACTACGGAAGCCTATGCACCCTAGAGCCTGTGCTCAGCAACAAGAGAAGTCACTGCCATGAGATGCCTTGTACCTCAACTAGACAGTAGCCCCTGCTTTCTGCAACTACAGAAATCCCAGGTACAGCAAAGAAGACACAGCATAGCCAAAAATCAATAAATAATTTTAGAAGATCACTGAGTACATATCACCATAACAAGTATAATAACGGAAAAGTTTGATATATTGTGAGAAATACCAAAATGTGACATAGAAATTAAAGGGAGCAAACATTGTTGGAAAAATGACACAGGGTTGCCAGAAGGCTTCCATTTGTAAAAAATGCCATATCTGTGAAGCTCAACAAAATGAAGTGAATAAGACAAGGTGTGCCTGATGTAATGTAACATTAATGCAAACAGACAGTTATTCCTTCCTGACCTGGATGTCCTTTATTTCTTTCTCTTGCCTGACTCCTCTGACTAGGACTTCCAGTACTATGCTGAATAGAAGTGGAGAAAGTGGGCACCCTGTCACATATCTAGCAATGTGGCTAATAGATCAGTCATGTTCCTGATCTTACAATCAATGCATTCGGTCTTCCTGGTTGTAGTGACCGGATCAGAAACAGACCCAAGACACAAGTCAGGTCTATTAGAGTCAAAAAGGTCCTACTCAGGGATTGTGGGTACAATATTATGGGAACAAAGTTTCTTTGTCTTCCTCTGGACTTGGTCTTAGATCACTGGGGATGTAAGATGTGGAGCTCGATCCTGAGGGTCCTGAGGAGGAAGTCACCAAGCAGAAGGAAGAGTTGACAGTTGGTTCCTGATGACATTGTTCTTTGTCTTAGCCTTCTCAGGGTGCTACAAAAATTACCACGTACTGAGTGGCTTCAACAACTCCGTCTGGGACGTCCAAGGTCAAGGTGCTAGAAGATGTCTACTGAGAACTTGCTTCATGGATTGCAGCTGGTCTTCTTGTTGCATCCTCACATGGTGAAGAGAGGAGAGGAGACAAACACTCCTGTGACCCTCAGGACGCTAGTCCTGTTTATGAGGACGCCACCCTCAGGACCTCATCTAAAGACCCCATGGTACCTTCCAAAGACCCCATGTCCTGCTACTATCACGCTGGGACATGAAAGGATCCTAGGACCCAGGAAAAGACTACATTCCAGAGCAAAATTATTCTATTAGCCACATTGCTAGATATGTGACAAGTATTTATTTCTGAGTAACTATTGTGTCCCAGAATAATTGCTAGTTTCTTGGCAAGAATGAAATGGAGATGAATATCAGAACCCATTCCTCTCTGTGGCCCTTAGATATTTGTGTGCATAGGAAGTTATATTTGTTCTCACTATACAGTGCTGGAGCAGCTGTTCAACAAATTCTTTTGTAGTATTTGTAATATTATTTATCAATGAAAATCTCTAGGCATTACAAATGCGGTTAGATCCAGGTCTTCACCTAATTTTTCATAGTCATGAGATTTTGGTGTCTAGAGTTCAGATAAGCAAGCTTCCTACAGGATTCTATCTTAACAAGACTTATTTCTGCCTGGGCCTACTATATATTATACTAGCAATGAACAAGCCACTATCTTGACATGGATTTTCATGGCTTTCTATGGGGGATCTCCTGTTGAAAATATTTACAGTGAAAGAGTTATATCTCATGTCTCTGGCAGGCTAGAAAACAATTCTTTCAGCTCCAATTCCTCGTTCCTAAATAACATACTCCTGTTCTTTTCAAAATGCACCCTTTTTTTCATGTGGTTTTGAGAAACTGCGATCCATTTCTGCCATGACTTTTGCCCTCGGAATACATTAACCCAAACGATGAATTGTTCCAGAAGGCTGACCCCAAGTAGAGAACAGGTTTTAGATCCTGCTACAATGGATGGGCATATTCTTAACCACTGGGCCACCAGGGAAGTCCTCGAAACTTAGAAACTTTAAAGTGACTTGTTCAGGGCAGTCTGACTCCTAAGTCTTTATTTCTTCTAATCCTATGAGCTATGCACTTGTAGTTTCCTCTTTAAATACAATAAAATTTTCCTAGATCACCATCCAATGACCTTGGACTTCATTTTCAATCTTCTAAAGCCCTAATGCTGAGATACGAGTGGCAAGGTTTTCTTGCTAAGGTGTTAATGACTGATTTTGCCTTCCTTCGATGTATGTGCATTTTAAGAGTTCATACTCCTAATCTAAAGTGTTGGCTACGCTAATATCAAGTATTTATAGAGGGACAGCACAGCCTAGCTCTTGGATGTGGGCTGTGCCGTGGCAAACCGAGTTCAAGTCCTCACGAGCTGTGTAATTTGGTTAAGTTGCTTAGATGTCCTACTTTATTTCAACACGATCATCGTGGTGAGAATTGAATAATTTAAATCACCCCACGCTCTTAGAGTAGTGCCTGGCACCTACTGAGGGCTCCGAGTGTTCTCTGAGAGACAGAGAGTGATCCAGCCGGCAGGTATGCTCTGCCAGGCACCGGGGAGGCCTGGGGGCACATGGGTTCAGCTCAGCTCTCTAATAATATCACTTTGGCTACTTCAGAAACCATTTTGGGGGCAATAACAAAACTATAATGAAAGAGCTGAAATATACTGAGTACTCATTATATGCCAGGCTCAAGCTAAGAGCTTTACTTGGATTAGTGCGTGTAATCCTCGACAACTCTGTGAGGCGCCAACATCCCCCTGTTATAAGGAGGGGGCCTTATGAGGGGCAGAGCTGAGACTGACCCCATCAGTCTGTCTCCAGAGCCCACCTGTATGGAACTTCCGCTCCTTCCTGGGGCATTTGATCTTGAAGCCAGCCCCTGTTGTCTCTCCCTTTGTCAGCATCTCTCAGCCTCCCTGACGTGCTTTGGCCTTATTTCCCATATTAGTTCACAGTGATGTATTGCCAACTAGGAACAGACTTTTTAAAAACCAGTGGGCCTGCATTTTAAAAGCTTTGTTTGCAAAAGCAATGGGGCAGTCGGCTGGGGCTCCTGTTTGCTGAAGAGACACAGAGGGAGGAGGTACAAGGAATCTGGCCAAGTGAGAATATTTATATTTTTCCAGATAATTAACTATGGCAGCTTGTAAGTGAAATATTTGCCAGTGCTCATGAACATTACCCAGGGTAATGTTATCTTTTGATTAAACAACATATGTTCCCTAATAATGCGTATGTGTGAGGGATAAAGAGGAAGGTGCCAAGATGCTCAGACTTTCTTAGATTTGGTGGGCGTCAGCCAGATTCTCATGTAGCTCAGGACTTTCGAGGGAGGAAGGGAGGCTAGGATTCTGTTGACTGTGCATGTTCTTTTTCTAACCCACCTACAAACAATATTTTGTATGTTAAAATGGAGTCATAATACACGCAAAGAGCTAGTAGTGAGAAAAATGAGAGACCCTGTGAATCAGGGGTGGGTTAATTTGTCCACGAGTCTCATTTTCTAGGTCAGTGGGCCTCAAATTGAATAATTTAAATCACCCCACGCTCTTAGAGTAGTGCCTGGCACCTACTGAGGGCTCCGAGTGTTCTCTGAGAGACAGAGAGTGATCCAGCCGGCAGGTATGCTCTGCCAGGCACCGGGGAGGCCTGGGGGCACATGGGTTCAGCTCAGCTCTCTAATAATATCACTTTGGCTACTTCAGAAACCATTTTGGGGGCAATAACAAAACTATAATGAAAGAGCTGAAATATACTGAGTACTCATTATATGCCAGGCTCGAAGCTAAGAGCTTTACTTGGATTAGTGCGTGTAATCCTCGACAACTCTGTGAGGCGCCAACATCCCCCTGTTATAAGGAGGGGGCCTTATGAGGGGCAGAGCTGAGACTGACCCCATCAGTCTGTCTCCAGAGCCCACCTGTATGGAACTTCCGCTCCTTCCTGGGGCATTTGATCTTGAAGCCAGCCCCTGTTGTCTCTCCCTTTGTCAGCATCTCTCAGCCTCCCTGACGTGCTTTGGCCTTATTTCCCATATTAGTTCACAGTGATGTATTGCCAACTAGGAACAGACTTTTTAAAAACCAGTGGGCCTGCATTTTAAAAGCTTTGTTTGCAAAAGCAATGGGGCAGTCGGCTGGGGCTCCTGTTTGCTGAAGAGACACAGAGGGAGGAGGTACAAGGAATCTGGCCAAGTGAGAATATTTATATTTTTCCAGATAATTAACTATGGCAGCTTGTAAGTGAAATATTTGCCAGTGCTCATGAACATTACCCAGGGTAATGTTATCTTTTGATTAAACAACATATGTTCCCTAATAATGCGTATGTGTGAGGGATAAAGAGGAAGGTGCCAAGATGCTCAGACTTTCTTAGATTTGGTGGGCGTCAGCCAGATTCTCATGTAGCTCAGGACTTTCGAGGGAGGAAGGGAGGCTAGGATTCTGTTGACTGTGCATGTTCTTTTTCTAACCCACCTACAAACAATATTTTGTATGTTAAAATGGAGTCATAATACACGCAAAGAGCTAGTAGTGAGAAAAATGAGAGACCCTGTGAATCAGGGGTGGGTTAATTTGTCCACGAGTCTCATTTTCTAGGTCAGTGGGCCTCAAATGTTAGCTGCTTTAGCATTACCCAGTGGCCTTATTCATCAGATTTCTGGATTCCATTAACTCTCTGATTCAGTGGGTCTGGGGTGTTGTTGTTTACTTGCTAATTTGTGTCCGACTCTTTGTGACCCCATACACGGCAGCATGCCAGGCTCCCTTGTCCTTCACTGTCTCCTGAAGTTTGCTCAAATTCATGTCCATTGAGTTGGTGAGGTCATCCCACCAACTCATCATTTGTCATCCTCTTCTCCTCCTGCCCTCAGTCTTTCCCAGCATCAGGGTCTTTTCCAATGAGTTGTCTCTTCCCATCAGGTGGCCAAAGTATTGGAGCTTCAGTTTCAGTCTCAGTGGGTTTGGAGACATGCTGGGAATGTTCCTTTCTAACAAGCTCCAGTTGCTTCTGGTGTTGCTGGTCTTCTGAGATTCCAGATAGAGGTCAGAGTGTGTAAAGCAGCACAAGAACATATTGATTGCCTGAGGGGACCTGTAATATTCCAGATATATGTATTCCAGCATGCTCTGCAAGAGTCATATACATTATCCTTTATCAACCGTACCAGTAGTTTGATGAAATGGTGTTCGGCATAAAATCCACTTGGGCTAGCCAAAGTTGTAGCCTGGACCCTAATTATAAGCTTGCAAGTTATTTTTCTTGGTGTAGCCACCAGCAGGTCTTCAGAAATACACACAAAACAGTACCAATGAAAAGATGCCCATCTGAGGGCATCACAGTGCTCAGGTAGGTGCCTGAGTTCTCAGCTACTGGTTGGTTCATTGGTGATGCTGCCATGTCCACTCAGAGCTTTTGTCAGCGGTTCCCCAGTTTCTTATAGATTTAAATTCTCAAGATGTACTTCAGAAAGAGGAGACCATTGTATGGCTTTTTGGATTATTTTGAGGGATATTAGTAATACTTTAGCACAGTTAAAAATAGTAGACATTATCTAATTTGAACCAAATCAAATATGAGGATACAACAACCAGATTGTCTGTACCATGGCTCAAGGCATGGGGTCTCCTTAGTCAACAGGTATTATTTCTAGAATAGGTAGTGTATGTGTATGTGTGTGTGTGTTAGTCGCTCAGTTGTCAGACTTTTTGTGACCCCATGAACTGTAGCCCACCAGACTCCTCTGTCCATGGAGTTCTTCAGGTAAGAATACTGGAGCGGAGAGTCATTACCGTCTCCAGGGGATCTTCCTGACCCAGGAATCAAACCCAGATCTCCTGCTATGCAGACTTTTTTTTTTTTTTTTTTTTTTTTTACCATTTGAGCCATCAGGGAAGCCCTAAAGTAGAGTTGGGCTCAATTTTAATTGGGTATTAAGACTACAGTGTGCCAGATCCAGCATGGCTAGAGAATTCCCCTAGAGTTCATTCTACAATTATAATAATCTACGGTGATTAAGTCGGAGTCATCCTCCTGGGCAGTTACATTCCACTGCAACTTTAATTCCCTTTTCTAGTCTAGAACACTGTGAAGAATATGTCCACTTTAATTAGCAGATGAATTGTCCGGGATGTTGGATTCTGAAGTGAGAGATTTGAACACCTGTGGAGCAGCATGAAGACACGGAAGTATCTAATTAGCATATTTGTCAGTGGCTCTCAACCAAGGCAAGTTTTGCCACCTTGATGGGCATATTTGGAGCTTTCCTGGTGACTCAGCAAGTGAAGGATCCACCTGCAATGCAGGAGGCGCAGGAGATGTGGGTTTGACTGGGAAGATCCCCCGAAGGAGGAAATGGCAACCCACTCCAGCATTCTCTCCTGGAGAATGCCATGAACAGAGGTGATGGCAGGTTACAGTCTGTGGGGATGGAAAGGGACGGACATGACTGAGAGACTGAACATGTGATCATGCATGGGGATATTTGGCAAAGTCTTTGGGTAAACTTTGAGTATTACAGCTGGGGAATTGCTATTGGTATCTAGTGCATAAGAGGCCATGGGAAAGGCTGATAAATATCCTACAGTGCACAGGAAAAGGCCCACACAACAAAGAATCATTCGGTTTCAAACGACAGTTGTGCTGAGGTCGAGGAAACCCTGGTTTGGGAGCTGAGATGCCTTTAGTTCATTGGGTGCATTGGGAGGGTAAGTCGTTGTAGCCTGTGAGGCCTCTTATCTTATCTTAGTTGAGTCCGACTCTGAGACCTCGTGGACTGTAGCCTGCCAGTCTCTCTGTCCAAGGGATTCTCCAGGCAAGAATACTGGAGTGGGCTGCCTTGCCCACTCACTCAGGGGAGCTTCCCGAACCAGGATTGAACCTGGGTTTCCTGCATGGCAGATGATTCTTGACCACTGACTCACCAGGGACGTCAATGTAGCCTGTGATGCCTTGGTTTCTTATTAAAGGATCTAAGGAGCCCAGAATGTAACTCAGGAGCACGTAGTCCTGTCAAGCCAGCCGGGAGGAAAATGTGGGCAGAGGGGAGCCATCTTGGCCTTTCAGGAAGCAAGGCTGCTGCTCTCATTCAGCAGCATGGAATGCAACTCTTGCAAGAACATGGTACTCACTCCAAGACTGAGAAACAAATAGGTCCTTCTCTATTATCCTCCTGTGGGGTGCACAGGTCATTACAGGGCATTCTGAAAGAAGAATATTTGATGAATTCATCCTGGCTGTATGTGGAGGGAACCAGTGCTGGATAGGGTGTGGATATCCATGCCTGTACCTCATTATCTCTAACGGGAGTTTCAGAGGCTTGCCCAGATTTAGTGTCCTATTTGGTTTGACTTGTATAACACCGGTCAGTTAGCTGCTTTCTTGTCATGTCATTAATATTCAAATAATGTGATTTAAAGGTAAAGCTGTGCCTTCGGCAATACTAAAATACATCATTCAGATCTTCTAGATGATTATGCAAAGGACTAGGAGTGGCAACTTGCAAGAGACAGTGAAAAGCTGATGGCAGGTTACAGTCTGTGGGGATGGAAAGGGACGGACATGACTGAGAGACTGAACATGTGATCATGCATGGGGATATTTGGCAAAGTCTTTGGGTAAACTTTGAGTATTACAGCTGGGGAATTGCTATTGGTATCTAGTGCATAAGAGGCCATGGGAAAGGCTGATAAATATCCTACAGTGCACAGGAAAAGGCCCACACAACAAAGAATCATTCGGTTTCAAACGACAGTTGTGCTGAGGTCGAGGAAACCCTGGTTTGGGAGCTGAGATGCCTTTAGTTCATTGGGTGCATTGGGAGGGTAAGTCGTTGTAGCCTGTGAGGCCTCTTATCTTATCTTAGTTGAGTCCGACTCTGAGACCTCGTGGACTGTAGCCTGCCAGTCTCTCTGTCCAAGGGATTCTCCAGGCAAGAATACTGGAGTGGGCTGCCTTGCCCACTCACTCAGGGAGCTTCCAACCAGGATTGAACCTGGGTTTCCTGCATGGCAGATGATTCTTGACCACTGACTCACCAGGGACGTCAATGTAGCCTGTGATGCCTTGGTTTCTTATTAAAGGATCTAAGGAGCCCAGAATGTAACTCAGGAGCACGTAGTCCTGTCAAGCCAGCCGGGAGGAAAATGTGGGCAGAGGGGAGCCATCTTGGCCTTTCAGGAAGCAAGGCTGCTGCTCTCATTCAGCAGCATGGAATGCAACTCTTGCAAGAACATGGTACTCACTCCAAGACTGAGAAACAAATAGGTCCTTCTCTATTATCCTCCTGTGGGGTGCACAGGTCATTACAGGGCATTCTGAAAGAAGAATATTTGATGAATTCATCCTGGCTGTATGTGGAGGGAACCAGTGCTGGATAGGGTGTGGATATCCATGCCTGTACCTCATTATCTCTAACGGGAGTTTCAGAGGCTTGCCCAGATTTAGTGTCCTATTTGGTTTGACTTGTATAACACCGGTCAGTTAGCTGCTTTCTTGTCATGTCATTAATATTCAAATAATGTGATTTAAAGGTAAAGCTGTGCCTTCGGCAATACTAAAATACATCATTCAGATCTTCTAGATGATTATGCAAAGGACTAGGAGTGGCAACTTGCAAGAGACAGTGAAAAGCTAATGGCCTTAGCTAGGAGGAAGAAGCTGCCACACATGTATTTTTATTGCATTAATATAACTGATAAATTAAGAAGGTTGCCCCCTTCTTTTTTTTTTTTTTTTTTTAGTTTCTGGTCAGAAATCTACATCCTTGAATTGAATTAGTGCAAAGATGAACTTTAGGAGCTGAGTTCTACCTAGGCTAGCCAGAAGAGAGCAGGAGAGGTTAGGAGACTTGCCTTCCCCCTGTCTTCCTTCTGAGCATTCGATCCCCCTTACTTCTGTGGTCCACTCTGGTCTCCTCTTCTGCAATGTGCTTTGGCCTGATGGCTCTACCACCTCTGCCTGTAGTGCACCTCATTCCCAGCAGAATTTCTCCACCATTATTACTTTGGAAGAAAGCTCATTAACAAAATTACCAATGATGTTAGTAAGGAAGGGGTAAGCATTTGCCAGGTGTTGGCCATTCAGCATTCACCTGCCGCTTCCTCATTCTATCATGTCTTTGTTCAACTGTAAATCCAGGTCCTGGCTCCACCGTGAGTGACAGAGGCTATGAATTGTTCCTCTCAAGTTGAAGAAATCTGTAAGACCTTCCCTGGTGGCTCAGTCAGTAGAGAATCTACCTGTAATGCAGATGACCTGAGTTTGATCCCCGGGTTAGGAAGATCCCCTGGAGCAGGGAATGGAAGCCTGCTCTGGTATTCTTTCCTGGAGAATTTCACAGACAGACGAGTCTGGTGGGCTACAGTCCATGGGGTTACAAGGGTCAGACACGACTTAGTGTCTAAACCACAACAAGACCTTCAAGAACTACTACCAAAAGAAGATGTGCTTTTTATCATAGGTGACTGGAATGCAAAAGTAGGAAGTCAAGAGATACCTGCAGTAACAGGCAAAGTTTGGTCTTGGAGTACAAACACCAGTGAATATTCAGATTACAGTCCAATTGCACTCATTTCACATTCTAGCAAGGTTATGCTCAAAATCCTTCAAGCTAGGCTTCAGCAATACATGAACTGAGAACTTCCAGATATACAAGCTGGGATTAGAAAAGGCAGAGGAACCAGGGATCAAATTGTCAACATTCATTGGATCACAGAGAAAGCAAGGGAATTCCAGAAAAGACATTTACTTCCGCTTCCCTGATTATGCTAAAGTGTTTGTGCTGATCACAACAAACTGTAGAAAATCCTTAAAGAGGTAGGAATACCAGAGCACCTTACCTGTCTCCTGAGAAACCTGTATGCAGGTCAAAAAGCAATAGTTAGGACCAGACATGGAACAACAGACTGGTTTCAAATCAAAGAAGGGATATGTGAAGGTTGTATACAGTCAATCTGCTTATTTAACTTCTATGCAGAGTACATCATATGAAATGCTGGGCTGGATGAAGCACAAGCTGGAATCAAGAGGGCCAGGAGAAATATCAATTACATAAAGTATGCAGATGACACTACCATTATTACTTTGGAAGAAAGCTCATTAACAAAATTACCAATGATGTTAGTAAGGAAGGGGTAAGCATTTGCCAGGTGTTGGCCATTCAGCATTCACCTGCCGCTTCCTCATTCTATCATGTCTTTGTTCAACTGTAAATCCAGGTCCTGGCTCCACCGTGAGTGACAGAGGCTATGAATTGTTCCTCTCAAGTTGAAGAAATCTGTAAGACCTTCCCTGGTGGCTCAGTCAGTAGAGAATCTACCTGTAATGCAGATGACCTGAGTTTGATCCCCGGGTTAGGAAGATCCCCTGGAGCAGGGAATGGAAGCCTGCTCTGGTATTCTTTCCTGGAGAATTTCACAGACAGACGAGTCTGGTGGGCTACAGTCCATGGGGTTACAAGGGTCAGACACGACTTAGTGTCTAAACCACAACAAGACCTTCAAGAACTACTACCAAAAGAAGATGTGCTTTTATCATAGGTGACTGGAATGCAAAAGTAGGAAGTCAAGAGATACCTGCAGTAACAGGCAAAGTTTGGTCTTGGAGTACAAACACCAGTGAATATTCAGATTACAGTCCAATTGCACTCATTTCACATTCTAGCAAGGTTATGCTCAAAATCCTTCAAGCTAGGCTTCAGCAATACATGAACTGAGAACTTCCAGATATACAAGCTGGGATTAGAAAAGGCAGAGGAACCAGGGATCAAATTGTCAACATTCATTGGATCACAGAGAAAGCAAGGGAATTCCAGAAAAGACATTTACTTCCGCTTCCCTGATTATGCTAAAGTGTTTGTGCTGATCACAACAAACTGTAGAAAATCCTTAAAGAGGTAGGAATACCAGAGCACCTTACCTGTCTCCTGAGAAACCTGTATGCAGGTCAAAAAGCAATAGTTAGGACCAGACATGGAACAACAGACTGGTTTCAAATCAAAGAAGGGATATGTGAAGGTTGTATACAGTCAATCTGCTTATTTAACTTCTATGCAGAGTACATCATATGAAATGCTGGGCTGGATGAAGCACAAGCTGGAATCAAGAGGGCCAGGAGAAATATCAATTACATAAAGTATGCAGATGACACTACCCTTATGGTAAAAAGCAAAGAGGAATTAAAGAGCTTCTTGATAAAGGTGAAAGACGAGAGTGAAGAAGCTGGCTTCAAACTCAACATTCAAAAAACTAAGATCATGCCATCTGGTCCCATCACTTCATGACAAATAGGGAAAAAAATGGAAACAGTGAGAGGCTTTCTTTCTTTGAGCTCCAAAATCACCACAGATGGTGTGTGCAGCCATGAAATTAAGAGACACATGCTTCTGGAATGAAAGCTATGACAAACGTAGACAGTGCATTCAAAAGCAGAGACATCACTTTGGTGACAAAAGTCTGTGTAGTCAAAGCTATTGTTTTTCCAGTAGTCATGTATGAATGTGAGAACTGGACCATTAAGAATTCTGAGTGACAAAGAATTGATACCTTTGAACTGTGGTGTTGGAGAAGACTCTTGAGAGTCCCTTGGACTGCAAGGAGATCAAACCATAAATCCTGAAGGAAATCAACCCCGAATATTCATTGGAAGGAATGATGCTTAAGCTGAAGCTCCAATACTTTGGCCCCCTGATGCAAAGAGAGGATTCATTGGAAAAGATTCATTGGAAAAGATTTTGATGCTGGGAAGGATTGAGGGCAGGAGGAGAAGGGGTTGACAGAGGATAAGATGGCACCATGGACACCTTTGGACATGAATTTGAGCAAACTCAGGGAGATGGTGAAGGACAGGGGAGCCTAGAGTGCTGCAGTCTGTGGGGTCACAAAGAGTCGGTCACAACCCAGCAACTGAAAACAACACTTGAGGGACTTAGTATGCAAGGTAAACTCACTTCAGTGTCCTCATGTAGAGCAGGGTTTCCACGCCTGTAGCTTTCTTGGTTTCCTCTGTGACCACCCCAGGCTTTGCTGTGTTCCATGGGCTCTCTGAACTTTCTGGAGCTGCCCTTCCATGGACAGAGAATTAGAACACTCAATGACCGGTCACAACCCAGCAACTGAAAAACAACACTTGAGGGACTTAGTATGCAAGGTAAACTCACTTCAGTGTCCTCATGTAGAGCAGGGTTTCCACGCCTGTAGCTTTCTTGGTTTCCTCTGTGACCACCCCAGGCTTTGCTGTGTTCCATGGGCTCTCTGAACTTTCTGGAGCTGCCCTTCCATGGACAGAGAATTAGAACACTCAATGACCTGTTAATTGGATCCTGGCTGATATAGGAATTAGACTTTCTAATGACGTGGGACGAATTGGTCATAAAATGCCTGCTAAACTGTGATCGAGTTTATCACCAAGAGGAGGTGTTGTGGGAAAAGAAGGTTGCCTGCCATCCCAGTAAGTGGATGTCAGCTGCCATCAAGCCCTCAGCCACTGCGGCCGCCTTGGTGGGCACCCTGAGGGAATCAGGCTGGAGAGAAACAAGACACTGGCCCTCCATAGTTACGGTGCTTCTCTCGGGAATGATTTCAATGAACCTGGACGCTGGCAGTGCACATCTTCTTTACCCAAATTGTCCACCGAAATTAAGAGACACATGCTTCTGGAATGAAAGCTATGACAAACGTAGACAGTGCATTCAAAAGCAGAGACATCACTTTGGTGACAAAAGTCTGTGTAGTCAAAGCTATTGTTTTTCCAGTAGTCATGTATGAATGTGAGAACTGGACCATTAAGAATTCTGAGTGACAAAGAATTGATACCTTTGAACTGTGGTGTTGGAGAAGACTCTTGAGAGTCCCTTGGACTGCAAGGAGATCAAACCATAAATCCTGAAGGAAATCAACCCCGAATATTCATTGGAAGGAATGATGCTTAAGCTGAAGCTCCAATACTTTGGCCCCCTGATGCAAAGAGAGGATTCATTGGAAAAGATTCATTGGAAAAGATTTTGATGCTGGGAAGGATTGAGGGCAGGAGGAGAAGGGGTTGACAGAGGATAAGATGGCACCATGGACACCTTTGGACATGAATTTGAGCAAACTCAGGGAGATGGTGAAGGACAGGGGAGCCTAGAGTGCTGCAGTCTGTGGGGTCACAAAGAGTCGGTCACAACCCAGCAACTGAAAAACAACACTTGAGGGACTTAGTATGCAAGGTAAACTCACTTCAGTGTCCTCATGTAGAGCAGGGTTTCCACGCCTGTAGCTTTCTTGGTTTCCTCTGTGACCACCCCAGGCTTTGCTGTGTTCCATGGGCTCTCTGAACTTTCTGGAGCTGCCCTTCCATGGACAGAGAATTAGAACACTCAATGACCGGTCACAACCCAGCAACTGAAAAACAACACTTGAGGGACTTAGTATGCAAGGTAAACTCACTTCAGTGTCCTCATGTAGAGCAGGGTTTCCACGCCTGTAGCTTTCTTGGTTTCCTCTGTGACCACCCCAGGCTTTGCTGTGTTCCATGGGCTCTCTGAACTTTCTGGAGCTGCCCTTCCATGGACAGAGAATTAGAACACTCAATGACCTGTTAATTGGATCCTGGCTGATATAGGAATTAGACTTTCTAATGACGTGGGACGAATTGGTCATAAAATGCCTGCTAAACTGTGATCGAGTTTATCACCAAGAGGAGGTGTTGTGGGAAAAGAAGGTTGCCTGCCATCCCAGTAAGTGGATGTCAGCTGCCATCAAGCCCTCAGCCACTGCGGCCGCCTTGGTGGGCACCCTGAGGGGAATCAGGCTGGAGAGAAACAAGACACTGGCCCTCCATAGTTACGGTGCTTCTCTCGGGAATGATTTCAATGAACCTGGACGCTGGCAGTGCACATCTTCTTTACCCAAATTGTCCACCGATTTGTGGGGGGCCCTGTGTGTGTGCCGGTGTGCAGAAGCCCGGCAGGCATGAGCGATGCTCCTCTCTGATGGCAGCCAATTGGATTGCACCGTTTATGCTTAAAGATGACACTTCCTCAATTCCAGAAAATGCAGAAAAGCTATAGGATCTGATCTGGTCAGTTCTTGCCAGGGATGAGGACAGGAGCCCTGAGGAAAGGTGTTTGTAGGCAGCAGTGAGAGAAAGACAGCTTTTCATTGATTATTAAACTGGCGTCAATTCGGTTACATTTACTGAATTACCAGAGTCAGGCTCCCACCCTCGATGCCAAAGCTCGGTGCGCGGTCTAAGTGTGCCATGCCTCTCAGAGGTATTTGTGTTGCACGACAGGAACACTTAAACCCAAGGTTAGATTTTTCTGCATCCTTCACAGAGGGGAGTGTGGGAAGAGGAGCATGGCAAACTCCCTTACAAAAAGGGGCACAACGAGTTCTCCGAGTCTGGGCTGGATCCCTGCTGGACGCAGTCAGACAGAGGGCCTGCTGGGAAGATCCACCGCCACAGTCAGCGGTGGACTTGTCTCTGTGGCTTTAATCTTGACCTCAATTCCAGCTCCCTTAATGACTCCAGGACTAGCTTGCTTGTCTATAAAGTGGGAATAATAACAACTCGTAGAATTGTGAGAATTCAGTGAGGCGACACACGTGAAATAGCTTTTTAAACTATAAAAGAGGGTTCAAATGGGAAAGATTTTTCTTAATTTAATTTTTGAATAGATAAGACATTTATAGCTAAAGGAAAATTCAAAGACTTTCTAATGACGTGGGACCTAATTGGTCATAAAATGCCTGCTAAACTGTGATCGAGTTTATCACCAAGAGGAGGTGTTGTGGGAAAAGAAGGTTGCCTGCCATCCCAGTAAGTGGATGTCAGCTGCCATCAAGCCCTCAGCCACTGCGGCCGCCTTTGGTGGGCACCCTGAGGGGAATCAGGCTGGAGAGAAACAAGACACTGGCCCTCCATAGTTACGGTGCTTCTCTCGGGAATGATTTCAATGAACCTGGACGCTGGCAGTGCACATCTTCTTTACCCAAATTGTCCACCGATTTGTGGGGGGCCCTGTGTGTGTGCCGGTGTGCAGAAGCCCGGCAGGCATGAGCGATGCTCCTCTCTGATGGCAGCCAATTGGATTGCACCGTTTATGCTTAAAGATGACACTTCCTCAATTCCAGAAAATGCAGAAAAGCTATAGGATCTGATCTGGTCAGTTCTTGCCAGGGATGAGGACAGGAGCCCTGAGGAAAGGTGTTTGTAGGCAGCAGTGAGAGAAAGACAGCTTTTCATTGATTATTAAACTGGCGTCAATTCGGTTACATTTACTGAATTACCAGAGTCAGGCTCCCACCCTCGATGCCAAAGCTCGGTGCGCGGTCTAAGTGTGCCATGCCTCTCAGAGGTATTTGTGTTGCACGACAGGAACACTTAAACCCAAGGTTAGATTTTTCTGCATCCTTCACAGAGGGAGTGTGGGAAGAGGAGCATGGCAAACTCCCTTACAAAAAGGGGCACAACGAGTTCTCCGAGTCTGGGCTGGATCCCTGCTGGACGCAGTCAGACAGAGGGCCTGCTGGGAAGATCCACCGCCACAGTCAGCGGTGGACTTGTCTCTGTGGCTTTAATCTTGACCTCAATTCCAGCTCCCTTAATGACTCCAGGACTAGCTTGCTTGTCTATAAAGTGGGAATAATAACAACTCGTAGAATTGTGAGAATTCAGTGAGGCGACACACGTGAAATAGCTTTTTAAACTATAAAAGAGGGTTCAAATGGGAAAGATTTTTCTTAATTTAATTTTTGAATAGATAAGACATTTATAGCGTACATGGTTTAAAATATTTCAAAGGACATTAGAAGAAAGTTCTCCCTTACTCCTGTCCCTTGGGCACCCAGTTGCCATTTCAATCTCTTCCAAGTCTCCACTGTTTGAAGTTGCTCTAAGCATATTCAAGAAAAGCCCAGCATATATTTTTCTTTCACTCCTGCATTTTACTCAAAGGTGCAATTATTCTTCTGCTCCTCACTTTCCCCCCATCTATTTAAAAATATACCTTGAATTTATTTCTATATCAAGGTATGACTCATTCTCTCTGTTTTTTATTTTTTTTTTTGTAACAGTTGATTTAGTGAGTTCTCTACTGATATACATCTAGGTTGTTTCCAGTTTTATTCTACTCAGATAAATCTGCAAAGAAGCACTGTGTGTATGTTTGCACATGTGGGTGTGAGTGTGTGTTTGCAGACTGAAATTTCTCTGTCAAAGAAGAGTGTTTTTTCTTTCTTTGCTGGTGCAGGTGTCCTGGTTGCAACAGGAAATGTTCGGCATGCTCGCTTTCTGTAACTCTCACCGAACTCTGATTATTTTTTCCTAGACAAGCCTGGATCCTGCCAGAGGCCAATATTTTGTAGCTTTTACATTTGAAGAAAGAGAAGGCAAGCAGGAAGGACTGATCTAGTGTTGGATTTCTCTTCTCCAGACAGGATGAGCTGTTCCTAGGGAACGTTGTTTCCTTTCCATATTTTAGAGCACTTTTCTCATCCAAAGAATGGGGTAATGACACCACCCACAGGACCGAGTTCACAGCACGGCTCGCTCTGTGAGTTAGACACATGGCTGTCCTGTGGGCAGAGTATTTTACGGTCTCTCAGATTCACTTAATTCAGGTTTACAAAATGAAATACGACAGGTGCCAGAGGAGCAGGAGCGGAACAAAACCAGGTGTGTACAGCCATCGTTCATGTCTGTGGTCTCGGAGGCCCAAGTACCCTGCTTCATTGTCTCCGTGAGTGTCACCTAAACGCACCTGATGCTGGGACAGCTCACGTGCTCCCTGCGGCTGAGCACAGCCTGGCCAGGCCCTGGCGGGTCTGTAGCTTGTCGGCAGGCGGCTGCTGTGACGCAGTTGAGCATGTTGGGGGCAACATGAAGCAGTCACTGTGCAGCGGGAAGGATGCTTGTAGAGACGGGCAGAGGCAGATGCTAAGAAGAGCGGATGGAGTGCCAGGCAGGGACTGGATTGTAAGTCTGGCTGGCTAAATTCAAACTTCTCTATTTCAAAAACGATGGGTTCTGTTGGGGATTTTAAGTAATCACGAGTGTAACCCCCAAACGCACCCGCCTTTGCACATTGAAAGAGCCATCTGGGGGCTTCCCTGGTGGTCCAATGGGTAAAGAGTCCGCCTTGCAGTGCAAGGGGCACCGGTTCGATCCCTGGCCCAGGAAGATCTCATGTGCCGCACAGCGGCTGGACTGGTGTGTCCAGTTATGAGTCAGTGCTCTGGAAGGCATGTGCCCAGAGCCAGTGCTCTGCCGGGAGAGAGGCCACTGCAATGAGAGGTTCACACATGCCTAAAAATAAAAAAGATGTATGAAAATAAATATAAATAAAAAATAGGCATGATGGGGGAAAGAAATAATAGTGAAAAAAAGGAAAAAAAGAAAAAAAGAGCGAGCTATTTGGTGTCAACATGCAAGTGAGTGGAAGGGCAAGACCCTGGGCAGGGAGCACAGAGAGGGTGCCCCTGCGGAGGCAGGAGGTGAGAATGCAGGCTGCGACCGGCCCGGGAGTGCAGAGCGGGGGAGCCGTGAGGGACAGGCGGGGGCAGAGGATGGAGTCTGGGATGACCGCCCCGTTTCCGGCTCTGCTGGCCACGTGGACAGTGGTGTCCCTTATTGAGCTGCTGTTGTTTGGTCACCCGGCTCTGCAGCACCCCAGGCTTTCCTGTGCTTCACTACTGAGCTGCAGACACAAGAAAAGAAGCCGGTGTGGCGTGAGGGCTTCCGTTTGGCATCAAGCTTGAGCTGCTGGAGAGACATCTAAACCGAGACGTCCAGGAGGCAGTTTGACGTGTGAGTGTGGTTTGGGAGAGAGATCAGGACTGACGATCGCACAGATGAGTCTCTTCTATGTCTTTCCCAGATTTATTTTTCTGAGAATTGTCCATTCTTCCCTGTCTGCATCCTCTCCCACCCATTCCCACCCCTGCCTTTCCCTTCCAATGGAGACTATGCCACCCATCCGGGAGGGGTTCCTCCGGGGGTGCTGTTTCTCAACCAGTGGACCCTTGGTGACCAGAGCCACCTGTTGCTAAAATGGAGCCTGTCTTGCACATTTGAAAGAGGTGTTAGCAGTTCTAGCCTCTGAGGGAGGCTGAGTCCACTAGTTACAATCCTAGATAATGAAAAGATAGCTTAAATGTATCTTTCTTCTTTTGATTGCAGGAATAATGATCAATCATGCAGGTGTTTGTTTGATCAGTCTGAATTCAGACAGGATGTTTTAACTGCAACCTTTCAAAGCATCAGAGGCAGATTGCAGCCCCTCTCACTCACGGGCACCCACGGTTTCTTGTCTATTGAAATTAATTAGCCATTGTTCCTTCCTTTCCATGTGGATGTCTACAGGCCTCCAGGCAGATGGGCTGGTAAGAAACCCACCTGTAGAGGAGAAAGGGAAAGGCCCTTCCGGGTCTCTTCTGGAGCATGGGAGAACAAGCACTGCAGCGTGAACCACCTCTGATTCGTCAGCTCTGGCGTGCCATCAGAGGAGAAGGCTTCTAATGGTGCGGAGGAATCTTTGTAGATTCAACAGCTCCTTTGAAAAAAACCCTGACATCTCCTGCTGCCACGGAAACCATCTTTTTCAAGTGAATTATAAATAAAAACAGGACCCTCCGGCTTCCCATTTATAGTATATGTATATTTTCTTTTAAATATGGAAAAGCACTCCTGTTTCTCTCTGAGGTGTCTGGTCCGTTGATCTCATTCTCATTGTATCCAACTGTAGTCACTGGGAAAACTCAAGTTAGACTTTCAGGATTAAGCGATAAGAGATTCATGCAACTGAAAGAGGCCAATGTTCATTTTAATTCAGTCAGAGGTTTTGTGTTCCTGAGAGCAGACGAATCATTGAAAAGAATTAAAAAAATGTCTACCCCAGCCTGGGTAAAATCGTGACATAGATCTGCGCAGAATTGCTCACGGAACTCCTGCAGCATGAAGGCTGTGGCTGTTTTCAGACATTTCATCTGTTTGTCACAATTCACTGTGAGGAGCATCCAGTATTTCATGAGGGCAGATGTCTGCCCTTTGTGTGTCCTTCTCGGGTTCTGACTGGCAGTCCTGTGGAAGGGCGTCCCTGCGGGTCTGCATGGAGGAGGAGTGAGAGCAAGGTGGCTGAAGTCGCTCCTGCCGTCAGCTGCACCTGCCAAGCACCGACGGGCTGCGGGAGGCAGGCTGAGGGCTGGGTGGCGGGCTTGAAAGCTTCCTTTGCTAACCTTGAGTTGAAGCATACCTAATTTTTGTGCCTTTAAAATGCACCCCAGGACAAGGTCTCCTTCGAAAAGCTGCCTTCTCACTCTTGATTTAGCTCAGTGCTCCTCTCCTGCCTTCCTGTAGCCTCCAGCTTGTCACCAAAGAATACTGAAGTCATCTGGTTCTGTTTCACCCACCAAGCTCTCCATATTTTAAAGGCAGGTGCTAAGCCAGAGTCATTCTTGTGCTGTCGAGTCCAGCCCTCCACACCCAGGAGGTCATCACTGAATATCTTTAGGAGCTGAAATGAGTTGAGAAGCCACATCCTTTAACTAGGAGCAAGCTTCTCCCAGGTGGGTACCGTGTCTCATTTATTTTTGGAATGACAATGAAGATAATAGCTTCTATTGATTGGCTATTTGCAAGCATTATAATTTCTAATTGCCTCATCCATTCTGTAAGATACCTTCTATCATTGCCTCCATTTCTCAGATAACAAAACTGAGTCAGAAGGGTAATTTATCCGGACTTGTACAGCTAGTAAGTGGTGGATCTGGGGTTTGAACACCTATTGGCTAATTCCAGAGCCTGTGGCCAGTGCCATGATGGTCTTTCACCTCCAGGCATAAGCATGGGTCCTTTTTTTTTTTTTTTATTTTAAATAATCTTTTTTTTTTTTTTGGTGGGGGCGGGTTGGGGAGGGAGGGGAGTGGGCGGGCCACTTCTATTGGTCTTTCATTTGTCTATTTTTCATCCGTCTTTGTTTTTTGGCTCCTGTGGGCCTCCCATCGCGGTGGCGTCTGTCGTTGCAGAGCACCGGCTCTGGGCGCATGTGCTCCAGGGCTCCGGCTCGGTGATTGGACACATCAGTCCAGTTGCTCCGCGGCACGTGGGATCCTCCCAGGCCAGGGATCAAACCGGCGCCCCTTGCACTGCAAGGTGGTGTCCTTACCCACTGGACCACCAGGGAAGCCCCGCATGGGCCCTTCTTTAGAGAAGATTTGAGAGATGCTTGTGGGATGAATAAATCTCATAGGAACTCTGGCAGCTCAAAGTTGTCATGTGCGGCCTTGCTCTTTGATAATTGTTCGGCTGTGCTGAGTCTTAGTTGCAGCATGTGGGATCTGGGACCCTGGTCAGGGATCTAACCTGGGCTCTGTGCACTGAGGGCACAAAGTCTTAGCCTCTGGACACGCGGGGAGTCCCTGGCTTGTTCTTTAGAAGTAGTTAAAACCTAATTTTTCACGATGCTGCTGGTTGATGCTTAGGGGACTAATCTTATAACCAGTCACGAGAGCTGTTCATGAATATTTTGTTTCTCATCCTCCCAGGCCAGAGTAGAGTTTAGTTCCCTATTCCTGATACTCATGGACCTTGACTTGCTCTGGCCCATGAAGTAGGTGAAAAGGAATATGTGTCCCTTACAGACAGAAGCTTTGAGGGCCTGCGCGTGTTTCTCCGTGTGCTCTTCCCCTTGCAGTGGTGAATGTGCACACAAAGGCCAAGATGGTACTGTTCTCAGACCCGGCCCTTGAGTGGTCTCAACAACAGAGCCTCTTGACGTTGGTCTCTAAGGGAGAAATAAACCTCTTTTTTGTTGTTGTTGTTGTTAGCCATCGACATTGGGGCTTGCTTATAACTAGCATACCTTCTCCCATCCTGATTGGCCTGAATATCAAATGATTGTTTCTCTCTCATTTCAACCATAAGGGCATCACTGGCAATGATGGTTAAAGTGCAAGAGGTCTTCAGAAGATTCCTGGCAATTCAACAAATAGGAACTTATTTCTCCTACCATTTCCTTTTAGATTTCAAAGATGTGAGAACTCTTGATGATACCTATTTGATATAATTCCCTTTGCGAATTTTGTTAGTATGATTGTTTTTCTGGATTTGGCTATGTCTTAGGTCAGGTTCCCCAGGAATAGACACAGAAATGAGAATTCCTTTGCTGTTGTTGTTCAGTTGCTCAGTGTGTCCAATTCTTTGCAGCTCCATGGACGGCAGCACGCCAGTTTCCTTGTCCTTCACTATCTCCCAGAGTTTGCTCAAATTCGTGTCCATTGAGTCGGTGATGCCAACCAACCATCTCCCCCTTCTCCTCCTACCCTCAATCTTTCCAAGCATCAGGGTCTTTTCCAAGGAGTTAGCTCTTTGCATCAGGGAGCCAAAGTTTTGGAGCTTCAGCTTCAGCATCATTCCTTCCAATGAATATTCAGGGTTGAGTTCCTTTAGGATTGACTGGTTTGATCTCCTTGTTATAAGTTCTTTACTCAATAGGGCTCCCAAGGGAAACCAGGGAGGAAGTAGGGCGGCAGGAAGAGGAAGGGGAAGAAGCCAAGGCAACATGCGGCCTTAGGCAAGATTCCAAGGGAGAGGTAAGTAGCATTTTACATTGTTTTGCCTGGAGCAAAGGAATTAGAGTTTAGTTCCCTATTCCTGATACTCATGGACCTTGACTTGCTCTGGCCCATGAAGTAGGTGAAAAGGAATATGTGTCCCTTACAGACAGAAGCTTTGAGGGCCTGCGCGTGTTTCTCCGTGTGCTCTTCCCCTTGCAGTGGTGAATGTGCACACAAAGGCCAAGATGGTACTGTTCTCAGACCCGGCCCTTGAGTGGTCTCAACAACAGAGCCTCTTGACGTTGGTCTCTAAGGGAGAAATAAACCTCTTTTTTGTTGTTGTTGTTAGCCATCGACATTGGGGCTTGCTTATAACTAGCATACCTTCTCCCATCCTGATTGGCCTGAATATCAAATGATTGTTTCTCTCTCATTTCAACCATAAGGGCATCACTGGCAATGATGGTTAAAGTGCAAGAGGTCTTCAGAAGATTCCTGGCAATTCAACAAATAGGAACTTATTTCTCCTACCATTTCCTTTTAGATTTCAAAGATGTGAGAACTCTTGATGATACCTATTTGATATAATTCCCTTTGCGAATTTTGTTAGTATGATTGTTTTTCTGGATTTGGCTATGTCTTAGGTCAGGTTCCCCAGGAATAGACACAGAAATGAGAATTCCTTTGCTGTTGTTGTTCAGTTGCTCAGTGTGTCCAATTCTTTGCAGCTCCATGGACGGCAGCACGCCAGTTTCCTTGTCCTTCACTATCTCCCAGAGTTTGCTCAAATTCGTGTCCATTGAGTCGGTGATGCCAACCAACCATCTCCCCCTTCTCCTCCTACCCTCAATCTTTCCAAGCATCAGGGTCTTTTCCAAGGAGTTAGCTCTTTGCATCAGGGAGCCAAAGTTTTGGAGCTTCAGCTTCAGCATCATTCCTTCCAATGAATATTCAGGGTTGAGTTCCTTTAGGATTGACTGGTTTGATCTCCTTGTTATAAGTTCTTTACTCAATAGGGCTCCCAAGGGAAACCAGGGAGGAAGTAGGGCGGCAGGAAGAGGAAGGGGAAGAAGCCAAGGCAACATGCGGCCTTAGGCAAGATTCCAAGGGAGAGGTAAGTAGCATTTTACATTGTTTTGCCTGGAGCAAAGGAATTAGGTTTCTCTGCGCCTTTGCTGAACAGCTTTGATGAACGGTTACCCTGCCAAAGGGGGAATGTAAACCCGAGGAGCTGGCCTCCTCATAGGCCAAGATTCCCAAAGAAGAGAGGCAAATGCTGGCTGTTGAAAGCAGTGTGAAGGAGGGAAGGAGAGGGAGGAAGGGTATGCACAGAAAGTTAATCTGGGGACATTTTTTAGCTTTGACCTATTTTTTTAAACATTTATTTCTTAGACACGTGTCAGGGAGAAATCAAAGACTGGCCTCCCTCACTCCTGTGTGACAATGATGGACAGACAGGGAGACACGGGGGTGCAAAATGACTTTCCTGTCGTCAGGGCGGCAGTCGTGATGAAAGACTCTGTTAGCACTTGGGACTTCTGAGTCTGGCGCCAGGGAGTCCTGCACCCGCACGGGAGCACTTTTGGCATGAGAACTGATTGTATCAAACTCTAAGTGGGCTCTACTTTAATGCAATCTGACACGCAGATGTCTAAATGGCCCACAAAGGCATATTAGGTTATGTCTATCTACATTACAGAAGCATTTACTGAAGCTGAAAGTTGAAATGCCAGCATTCCTGGAAACAGCTTCCAAGATACAAAAAATGAGTTTGGGACTTTGAGACTGACAGGTACACACTGCTATGTTTGAAACAGGTAACCAATAAGGACCTACTGTCTAGTCAAGGGAACTCGGCTCATACGATAAACAAAAAATATAATTCTTTGCAGCTCCATGGACGGCAGCACGCCAGTTTCCTTGTCCTTCACTATCTCCCAGAGTTTGCTCAAATTCGTGTCCATTGAGTCGGTGATGCCAACCAACCATCTCCCCCTTCTCCTCCTACCCTCAATCTTTCCAAGCATCAGGGTCTTTTCCAAGGAGTTAGCTCTTTGCATCAGGGAGCCAAAGTTTTGGAGCTTCAGCTTCAGCATCATTCCTTCCAATGAATATTCAGGGTTGAGTTCCTTTAGGATTGACTGGTTTGATCTCCTTGTTATAAGTTCTTTACTCAATAGGGCTCCCAAGGGAAACCAGGGAGGAAGTAGGGCGGCAGGAAGAGGAAGGGGAAGAAGCCAAGGCAACATGCGGCCTTAGGCAAGATTCCAAGGGAGAGGTAAGTAGCATTTTACATTGTTTTGCCTGGAGCAAAGGAATTAGGTTTCTCTGCGCCTTTGCTGAACAGCTTTGATGAACGGTTACCCTGCCAAAGGGGGAATGTAAACCCGAGGAGCTGGCCTCCTCATAGGCCAAGATTCCCAAAGAAGAGAGGCAAATGCTGGCTGTTGAAAGCAGTGTGAAGGAGGGAAGGAGAGGGAGGAAGGGTATGCACAGAAAGTTAATCTGGGGACATTTTTTAGCTTTGACCTATTTTTTTAAACATTTATTTCTTAGACACGTGTCAGGGAGAAATCAAAGACTGGCCTCCCTCACTCCTGTGTGACAATGATGGACAGACAGGGAGACACGGGGGTGCAAAATGACTTTCCTGTCGTCAGGGCGGCAGTCGTGATGAAAGACTCTGTTAGCACTTGGGACTTCTGAGTCTGGCGCCAGGGAGTCCTGCACCCGCACGGGAGCACTTTTGGCATGAGAACTGATTGTATCAAACTCTAAGTGGGCTCTACTTTAATGCAATCTGACACGCAGATGTCTAAATGGCCCACAAAGGCATATTAGGTTATGTCTATCTACATTACAGAAGCATTTACTGAAGCTGAAAGTTGAAATGCCAGCATTCCTGGAAACAGCTTCCAAGATACAAAAAATGAGTTTGGGACTTTGAGACTGACAGGTACACACTGCTATGTTTGAAACAGGTAACCAATAAGGACCTACTGTATAGTGCAGGGAACTCTGCTCAATATTCTGTAATAATCTGAGAAGAATTTCAAAAGGAATAGAAACATATATATGGATAATTGAATTACTGATAATGGAATGGACTTGGCCATTTAGTGGACACCTGAAACAAACATAACACTGTTAATCAACCGTGCTCCAATATAAAATAAAAATAAGAAAAACCTAGCATATTAATTGGGAATGAGTTTGAAGAAGAAAAGAACAAAGGACTTAAAGTACAAAATTCTGGGCTTTCCTGGTAGCACAGTAGTGAAGAGCTCGCCTGCTAATGCATGAGACATGGGTTGGATCCTTGATCCAGGAAGATCCCACACGCTGTGGAGCAACTAAACCCGTGAGTCACAACGATTGAACCTGTGCTCTAGAGCCTCAGAGCTGCAACTACTGAGCCCATGTGCTGCAACAACTGAAGCCCAAGTGCCCTAGAGCCCGAGTTCCACAACAGGAGAAGTCATCGCCACAAGAAGCCTGCTCACCTCAATGAGAGAGTGGCCCCCACTCCCTGCAACTAGAGAAGAGCTTGTAGCAGCAGAAAACCCAGAGGAGCCAAAATAAATAAATCAATTGAAAAAAAAAGTACAAAATTCTGAGAAAAAATAGTTACTGTGTACATTGTTTAAAAAAGTTTACTAGAAGAGGTTGGAGACGTTCTTTCTTTTGAGAATTTTAACAAGGGCTTATGTGGGGGCATAGGAAGATGGGCCTCCCAGATGGCGCTGGTGGTAAAGAACCTGCCTGCCGACACAGGAGACATGAGAGACTCGGGTTTGATCCCTGGGTTGGTAAGACCCCCTGGAGGAGGGCATGGCAACCCCCTCCAGGACTATTAGCTGGAGACTCCCATGGAAAGAGGGCCTGGCAGGCTACAGTCCACAGGGCCACAAAGAGTTGGACAAGACTGCAGCCCAATCTAAGGATGGCCCACAAAGGCCCAAATATTAGGTTATGTCTATCTACATTACAGAAGCATTTACTGAAGCTGAAAGTTGAAATGCCAGCATTCCTGGAAACAGCTTCCAAGATACAAAAAATGAGTTTGGGACTTTGAGACTGACAGGTACACACTGCTATGTTTGAAACAGGTAACCAATAAGGACCTACTGTATAGTGCAGGGAACTCTGCTCAATATTCTGTAATAATCTGAGAAGAATTTCAAAAGGAATAGAAACATATATATGGATAATTGAATTACTGATAATGGAATGGACTTGGCCATTTAGTGGACACCTGAAACAAACATAACACTGTTAATCAACCGTGCTCCAATATAAAATAAAAATAAGAAAAACCTAGCATATTAATTGGGAATGAGTTTGAAGAAGAAAAGAACAAAGGACTTAAAGTACAAAATTCTGGGCTTTCCTGGTAGCACAGTAGTGAAGAGCTCGCCTGCTAATGCATGAGACATGGGTTGGATCCTTGATCCAGGAAGATCCCACACGCTGTGGAGCAACTAAACCCGTGAGTCACAACGATTGAACCTGTGCTCTAGAGCCTCAGAGCTGCAACTACTGAGCCCATGTGCTGCAACAACTGAAGCCCAAGTGCCCTAGAGCCCGAGTTCCACAACAGGAGAAGTCATCGCCACAAGAAGCCTGCTCACCTCAATGAGAGAGTGGCCCCCACTCCCTGCAACTAGAGAAGAGCTTGTAGCAGCAGAAAACCCAGAGGAGCCAAAAATAAATAAATCAATTGAAAAAAAAAGTACAAAATTCTGAGAAAAAATAGTTACTGTGTACATTGTTTAAAAAAGTTTACTAGAAGAGGTTGGAGACGTTCTTTCTTTTGAGAATTTTAACAAGGGCTTATGTGGGGGCATAGGAAGATGGGCCTCCCAGATGGCGCTGGTGGTAAAGAACCTGCCTGCCGACACAGGAGACATGAGAGACTCGGGTTTGATCCCTGGGTTGGTAAGACCCCCTGGAGGAGGGCATGGCAACCCCCTCCAGGACTATTAGCTGGAGACTCCCATGGAAAGAGGGCCTGGCAGGCTACAGTCCACAGGGCCACAAAGAGCTGGACACGACTGCAGCCATTTAGCATACACAGAGGAGAATGGGGAGGGAATGACTTTCCAAGGTCACTCAGATGCTGTGATTGCACTGCAGTAAAATTGGGATTCCATGTAGCTGTGATCAGAAGTACTTATGTCCCACACCAGGCACTACATGAACATATGGCAGGAGCACAGTCACTGTGGAATGCATGTATAGATGGCATCATTATGTTTGTGTGACTTCTGTTTTATACATCTGTCATGTGGAAAGAAGGAAGCCTGTGATTATCTTTCCCTTAGTCTGGCAAATGAAACTGTCAAAGTTGGAGAAAAGACAGACATCGTTTTACCAGAAACTCATCAACTACCAGAATCTGTAAGTAAATGTGTGAGAATCAATTTCTTCGTGCTTCGGAATGTTATCAAGATTTCAGTTGTAACTGCAAATAATGTGAGATTTAAAAACAAATACCAGATATGTTCCTATTTGAAAATGTTTTAAACTTTGGTCTTTATCAATAAATCCAAATCTCTTCATTCCACTTAAAGCTCTGACATTTTATTTTCAAAATGTTGTGTTTTCCTTCTGGCATACAATAGTTCTGCTTCCTTACCCCTTGCATAACAAACAATCACACAAACAAACAAAACTCACCCCAGACCTTTAGAGTTCATTGTGCTGTGCTTGACTCACAACAAACAAATCACAAATTGTCTGCACCCAGACTCTCTTAGAATAGAAGAGCTTGTAGCAGCAGAAACCCAGAGGAGCCAAAATAAATAAATCAATTAAAAAAAAAGTACAAAATTCTGAGAAAAATAGTTACTGTGTACATTGTTTAAAAAGTTTACTAGAAGAGGTTGGAGACGTTCTTTCTTTTGAGAATTTTAACAAGGGCTTATGTGGGGGCATAGGAAGATGGGCCTCCCAGATGGCGCTGGTGGTAAAGAACCTGCCTGCCGACACAGGAGACATGAGAGACTCGGGTTTGATCCCTGGGTTGGTAAGACCCCCTGGAGGAGGGCATGGCAACCCCCTCCAGGACTATTAGCTGGAGACTCCCATGGAAAGAGGGCCTGGCAGGCTACAGTCCACAGGGCCACAAAGAGCTGGACACGACTGCAGCCATTTAGCATACACAGAGGAGAATGGGGAGGGAATGACTTTCCAAGGTCACTCAGATGCTGTGATTGCACTGCAGTAAAATTGGGATTCCATGTAGCTGTGATCAGAAGTACTTATGTCCCACACCAGGCACTACATGAACATATGGCAGGAGCACAGTCACTGTGGAATGCATGTATAGATGGCATCATTATGTTTGTGTGACTTCTGTTTTATACATCTGTCATGTGGAAAGAAGGAAGCCTGTGATTATCTTTCCCTTAGTCTGGCAAATGAAACTGTCAAAGTTGGAGAAAAGACAGACATCGTTTTACCAGAAACTCATCAACTACCAGAATCTGTAAGTAAATGTGTGAGAATCAATTTCTTCGTGCTTCGGAATGTTATCAAGATTTCAGTTGTAACTGCAAATAATGTGAGATTTAAAAACAAATACCAGATATGTTCCTATTTGAAAATGTTTTAAACTTTGGTCTTTATCAATAAATCCAAATCTCTTCATTCCACTTAAAGCTCTGACATTTTATTTTCAAAATGTTGTGTTTTCCTTCTGGCATACAATAGTTCTGCTTCCTTACCCCTTGCATAACAAACAATCACACAAACAAACAAAACTCACCCCAGACCTTTAGAGTTCATTGTGCTGTGCTTGACTCCAACTCAAAAGTTGTCTGAAATTCTTAGCAGAATCAGTTCAACATGTTTTGTTTTATTGTCTAGCTACAACACTTTTCCTTTTCCTTTTTTTTTTTGAGAAAGAGAAGGGGCAGAAATGAAATACATCTTTCATTATAACTTGTCTTAAGCAGTAAGGGAACATGGCTGTGCAATTGACTTTTTTCTCCTTGCCTCTCTTGGGTTTCCTGTCTTTGTGGAGTCTTACCAGAATCTTACTCTAGATCACCTGATGCAGTGGAATCGTGCCTCTCAGTGTGGGAGGTGCATGTATAGCATGATACAAGGCAGGAAGGGTTAGCAAGAAGTAAAACATGAAAGCTCATGGGTACAGGTCGATGTGGGTATGGTATTTTAAAAGTGTAAAAAATTTAAAAAAGTGTGTCCACAAATTCTTTCAAATTCTACTGGGACCCCGTCTTCCTCTTTCCTCCAAAGCTGATTTTACTCTCATGACTCTGAACCTTAGCTCTTCCCTATTCTTTCCTCCTCTATTGTTCTTTGAGCTTTCGTACCCTTTTCGCTATGCTTTTATAGGTATCCAAGGATTTCTTATCCACTTAGTCTCTCATTTTGCCTGTTTTGACCATTCCTAACCACACACCGCTCCCCAATGTCTGTTTCCAGTATTATTACAAGTGAAGATTCTTGAGAGTCCCCTGGACAGCAAGGAGATCAAACCAGTCAGTCCTAAAGGAAATCAACACTGACTACTCATTGGAAGGACTGTTGTTGAAGTTGAAGCTCCAATACTTGGGCCACTTAATGCAAACAGTCAACTCGTTGGAAAAACCCCTGATGCTGGGGAAGATTGAAGGCAAAAGGAGGAGGGGATGGCAGAGGATGAGATAGCTAGATGGTACCACCAACTCAATGGACATGAGTTTGAGCAAGCTCTGGGAGATGGTGAAGGACAGAGGAGCCTGGTGTGCTGCAGTTCATGGAGTCACAAAGGTCAGACATGACTTAGTGACAGAACAACAGCAGTAAAGCATTGTGGTGGAAAACTGGGATGAGACAGTCTAATACCCGTGCCCTCCTTTCTCAGCTGGGGCCTTGATTCAGCAGTGACACCATTTAAAAGTTCTATTCTGTAGGTCCTGGGTTATGTTCCTCTTTATCCCACTCTGCTGTAAACACAAGCCCTCATCTCGTCTTTTCCTCAGCTTTAGTCTCAGCTTCATAATCTTCTACTCTGCTGAGAAGTATTTTAAGGTAAGTCCTCTCAAATAATTAACTTCTTTACCCTCATGTTTATTAGGCAAGGTTTTTATCCTCTAAAATGCCAATGGTTCAAGAAGTATAACATCTATTTTCTCTTATGTCACAGGAAGTGGGAGATCAGGGCCCTGCCTTCATGATTCTCGGGACTCCAGTAAACAGATCTGATGCATGGACCCCGGGGAGGTGCATGTATAGCATGATACAAGGCAGGAAGGGTTAGCAAGAAGTAAAACATGAAAGCTCATGGGTACAGGTCGATGTGGGTATGGTATTTTAAAAGTGTAAAAAATTTAAAAAAGTGTGTCCACAAATTCTTTCAAATTCTACTGGGACCCCGTCTTCCTCTTTCCTCCAAAGCTGATTTTACTCTCATGACTCTGAACCTTAGCTCTTCCCTATTCTTTCCTCCTCTATTGTTCTTTGAGCTTTCGTACCCTTTTCGCTATGCTTTTATAGGTATCCAAGGATTTCTTATCCACTTAGTCTCTCATTTTGCCTGTTTTGACCATTCCTAACCACACACCGCTCCCCAATGTCTGTTTCCAGTATTATTACAAGTGAAGATTCTTGAGAGTCCCCTGGACAGCAAGGAGATCAAACCAGTCAGTCCTAAAGGAAATCAACACTGACTACTCATTGGAAGGACTGTTGTTGAAGTTGAAGCTCCAATACTTGGGCCACTTAATGCAAACAGTCAACTCGTTGGAAAAACCCCTGATGCTGGGGAAGATTGAAGGCAAAAGGAGGAGGGGATGGCAGAGGATGAGATAGCTAGATGGTACCACCAACTCAATGGACATGAGTTTGAGCAAGCTCTGGGAGATGGTGAAGGACAGAGGAGCCTGGTGTGCTGCAGTTCATGGAGTCACAAAGGTCAGACATGACTTAGTGACAGAACAACAGCAGTAAAGCATTGTGGTGGAAAACTGGGATGAGACAGTCTAATACCCGTGCCCTCCTTTCTCAGCTGGGGCCTTGATTCAGCAGTGACACCATTTAAAAGTTCTATTCTGTAGGTCCTGGGTTATGTTCCTCTTTATCCCACTCTGCTGTAAACACAAGCCCTCATCTCGTCTTTTCCTCAGCTTTAGTCTCAGCTTCATAATCTTCTACTCTGCTGAGAAGTATTTTAAGGTAAGTCCTCTCAAATAATTAACTTCTTTACCCTCATGTTTATTAGGCAAGGTTTTTATCCTCTAAAATGCCAATGGTTCAAGAAGTATAACATCTATTTTCTCTTATGTCACAGGAAGTGGGAGATCAGGGCCCTGCCTTCATGATTCTCGGGACTCCAGATAAATTCTAGCTTAGTACTCGCTTGTACCTCAGGCATGGTCTCCATCCCCATGGTCCACAGTGGCTGCCTGAGATCCAATGGTCATGTTCAGAGTCCAGGAAAGAGAACAAGGAAAAGGAAGAAAACAGGCAAAGCCTTCTCTTTAGGGACCCGCCGGACTCCTCATATACTGCATTACCTTACAATTCACTCAAGAGCTAGTCCTCTGGCTTTCCTGAGACGGAAGAATGTGGCCTTCTCTAGGGGGCTGTTTGGCCAAGTCAGAAGTCGGAGGGTCTTTTTCTAAAGAAGGAAGGAGGAACAATGCCATCTCCGTCTTTATTCTTCCATCCAAGGAAATTGGGTCCTCCCTCTTTCTAAGGCAACAGCTTCTGTAAGTGCTTGCAATCCTACCCACTTCATAACTGTCTGAAACTGTGTTCTTGTTTTCAGAGTTATGTTAATTGTATTTACTTCTCTTTGTATTTCTGACAGTGGACATTTTTCCTGCCTCTACCCTTTGTCACATCTGAGCTTTTTTGGAACTGAAATTTTCCCACAGAGGCTTATTCATTGTGTCAACAAATGACAGAAAATTATTTTTCTGCCTCTCAGCTATCCTTTTGGATCTTATGAACTTGTTTTCAGTAACGAAAAATGTGATTATGAATACATACGTATGTGCGTGTGCACATGTGTGTGTATGAACATTCTTTAAAAAAATTTTGGCCTCTTTTTAAAATTGATTATTTATTTATTTATTTTCATCCATCTCCATTCTTTGTCCTGTATGGGCCTCCCATTGTAGTGGCCTCTCTCCCTGCAGAGCACCCTCTCTGGGTGCATGCGCTACAGAGTGCTGGCTCCTAATTGGACACACCAGTTCAGCTGCTCCGCGGCACGTGGGATCTTCCTAGGCCAGGGATAGAAACGGTGCCCCCTGCATTGCAAGGCAGAC
Source organism: Tragulus kanchil (assembly GCA_022376925.1). NCBI lineage: Eukaryota > Metazoa > Chordata > Mammalia > Artiodactyla > Tragulidae > Tragulus > Tragulus kanchil. The sequence continues at coordinate 120,765,723 of JAIOJX010000026.1, forward strand.
TCTCCACTCACTGAGCCACCAGGGAAGCCCTGAACATTATATACATACATATATATGTATGTGTATGTATGGGTTTCTATAGTGGCTCAGTGGTAAATATTCTGCCTGCAATGTAGGAGATGTGGGTTTGATCCCTGGTTCAGGAAGATCCCCTGGAGAAGGAAACGGCAACCCACTCCGGTATTCTTGTCTGGAGAATGCCATGGACAGAGGAGTCTGGCGGCCTATCCTCCACTGGGTTGCAACTGAAGCAGCTAAGCATGCACATATTTATATGTACATATAATGTGAGCATGCTGTACATTTTCATACCATTTTTAGATGTCTTATTAATGTTTCATTTAAAGTGTCAGTATGTTGGTTATGGATACATTGTTAGTCTCAGAAAATAGTAAGCCTACTCTGTCCTTTTGGCTGGGCTATTCATACCTAAGAGATTGGCTGTAATCTAGTCCCAGAGAGGATGTTTGGAGGTAAATTTCTATTTCAAGATCAAATGTTAGCTGGTCCTAGGATCTGCAGTCCTGTCTTCATCTGTAAAGGTGACTGAGTGATGACACAGAGGAGCCCATGCGGTGGGAAGAAGAGGTTTCATGTCTGAAACTGTGTTCTTGTTTTCAGAGTTATGTTAATTGTATTTACCCTTTGTATTTCTGACAGTGGACATTTTTCCTGCCTCTACCCTTTGTCACATCTGAGCTTTTTTGGAACTGAAATTTTCCCACAGAGGCTTATTCATTGTGTCAACAAATGACAGAAAATTATTTTTCTGCCTCTCAGCTATCCTTTTGGATCTTATGAACTTGTTTTCAGTAACGAAAAATGTGATTATGAATACATACGTATGTGCGTGTGCACATGTGTGTGTATGAACATTCTTTAAAAAAATTTTGGCCTCTTTTTAAAATTGATTATTTATTTATTTATTTTCATCCATCTCCATTCTTTGTCCTGTATGGGCCTCCCATTGTAGTGGCCTCTCTCCCTGCAGAGCACCCTCTCTGGGTGCATGCGCTACAGAGTGCTGGCTCCTAATTGGACACACCAGTTCAGCTGCTCACAGCACGTGGGATTTTCCCCTAGGCCAGGGATAGAAACGGTGCCCCCTGCATTGCAAGGCAGACTCTCCACTCACTGAGCCACCAGGGAAGCCCTGAACATTATATACATACATATATATGTATGTGTATGTATGGGTTTCTATAGTGGCTCAGTGGTAAATATTCTGCCTGCAATGTAGGAGATGTGGGTTTGATCCCTGGTTCAGGAAGATCCCCTGGAGAAGGAAACGGCAACCCACTCCGGTATTCTTGTCTGGAGAATGCCATGGACAGAGGAGTCTGGCGGCCTATCCTCCACTGGGTTGCAACTGAAGCAGCTAAGCATGCACATATTTATATGTACATATAATGTGAGCATGCTGTACATTTTCATACCATTTTTAGATGTCTTATTAATGTTTCATTTAAAGTGTCAGTATGTTGGTTATGGATACATTGTTAGTCTCAGAAAATAGTAAGCCTACTCTGTCCTTTTGGCTGGGCTATTCATACCTAAGAGATTGGCTGTAATCTAGTCCCAGAGAGGATGTTTGGAGGTAAATTTCTATTTCAAGATCAAATGTTAGCTGGTCCTAGGATCTGCAGTCCTGTCTTCATCTGTAAAGGTGACTGAGTGATGACACAGAGGAGCCCATGCGGTGGGAAGAAGAGTTTTCATTATGTGTGTTTCTTGAGGAAGGGTGGTATGTGTGCCATGCAGGGCCATGTGGGGACGCCTCAGGTTAGGAGGTGGGAGCAGGAGTGAGGGGCAGGCCTAGCTCACAGGGAAAGGCGAGGCAAGGTGGGGTGACTATTTCAGGATTGGACAGTTTGAATACTTCTGGGGGGATTTGGGGCACAGGGGCTGTCCCTAGCTGCCTCGTACCAGGCCCCGGGTGATTAGGGCAGAAGAATATAGTCTCCTAGGGTGTACCAAGCAGATGGAGGAGGTGGTTCAGAGTGTGGACTCTGGATCAGGTGGTTTGCACATGAAAGACATGTTCCTGGCAGAGCCCTTAGCTTCCTCTAGGAATTGGCTAGTCCTAATGCGGGCACTCTCTCTCTGTCCAGCAATGTATTGCATTTAAGACGCTAAAGCAAAGGCTTCCCTGGTAGCTCAGTTGTGAAGAGCTCACCTGCCAATGCAGGAGACATGGGTTTGACCCCTGATCTGGGAAGATTCCACATGCCGTGGGGCAACTAAGCCCATGAGCCGCAACTATGGAGCCTGTGCTCTAGAGCCTCAGAGCTGCAACTATGGAGCCCATGGGCCGTAAATACTGAAGCCCATTTGCCCTAGAGCCTGTGTTCCACAAGAGAAGTCACCACGGCAAGAAGCCTGCTCACCTCAACTAGAGAGTAGCCTCCATTCCCTGCAACTAGAGAAGAGCCTGTGGCAGCAGTGGAAACCCAGAATAGCCCAAAATAAATAAATAAATAAAAAATAAACAAAACAAAGTGAGCATGCTGTACATTTTCATACCATTTTTAGATGTCTTATTAATGTTTCATTTAAAGTGTCAGTATGTTGGTTATGGATACATTGTTAGTCTCAGAAAATAGTAAGCCTACTCTGTCCTTTTGGCTGGGCTATTCATACCTAAGAGATTGGCTGTAATCTAGTCCCAGAGAGGATGTTTGGAGGTAAATTTCTATTTCAAGATCAAATGTTAGCTGGTCCTAGGATCTGCAGTCCTGTCTTCATCTGTAAAGGTGACTGAGTGATGACACAGAGGAGCCCATGCGGTGGGAAGAAGAGTTTTCATTATGTGTGTTTCTTGAGGAAGGGTGGTATGTGTGCCATGCAGGGCCATGTGGGGACGCCTCAGGTTAGGAGGTGGGAGCAGGAGTGAGGGGCAGGCCTAGCTCACAGGGAAAGGCGAGGCAAGGTGGGGTGACTATTTCAGGATTGGACAGTTTGAATACTTCTGGGGGGATTTGGGGCACAGGGGCTGTCCCTAGCTGCCTCGTACCAGGCCCCGGGTGATTAGGGCAGAAGAATATAGTCTCCTAGGGTGTACCAAGCAGATGGAGGAGGTGGTTCAGAGTGTGGACTCTGGATCAGGTGGTTTGCACATGAAAGACATGTTCCTGGCAGAGCCCTTAGCTTCCTCTAGGAATTGGCTAGTCCTAATGCGGGCACTCTCTCTCTGTCCAGCAATGTATTGCATTTAAGACGCTAAAGCAAAGGCTTCCCTGGTAGCTCAGTTGTGAAGAGCTCACCTGCCAATGCAGGAGACATGGGTTTGACCCCTGATCTGGGAAGATTCCACATGCCGTGGGGCAACTAAGCCCATGAGCCGCAACTATGGAGCCTGTGCTCTAGAGCCTCAGAGCTGCAACTATGGAGCCCATGGGCCGTAAATACTGAAGCCCATTTGCCCTAGAGCCTGTGTTCCACAAGAGAAGTCACCACGGCAAGAAGCCTGCTCACCTCAACTAGAGAGTAGCCTCCATTCCCTGCAACTAGAGAAGAGCCTGTGGCAGCAGTGGAAACCCAGAATAGCCCAAAATAAATAAATAAAATTAAACAAACAAACAAAAAAGATGCTAAAGCAAGAAACAGAAAAAGAGATCATATCAAAAAAAAGCACATATCAGACTTCCCTGGTGGTCCAGTGGGTAAGGACACTGCCTTGCAGTGCAAGGGATACCAGTTCGATCCCTGGCCTGGGAAGATCCCACATGCCACAGGGCGGCTGGACTGATGTGTCCAACTACCGAGCTGGAGCTCTGGAGCGCATGCGCCCAGAGCCGGTGCTCTGCAATGAGAGAGGCCACTGCGATGGGAGGCCCACACAGGTCAAGGAATAAAGATGGATGAAAGCAAATAAATGAAAGACCAATAGAAGTAGCCAAAATTAAAAAAAAAAAAAAAGCACATATCATTTTCCTAGTTCCCGTCTATTTAAAATATTTTTAGTTTTATTCATTTATTTATTTTAAAGATTTATTTATTTATTTATTTTGGGCGGGGGTCGGGTTGGGGAGGGAGGGGAGCGGGCAGGCCATTTCTATTGGTCTTTTATTTCTCTATTTTCATCAGTCCTTGTTCTTTGGCTCCTGTGGGCCTCCCATCGCGGTGGCGTCTGTCGTTGCAGAGCACCGGCTCTGGGCGCATGCGCTCCAGAGCTCGGGCTCGGTCATTGGACACATCGGTCCAGCTGCTCCGCGGCACGTGGGATCTTCCCAGGCCAGGGATGGAACCGGCGCCCCTTGTACTGCAAGGCGGTGTCCTTACCCACTGGACCACCTGGGGAAGCCCAGTTTTATTTTTAAAATTTATTTTTATAACTGGAGGAAGATTGCTTTACAATGTTGTGTAGGTTTCTGCTGTACAACAATGCAGATCAGCCGTAACTCTACACGTACCCCTCGCTCCCCTCCTCCCCAGCGCCGGGAGCGCCAGGCTGGGCTCCCTGTGCTATGCAGTAGCTTCCCACCAGCTGTCTGTTTCACACACGATAGTGAGCTGTCATCTTACTAGCTCATCGCCCCGTCTCTGTTTCCTCTTGCTGTCAGATTATGTTCTCTTCTAAAATTTAGACCTAAGCCCTCTACGTCTCTTTCTTTTCAGTCTGTTGCTGCCCACATGTACTTCTGGGGCCTTAATCAATGCCTCTGTCTATCAGGGGAAGCAGAAGCTGTTGTCTGCATCCTGATAGGTCTTTGTTTTTGCTTTTTAAAAAACTTGTTATTTGTATTGGGGTACAGCCGGGTAACAAGGCTGTGATAGCTCCAGGTGAACAGCGAAGGGACTCGGCCACACACAGACATGTATCCCTTCTCCCCCCGACTCCCCTCTTGTCCAGGCTAGCACACAGCATTGAGCAGAGTTCCATGGGCTGCACAGGAGGTCCTTGTTGGTTATCCATTCTAAATAGAGCAGCATGAACACGACAGGTTAATTGCCTTGCGTATGCCGTGTCTCCTCTGTCTCGTGTGCCCTCTCTCTTTCCTTTCATGTTTAATCTTCAAGGCATAGGGCTTTTACTCCAGATTTTCTTCTCTGATTTTTCTGGCATGCCTTGAGCTCTACTGTTGGGTTCAGGGTCAGCACCATACAAGGATCCCTTAATTAATCCTAGTTGTTATGTGTATGCTAGCTTTTTCAACTGAACTCTGGGCTTTGGGTGGTCAGAGGCCACTTCTGGATGCCCTGCCAATGCTGGTCGTCCATATTCACAGCTTATATGACATGTTTTCTGCACAGATCTCTCAGTGGCACTCAGCTCTTCCTCCTGCACCAGCCGAATGCCCTGCTGCTTCAGAATTCAGTGCTTTTACCTATACGATCCTCTCCAGCCCCTACAGGTTTATTAACCTCATTATGTGAATCCTGAATATTCATTGGAAGGACTGATGCTGAAGCTGAAGCTCCAATATTTGGCCATCTGATGCGAAGAGATGACTCATTAGAAAAGATCAGGATGGAAAAGATTGAGGACAGAAAGACAAAGGGGTGACAGAGGATGAGATGGCTGGATGACATCACTGAGTCAGTGGACATGAGTTTGAGCAGGCTTCAGGAGCTGGTGAAGGACAGGGAAGCCTGGCGTGCTGCCGTCCAGGGGTCACAAAGTGTCAGACATGACTGAGCGACTGACCTGAACTGGTGGCTACTATAAAACTCAGCTATGATTCCTTATCTGACTCTCTTTAGGCTGTGAGCCCCTCAAGAGTCATGACTTGCACTGTTTGGCACACAATAGGTGCTTAAGAATTTCTGTCAGGATAAAAGAGGAAGAGGCCCCGCAGGTTTTACACATTTTATATTCTCCTCCCTCCAGAGCCTTCTGCCTTTATTTTATCCTGAAGGCTCTTGTCATATCGGAACAGAGAGGGACAGAGCTTGCCCTGAATTCTGACTTCTATTTGACCCTGGTAGAGATGATGTGAATATTTTCCCTGTGGGTGCTTGAGGGAAGCAAATTAGCTCCATGCTTGTCAGATTCCCTCCTCTTTCTGTGCTGCAGATGAAAGTACAAGGCATGAAAACTGGAACTCTCTTAACCTTTTCAGGCCTTCAAATAATGATTTTCTAGACAGATAAGACTAAATTGGTATTGGATCTCTGCTCGGGAGCGGGAAGGACGGCTGTTCACCGGCTGCATGTGTCTTGCTCACAGCTTCACTGCCTTCTCCGCGCCTCAGTGGAGGAAATGAAAACTCCGATGATCAGATTAGGTGGCTCTTAGCCTCTGCCCCTTGCCTGTTGCTGGACATCTGAGAATTAGGCTTATCTACCGGTTCAGATGAAGTGGTCGATAATTTGAACACTTGAAGAAATAACTGAGGTGATAAGATACTTACTAAACGACTCGTAGACTGTTAAAAAAAAAAAAAAAATCCACAACCCAAAGCAAACAAACAACAATCCTCACCCTCGGCTTCCCACTGAAGAGCAGAGGGTCACCTACTAGAGTAAAGCAGAGGGCAGTCAAAATCGTCTGCTTCCTAGGACTGCCTCCTGGTCTGAACTGCCTCCGTTGGTTATTCCTTCGAGTTCAAACATACATCTGACATGGAGCTGCCTCTCAACCAGGAGGCATCTGCTGTTGACCAGTATTAACATGACTTTCATCCAGGTGTTTAGCTGGGCATGGGGGAGCTGAACCACGCACCTGGTAAGTCTTCAAGAGGACAGGAAGTTGGCCCGATCCAGAGCTCAGGGGCTGTTCCTCAAGGCCCGTTTTCATCACATGCCACAGGGAAAGTAGCTGGAGGGCACTGACTCCTTTGCTGGAAAACACAGCAGGGGTTGGGAGGAGCGCTTCTCTAAAACCCATGGGGCTTACATCCCCACGTGGCTAGTCCTAGCAACGGCCTCTTCCAAGCATCCTTATCAAGGGCTGTGGTCAATCCGCATTGATTGGTGCCTTGACTCTCAGCTAAGTCAGCAGACCGCGGTGTACCGGCACGTCATTACAAACCACACAAACCACACCTTTCCTGTCCCTTCTCGTCTCCGCTGCTCATCCTCCTCATGGGTGGCTCCGAGTCTCATGTGACCCTGCGCTGTCCAGGAGAAAGCGTGAGGAGAAACAGGCTGGATGGCCATTCTTCCAGGGTTTGGCAGAAAGGAAGCTGTATGTATTCTTCACGCTCTGCAGTCGCAGGATCCAGAGGGCAGTCGCCTCTGATTCTCACAACCGTGCGGCGTTTCTCCTGGAGCCAGAGGAGCAGGACGGGCCTCGTGCGGTCGCCCAGGTCACAAAGCGAGGATCCCAGGGAACCGCTAACTAAGACCAGACGAAAAGTACCAGGAAGAGGCTGGTGTTTCTCCATCTTTTCGTCTTTTGCTCTCTTTCTCTCTGTGTTTAGAACCATGGGGCTCTCTAGAAATATTACATGGTTATTTTCTCCTGTGACCCTCTGAGTTCACTAAAATATCTCTGTTTAATGGGAAGAATTAGGTTCAGAAGAGCATTTCTTCTTGTTGTTTGGGTTACTTAGTGGAAGACGAAATAGTTATTTGTGTACAGCTTGTGTGATTCTCTTCTTCTTTTTTTTTTTATTCCCAAACTACTTATTATACAGTGGCAGGACCCTTTGTATCAGAAAACTGACCATTTCTGGCCTGTAAAGGGTCCAGAGCACAGATGTCCAAAGGCTCCTTCTCTCTATCTTGATCAGACTCTCCCCAGGTTCATTCTAAGCCACATTTCTCAGAGGCCACTGGCAAAACCTAGGATCAAATCATCCTGAGAAAGCATGTTTCATGAGCTGAAGGAGCCAGGGGCACCGCAGCCTGGAAAGACACAACCAGAGACAGCCTGCATGTGCTGTCTTGACATATTTGAAGTGATGCCCTGTTGCAAAGGGGCAGACTTTGTCCTGAACTTGGCCTGATGTCTAGGAGTTCAAGGCAGGGAGATCTGAGCTCATTATAAGAAAGACCTCTTCCATCAGAATGGATGAAGTAGGCAGCTGAGCCTTCTGTCACTTCTAGTATTCAAGCAAGATTGGATGCTCACTTGTGAGAATACTGTAGGTGAGATTAGGCTGGGTTATCCAGTGTGCCTGCATCTCAGATGAGATTTTCCCCAGGATAATCCTCAAAGAAGCAAAAATTCTTTTATATTTGAATATAAAAGATTCTTTTATATTTGGAGACAAATAAATTTGGAGATACCTTAAATACTTAGCTAATGCCAGTTTGAGTAGATCAACTATTTAAGATTTAAATAATAGAATTGGTAAACGATGAAGCAAAGACAATTTTGAAACATTTAATAATGGTTTCTGGATATTTGACCTTGCAATTCAAAATATTGAGGCTGTTATAAATAGTAATTTAAGAGCAATGTAATAAAACAGTATACTAAGAGGTTACTCTGGCCATGGTTCTTGTCTGGGGGCAATTTCAACTCCTAGGAGATCTTTGGAAATTTCTGGGGCCAGTTCTCTTCTTTTCCTTTAAACGTTTACTTTTGTATCGGGCACAGCCAGTTGACAATGCGGAGACGGCCCCAGCTACACAGGGAAGGGGCTCCGACACGCAGACCACCAGCCTCCCCTCCCATCCAGGCTGCCAGGCCATTGTGAGCAGACTTTTGGAGCCAGTTTTGATTGTTATGACTGATGGGAGTTGCCTGTGCTACTGACCCCTAGTGGGTAGGGGCTAAGGATGCCACTAAATACCCTGCAATTCCCTGGACAGGCCCCACAATAAAGAATTATCCAGCCCAAATGTCAGTCCTACTATCACTGAGACACTTTGCTTTAAGGAAATCAGGACTTTAACTACAAGGCTGATAAAAATCATTTCAATGACAACACCATGTATATTCACAAAATGCTACGCTGTAAGTATTACTATGGGAGTACAGATGATGGGTTCTGAAGAACCATGTTTTGTGTCATGTGGCTCAAAATTGGCTTTCATGGCAACAGTCTGCTGTCAGCGTTGTGTGTGCAGAGTGTCAAGAAAGCGGCTTCATGAAACGTGTAAGTGCAGGGAGATCTGAGCTCATTATAAGAAAGACCTCTTCCATCAGAATGGATGAAGTAGGCAGCTGAGCCTTCTGTCACTTCTAGTATTCAAGCAAGATTGGATGCTCACTTGTGAGAATACTGTAGGTGAGATTAGGCTGGGTTATCCAGTGTGCCTGCATCTCAGATGAGATTTTCCCCAGGATAATCCTCAAAGAAGCAAAAATTCTTTTATATTTGAATATAAAAGATTCTTTTATATTTGGAGACAAATAAATTTGGAGATACCTTAAATACTTAGCTAATGCCAGTTTGAGTAGATCAACTATTTAAGATTTAAATAATAGAATTGGTAAACGATGAAGCAAAGACAATTTTGAAACATTTAATAATGGTTTCTGGATATTTGACCTTGCAATTCAAAATATTGAGGCTGTTATAAATAGTAATTTAAGAGCAATGTAATAAAACAGTATACTAAGAGGTTACTCTGGCCATGGTTCTTGTCTGGGGGCAATTTCAACTCCTAGGAGATCTTTGGAAATTTCTGGGGCCAGTTCTCTTCTTTTCCTTTAAACGTTTACTTTTGTATCGGGCACAGCCAGTTGACAATGCGGAGACGGCCCCAGCTACACAGGGAAGGGGCTCCGACACGCAGACCACCAGCCTCCCCTCCCATCCAGGCTGCCAGGCCATTGTGAGCAGACTTTTGGAGCCAGTTTTGATTGTTATGACTGATGGGAGTTGCCTGTGCTACTGACCCCTAGTGGGTAGGGGCTAAGGATGCCACTAAATACCCTGCAATTCCCTGGACAGGCCCCACAATAAAGAATTATCCAGCCCAAATGTCAGTCCTACTATCACTGAGACACTTTGCTTTAAGGAAATCAGGACTTTAACTACAAGGCTGATAAAAATCATTTCAATGACAACACCATGTATATTCACAAAATGCTACGCTGTAAGTATTACTATGGGAGTACAGATGATGGGTTCTGAAGAACCATGTTTTGTGTCATGTGGCTCAAAATTGGCTTTCATGGCAACAGTCTGCTGTCAGCGTTGTGTGTGCAGAGTGTCAAGAAAGCGGCTTCATGAAACGTGTAAGTGCAGGGCTTCCCTGGTGGCTCAGTGGTAAAGAGCTCACCTGCCAATGCAGGAGACACGGGTTCGATCCCCGAGCCAGGAGGATCCTGCATGCTGAGGAGCAATTAAGCCTGTGAGCCACAACTGTAGAGCCTGTGCTCTAGAGCCTCAGAGCCACAAGTACGGAGCCCATGTGCTGCAACTCTTGAAGCCCGTTTGCCCTAGAGCCTGAGTTCCACAACAAGAGAAGTCACCACGACAAGAAGCCTGCTCACCTCCACTAGAGAGGAACCCCACTCCCTGCAACTAGAGAAGAGCCTGTGGCAGCAGTGAAAACCCAGAAGAGTCAAAAATAATAAATAAAATGCATTTACAAATGTGTAAGTGAAGAAAGCAATATCTCTAAATCAATATGTTATTGTATACAATGTGTGATTTTAAACATTTGCTTGTAACAAATTTAATAAAATAAATGTTATCATCATTTGGCAATGTAATTCACTCTAATAGTTGATAGATTGAAGCAAGCCTGAAACAACCTTTTGATCTTCTCACTGGGAAAAATGCCTGCATGCCTTGTATTCAAGCAAGCATTGTCTTTAGATATGAACAGAAAATCGAATTCCAGGGTCCGGAGCTCTGTGTGTGTGTGTGTGTGTGTCATACATTTTTTTGGTCGTAATATGAAACTCCTCTGTCTTATGAATCTGGAGATAATGTCCAAAGGTAATCAAATCTTGCCTACTCTTATTTGCTTTAAAAAATTGCCCACTGAAAAGTTCAGCACATCCTCTGCGTTCCGACAACTGCACACAGTGGTGTAACTACTGGCCCCGTCAAGGGGCAGCCAGTCTATGTCTCTCAAATACCCCCGTGCTTCCCCTTTGCTATCAGCTCCTTTCCTCCGGGTTCTTGCTTTTAAAATTCACACTTACATACTTCAGCAGTAGAATGCTGATAACCACAGTAAACTCTTCTGTGGAGGTCCAGCATCTAAATCAGAGCGTCTCATCTTCTCCGGGCAGAGCGGGCGGGAGTCATGTGCTCACCTGCCAAGGGGGCAGGAAAAACGGCTTCATGAAACGTGTAAGTGCAGGGCTTCCTGGTGGCTCAGTGGTAAAGAGCTCACCTGCCAATGCAGGAGACACGGGTTCGATCCCCGAGCCAGGAGGATCCTGCATGCTGAGGAGCAATTAAGCCTGTGAGCCACAACTGTAGAGCCTGTGCTCTAGAGCCTCAGAGCCACAAGTACGGAGCCCATGTGCTGCAACTCTTGAAGCCCGTTTGCCCTAGAGCCTGAGTTCCACAACAAGAGAAGTCACCACGACAAGAAGCCTGCTCACCTCCACTAGAGAGGAACCCCACTCCCTGCAACTAGAGAAGAGCCTGTGGCAGCAGTGAAAACCCAGAAGAGTCAAAAATAATAAATAAAATGCATTTACAAATGTGTAAGTGAAGAAAGCAATATCTCTAAATCAATATGTTATTGTATACAATGTGTGATTTTAAACATTTGCTTGTAACAAATTTAATAAAATAAATGTTATCATCATTTGGCAATGTAATTCACTCTAATAGTTGATAGATTGAAGCAAGCCTGAAACAACCTTTTGATCTTCTCACTGGGAAAAATGCCTGCATGCCTTGTATTCAAGCAAGCATTGTCTTTAGATATGAACAGAAAATCGAATTCCAGGGTCCGGAGCTCTGTGTGTGTGTGTGTGTGTGTCATACATTTTTTTGGTCGTAATATGAAACTCCTCTGTCTTATGAATCTGGAGATAATGTCCAAAGGTAATCAAATCTTGCCTACTCTTATTTGCTTTAAAAAATTGCCCACTGAAAAGTTCAGCACATCCTCTGCGTTCCGACAACTGCACACAGTGGTGTAACTACTGGCCCCGTCAAGGGGCAGCCAGTCTATGTCTCTCAAATACCCCCGTGCTTCCCCTTTGCTATCAGCTCCTTTCCTCCGGGTTCTTGCTTTTAAAATTCACACTTACATACTTCAGCAGTAGAATGCTGATAACCACAGTAAACTCTTCTGTGGAGGTCCAGCATCTAAATCAGAGCCCGTCTCATCTTCTCCGGGCAGAGCGGGGCGGGGAGTCCTGTGCTCACCTGCTCTGCTTGCCTCTGGTCCCAGCCAAGGCCCTGGGGAATCTTTTTTTTTTGAAACTGGTGCTCTGTAGAACAGCCGACACCACTGATTACATTCTTCCCCTGGTCAAATGTTAGATCATTCCTTACAATGTGCCAGGCTGGGAGCTGGGATGGAGAGAAGGGAGAACCAGATATGGCTCCTGGCATTAGCAAGCTTAGATTTGAGTAGACAGACATCCATCAAACACACAGACAAACTAAATTGGAGCTTTGATAAGTGTTAGGAAGGAAACTACCTGGGGTTTGGGGAGGAAGGATCTGTGAAGCTGAGGCAAAAATGATGTCCTTTGTGGTAGGACCATTCCTGCTGACCATTCACATCCTGAGCAGAGAAAGTTTCATGGGAACTCTGAAGGAAGGTGCAACGATGAGAAAGCTGGTGCGGCCAGACAGGCGGGGGCTCCTGGAGAAGTCATCAGGGGCTAGACAGAGCAGAGCATTGTGTCCAGAAGGAAGAGAAAGACAAAATGGAAGGAAGAAAGAATACTAGAAAAAAATTGAACTTCACCTCAGAATTTGGGGAAGAGCGATCCGTAGGACCGTGACATGATCCGATCTCTCTGTCTGTTACAGTGCTTGCTGTTAGTAGAATGGATTCACATGTGGGGTGGGCAAAATATGGGTGCAGACAGAGTAGTGAAAAAAACTTTCAGCAGCCACAGGAAGGAGATGATGGTGGATACGCGGAAGTGACCATGAAAATAAAGATGAAGGTGACCATGAAAATAAAGACGAGGTAAGTCACTACATGTAGGTGTCAGAGGCAATGCAATGCTGATCTGTTGCTGAGAAAAGGAGAGTGGGAAGATGGCAGGGTTGACCAGATGTCTGGTTCCAGGCACATAGTGCACTTCTGAACGTATTATATGGTGGGGCAAGGGAGACATCTAGAAGGAAATGAGATGAAGTAGACAGATATCATGATCTGAAGCTCCATTTCAACAATTATCTTCTTAGGAAAGACACATTATGCCCTGGTCCCTGAGCTAGGAACTGGGATGAAGCTACAGATGTGATGTGATCCCTGCCCTGGAGAGGGAAATGGGATCCATTTGGATTAATGTTGCAAAAAAAAAAAATGTGTTCATGCGGCCGTGGGGCATCAGCAGAGGACATGATTTCTTTTGCCTAAGGGAGTCAGAAAAGTTTTGAGCTTTGCTAGATGGAGGGTTTTCCTAGACAAAAAGTGGAAAGAATATCATTCTTGGGACAGAAAGCAGTTGAGTATAAAATTAACAAGGTATGAAAATTGGTGGCCCACACGAGGACCTTCATGGGATAGGGGGCTCCTGGCATTAGCAAGCTTAGATTTGAGTAGACAGACATCCATCAAACACACAGACAAACTAAATTGGAGCTTTGATAAGTGTTAGGAAGGAAACTACCTGGGGTTTGGGGAGGAAGGATCTGTGAAGCTGAGGCAAAATGATGTCCTTTGTGGTAGGACCATTCCTGCTGACCATTCACATCCTGAGCAGAGAAAGTTTCATGGGAACTCTGAAGGAAGGTGCAACGATGAGAAAGCTGGTGCGGCCAGACAGGCGGGGGCTCCTGGAGAAGTCATCAGGGGCTAGACAGAGCAGAGCATTGTGTCCAGAAGGAAGAGAAAGACAAAATGGAAGGAAGAAAGAATACTAGAAAAAAATTGAACTTCACCTCAGAATTTGGGGAAGAGCGATCCGTAGGACCGTGACATGATCCGATCTCTCTGTCTGTTACAGTGCTTGCTGTTAGTAGAATGGATTCACATGTGGGGTGGGCAAAATATGGGTGCAGACAGAGTAGTGAAAAAAACTTTCAGCAGCCACAGGAAGGAGATGATGGTGGATACGCGGAAGTGACCATGAAAATAAAGATGAAGGTGACCATGAAAATAAAGACGAGGTAAGTCACTACATGTAGGTGTCAGAGGCAATGCAATGCTGATCTGTTGCTGAGAAAAGGAGAGTGGGAAGATGGCAGGGTTGACCAGATGTCTGGTTCCAGGCACATAGTGCACTTCTGAACGTATTATATGGTGGGGCAAGGGAGACATCTAGAAGGAAATGAGATGAAGTAGACAGATATCATGATCTGAAGCTCCATTTCAACAATTATCTTCTTAGGAAAGACACATTATGCCCTGGTCCCTGAGCTAGGAACTGGGATGAAGCTACAGATGTGATGTGATCCCTGCCCTGGAGAGGGAAATGGGATCCATTTGGATTAATGTTGCAAAAAAAAAAAATGTGTTCATGCGGCCGTGGGGCATCAGCAGAGGACATGATTTCTTTTGCCTAAGGGAGTCAGAAAAGTTTTGAGCTTTGCTAGATGGAGGGTTTTCCTAGACAAAAAGTGGAAAGAATATCATTCTTGGGACAGAAAGCAGTTGAGTATAAAATTAACAAGGTATGAAAATTGGTGGCCCACACGAGGACCTTCAGGGAGGTGGGTTATAGGCAGGCTGCAAAGACTGTGTACTAGGGAAACTGGCTGGATATGAGGACTTTGGGGTCCAAATGTTGAATATGCAAAATGCTTTGCAAGGATGTCCGATGGCGTAGCAAGGATGAGGAGACACGGCAGGACCCCTGGCTGCAAACTGCAGTGTGGACTGGGAGGGAGGAAGTGGGGCCAGGGAGACAGGCTTGGGGGACTCAGCTGTCCAAATGGGAGGTGGAGTTTCTCAAGGCAGAGGCGTTAGGAATGGACGAAGGTGACTTGGGGACTTAGGAAGCAGAGGCTGGTTATTTTGGTGAGAGAAGAGATGGAAGAACAGATGATATTATTTCCACTTTGAACAGGGCAGTGGTCGTGGTGCTGTTAGCTGCGACTGCAGACGGGAGAGGCACAGCCGTGTTGTGGTCACATAGGAAATCCTGTTTTCCACATGAGGTGTGAGGGCTCCTGAGGGGCCTCTGTGGGCTCCCAGTGCGCAGTCAGGATGATGTAATCCCATCACGTTGACTGTGCTTCTCTGGCCGATGGTGACAGACCCGGCTGTTGCATTCCCGTGGTTTGTTTACGAGGCTCTGGTTAGATTAGGGGTATTCCCAGGGCAGGAGCTGGGCGGTCCTTTCCCTTTCTCTCCAGGGGTATGTTGTAGGGCACTGTCTTTCAAAGCTTTTTTACTTCAACCATAGTAAGAAATACATTTTGCATCTTGCACAAACATCCGTCTAAGAGATTCCTAAAATTGTCTTAGAAAACACTTACCCATAGCTTCGGGAGTGCACTGTTGCCTCTCCTCCCCTCTCCTCTCTTTTTATCTCTGCTCCCCTCTCCTCTTCTTATTTCTCCCAATTTCCTCATTTCCTATTCTCATTTTATTGTAAAAAGTTACTCCTTCTTGTATTCACTTCAGGATGAGGAGTCTGCCATCAGTCACGAGTTAGCTCTGACGGGGAGCAGTTATCTCGGCAGACTCAGGCTTGAGCTCTGTCACTGAATAGCTGTATGGCTCCAGTCATTTAACCTCTCTAAGCCTCATTTTTTAATCTTCCTTTTTTTTTTTTTAAATTGGGGTATATTTGTTTTACAATGTTGCGTTAGCTACAGGTGTACAGCGAAGCTATTGTTAAACATTTTTACAGAGTTTTCTTGTTTACAGATGTACATCCCCAAACAGCCATAGGGATTGCCCAGACCCCTCCCTCTAAGCCTGTCAAGTGGAGACGGATGCTTCGGCCAGTGTTATTGTTCTGCCCCATGTCGGGTCCGACGTTGTGACCGCGTGCGTGGCAGCACACCTGGCTCTGGCCGTAGTGAAGAGCAAATGAGAAGAAGGTGCAAAAGGGAACCTAGTTGCATTAGTCCGTCTTTCTGCTGGAGAAAATGACCACAAATCAGTGGCTCGAAGCAACGTGGATCTTTAAATCTCACAGTTCTGGAGGTCAGGGGGCCAAAGTGAGCCTGACTAGGCTAAGTCAAGGCTGTTAGCTGCGACTGCAGACGAGAGGCACTGCCCTGTTGTGGTCACATAGGAAATCCTGTTTTCCACATGAGGTGTGAGGGCTCCTGAGGGGCCTCTGTGGGCTCCCAGTGCGCAGTCAGGATGATGTAATCCCATCACGTTGACTGTGCTTCTCTGGCCGATGGTGACAGACCCGGCTGTTGCATTCCCGTGGTTTGTTTACGAGGCTCTGGTTAGATTAGGGGTATTCCCAGGGCAGGAGCTGGGCGGTCCTTTCCCTTTCTCTCCAGGGGTATGTTGTAGGGCACTGTCTTTCAAAGCTTTTTTACTTCAACCATAGTAAGAAATACATTTTGCATCTTGCACAAACATCCGTCTAAGAGATTCCTAAAATTGTCTTAGAAAACACTTACCCATAGCTTCGGGAGTGCACTGTTGCCTCTCCTCCCCTCTCCTCTCTTTTTATCTCTGCTCCCCTCTCCTCTTCTTATTTCTCCCAATTTCCTCATTTCCTATTCTCATTTTATTGTAAAAAGTTACTCCTTCTTGTATTCACTTCAGGATGAGGAGTCTGCCATCAGTCACGAGTTAGCTCTGACGGGGAGCAGTTATCTCGGCAGACTCAGGCTTGAGCTCTGTCACTGAATAGCTGTATGGCTCCAGTCATTTAACCTCTCTAAGCCTCATTTTTTAATCTTCCTTTTTTTTTTTTTAAATTGGGGTATATTTGTTTTACAATGTTGCGTTAGCTACAGGTGTACAGCGAAGCTATTGTTAAACATTTTTACAGAGTTTTCTTGTTTACAGATGTACATCCCCAAACAGCCATAGGGATTGCCCAGACCCCTCCCTCTAAGCCTGTCAAGTGGAGACGGATGCTTCGGCCAGTGTTATTGTTCTGCCCCATGTCGGGTCCGACGTTGTGACCGCGTGCGTGGCAGCACACCTGGCTCTGGCCGTAGTGAAGAGCAAATGAGAAGAAGGTGCAAAAGGGAACCTAGTTGCATTAGTCCGTCTTTCTGCTGGAGAAAATGACCACAAATCAGTGGCTCGAAGCAACGTGGATCTTTAAATCTCACAGTTCTGGAGGTCAGGGGTCCAAAGTGAGCCTGACTAGGCTAAGTCAAGGTCCAGGAGGGCTGTGCTCCCCTGGGCTCTGAGGGAAGACGTGCTTCCTCGCCTGCCTGCACTCCTGGGCCTGTGGCCTCGTCCTCATTCTTCAGCACTGTCAATTCTGCTTTTTCAAGTCCCTCTCAGATTCTTAACTTTCTGCCTCCTTCTTCCACATTTAAAGGACCTTGTGTACAGTGGGCAGATAACCTGGGATAATCTCTTCCTCTTAAACTGAATAGCAACCTAAACTCTCTCTTACCATTGAACATAATATATTGTTGACTGAAAAAAAGAGCAACTTGAGAGCTGTTGCTTAAGTTTTATTTGGGGCATAATTAGGACTGCAGCCCGGGAGGAAGCATTTTAGAGAGCTCTGAGAGACGGCTCCAAAGAGGCAGCAGGAGGAAAATCCATGTATAAGGTTTTGAGGAAGGGGGAGTTCAATATCAATAGTCACTTTACAGATGGTTAGTCACGTGGGTCTGATGTCACCACAAGGGGATTTAGTGCTTTTCTAAACACGAGGAGATGCAAGGATTGAGATAACAAAGTCCGTTCCTAAAAACACCCACCTATCTAAACACCTTTCCCACCAGATTCTCTGGAGCCCAGAGTGCCTCCTTCCACCCTGAGCTCCCTCAGGGGGTGTCGAAGGTCTGTAGCTGTCCCAGCACGGGGGTGAGTCACCACAGAGGCAGACAGCAAATGCCCTTGCTCAGTCTTTGGCAGTCATTGGTAAAGGCTAATTTGTAGCTGCAGAATTCACAGCTCTGGGCATTGGCATGTGGGCATCTTTAAGGGCCACTGTCCTGCCAGCTGCAGTGAGTACAGCTGATATTGTGCAGGGCCCTGCTGGGCTCTGGGACACAAGGCCTTTCTGTGCTCCCGTTTCTTTGGTTATAGGGAGCAGCTTCCTTCAGCCTCTGTGACTTCCTCTGCATTCCAATGGGCAGATTCAAGCCGTTGTTCATCAGGGAGGGGCGGGGGTGGGAGACCAAGGGGACACAGTCAAGAGCAGCTTCAGTGGAGACACACAAACGTATCTTTAAGCTATTTTGTAGATACTGAATTCCCCTCCAGGGGGGAGAAGCTAACAAAGGTTAACAATGGTAGGCTACCCGCAAACATAGATGCCAGGTCCGTTGGACCTGTGGGTCGATGATGTTGATTCCTACATACTTCACCACCAACCTATCAGAAGAATGTCCACAGACAGAGCACGCCTCGTTTGGACAATTGCTATAAGATGTCTCACTATCTTCTCCAAGCTGGGACACAGTTTGAGGTCATTAGCCTACTGTGTCCTCCCTTTCCCGGCTGAGCTTTGCGTGTGTGCTAAGTCACTTCAGTCGTGTCTGGTTCTTTGTGACTCCATGGACTGCAGCCCTCCTAGCTTCTCTGTCCATACCTCCTTCAGGGGATCTTTCTAACCCAGTGTTTAAGCTTGTGTCTCATGTCTCCTGCACAGGCAGGCAGGTCTTTACCACTAGTGCCATCTGGGAAGCCTGGCTAAGCACTAAAACTACCCTCTTCTATTTCAAGCAAAACTTTTTCTCTGAGATTTTTTTTTTTTTGGCCACTTCCATTAGTCTTCATTTATCTGTTTTCATCCATCTTTGTTCTTTGGCCTGTGAGGGCCTCTGGCCTCTCTCACTGCAGAGCACCAGCTCTGGGCACATGCACTCCAGAGCTCCGGCTTGGTAGGTGGACACATCGGTCCAGCCGCTCAGCTGCATGTGGGATTTTCCCAGGCCAGGGGTCGAACTGGCACCCCTTGCACTGAAAGGCGGTGTCCTTGCCCACTGGAACATCAGGGAAGCCCTGTCTCTGAGATTTGATTCATTACTGGCATACAGAGAAGCTGAGCTTTTAGTGTCATAGCAAGTAGGACCTCATGTACATCCAATGAAGAGTTGATACTATGAAATTCCCATTTAACTCTGTCTGTGAAATTAAAGAAAAAAAATAATATAAAGCAATGAAACACAAAACAAAAAATCTAAGTTTTAAATACAGATTCAGCTTTAAACTAGATGTCCATTTAACCTTCAGGAAACTAATGTTTGATGCTAAGTACAGGACTTGACTATTTTATAGTTTTGAAATCAGGCATCAGCATTAGAGTCTTCTTAAAATGTCTTGCGTCAGTAGAGGCTTTGGTGAGCGTGCTTTGTTGCCAGTGTTCAAATCAACAGTGAAAATGTTGAGCAGGCCAGGCCTCATGTCAAAGTCTTGTGGAGTTCTCCTAGAGGTTTTTCTTGGCTCTGAAACTGATCATCATCAATACTTATGTTTGAACTGAGAGAGAGAGAGAAAAGGCAAAGAGAAGTGAGAAAAGAGAGATTAAAAGCAAGCTGCACGTCTGAGTATATGACACAAAGCAGATATTTTTTTTCCTGGGGATTGATGTCTTAGAAAAAAAGTGGAGTTATAATAAGGCTATCTTTCAGTAAATATTTGCTATTATTTTTATTCTACCTATTTTCAGCATTTCTAGTAGATTATACCTGGAGCTATGCATAAGACTCTTACTGTTTTCATACTGGAAATTTTGTGTCCCCTGCCGATGAGATTAAAGAGATAAATCCCTAAATTCTTAGTCAGCTTGCAAGCCTGCCTTCAACTGTGTGTGCTAAGTTGTTTCAATCGTGTCTGACTCTTTGTGACCCCATAGGCTGTAGTCCACAAAGTTCCTCTGTTCATGGGATTCTCCAAACAAGAATCCTGGAGTGGGCTGCCACTCCCTGACCCAGGGATCAACTTCCATCTCTTACCTCTCTTGCAGGTGGGTTCGTCACCACCAACACCTCCTGGGAAAGGCAGTGCCTAATTGACCTGGACTTTGACTGCAGGAGATTTGTAAGGAGGGTCACCAACAGCGCAAAGGATCCTGGAAGTTTAAGATGCACTTTTAGCAGCACCAAGAGCAGTGGTGTAGGGTTGGAGCTGGGGACCCTGAGGGTGAGTTTATGTCAGCTCTGTCTCCTCTGAGCTGCAGGGGGGAGGTGGTGATAAAGGGAAACAAAGCACCACAGCAGTCAATTAAGAGGAGATGAAGGATATCACCACTCTTTTTTTTTTTTTGACCACTTCCATTGGTCTTTCATTTATTTATCTTCTGTTCTTTGGCTCCTTTGGGTCTCCCATCATAGTGGCCTCTGTCACTGCAGAACACTGGCTCTGGGCGCATGCGCTCCAGAGTTCTGGCTGGGTAGTTGGACACATTGGTCCAGCTGCTCCACAGCACGTGGGATCTTCCCAGGCCAGGGTTTGAACTGGCGCCCCTTGCAGTGCAAGGCAGTATCCTTACCCACTGGACCACCAGGGAAGCCCAGACCACTCATTTTTTTAAAGGTTTTTTTTTTTTTTTTTGGTGTGGACCATTTTTGAAGTCACTTGAATTTGTTGCAACACTGTTGCTTCTGTTTTATGTTTTGGTTTTTGGACACAAGGCATTTTAGCTCACCAACTAGGGATTGAACACTCACCCCCTGCATTGGAAAGCAAAGTCCCAACCAGTGGACCACAAGGGAAGACTGTATTACCACTCCTTTTAATGTTTGACTTACATGGCATCAAACATGGGGACTTTGAGGATCGTCCAGATGATGAATTGACTTTTTAATGCTCTGTCGTCTTTCTAAGCGCATGAAGAATCTCAGGTTTCCATTTTACAGGTGTTTCACCTCTTGACATCTGATTGAATCATGTAGTTGCCAGCTGATGTCTGACATCATATTGATTGAGCCGAAGGCTGTTCTGGAATATAACCATGAGCAAGCGCCAGGGTGAGGACACCTTTGTGAGCCCAATGCCTAATTCAGAGAGGCCCTTCATTAAATTTTTGTTGAACTTAAGAGAGAATAGATTCAAATTGCTTCTCAATAGACTTTTGTACCCATTTTCTTAACTCCTGGTCATTATGCAAGTAATTTTGTGGTCATGAACTCTGTCTTTTGTGTGTGTGTGTGTGTGTGTGTGTGTGTGTATGGTAATATTTCATAGTGGGAAGAGAACAAACTTGGAGTTAGGCCTATGATCAAATCTTCATTTGGGCATTTACTTACAGTTTTTGTGATTTTGAGACAAGGATTTAAATGATCTTAGTTTGCTCATCTGTAAAGTGAGGAGTAATAGTAATTTCCTATCCTACAGAATTATTGTGAGAAGTACTTAAGACTTTTTCTGTCTCATCTGAGTCAGGATGCGTTTGGCTGCAGGTAACAGGCACTCAAACTGGCTGATTTATGAAGATGTCTGTTAACTTACAAAGCAACTTATTGGTTGGCAGGTACCAGGGTCTTTGATGATTCAGCAATTTCAGCTGGGAGCCAGACTTTATAACTTCATGCTCTGCCATCTTGCATTGGCTTGTTTTCAGTTCATACTTGATGGGCACAAGATGGGTCTAGGATACCACGTGCTACTAGCATTGCCCCAAGAGCATGTATCAAAGAGCTTTCCTCTTAGAAACTGTTCTATTGGACAAGTGTAAGTCTCCAAAGATGGCCTTCACCTTATGAATCACTGGCCAGAACTATGCCCACCTCAAGACAGTGCTTGAGGATGGGCAAGGGCCATACTTCTTTCTCTGTGATCCAGGATTCTCTGCCCCTAAGCAGGAGGATGGAGAGGACTCTCTGCTGAGCTGGCCTTGAGTGACATCTGCCATGCCTCCTAAGTATACTCCCATCGCCCACCTCAAGACAGTGCTTGAGGATGGGCAAGGGCCATACTTCTTTCTCTGTGATCCAGGATTCTCTGCCCCTAAGCAGGAGGATGGAGAGGACTCTCTGCTGAGCTGGCCTTGAGTGACATCTGCCATGCCTCCTAAGTATACTCCCATAGTCCACCTCAAGACCGTGCTTGAGGATGGGCAAGGGCCATACTTCTTTCTCTGTGATCCAAGATTCTCTGCCCCTAAGCAGGAGGATGGAGGGGACTCTCTGCCGAGCTGGCCTTGAGTGACATCAGCCATGCCTCCTAAGCATGCTCCCCTCCCTGCCTGCCTTCTCCCCACGAGCTGTATCTCCCCAGTGTCTCTGAACTTCGTTTTCTTCCAATCCCTCATACACTGGAACTTCTAAAGGGTTAAGAAGAACTCCCATCCAACATGGTTTCTTTGTTTTTATTTTCAGATTCTGTCTCTCCTAATACAGCATAAAGTCTTGAAGAATAAAGATGGTCTCCTATTCATTTTTGTCTTTAGCAGCCAGGTTTGTTAAATGAAATGAGTGTGTCTGAAACCTGAAATTTAATGAGAAATTCATGCAAATTGGAGTAGGAATGAGGTTCTAGTTCAATAAAGAACTTATGAGTGTAGAGCAGAAGTGATTTACCCAAATGCTTGCTAGGTGGAAAATCAGATATTAGCACCTAGCTTGCTGTTGATTTGCAAAGTAATCTCCTTTGCACCCAGAGGCACCCTCTGCCTGGGCAGAGAGGAGGAGTTGGTGAACAGCGTGAATCCACTGGACGGGGCTGGGCATGACGGTGCCGTGTGCGTGTGCGTGTGCGTGTGCGTGTGCACGCACGGAGCCCTGTGGGACTCCTCGCGGTTGGGGCTCTTCACCTCCGGTCTGGTGGGTGTGGCTTCTGCACGCGCTCTCTTCTTAGTGCTGTGGTTAAGCCACAAAACTGAAGTTTCCTGGAATCCTGGCTCACCTGATGAGCAGCAGCCCACCCAGGACATCTGGATCTCCAGTAGGCCTTTCCTGAAAGCAGAACAGTTTTGCTAAGCTACTGAAAGTTAGGGGTTAATTTGTGTTTGAAGCCTAATCTATTTATGTAAAGGAGAAACTGGAGAGTCAAGAGAGAGGACTTCTTTGTGGACGATGTTAGAACGTTGTAGCGTGTTCTTTCCCTTGTCCTGATGGGGAACGGAGGTGGGTACTTGACAGTTTTGACTCTTGATTGAGACTGAATAGTTATATTATGAACAAAAATCAGGAGTCTTAAAAGTAGAGAATTAAAAAAATATATA
The DNA here is from genome assembly GCA_022376925.1 of Tragulus kanchil. NCBI lineage: Eukaryota > Metazoa > Chordata > Mammalia > Artiodactyla > Tragulidae > Tragulus > Tragulus kanchil. Next base: position 120,788,935 of record JAIOJX010000026.1, read on the forward strand.
TAAGAATGACATACAAATAAGAAAAAAGAAAATAAAGAGGAATTAGTCTCACAGACCAGATTTGAAAGAGAAGAGTGGAGAAAAATGTGTGTGTGTGTGTTTTCGGTTTTGTTTAGCTGCACTTTCTCTTTCAAAGATTTGGTTTCACAAGCATTACATATGACACTATTGATTACATTGACAGCAAATACCTAAAACATAACGTGTGTGCAAGGTCACTCGTATCTGACTCTTTGTGACTCCACAGACTGTTCGCCCTCCAGGCTCCTCTGTCCATGAGATTTTCCCAGCAAGAACACTGGAGTGGGTTGCCATTTCCTTCTCCAGGAGATCTCCCTGACCTGGGGATCGAACCTGAGTCTCTGGCGTCTCCTGCATTGACAGGTGGATTCTTGACCACTGAGCTACTGGGGAAGCCCTGAAACAGAAGAGTAACCTGAAATATGCAGCAGGAGGGAGATATTTTCTTGAGCTATTTCACAGAGTAGGACAGTGAATAACGCATCATTCTTCTAATTATAGAACATAATCTTCTAATGTGGGACAGGATACCAAAAGACAAGGTTCATGAACCTCCTGTACAGTGTCTTAAAACACTTCAGTGTCTTTGGAAAAAAGTCAATGAATTGTAATGCAAAATTGCTTGACAGTTAGAACCCTGAGTAGAATTTAACAATAGTTTTCCTAAATACTTTTTATTTGTTGCAGCAATAAAAACAGCCAAACTAGAGATTATACTCTACAAACATGTTCCACAAAGAAACCAGGTAATTACATTTTTATCAACTGCACTTCTTGCCTTTTTAAAATGGTGCGTTTTATCCTCCTCTAAAATGTTTTCCCTTATCTACAGTTCCCCTGCAAGAGCAGCAAATAGTGTGGTGATAAGCTCAGTAATTACCGACACTGTAGGTTCTGGAAGATTTTCGTGGCTGGAGTCAGTGGGCAGCCTTATTATCGGAGGCTATCACCCTGGGTTAAGTGTCCTTCAGGATGAATCTTCCAAGGATCTCAGTGGGCCTCCCGTGTCGTCCACAGAGCCTCATGGGGTAGAGCTGGATAATGGATAATGAAGGGCTTTGAAGATGGCTTTGGCGATGACAACCACCAAGCCAGCCCCCACTCTTCTGTCTGACGACTGGGCAATTCTGGGCAAGTCATTTCATGTACTTAAGGCTTAAGATTCTTTACAGTACTGTGGTTGTGACCTACTGAAGGTCACTCTGAAGGCTAAAGGTCCCAACACACGTAAAGCGCTCATAGAGTGCCAGGTAAATAGCACGCTAAACACTAATAAAGGGAATTATTTCAGGCTTGTGATACAGTGACATTAACTAGAATGATAGAAGAATGGACGATCCTAGAAGGACAAACAGTAATGATGAAAGGAAGATCAGGTGGCCGTAGAAGGCGACAGGGATAAAAGAACATAAAGTGCATACAATTATAACAAGACATGCATATGTCACAGGCCAAAGATACACAGCTTTCCTCTTTCAGATTATTTTATAACTATGAGAGACCTGGGTTTCTTCTTCAAAACTCAGGAAAGAATTAATTATTTAGCCCATGTAGGATTTAGTCCTCTGCGTTGATGTTTGGAAAGCGTTAGAAGAATCAACGCAATTTGCTTCCCTCTGGTCTCGTGGCTGTCATCTGCTAGGCTCACTCACATCAGAGGATTCTCAAAGACTTTGCTGCTAGCCCTTCGGATTGTGTTACCGGCATTCGAGCGGTAGTTTAATTACTTTTAAAAGGTGGTGGTGGGTGTGTGTCCCTGAATGTGAGCTGGTTGCTCCCTAGAGTCTTCTGTTTTGAGAAATATAGGTACATTTCAAAATCTCTCTTGCTTGCATACAAAAATGACAGGGGGTGTGCATCTCTGGCCATTACTTGCAGAACTGGACAGTTTCTGCAGCGTTTTTCTTTTTTTTTTTTGAAGATGTGGATCATTTTTCAAGTCTTGATTGAATTTCTTACAATACTGCTTCTGTGTTTTTTTTTTTTTTTTTAACTTTTTTATTTATTTATTTTTGGCTGTGCTGAGTCTTTGCTGATGTGTGAGTTTAGCTACTCTGTGGTATGTGGGATCTTCCCGGATCAGGGCTCGAACCTGTGTCTCCTGCATTGGCAGACGGGTTCTTATCCACTGAGCCACAAGGGAAGCCCCTACTGCTTCTGTTTTATGGTTAGTGTTTTTGGCCGGGAGGCGTGTGGGATCTCAGCTCCCTGACCGGGGCTGGAACCCTCAGCCTTTGTATTGGAAGGTGAAGTTTCAACCACTGGGAAAGGCCCCGTCTGTAGCTTTGAACTGGCTGCCATTCAGCCCCAGGCTCAGCTCCCTGAGCATCTTTCGGGCGGTGGGGCGTGTGGGGCGGGAGGGCTGGAGCCGGTGGGTTTTCCTGCAAAGCCTGACCAGGCGCCAGCTGGAGGAGAGGCAGGGTGGAAGGAGCAGATGGAGACGCCGACTCCAGTCACAGAGCAGGCTCAGCTCCGCTCGTGCCCAGGCACTGCCCATGCGTAATGATGAAAGGAAGATCAGGTGGCCGTAGAAGGCGACAGGGATAAAAGAACATAAAGTGCATACAATTATAACAAGACATGCATATGTCACAGGCCAAAGATACACAGCTTTCCTCTTTCAGATTATTTTATAACTATGAGAGACCTGGGTTTCTTCTTCAAAACTCAGGAAAGAATTAATTATTTAGCCCATGTAGGATTTAGTCCTCTGCGTTGATGTTTGGAAAGCGTTAGAAGAATCAACGCAATTTGCTTCCCTCTGGTCTCGTGGCTGTCATCTGCTAGGCTCACTCACATCAGAGGATTCTCAAAGACTTTGCTGCTAGCCCTTCGGATTGTGTTACCGGCATTCGAGCGGTAGTTTAATTACTTTTAAAAGGTGGGGGTGGGTGTGTGTCCCTGAATGTGAGCTGGTTGCTCCCTAGAGTCTTCTGTTTTGAGAAATATAGGTACATTTCAAAATCTCTCTTGCTTGCATACAAAAATGACAGGGGGTGTGCATCTCTGGCCATTACTTGCAGAACTGGACAGTTTCTGCAGCGTTTTTCTTTTTTTTTTTTGAAGATGTGGATCATTTTTCAAGTCTTGATTGAATTTCTTACAATACTGCTTCTGTGTTTTTTTTTTTTTTTTTAACTTTTTTATTTATTTATTTTTGGCTGTGCTGAGTCTTTGCTGATGTGTGAGTTTAGCTACTCTGTGGTATGTGGGATCTTCCCGGATCAGGGCTCGAACCTGTGTCTCCTGCATTGGCAGACGGGTTCTTATCCACTGAGCCACAAGGGAAGCCCCTACTGCTTCTGTTTTATGGTTAGTGTTTTTGGCCGGGAGGCGTGTGGGATCTCAGCTCCCTGACCGGGGCTGGAACCCTCAGCCTTTGTATTGGAAGGTGAAGTTTCAACCACTGGGAAAGGCCCCGTCTGTAGCTTTGAACTGGCTGCCATTCAGCCCCAGGCTCAGCTCCCTGAGCATCTTTCGGGCGGTGGGGCGTGTGGGGGCGGGGAGGGCTGGAGCCGGTGGGTTTTCCTGCAAAGCCTGACCAGGCGCCAGCTGGAGGAGAGGCAGGGTGGAAGGAGCAGATGGAGACGCCGACTCCAGTCACAGAGCAGGCTCAGCTCCGCTCGTGCCCAGGCACTGCCCATGCAGGTGTTTTCTGGCTCAGGGATTTCTCTGACCCTTCCTCTTCTCTGCCCTTCCCTAGATGGAGCGCCCTCTGGCCCTCCCGATGGGCCCTGCTTCTCAGACAGTGGTGGTGACAGCTGAGGACCACACGCCTCCCTCCCTTCTGCCAGCTGCCCTCTAACGCCCAAAAAGGCATGCGTGTGGACGCACGTGCGCGGCGGTGCCCTCCTCACGCTCACGCGTGTGCTTCAGCGTTCCAGTGCCCCACGTCTGCCTGAACCACTGGTCGCCTCCCAGGGGTCACAAGCAAAAGGGCTCATCTCCTTTTCTTTTGTTTTCTTCCCATTATAAAAAGAGCATGTCAGGAAGGAGAGGGTGAGATCTATGGAGAGAGTAACATGGAAACTTATACTACCATGTGCAAAATTGACAACCAACGGAAATTTTCTATGAGACTAAGGGACTTCAAACAGGGGCCCTGTAACAACCTGGAGGGGTGGGTGAGGGAGGGAGACGGGAGGGAAGTTCAAGAGGGGGGGCTGTGGCTGATTCAGGTTGATGTGTGGCAGTAAACAAAACTCTGTAAAGCTATTATCCTTCAGTTTAAAAAAATAATAAAAAAGAATGAATTTGCAGATGAGGGATACATAATTTTACAGAAAAGAGAACAGTCTTTTTGGTTTTAAAAATAGAAACGACTACTTTGAACATATATTTAAAAGAAGAAAAAGTTGAAATAAAGCTGAAGGAATCACATGTGTATACCTATGGCAGACTCATGCTGGTGTTTGGCAGAAAACAACAGAATTCTGTAAACCAATTATTCGTCAATTAAAAAATTGGAAAGAAAATAAAACACTACTCCGAAACCCCACTTACTGAGTGATACTAGGTATTTATGCTGTATTTCCATCATGGGTTGACTTTGTGCACGTATACAGTTGAAATCTTACAATATTGAATGTACTGAATGTCCTGTTTTATTTCACAGAATGTTATATTATAAGCGTTTCCTTATACCAATAAACATATCTCTCATAACTTCAATGGCGAAGATGATTCCATTGCACAGGTGTTTCTGATCTGTTTATCATTTCCCTTGTGGCCGTAGCTAATTCTTCAGTGTCAGAGACAGGGCCACAGCCAGCGGCCTCACAGAGGCTGGGACTCACAGTGCTAAACGCTTTCCAGGGAACTTGTATCCATTTATAGGCACTTGGGCTGTGTCTCAGAGCTCCAATTCCTCCAAACTCCCTCCACTGCCACGAGGTATTCTATGGCCTCTTTTAGAAAAAAGGAAATGACACTCCACTGTTATTTTAATATACATGTCTCTGATAATTAGTTGTGACCTGTAATAGCCCACTTTACTTTTGGGGGTCACTAGTGTGATTAGTCTGACTGACTGAATCCTGGCTTTCCATTTCTGAGCCATTTGCTTAATCTCTTTAAGACTCAATTTCCTCATCTGTGAAAGAGGGTTTATTTAAGTACCTTCCTCTTAGGATCCCTGTGAGGATTAAATGAAATAATCCATGTGAAGTGTGTAATGTAGTTCCCGACACAAAGACAGGCAACATAAGCGAGCCACAAATTATTATACTATCTGTGTGCGCAAGCTAAGTCGCTTCAGTCATGCCCGACGCTGTGTGACTCTGTGGACTATAGCCCACCGGTATTCTCCAGCCGTGAGCACTGGAGTGGGTTGCCATGTCCTTCTCCAGGAGATCTTCCCAACACAGGGACCAAACCCACATCTCCTATGTCTCTTACGTTGGCGGGTAGGGAACTGCCCATGGACAGGGGACCCTGGTGGGCTACAGTCTATATGGTTGCAAAGCTTTGGACACGACTGAGAAATTAACACGTCTTTAGGGAGAGTAGGTTTTGGGGGCTTTTTTGGTCTGATCCCCTGGCCTCTCCAGGACGCCAGCTTCTTCAGCTCCAAGTCTGGGGGACATCTGGGGAAAACCCAAGGAGCTCCCCACTGCGTTGTTTCTCAAGACGAAGGTTCCTGACTGGTTTGCCTCCTACCCTCCATATTTCAAAATCTTCTTGTGCATCTGTGAATTCAGGGGCTGTGGTTGTACTCAGTGAGATCGGGGAAACATATACTTCCTAGAAGTGGAAGTTTCTCTCCCCTCCTTTTCAAAAATGAAGTTTTATTGTTTTTCTTATAAACTTTCCACAACTCAAATGTTAAGGATCCTCCTCCTGAAGGTCAGAATCTTTTCTATGTGTGGTTACCTGAATGCTTGTTCAAGACCTGTGCTATATGTATTCACTCAAAAATCATATTGATGATAGTGGTGATGTTGATGATGATGAATCAGAAAGTATTGGCTAAAACCAAGTGCTCAGATCTTTCACCAAATTGAGTTCTGTGGGCTGCCTCCTGCTGCCATAGATAAGTCTGAATTAGCTCCAGGGGAGTGAAGTTTTGGTAGCAGATTTAAGGCACATCCCTGCCCTCCATGAGGAACTGAGACTTTCTGGGGACTGATCAGGAGGTTGCTGGCAACAGGAGCCCCTTGGTCTCCAACTGGGCTAAGGAAGTTCCTGTCAGCGATCCATTCTGGCTCTGCTGAAAGACCTTGATGATGACTTTGGGCCAGGAACTTCAGTGAACAGCTCATTCCCTTGGCAAAGTGCTGGATCTGCCCTTTATAACTCCAGTACTGCAAAATTGAGACTCTCCGGGGTTTTAGTGACTTTGGGGTCATTATTTATATGAGACTCTCACACACCTGCTGGAAAAATCCCTTGGAAGGATGGTTTTGGGTGATTCTACTTTATTTTTGCCCTTCATTCATTTATTCATTAACTATTCATCTATTTCCATTTTCATCCACTTACCAGAGATCTACATTATTTTCAGGAGGCACTGGGAACATAAATGAAAAATGTCCTTTTTCCTGGTAGGATGATTGTAAGTAAGGGAGACAATGACCATTATGTTTAAAGTCATGATGGAAAGAAGTACAAGGCCATCTCAGAGTACAGAGCAGCCTAGGGTTGGACAGTCAGAGACGGCTTCTCAAAGGAGATGATCCTTGAGCTGAGTCTTGCTGGGAAAAGGAATTATCCAAGAAGGAGCAGGCATGCAGCAGCGCTCTGTGGAGCTGAGGGACATGGTTCCAGGATGGCAGGCCCACGGAGTGGCAGATGCTAGGTGAGTGAGAGGTGATCCTGAGGGGACAGAGGGGTCAGGTGCTACGCGGCTTTACTGCCAGGCTACTGAGCCAGTGTGTGGCCATGAAGGGTTTTTATGTAGGAGTGTAGCCCGGTACTCCAGAAAGCTTATCTGACTATCATGTGGAAGAAGAAGGGCCTAGGGAAGGATGAGGCTTTGCTTGAGTACAATCACTGGCCACTTTGGTCTTGGAGGAATTTACTACCTTCATTTGTACCAAGATGCGAGTGACTCCATACGATTGTAAGAACAGTACTTTTTGTTCTTATTGATGCAAATGAGGATTGGGAGAATGGAAGATGGCTCATATTTTGTGGCAAATCCTCAAACCGACTTTGGGTGAACATACGTTTGCTGAGGTTTGAGACCTGCTGGCCTTTCTTATAAACTACAGGTAACTGAGAGCTATTACTGCAGATGAATTCTTTCCCATCCATCTGCTTATGTAAATAACAAGAAGGATCTTTCTTGTGAGTTGTGAAGATTGTCCTAAAGAAAGAAATATCTCCTTTGCAGTGCTTTGGGAAAATGATAAGAACTGATGGTGAAAGAGGAGAAAATGAAGGCACTTCCCATTCATTTCCTTCCTTCTATCAGAAACTACAAAAATGTAAATCAGACTTTGAAATTCTCCAGCAGAAATGGTAAAACACAGGACAAAGGCCGTTTGAGACATAGCTAGTGAGTTTGGGGAGGGTGGGGGTGACGGAGAGATTTTCTGTCCTCAAGAAATGATATTACTTTCATCAAAAGAAAGACAAAAAATAAGTTCTCTGGCTTCCTATGTCCTGAGGCTGAGTTTAATTAAGGCAAGAAAGGGCAGAGAGAAGTGATAAATAAAACAAAACTGAATGAGATCCGGAGGAAACTGCCCTAGAGAACTTAAAGGAGAGTGAGGCTGGTAATCATCGTTACATGAGGGATGAGCTATGTCAAGGATAGAGGGTGTCGTGTGGACACTGTAATGAAGCACCATATGGGAGGAGGTAGTAAAATTTAAGCACCTTTTATAATAGCAGAGCTAAGATGCAGGGTGCATGCCTGAACGCTGGTTCTTTACAGTTTGACAAAATGGGTCTGTGACGTTTCCCTCTTTATCAACCCGGAGTGGGAAAGAAGTGCTGCCTTCACAGTGATGCCCTTGGCTGAGGGCCACCAGTGTCATGGGAGACATGGGAGAGGAACGCTGAGTGGTGGATGATTGGTATGCTAATTGCATCTCAAATGATCTTGGGGAAAGGTAATAAGAGAAAAATATAACAAAAAACAATGGGGGGCTTCCCTGGTGGCTCGGTGTTGGAGAGTTTGCCTGCTAATACAGGAGACACTAGTTCGATCCCTGATCCGAGAAGATCCCACATGCTGCAGAACGACTCAGTCCATGAGCCACAACTATGGAGTCCATGTGCCCTAGAGCCCAAGTTCCACAACAAGAGAAGTCTCTGCAACAGGAAGCCTGCTCACCTCAACTAAGAGTAGCCCCTACTCCCTGCAACTAGAGAAGAGCCTGCAGCAGCAGTGAAAACTCAGAATGGCCAAAATAAACAGATAAATAAGTAAATAATAAATTTAAAAAAAAGAAAAAAAACAATGGGAATGCCTAAAGCAATTGAAAATCCAAGTTCTCACATGCTGGATGGTAACCTCAGGTTTGTCACCTTTGTGCTGTGTAGCTTTGGACAAATCACAGCTTTGTTATTCCTCAGTCCCTGAAGGAATGGGGGTAAGGTGCATGTACTTTTGAATTAGGGTGCTGGAGGAGACTCTTGAGAGTTCCTTGCACGACAAAGACCTCAAACCAGTCAATGCTAAAGGAAATCAACCTTGAATATTCATTGGAAGGACTGATGGTGAAGCTGAAACTCTAATGAGAGCCTGATGAGAAGAGCCAAATCATTGGTAAAGACCTCGATACTGGGAAAGATTGAGGGAAGGAAAAGAAGGGGGCAATGGAGGATGAGGTGGCTGGATGGCATCACTGAGTCAATGTACATGAATTTGAGCAAATTCCGGGAGATGGTGAAGGACAGGGAAGACTGGTGTGCTGCTGTCCATGGGGTCATAAAGAGTGAGATACAACTTAGTGACTGAACAACAACAATCTCATTTTAGGTATTGTGAAAAGCATTAAATGAATTATTCTGTGTAAGGCACTTAAATAGTACCTGGCACACAGAAAATACAACATGTAAAAAATTAAAAACTACTTTGATGAAGATTGTCTGCTCAAGTTATTGGGGTGTTTGAGGACTCATTTTGAGGTAGGAATAAAACAAAAATGTCACTGGGAAACTCTGAGCCAACTTGTAGAAGAGTCTAGAATCAAGAGGGTAGGAAATCAATATCAGCATTCAGTGGGTGATGGAAAAGATTGGGTTCATAAATGGGCAGCAGAACCATGAATCCGGGGTGGGCTGGAGAAGGCACGGTATCAGAGCCCATCTGGGTCAAGTGGAGGGTAGTCTGTAGGCAGGGATTTGTGTCACCTTGTTGATTGCTATAAGCCCAGTGCTGAGAACAATGCCTGATACATAGCTGGCCCTCCCTAAGTATTTGCTGAGTAAATGCTTTAAGTGTTGAAAGGGCAGTGGACATACTGGCCTGGTATAAAGGAACAGAATCCAGATGGACAGATGGTATGCAGGAAAGCAGCCTAGCCACAGTAACCCCTAAACCAAGGAGTGTGGGTCCTCTGGGGTGTCTAGACCTAGAAAACCCTGAATTTGAGTGAGGAAGCCTGAGGAGCATCAATTAAGGTCTTTCTTTCTACTTCTGTCTTTCCTCCTTCCTTTTGTCTTTCATCTGTCAATCTATCCTGCTATCAAGGAACTGATTGCCTTTAATGTTTCTCTCTTCTATGGATGGAGCAAAGACAAAACCAAGTGAATTTAAGGAATAGTTGTAAGATTTCAGTTGGGTCTAAAGAAGAATTTTTTTTTACCAGCAAGAAGTACTCAGTCCTGAAATCTGTTAGTTACAGAGGCAAGTGGGGGAAAACCCCTCTGGTCTAAGACATCTCTGACAGCAGCATAACTTCCCCATCCTCTGGAAAGCTCTGTGGCCCTACATGAAAAAGAGGGAACAGGAAACTCATGAAGGGTCTCTGCCCAGGAGGATGCGGAAGTGCTGATGACCTTCAGTTAAAGATGACGTGAAAATATGCAGGCTCACAAAATGGAATTGGATGATGGGAGAAAAGGGGATGACCTCTGAAGGTGAGGTCAAGGCAAATGGCAGCCTTCTCCGTCAGCAGGTCAAAGCGGAGAGGGTAGGAATCCTTGGTGTCTTTACAGTTAACTGCTTTTTCTGGGTTTTTAGCCTGTCTGAAATGTTGTGATAGGGATGCGTAAGATCACGGTGGTGGGCTGTGCTTAGGTGTGGGTATATAGAGTCTGTATGTGGGTCTATATGAATGCATGTGTCTGTGTGTGTGTTGCATGTGTGAGCATGAAAACATGGTGTTTATATTTTCAAATGCAGCTAAAGTGCTTAGAGATCCTCGTTGTGGGTTTTCATGGAAACACAAGATTCTCAGAAACAAATGGCAGGTGGCTTGAGAAAAGGGCATGGGTACTCACATTTTACATCTTTTTAGAATCTACCTTTTTTGTGCATTTGTGAGGGGAAATGGGCTAAACAAGTGGTCAAAACTTCAGAATTGTTTAGGTGGTTATTTTAATAGAAAAAAGACACTGGTCATTGGACCTTTGTTTTATACAGCTTTCACATAATACAGAGGTTATTTCCAAGAGTCTCTCTTTGATTTTTTACTTTACTTCAGCTTGTGTACCAACCAATTCTTGTTAAATATTTATGGACAAGATTAAAGACTTTATAAAACTTAGCAGCTGGCAGCTGTCCTCGCCTAAAGGATAAAGCAGAGAGTTTTCATTTTAATTGGGTAACTATGTGACCGAAATATCTAACCCCTAAGGGAAACACAAGAATTAAAATATGTAAAGCAATTTTTAAAAGGGAAAAATTTCCTTTTACACTTTGTAGCTTTTATTTCCTTGTGTAGTTTGTGTGAAGGTGAGGCTGCAGTGTTGTCTTCTGTAGTTTCCTAAGGTTGAAGACAGGTTTCAGTGTTTCAGAAGGTTTCTTAATAAGATTCGGGTGGTGAAAACACAATTTTGGGCCTTGTTGTGACACAAATCACTCATCATATTTCACTTCTAAGAATCTTTAATATAGCTGTCTCACGATCAAGTTGTAAAATGAGAGGCTAAACTGAGAAGTTCTTGGGGGGAGGGGTGGCCATGGTGGAAGAATCCATTAAATTGGCTGTCTGACATTGAATATAATCAATGACAGTGGGAAAAGAATGATTTTTTTTTTTCTTCTGTTTTTAAGCCAGCAGCTGCCTGACATTGAATAGTCATACTGTTTATATTGAGGTTCGGATATTGATCTGAAAGACTCATCTGATCTTGAACAAATCACTTCCCCTCTGCGGGTCTGATACTCAACCATAACACATGTTGCTTGGACAAACTATTTTGAACAATATTTTCTTTTTTTTATTTTGAGGGTCTAAGTGTCTAAGTCAGGACTAATAAGCAAAGGACCTCAAACCAAATGCTATCTGTGTTAGGGCTTCTCTGGCAGCTCATTGGTAAAGAGTCTGTCTGCCAGTGCAGGAGACCTGGGTTTGATCCATGGCTTGGGAAGATCTCCTGGAAAAGGGAATGGCAATTTATTCCAGTATTCTTGCCTGGAAATCGCTTGGACAGATCATGGTGGGCTGCAGTCCATGGGACTGCAAAAGAGTTGGAGACAACTTATGACTAAACAACAACGACAACAAAGCAAATTGAGAATGACTTTTTAAACGGTTGAGGGAAAAATCAGTAGATTAATGCTTTGCAATACACAAATGCTAGATGAAATTCAAATTTCAGTTACAAAGTTCCGTTGCAACACAGCCAAGCTCACTGCTTTATGCAGCTTTGTCCGTGGCTGCTGTCACCGCAGGGGCCCGGCCGGGCGCTCCCACAGGGACTCACGTGTTCACTCTCTGGTCTTTGCAGAAAAATATTTCCATCTTCTTTCTAATTCTCAATCATTGAAAAGAATCAGTCAAATCATCTTGTTTGTTTGTTTGGTAACATTCATAATAGAACAGACTGCGTTTGGATGAAGTTTCTATTGATTTTTTACTCTATTATTAAAGGGGAAAAATATGGTTTTCTTCAAACAAAGAACTGTAAGTTTTCGACATGTACCCATTTGTGTAGGTAGCTCTTCCTCTCTCAGCCTCATGTGCAGAGCACTTGCTGCATTCCTGGAGGAATGGGGAGTGGGGGAGTGTAGTGTATGGACCTGGGCTTTAAAGGCTCTGCTGCTTCCAGGACTCCCTTGGTTACAAAGTCTCAGCCTGAGTCCTGGCTTCCCAGGCAGTTCGGTGGTAAAGAATCTGCCTGCCAATGCAGAAGACACAGGAGGGGCTCGTTCAATCCTGGGTGGGCCGAGTGGTCCAAAGCCTGGGAGTCCTGGCTCCCAGGCATCGTGTAAATCGAGGTTCGGATATTGATCTGAAAGACTCATCTGATCTTGAACAAATCACTTCCCCTCTGCGGGTCTGATACTCAACCATAACACATGTTGCTTGGACAAACTATTTTGAACAATATTTTCTTTTTTATTTTGAGGGTCTAAGTGTCTAAGTCAGGACTAATAAGCAAAGGACCTCAAACCAAATGCTATCTGTGTTAGGGCTTCTCTGGCAGCTCATTGGTAAAGAGTCTGTCTGCCAGTGCAGGAGACCTGGGTTTGATCCATGGCTTGGGAAGATCTCCTGGAAAAGGGAATGGCAATTTATTCCAGTATTCTTGCCTGGAAATCGCTTGGACAGATCATGGTGGGCTGCAGTCCATGGGACTGCAAAAGAGTTGGAGACAACTTATGACTAAACAACAACGACAACAAAGCAAATTGAGAATGACTTTTTAAACGGTTGAGGGAAAAATCAGTAGATTAATGCTTTGCAATACACAAATGCTAGATGAAATTCAAATTTCAGTTACAAAGTTCCGTTGCAACACAGCCAAGCTCACTGCTTTATGCAGCTTTGTCCGTGGCTGCTGTCACCGCAGGGGCCCGGCCGGGCGCTCCCACAGGGACTCACGTGTTCACTCTCTGGTCTTTGCAGAAAAATATTTCCATCTTCTTTCTAATTCTCAATCATTGAAAAGAATCAGTCAAATCATCTTGTTTGTTTGTTTGGTAACATTCATAATAGAACAGACTGCGTTTGGATGAAGTTTCTATTGATTTTTTACTCTATTATTAAAGGGGAAAAATATGGTTTTCTTCAAACAAAGAACTGTAAGTTTTCGACATGTACCCATTTGTGTAGGTAGCTCTTCCTCTCTCAGCCTCATGTGCAGAGCACTTGCTGCATTCCTGGAGGAATGGGGAGTGGGGGAGTGTAGTGTATGGACCTGGGCTTTAAAGGCTCTGCTGCTTCCAGGACTCCCTTGGTTACAAAGTCTCAGCCTGAGTCCTGGCTTCCCAGGCAGTTCGGTGGTAAAGAATCTGCCTGCCAATGCAGAAGACACAGGAGGGGCTCGTTCAATCCTGGGTCAGGAAGATCCCCTGGAGTAGGAAGTAGCAACCCAATCCTTGCCTGTAACATTTCATGGACAGAAGAGCCTGCTAGTCTACAGTTCACCGTGGCAAAAATTCGGACACAACTGAGCACGTGCGCTACCACACCCCACTGCTGACCTGAGTTCTGGGAAAAACTTTTCACTGGTTGAAATGCAAATAAAGCCAATCATTAGTGAATCTGGGGAGGTGATCTTTATTGACCCCCTGCTTTGGACCCGCCTCAGTGTTAGATATTTGCATGCATAATTTTCTTTATTCTTTTTAATGACCTCATCTCCCAGGGGAAAGGGCAGGGTCACGGAGAGTTTAGACAGGGCTTAGTAGAAGACGGCAGATTGCAGCCTAGGTCTGTCTGACTTTAGCACTCTTCTTACAAAGTCAGCTTAATATTTACCAAACCTCTCTTCTCAGTAAGGAAGTCACCCAAATAAAAGAAAAACAAATCCAGAAAACCTGCATTTGCCTCACAGACCAGGCCGGGACTCTCTGCCGGCCTCTTTGGCGGGGTCGGCGCTCTCCCGCAGGGTCTTCCAGGCTCTGTTTGCAAGGGTCAGGGCTCTCTTTGATGAGACTTTGGTTTTCATGCTCTGACTTCTGTTGCTGACCTCTCCCTGGTCCTTAAGGACTGATTCCCAGTGTGCAGAGTGACTCTGGGGCCCTGACACTTTGCTGGCCCTTAGCCAAAGCCACCTCCTCCATCCAGACTTTTAGGAATTTTCCTGCACTGCCTGAAGCCCCAGCCTCTCCATTTGGCTATTGATTTTTACTCTATTATTAAAGGGGAAAAATATGGTTTTCTTCAAACAAAGAACTGTAAGTTTTCGACATGTACCCATTTGTGTAGGTAGCTCTTCCTCTCTCAGCCTCATGTGCAGAGCACTTGCTGCATTCCTGGAGGAATGGGGAGTGGGGGAGTGTAGTGTATGGACCTGGGCTTTAAAGGCTCTGCTGCTTCCAGGACTCCCTTGGTTACAAAGTCTCAGCCTGAGTCCTGGCTTCCCAGGCAGTTCGGTGGTAAAGAATCTGCCTGCCAATGCAGAAGACACAGGAGGGGCTCGTTCAATCCTGGGTCAGGAAGATCCCCTGGAGTAGGAAGTAGCAACCCAATCCTTGCCTGTAACATTTCATGGACAGAAGAGCCTGCTAGTCTACAGTTCACCGTGGCAAAAATTCGGACACAACTGAGCACGTGCGCTACCACACCCCACTGCTGACCTGAGTTCTGGGAAAAACTTTTCACTGGTTGAAATGCAAATAAAGCCAATCATTAGTGAATCTGGGGAGGTGATCTTTATTGACCCCCTGCTTTGGACCCGCCTCAGTGTTAGATATTTGCATGCATAATTTTCTTTATTCTTTTTAATGACCTCATCTCCCAGGGGAAAGGGCAGGGTCACGGAGAGTTTAGACAGGGCTTAGTAGAAGACGGCAGATTGCAGCCTAGGTCTGTCTGACTTTAGCACTCTTCTTACAAAGTCAGCTTAATATTTACCAAACCTCTCTTCTCAGTAAGGAAGTCACCCAAATAAAAGAAAAACAAATCCAGAAAACCTGCATTTGCCTCACAGACCAGGCCGGGACTCTCTGCCGGCCTCTTTGGCGGGGTCGGCGCTCTCCCGCAGGGTCTTCCAGGCTCTGTTTGCAAGGGTCAGGGCTCTCTTTGATGAGACTTTGGTTTTCATGCTCTGACTTCTGTTGCTGACCTCTCCCTGGTCCTTAAGGACTGATTCCCAGTGTGCAGAGTGACTCTGGGGCCCTGACACTTTGCTGGCCCTTAGCCAAAGCCACCTCCTCCATCCAGACTTTTAGGAATTTTCCTGCACTGCCTGATTGCGTCTTCTTCTGAGCCCCAGCCTGTCCTTTCCTCAGACTCAACATCCTGCGATGGAGCCCCACTGGATTGCGACCTTCTTGAGATCTGAGAGGGCGTCCGAGGTGTTTGCGCCTTGCGAGGTGGTACCTCGTGAGGACCGTGAACATTTGTGGTAAGAATTACATGGGAAAAAATTTGACTCTGGCAATCGGCCTCATCACCTGTATTCTGTGCGTGTTAGAGTGCTACGTCATGTCCGTTGTGTCTGACTCTTTGCGACCCTATGGACTGTAGCCTGCCAGTCTCTTCCATCCAAGGTATTCTCCAGGCAAGAATACTGGAGTGGGGCTTCCCTGGTGGTCCACTGGGTAAAGAGTTCACCTTGCAGTGCAAGGGACACCGGTCGGATCCCTGGTCTGGGAAGATCCCATGTGCTGTGGACCTGCTGGACCGGTGTGTCCAGTTACGAGCCAGCGCTCTGGAGCGCGTGCACCCAGAGCCGGTGCCCTGCAGTGCGAGAGGCCACTGCAATGGGAGGCCCACACAGGCCAAAAGAATAAAGATGGATTGAAATAAATAAATAGAAAATCAATAAAAAGAGGCCAAGAATTGAAAAAAAGAGAAATACTGGAGTGGGTTGCCATGCCCTCCTCCATGAGGGTCTTCCCAACCCAGACATTGAACCCAGGTATCCTGAGGACCCAGTATATGCTGAAGCCAACAAGAACACATTGAGTGAATGCCAGGCTATTTGTGCCTATTTCAGCAATAAAGGGGTAGGTTTGAGCTGAGATTCGACATATAGGGATGGCATTTGTTTTAAAGTATAATAAACGTATAATATCATGTAAGTTATAGGTGTGCAATGTAGTGACTCACAAGTTTTAAAGGTTATACTCCGTTTGTAGCTTTTACAAAATACTGACTATATACTGTGTTGTACAATATATCAGCTGTAGTCTCTTTTATATCTGTGAATAACAGTTTGTACTTCTTAATTCCTTACTGCTATATTGTTTGTTGCTGACCTCTCCCTGGTCCTTAAGGACTGATTCCCAGTGTGCAGAGTGACTCTGGGGCCCTGACACTTTGCTGGCCCTTAGCCAAAGCCACCTCCTCCATCCAGACTTTTAGGAATTTTCCTGCACTGCCTGATTGCGTCTTCTTCTGAGCCCCAGCCTGTCCTTTCCTCAGACTCAACATCCTGCGATGGAGCCCCACTGGATTGCGACCTTCTTGAGATCTGAGAGGGCGTCCGAGGTGTTTGCGCCTTGCGAGGTGGTACCTCGTGAGGACCGTGAACATTTGTGGTAAGAATTACATGGGAAAAAATTTGACTCTGGCAATCGGCCTCATCACCTGTATTCTGTGCGTGTTAGAGTGCTACGTCATGTCCGTTGTGTCTGACTCTTTGCGACCCTATGGACTGTAGCCTGCCAGTCTCTTCCATCCAAGGTATTCTCCAGGCAAGAATACTGGAGTGGGGCTTCCCTGGTGGTCCACTGGGTAAAGAGTTCACCTTGCAGTGCAAGGGACACCGGTCGGATCCCTGGTCTGGGAAGATCCCATGTGCTGTGGACCTGCTGGACCGGTGTGTCCAGTTACGAGCCAGCGCTCTGGAGCGCGTGCACCCAGAGCCGGTGCCCTGCAGTGCGAGAGGCCACTGCAATGGGAGGCCCACACAGGCCAAAAGAATAAAGATGGATTGAAATAAATAAATAGAAAATCAATAAAAAGAGGCCAAGAATTGAAAAAAAGAGAAATACTGGAGTGGGTTGCCATGCCCTCCTCCATGAGGGTCTTCCCAACCCAGACATTGAACCCAGGTATCCTGAGGACCCAGTATATGCTGAAGCCAACAAGAACACATTGAGTGAATGCCAGGCTATTTGTGCCTATTTCAGCAATAAAGGGGTAGGTTTGAGCTGAGATTCGACATATAGGGATGGCATTTGTTTTAAAGTATAATAAACGTATAATATCATGTAAGTTATAGGTGTGCAATGTAGTGACTCACAAGTTTTAAAGGTTATACTCCGTTTGTAGCTTTTACAAAATACTGACTATATACTGTGTTGTACAATATATCAGCTGTAGTCTCTTTTATATCTGTGAATAACAGTTTGTACTTCTTAATTCCTTACTGCTATACTGCCCCTCCTCTTTCCCTAGGAGAGCATTTTTTTCTTTCTCTTTTTATCTTATTTAATTTTTTTCAGGTGTACAAGCAAGGCAGTTCAGATATATACATATATGTATCTATTATTTTTCAAGTTTGTTCCCCATTTAGTTTATTATAAAATATTGAGCAGAGTTCCCTGTGCTGTAGAGTAAGTTCTTATTGGTTATCTGTTCTTATTGGTTATCTGTGTGTACATATAAATCCCAAATTAAGCATCCATTCCAGAAACTTTCTGAATCACCCTCACCAGCTACAAAGGACTGAGTGTATGTGCCCCCTCAGAATCAAATGTTAATGTCTTTTTTAAACAAATTATTTGTTTTTGGCTATTCTGGGTTTTCACTGCTGCCACAGGCTCTTCTCTAGTTGCAGGGAGTGGGGGCTCCTCTCTCGTTGAAGTGAGCAGGCTTCTTGTTGTGGTGACTTCTCTTGTTGTGGAACTCAGGCTCTAGGGCACACAGGCTTCAGTAGTTGTGGCCCATGGGCTCAATTGCTACGGTTCCAAGGCTCTAGAGCACAAGCTCCATAGTTGTGGCTCATGGACTTAGTTGCTCTGCAGCATGTGGGATCTTCCCAGATCAGGGGTCAAACTCGTGTCTCCTGCATTGGCAGGTGAAATTTTTACCACTGAGCTACCAGGGAAGCCCCAGATGCTAAAATCTTAATTCCCAGTATGATGGCATGTGGAATTGGGAACTTTGGGAGATAATGAAGTCCTGAGGGTGGAACCCTCATGAGTGAGATTATAAAAGGGACCCCAGGGAATTCTCTCTAGTCTCCATCAACTGAGGATACAAGAAGCTGGCAGTGTGCAGGCTGGGGGAGAGCCTTCCACAACCCTGACCACGCTGGCCTGCTGATTTTGGACTTCCAGCCTCTGGAACTATGAGACATTCACTTCTGTGGTTTAAATATTTATTTATTTATTTATTTTTGGGCGGGGGTTGGGTTGGGGAGGGAGGGGAGCGGGTGGGCCACTTCTATTGGTCTTTCATTTCTCTATTTTCATCTGTCTTTGTTCTTTGGCTCCTGCGGGCCTCCCATCGCGGTGGCGTCTGTCGTAGCAGAGCACCAGCTCTGGGCGCATGCGCTCCAGAGCTCCGGCTCGGTGATTGGACACATCGGTCCAGCCGCTCCGCGGCATGTGGGATCTTCCCAGGCCAGGGATTGAACCGGTGCCCCTTGCACTGCAAGGCGGTGTCCTTACCCACTGGACCACCAGGGGAAGCCCCACTTCTGTGGTTTATAAGCCGCCTAATCTATGTGGGATTTTGCTATAGCAGTCCTAACTAACCAAGACAGCACCCCTGTCCACCTGTGAATTGAGCCTTCCTTCCTTGATCTTATCTTTTTGATCTATTGAATGGGCATTTTTTTCTGGTCTGACTAACTGGGATGCTTTTTAAACAAATTTTTTTTTTTGTTTTTGGCTATTCTGGGTTTTCACTGCTGCCACAGGCTCTTCTCTAGTTGCAGGGAGTGGGGGCTCCTCTCTCGTTGAAGTGAGCAGGCTTCTTGTTGTGGTGACTTCTCTTGTTGTGGAACTCAGGCTCTAGGGCACACAGGCTTCAGTAGTTGTGGCCCATGGGCTCAATTGCTACGGTTCCAAGGCTCTAGAGCACAAGCTCCATAGTTGTGGCTCATGGACTTAGTTGCTCTGCAGCATGTGGGATCTTCCCAGATCAGGGGTCAAACTTGTGTCTCCTGCATTGGCAGGTGAAATTTTACCACTGAGCTACCAGGGAAGCCCCAGATGCTAAAATCTTAATTCCCAGTATGATGGCATGTGGAATTGGGAACTTTGGGAGATAATGAAGTCCTGAGGGTGGAACCCTCATGAGTGAGATTATAAAAGGGACCCCAGGGAATTCTCTCTAGTCTCCATCAACTGAGGATACAAGAAGCTGGCAGTGTGCAGGCTGGGGGAGAGCCTTCCACAACCCTGACCACGCTGGCCTGCTGATTTTGGACTTCCAGCCTCTGGAACTATGAGACATTCACTTCTGTGGTTTAAATATTTATTTATTTATTTATTTTTGGGCGGGGGTTGGGTTGGGGAGGGAGGGGAGCGGGTGGGCCACTTCTATTGGTCTTTCATTTCTCTATTTTCATCTGTCTTTGTTCTTTGGCTCCTGCGGGCCTCCCATCGCGGTGGCGTCTGTCGTAGCAGAGCACCAGCTCTGGGCGCATGCGCTCCAGAGCTCCGGCTCGGTGATTGGACACATCGGTCCAGCCGCTCCGCGGCATGTGGGATCTTCCCAGGCCAGGGATTGAACCGGTGCCCCTTGCACTGCAAGGCGGTGTCCTTACCCACTGGACCACCAGGGGAAGCCCCACTTCTGTGGTTTATAAGCCGCCTAATCTATGTGGGATTTTGCTATAGCAGTCCTAACTAACCAAGACAGCACCCCTGTCCACCTGTGAATTGAGCCTTCCTTCCTTGATCTGATGAGTATCTCTTTCTTGCACTCATGGTATTGAATGGCAGCTATTTGTTTTCCTGGCTCCCTTCCCGACTAGACTGGGAACGTCTGGAGACCTGGGGACTCGTCTGGTTCATCTCTAAACACTCAGTGCTCAGCAGAGTTCCCGGAACCCTGTGTGAGCTCAATACTGCATGTGACTGATAGAAGCCCCCCTCCTCCTCCACTGTCACACATATAGGGACCGGGGCGCACATGACCTTTTGGGTGGGGCCAAATGTTTAGACTATTAACCAATTGTTTTTCTTCCTGGTATTTCTCAGATTCTGAGACTGCAAAAATGATACTCCAGACTGAGAAAAAAGAATAAAGAGAGTGGTGATGAGAAATGGGAAGCTGGTGGTTCTCTGAAATAGATTTGAAGTGGGTGATGCTCAGGAGAGAACCCAGGGTAGACATATGAGAGCCAAGAGCAGAGGGAGCCTTGCTGTCTTTCGCTAGGGAGTCCTCTGTTAGGAGGGAGGACCCCGGGGAAGAGGAGGGCATGCGGTGAGTCTAAGCAGAGGGGCCTTTCACAGGAAGTCCGTGTTTCCGGGGAGCCAGGTGGTACAAGGCAGAAGAACCTGCCTACCAGTGCAGGAGGAACAAGAGACATGGGTTCATTCCCTGGGTCAGGAAGATCCTCTGGAGAAGGAAATGATAACCTGCTCCAGTGTTCTTGCCTGGAAGATTCCATGGTCAGAGGAGCCTGGTAGGCCACTATCCATGGGTCCCAAAATTGGACGTAGCTGAGTAACTGAGCATGCATACACACTCAGGCCAATCGAGAGGTCACAGACTTTTCTTGTACACTTGATGGGCCTAGGAGTAGCTGGAATGGAGGGGTCCACTGTCTGGGTAAGGTGTACCTCAGCATCATCCTGATCCTACAGAAGGAGGGCTAAACAGATAGAATAATGCCCTGGAAGAGGGACAAGTCCCAGCCTACAGAAGTTGTTCTATGATTCCTGTGGATTATGGAGTCAGAGAAAAGAAAAAAAGTTGAGTTATGGAAACATTTTAAAGGTTACTTTTAGTGCACAACTCAATGCTGGACTAAAACTTTTGTTTAGTTTATGTTATGGAGTAAAAGTGAAAACTCTGGGCAAATGAATCATTTCCATTGATCAAGAGTGGATGTAGGAGTCAGGGAGACTCAGGCTAAGGAGGGTCTGGGGTCTGGGGTGTGGCCCCTGGGATTTCAAGGACCCAGCAGAGCAGGGTTGAGGACGGGGACAAAATGGAACGTGATCTTGTGTCCTGGGTGTTTTCAGAGCACACCACCCATGAGCGTCTCATAAGCATCACAGAGAGGCCAGGACATTTTAAAAAGTCAACCAGAGGATTTCTGACAAAGAGGTATCCCCAGGCCCTATTGCAGTGGGGATGTTGAAACTGCCGTGACTCTGAAAACGGAAAACCCTGCCAGAGACTCACTCCCCTCGAGCCTGAAAGGCAGCCTGGAAAACTTCACTTGATAAATCTAATCATTATTTTTTTCCCCTGGATATTCTTGAGCAGACTCAAGACTGCTTGGAGAAATGGATGTCCATTCATAGAGATAAATCCCCATATTCAGACATGAATGCATACAGACAAACACTCCCACGCAGCCAGAAATATACAGACATTATCGATTACTGAAGACTTATAGCTTGAGGGGCTCTGTGTACGATTTCACATGCATTATCTCGTCTTCTCTCCCCTCAGCAATAGAAGGTGGGTGAGGTAATCGAGGCAGACAGTGATGACATCACTTGTCCAGGGTCTCAGAGCTGGAAAGGGACAGGGCTTTCTCCATGACTGTGGTTGCTCTCGAGGTAGTCATGGCAGATGTTTTTATTTGAATGATCATACGCTGCTCCTCAGCCTTCATGATTCAACTCATTTTAATCCCTTTATCAATAATATTGGCACAAGCCATATGGGAACGATCCTATCACGGTCATAGGAAACAGAGAGACGGTAGGCATGGAGAAAGTTCACACGTGTGTGTGTGTTCATGCAGGCATGCATGTATGTGCAGCCACTCGGTCGTGTCCGACTTTTTGCAACCCCAGGACTGTGGCCCACCAGGCTCCTCTGTTCCTGAAATTCTCAAAGCAAGAGTACGGGAGTGGGTTGCCGCTTTCTCCTTGAGGGGATCTTCCTGAGCCCGTGATCCAGCGGAGTCTCCCGAGCGCGCTCGCTGCCTGGTGGACTGAGCCACCGGGCCGCCGCCTCCACGCCTCCACGCCCGCACACGCAGGTTAGCACGCTGTGTCACACACGCGGCAGCAGGAGCCCAGAGGAGAAAGTGACTCCTGTAGGCGTTCAGATGCCAGGGCTAGGGGTATCCCGTTGTGCTCCAGCCTGAGAGAGGGAGCGATGGCATTGTCTGTCTCCCATCTCGCCTGAAACAGGGAGGCTGCCGAGGGAGAGGGCACTTCTCAACTTCAGAATCTGACCGCGGGTGATGCTCCAGAACATCAGATATCCCTGTCTTAAGATGGAGACCTGGGCAAATTTTCCTAAGCCAAATTGAAATGGATTTTTGGATTATCTTGTTCTGTTCAGAAAGATCCTCTGTGCACTGGTTGCTTTGACGCCCCCTAGCCCCAGCGCCCTGAGTCTCCTCTGGGAGCTGTGCTGGTCACCGCCCCATCAGCCACCAGCTCGCCCTGACCAGGCTGGTCCTCGCACGATGGCCCCTTCCCCAGGCCTGCGCCGACCCCGCGGCCCAGACACGCCCCCTGACGCCCTCAGGGCATCAGCCTAGTCCTTGTTTCACTCATAAGCAAGAAACTTGGAGGCATCTATGTATATTTTTGTTACATAAAGTTTTAAAAATAAAAATATACTAGAAATAGAAATGTGAGAACTAGCCATGTACCTTCCATCAACACTTACTCATTTAAATTTTTTTTTGTCTTTTCCCCATCATGCCTATTTTTGTTTACATTTATTTTCATCCATCTTTATTCTTTGGCCTGTGTGGGCCTCCCATTGCAGTGGCCTCTCTCATTGCAGAGCACCAGCTCTGGGTGCATGCGCTCCAGAGCACTGGCTGGGAATGAATTGCACACACCAGTCCAGCTGCTCCGCGGCACGTAGGATCTTCCCTGGCCAGGGATTGAACAGGCGCCCCTTGCACTGCAAGGTGGACTCTTTACCCACTGGACCACCAGGGAAGCCCTGCAGACTTATTCCTTCTTTTAAGAACTAAAACATTACAAACGTAATTAAAATCCCTCTATATCTCTCCCAGCTACCATATTTCTCCAGAGGCAAGTACAATGGCAACAATTATAACTATTCTACATGTATTTCCCATTTTTACGATGTGTTCATATTCATATAAGATTTTTCAACTTAAAGCACATAAACTCATACTGTGTAGGAATTAAGTTTTATATTTAATATAAATATAATTTGTATATATTACATATAATGATATAAAGTTATATTTGTATACTGAATAAACCTGAATCTTAAATTAAATATTATAGTAATTATTTTAAAATTAAACTATATATTCATATAAACATAAACCAACATATTTATTACATATTTATATGAATGCTTTATATACGTTAAAATTTATACTCTGTATAGTTTATGTAAACTAAAATTCACAAAATTGGTATAAACTCTTCATAGCACAGTATAAGCTGCCCTTTCATTCAACACTGCATTTTTGTTGCTGTCTAGTCTGATGCACGGTGTGTCCCTTCGCTCTTTTGAACTGCTGCGGAATGTCCCATTAAAGAAACATGCCTCAATTGATTTATGATTGTCCCATGGTTTGCAAAGTACAGGTTGGTTGAAATCTCTCAAAATTACAAACACTGCTTCCACCCACATTCCTGGGACTCACTCCTTGTGCACACATGTGAGGGGTTTCAGGAGAGAGCCCTGGAGGCAGGATTCAGGGGACTGTCCGATTGTTCTCCAAAGAGGTGTGCTTGTCCCTCACCCCACAGAAGGACAGGAAGCCCCTGCCTTCCACATCTGAGCCAGCACCAGGCCTTGAGAGCCTTGGCTTCACTGTCAGTTGGGTGGGTGTTGACTGGCTTCTCCTTGGTGCTGCCAGAGGGGAAGACATTTCCCTCTACCCTTCTAGGTTCTTTGGGGTGGTCTAAGAATTAAATCGACATGAGACAGAGGAACAGGAGAAAAATCAAACAAAATTTAACAGGTCAGCATGGAAGACACCAAGGAAATCTGAGCTGAGTAACTTGCCCAAATGGGTGAAGCCCTGACCTTAAGTGTCATTCCAGCCAAAGACTAAAGAGGAAGCTGAGGGTAGACACTGGGGCTTCAAAGGTGAGGAAGGCAGTTCACACGGAGATGGAAATGCAGATGCTTGGTAAACAAAGGTGTGCTGGGCCTGCAGATATAATGGAACCCAGAGGGGACTCTGACCTCCAGGCCCTGTGACCACTAGCCTTACCCATATTCCCTGCAGATCTCTCTGGTGATAGCTCTATTGGGGAAAAAGTCCCTCTGTCTAAATGTTTAGGCAATCAGGGGAAGATCAAGTTTTTCTCTGGGACTTTTGGGCCTTAGCGGCTTTCAGTTTGAGATAATTTGCACAGCGAAGAGGCATTTTGGGGGTGGCAAACTGTGCCCCCCTGCAGTGCTGTGTTAATGTGTTTCTGACGACATGTGACCTTGACAGACGTCTGTGTTTGTGAAATGCCTTTTTATAGTTTGTCTATTTTTATTCTTGGGTTGTTCATTTGTAGGAGTTCTAATATATTCAGGATTTTAATTCTTTGTTTGCCTTGAATATTAATAACACCTTTTCTGATTTATCTTTGAATTTTATTTATTATGTTTTTTATCATGTAAAAATGTTAAATTTGGACATTCCCTATGTTAAACGTCAACTCTTACCTGCTGAAATTTTGCAAAGTAAACCAGGTTGGTTGGAAATCTCTCAAAATTACAAACACTGCTTCCACCCACATTCCTGGGACTCACTCCTTGTGCACACATGTGAGGGGTTTCAGGAGAGAGCCCTGGAGGCAGGATTCAGGGGACTGTCCGATTGTTCTCCAAAGAGGTGTGCTTGTCCCTCACCCCACAGAAGGACAGGAAGCCCCTGCCTTCCACATCTGAGCCAGCACCAGGCCTTGAGAGCCTTGGCTTCACTGTCAGTTGGGTGGGTGTTGACTGGCTTCTCCTTGGTGCTGCCAGAGGGAAGACATTTCCCTCTACCCTTCTAGGTTCTTTGGGGTGGTCTAAGAATTAAATCGACATGAGACAGAGGAACAGGAGAAAAATCAAACAAAATTTAACAGGTCAGCATGGAAGACACCAAGGAAATCTGAGCTGAGTAACTTGCCCAAATGGGTGAAGCCCTGACCTTAAGTGTCATTCCAGCCAAAGACTAAAGAGGAAGCTGAGGGTAGACACTGGGGCTTCAAAGGTGAGGAAGGCAGTTCACACGGAGATGGAAATGCAGATGCTTGGTAAACAAAGGTGTGCTGGGCCTGCAGATATAATGGAACCCAGAGGGGACTCTGACCTCCAGGCCCTGTGACCACTAGCCTTACCCATATTCCCTGCAGATCTCTCTGGTGATAGCTCTATTGGGGAAAAAGTCCCTCTGTCTAAATGTTTAGGCAATCAGGGGAAGATCAAGTTTTTCTCTGGGACTTTTGGGCCTTAGCGGCTTTCAGTTTGAGATAATTTGCACAGCGAAGAGGCATTTTGGGGGTGGCAAACTGTGCCCCCCTGCAGTGCTGTGTTAATGTGTTTCTGACGACATGTGACCTTGACAGACGTCTGTGTTTGTGAAATGCCTTTTTATAGTTTGTCTATTTTTATTCTTGGGTTGTTCATTTGTAGGAGTTCTAATATATTCAGGATTTTAATTCTTTGTTTGCCTTGAATATTAATAACACCTTTTCTGATTTATCTTTGAATTTTATTTATTATGTTTTTTATCATGTAAAAATGTTAAATTTGGACATTCCCTATGTTAAACGTCAACTCTTACCTGCTGTTATCCTGGTGATATCTATTTTATATGCCCTGTTGAAGAAATTCATTACTGACCTCTCACTACTGACATTGGTTCATTGATCATATGACATTTGTGAGTATATTGGAGAGGCAAGGGGCTTCCCCAGTGGTGGCTCAGGAATAACGAATCCGCCTCCAATGCAGGAGATGCAGGAGAGGCAAGAGAGGCAATTTTGATCCCTGGGTCGGGAAAATCCCCTGGGTGAAGTCACGGCAACTGACTCTAGTGTTCCGGCCGGTACCATCCCATGGACAGAGGAGCCTGGCTGACTGCAGTCCACGGGTCCCAAGGAGTCGGACACGACCGAAGCGCCCGAGCACGCACACACTCGTGAGAGGTGAGGGGGGCTTTTCTTCTGCTTTCTAAATTCTTAATCACAACAGCAACCCAATGAGTAGGCAAGTTCAGATTTGCTCTAATGAGTTCAGATTGTTTTCTACCATAGAGAATAGTGTAGTGCTTCCAGGTACGCGTTCTGGAGTGAGAAGGCCTTTGGATCACTGACTTTGGGCATGTTATTTAACTCACTCTGAGAATTATACTTTAGTATCTACCTTGTAGGTTTGTTGTGGACATTAAACTAGTTTATATATGCAAAGCACTTGGAATAGTTTCTGGTCCTTTGTAAGAGCCAGCTGTTACCTACTCGTATTGTTGTTGCCGTTATTTTCTCAATATATCACCCGGTCCCTCTGGGCTGGACCTCTAGGAGCTACCTGAGACAGTAGATCTGCATCCCTTCTGTGCTTTCCTGTGCCCAGACTGCAATCACCTTGGCCTGCTTGAGGCAGGAGGTAGCTGTCCCTCCCTGGGTAAAGCGATTGGAGATCATTCTCTGTGGATCAAAACTCCAAGACGAGAATAGCAGGACAATTAAGGGAAGAGGCTGGGCCCTGCCCAGACCACGTATTTCTCATTCTTGAAGTCAGGAGATCTCCCTGACCACACGTATGCAGAGAGGATTCTTTCAGGTTGAAGGGGGAGTTATGTCAAGGGGTGTTCCCTACCCATATGCCTTTTTTTTTTTTTTTTTAAAAAAAAAAAAACCTTTATTTAATTTGTGACTATGCTGGGTCTTCGTTGATGTGTGGGCTTAGTTACTCCATGGTATGTGAGATCTTCCCGGATGAGGGATCGAACCTGTGTCTCCTGCATTGGCAGATTGGTTCTTAACCACTGAGCCATCAGGGAAGCCCCCCATATGCCTTTTTGCTAAAATCCATCTTGGCTGAGACATGCGTGCACACACATGGGAGGATCCTGAGATATACCAAATATGGACTGTGAACTAGACAAATCAAAGTGACGGGCCAAAGGAAACTTGGAAGAAACATTCCATAAAAGAAATTCAAATTGCCTCGAAGGTGCAACTCAGCGACTCTCTCTTCCTGAGTTTGCCTGTGCCTGTATCCACATGTGCTGTGCTCTTTTTTCCTCTTAATAAATACTTTACTTGCTTCACTACTTTCTGTATTTGTGGAAATTCTTTTCTGTAAGAAGGGCCAGGGCCTTTGTCACTGATCACTGGTCTAGTGGCTAGGATCTGGCACGCTCACCTCGGCTAGGTGGCCTCACTGTCAGGCTGGGAATCTAAGCCTGATCCAAACTGTTGCAGGCTGAGGCCCCCTGAGATCATGCCTGGCCACATATCACCTTAGAGGACTAATCTGCTGGGAGATCAAGAACTAAAAATGCTGATGGCCTAATCGTCCTGTCTTGTGTCCTGGTTTGCTAGTACCAGACAGTTCATCTCATATACTTTTCAGAAAAACTAACGATTTCAAGGGGTCAAGTACTATCCGAATTCAGACAGAGTCATCATCCTTTGAAATCTATGAAGGGAAACATGCATGGACACAGGTGACTTGCGAGGACTTCATGACGCACATCTATTGTGGTAGTTCTGGTTGCGGGAAGAAATAGCAACAACCTCCGATAAACAGATGCTACCGCTGTAACGGTAGAAAGTGAAGAGGAACGAAACAGCCTCTTGATGAGGGTCAAAGAGGAGAGTGAAGCAGCTGGCTTAAACTCTAGCATTCAAAAAACTAAGATTATGGCATCTGGTCCCATCCCTTTATGGCAAATAGAAGGGAGAAAAGCGGAAGCAGTGATAGATTTTCTTTCCTTGGGCCCCAACATCACTGCAGACAGTGACTGCAGCTATGAAATTAAAAGACGCTTGCCCTTGGTAGGGAAGCTATGGCAAACCTGGACAGAGCATTGAAAAGCAGAGACATCACCTTGCCGACAAAGGTCTATCTAGTCAAGCTATGGTTTTTCCAGTAGTCACATATGGATGTGAGTCAGGCCGAAAAGAAGGCTCCAAGGAACTGATGCTTTTGAATTGTGGTACAGAAGACTCTTGAGAGTCCCTTGGACTGGCAAAGAGATCAAACCAGTCAATCCCAAAGGAGCTCAACCGTGAATAGTCACTGGAAGGACCGACGCTGAAGCTGAAGCTCTAATACTTTGGCCACCAGCTGGGAAGAGCTGACTCACTGGAAAAGACCCTGATGCCGGGAACCACCGATGGCAAGAGAAGGGGGAGACACGATGAGATGGTCAGGTGGCATCACCGACTCAATGGACATGAGTTTGAGCAGACTCTGGGAGATGGTGAGGACAGGGAGGCCTGGTGTGCTGCCGCCTGTCCGTGGGCTCAGAGTCAGACGCGACGGAGCGACTGAACGCCCACAGCTGTGGGGAAGGCTGGAGGAGCAGGTTTGGGCTTGGCCCTCAGGCACGGCTCCTGAGACCTGCTGGCTGCACTGGCCGAATCGGGAAGCCTCCACCTTCGCCCCAGTGAGAGAGGAGGAGAGGCAGGGGCCACCACTAGCTGAGCCGCTGCTTTCCAGGTCCTGCCGCTGCACAACTACCCGGGACTGCTGGCAACGCGTGACTGCGGCTATGGAACCCCCCCACCCTCGCATCTTTATGACCCTGCAGCCAGAAGAAAGAGTCTGCCTCCCTTTTGCCTTCCATGTGTCGCACATGAATCCAGAACCCTGGCACACTGGAAAAGAGGCCTAAGGGAGCAGTGGTTGGGAGAAGTGAGGAACTCCACAGAAGCTCAGAGTCTGAAGAGGGAAAGGGCTCAAGATGCATGGCGAGCAGACACGGGCTCCGCGGATGTGACTTCTTTTCAGGTGTTCCAGCGTCCTTTTCGGGGGACTGTCCTGCACCCTGGGGCACATGGAGCAGTGCCCTGACCTCTGTCACTAGACGACAGTTGCATCCCCCCATCCCAGACGTGAAAACCTCGAATGTTCCAGACATGGCCTAAGATCCCCCGGGGACAAAACTGACCATCCCAGAGGTATACCGTCTTTATCCACAGGACAGTTGAGCAGTTGCTGTCATGGAGAAGAAAGGGAAGGAGACAGCTAACATCCCTGAAGCAGTCTGCTCCCTTCCAGGCGTGGTGTTTGTTTTGCTTGTTTTTTTTTTTGACTGCAGGGGTGTTCACTGCTGTGTGCAGGCATTCCCTAGTGGCAGCGAGCCGGAACTTCTCTCTAGTTGTGGTGTGTGGACTTCTTGTTGCGGCGGCTTCCCTTGTTGGGAGCATGGGCTCTAGACCCTGTGGGCTTCAGTAATTGCAGCCTGTGGGCTCAGGAGCTGTGGTTCAGTGGCTTAGGTGCCCTGAGGCATGTGGGATCTTCCTGGAC
The DNA here is from genome assembly GCA_022376925.1 of Tragulus kanchil. NCBI lineage: Eukaryota > Metazoa > Chordata > Mammalia > Artiodactyla > Tragulidae > Tragulus > Tragulus kanchil. Next base: position 120,818,523 of record JAIOJX010000026.1, read on the forward strand.
TAGGGATGGACTGAACCAGTGTGCCCTCCATTTGCAAGGCAGATTCTTTTTCTCCACATTTATTTTGCATTGAGATGTCGCTGACGAACAATGTGGTCATAGTTTCAGGTGAGCAGGGAAGGCACTCGGCAACACAGACGCGTGGATCCATCCTCCCTGCAAGGCCGATTCTTGACCACCGGAGCACTAGGGCAGCTCCCAGGCATGGTGTTAGAGGCCACCTAAGCCTTGTATACTTTCAGGCACTGTGTCCTAACGCCAGAATGCCTGGAGAGTCAGGCAGACCGGGGTTCAAGTCCTGGTTCTCCAGGATCTGCCTGGCTTGGGTGAATTAATCTCTGCAAACCTATACATTTCTTCCCCTTTGAAAATGAGAGCTCAATTTTCAGGTGGCTGCAAGGATTAACAGAGGTGGAGGCTGCAAGCTTTGCAGTGATTCTTATGCAGGACGTGCCCGTGGAGGGGGAGGTGGTTCCCTCCAGCACAACACGATGCTGGTGGGGGCCAGAAGCTCAGAGTCTGAAGAGGAAAGGGCTCAAGATGCATGGCGAGCAGACACGGGCTCCGCGGATGTGACTTCTTTTCAGGTGTTCCAGCGTCCTTTTCGGGGGACTGTCCTGCACCCTGGGGCACATGGAGCAGTGCCCTGACCTCTGTCACTAGACGACAGTTGCATCCCCCCATCCCAGACGTGAAAACCTCGAATGTTCCAGACATGGCCTAAGATCCCCCGGGGACAAAACTGACCATCCCAGAGGTATACCGTCTTTATCCACAGGACAGTTGAGCAGTTGCTGTCATGGAGAAGAAAGGGAAGGAGACAGCTAACATCCCTGAAGCAGTCTGCTCCCTTCCAGGCGTGGTGTTTGTTTTGCTTGTTTTTTTTTTTGACTGCAGGGGTGTTCACTGCTGTGTGCAGGCATTCCCTAGTGGCAGCGAGCCGGAACTTCTCTCTAGTTGTGGTGTGTGGACTTCTTGTTGCGGCGGCTTCCCTTGTTGGGAGCATGGGCTCTAGACCCTGTGGGCTTCAGTAATTGCAGCCTGTGGGCTCAGGAGCTGTGGTTCAGTGGCTTAGGTGCCCTGAGGCATGTGGGATCTTCCTGGACTAGGGATGGACTGAACCAGTGTGCCCTCCATTTGCAAGGCAGATTCTTTTTCTCCACATTTATTTTGCATTGAGATGTCGCTGACGAACAATGTGGTCATAGTTTCAGGTGAGCAGGGAAGGCACTCGGCAACACAGACGCGTGGATCCATCCTCCCTGCAAGGCCGATTCTTGACCACCGGAGCACTAGGGCAGCTCCCAGGCATGGTGTTAGAGGCCACCTAAGCCTTGTATACTTTCAGGCACTGTGTCCTAACGCCAGAATGCCTGGAGAGTCAGGCAGACCGGGGTTCAAGTCCTGGTTCTCCAGGATCTGCCTGGCTTGGGTGAATTAATCTCTGCAAACCTATACATTTCTTCCCCTTTGAAAATGAGAGCTCAATTTTCAGGTGGCTGCAAGGATTAACAGAGGTGGAGGCTGCAAGCTTTGCAGTGATTCTTATGCAGGACGTGCCCGTGGAGGGGGAGGTGGTCCTTCAATTTCCTCCAGCACAACAGGTCCAGGCTTATGCTCTGTGACCGGCCGTGCTGTCACTGCCTGGCCTTCTCTCGCTGTCTCCCTCACACACAGACAGAGGACTGGCAAAGGAGGGCTATGTCGTTAAGGACAAAGAGAAAGTGAGTAATGCAAAAAGCCCAGCACTTGTAAGTAGCTGGGTTTTCTTTCTCTTTGACAGGGCTTCTGACAGGCCCGTTAGCAATGCAGAGGCTAATTACTCACCAGGAGTAAAAGGAAATGTGTCATGTGGTTGTTCTGGCTTTTCCCGGTGCAATAAATCACAGCCATGGGACTCTGGCTTCATTTGATTTAATAAAGGTTTTCAAGAAAGAAAAAGTTTGTCTTGTTTTTGTTGAGAAGGGCTGGTCATTCGAGACTGTTGGTTGACTGTGACTTTCCTGCATTTGGGCACTTCGGAGCGTAGCTGTCTGCACCCGGGTGTGCCCCCCCACCCTCCTGGCTCCCTGCTGAACTGATGGGCCCTGCTCTCTTCATCCTGGATCCCCAAGGCTCTCCTCACGTTGATCATCATTTGGCCCTTTGGCTGTGCTTTCACACTGTCCTCTGAAATAGTCTTGCAGTGGTCTGCTGGTTCCCACCTGACTGAGGCTGACAGGTCTGTGTGCCCCCAACTCTTCCTCATAATGAGGTCTGCACTGCCCAGGTCCCACCCGGGACCTCTATGCCAGGTAAGAGGTATCGGACACCTTGATTGCAGCAACAAACCAGAATGGGGTAGTGAGAAGGCCGATTCTTGACCACCGGAGCACTAGGGCAGCTCCCAGGCATGGTGTTAGAGGCCACCTAAGCCTTGTATACTTTCAGGCACTGTGTCCTAACGCCAGAATGCCTGGAGAGTCAGGCAGACCGGGGTTCAAGTCCTGGTTCTCCAGGATCTGCCTGGCTTGGGTGAATTAATCTCTGCAAACCTATACATTTCTTCCCCTTTGAAAATGAGAGCTCAATTTTCAGGTGGCTGCAAGGATTAACAGAGGTGGAGGCTGCAAGCTTTGCAGTGATTCTTATGCAGGACGTGCCCGTGGAGGGGGAGGTGGTCCTTCAATTTCCTCCAGCACAACAGGTCCAGGCTTATGCTCTGTGACCGGCCGTGCTGTCACTGCCTGGCCTTCTCTCGCTGTCTCCCTCACACACAGACAGAGGACTGGCAAAGGAGGGCTATGTCGTTAAGGACAAAGAGAAAGTGAGTAATGCAAAAAGCCCAGCACTTGTAAGTAGCTGGGTTTTCTTTCTTTTTGACACTTCTGACAGGCCCGTTAGCAATGCAGAGGCTAATTACTCACCAGGAGTAAAAGGAAATGTGTCATGTGGTTGTTCTGGCTTTTCCCGGTGCAATAAATCACAGCCATGGGACTCTGGCTTCATTTGATTTAATAAAGGTTTTCAAGAAAGAAAAAGTTTGTCTTGTTTTTGTTGAGAAGGGCTGGTCATTCGAGACTGTTGGTTGACTGTGACTTTCCTGCATTTGGGCACTTGGAGCGTAGCTGTCTGCACCCGGGTGTGCCCCCCCACCCTCCTGGCTCCCTGCTGAACTGATGGGCCCTGCTCTCTTCATCCTGGATCCCCAAGGCTCTCCTCACGTTGATCATCATTTGGCCCTTTGGCTGTGCTTTCACACTGTCCTCTGAAATAGTCTTGCAGTGGTCTGCTGGTTCCCACCTGACTGAGGCTGACAGGTCTGTGTGCCCCCAACTCTTCCTCATAATGAGGTCTGCACTGCCCAGGTCCCACCCGGGACCTCTATGCCAGGTAAGAGGTATCGGACACCTTGATTGCAGCAACAAAACAGAATGGGGTAGTGAGAAATCAGGGGCAGATTTTACTTTTTTATGAAAACTCTCAGTTAAAAACATCTGTGCAAATAGGACCCTTCCTCTTGCTCTGGCTGATACTCATGTTCACCTTGTTTCTGGAAGGCCTGGCTCCTTCTTTTCTGATTTTTATTCCATCACTATTTCACAGTGAAACTCACCAGAAACCAAACATCTGCAAAAAGTAAGTGAAAGGACATAGTGGTGATGTTTCAGGAGCTGGGCTTTCAAGCTGGAAGGATGAAAGTGAAGGATTGGCTTGATGGACTGATACCATGTAAACAGGCAGCCAGCAGAAGGTGTGCTGAGAGGAGCACCCTGAGCCGTTTCCCTTGAGTGTCACTGGCCTTCCAGAGACACCAGAACACCAGAGCCGGCTGATGCCTCGGAGATGAGAGTACGACGCCTCTTCTGCCCACGACAGGGAGGACCAGAGAAATTAAATGGTGAGCCAAGGGCATCCAGGATCCAGTGCAGTGAAAGGGCCTGGGACCCAAGTGTCGACTCTCAGCCCCTTTGGCTTTGCATAGTGATAACTTGGACGTGTTTTCTTTGTTTTGTAGCAGATATGTGGTTCTCCTCCGTATCTCTATGTACTGCAGTAGAAGCTAGTGTTTTCTCTCCATCCCACCAGAACGGAGTTTCTATACAACAGGATGGCTTCTGATTCTAGCCCTCTGCATGGTTGATAGTTACTAGCAGGTAAATTCTTCCTTTTAAAAATAATTTACTTATCTATTTTTGACTGCGCTGAGTTTTGCTTGTGCAGGCAGTCTTTCTCTAGCTGCAGCGAGTGGGGGCTACTCCTTGTTGAAGTGTGTGGACTTCTCATGCGATGGTTTCTCTTGTTGCAGCCCACAGGCTCTAGGGCGAGGGACTTGGGGAGCTGCATGGCTGTCCCACCTGACTGAGGCTGACAGGTCTGTGTGCCCCCAACTCTTCCTCATAATGAGGTCTGCACTGCCCAGGTCCCACCCGGGACCTCTATGCCAGGTAAGAGGTATCGGACACCTTGATTGCAGCAACAAAACAGAATGGGGTAGTGAGAAATCAGGGGCAGATTTTACTTTTTTATGAAAACTCTCAGTTAAAAACATCTGTGCAAATAGGACCCTTCCTCTTGCTCTGGCTGATACTCATGTTCACCTTGTTTCTGGAAGGCCTGGCTCCTTCTTTTCTGATTTTTATTCCATCACTATTTCACAGTGAAACTCACCAGAAACCAAACATCTGCAAAAAGTAAGTGAAAGGACATAGTGGTGATGTTTCAGGAGCTGGGCTTTCAAGCTGGAAGGATGAAAGTGAAGGATTGGCTTGATGGACTGATACCATGTAAACAGGCAGCCAGCAGAAGGTGTGCTGAGAGGAGCACCCTGAGCCGTTTCCCTTGAGTGTCACTGGCCTTCCAGAGACACCAGAACACCAGAGCCGGCTGATGCCTCGGAGATGAGAGTACGACGCCTCTTCTGCCCACGACAGGGAGGACCAGAGAAATTAAATGGTGAGCCAAGGGCATCCAGGATCCAGTGCAGTGAAAGGGCCTGGGACCCAAGTGTCGACTCTCAGCCCCTTTGGCTTTGCATAGTGATAACTTGGACGTGTTTTCTTTGTTTTGTAGCAGATATGTGGTTCTCCTCCGTATCTCTATGTACTGCAGTAGAAGCTAGTGTTTTCTCTCCATCCCACCAGAACGGAGTTTCTATACAACAGGATGGCTTCTGATTCTAGCCCTCTGCATGGTTGATAGTTACTAGCAGGTAAATTCTTCCTTTTAAAAATAATTTACTTATCTATTTTTGACTGCGCTGAGTTTTGCTTGTGCAGGCAGTCTTTCTCTAGCTGCAGCGAGTGGGGGCTACTCCTTGTTGAAGTGTGTGGACTTCTCATGCGATGGTTTCTCTTGTTGCAGCCCACAGGCTCTAGGGCGAGGGACTTGGGGAGCTGCAGTATGTGGCTTAGTCATCGTGGCACCTTGGCTGTGGAGCACAGGCTCAGTGGTTGTGTCACATGGGCTTAACTGCCTAGGGGTTTGGGGGACCTTCCTGGACCAGAGATTGGATCCATGTCTCCTGCATTCCTAGGTGAATTCTTTACCACTGAGGCACCAGGGAAGCCTGCAGGTACATTCTGTCCTCATCCTGGGAGTCGGGACCTTATGGCTTGTGGGCGACCTAACCTCAAGTGTGAGCTTAGACACTATTAGGCTCCCATGAACCCTTCCATACTGCTCCCCGATACCCAACATCACACCTCTCTCTTATATACAAGTCTCCTTACTCCTAGTCTTCCATGGACAGTGATTTAACACTCTGAAGTCCTCTGTCTGCCCTAGTTAACCAGCCCAGTTTGAAATCACCTCATTAATTAATTTATTCTTGAGATATTGATGACTGGTAATTATTTTTTTCACTTTTCCTCAAAATTTTTGCATTTCAGCAGGGGAATTTCTCTTACTATGTAGCTTTGATAGAAGAGTTCTCAATCATGACTACATACTAGAATTAGCCGCAGAGCTTTATCAAAGTGTTGGTGGTGGGGGTTCTCATCCTCAGATATTCTAATTAAGTTGATCTTCAGGGACCTGGGGAAATAGCAAAAGCTCTTCAGGTGATTCTAAGTATAACTATTATTGAAAACCCTTGCTAATTATGAAGGATGATACTCCTAGAGGGTTACACATGCTAAACGAGTACCTAGGAAAATTTGCTGCAACGAATGCCGGGCCTTTCCCAAGACAAAGAACACTGCTTCTTCTACTGCACCTCTGTGTGGAGTAAAATCTCCATAGGAAAATTTGGGGGTTTTTTGATACCCTTATGGTTGATAGTTACTAGCAGGTAAATTCTTCCTTTTAAAAATAATTTACTTATCTATTTTTGACTGCGCTGAGTTTTGCTTGTGCAGGCAGTCTTTCTCTAGCTGCAGCGAGTGGGGGCTACTCCTTGTTGAAGTGTGTGGACTTCTCATGCGATGGTTTCTCTTGTTGCAGCCCACAGGCTCTAGGGCGAGGGACTTGGGGAGCTGCAGTATGTGGCTTAGTCATCGTGGCACCTTGGCTGTGGAGCACAGGCTCAGTGGTTGTGTCACATGGGCTTAACTGCCTAGGGGTTTGGGGGACCTTCCTGGACCAGAGATTGGATCCATGTCTCCTGCATTCCTAGGTGAATTCTTTACCACTGAGGCACCAGGGAAGCCTGCAGGTACATTCTGTCCTCATCCTGGGAGTCGGGACCTTATGGCTTGTGGGCGACCTAACCTCAAGTGTGAGCTTAGACACTATTAGGCTCCCATGAACCCTTCCATACTGCTCCCCGATACCCAACATCACACCTCTCTCTTATATACAAGTCTCCTTACTCCTAGTCTTCCATGGACAGTGATTTAACACTCTGAAGTCCTCTGTCTGCCCTAGTTAACCAGCCCAGTTTGAAATCACCTCATTAATTAATTTATTCTTGAGATATTGATGACTGGTAATTATTTTTTTCACTTTTCCTCAAAATTTTTGCATTTCAGCAGGGGAATTTCTCTTACTATGTAGCTTTGATAGAAGAGTTCTCAATCATGACTACATACTAGAATTAGCCGCAGAGCTTTATCAAAGTGTTGGTGGTGGGGGTTCTCATCCTCAGATATTCTAATTAAGTTGATCTTCAGGGACCTGGGGAAATAGCAAAAGCTCTTCAGGTGATTCTAAGTATAACTATTATTGAAAACCCTTGCTAATTATGAAGGATGATACTCCTAGAGGGTTACACATGCTAAACGAGTACCTAGGAAAATTTGCTGCAACGAATGCCGGGCCTTTCCCAAGACAAAGAACACTGCTTCTTCTACTGCACCTCTGTGTGGAGTCCAAGGAAGTCTCAGAGAAAGTGGGTAAACAGTAGTTGGCCAAGGCGCCAAGGAAATTGCCTGGGAGAGAGCATTTTATGTCAATTTAGTCCAGTTTATCCTTAGGATGTTTGTGTGTCTGTGGGCTCAGTCACTCAGTCCTGTCTAACTCTTTGCGATCCCACAGACTATAGCCCCCCAGGCTCCTCTGTCCCTGGTATTTCCCAGACAAGAATATTGGAGTGGGTTGCCATTTCCTACTCCAGGGGATCTTCCCAACCTGGGGGATGAGCCCGTGTTTCCCGTGTCTCCTGCACGGGGAGGCAGGTTCTGTCACACTGAGCCACCTGGAAGGCCCCAGTTAAGATGTTTAGTTTCGTCTAAATCTCTCCAACTGGATAGAGATTCAATTGGAGGTTGAAAACTGGCAGTATGTAGGTCAACTCTGGCCCACACATGCTGCTGCAAATATCAGGGTTTTCTTCTTTTTATTACTGAATTATTTTCTGTTGCATCTATGTTTTATTTATCTGTTAATCAGTAATGGAAATGTAGGTTGTATCTGTGTATTTATATTTGAAGTAATTATTCACATTTAAGGGCTTTCCATTTTGTTAAATTCTTTTTCTGGTTGTTCTGTAGTTCTTTTTTTCTTCTTTTTCTCTCACCGATTTTCTTTTGTGACCTGATGATTTTCCATACTGTTATGCTTTAATTACCTTCTCTTTATCTTTTGTGTATGTATTATTGTCTATTTTGTTTAGGTTTTTGTTTTGAGGTTACCTTGAGGTCTCGTTGCCACATCTTCCAGATGGTCTACTTTAAGCTGCTGACTTTAATCATGTACACTACTCTTTCATTTCCCCCTCTCCCATATTTATGTTTCTGGAATCTTCTCATCTCTTTATACCATGCATGCTTTAACAAATGTTGTAGCTGTACCTATCTTTAATCTTCTGTCCTTTAGCCTTGATACTAGTGTTAAATGGTTAACAACCTCTACGTTCCAGTATTAGAGTAGTCTGAATTTGACTATGTACCTGCTTTTACCACTGTGTTGTTTATTCATAAGATTTTATGTTAGTAAGCAATCATTCAACTGCAAAAAGATCGTTCAGCGTTTCATGTAAGGGAGGTCTAAGAGTAATAAACTTTTAAAGCTTTGGTTTGTTTAAGAAAGTTCTTGAAAGTGAAAGTGTTGGTGTCTCAGTTGTGTCCAACTCTTCGCAACCCCATGAACTACAGCCCACCAGGCTCCTCTGTCCATGAAATTCTCCAGGCAAGAATACTGGAGTGGGTAGTCATTCCCTTTTCCAGGAGATCCTCATGACCCAGAGATTAAACTTGGGTCTCTGGCATTTCAGGCATATTCTTTATCATCTGAGCCACTATCTCACCTTTATTTCTGAAGGACAGATTTGCTGGTAAAGAGCTCTTGGTTGGCAGTTTCTTTATTTCAAAATTTTGAATACATTATTCTATTGTCTTCCGCCCTAAGGTCTATGCTGAGAAATCCAATGGAGATTTTCTTGTACGAGGGTTGCATTTTCCCTCAATGCTTTAAAACACTTCTGTCTGCATTAATTTTTTAAAAAGTTAATTATAAATTGTTTTGGATAGAAATTTCACAGTGACCTATTAGCTTTATAAACTTGGATATCTAAATCTCTTCCCAGATTTGGCAAGTTCTCAGCTGGTATTTCTTTAAGTAAACGTTCCAGCCCTTTCTCCCTCTCTTCTCTTTCCAGGACTCCAATGATGCATTGTTTCTTTCCACTGTGACGCATAAGGTCTGTTGACTTTTTTTTTTTTTTTTTCATTTTGGAGGGGGGGGGGGGGGGGGGGGGGGGGCAGGCGGGCCACTTCCTCTGGTCTTTCATTTGTCTAGTTTCATCCATCTTTGTTCTTAAACATTTATTTTTTAATTTATTTATCTCTTGGGGGGTGCGGGTTGAGGAGGGAGAGGATGGGTGGGCCACTTCTATTGGTCTTTCTTTTCTCTATTTTTATCCATCTTTGTTCTTCGGCTCCTGTGGGCCTCCCATCGCGGTGGCCTCTGTTGCTGCAGAGCGCTGGCTCTGGGCACATGTGCTCCAGAGCTCCGGCTCGGTGATTGGACACATCAGTCCAGCTGCTCACTTTTTAGTTGTTTATTCATAAGATTTTATGTTAGTAAGCAATCATTCAACTGCAAAAAGATCGTTCAGCGTTTCATGTAAGGGAGGTCTAAGAGTAATAAACTTTTAAAGCTTTGGTTTGTTTAAGAAAGTTCTTGAAAGTGAAAGTGTTGGTGTCTCAGTTGTGTCCAACTCTTCGCAACCCCATGAACTACAGCCCACCAGGCTCCTCTGTCCATGAAATTCTCCAGGCAAGAATACTGGAGTGGGTAGTCATTCCCTTTTCCAGGAGATCCTCATGACCCAGAGATTAAACTTGGGTCTCTGGCATTTCAGGCATATTCTTTATCATCTGAGCCACTATCTCACCTTTATTTCTGAAGGACAGATTTGCTGGTAAAGAGCTCTTGGTTGGCAGTTTCTTTATTTCAAAATTTTGAATACATTATTCTATTGTCTTCCGCCCTAAGGTCTATGCTGAGAAATCCAATGGAGATTTTCTTGTACGAGGGTTGCATTTTCCCTCAATGCTTTAAAACACTTCTGTCTGCATTAATTTTTTAAAAAGTTAATTATAAATTGTTTTGGATAGAAATTTCACAGTGACCTATTAGCTTTATAAACTTGGATATCTAAATCTCTTCCCAGATTTGGCAAGTTCTCAGCTGGTATTTCTTTAAGTAAACGTTCCAGCCCTTTCTCCCTCTCTTCTCTTTCCAGGACTCCAATGATGCATTGTTTCTTTCCACTGTGACGCATAAGGTCTGTTGACTTTTTTTTTTTTTTTTCATTTTGGAGGGGTGGGGTGGGGAGGGAGGGGAGCAGGCGGGCCACTTCCTCTGGTCTTTCATTTGTCTAGTTTCATCCATCTTTGTTCTTAAACATTTATTTTTTAATTTATTTATCTCTTGGGGGGTGGGAAGGGGAGGGAGGGGGATGGGCGGGCCACTTCTATTGGTCTTTCTTTTCTCTATTTTTATCCATCTTTGTTCTTCGGCTCCTGTGGGCCTCCCATCGCGGTGGCCTCTGTTGCTGCAGAGCGCTGGCTCTGGGCACATGTGCTCCAGAGCTCCGGCTCGGTGATTGGACACATCAGTCCAGCTGCTCAGCGGCACGTGGGATCTTCCCAGGCCAGGGATCGAACCGGCCCCCCTTGCACTGCAAGGCGGTGTCCTTACCCACTGGACCACCACTGGTCTGTTGACTTTTTTCATTCTTTTTCTTCTGTCTGGATAATTCGAAAAGATTTGTCTTTGAGCTCACTGATTCTTTCTTCTACTTGGTCAAGTGTTGAAGGTCACTATTGAATTCTTTAGTTTATATTATATTCTTCAATCCCAAAATTTCTTTTGATTCTTTTTTTTGTGTGTTTTCTATCTCTTTGCTGAATGTCCTATTTTCCACAGTAGCATAGATAGTTATACATTACCATGTGTAAAATAAACACCTAGTGGGAAACTGCTATATAACACAGGGGGCTGGGCTACCCTGTGGCAAAGTGGTGAAGAGTTCACCTGCCAGTGCAGGAAGCACGGGTTCAATCCCCGATCCTGGAAGATTCCACATGCTGCGGAGCAACGAAGCGAGTGAGTCACGACTATGGAGCCTGTGCTCTAGAGCCTCGGAGCCGCAACTATGGAGTCCATGGGCCACAATTACTGAAGCCCGTGTGCCCTAGAGCCTGAGTTTCACAACAAGAGAAGTCACCACCACAAGAAGCCTGCTCACCTCAGCCAGAGAGTAACTCCGCTCCCTGCAACTAGAAAAGAGCCTGTGGCAATAGTGAAAACCCAGAAGAGTCAAACAAACAAAAAATAAATAAAATTAAAAAACAAAACCAAACCAAACCCAGGGGACTCCGCTCAGTGCTCATGATGATCTAGAGGGATGGGAGGAGGGAGAAGGGAGGAGGCTCGAGAGGGAGGGGAGCTATGTCCACTTTAGCTGATTCATTTTGTTATGTGTCAGAAACTAACACAATGCTGTAAAGCAACTATACTCAAGTTTAAAAAAAGTTTATCTGTGTTCTCATATAGTTTTCTTAGCTTTAAAACAGTGAATTTGAATAGCTTATCAGACAAGATTTGTATCTTTATATCCTTGGGAATGTTTACAGGAGGTTCACCGTATTCCTTTGTGCTGTACTGTCTCCCTGCTTCTCCTTGCCTCCTGCAGCACATTTGAAGAAACAACCCCTTCTCCCAGACTTCACGGACAAACTTTAGTAAGAGACACCTTTCTCCTGTACGTGGGCACATGTTCCAATAGGCTGTGTCACTGGGTCTAGCGGTATAGGGTGCCAAGGGTGTGTGTGTGTGTTGGTACTGGGAGCCCCTGGGGTCCACAGCATCAATAACTGCATGGTCCTCGGTAAGGGCTGCAGGGTGTCTGCGGAAGCTGTTGAATTCCCCAGATGCACTTTTGGTTTAGTGGCTAGGGCCCAGGGAAAGCAGTGATAGTGATCTGAGCCAGGGGTGTGCACACACTGGGCTATAGGTACCACCTGCAGATGCCTGTGTTAAGCCGGGGCTGGCGGCGAGCCCACATGCAGGGCCGGGGGCCTGGGCAGGTAGCGGGGCTGGGGTCAGCAGCGGGGGCACTGGCGGTGCAGGGGTCCTGGCTGTCAGCAGCGCTCCTGTGGGTCTTGCTATGAGCACCCAGAAGAGGAGGCTGCCGGCGGGCATCTGGCCAGTGGCAGGCAAGTGCTCAGCCAGAGTGTCAGTGAGAGCTTGCCTGCCCTGACCGCTTGCACGATGTTGGGTCCAATCACGGGGGTCTCGGCTGGTGCTGTGCCCTCATAGGGCCACAGTGGCTTCAGACGACTGCCACGTGTAGCTCCCAGGCTCTGGCAGGGATGGAGGATGGAGGGCCTGGCAGGGACCCAGGTAGCTGGGGACGGCAGGTACCTGTCGAGCAAAAACTGCCTCATATTCCACTGAGAAATTAAAGTTAGGGTGGCTTACAGCAGTGGTTTCTCCAGTTTTACTAAAGAGAAACTTTTGTTTCCTGACTATAAACTGCATTTCTAAAAGCCACATGCCCAGCTTACCACCTTTAAAAATTGAACATCTACTATGTATCAAGTTCTACAAAAGGCATTTTTTATATACATGGTCTCATCTAATCCACACAACAATATGTTTAATCCATATTTTATCCACATATTTTATGGATGAAATAGAGTCTTCAAGAGGTTAAGAAAACTGCAAAAAACCATATAATCACTAAGCAATATGTCTCCAAACAGGTATCTTACTAGTGGTCAGTGGTTAGTAGCTTGTCCTTATCATTAAATAGAACAAGGGCTTCCCCTGGTGGTCCAGTGGGTAAGGACACCGCCTTGCAGTGCAAGGGGCGCCGGTTCGATCCCTGGCCTGGGAAGATCCCACGTGCCGCGGAGCGGCTGGACCGATGTGTCCAATCACCGAGCCGGAGCTCTGGCGCATGCGCCCAGAGCCGTGCTCTGACAACAGAGGCCACGCGATGGGAGGCATGGTCCTCGGTAAGGGCTGCAGGGTGTCTGCGGAAGCTGTTGAATTCCCCAGATGCACTTTTGGTTTAGTGGCTAGGGCCCAGGGAAAGCAGTGATAGTGATCTGAGCCAGGGGTGTGCACACACTGGGCTATAGGTACCACCTGCAGATGCCTGTGTTAAGCCGGGGCTGGCGGCGAGCCCACATGCAGGGCCGGGGGCCTGGGCAGGTAGCGGGGCTGGGGTCAGCAGCGGGGGCACTGGCGGTGCAGGGGTCCTGGCTGTCAGCAGCGCTCCTGTGGGTCTTGCTATGAGCACCCAGAAGAGGAGGCTGCCGGCGGGCATCTGGCCAGTGGCAGGCAAGTGCTCAGCCAGAGTGTCAGTGAGAGCTTGCCTGCCCTGACCGCTTGCACGATGTTGGGTCCAATCACGGGGGTCTCGGCTGGTGCTGTGCCCTCATAGGGCCACAGTGGCTTCAGACGACTGCCACGTGTAGCTCCCAGGCTCTGGCAGGGATGGAGGATGGAGGGCCTGGCAGGGACCCAGGTAGCTGGGGACGGCAGGTACCTGTCGAGCAAAAACTGCCTCATATTCCACTGAGAAATTAAAGTTAGGGTGGCTTACAGCAGTGGTTTCTCCAGTTTTACTAAAGAGAAACTTTTGTTTCCTGACTATAAACTGCATTTCTAAAAGCCACATGCCCAGCTTACCACCTTTAAAAATTGAACATCTACTATGTATCAAGTTCTACAAAAGGCATTTTTTATATACATGGTCTCATCTAATCCACACAACAATATGTTTAATCCATATTTTATCCACATATTTTATGGATGAAATAGAGTCTTCAAGAGGTTAAGAAAACTGCAAAAAACCATATAATCACTAAGCAATATGTCTCCAAACAGGTATCTTACTAGTGGTCAGTGGTTAGTAGCTTGTCCTTATCATTAAATAGAACAAGGGCTTCCCCTGGTGGTCCAGTGGGTAAGGACACCGCCTTGCAGTGCAAGGGGCGCCGGTTCGATCCCTGGCCTGGGAAGATCCCACGTGCCGCGGAGCGGCTGGACCGATGTGTCCAATCACCGAGCCGGAGCTCTGGAGCGCATGCGCCCAGAGCCGGTGCTCTGCGACAACAGAGGCCACCGCGATGGGAGGCCCACAGGAGCCAAAGAACAAAGACGGATGAACATAGAGAAATGAAAGACCAATAGAAGTGGCCCGCCCGCTCCCCTCCCTCCCCAACCCGACCCCCGCCCAAAATAAATAAATAAATTAATAAATCTTAAAAAAAAGAGAGAAATTAAATAGAACAAAATTCTTGTATTTGTTATTCCTGAAAAAAAGCAGTATATTTATTGTTTACCATTTGGTATATTCAACAAAAATCAAAGAGGAAAAGAGAATAACACTACTTCCCAGAGACACTGTACCATTTTGGTATATTTTGGCGTGTGTTTGTGTATGTGTGTGAGTTATAAACTATGCTTATTTCAAATGTATTTAATTAACATTTCTTGAATATTGACAGTGTCATATTAAGTTTCTACTTTAAAAGAAACTTTAGTGGATTTTGCATTAATTCACCAACGGTCGATTAAATATTTATTGTATGCTAGGTAGGCATTGAAATTTCAGAGATTAAAACAACCCTCAAAATAAAGAAAAAAAAAAACCCTCAGGAAAATGTGCCATGTGTGCGTGCGTGCGTGTGTGTGTGTGTGTGTGTGTGTAGTAGACAAGTAAATGCAAACTTGCGAGGCAGTGTGATAAAGGGTACGGCAGTGACAAGCCTCGAGAGCTTTGGGAATCACAGAGAGACTTGGCCGAGGGAAAGAGCTCAGGTGACATCTTCACTACGTGCAGGTGACTGAGGACTGCACCCAGCATTGAGGGTGCGGGGCCTCCCTGGCAGTCCAGTGGATAAGGCGGTGCTTCCCCTGCGGAGGGCAAGCATTCTGTCCCTTTCAGGGAAGTAAGATCCCACGCACTGTACAGTGTGGCCAAACAATAAATAAATAAATAAATAAAATAAAAGAGTGTAAGACTCCTAGGGGATTAGGTAAGAAAGGACTTTCCGGGGAGACACCCAGGGGAATAGGTAAGAAAGGACTTTCTGGGGAGAGAGAGAGCGCATGTGCAAAGCCTCTGTTGTCTAAGATGACATCTGAATGTGGTCCTCTGACCTCCATTTTGTCCAGGAGAAATAGCCCATGGACTGCATTTTTCTTTATGCCAATAGAAACCACAAATGATGGGCCTGTCAGCACAATGGCTTTCTCTGATCCCTAGAATTCTAGGCTCACTTTTGGGAGAAAGTTACAGAACCTTTGCTGTATCTAGGTAGAAATACAGTTTTTACCCTTGGCAGAAAATCTGTTTGATCATTTTCACATCATAGACCATATGGTGGCACAGGGCTTGGAGGTGGCAAGATAAAGACAGGGAAAACCATCTGCCACCGGTTCAGGGGATGAATGTATCAGGTGGGCCTCTGCCCTGGGACAGAACATAGAGATTCAGGTGTGCTCAGGTAGGGTGGAACCTTCTCCCATCCCAAGTGCCATGGTAGTTATTACAGAAGTTGTATAATGAAATATTGAAAAGGGCAAAATCCCTGTCCTAGTTTTTTTCTAAAATTGAATAGAGAAAGAAAGAATTTTAAAAATGTGATTAGATCACTTGAAAAAAAATCATGAAGCCATAAAAATCTCTCTGGTTCATGGAAACCTCATGTGTTCATAGACAGTAGTGGTTTTTCCCATTTTTGCTCTTGCCTCATTGCACACGGCGCCTAGAAGGCCCCTGGTTAAAACTGCATGTGAGGGAGAGTCACTGATGACTGTGGTAGCTAACCTCGCTAAACTTCTCACCATGTGCTTTTGCAGCGTATCATTTCTTTCTTGCAACAAAGTTATACAGCTGAGATGGTTTGGGGAAGTTAAGAACTCATTTCAGGGGCTTCCCTGGTGGTCCAGTGGGTAAGGACACCGCCTTGCAGTGCGAGGGGCGCCAGTTCGATCCCTGGCCTGGGAAGATCCCACGTGCCGCGGAGCAGCTGGACCGATGTGTCCAATCACCGAGCCAGAGCTCTGGAGAGCATGTGCCCAGAGTCGGCGCTCTTCGACAACAGACGCCACCGCGATGGGAGGCCCACAGGAGCCAAAGAACGAAGACGGATGAAAATGGAGAAATGAAAGACCAATAGAAGTGGCCCGCCTGCTCCCCTTCCTCCCCATCCGACCCCCGCCCCAAAATAAATAAATAAATAAATCTTTAAAAAAAAAAAGAACTCATTTTAGGACACAGAACAAGGATTCAAACCCAGGTCTGTCTGACTCCAGACTCCTGGTATTTTTCTCTGTCTCACTCTGTCTGCTGAACTTTGTGCATGGGGGTGTAATGGCGGGTACAGTGGGTGTGCTGAAAAGACAGTGAGGAGCAGGCGCCCAGCCTGTGTGTCAGAAGTACAAGCCAAAGCGACTGAAGCAGAACAAGAAGGGGCATGGGGCTTGTCTCCAAGCATGGACTTGGAGGTGGCAAGATAAAGACAGGGAAAACCATCTGCCACCGGTTCAGGGGATGAATGTATCAGGTGGGCCTCTGCCCTGGGACAGAACATAGAGATTCAGGTGTGCTCAGGTAGGGTGGAACCTTCTCCCATCCCAAGTGCCATGGTAGTTATTACAGAAGTTGTATAATGAAATATTGAAAAGGGCAAAATCCCTGTCCTAGTTTTTTTCTAAAATTGAATAGAGAAAGAAAGAATTTTAAAAATGTGATTAGATCACTTGAAAAAAAATCATGAAGCCATAAAAATCTCTCTGGTTCATGGAAACCTCATGTGTTCATAGACAGTAGTGGTTTTTCCCATTTTTGCTCTTGCCTCATTGCACACGGCGCCTAGAAGGCCCCTGGTTAAAACTGCATGTGAGGGAGAGTCACTGATGACTGTGGTAGCTAACCTCGCTAAACTTCTCACCATGTGCTTTTGCACGCGTATCATTTCTTTCTTGCAACAAAGTTATACAGCTGAGATGGTTTGGGGAAGTTAAGAACTCATTTCAGGGGCTTCCCCTGGTGGTCCAGTGGGTAAGGACACCGCCTTGCAGTGCGAGGGGCGCCAGTTCGATCCCTGGCCTGGGAAGATCCCACGTGCCGCGGAGCAGCTGGACCGATGTGTCCAATCACCGAGCCAGAGCTCTGGAGAGCATGTGCCCAGAGTCGGCGCTCTTCGACAACAGACGCCACCGCGATGGGAGGCCCACAGGAGCCAAAGAACGAAGACGGATGAAAATGGAGAAATGAAAGACCAATA
The DNA here is from genome assembly GCA_022376925.1 of Tragulus kanchil. Classification (NCBI taxonomy): domain Eukaryota; kingdom Metazoa; phylum Chordata; class Mammalia; order Artiodactyla; family Tragulidae; genus Tragulus; species Tragulus kanchil. Next base: position 120,835,697 of record JAIOJX010000026.1, read on the forward strand.
GAAGTGGCCCGCCTGCTCCCCTTCCTCCCCATCCGACCCCCGCCCCAAAATAAATAAATAAATAAATCTTTAAAAAAAAAAAGAACTCATTTTAGGACACAGAACAAGGATTCAAACCCAGGTCTGTCTGACTCCAGACTCCTGGTATTTTTCTCTGTCTCACTCTGTCTGCTGAACTTTGTGCATGGGGGTGTAATGGCGGGTACAGTGGGTGTGCTGAAAAGACAGTGAGGAGCAGGCGCCCAGCCTGTGTGTCAGAAGTACAAGCCAAAGCGACTGAAGCAGAACAAGAAGGGGCATGGGGCTTGTCTCCAAGCATGGACTTGGACTACGGGTCCACCCTTGTCCGCTGATTAAGGGCGTTAACCTCCGAGCTCTTCTCGCTCCCTTCCTGCATCGCCACGTCTTGCTTTCTATTGTAGCATTTCCATCACCATCCAAAACACTGTAATCTTAAAATAAACCTTCTCTGAATCCCAGGTCCTTCCTCCTGGTAACACCCCACTTCCCTGATGGCCAAACCCAAGAGCCGTCTACATCCGCTCCCCCTACTCCTGCTTTTCCTTGGACACACTCTATTAGGACGTTTGCTGTCACTTCTCAACAAGATCATCCTGGACAAGCTCCCCCGGGCCTCTGTGCTGCCGTATCCAGCGGAGAGTTCTCATTCCTCCTTTATTCAGCCCACCTTCACAATGTGACTTAGGCTTCCTTTTGAAAACACGAAGCCTCTAGAACCCTGCTCTCTTTCCACACTGTTGCAACTGGTCAGTCCTCAGCCTCCTTTGCTGCTCCTTTCTTGCATCGGAGCTTATATGTGGCTGCTAATAAGAGAGTTCAGACAAACGGTGGCTTAAACAAGGTTCGTATGTCTTTCTCTCATGTGACTTGAGTGCTGCAGATAGACAGTAGAGGCTGGTAAGGGGGCAGGCGGAAAGAGAAGGAAAAAGGATGTACAAAAGGACACATGTTCAAGTTGATTCGACCTTCTTTGGAAAGTTACCTTAATACACTGTACTTTTCTACAAGGAAATCTGGGAAATCCAGTTTTATTTTTAAGTTTGGAACATTGCAGCTTTTCATTAATATCCAGTTTTGTTTTTTTATTAGAGAGAAGGGTAAAGTGATACTGGAAAGGCAACTAGAAGTCTCTGCCCATTCGTCTTTATTATGACCTGTCAAACTCAGTCTTCAAACAGCTCCTTTTCTCTGTTTATACCAGATCCCCTGGTGTTCTCATCCACTAGGTTTACAGTCCTCCCTCGCCAAGTTCTCTCTCTAGTCCTAATCTTTCCTCTAAATTTCAAAATTGAATATTTGGTTATCTTTTATGTCTCTCCGGGGTGTTCAATAACTGTACCAAGCATGACAGGTCTATGCCTGAACACATGATACTTGCCTTTAAATTGTGTTCCCTCACCAGCTTCCCCATCTCAGTACATAGTGACTCTGGATCACTCAGGCCAAGAAAGAACTTTATATTTTTTTTCTCTCTCATAATTCAGTATGCATGCGTGCATGCTAAGTTGTTTCTGTGGTGTCTGAGTTTGTGTGACCCTATAGACGGCAGCCCACCAGGCTTCTCTGTCCCTGGGACTCTCCAGGCAAGAAGACTGCAGTGGGTTGCCACGCCCTCCTCCACGGGACCTTCCCCACTGAGGGATCGAACCCACGTCTCCTATGTCTCCTGCATTGGTAGCCGGGCTCTATACCACTAGTGCCACCTGGGAAGCCCCTACTGAGTTATAGAGCTAACCTTTATTTAGGAAATATGTCTGGAATCTAGCCATGCTCACTCCCTCAGCTCCTATTTCCACAGTTTCATTTATTGTCCTCTCCCACCTGGATTGTGGTGGTAGCCCCTACTGGTCTTCCTCTTTTGACCCGTGTCCATCCACTTTATTTTCCATTCAGTGGCCAGAGGGTTCCTCCTATAAAATAAAGGGATCATGTTTTTTTTTTTTTTTTTTTCCTGTTCAAAGTCATCTAATCTCTTCCCATCAGACAACTGTCCAGTCCTTACCCTAGTCTGACACCTTTTGTTGTTCGGCTTCACTTCTTGCCTCTCCTCCTCCGCCCGCTCTTCTCAGATCCAGGTACTCTGGAGCTCTGCTGTTCCTTGAATTCAGTGGGCATGCTCCAGCCTTACTGTGCCGGGATTATGGCTGTCTTCTTCCTAATGCATCCTTCCCCCAAATATCTTCGTGTAGTAATTGCTTCAATGTCATCTTTGAGGGAGGCCTTCTCTGACCACCTTATATGAAACCTCGTTGTGCCTTCCCGAGATGTCCTTATCTTTCTTCTCTGCTTAATCTTCTTCATTGTACTTACTGGCACCTGACATAGCCTTTATTTGTTTATTGTCTGTCCTCCCTCCTTCCAATAATGTAGGTTTCATGAGAATACTAATCAGGTCTGCTTTGTTTGTTGGTGTTCCTGCAACCTCCAGAACAGTACATGGGATAGGGTAGCTATTCAGTAAATACTTATTAACTGAATGAATGATCATCTATCTTGACAATGGCATTATGAAAATGTGAGGGTTTAGCTCCTCTAAAGAGAATGGGCTGTCAATTCATTATTTCTTTAATTCAAAATGCTTCCCCAGTAAGAATTGTAGGTTATAGCCAAGCAAGACAGCAGAGCCAGTCTGCTTGAACACAATTGTTGAGCCTGGATCTTGCTCTGCATTTACCTTGACTGATGGTTTGGTTCAAGTTATGCTTTGTGGGAAATTCATTCCCTCCTGGAGTTTCTTCTGCCAACAGAGGGAAGACAATCATTTCTTCCTGGCATGATTTCTAGCTCAATCTTCTCTGTCTTAGCGAAGTCAATTGCAATCGTACAACCGTTCCAGATCTCATCTTGGTCACATCAAATGCTGCACGTGTAATTTAACTATCATTCCACGACTGCATCCTGTTTTCCTTAATTTCTCAGCACCATTATGGAAGACTGATTTGCTTTGTTTTGCCGTTTGATCCTTAAGTTTTGCTTTGGAGTTCTGGTTATGAAACATTTTATTTCCTCATGGTATGTGTATTTGTGTATGTCTTCAATTCATATTTATGGAATAACTAGAGCAGAGATTTTTGTACTTAGGTATAAAATAGTTGGAATAAAAACATCAGATGTAGTTAAACATTTTTAGTTATTTGGTTTGTCTCAATATGACCATATCTAAAACCCTGGCCTTTTCTGAGCTTTTTAATATATGACCAGTGGGCATACTCTGGAGCTCTGCTGTTCCTTGAGGGCCTTACTGTGCCGGGATTATGGCTGTCTTCTTCCTAATGCATCCTTCCCCCAAATATCTTCGTGTAGTAATTGCTTCAATGTCATCTTTGAGGGAGGCCTTCTCTGACCACCTTATATGAAACCTCGTTGTGCCTTCCCGAGATGTCCTTATCTTTCTTCTCTGCTTAATCTTCTTCATTGTACTTACTGGCACCTGACATAGCCTTTATTTGTTTATTGTCTGTCCTCCCTCCTTCCAATAATGTAGGTTTCATGAGAATACTAATCAGGTCTGCTTTGTTTGTTGGTGTTCCTGCAACCTCCAGAACAGTACATGGGATAGGGTAGCTATTCAGTAAATACTTATTAACTGAATGAATGATCATCTATCTTGACAATGGCATTATGAAAATGTGAGGGTTTAGCTCCTCTAAAGAGAATGGGCTGTCAATTCATTATTTCTTTAATTCAAAATGCTTCCCCAGTAAGAATTGTAGGTTATAGCCAAGCAAGACAGCAGAGCCAGTCTGCTTGAACACAATTGTTGAGCCTGGATCTTGCTCTGCATTTACCTTGACTGATGGTTTGGTTCAAGTTATGCTTTGTGGGAAATTCATTCCCTCCTGGAGTTTCTTCTGCCAACAGAGGGAAGACAATCATTTCTTCCTGGCATGATTTCTAGCTCAATCTTCTCTGTCTTAGCGAAGTCAATTGCAATCGTACAACCGTTCCAGATCTCATCTTGGTCACATCAAATGCTGCACGTGTAATTTAACTATCATTCCACGACTGCATCCTGTTTTCCTTAATTTCTCAGCACCATTATGGAAGACTGATTTGCTTTGTTTTGCCGTTTGATCCTTAAGTTTTGCTTTGGAGTTCTGGTTATGAAACATTTTATTTCCTCATGGTATGTGTATTTGTGTATGTCTTCAATTCATATTTATGGAATAACTAGAGCAGAGATTTTTGTACTTAGGTATAAAATAGTTGGAATAAAAACATCAGATGTAGTTAAAAACATTTGATTTACAGGTTCATTCTGGTTCTGTCTCCAATATGACCATATCTAAAACCCTGGCCTTTTCTGAGCTTTTTAATATATGACCTATAAGAAAGCATTCAGTAATTAGATTTGTTAATACTAAAAAACCTCTTTAAAGACTGGAGAAAATTGATCATTCTTACTTCACAGAAAATTGTATAAAGTAGTAGAGTAAAATTTTAACTAAGTCAAAGTAAACCACAAAATTTTATTTCTATTTGCCACTTTTAGAGGAAGATTCAAATGACCTTCACAGCCAACAAAAATAATTCTTGGTTCCTTATCTGTTTATCTAATTATCAAACACATCTTATTTCCTGTTCATAAAGTGACTGCTATCAAAAATTTGCAATGAGATCTAGAGCTGGAGGAGAACCGTACTGATTAGGATCAAGGTTATGTGGAATAAAAAGCCAACAAAAATAGCTTAAAACAGAGATGTTTCTCAAGATAAGCAACATGGAGAGCTTTGGCATTCTGTGCTCTCCGATACCCAGGTTTCTCCTCCTTTACTGCTGAAAGCAACTCTCAAAGGTTGTGCTTGTCTGTCATGTTAAGCATTTCTTGCTATCCTCCCTGCATTCCTGTTTTCAAGAAGTAAAGGGACCATGAAGGGCGTGATAAGTTCCTTTAAGTCTGTGACTAGAGATTATAGCTATCACTTCTGTTCACATCCCATTGGTGATTGATCGCTTGTTTTAGTCACATGGCTATGCCTAGATGCAAGGGAACATCAGAAATAAAACATTTATGCCATGTACCTCCCTGAATATTGGAATCTTAATACATTGAAAAAAAGCTAGGGGACAACTGGTAGTTTCTGCTACAGCTAGGCATACTGCCTCAACTAAGGTCAATAAAAGTCAAAGATACAGTCTTGGGTGCTACAGCCTGATCATGCTAGAACTAGACATAGAAACTAGGTTGCAGAGATGTGATGGAAAGACCATGGCCTTGGAGTCAGGCAGGCCTGAGTTAGAATCTCTATCTTGCCTATTACTGTGTGATTTGGGGCAGAATTTCTCAATTTTTCTGAGCTTTGATTCTCTTATTTGTAAAATTGGGATAATTTCTCTCCCAAAGATTATCTGGGAGGATAAATCTATTCACGTATGAAAGCACCTGTCAGGGTACCCAGTACCTCATAAGTACCCAGCAAGTGGTTGGTTCTTCCTACTAGATCTTTCCAAGTATATTTTCATGCTGCATGATGCAACAGACTTAAATGTACATGGGTATGACCCTGTAGAAAAGCCTCATGCTCAACCCGAAACTTTTACTTTTTGAATTTCTGTACAATTTGAGTTAGTATCCAGTTATAATTCCAAGGTATTTTAAGGAATGGACATAAAAAAAGGGAAAAGATTTTCAAGGAAAATCTCAATTATCTAGAAAATTTAAGTTAACTAGAGTCTCTCATGCAGTTAATTAATGGAATATTTAGCATTATTTCAATAACACCTTATATCCTGACCATAGGATTTGTGCTAATGTTTTTTGTCATTTTCACTTTTCTTTTTTATTCTGTGATTTTTTAAAAATCGCCAAATCTTAATTCAACATATGAGATTTTTCTTTTAATGACTTTGAATTTTAAGTGAATTGGTGCCCAAAGTTTGGGAGAAAATTAGGTTGGCTATTTTATAAATTTGAGAGAGTGAGGAAATGCTGTTTATATGTAGTTCAGATTTTTTTCCCTTAGGTTACTTAAGTTTTTCTAGACTTTTGTTTTTAAATAAAAATATCTAGATGAACACACAGAGATTTGCTTGAGAGAAATCCCTCCACTTTGGGGAGAAATGACTCAAATCCAAACCATATGTGATATATAAATTAGCATTTTTGAATATTCATTTTATGTGGTGAAAATCAGATCCCCAGAATGGTGAGTCTTATAGAATGAATTGAAATGGAAATAGCAATATGAATGTCACTTCCCTAATGCACAATATTGCAATTCCAGCCACATCTTTTTTCCCTTAGATTGGATCACTAGAGAACAATCATGCTTACAGACATGGAAAACATGCCCTCATTCTAATTATAGACAGCACTTTGGAAGGAAAACAAAATTTAGCTCAATATCTTTCTGAATGAATTCTAATTCTGGTAAAGTGACACACTATTATTCTTGTCCGTTCCTCTTGCTTAGCTTGTTTTTGAAATATCAGCATTTCATGTCGTTTCTTCTAATTTTTGAGTCCTGATTGAAATTGTCTCTGAGATGTATTAGATGTTTGTTTGCAGCTTGCAAATTCACGTTTTTTCTTTTATTTTTCTTTTTTTATTTTTGACTATTCTGGGTTTTCACTGCTGCTGCAGGCTCTTCTCTAGTTGCAGGGAGTGGGGGCTACTCCCTAGCAGAGGTAAGCAGGCTTCTTGTTGCGGAACTCAGGTCCTAGGGCACACGGGCTTCAGTAGTTGCCACACATGGGCTCCATAGCTGCAATCCCGAGGCTCCAGAGCACAGATTCCACAGTTGTGGCTCAGCATGTGGGATCTTCCCAGATCAAGGATAGACCCTGCATTGTCTCCTGCATTGGCAGGCAAGCTCTTTATCACTGAGCTACCAGGAAAGCCCCAAATTCACATTTTTAAACCCCTGTTGTTATGCCAAATATTTCTCTATTCTCATTCATCTTATTAGTGTCCCTGTCAACCAATTTGTCTCAGAATGACCTAGATCACCTTCCATTATTGTTAGTAGACGGGAGGAAAAACCAGACAAGTGTATGGGGAGCATCTCACCTCACTTCTAGAACGCATTTCACGCACTTATTTGGCACACCTGGTCAGTACATCTAAGCAGTATTCATCTCCATTTATGCTGTTAATGGATTTTCAATTACAAATTACCCACAGAACATGATCAGAATATTTCTTACCACTGTATGAATTGATTCATACACTCATAATGTTCAGTCAGCCTTTGGCTTGTAGCAACACACGTCTAATGTAAGGATTCTTTTCCCCTTTGATAATAGTTTGCTAATAGGGCGTCCCAACAGACCGGTGTTTAATCATGATTCCAGATTAAGAACTTGACCCTTCATCCTCATGATAGAACTTGAGGATGCTCTCACCACCTTCAAGGGTTATACTTGAGCAAGAGGTTTAAAAGATGAAAAGCTTAGACATTTCAGGAGAAGAAGCTTCATAAATGTTTTAGTGTTCATAGAATGAAAGAATGGATTCTGCAGACAAAATTGAGAATGTTAGTGATCTCGATACTATAATGTGGGTAAATACTAAATACCAGTTCCAAAAAAGAAACTAAGAGCAGGTTCTTTTTCTCTAAATAAGATTCTCTAAACTACATGTGTCCGTTGTGTACACTTTTCATTCACATGAGTGTAGAAATGGGGATTACTGAGAAACTGTCTCAGTCGTTCAGTGCTTCTGTGACATCCAAATGCATGGTCAGGAGACTGGTCTCTCTAGAGCACGGGCACTGCTTGAGATGTTGATGAGCTCCTGTCATGTCCTGTTTAGCCAATGTTTGGCAAGACTATGTATCAGCTCAAGGTGGATTTGAAGCAAGCAAACAAAACCAATCCATCCATATCCATAGAGAATATTTGAAGCATTTTCTAACCAAGTAAGGGCATTACTGAGTAAACAAAAGAAAGTTTTAATATCGATGGTAAAGAATCTGCCGGCAGTGTGGGAAACCTGGGTTTGACCCCCGGGTCAGGATGATCCCCTGGAGGAAGGCATGGCAACCCCCTCTAGTATTCCTGCCAGGAGAATCCCCATGAACAGAAGACCCTGGTGGCTACAGTCCATGGGGCTGCAAAGAGCTGGGCATGACCGACATGGCTTAGCACATAAATCTCTGTACAGGTGGAGAAGGGGAGAGAAAGGGAGCACCCCGCTGTAGGAAGGGCTCATGTCACAGTTCTCACAAATACAATGTGTGCAGACCTGATGATGGAGAGACATGGGCTGGCATCCTTTGGGCATCCTTTGAGTTTCTGTGGTCAGTCAGCTCTGTTCAGATAGAGAACAGTAGTTCTGGCTGCAGATTCTAACAGATCTGACAACAACTGGATTGACCGGAGCTTGTGTCTTACCATTGAAGGCTAATCTGAAGAGCATCATGGGAAAAACTTCCTGGAGCATCCTGCAGGGAGCTTCATTTGCATGAGGCAACCTGAGTGTGGTCATGGTTCTCAGCAATGGCAGCAGACAGGCATTGTGGCAGTCTAGGCACATGCCAACTTCATCAACCTTTTCAATGTATGTGACCAAAACCCAGTCATTTTCTTACAATCAAAATAGTGTATTCAAAGCTAAATTTTAACTGTCGTGATAAGTTTATCTTATAAGACCTAAACATAATAACTCTAGGATTCAGTTACATCAGGATAGGGTCTGATGATCAGTGAGAAAGTCTTGTATGAACGACATTATTTGATTGTGTACAATTAACGCTATTTTCCACATTTCTCTAGAAACACTTTAGGACTTTACTCTTTGGAAATTTTAGCATGCAGCTATCTAATTTTTGTGCTGTGAAAACAGGATCCTGGCCCAGAGAGCTCAGGTGCATATCTAAGGAATGATCTCAGTGAGTCTAGATTCTTGTATCTTCCCATACATAGGAAAGTGCTAAATTCCTTAACTTAGGATATCTGGTTTTCTTTCATTGTCAGTGATCTTTTGATGTTCAATGATCTTTTGATGTACCTGCCCTTTTATACAACCTGGTTCCTCCCCTCTTCTCCTCAGAGTGGTTCTAACAGGGTTACTTGAGATGCTGTCTCCTGGGCTAGAAATTCTAAAAGTAAAACACAACGCTCAACTTTTAGGCTGTGAATATCTTTTGAGCCCACGGGTATCAGAGGAAGGTGCAGTACCTGAGATGTTTTGAAGGTGGAGGGGAAGTAGTGAATCTAAAGAACACAGAAGGAGATGACTGTGGTTAAGTGCTATCAGCACTGGAGAGAGAGAACAAGGCCGCCGGTGATTAATCACAAATTTAGGGCAAACTGTGACAGGGAGAAAACCTCCTTGGCAACATGAAAGAGACTCGGAGGAAACAAAAAAGAGAGTGAGAGAGACTTTTAGGTTTATTTGCAGCTAGAAAGCAGACAAAACTGAGATTAATTTTGTTCTTTGTATTTTTCAAAAGTTTCCAAATCTAAAAAAAGGTATGTCCTACCACTTTGGTACTTGGACAAATAAATAAATCTTATTTATGTAAATTTGGTATGGAGGTCACTTGGACAATTCAGTGTGTCTCCTCTTATAGGAATTCTAGCTGAAGTCACTAAAAATGTTTAGCTGAGGATCTGTTCCAGAGACATTAAACTGCCCCATCCAGAGAAGTTTAAATTTAAAGCCTCAGCAAGTCTTCCATGACAAAGACAGGACTCTAATTTAGATAGAGTGGGACCTGAAGTCTGGAGACAGTGACTTCTGCATCTGTGCATTCAGGAAATTTGACATCATCCCCCTCCTTGCACCCGCTGGCTTGCAGACACAGCACACTCCTTCCTGTAAAAGAGCCCTCTTTCCTGCCTTGCTTGAAGTCAGTGCAGAGGCCTCTGCTTGCACGACACTGCGCTGACCTTATAAGGAGCCGTCACTCTCCCCTCTTGGCCACCAGACCCATACATATCGTCAAACCATGACATAACTTGGCCAGTGAGGTGCCAAGTCTGCTGAGAGAAAAACAGACTCTGAGCCAAAGGTACTGTTGGCCAGAGCCATTACAGACCTGCAGAGCTGAGATAGCATTTATGCGATTAGAACCTGAGGGTGCTGCATCAGGGCGTGATAAACAATAAAGGTGGATAAGGGAGAATTGATGAAAATGAGAGCCCTCTCCTGTGATACAGGATTCAACTCTCCCATGATACTGAAAAGGACCCTGGGAGACGGCGCTAACAAGCTGCCGGAATGACTCCTGGACGCTTAGAGCAAGCACTGGCAAGTAGAAACACCACCGGTGCTGGGGCAGACAATAGAAGAAAGGCGCACAAGGCTCAGAAAAAGGGGCCGTGTTAGCATGGATAGGCAGCAGAAGGGAGGAAGGCAGACTGTCTTTCAGGCGGGCCTGCAGGACACTCCATTTACCACAGCAATTAGGGATGCCCTGGTGAGAGGGACCCAGCAGCACCGAGACTAAACCAGGGCTGACTGTAGGAGGTGCTGTTACAGAACCACGCTCCCTGATTGCAGCGGGGACGATCAGATCCTGAAATAATGGAGGCTGGCTGGTGACCTTTTATCAGAAACAAAATGGGTAGAAGTGGAGCGAGTGGCAAGTTAGGATGGCAGCCTGGGGTGCAACACACGGAGCGTTCTAGAGATAGCTAATAGAACATGATGTTCCTAGGGGCAAGCATACACTGAAAAAGAACTGATGCTACACTTCACTCCCATCTGAGGCTTTCTTTAAGAAAACAACAGTACAGGGAGTTTTTTGGGGGGGAAAGATTGGGGTCCTGTAATCAATTATGAATTTTGGGGGAAACAAGAATCGGGCCAAGGTAAAAATGGACATAAACTCATAGACACTCACGGATGTCCTGGCCAGCTGGTAAGGGGTCCAGAATGAGAAATATTTAGATTGGGAGCATGAAGTGACGTTGATGGTCATTGGGCAGTAGGCACAAAGGGTGATCTTTGTAAGCCATGTTGATGTCCGTTTGACATCCACCATGGGAGAGGTAGCAAATAGCCAAAGAGACAGAGAGTCTCAGACAGGTCCTGTCAGCCAGGCTCTGCCATCAGCCACTCTAGGGCAGGTGCTCACGGAGGAGTTCCCTGATGGTACGGAAGGGAACTGTGTCCAAAGCCAGCAGCAGGGATCTCCTCTTACCAAGGATGATGCAACTGTGCTGACGCTGAGGGTTCGACCATCCTGCAGCACCGTCAGATCCCGAGGCCCTGCTGCAATACCATCTCTTGAGAAGAGTAATGAGCCATACTGTGGTATACTGATCACACTGGAGCCCTTTTATCCTTAAAAGACAGTGATTTGTCTTGAATAGGGTCACCAAAAATTCTGAGTACAATTTTTCTTTCCCTGTAGCCAGTGCCAGCACTAGTATTCAAACATTTACAGGGTGTGATTCAGTGACAAAGGGATTTGTACAAGATCCAAGGTAAGAGGTCCCACAGGAAAGGAGGTGAGGCAGTAGGCGTGTGATCCTGAGATCCTCTGGCCCTATCATATAGCACACGCCCCAGAGGCTGTGAGGACACTCCATTTACCACAGCAATTAGGGATGCCCTGGTGAGAGGGACCCAGCAGCACCGAGACTAAACCAGGGCTGACTGTAGGAGGTGCTGTTACAGAACCACGCTCCCTGATTGCAGCGGGGACGATCAGATCCTGAAATAATGGAGGCTGGCTGGTGACCTTTTATCAGAAACAAAATGGGTAGAAGTGGAGCGAGTGGCAAGTTAGGATGGCAGCCTGGGGTGCAACACACGGAGCGTTCTAGAGATAGCTAATAGAACATGATGTTCCTAGGGGCAAGCATACACTGAAAAGAACTGATGCTACACTTCACTCCCATCTGAGGCTTTCTTTAAGAAAACAACAGTACAGGGAGTTTTTTGGGGGGGAAAGATTGGGGTCCTGTAATCAATTATGAATTTTGGGGGAAACAAGAATCGGGCCAAGGTAAAAATGGACATAAACTCATAGACACTCACGGATGTCCTGGCCAGCTGGTAAGGGGTCCAGAATGAGAAATATTTAGATTGGGAGCATGAAGTGACGTTGATGGTCATTGGGCAGTAGGCACAAAGGGTGATCTTTGTAAGCCATGTTGATGTCCGTTTGACATCCACCATGGGAGAGGTAGCAAATAGCCAAAGAGACAGAGAGTCTCAGACAGGTCCTGTCAGCCAGGCTCTGCCATCAGCCACTCTAGGGCAGGTGCTCACGGAGGAGTTCCCTGATGGTACGGAAGGGAACTGTGTCCAAAGCCAGCAGCAGGGATCTCCTCTTACCAAGGATGATGCAACTGTGCTGACGCTGAGGGTTCGACCATCCTGCAGCACCGTCAGATCCCGAGGCCCTGCTGCAATACCATCTCTTGAGAAGAGTAATGAGCCATACTGTGGTATACTGATCACACTGGAGCCCTTTTATCCTTAAAAGACAGTGATTTGTCTTGAATAGGGTCACCAAAAATTCTGAGTACAATTTTTCTTTCCCTGTAGCCAGTGCCAGCACTAGTATTCAAACATTTACAGGGTGTGATTCAGTGACAAAGGGATTTGTACAAGATCCAAGGTAAGAGGTCCCACAGGAAAGGAGGTGAGGCAGTAGGCGTGTGATCCTGAGATCCTCTGGCCCTATCATATAGCACACGCCCCAGAGGCTGTGAGCTCGACAGAATGATACAATGGCTTTTGGAAGGTGCAGCTGTCACATTGGATGGGGGATTCAGTATACCTTCTAAATCAACAGCTCATGGTTAGATAGGTTACAAAGGTCTGAGAAACACAGGTTAGAAGGAGTCCATGAGGAGAAACAGTAAGAGTTCATTAAGTGTTACTCTATTGTTGCTAGTAACCTACCTTGGGCTCTTCCTGTCAGGACGGGAGCAGAAGGCGTCTCTAGCGGGAAGGGATCATTGATCCTGACAGTCAGGAAGAGGTGGAGCTGCTGTTTCACAATAGGGACAGAGAAATAGTTTGTTGCCTAGGTGATTCATTGTGTGGGAGGTCCTCTTGATGACCTCTTGCCCAACAGTGACAGAAATGATTATGTGCCGAGCGTGAGAAGACTCAGACCTTTTGGGATGAGGGTCTCAGTCATTTTGCTATGTAAGCCACCTAGCCCAGCAAGGGGTTAACCAACGGACATGGAAAACTAGGATCAGGGGCAGCAAAGGGAGACCATGTGTATTCCCAGGGATCTTGGGAGCAGGTAAAACAGCAGGAGACAGAGTTCATCCCACAAACCTTCCACCTTAAGTTTACCCTTAAACAGGACCAACATGGGTCCCGGAAAAGCTATGAAGCAAGTAGATCCAAACACAGTGATGTAATGGAGGCTACACTTCCCAGATGTCAGCCCACCCCCACCCCACTCCACCCTCCACTTATGACGGACACACTCGTTCCTCAGTTACTGAGAATGTTGGCTTTGATGGCTCTTCTCCTGGCATTGGCTCCATCCTTCTGAAGCTGATTCAACCAAGCCAAGTTCCCTTGCAGAGAGTTCTTTGCATCTCATATTGGCCAGTTCTGGGGAATAAAGGTTTATCTTCCTTATCTAACTTAGGAGCAACTCTGAAGAGCTATACAGTTCCAAAGCTCTCCACAGAATCACCAGGGGCTTCTCTAGAATTTCACTGTGGTTCAACTCCTCCCTCTATCTCACCCCATTTACATGGATTGTTTCTGAATATACCACCCCCTCCAAACCTTCTACATACAAATCTTTACATTAGAATCTGTTTCCTGGGACCTGGGTTAAGACAGAGTGGGAGGGCTATTTTGAGAACCAGTGAAAGCCCTCAACTTACAGAATGATACAATGGCTTTTGGAAGGTGCAGCTGTCACATTGGATGGGGGATTCAGTATACCTTCTAAATCAACAGCTCATGGTTAGATAGGTTACAAAGGTCTGAGAAACACAGGTTAGAAGGAGTCCATGAGGAGAAACAGTAAGAGTTCATTAAGTGTTACTCTATTGTTGCTAGTAACCTACCTTGGGCTCTTCCTGTCAGGACGGGAGCAGAAGGCGTCTCTAGCGGGAAGGGATCATTGATCCTGACAGTCAGGAAGAGGTGGAGCTGCTGTTTCACAATAGGGACAGAGAAATAGTTTGTTGCCTAGGTGATTCATTGTGTGGGAGGTCCTCTTGATGACCTCTTGCCCAACAGTGACAGAAATGATTATGTGCCGAGCGTGAGAAGACTCAGACCTTTTGGGATGAGGGTCTCAGTCATTTTGCTATGTAAGCCACCTAGCCCAGCAAGGGGTTAACCAACGGACATGGAAAACTAGGATCAGGGGCAGCAAAGGGAGACCATGTGTATTCCCAGGGATCTTGGGAGCAGGTAAAACAGCAGGAGACAGAGTTCATCCCACAAACCTTCCACCTTAAGTTTACCCTTAAACAGGACCAACATGGGTCCCGGAAAAGCTATGAAGCAAGTAGATCCAAACACAGTGATGTAATGGAGGCTACACTTCCCAGATGTCAGCCCACCCCCACCCCACTCCACCCTCCACTTATGACGGACACACTCGTTCCTCAGTTACTGAGAATGTTGGCTTTGATGGCTCTTCTCCTGGCATTGGCTCCATCCTTCTGAAGCTGATTCAACCAAGCCAAGTTCCCTTGCAGAGAGTTCTTTGCATCTCATATTGGCCAGTTCTGGGGAATAAAGGTTTATCTTCCTTATCTAACTTAGGAGCAACTCTGAAGAGCTATACAGTTCCAAAGCTCTCCACAGAATCACCAGGGGCTTCTCTAGAATTTCACTGTGGTTCAACTCCTCCCTCTATCTCACCCCATTTACATGGATTGTTTCTGAATATACCACCCCCTCCAAACCTTCTACATACAAATCTTTACATTAGAATCTGTTTCCTGGGACCTGGGTTAAGACAGAGTGGGAGGGCTATTTTGAGAACCAGTGAAAGCTTCCTTCAAATCTTACCACCTATTAGGTGGTGGCTCTTCATCACCTTACACAGGGTGGTCCCTCCTTTAGAAAAAGATTTTTCTTAGAAGAATGGAGATGAAGTTCCAGGAGGGAAGACATCTCAGTAGACAAGACTCAGCAAATAGGAACTGTCTTCATGATTATTGTTCATTTTGTGTCGTCTAGTCAAGTTGACACAAAGATTCCTCTGTTCACAAAATTTTCCAGGCAAGAATACTAGCGAGGGGGCTTCCCCTGGTGGTCCAGTGGGTAAGGACACCGCCTTGCAGTGCAAGGGGCGCCGGTTCCATCCCTGGCCTGGGAAGATCCCACATGCCGTGGAGCGTCTGGACCCATGTGTCCAATTACCGAGCCGGAGCTCTGGAGCGCATGCGCCCAGAGCCGATGCTCTGCAGCAACAGATGCCACCGCGATGGGAGGCCCACAGGAGCCAAGGAACAAAGATGGATGAAAACAGACAAATGAAAGACCAATAGAAGTGGCCCGCCCGCTCCCCTCCCTCTCCACCCCACCCCCACCAAAATAAATAAATAAATAAATCTTTAAAAAAAAAAAAAGAATACTAGCGAGGGTTGCCATTTCATTCTCCAGGGGATCTTCCCAATTTATGGATTGAATCCTGGTCTCCACATTGCAGGCAAACTTTTTACCAACTAAGCCACCAGGGAAGCCCAACCATAGACTGAGTGACTTACAAACAGAAAAAACCTATTTCTCATAGTTTGGGAGGCTGGGAAGTTTCAAAATCAAGGCAGCAGAAGATTCAGTGTCTGTTGACGTCTCACCTCCTGATTTTCAGACAGCTGTCTTGCTGTGTTATCACCCAGTAGAGGGGAAAGGAGCTTCCTGGGCTTTTCTCCCCACCCCTCGGCCCCTATCATGCCTCTTTTTTATTTATATTTATTTTTCATCCATTTTTGTTCTTTGGCCTGTGTGGGCCTCCCATTGCAGTGGCCTCTCTACTATTTTTCAGTTCCCAAACTTAGGAGCAACTCTCCACAAGAAATCACCAGGGGCTTCTCTAGAATTTCACTGTGGTTCAACTCCTCCCTCTATCTCACCCCATTTACATGGATTGTTTCTGAATATACCACCCCCTCCAAACCTTCTACATACAAATCTTTACATTAGAATCTGTTTCCTGGGACCTGGGTTAAGACAGAGTGGGAGGGCTATTTTGAGAACCAGTGAAAGCTTCCTTCAAATCTTACCACCTATTAGGTGGTGGCTCTTCATCACCTTACACAGGGTGGTCCCTCCTTTAGAAAAAGATTTTTCTTAGAAGAATGGAGATGAAGTTCCAGGAGGGAAGACATCTCAGTAGACAAGACTCAGCAAATAGGAACTGTCTTCATGATTATTGTTCATTTTGTGTCGTCTAGTCAAGTTGACACAAAGATTCCTCTGTTCACAAAATTTTCCAGGCAAGAATACTAGCGAGGGGGCTTCCCTGGTGGTCCAGTGGGTAAGGACACCGCCTGGCAGTGCAAGAGGTGCCGGTTCTATCCCTGGCCTGGGAAGATCCCACATGCCGTGGAGCGGCTGGACCGATGTGTCCAATTACCGAACCGGAGCTCTGGAGTGCATGCGCCCAGAGCCGATGCTCTGCAGCAACAGATGCCACCGCGATGGGAGGCCCACAGGAGCCAAGGAACAAAGATGGATGAAAACAGACAAATGAAAGACCAATAGAAGTGGCCCGCCCGCCCGCCGCCCTCCTCCCCGCCCTCCCCACCCCACCAAAATAAATAAATAAATAAATCTTTAAAAAAAAAAAAAGAATACTAGCGAGGGTTGCCATTTCATTCTCCAGGGGATCTTCCCAATTTATGGATTGAATCCTGGTCTCCACATTGCAGGCAAACTTTTTACCAACTAAGCCACCAGGGAAGCCCAACCATAGACTGAGTGACTTACAAACAGAAAAAACCTATTTCTCATAGTTTGGGAGGCTGGGAAGTTTCAAAATCAAGGCAGCAGAAGATTCAGTGTCTGTTGACGTCTCACCTCCTGATTTTCAGACAGCTGTCTTGCTGTGTTATCACCCAGTAGAGGGGAAAGGAGCTTCCTGGGCTTTTCTCCCCACCCCTCGGCCCCTATCATGCCTCTTTTTTATTTATATTTATTTTTCATCCATTTTTCATTCTTTGACCTGTGTAGGCCTCCCATGGCAGTGGCCTCTCTCACTGCAGAGTGCTGGCTTGACACACTGGTTCAGCCGCTCTGCAGCATGTGGGATCCTCCTAGGCCAGGGATTGAACCTGTGTCCCTTGCCCTGCAAGGTGGACTGTTTAACCATTGGACCACCAGGGAAGTCCAGATTTTCTTTCTAAAATTTTTTCTCATTTTGTATTGGAGTATAGCCAAGTAACAACTTTGCAATAGTTTCAGGTGGACAGCAAAGGGACTCAGCCATACATGTACATGTATCCGTTCTCCCCCAGGGGCTTCCCAAGTGGCGCTAGTGGTAAAGAACCCACCTGCCAATGCAGGAGATGTAAGAGATGCAAGTTTGACCCCAGGGTCAGGATGATCCCCTGGAGGAGGGCATGGCAACCCACTCCAATAGTCTTGCCTGAAGAATCCCATGGATGGAGGAATCTGATGGGGTACAGCCCATAGGGTCCCAAAGAGTGAGACAAGACTGAAGTGATTTAGCCTGCAGATTCTCCCCCACCTAAGGTCTGCTTATAATATAATAACACTAATAACACTAATCCCATTTATGAGGACTCCTCTGTCATGTCCTGATCACCTCCCAAAGACTACCTCTCAAACCATCACATTGGAGCTTAGTTTCAACTTGTGAATTTGGGAGAGATGTAAATATTCATTGTAGCTGTTGTTTCAGCTTGATGGATGGTAATGCTCAGATCTTCCTATGAGTTTTAAAGTAGCCAGGACTGGATTATGCATATTCAGATAGGCTTCCATGGAGTCAATCTGTGAGGTACTATAACATCCCTGGGTGAGAGAGAGACTCTATTTCCAATAAATTCAGATAGGCTTCCATGGAGTCAGACTGAGTGACTTACAAACAGAAAAAACCTATTTCTCATAGTTTGGGAGGCTGGGAAGTTTCAAAATCAAGGCAGCAGAAGATTCAGTGTCTGTTGACGTCTCACCTCCTGATTTTCAGACAGCTGTCTTGCTGTGTTATCACCCAGTAGAGGGGAAAGGAGCTTCCTGGGCTTTTCTCCCCACCCCTCGGCCCCTATCATGCCTCTTTTTTATTTATATTTATTTTTCATCCATTTTTCATTCTTTGACCTGTGTAGGCCTCCCATGGCAGTGGCCTCTCTCACTGCAGAGTGCTGGCTTGACACACTGGTTCAGCCGCTCTGCAGCATGTGGGATCCTCCTAGGCCAGGGATTGAACCTGTGTCCCTTGCCCTGCAAGGTGGACTGTTTAACCATTGGACCACCAGGGAAGTCCAGATTTTCTTTCTAAAATTTTTTCTCATTTTGTATTGGAGTATAGCCAAGTAACAACTTTGCAATAGTTTCAGGTGGACAGCAAAGGGACTCAGCCATACATGTACATGTATCCGTTCTCCCCCAGGGGCTTCCCAAGTGGCGCTAGTGGTAAAGAACCCACCTGCCAATGCAGGAGATGTAAGAGATGCAAGTTTGACCCCAGGGTCAGGATGATCCCCTGGAGGAGGGCATGGCAACCCACTCCAATAGTCTTGCCTGAAGAATCCCATGGATGGAGGAATCTGATGGGGTACAGCCCATAGGGTCCCAAAGAGTGAGACAAGACTGAAGTGATTTAGCCTGCAGATTCTCCCCCACCTAAGGTCTGCTTATAATATAATAACACTAATAACACTAATCCCATTTATGAGGACTCCTCTGTCATGTCCTGATCACCTCCCAAAGACTACCTCTCAAACCATCACATTGGAGCTTAGTTTCAACTTGTGAATTTGGGAGAGATGTAAATATTCATTGTAGCTGTTGTTTCAGCTTGATGGATGGTAATGCTCAGATCTTCCTATGAGTTTTAAAGTAGCCAGGACTGGATTATGCATATTCAGATAGGCTTCCATGGAGTCAATCTGTGAGGTACTATAACATCCCTGGGTGAGAGAGAGAAGACTCTATTTCCTGGAAACCCCTGCTGGGGAGAGAAGGGTTCAGCTCCTTGGATCCAGAGCTGTTAGAGTCGACGATGGACAGACTGAGCATCTCTGTCTCAGTTCAGCTGCTCGGGGCTTCTGCTTCATTGTGGCCTTCAGCACTTTCCCCCACTCTGCCTTAGACAAACATTTAAAATATATAGTTGTGAAGGAGCACCTATTTAATGAGCCTGTCATGGTTGCCATATGTCTGAAAGCAGGCCATTGTACTGTCATTTTTGGAAAGAAACTGAATCTTAGAGAGACTGGAGGTTGCGACTGGTGAGGAGGTGTCAGAATCATGGTAGGGGCTTCATCCTTGAAGACGCAGCTCATTTCACATGCCTCCCTCAACCCGGAAAACACCAGCAAAAATCAAGACCCATGGCCGTGACAAGCTCTCGGCATAAATTTTGTTGAAACAACCTCTGGAGTGGTCATTTTGTTGTCGTGCTCGCCCCAATCAGTGAAATGGATATAGGGTCTCAGGGCAGCAGCTGTTTGTCTGATCATTTAACCTTTGGAAGCAGATTTTATTAACGTGTTCCTGTTGCTGAAAATGAATTACAAAGCTTTCCTTTTTCTGTAGGAAATAAGAGTGCACAGATGAGATTACATGGCTTCCTATGATATCTAAATAAGATTAGTTTGCTGAAGATCACATTAAAATCCCATTAAAGAGACGGTTCCGCTCTAGCCCCCCTTCTCCTCAGGCAAGTTCTGAGCAAGTTGATGAAAATTGCTCAGGGATGACACACAGGCAGTGAGCACCCTGTGGAGACATGGGGGTGGGAGCGGAAAAGGTCCTCCATTCATCGTAGGAATAGGATCGGTGTACATGGCCCATTACTTACAGATGACAGTTCCTGACTCGAAGGTGGGAAGACGTTATGGAGGAAATGGTAATGAGAGGAAAGGATCAAGGGATGGAGGCATTGAGATCATCCCCAGAGAAGGTACAGGAAATCATTATTCCTTTATTTTCCTGTGACCAGGAAAATAATATTAATGCTTAAGTATTTATAGCCTTCCCTCAAGCCTGCTTCTGAGGAGAAAGGATACTTTGCTGTCAGGAGGCTGTCAAGCCCAGACTTTGGTTGTGTTGCTATAAATAATCAGGATAATTTTCAACTGGTGGTGTGCAAAGTTCAAATCTTAGGAAATGGGGGGCAACTCCTACA
Organism: Tragulus kanchil; assembly: GCA_022376925.1. Lineage (NCBI taxonomy): Eukaryota > Metazoa > Chordata > Mammalia > Artiodactyla > Tragulidae > Tragulus > Tragulus kanchil. Next base: position 120,855,928 of record JAIOJX010000026.1, read on the forward strand.
GTGCCCAGTTGGGAGCTCTGAGAGAGTCGAGGAGAAGCTGAGAGAGAGGAAGAGGAGGGATCTGAGGGGCTTTTGGGATAGGTGGCCTTTGGGGAGTGTGGAGATGATGCATTCTGTAATGTAATTTCCTGTGTCATCTCTTCAGGGGGCTTCTTCAAAGAAGAAGACCTAAAATGCTTTTCAATGATTTTTTTGGATGGAGAATTGAGATTTTTGTGAATGGCCATGATGTACCCATAAAATGGACAGACTCTATTTATTGATTAATTGAGTTATCACATTTCCTGAGTACCAGGTGCTTATTAGAGACAGAAGATGGATGTGGATCCTACTGCTCAGGGGCTTGTAGTGCAATCTTGTGAGTGTGGACACAGTTTGGTGTGGCAGGTGCTTCCGTAGAAGGAAGTCCAGGAGCAAAGGCCATGTCTCCTGGATGTGACAATTAGAGCCGACTCCAGGGGGTCCTGGGCTGTGACATCTTTGAGGTGTCAATCTTCCAAGGCTTACTAGAGCTTGTGCTTGGGTGTTTTCAGTTGACTGCCAGATCATCTCCTCCTCTCCTGATCTCTGCTCTCATCTCGTGAAGGTTCAAGGTTCAGACTTTGTATGACTTTTAGACAGTGTATTGAAAGGCAGAGGCATCACTTTGCCGACAAAGGTCCATCTAGTCAAGGCTATGGTTTTCTAATAGTCATGTATGGATGTAAGAGTTGGACCATAAAGAAGGCTGAGTATCAAGGAACTGATGCTTTTGAATCATGGTGCAGAAGAAGACTCTTGCGAGCCCTTGGACTGGCAAAGAGATCAAACCAGTCAATCTTCAAGGAAATCAACCCTGAATATTCATTGAAATGATTGATGCTAAAGCTGAAGCTCCAATATTTTGGTCACCTGATGCAAAGAGCCAACTCAATGGAAAAGACTCTGATGCTAGGAAAGACTGAAGGCAAAAGGAGAAGAGGGCAGCAGGGGATGAGATGGTTAGACAGCATCATCTACTCACTGGACATAAATCTGAGCAGGCTCTGGGACATAGGTCGGTGCAAGTGGGGACTTTGCCAAGCCCAGACTTTGGTTGTGTTGCTATAAATAATCAGGATAATTTTCAACTGGTGGTGTGCAAAGTTCAAATCTTAGGAAATGGGGGTCAACTCCTACAGTGCCCAGTTGGGAGCTCTGAGAGAGTCGAGGAGAAGCTGAGAGAGAGGAAGAGGAGGGATCTGAGGGGCTTTTGGGATAGGTGGCCTTTGGGGAGTGTGGAGATGATGCATTCTGTAATGTAATTTCCTGTGTCATCTCTTCAGGGGGCTTCTTCAAAGAAGAAGACCTAAAATGCTTCTCAATGAGTTTTTAGGATGGAGAATTGAGATTTTTGTGAATGGCCATGATGTACCCATAAAATGGACAGACTCTATTTATTGATTAATTGAGTTATCACATTTCCTGAGTACCAGGTGCTTATTAGAGACAGAAGATGGATGTGGATCCTACTGCTCAGGGGCTTGTAGTGCAATCTTGTGAGTGTGGACACAGTTTGGTGTGGCAGGTGCTTCCGTAGAAGGAAGTCCAGGAGCAAAGGCCATGTCTCCTGGATGTGACAATTAGAGCCGACTCCAGGGGGTCCTGGGCTGTGACATCTTTGAGGTGTCAATCTTCCAAGGCTTACTAGAGCTTGTGCTTGGGTGTTTTCAGTTGACTGCCAGATCATCTCCTCCTCTCCTGATCTCTGCTCTCATCTCGTGAAGGTTCAAGGTTCAGACTTTGTATGACTTTTAGACAGTGTATTGAAAGGCAGAGGCATCACTTTGCCGACAAAGGTCCATCTAGTCAAGGCTATGGTTTTCTAATAGTCATGTATGGATGTAAGAGTTGGACCATAAAGAAGGCTGAGTATCAAGGAACTGATGCTTTTGAATCATGGTGCAGAAGAAGACTCTTGCGAGCCCTTGGACTGGCAAAGAGATCAAACCAGTCAATCTTCAAGGAAATCAACCCTGAATATTCATTGAAATGATTGATGCTAAAGCTGAAGCTCCAATATTTTGGTCACCTGATGCAAAGAGCCAACTCAATGGAAAAGACTCTGATGCTAGGAAAGACTGAAGGCAAAAGGAGAAGAGGGCAGCAGGGGATGAGATGGTTAGACAGCATCATCTACTCACTGGACATAAATCTGAGCAGGCTCTGGGACATAGTGTCGTTCATGGGGTTGCAAAGAGTGGAAGATGACTTTGCCACTGAACAACAACAAACATTGCTGATGGGAGGGAAATAGAGGTAAAGTAGGACAGTTTTCGACATTTGGTGATCATGATGATATTTGCTTTGAGGACCTTCATGCAATAGAGACGGTATTAGATCTGACTGGGCCTTTATCTCACTGCTAAGCGTAAGTCTTTATTAATAGTATATAGCTTTTCTCTTGTTACTAAAATGAAACATGGAATCAGATACAGTCATTAAGAATCCTTTGCCTCTTCATTTTTTTTTTTGTTTGAAATGAATGTAATCTGCATTGGTTAAGGGCTTTATTGAAACACTTCAGGCTGCTTAGTTTTTTATAGCTGAATAAGCACAACTGAATGAAATAGAAAGTAAAATAACAAGGTGGAATGAGCCAATCACAAAATTTGCTCTTTAGAAATACAGATAATTCTTACAGAAAAACACCTCAAGCTGCAGAAAAATAAAATAAAATAAAATAAAATCTCTTAGTAGAAACACTAATTTGCTAACAGCCCTTTTTAGGTGGTGGTCAGTATTATTAGTTTGGGGTGGAGGTTAATTTTATTCTTTATATTTTTCAAAAGTTTCCAAATTTGTTAACAATAAACACTATCACTTTGGTAATTGGAAAAATAAACAAATACATTTGTTTCTATAAATCTGGTACAGAGGTCAGTTGGATAATTCAGTGTATCTACTCTGATAAGAATTCTAGCTCAAGTTACTAAAAATGCTTAGCATTGTTAATTTTTTTGTAGACTGTTTTTAAAAGATGAAAATAGACCTTACATTTTTGCCATTTGTGTCCAGCTAAGTAAAAATTAATGAAACTGGAACTGGGTTCCCATCATGCTCTCTCCAGGGCTTTCCAGGTGGATCAATGGTAAAGAATCCGCCTGGTGATGCAGGAGATGTGGGTTCAACCCTTGGTTTGGAAGATCCCCTGAGGAAGGAAATGGCAACCGACTCCAGTATTCTAGCCTGAGAAATCCCATGGACAGAGGGGCCTGGCCAGCTACCGTCCACGGGGTCACAATGAGTTGGCTATAGATGAGTGAGCACCCACACAGGCTTTCTCGAAAGAGGGGGTGTGATGAAAACGTTGATGGTGCTGATGAGCTTCCGACTCCTGCAGAGTTAAATGGGGTCAGCTACGAATTCCATTTTACAGGTAAGGAAATAGCAGTTTAGATTTTTATTCAAAGGAATTGATCTGTCCAAGGGCATCTACCACAGATGCAAATGAACCACAACCCAAATCTTCAGATTTCTAGTTCTCTCCAAATTAATAGTATATAGCTTTTCTCTTGTTACAAAATAACATGGAATCACAGTCATTAAGAATCCTTTGCCTCTTCATTTTTTTGTTTGAAATGAATGTAATCTGCATTGGTTAAGGGCTTTATTGAAACACTTCAGGCTGCTTAGTTTTTTATAGCTGAATAAGCACAACTGAATGAAATAGAAAGTAAAATAACAAGGTGGAATGAGCCAATCACAAAATTTGCTCTTTAGAAATACAGATAATTCTTACAGAAAAACACCTCAAGCTGCAGAAAAATAAAATAAAATAAAATAAAATCTCTTAGTAGAAACACTAATTTGCTAACAGCCCTTTTTAGGTGGTGGTCAGTATTATTAGTTTGGGGTGGAGGTTAATTTTATTCTTTATATTTTTCAAAAGTTTCCAAATTTGTTAACAATAAACACTATCACTTTGGTAATTGGAAAAATAAACAAATACATTTGTTTCTATAAATCTGGTACAGAGGTCAGTTGGATAATTCAGTGTATCTACTCTGATAAGAATTCTAGCTCAAGTTACTAAAAATGCTTAGCATTGTTAATTTTTTTGTAGACTGTTTTTAAAAGATGAAAATAGACCTTACATTTTTGCCATTTGTGTCCAGCTAAGTAAAAATTAATGAAACTGGAACTGGGTTCCCATCATGCTCTCTCCAGGGCTTTCCAGGTGGATCAATGGTAAAGAATCCGCCTGGTGATGCAGGAGATGTGGGTTCAACCCTTGGTTTGGAAGATCCCCTGAGGAAGGAAATGGCAACCGACTCCAGTATTCTAGCCTGAGAAATCCCATGGACAGAGGGGCCTGGCCAGCTACCGTCCACGGGGTCACAATGAGTTGGCTATAGATGAGTGAGCACCCACACAGGCTTTCTCGAAAGAGGGGGTGTGATGAAAACGTTGATGGTGCTGATGAGCTTCCGACTCCTGCAGAGTTAAATGGGGTCAGCTACGAATTCCATTTTACAGGTAAGGAAATAGCAGTTTAGATTTTTATTCAAAGGAATTGATCTGTCCAAGGGCATCTACCACAGATGCAAATGAACCACAACCCAAATCTTCAGATTTCTAGTTTCTCTCCATTACACCGTACTATTATTGTTATATTCTTGTTAGTGCTTCTTTGCCTTCCAGAAACTACAGTGGCTAGTTTTCAGTGTGGTTAGTGGTTAGCTTCAGCTTTCATTCCAGATTTTTAGACTTTAATGTTTCTGTATGCTCATGCATGAACTGAGGTCCTAGAAAATGATTTTCTCTTTCTTTTCACTTGAGGGTATAGCACTTGGTAGTAGAAGTTTGTTTTTTTTTTTTCTTAGCTTTGAATTTAGTGGATTTGAATGAAAACTTGGTTTTTGTGTGTATTTTTAAAAGCAAAATCTTCTTTCAATCAGTTCAGTGAAAAAATTATCCAAAACTGTAGCCCTGAGTCATTTCATGGAAAATGTGGTTTGAACTTTCCACTTTCAACTAATTGTGCTATTATGTAGTTGCTCTTTATGTGCAGAGCTCTGATCCCATTTGTACAGTGAAGCTGAACATAGTGTTCGTGTGATGACAGAGTTGAGTGTCATTGACTCTTAAGTCACAAAGGAGCTCTGAAGAAGAAGGATAAATACAATCCCATTTATTCAGAGAACTTGACATCCGCAGATTCTGTTTTTCCAGCAACCAGGAAGAGGGCTAACACAAAATTAATCAATTTTCTACTTTGTAATTCAATTGAATAAATCCTTACGGTTTGAGTGACAAAGTGTAAGCAGTTTAGATAGCAATCTTCACCTTGCTTCATCCTTATTAAAGATTTTGACTTTGGCAAGGATGCGGGGCAGGTATTTGTTATTTTCACTAGTACCTTATGGTTGATTAATTTACTTTATCCTCAGTTTTCCTTACTGTGTTTATCTTAAGGCAGATTAACTTCGGTCAGATATTCTATCCTTCCTGTGTTAAAGTGGACAAACAGTGATTCATTTTCTGCTATTTGTTTTATTTATGAAAATGAGTTTGGCTCGAATGTAAATGCATTGTGTGTCTTTGATTTTCTGCGATACTTTAAACTTCAGCTTCGGGGAAAAGAAAAACTCAGCCAGAGTAAATAAGGGCAAATGAATGATAAATAAATACGTTAAATAATGAAAGTCCAGAGCAGTGTTGTGTGTGGTATTTGACATCCTTGCCAGGGAGAGGACCACACATTTCCCCCTGAAGCCCTAGGTGTCACTGTTGAGATGCATTTACTGAAATAAGTTCCAGGCAGCTTTGAATGGGAGAAAGAGCTTCCACATTGGATTTCATAGCGCTCTTTTGACTAAGTCTTGTGACGCCTGTATTTTTTTCATATGCACTTATGTCTGATTTCCTGGCACAATTAAAGCAACTAATTGATCTACCTGAATATTCTATCCTTTTGAGACAAGGCAGTCACACTGGGCAAGGACCTGTCAGTGCTGAGAGGCACAAACTGTCAGAATCATTCCTTAGATTTTGCCTCCGTTATCTTGCATTATAGTTTGGGGAAATGACCCTTTTCTTGATTTCTTTTTGTCCCCTCCCACTCTCAACACACACCTACTAGAATCTCCGATCCTGCAGGGGCCACTTCCAGAGGGCCTGGGTCCTTTATCAGGACACTCCGGAGAGAGTCAAAACAGGGTCTACCCGAGGTCATTGGTTTTCTGAAAGGAGTCCTAAGGCGGTCCTCCCCACACATCCCTCACTCTGATGCTCCGAGCTCCTCACTGTGCTTCACCCAAAGAGAGGGACCTCACACATTAGTACTGCAGATATTTCTTTTCATTTCTTTTTCTCAACAAACGGCTCGTGTTCGACTCCTTCAAATCAGACAGGTTTCTAAATGGACAATTTCTAGGTTACAACCTGCTTGCTTTAGGAAGGAGTTAGTTCAACTACCACTGGTCTTGGCAGATGAAGAAGTCAGATGGAAGGACTGTGGGGATGGGTCTTCTGTGACCAAGGCAGTCAGCTAAACGACTTCTATTGCACTTGGGCCCTAGATGCCTTTTGCTTCACACTGAATACTAGCCATCCTTTGGTGGCCTTTATAAAAATAACCAGGACTCATACAGTTCTTATTGCATGCCAGATACGACTCTAAACATTTTATAGATGTTCATTCACTGACTCCTCCTAAACGACCATTCTATTAAAAAAGGGCAATTTTGCAAAAATGCCAGAGTAAATAAGGGCAAATGAATGATAAATAAATACGTTAAATAATGAAAGTCCAGAGCAGTGTTGTGTGTGGTATTTGACATCCTTGCCAGGGAGAGGACCACACATTTCCCCCTGAAGCCCTAGGTGTCACTGTTGAGATGCATTTACTGAAATAAGTTCCAGGCAGCTTTGAATGGGAGAAAGAGCTTCCACATTGGATTTCATAGCGCTCTTTTGACTAAGTCTTGTGACGCCTGTATTTTTTTCATATGCACTTATGTCTGATTTCCTGGCACAATTAAAGCAACTAATTGATCTACCTGAATATTCTATCCTTTTGAGACAAGGCAGTCACACTGGGCAAGGACCTGTCAGTGCTGAGAGGCACAAACTGTCAGAATCATTCCTTAGATTTTGCCTCCGTTATCTTGCATTATAGTTTGGGGAAATGACCCTTTTCTTGATTTCTTTTTGTCCCCTCCCACTCTCAACACACACCTACTAGAATCTCCGATCCTGCAGGGGCCACTTCCAGAGGGCCTGGGTCCTTTATCAGGACACTCCGGAGAGAGTCAAAACAGGGTCTACCCGAGGTCATTGGTTTTCTGAAAGGAGTCCTAAGGCGGTCCTCCCCACACATCCCTCACTCTGATGCTCCGAGCTCCTCACTGTGCTTCACCCAAAGAGAGGGACCTCACACATTAGTACTGCAGATATTTCTTTTCATTTCTTTTTCTCAACAAACGGCTCGTGTTCGACTCCTTCAAATCAGACAGGTTTCTAAATGGACAATTTCTAGGTTACAACCTGCTTGCTTTAGGAAGGAGTTAGTTCAACTACCACTGGTCTTGGCAGATGAAGAAGTCAGATGGAAGGACTGTGGGGATGGGTCTTCTGTGACCAAGGCAGTCAGCTAAACGACTTCTATTGCACTTGGGCCCTAGATGCCTTTTGCTTCACACTGAATACTAGCCATCCTTTGGTGGCCTTTATAAAAATAACCAGGACTCATACAGTTCTTATTGCATGCCAGATACGACTCTAAACATTTTATAGATGTTCATTCACTGACTCCTCCTCACCACTTGGTGAAGTCGAGACCATTACTATCCCCACTGTAGGCACGAAGAAATGAGGCCCAAGAAGGGAGAAGACCTGCACAGAGTCCTTCAAGGAAAAGTGAGCGAGCTGGATGTGCATAGTCTCCTTTAGGTTACGCATCGTCTACTAATTGGATATTGCATGTTAGATGGATTGTACTATACAATAAGTTACTTTTTTTCCTATTTTATGAGAAATGAAGGGTAAGTGGAAAGTTTTAATTTGGGTGGATTTCTGTAAGAGCAAATGAGAGAGATACACAGTCAGAAAAGGTGTTGTTGGGGCTCTAACAGATCCTCAGATCAATTCGGCAAGGCTCTCTGGGGGCTTCCCTGGTAGCTCCGTGGTGAAGAGTTCACCTGCCAATGGAGGAGGCACGGGTTCGATCCCTGATCCGGGAAGATCCCACGTGCTGTGGAGCAACGAAGCCTGGATGGAGCCTGTGCTCTAGAGTCTTGGAGTCACAACTATTGAAGCTCGTGTGTCCTAGAGCCCAAGTTCCACAACATGAGAAGTCACTGCAAAGCCTGCTCACCTCAGCTAGAGAGGAGCCCCCATTCCCCGCAGCTAGAGAAGAGCCTGCAGTAGCAGTGAAAACCCAGAAGAGCCAAAAATAAATAAATAAATAAATAAAATTTAAAGAACGTCAAAGTGTATCACTTTAAAAAAAAAAGAAAGAAAGGCTCTCTGAATGATGGATGATTTCCTTATTCTTGCAGGATGACTAACACAAGCTCTGGAAGGAAAGAGACTTTCTGTCATCTTATTAGAAATTAGTTTCTAAGCAGCTGCTAGCAGTAATCCCAACTGGATATATCAGACTCGAGAGGTTTAACAAATGTACATAGCAAACTATGAATATTACTATTTTATTTCATGTTTATAGAGCAACAACAGTATCCTTGGGGCTGTACAGACTCAGAAAACATTATTCCTGCCCTAAGGGTTTACAATACAAATAGATCTGCAATATTTTACCAGATCCAAATGTTTGAGGGATAAACACACTTGCCCCTCTCGGCTTCTCTCCATTTTTAATTAGCACGCACTTCCAGGGCAATTGACACTCTACTACTAGCCACAATGAGTCTACTCAATGCTTTAGTCAGGGGAAAAGTCAAATGTGCCCACATTTTCTTCAGCAGTTATAGACCAGAAATGATATTCACCAATTTTTACGTATGCGGTTATTAGCTCTTCACCTGACTGTCCCTGTCAAGCTGGGTGGGACGGGGAAGAAGATGGGAAGGGCGCTCAGGAGGGAGAAGACCTGTGCCCACCTACAGCTGATTCATGCTGATGTAGGGCAGAAATCAACACACTATTGCAAAGCAATTATCCTCCAATAAAAATAATTAAAAATGAAATGAAGGGGTAAGAAAGAATGCAAGGAAAATCCGTTTACCTGTAAATTCACCACTTGCATTGCTGGCCATATATGCAAGCCCAGTCAGTGATTTTTAAAAGCTATTTTCCCCATATATTATATTTTCCCCATATATTAGAGCTTTCTATATTCCTCAAAGCCTGATTCAAGTCCTTCCTCCCTCATGGAGCTTCCTCCACCTCCTCAGCCCACAAAGATCACTCCATGAATGACCCTGTAGTCCTGGATGGTTTTCCCTCCTGCAAGAAGGTCCTCTGTGTTTAGGCTCTGCTGGAGGCTTCTTGCTGTTGCACTTATTTGTAGTCCTTACAGTTCCCTGTATGTAAGAAGGTACAATAAATGCTTTGTGGTGACTGATGGAACATTGAGTCTAAATATTTTATTTCTGACTATCCATCACTTTATGTGCCTATGTGTAACATAAAAGGGAAAGGATTCTTCTGGTAACAAAAGGGAAAGCTGTTTTTATTTTGTGATATTGCTTCTTGTTCCAAAAAGGATTTAAGAAGGCTTAAAATGTACCAAAATAACATATATTAAAAAAAATAAGAAAGAAAACCAAAGGGAAAACAAGGTGAAAGACATAAAATGGACCCAGGAACAAAAGCTGTCACATAGAATAGTAGTCTCATTGCAGAGCCACTAAATATAAGCTCTTAGCTTTCTTGTCTGAATAGGAATATTTTACCAGCAATGTTTGAGGGATAAACACACTTGCCCCTCTCGGCTTCTCTCCATTTTTAATTAGCACGCACTTCCAGGGCAATTGACACTCTACTACTAGCCACAATGAGTCTACTCAATGCTTTAGTCAGGGGAAAAGTCAAATGTGCCCACATTTTCTTCAGCAGTTATAGACCAGAAATGATATTCACCAATTTTTACGTATGCGGTTATTAGCTCTTCACCTGACTGTCCCTGTCAAGCTGGGTGGGACGGGGAAGAAGATGGGAAGGGCGCTCAGGAGGGAGAAGACCTGTGCCCACCTACAGCTGATTCATGCTGATGTAGGGCAGAAATCAACACACTATTGCAAAGCAATTATCCTCCAATAAAAATAATTAAAAATGAAATGAAGGGGTAAGAAAGAATGCAAGGAAAATCCGTTTACCTGTAAATTCACCACTTGCATTGCTGGCCATATATGCAAGCCCAGTCAGTGATTTTTAAAAGCTATTTTCCCCATATATTATCTTTTCCCCATATATTAGAGCTTTCTATATTCCTCAAAGCCTGATTCAAGTCCTTCCTCCCTCATGGAGCTTCCTCCACCTCCTCAGCCCACAAAGATCACTCCATGAATGACCCTGTAGTCCTGGATGGTTTTCCCTCCTGCAAGAAGGTCCTCTGTGTTTAGGCTCTGCTGGAGGCTTCTTGCTGTTGCACTTATTTGTAGTCCTTACAGTTCCCTGTATGTAAGAAGGTACAATAAATGCTTTGTGGTGACTGATGGAACATTGAGTCTAAATATTTTATTTCTGACTATCCATCACTTTATGTGCCTATGTGTAACATAAAAGGGAAAGGATTCTTCTGGTAACAAAAGGGAAATCTGTTTTTATTTTGTGATATTGCTTCTTGTTCCAAAAAGGATTTAAGAAGGCTTAAAATGTACCAAAATAACATATATTAAAAAAAATAAGAAAGAAAACCAAAGGGAAAACAAGGTGAAAGACATAAAATGGACCCAGGAACAAAAGCTGTCACATAGAATAGTAGTCTCATTGCAGAGCCACTAAATATAAGCTCTTAGCTTTCTTGTCAGGAATTTGAAAAATAAGGGCTTTTAAATCCCAAAGAGAAGTCGAATAGACCTGCCTGTCATGAATTTATGTAAACTCTTAAGTTACATCTTAGTTCCTTTCCCCCAGTTTGGGTTGGTCAAACAGCTGCGTGATGCCAAGGAGCCATCTTGGATCTTTGAAAGAAGCTTCTGGAACATGATGGTCCTCATCACTGCAGATGGCAAGATGGTTGTTATTGTGACTAAAAGCACACCTCTGTCTCCAGAGCGGGCTGGGAAGCATCCCAAGGGAAGCGACTAGAAGGAGGAAGTGGGCCTGGGCTCCCTTGGGACTCAAGCAGAGTGGAGACATTGCCTCACTCCTGTATATGGTTTCCATCATCAGCCACAGCATTCGTTAAGGTAAGGGAGTACCTGTTTGCATTTTGGATTACAGGGACAGAAACTCACCAGAACTAGCTGTGGCATAAAGTGAAGCTCTTTATGAGGACAATAGGGTCTCACAAGGAATGGACAGGCACCAGAACATGGGAGCCGTGGGGTGGGCTTTGGGTGCTCAGTTGTGTCTGACTCTTTGCGACCCCATGGACTGTAGCCTGCCAGGTTCCTCTACACATGGGGTTTCCCAGGCAAGAATACTGGCATAGGGGTGCCATTTCCTTCTCCAGGGGATCTTCCTGATTCAAGAATCGAACCTCCATTGCTTGTGTCTCCTGCGTTGACACGAGGGTTCTTTACCACTCAGCCACATGGGTGTGGAGTCTAGCGTTCTAGCTCAATTTTATATATTAAATATAAAGCCTAGAGAGTTTAAGTGACTTCCCACAGTCACACAGCGAGTTACCAGCAGGAATGAAGAAGGAGTCAGGAAGTTATTTTGGACTTATTTCTACCACTCACTCGTCCACCATTTGGTCAAATCTGACTCATCCTCACTTTCCCTCTGTGTGAAATAGATTGATTATGTCATCTGAAGCCAGCATGCAGAGTGATTGCAAGAATCAAATGAGGGACTTCCCAGGTGGTCCAGTGGTTAAGAATCTGCCTTCCAACGCAGTGGACATGAGTTTGATCCCTGACCGGGAAACTAGGATCCTCTATGTCTTAGGGCAACTCAGCCTGTGTGCTGCAACTAATGAGACTGTGCTCTAGAGCCTATGCATCAACTAGAGAAGCCCACACACCCCAACAAAGAGCCCACAGGATGCAATTAAGACCTGATGCAGCTAGAGTCCCTTTGCCATTCACCTGAAACTATCACAACGTTGTTAATTGTCTATACCCCAATGCAAAATGCTCTTAGTGTTAAAACTTAAAAAAGACCTGATGCAGTTAAATAAATAAATAAATATTAGAAGAGAAACATATAAGTGGTTCTAAAACCTGATGGATCATTAGAATCATACAGAAATCTTTTAACAATATAGAGCCCAGGACTTCAGCCCTGTTTATTCTGATTCAGTAGGTTTGCGGTAGGACCCACATATGTGCTCTTATAAAAACCTCTAGGAAAGTGTACTGTTCAGCCTGGATTTGGTAATCCTTAAACAGCTTAAGAAAATGGCCCATAATTTGCACAGCCTGGTGCAAAATCCATTAAGACCCAGAAGACAGAGTCACAGCAGTCTCCTTGGTGTGGCGTCCTGGACGAGGCAGCCATGACTTTCTCCTCCGAGGTCATTTACGGGGATTATCCAGGAGACAGGCAGGCAGAACGGCCACTCTTTCTAGGCCATGCATCTGAGTGTGTGTGTGAGAGTCTGTGTGGGCATGTGTCAGCATGTGACTGTGTGAATGTGTATGTGTGCCTGTGAGGGGTTTTGTGTGTATAAGCATGTCTCTGTATGTGTCAATGTGAATTTGTGTGTGTGCACATGCATGTGTGTGTAAGTGTGTGCACGCCTGTGAGCATGGGTTCAGGGAATGGGCAACAGCAGTGCAGAAGGTATGAGTTGAAGGATGCGGTTCTGCCCAAGGTTGAAGAGGCTTGACCCTCCCTAGACCTTGGGTTAAAGACAGTGTATTATGTATCGCGTATTTGTGGTGCCCCTACTGAACAATGGGCTTCCATGGTGGCGGATGGTAAAGTGGGAGGATCCCAGAGGTCTGGATTTGAGCCCTGGGCTGGAAAGATCCCCTGGAGAAGGGAGGACACATTCCTGTATACCAGGCATTTTAGACTATCCACATATAATTGCTCAAAGAAGCATGTCATGTAGGTATTATGACCCATATCTTACAGAGAAGGAAACTGAAACAGTTTTCCCTTGTCTGAAGACAGTTAGGATAGGAGATGGTGGAGCTGAGACCCAAACTGAGTTCATAGTTCTTGATGTGACCAGCTTAGGAACGATAACTGAATGGCCAGAGAGTGTTGGCAGGAAAGCATGACGTTATCACTAGGATCCCTAAACAAGCTTTGGAGAGTCGTTGCTGTCTGCTCTCACGTTATTTGCCTTTGCCTGTTTCTAATGTTGGCTGTCTGGAGACTAAATAAAATGAGGTATTGTCAAATCAGACTGCTATTTTAGTCTGAGTAGTGATCAGAGTTGTAGAAGTAACAGTAAAAGGTGTATTAGTCATGGTACCTGCCATTCCTTGCTGACACTACTTTATGAACCAGGTGCCAGTTTGTCTTTCAGTCGCTAAGTTGTGTCTGACTCTTTGTGACTTGTGGACTGCAGCACACCAGGCTTCCCTGTCCTTCACCATCTACTGGAGCCTGATCAAACTCATGTCCATTGAGTCGGTGATGCCATCCAACTATTTCGTCCTCTGTTGTCCCCCTCTCCTCTTGCCTTCTATTTTTCCCAATACCAGGTTCTTTTCCAATGAATCAGTTCTTTGCATCAGGTGGCCAAAGTATTGGAGCTTCAGCACCAGTGCTTCTGATAATTATTTAGGGTTGATTTCCTTTAAGAAAGAGTGACTGCTTGATCTCCTGCTGCCCAAGGGACTCTCCATATTGGAAGACCATCACTGCAGCCGATAGCAGTTCTAAAAGGCAGCTAACACTATCCCATTTTTCAGGTGAAACTGAGGCTCAGGACTGAGGAGCCTAGGACCACAAGGTTTACAGGAGCCAGAGTGAGGATTCACTGGAACCCAGGTCTGCTTGGTTTTTGGTGCTATGCAGAGCCTCCTCTGTCTTCTTTCCATAGCTCCCACTGCTTGCTGGATGACGAGTCCCAGCTGACTGTATGTCCACCTGTTTCCCTTTGCCACAGCAAGACTCTTCCTTTCTTCCCTGCCTGGTATTTTTGTTCCTCAATTCAGAAAGTGAAAGAGAAATCAGTTGTACTTGTGTGGGCCCCTTCAGAAGCTGAGAGTTTCAAAATTAATAAGTGTCTCTTGGAGTTCATCAAGGAAGTAATTAACACTGGGGCACAGGGGCACACTCAGCCTCCAACGTCTGGTTCCAGGAAAGTCGACTGTTCATCATTAGCACATGATTAGGTAGTTTATCATGTGGAGGCAGTGCTTGTGGAGGCAACACACTTATTTGTATTTATTTGAGGACTGGTTTTGTTCCATTTTTCTCACAAAGTCTAGAGAGGAGGGATGAGGGGCTGTCCACAAGGGCAGGTGCAGGAGGGCGGTCTATATGAGACCAAGTTCAAAAGCACTAGGGAAGAAAGGATGACCTGATTAATTGAGAACAATGAATGTGGAGGCAGTTTCATCCTCATTTTTATCCAGGTGAAGCCTAAAGATCAGAAAGATGTCATTATTTGCCTAATTTTGTACAAGAAGCAAGAAAGGGAATAGCATTTTGGTTCAATCTGACCCGAATTCAAGCTGTTGTACCTTAAAGCTATTGGCAGGACACGGAAGCAAAGGTCAAGACCTGGAGGAATCAGACCATCATTGAGAAGAGGCAGAACTGGAAGAGAAGGAGTCAAAAGACTGACCAAACGAAAACAGTAGGTGTGGCAGGTTGCACTTCCTAACGATGACCACGCTATAGGTGGTTTTTTTCCCTTTTCTCTCTCATTTAGCTGCCCAGTTTTGAGAGAGCACACTGAGAAAGAAATTCTGGAAAAGCTCTGGTTTTCCAGCCGCTAGCTACATGAATCTCCCCAGCCCAGAAATGAAGAGTGGGAGCAAGTGATTTTCCAGAAGGTGATTCTAGCTCCCACCTTGAAAGAGCTACGTCTGTTACAAAGTAAAATGGAACACATCCTGGCCAAGTCCTGCCCAACATTCAGATTTGTGAGCAACATAAACGTTGTCATTGTTTAAGCCACTACATACGGAGATAATTTACTGTTACCAAGTCATGGTCATTGCTGAACTAGTATTTGGTAAAACATATTTCAGAACTGAATCTCTGTTCTGGGTGATCTGAATCTCTATCTGGGTGTCTCTGTTAGGCAGGCTCAAGCCCAGAGTCATTAAAAATTTTTTTTAATTAATTAAATTTAATTTATTTGGCTGTGTTGTGGCATGTGGGATCCAACTCCCTGACCAGAGTCAAACCTGGGCCCCCTGAATTGGGTGCATGGACTCTTAGCCACTGATGTGCAAGACAAGGCACTTCATTCATGTCAAACTCTTTGAGACCCTATGGACTTCAGCCCACCAGGCTCCTCTGTCCATGGGATTCTCCAGGCAAGAATACTGGAGTGGGTTATCATGCCTTCCTCCAGTGGATCTTCCCGACCCAGGGATTGAACCCATGTCTCTTATGTCTCCTGCATGGGAAGGCTGATTCTTTACCACTAGCTCCACCTGGGAAGCCCCATAGACACTGCGCCACCAGAGCAATATCTTAAGCACATGGTCTTAAACGAGCCCAGGAGGCCACTTGATTTTGGATATTGTTCTGAGGAGCATCTGGAAATGGCTGTCTTCATACGATCCCAGGAGCATCCTAGAGGTGTCTGGCTTTAGGCTTGCGTACATGAAAATATCCCGTCAACACAAGACAATGCATTTTACGGGCACATTCAGAGGACCTGAGATGGCTGTGGGCTGGGACACTGGGGGATGCCTGCCAGAGAAGGCTTCAAGATTCAGGCTAAGTCCTGAAAAATTTTGTTGGCACAGGGTCAATAGGGCACCCCAGTGAAGATGCTGATCTGGGAAAAGGCACAGGATAGGCAAGCTTATGGTAAGCTTGTGATCTGAAAGGCCAACTTGGTTAGAGGGAAGTGTCCAAACTGGGGAAAGGCCAGGGGAAGGCTTGGAGGACTGATCTGCCTGAGAGAGTTCTCGATAAGATCACTGAGAGCTGGGCCTGCAGAAGGGAAAGGGTAAATTGTCCTGAAGAAGGGATAGAAATTCTGTTACATTCATTCATTCATTCATGCAGCAAATACCCCTTAGGATAACCAGGTTCTGAGATCCTGCTCTGAAATCATGGTGGACACCATTCCACGTCTAGAAAGTTAGAAGTCAGCAGAGAGACTGAGGCAACTGTAATTTCCCCGTATTTGGTAAAACATATTTCAGAACTGAATCTCTGTTCTGGGTGATCTGAATCTCTATCTGGGTGTCTCTGTTAGGCAGGCTCAAGCCCAGAGTCATTAAAAATTTTTTTTAATTAATTAAATTTAATTTATTTGGCTGTGTTGTGGCATGTGGGATCCAACTCCCTGACCAGAGTCAAACCTGGGCCCCCTGAATTGGGTGCATGGACTCTTAGCCACTGATGTGCAAGACAAGGCACTTCATTCATGTCAAACTCTTTGAGACCCTATGGACTTCAGCCCACCAGGCTCTTCTGTCCATGGGATTTTCCAGGCAAGAATACTGGAGTGGGTTATCATGCCTTCCTCCAGGGGATCTTCCCGACCCAGGGATTGAACCCATGTCTCTTATGTCTCCTGCATGGGAAGGCTGATTCTTTACCACTAGCTCCACCTGGGAAGCCCCATAGACACTGCGCCACCAGAGCAATATCTTAAGCACATGGTCTTAAACGAGCCCAGGAGGCCACTTGATTTTGGATATTGTTCTGAGGAGCATCTGGAAATGGCTGTCTTCATACGATCCCAGGAGCATCCTAGAGGTGTCTGGCTTTAGGCTTGCGTACATGAAAATATCCCGTCAACACAAGACAATGCATTTTACGGGCACATTCAGAGGACCTGAGATGGCTGTGGGCTGGGACACTGGGGGATGCCTGCCAGAGAAGGCTTCAAGATTCAGGCTAAGTCCTGAAAAATTTTGTTGGCACAGGGTCAATAGGGCACCCCAGTGAAGATGCTGATCTGGGAAAAGGCACAGGATAGGCAAGCTTATGGTAAGCTTGTGATCTGAAAGGCCAACTTGGTTAGAGGGAAGTGTCCAAACTGGGGAAAGGCCAGGGGAAGGCTTGGAGGACTGATCTGCCTGAGAGAGTTCTCGATAAGATCACTGAGAGCTGGGCCTGCAGAAGGGAAAGGGTAAATTGTCCTGAAGAAGGGATAGAAATTCTGTTACATTCATTCATTCATTCATGCAGCAAATACCCCTTAGGATAACCAGGTTCTGAGATCCTGCTCTGAAATCATGGTGGACACCATTCCACGTCTAGAAAGTTAGAAGTCAGCAGAGAGACTGAGGCAACTGTAATTTCTCCACCTAGGCTCTAGAGGTCACTCCTTCCCGGGTCTTCCAAACTCTTGCTGTCTAAATTAACTTTTTCCTCTGACTCATGTAATTAGCCCACTTCACTGCCAATGAACACAGATATTAAACCACAGCTCGTATCTTTTATTCTTGTATTTGTGTTCTTTTTGAACAAATGCATCTACTGAATTTACCCTTCAAAATATTTTTCCTTAGCGCCCTTTAGACCAGCACGAACCATCAGGCTCTGCCATTGCCTACAGATTTCCCACGATGGTGATCTTCAATGATGCTCCGTGTTCTCTGAACCAGCACCTTTTCCAATCATCTTTCCATAAATAAGCTATTGCCTACCACAACCTCCTCTTTTATTTGTCTCTGTCTCTTGAGCTGCTGCTCTCTACTCTTCCTGAATAACAGTGTTTTCCAAGGTTGCTAAAGGGCCTCTGTGCTCCCACTGACTTTCTCCTCCCCCAGTCCACTTAACCATCACTCTAAGTGAACAGTTCAGTATTCATGACAGTAGTTACTGCCATGCTCCTCAAATACTGAGCACTGGTTTGGGCTGACTACTATGCTAACTTGGTGTTGTTTAGTTGCTCAGTTATGTCTGACTTTTTGTGATCCCATGACCTGTAACCCACCAGGATCCTCTGTCCATGAGGTTTCCATGAGTACTCCAAGAGTACTGGAGTGGGTTGTCATTTCCTTCTCCAGGGGATCTTCCTGAACCAGGAATCAAACCTGATTCTCCTGGATTGGCAGGCAGATTCTTTACCACTGAGCCACCAGGGAAGCTCAAAATGCTAAGTACTTTATGGTCATTTAAAACATCCCTGTGAGGCTGTTGACAGTATGGCTTAATACGCAAGCAACCAGAGGCTCACTGAAGTTATGAAACTGTGGATCATCAGAACCTGGTTTTGCCTGACTTTGAAGCCACTACCCTTAATCCTTGGGCTGGATTGATGCTATGCTCTCCTGAGCACCCACATATCAACTGTCACTGGATATTTCACCTGGCTGGTTTCTTATCATTTATAGCCTTTTTTCTTTTTTATTTTTTTCAAAATCTCAAAATTCTCCTTCAGAGCTTCCTCAGTTCTCAAGATCAGAACTGCCTCTAAATGTCTTAAATGTTTTTTTATTAAGCATCCTTCTGTTTTTCCCCCAAATAGAGCATACATGATCAGGACAAGGATGAAGAAGTCAATGTGAGGACTGATGATCAGTGTGGGGGTGGGTACCGCTCTGCCCCTCAGAAATGGTGGCCATCCTCTGACCCTGAATCGGAACACAGGCTTCCAGGAGCAGAGGACAAGTTTTACGTGTGCAACACTGAGGACGTGGGTTCAGTGGTTGAAAAGAGCCTAGAGACCTGCAGGGGGCAATCTGCCAGCATGATGATGGGCATCCCTGATGAACAGGGTCAGCAGTCCCTGCCTCTGCCTCTTCCTGTTCTCGCTGCTGACCCAGGAGAGCAGCCCCTCAGCCCTGGGCTTTGATGTGGAATATCTGAATGATGGGCAACCTTAGCAAGTATTTCAGGCTAATTGCCTTTTTCACAGATGAGGACATGGGGACTCAGGAAGGTGAGGCATTGTCACGTCCTCCATGAGGTCCACCCTCATCACTTTACTGAAAACAGCTAAAGAGTCCCCTCTGCCCGTGTTCCAGGCTCCCCTCACTCTGAACTGTTTCACTTTTCTCAAGGCTGTCATGACTCTGCGTCCCCCTTTGTCCAGGACAGTTGCCGTTTATAGCTGCTCGTTCGGTGTAATTAATAAGACCACCACCGTTCACTCTCAAATATCCAAGTTTGGGGGATAAATTATCTGTTGATCCTATTAGGAGGTCCAGACAGTTATCATCATCTCCTTGGAAGATTTCCTTCCATACTGGTTCCCCAACCGCAGACAAAACAACCCTTTTTTAGTGGAAGTCCACTTGTATCTTTCCTCTGCTCAAATGGCTCCTTCTCTTCTCCCAGACAGTGTGATCCAGACTCCTCAACACCTGCTAACACATGGTGTCATTTACTTGTTTTTTTTTTTTTTTTTTAAAGATTTATTTATTTATTTACTTTGGGCGGGGGTCGGGTTGGGGAGGGAGGAGAGTGGGCGGGCCACTTCTATTAGTCTTTCATTTCTCTATTTTCATCCGTCTTTGTTCTTTGGCTCCTGTGGGCCTCCCATCGCAGTGGCCTCTGTTGTCGCAGAGCGCCGGCTCTGGGCGCATGCGCTCCAGAGCTCCGACTCGGTAATTGGACACATCAGTCCAGCCGCTCCGTGGCACGTGGGATCTTCCCAGGCCAGGGCTCGAACCGGCGCCCCTTGCACTGCAAGGCGGTGTCCTTACCCACTGAACCACCAGGGGAAGCCCCATTTACTTGTTTAGTGTCTCTCACCGACTGTCTGACCCTCCCTCCTGGAATGGAAAGTCTGAGTGACCAATGGATCTTTGTTTCATTAATTGCTATGTCCATCATAATTAGAAGAGTGAAACCACATAGTAAAGAAAACTGATAAGCAGGATTCTGATCTTCTCCGTTTCCTCCCTCGAATTCTCCCCAGCACTTGGGCACAGTGGGCTGGGAGGGGAAATAAGTGGAGTTTGGCCAAGCACAAAGCCTGTGCTTGCAAAGTTATGAAGAATGAAGGGCAGGTGAGGCGTGTGATTCCCAGCTTGGCAAAGTTCCTTCATTTCCCAGCTCCGTGAGAGATGGAGCGGAAGTCAGGATACAGAGACACAATGAGCGACGTTCTGGGAAAACCAAGTTTCTTCTTGCTCATTCTGCTCTCGTCCCCGGCTTTCCACAGTTTCCTGGCCCACCCTTGGCCTTGCCCTTGTCCTCCAATTTCATAATCATACTTAGTTCCTTAGGTTTGCTGTGACGTAGGGTCATCAGTTCATTGTACAGGTTCTTAAAAATTGCTTTGAAATTATCTTCAACTCAGAGAAGACTGTCATTTATTAAGGCAAGCCTTTTTTTTTTTTTTTAAGGGAACATGAGCAAGAGTGACTCCATGCTCCCTCTGCCCTCCTGACTGTCTCCAGAAGGCTGCAATCTGTCCCAGATGGGAGGGAGGGTTAGTTTGCCAGAAACATGGGTTGTTTCTTCCATTATTCCATCTTGCAGATCCCACGCAGGAGTGCTGGCGGATTACCAGTGGTGTTGCAGGCTCGTTGCCGCCCAACTGTGAGATCATACACTTTCATTTAGAGTCAAATCGTGGAAAGAATCAGAAAGGGTTCTATTGTCAGAGGTAGCAGGAAGGCAGTAAACAAATGTCTTATTAAACAGCCTCTGTGGAGCCTCCAGGTGCAGGCTGGCTTCCCTGTCGAGGGCATGGAAAGAACAGCCCTGGCATTTTCCACAAGACCCTGGAGATGAGGTTGCTCTGTTATCTGTGCTCTTGCCCTGGCTGGCCGTGGGGTGGGCATTGCTGACACTTGTGTGATTCATGTGCAGTCCAGATCTTTCCATGTTTCTAGCGGTCCTCATTAGGGGAACGGGGGCAGTTGCATACAGGGCGATCAGAGGCCGTGGGGAGAGGATTCCCAGGCACTGTTTCCTGCTGGCAGGACTGACTGGAGTCTGGGCATCACAGCAGTGGTGAAAGAGCTTCTGCAAGGATAAGGGGAGGCTCACGTTGGGAGTGTTACTACTTATTAACATTGGCCACATGCCATGGGTGTTCTCAGCCCTGTGCTTCTTCTAGAAAGTCCTTTTCTTCCCTCTTTCTTTTCTTCATGGTCCAGATCAAAGCCCGTCTTGTCCTGGACTTTATACAAACGTTTTATGTGTGCCTTGTGTATACAAAGGTTTCTCATTACTCTTCTGCTTATGCATCTTATTTGTCAATGATGATAGCTGGCATTGGATTCTGACCAGTGTCAGGTGAAAAAAAAAACACAGCCCAGAAGTTGAGCATTGTATTTTATCTGGGTGACAAAACTGAGGACTTAAGCTCAGGACAGAGCATCTCAGATATTTCTGAGAGGCTGCTCCAAAGAGGAAAGGGGAGCAGGGGAGCAGGATACACAGGATATACAGATGTTTTCTCAATAAAAGACCAGGTATTTGGAACATCAAAAGATTAATTAAAGAAAATCAGATATCTCAAGTTAATTAATTTAGTGCCTTTCTATGTATGGGAAGATGCAAGAGACTGGACTCTTGAAATTATTCCTGTGACATACACCTTAGCTATCTAGGGGCAGTGTCCTGCTTTTCTCTGTTCTGAACACCTCCAGGGTGCACAGCTGGGGGTGACTGCAGGGCTGAGGGCTTGGCAGTGGGCAGCCCACTTGCCTTCACCCTCAGTCCTGACAGTGTCCACCATCTGGCCGCTGTAATGTGATGGCTGAAACATCTTTTGTTGAGAACTGTCCTGCTGGAAAAGACTCTTCAAGAGTCCCTTGGACAGAAAGGAGATCAAACCAGTAAATCCTAAAGGAAATCAACCCTGAGTATTTATTAGAACTGACGCTGAAGCTCCAATATTTTGGGCACTTGATACAAAGAGCTGACTCACTGGAAAAGACCCCGATGCTGGGAAAGACTGAGGGCAGAAGGAAAAGGGGGTGACGGAGGATGAGACGGTTCAATGGTATTACTGGGTCAATGCATCACTGACTCAATGGACATGAGTTTGAGCAGGCTCCAGGAGATAGTGAAGGACAGGGAAGCCTGGCGTGCTGCAGTCCATGGAATAGCAAAAAGTTAGACACGACGGAGTGACTGAACAACAATAAATGGCAAGCAGCATTTTTCTCTCGTACTAGAAAGTGGATGTGGAGACAATTTTGGTCAGCCTCTTCTTCATACATAGAAGTGAATCAAGAGCCAGACAGATGAAACACCAAGTGAAAGTGACACAGCTGAACTGTGGCCAGATGTCTTATTCAAACGTTTTATGTGTGCCTTGTGTATACAAAGGTTTCTCATTACTCTTCTGCTTATGCATCTTATTTGTCAATGATGATAGCTGGCATTGGATTCTGACCAGTGTCAGGTGAAAAAACACAGCCCAGAAGTTGAGCATTGTATTTTATCTGGGTGACAAAACTGAGGACTTAAGCTCAGGACAGAGCATCTCAGATATTTCTGAGAGGCTGCTCCAAAGAGGAAAGGGGAGCAGGGGAGCAGGATACACAGGATATACAGATGTTTTCTCAATAAAAGACCAGGTATTTGGAACATCAAAAGATTAATTAAAGAAAATCAGATATCTCAAGTTAATTAATTTAGTGCCTTTCTATGTATGGGAAGATGCAAGAGACTGGACTCTTGAAATTATTCCTGTGACATACACCTTAGCTATCTAGGGGCAGTGTCCTGCTTTTCTCTGTTCTGAACACCTCCAGGGTGCACAGCTGGGGGTGACTGCAGGGCTGAGGGCTTGGCAGTGGGCAGCCCACTTGCCTTCACCCTCAGTCCTGACAGTGTCCACCATCTGGCCGCTGTAATGTGATGGCTGAAACATCTTTTGTTGAGAACTGTCCTGCTGGAAAAGACTCTTCAAGAGTCCCTTGGACAGAAAGGAGATCAAACCAGTAAATCCTAAAGGAAATCAACCCTGAGTATTTATTAGAACTGACGCTGAAGCTCCAATATTTTGGGCACTTGATACAAAGAGCTGACTCACTGGAAAAGACCCCGATGCTGGGAAAGACTGAGGGCAGAAGGAAAAGGGGGTGACGGAGGATGAGACGGTTCAATGGTATTACTGGGTCAATGCATCACTGACTCAATGGACATGAGTTTGAGCAGGCTCCAGGAGATAGTGAAGGACAGGGAAGCCTGGCGTGCTGCAGTCCATGGAATAGCAAAAAGTTAGACACGACGGAGTGACTGAACAACAATAAATGGCAAGCAGCATTTTTCTCTCGTACTAGAAAGTGGATGTGGAGACAATTTTGGTCAGCCTCTTCTTCATACATAGAAGTGAATCAAGAGCCAGACAGATGAAACACCAAGTGAAAGTGACACAGCTGAACTGTGGCACAACAAGAAGTGCCATTTGGGATTTCCATCTCCCAGGAAGCTTTCATTAGCCCATCCTGAAGTACCAGAAGTGCTGATACTTTTGACTGATTTGGGTTCATTATGGACTAGCTCTGTGTGACTGTCTTGGTGATGTTAAATTATTTTACCCTTTATGCGTATTAAAGTTTAATACCTGTATCTTTCTCTATTTCATCAGCTGCTGTATCCTTGTCATAACTACCCATTACTCATGTGACTACACAAATGTGGAACATCTCTAACATGTAAGCTAAGGTGCTAGCTAGGTGGTAAGGATACTACAATAAGAAGGAAAAAAATCCTGCCTTCTTAGAGCTTAATGAGTGCAAACACAAAGCTGTGATCCATGCTAGGAAAGAGAGGTACATGTTGTTGGCTGCAGGTGCAGTGGGATCTCAGTAAAAGCTTCCTTCAGGAAGGGATATCTGAATTGAGCTCTGCAGGATGAAGAGCTAGGAGGCAGAGTAGTCATGGGGAGGAATGGAGAGAAAGTCAGGGGTGGGGCTAGAATGTGGAGAGTGAGAGGTGAATGTCTGTAGGGATAGGAAGGGCCAGATCATGTGAGGTCTTGTAGAAATTGTGGTATTTTTAAACTTTGGATGAATTGCTTTGACACAGCAGACATGAGTCAGGGGACATAGTTAAAAGCTACTTCTCTGCTTGTAGTGTGAAAACTTGAGCAAGGTGAGTGTGCCTGCATCCAGGGAGGGGAGATAGTGGTCTAGACTTGGGTGCACATCGTAGATTTGGGGATAAGTGACTGGTTTCTCTTAAGAAATCTATAAGGTTTAAAACTGATAGAAGCTAGTGAGGGTTAAGTGTAGAGTGTAAAGGAAATATCAAGAATGACTCCTAGGGTTTTGTAACTTAATAAATGATTCCCCAAAATGGTGAGCTGTGCAGAGAATCAGATTTCTAGGAGATCATTAACTTGACTTTGGAAACATTGAGTTTCAGATGCTTGAGAGCTATTCAAGAAGAGATGTTAAGAAAGCATGTCAATGGATGGCTCTGAAACTCAGAGATGTTATGGCTAGGGATATAAATGTGTGAGTCAAAAGTATTTAGATGGTATTGAAAGCATTGCTAAGGTAATATAAACAGTGGAGAAATTATACTGGGAGATAAGAAGACCTGCACAGAGTCTCTGTCTTGGAGATGGAGGAAGACATGAGGAAACAGGAAGTACTGCCAGAGACACGGGAGCAACAAAAGAGGGTGGAATATGGAGCCATGTGAAAGGGATGCCTCAAACCATACTCCCAGCCATTCCTGACATCAACTCCATTGACTCTATTTCCCAATATTCCCCCTTTCATCCTGTTAGAAGAGACGGACTCTCTGCCTCCCAGCTGAGGCCAGCTCTTCCCTCGTGCCTGGCCCAACCCCATGGCCTGCTCTTGCTCCTGACGCTGCTGTTGGCTCCACCACTGTCTTTTCCTGACCATGGGTCATTTCCATAAACATACCAGTGTGGTGCAGTCGTTCCCATGACTACAAGTGGAGCCTTTTCTTAGCCCACCCTTTCCTGCTACCATCTTTACATTTTTCCAAAATTTGAGTATTTCTGAGGTGCAGTGGGATCTCAGTAAAAGCTTCCTTCAGGAAGGGATATCTGAATTGAGCTCTGCAGGATGAAGAGCTAGGAGGCAGAGTAGTCATGGGGAGGAATGGAGAGAAAGTCAGGGGTGGGGCTAGAATGTGGAGAGTGAGAGGTGAATGTCTGTAGGGATAGGAAGGGCCAGATCATGTGAGGTCTTGTAGAAATTGTGGTATTTTTAAACTTTGGATGAATTGCTTTGACACAGCAGACATGAGTCAGGGGACATAGTTAAAAGCTACTTCTCTGCTTGTAGTGTGAAAACTTGAGCAAGGTGAGTGTGCCTGCATCCAGGGAGGGGAGATAGTGGTCTAGACTTGGGTGCACATCGTAGATTTGGGGATAAGTGACTGGTTTCTCTTAAGAAATCTATAAGGTTTAAAACTGATAGAAGCTAGTGAGGGTTAAGTGTAGAGTGTAAAGGAAATATCAAGAATGACTCCTAGGGTTTTGTAACTTAATAAATGATTCCCCAAAATGGTGAGCTGTGCAGAGAATCAGATTTCTAGGAGATCATTAACTTGACTTTGGAAACATTGAGTTTCAGATGCTTGAGAGCTATTCAAGAAGAGATGTTAAGAAAGCATGTCAATGGATGGCTCTGAAACTCAGAGATGTTATGGCTAGGGATATAAATGTGTGAGTCAAAAGTATTTAGATGGTATTGAAAGCATTGCTAAGGTAATATAAACAGTGGAGAAATTATACTGGGAGATAAGAAGACCTGCACAGAGTCTCTGTCTTGGAGATGGAGGAAGACATGAGGAAACAGGAAGTACTGCCAGAGACACGGGAGCAACAAAAGAGGGTGGAATATGGAGCCATGTGAAAGGGATGCCTCAAACCATACTCCCAGCCATTCCTGACATCAACTCCATTGACTCTATTTCCCAATATTCCCCCTTTCATCCTGTTAGAAGAGACGGACTCTCTGCCTCCCAGCTGAGGCCAGCTCTTCCCTCGTGCCTGGCCCAACCCCATGGCCTGCTCTTGCTCCTGACGCTGCTGTTGGCTCCACCACTGTCTTTTCCTGACCATGGGTCATTTCCATAAACATACCAGTGTGGTGCAGTCGTTCCCATGACTACAAGTGGAGCCTTTTCTTAGCCCACACTCCTTTCCTGCTACTCTCATCTTTACATTTTTTTTTCCAAATAAATATTTGATAGCATTTGTCCTTCTTAGATGTTCTTCACCTGCTTTATCTCCTTCAGTATTTTTTGAGCCCATTCAATAGGTTTTATCTCTACTACTCCTTTGAAAATGCTCTTGTCTAGGTGATAGATGACTTCCACACTGGCAATCCCGGGGATTCTCAGTTCTCGTCTTATTGACTTGTCCTCTGAAACTCTTTCTTTGCTTGGCTCTGACTCACCTCTTGTCTCTTAGCAATCTAATCAGTTGCTTCTTTTAAGTCTCTTTCTCATCTTCCTGGCATCTATGTGTTAAAGTACCCAAAGGCTCAGTCTTCAAAACTCATCTTTTTCTCTAGCTACCATTCACTCTCAAAATCATCCCATTTAGTCCCCATGGCTTCAATACCATATAAAAACTCATGTGATCTTGTATCCAGTCCAGGGTTTTATGAACTTCAGATTTTAAATGGATTTAATAAATAATTTGCCTTCTTGATAAAATGCAGGTGAAACAAGTCTGCTTCATCTGCAACCTTCCCTATCTCAATAAGTGGCACCTCGATGTTTTCAGTTTTTAGACCAAAAAACTTAAGTAATGCTCGATTTTTTCTTCTGTTTCTCCCATACCCCACACTATGCTACCAGCAAATTTCATTGATTCCTGCCTTGAAATATATCACAACATCGGATCTCTTCTCATTGTATTCTGTTTTGTTGTTGCTGTTTAGTCAGTAAGCTGCGTCCAACTTTTTTGCAACCCCATGGACTATATATGACCTGCCATGCTCCTCATGAAATTTTCCAGGCAACAATGTTGGAGTGGTTTGTAATTTCTTCTTCCAAGGGATCTTCCCCACTGGGGATCGGACCCATGCCTCCTGCATTGGCAGGCAGGTTCTTTACTGTTGAGCCTGTTTTCCCTGGTCTGAAGAGTTATCCCCTCCTCCCTGGAATATTCATTCTCATATTGGTTCCCCCACAAGCAGACAGAAAACTCCTTTTTAAGCTGAAGTCAAATTATGTCATTCCTTTGCCCAGATTGCTCCATCTTTTGTCTCAGAGTGTCATCCAGGCTGCTTACCATGTCCTACAAGATGCTATACAATCTGGTCCCCATGAACTCTCTGACTAATTGCTACCATTCTCCCCACCCCAACCACACGTCAGTCACACCTGTTTCCTTGCTCCTTGCTCTTCCTACACTCAACTGTCCCAGCCTCAGAGGAGGGTGTTTCTTTCTCAGACATCTGAAGATCTGGCTGTCTCAGTTCCTTTAGGCTTCTATTCACATGTTTTGTATAACATAGCATTATAACCTTCTCATCTGGGTAACCTCTAGCCCCTACTTTCTTATATTTATTTCATACTTATTATATCTGACATGTTGTACATTTCTTTGTTTTATTTATCTGTGGAATATCTCTTCCATACCCCATACAATGCCAAAGGTCAGAAGTCAGAGTTCAAAATACTGGAGGTCAGAGCTTTTGTCTATGTTTTACTCTGATATATGTCAGGGTCTAAGGTAGGTGGGGACATCTAGTAGGTGATGATTAATTATTGTTTAAATGATTTAATCAATAATTTGCCTTCTTGATAAAATGCAGGTGAAACAAGTCTGCTTCATCTGCAACCTTCCCTATCTCAATAAGTGGCACCTCGATGTTTTCAGTTTTTAGACCAAAAAACTTAAGTAATGCTCGATTTTTTCTTCTGTTTCTCCCATACCCCACACTATGCTACCAGCAAATTTCATTGATTCCTGCCTTGAAATATATCACAACATCGGATCTCTTCTCATTGTATTCTGTTTTGTTGTTGCTGTTTAGTCAGTAAGCTGCGTCCAACTTTTTTGCAACCCCATGGACTATATATGACCTGCCATGCTCCTCATGAAATTTTCCAGGCAACAATGTTGGAGTGGTTTGTAATTTCTTCTTCCAAGGGATCTTCCCCACTGGGGATCGGACCCATGCCTCCTGCATTGGCAGGCAGGTTCTTTACTGTTGAGCCTGTTTTCCCTGGTCTGAAGAGTTATCCCCTCCTCCCTGGAATATTCATTCTCATATTGGTTCCCCCACAAGCAGACAGAAAACTCCTTTTTAAGCTGAAGTCAAATTATGTCATTCCTTTGCCCAGATTGCTCCATCTTTTGTCTCAGAGTGTCATCCAGGCTGCTTACCATGTCCTACAAGATGCTATACAATCTGGTCCCCATGAACTCTCTGACTAATTGCTACCATTCTCCCCACCCCAACCACACGTCAGTCACACCTGTTTCCTTGCTCCTTGCTCTTCCTACACTCAACTGTCCCAGCCTCAGAGGAGGGTGTTTCTTTCTCAGACATCTGAAGATCTGGCTGTCTCAGTTCCTTTAGGCTTCTATTCACATGTTTTGTATAACATAGCATTATAACCTTCTCATCTGGGTAACCTCTAGCCCCTACTTTCTTATATTTATTTCATACTTATTATATCTGACATGTTGTACATTTCTTTGTTTTATTTATCTGTGGAATATCTCTTCCATACCCCATACAATGCCAAAGGTCAGAAGTCAGAGTTCAAAATACTGGAGGTCAGAGCTTTTGTCTATGTTTTACTCTGATATATGTCAGGGTCTAAGGTAGGTGGGGACATCTAGTAGGTGATGATTAATTATTGTTTAAATGATTGAATACAGTTATTTGCAGGAAGACAATTAATTGAAATTACTTTCAGAAAGACAAAAAATTTGGTTTATAAAAACAACCAGTAGAAGTAACTACATGTGTGTCAGTAGAGTTTTTAGTAAGAGCTATTTCTGTTTAATCAGTCAGGAGTGAGTGAGTGAATGACAAGAAAACAGAGAAAATAAGAATAAAAACTGCTTCCAAGGAACTTGGCTTTGAAAGATAAAGACAGGATGATACTAGGGCAGAATGTGGGGCCAAAGTCAGCTTAGTTTTAAAGATGGATTAGACCTGAGGATGCTTAAATGTTTATCTCTGAGAAAATTTGGTTTAGAGGAAGATGATAATTATACCTGAAAGGGACAAACAGTCATCCATGCGATATTCCTGAGAAGGAGGGTAGGTCTTCTACCTGAATACAGATGGAGGGTCTGGTCTTCCAGAGGAGAAGGGTGACAGATGGAATTGGGGTGGGAAGTGTTTGTCTCCAGGCTTCTGTGTGGAGTAGATGGTGGTGTCACCTGAGTGTGAGAGAGGGTAGGTGGGTGAAGTGCTAGGGTTGGGGTCTGAGAAAACTGGAGAAGGCTCTTAATAGCCCTCAAGGAGAGTAGAGCATGAGTTCACCAGGCAGAGAAGCTCAGCTCAACAGCCAGACAAGGAGAGAGTTCCTTCATAGTTTGTGATCATGAATTTATAGAAACACAATTGACTCTGGTATTTATGGCATCATTCAACTGGTATGCAGACAATGGAGATAACGAGGTGATGAGGGAGATGATTATCAGGGATGAGGAAGTCAAGGGACCAAAACATCTGGGCAATATGTCATTGAGCACATAGAGAAGTCATCCAGAGTCACGTCAGGACTTGCATCGGGAGAGGAAGTGAGCTGGTAGATTAGCTGAGCTAGACTGCGGTGGATGCCCAGGGCTAAGATGGTGCCTTAGATATGAGTTTTCCTCATATGGGACATACACGAAATTGAGGGTGTGACTGGAAGATGGGGATTCTGACGTCTTCCTAATTGCTCCTGGAGGTATGGTGAAAGCATTAGAGGCTCGCGACGTGATCAGAGTGTGGATCTGCTTGGCCAGGATTCAGGTTTCTTTGTCTTTTATATTGACACCTTAGCACCATTTAAGTAGTTGGCTGCCATAGTTAGATTCTTCTGCTTTCTGTTTTTCATCAGACTTCAGTAAGTTTGTAGAGAGTATGTTAAGAAGTGGAAATGAATTATAGAGAAAAGTCTTATTTTTCAAAGGAGGAGGCTTAATTGTTCAGGAAGGCAATGAGGAGAAAGGACTGCTCCACCTGGAATATGAGAGAAACAATAGCTACCCAGACAGGAAAAGTTTTACCTTCAGTAAAGGCCCAGTTACAGTGAAGATGAGTGATTTTTCTGGGAAGTTGCTGAGGATCTTCAGAGAATCATCTATTTACAAGGAGACCAGAATGTATTGTTGCTGGAGCATCTAGGGGTTCTGGACTCAGACTGCTTGATTCAAATCTCTATTCCATTATTTGGTACACAGGTAACCTTGGGCACATCATTTAAGTTTTTTTTTCTTTTTTTTTTTTACTTATTGCCTTAATATAGACAGGGCTTCCCTGGTGGCTCAGACAGTAAAGAATCTGTCTTTAATGAGGGAGATCTGGGTGCCATCCCTGGGTCAGAAAGATCCTCTGGAAAAGGCAACCCATTCCAGGATTCTTGCCTGGAGAATTCTATGGACAGAGGAGCCTGGCAGCTCCATTTAATGGGAATACTTTCACTTTAATAGAGATAACAACAATAATAACACCCAACATTTCAGAAGTATATTAGAGGAAAGAATTGTGAGTAGAGAAACCTTTATATTGTTTATTCTACTTTGTGCTATCACCCCTTGAAGTCTCTATACTCATTACAAGTTGAGTTTTTATTCCAACAGAATATGATTCACATTCTTTGGTGATAGTTTTTGAGGGCATGATGAGAGGGTCTGAAGAGTGATGGAGGAGTGGGGAACTTGATGAAGAGAAGAAGGTCCTGGGCGTTTCTGGGGATGGTGATACAGAAGAGGTGGCCAGCTGGGCCTGTTCCCCAGCCACAAGTGGAGTGATAAGTGTCCTCCTGCAACCGTCTTTAGAGAAGAGTGGTCGCTGGGTCTGACAGCTAGAGGATTAACGCCCAAAGCCTCAGGTGTATCTATTCTTGTAGTTCTGGTCTATGTGTATAGGACAGTTAGAGACAGGAGATGCATGAGTCAAGGGAGACAGACATAATAATAAAACTCATGGTGATTGAGAAGAAGCAATCAGACACTGATTTTACACAAAACCATGCTTGAAACGGGTCTGAAAACAAAGATATGGCCCTTTTACTACCATCTAAGTGAAAAGGTTACCTTTGCTAGAATTTATCACAAAGTGTAACGTATGTTACTCAAAGTTTTAAAGTACAGTTAATGTCAAACTCACATTTTTCTCATTACCAGCAAGAGCAAAATCTCAATTTATTGCTTTACAATATGAATACTGTGATATTCAATTTCACAGCAAATGGGTTTTCTATTTTCAGATAATGTTCTAGCTCTTTTATAGAGATTTTCCTACTGAAGACTTTATAAAACCACGCTGCAACATGTTTCCCACAGTTGTCATGAAATGTGCTTCTTAAACTGAGTCCACATGTGGGGAAGGAGTTCTTTAGAGCGATGAGGTCTCTTTGGTTTGCACAGCAGGTATTGAGACTGCCTTTCAGAATACACAGACTATTCTAGATCAGCAACCTGGCTATTATACTAGACATTACTCAAAACTATAGCACTCACAAAAGGAAAGATCGATACACACCATAGACTGGTTCATCAAGACACTGTTTCCCCCACTATCCAAAGGAATTCTTGCCTGGAGAATTCTATGGACAGAGGAGCCTGGCAGCTCCATTTAATGGGAATACTTTCACTTTAATAGAGATAACAACAATAATAACACCCAACATTTCAGAAGTATATTAGAGGAAAGAATTGTGAGTAGAGAAACCTTTATATTGTTTATTCTACTTTGTGCTATCACCCCTTGAAGTCTCTATACTCATTACAAGTTGAGTTTTTATTCCAACAGAATATGATTCACATTCTTTGGTGATAGTTTTTGAGGGCATGATGAGAGGGTCTGAAGAGTGATGGAGGAGTGGGGAACTTGATGAAGAGAAGAAGGTCCTGGGCGTTTCTGGGGATGGTGATACAGAAGAGGTGGCCAGCTGGGCCTGTTCCCCAGCCACAAGTGGAGTGATAAGTGTCCTCCTGCAACCGTCTTTAGAGAAGAGTGGTCGCTGGGTCTGACAGCTAGAGGATTAACGCCCAAAGCCTCAGGTGTATCTATTCTTGTAGTTCTGGTCTATGTGTATAGGACAGTTAGAGACAGGAGATGCATGAGTCAAGGGAGACAGACATAATAATAAAACTCATGGTGATTGAGAAGAAGCAATCAGACACTGATTTTACACAAAACCATGCTTGAAACGGGTCTGAAAACAAAGATATGGCCCTTTTACTACCATCTAAGTGAAAAGGTTACCTTTGCTAGAATTTATCACAAAGTGTAACGTATGTTACTCAAAGTTTTAAAGTACAGTTAATGTCAAACTCACATTTTTCTCATTACCAGCAAGAGCAAAATCTCAATTTATTGCTTTACAATATGAATACTGTGATATTCAATTTCACAGCAAATGGGTTTTCTATTTTCAGATAATGTTCTAGCTCTTTTATAGAGATTTTCCTACTGAAGACTTTATAAAACCACGCTGCAACATGTTTCCCACAGTTGTCATGAAATGTGCTTCTTAAACTGAGTCCACATGTGGGGAAGGAGTTCTTTAGAGCGATGAGGTCTCTTTGGTTTGCACAGCAGGTATTGAGACTGCCTTTCAGAATACACAGACTATTCTAGATCAGCAACCTGGCTATTATACTAGACATTACTCAAAACTATAGCACTCACAAAAGGAAAGATCGATACACACCATAGACTGGTTCATCAAGACACTGTTTCCTAGAACTGTTGGCATCTTTGCACATCTACACACTAAATCTCTGTGTGCATGCTAAGCTGCTTCTGTTGTGTCTGACTGAGATGCTGTGGACCACAGCCCACCGGGCTCCTCTGTCCACGGGATTCTCCTGGCAAGGATCCTGGAGCGGGTTGCCATGACCTCCTCTACGGGATCTTCCTGACCCAGGGATCGAACCTGCGTCTCTCAAGTCTCCTGGACTGGCAAGCAGGCTCTCTACCACTAGTGCCACCCGGGAAACCCACAAACTAAATCTAGAACTATAACAATCAAAATAATTGACATTTATACTGATGCTGGGAATTTTCCAGTGCTGTTATATGCATTGTATCTTACTTGATCATCAGACAACCTTGTGAGTTAGGTGGGATTACCTCCTGAGTCAAGTAATCTGAGTTAGCTATTTCACGTGACTAGCACTGTCATATTGCTAATGAGTAGTAGGATGGGAATTCCAACTCAGCTTCTTTTTTGTTACATAGTTTCTTCTTCTTTTTTTAGTTTTTTGAATGTTGAGTTTTTGATTTTGTTACATAGTTTCTTTTGAAATAGTAATAGAAACTAATTGGGTATGATTTTACCATTAAGATTAAATACAATTTTTTGAAGTTGTTTTGATATGATGGTATGAGGAATATGTTAAAGTGAAATTATTTGCTCTATTCTGACAAGTAATGGAACCCTTGGTCCATTATTACATGAGAATCCAAGTCAGTTTTGTGATAGAAAAGTCCTTAACATGTCAGGCTTTCTTAGGCAGGCAACTGGCCTTTGAATATTTCCTTTTGTCTAAGTGCTGGGGCGGAAAACCAAACTACAACAATAACAAAACCAAGAGGATCTGGCAGCTTGTAGAAATAATTTATCTGAGGCAGAGCAGTTACCCAGCATATTAAGTGTATCAGTGTTCTCATTAGCATCTGGGGACAGGTTCAATATGCTTATTGGTTCAACAAAGACCTTTGCTTTTCTTCATATTTAGAGGATTAAACCCATTAACACCTGGCTTCTGGAAGCAAAATTCGTAATAAAAGATAATTTGGTCATTTAAAAAGATAATCTAGATGAAGATACAAAATGTTACAATACTCAAACACATACAGACATTCTAAATAAACTTGCATGTAAACAAAATACTCCTGGTATATAAACTCCCATGATCAGTCTTTGCAACACACAAAATTCTGCCCCGAAAACATACCTTCAGTGTATATGATAGAGTGCTATTAGCCTTTTCATGCTATCCTGGACGGGTTGCCATGACCTCCTCACGGGATCTTCCTGACCCAGGGATCGAACCTCGTCTCTCAAGTCTCCTGGACTGGCAAGCAGGCTCTCTACCACTAGTGCCACCCGGGAAACCCACAAACTAAATCTAGAACTATAACAATCAAAATAATTGACATTTATACTGATGCTGGGAATTTTCCAGTGCTGTTATATGCATTGTATCTTACTTGATCATCAGACAACCTTGTGAGTTAGGTGGGATTACCTCCTGAGTCAAGTAATCTGAGTTAGCTATTTCACGTGACTAGCACTGTCATATTGCTAATGAGTAGTAGGATGGGAATTCCAACTCAGCTTCTTTTTTGTTACATAGTTTCTTCTTCTTTTTTTAGTTTTTTGAATGTTGAGTTTTTGATTTTGTTACATAGTTTCTTTTGAAATAGTAATAGAAACTAATTGGGTATGATTTTACCATTAAGATTAAATACAATTTTTTGAAGTTGTTTTGATATGATGGTATGAGGAATATGTTAAAGTGAAATTATTTGCTCTATTCTGACAAGTAATGGAACCCTTGGTCCATTATTACATGAGAATCCAAGTCAGTTTTGTGATAGAAAAGTCCTTAACATGTCAGGCTTTCTTAGGCAGGCAACTGGCCTTTGAATATTTCCTTTTGTCTAAGTGCTGGGGCGGAAAACCAAACTACAACAATAACAAAACCAAGAGGATCTGGCAGCTTGTAGAAATAATTTATCTGAGGCAGAGCAGTTACCCAGCATATTAAGTGTATCAGTGTTCTCATTAGCATCTGGGGACAGGTTCAATATGCTTATTGGTTCAACAAAGACCTTTGCTTTTCTTCATATTTAGAGGATTAAACCCATTAACACCTGGCTTCTGGAAGCAAAATTCGTAATAAAAGATAATTTGGTCATTTAAAAAGATAATCTAGATGAAGATACAAAATGTTACAATACTCAAACACATACAGACATTCTAAATAAACTTGCATGTAAACAAAATACTCCTGGTATATAAACTCCCATGATCAGTCTTTGCAACACACAAAATTCTGCCCCGAAAACATACCTTCAGTGTATATGATAGAGTGCTATTAGCTCCTATGTAAAAATAGATACACCTACACACAGACAACACAGATGCATAAACCTCCATAACACACCTATATTTTAAAACCAGTTCACTACCATACCTAATTCCTAATGTCTTCATGTATCCCTGTTAATGTTGGATTGCACGTCTAGGGATATGTACCCAACAATTCCCACACTCGAAGCATAGCCATCCTTGTGAGCAGCACATTCCACGATTAATACAATCTTCAGAAGTGCTGTACCTGTTTTCCTCCTCCATAGACAGGTACAATGGGGTCTTTAACTCCCTTCGTCTGTGAAATCGCCCTCTGCCTAGAAGCTCTGATGCTTGGTAATGCATCTCATGCAGCTCATTTTCTATTTTGCAAGCACAAATCTCACTTGATCCCTGCTAATCTAGAGGATGCTGTTATCAGGTAGGAAAAAAAAAAAGAGTATAAATGAGTCTCCTCCATTTTTCATTCATGACGTTAGCCCATGTTCCTAAGTAAACAGATTAAGTAAAGGAGTTTAGTAGAGTCTTGAAGGAGAATGCGGACATCAAAAAGCTTGCTCATTCTCTGGGTCCATTGTGCACCAGAAAGAAACACTATCTTAGCAAAGCCCTTTTTACAAAATTAGTTTTTGATGACTGCTGCAGAAGGTACATAACCTATGTGTAAGCTATGAATACAGTCATAATGTACCATCCAGCTTCAGTTCTACTATGATCAGTACTAATTCTGTGTTTTCTCTTTTTTTAAAGGAAAAAATCTTTAATAGCCATAGGGGGTAAGATGTTGGAGGACTAAGACAGGGTTACTGCCAGACTCACCAGATATTAATCAGGATATGGAACAACTCCTGCAATCCAGCCCCTAGACGACAAAGGAAGACCACCAACCTCCAGGGGTTGCCACGGAGACCGGAGCGCAGGGCTCTGGAAACGGGAACCTGGTTGAACAGAGTGGCCCACCGGTGATGGGTGGCCCGACCCAGAGCACCTGTTCCCCATTCCCCTCATCGGCCCCAACAGAGGGCTTGGGAAGCAGGAACCAGGCAGAAATGGGTCGCCCAGAGGTGGGGGGTGATCCAGTGGACAGAGACGGCTGGGGTGGGAGAGCCAGGACAGACCCCATGGTGAGGAGCACCCTGGAGGAGGAGGCGCTGCGGTCGGAAGGCACCACCAGAGAGACCCACCAGCGATCCACCCAGAGGCCCAGCGGGCAGTTTGCAACACAGAGCAAAGTACTGGAAACTGCTTGGCGGATACCCCGTGGGCAGGACAACATGAGCTGTCCTGACTACCAAACCAGAGTAGCTGGATCTGCAGGGCCCTTCCTCTACCTTCACACACCCACACCCAGCCCCACTAAGACAGCTTCAGGAGCAAACTGGCGGTCGGTCCACACACAGGTGAGAAGAAGAACTTACAGCTGGGAACCAGGGACAGAGATGATTGTTTGTTTGTCTTTACCACAATTTTCTCTGTCTTTGCTCTGATAAATCTTATATCTACTATTACCCTCTTTACAACTATTCTCTGGCTTGTTATCTCCTCTGTCCTCTTCCTGCTGTGCTAAATTTTAATATTTACAAATCTTTGTTGTCTACCCCTACATAACCTTGCAACGACTCCATTTCTTCTGATTACCTATCCATTCTCCCCCTTCTCTTCCCCAACACATGTATTAGTTAAAATATTGCTTTCATTGCTCTATCCCTAACTGGGACCTTGCTCTAAATTTGTTTTCCAGGCCGTGCTTTAATTAGCTTAGACCTTAACGGTGGGTACCAACTTAGACTGCGAAGTTTGCTAGAACTTTCCTGTACTTTATCCCTTTGAGACTGTTCAGATTTGGTTTTACATGTGTATGTATGTATGTATTTCCATTATGTTAGCCAATATTTGCATGATTTTACATCGGCCATCTATCAAGAATGCACCTTTTGTCCCTCATATGTTTATATTTGACCTAATACCACTGAATGCCATAACAATTCAGATGTGAAAACTCAGCTTCCTGGTCAGAGATCAAACCTAGGAACTGGGCTTCCCCTGGTGGTCCAGTGGATAAGGACACCGCCTTGCAGTGCAAGGGGCACCGGTTCAATCCCTGGCCTGGGAAGATCCCACGTGCCGCGGAGAGGCTGGACCTATGTGTCCAATTACTGAGCCGGAGCTGTGGAGCGCATGCACCCAGAGCCAGCGCTCTGCAACAACAGACCACCGCGATGGGAGGCCTGCAGGAGCCAAAGAACAAAGATGGATGAAAACAGAGAAATGAAAGACCAATAGCAGTGGCTGGCCCGCTCTCCTCCCTCCCCAACCCGACCCCTGCCCTAAATAAATAAATAAATAAA
Organism: Tragulus kanchil; assembly: GCA_022376925.1. Taxonomy (NCBI): domain Eukaryota; kingdom Metazoa; phylum Chordata; class Mammalia; order Artiodactyla; family Tragulidae; genus Tragulus; species Tragulus kanchil. Next base: position 120,893,604 of record JAIOJX010000026.1, read on the forward strand.
TCTTTAAAAAAAAAAAAAAAGAAAAAAACCTAGGAACCTCCGAGTGGAAGCACTGACTCCAAGACTCTACACTACCAAAGAATGCAAAACAATAGAGAATATTCACCTGCAAACAAGACCCAGCATTACCCAACTGTGAATCACAAACCATCGACTCTTTCTACAAAGACAGGTAAAAAAACATGAAGTCTTGAAAAGACCAAGCATCAAAAATTAACAATAACAGAAAGATGTTTGTTCTTTACACTTTTCGTTTTTCCTTATATCTACTATTACCCTCTTTACAACTATTCTCTGGCTTGTTATCTCCTCTGTCCTCTTCCTGCTGTGCTAAATTTTAATATTTACAAATCTTTGTTGTCTACCCTACATAACCTTGCAACGACTCCATTTCTTCTGATTACCTATCCATTCTCCCCCTTCTCTTCCCCAACACATGTATTAGTTAAAATATTGCTTTCATTGCTCTATCCCTAACTGGGACCTTGCTCTAAATTTGTTTTCCAGGCCGTGCTTTAATTAGCTTAGACCTTAACGGTGGGTACCAACTTAGACTGCGAAGTTTGCTAGAACTTTCCTGTACTTTATCCCTTTGAGACTGTTCAGATTTGGTTTTACATGTGTATGTATGTATGTATTTCCATTATGTTAGCCAATATTTGCATGATTTTACATCGGCCATCTATCAAGAATGCACCTTTTGTCCCTCATATGTTTATATTTGACCTAATACCACTGAATGCCATAACAATTCAGATGTGAAAACTCAGCTTCCTGGTCAGAGATCAAACCTAGGAACTGGGCTTCCCCTGGTGGTCCAGTGGATAAGGACACCGCCTTGCAGTGCAAGGGGCACCGGTTCAATCCCTGGCCTGGGAAGATCCCACGTGCCGCGGAGAGGCTGGACCTATGTGTCCAATTACTGAGCCGGAGCTGTGGAGCGCATGCACCCAGAGCCAGCGCTCTGCAACAACAGACCACCGCGATGGGAGGCCTGCAGGAGCCAAAGAACAAAGATGGATGAAAACAGAGAAATGAAAGACCAATAGCAGTGGCTGGCCCGCTCTCCTCCCTCCCCAACCCGACCCCTGCCCTAAATAAATAAATAAATAAATCTTTAAAAAAAAAAAAAAAGAAAAAAACCTAGGAACCTCCGAGTGGAAGCACTGACTCCAAGACTCTACACTACCAAAGAATGCAAAACAATAGAGAATATTCACCTGCAAACAAGACCCAGCATTACCCAACTGTGAATCACAAACCATCGACTCTTTCTACAAAGACAGGTACCAGAAAGAAGGAAAATCAACCATGAAGTCTTGAAAAAGACCCGAAGCACAAAAAATCAAAAATTAACAATAACAATGAAAAGATAGAAAAGCACTGCACAAATGAAGAAACAAACAAGAGATGCACAAATCCACATGACCAAAGAGGAGCTAGACAAACTGTCTGAAAGAGAATTCAGAAAAGCGATACTAGCCAGGATCCAAAACTCTGAAAATAGAGTATTAGAGGAAATTAGCACACTGAGAAAAGACATACAAGAAATTAAAAATAAGCAAATAGAGACAAACAACTCAATAGCTGAACTCTATGGAAGGACTCAAGAGTAGGGTATCTGAGGCAGAAGAATGGATAAGTGAGCTATCCATTCTGTGAGACAGAATGTGGACATAACTGCTGAAGAACAGAACACAGCACAAAGAATGAAAAGAACTGAAGAAAGCCTCAGATACTTCCTGGATAATTTCAAATGCACCAGCATTAGAGTTATAGGGGTCCCATAAGAAGAAGAGAAAAGGAAAGATTATGAAAAAAATTTTAAAGACATAGTTGAAAACTTCCCCAGCATGGGAAAGGAAATAGTCAACCAAGTCCAAGAAGGACAAAGAGTTCCATACAGGATAAACCCCAGGAGAAGCATGCCAAGAGACATACTAATCATGCCAACACAGGCTAAACACAAAGACAGATTACTTAAAGCAGCAAGCTGAAAACCCCAAGTAACATACAAGGGAAACTCCATATGTCTAACTGCTGATCTTTCAGCAGAAACCCTGCATGCCTAAAGAGAATGGCAAGACATATTTAAATGGCTGAAAGAGAATAACCTACAACCAAGAATACTCTGCCTGGCAAGGATTTCATTCAGAATTGATGGAGAAATCAAAAGCTTTACAGACAAGCAAAAGCTAAAGGAATATAGTACCAAAAAACCAGCCTTACAACAAGTATTAAAGGTAATAATATAGCCAATAAATACAGGAGCAGAAAAAGCTCTACAAAACAAACCCCAAACATCTAAGAAGATAATAATAGAAACATTTGTATCAATAATTACTTTGAATGTAAATTAATTAAATGCTCCAACCAAAAGACACAGACTGGCTGAACGGACACAAAAGCAAGACCAATGTATATGCTGCTTACAAGGAAACCACTTCAGATCTAAAGACACTTACAGACTGAAAGTGAGAGGATGGAAAAATATATTCCATGCAAATGGAGATCAAAAGAAGGCTAGAGTAGCAATCCTCATATCACACAAAATAGATGTCAAAATAAAGAAGATTAAAAGAGACAAGGCAGGTAACTACATAATGATCAAGGTGTCTATCCAAGAGGAAGACATAACAATCATAAATATCTATGCACCCAACACAGGAGCACCCCAATACATAAGGCAAGCACTTTCAAACATAAAAGAAGAAATTGATGGTAACCCAATAATAGTAGGAGATTTTAACACCTCCCTTACCCCAATGGACATATCATCAAAACAGAAAATTATTAAGGAAACACAAGCCTTAAATGACACATTAGAAGAGATGGGTCTCATTGATATATTTAGGCTCTTCCACCCCAAAGCAGAGGAATACACTTTCTTCTCAAGTGCACATGGAACATTCTCCAGAAGAGACCATATCTTGGGCCACAAACATAGTTGAAAACTTCCCCAGCATGGGAAAGGAAATAGTCAACCAAGTCCAAGAAGGACAAAGAGTTCCATACAGGATAAACCCCAGGAGAAGCATGCCAAGAGACATACTAATCATGCCAACACAGGCTAAACACAAAGACAGATTACTTAAAGCAGCAAGCTGAAAACCCCAAGTAACATACAAGGGAAACTCCATATGTCTAACTGCTGATCTTTCAGCAGAAACCCTGCATGCCTAAAGAGAATGGCAAGACATATTTAAATGGCTGAAAGAGAATAACCTACAACCAAGAATACTCTGCCTGGCAAGGATTTCATTCAGAATTGATGGAGAAATCAAAAGCTTTACAGACAAGCAAAAGCTAAAGGAATATAGTACCAAAAAACCAGCCTTACAACAAGTATTAAAGGTAATAATATAGCCAATAAATACAGGAGCAGAAAAAGCTCTACAAAACAAACCCCAAACATCTAAGAAGATAATAATAGAAACATTTGTATCAATAATTACTTTGAATGTAAATTAATTAAATGCTCCAACCAAAAGACACAGACTGGCTGAACGGACACAAAAGCAAGACCAATGTATATGCTGCTTACAAGGAAACCACTTCAGATCTAAAGACACTTACAGACTGAAAGTGAGAGGATGGAAAAATATATTCCATGCAAATGGAGATCAAAAGAAGGCTAGAGTAGCAATCCTCATATCACACAAAATAGATGTCAAAATAAAGAAGATTAAAAGAGACAAGGCAGGTAACTACATAATGATCAAGGTGTCTATCCAAGAGGAAGACATAACAATCATAAATATCTATGCACCCAACACAGGAGCACCCCAATACATAAGGCAAGCACTTTCAAACATAAAAGAAGAAATTGATGGTAACCCAATAATAGTAGGAGATTTTAACACCTCCCTTACCCCAATGGACATATCATCAAAACAGAAAATTATTAAGGAAACACAAGCCTTAAATGACACATTAGAAGAGATGGGTCTCATTGATATATTTAGGCTCTTCCACCCCAAAGCAGAGGAATACACTTTCTTCTCAAGTGCACATGGAACATTCTCCAGAAGAGACCATATCTTGGGCCACAAATCAAACCTCAATACATTCAAAAAAACTGAAATTATATCAGTCATCTTTTCTGACCACAATACCATGAGACTAGATATCAATTACAAGAAAAAACCCCACTAAAACCGTGAACACATGGAGATTAAACAATACATATCTAAAAAACAAAGAGATTACCGAACAAATCAATAGAGAAATAAAAAAAAATCCTAGAAGAAAATGACACTGAAATCATGATAGCATAAAATCTATGGGACACCGCCAAAGCAGTGCTAAGAGGGAAGTTTATAGCAATACAATCCTACCTCAAGAAACAAGAGAAACAGCAACAAGACAACCTAAGCCTACACTTAAAACAACTGCAAATGGCTTCCCCTGGTGGTCCAGTGGGTAAGGACACCGCCTTGCAGTGCAAGGGGTGCCGGTTCGAGCCCTGGCCTGGGAAGATCCCACGTGCCACGGAGCGGCTGGACTGATGTGTCCCATTACCGAGCCAGTGCTCTGGAGCACATGTGCCCAGAGCCGGTGCTCTGCAACGACAGACGCCACCGCGATGGGAGGCCCACAGAAGCCAAAGAGCAAAGATGGATGAAAATAGAGAAATGAAAGACCAATGGAAGTGGCCCGCCCGCTCCCCTCCCTCCCCAACCCGACCCCTGCCTAAAATAAATAAATAAATAAATCTTTAAAAAAAAAAACAAAAAACAACTGCAAAAAGAAGAACAGAAAAACCCCTAAAGTTAGCAAAAGCAGAGAAATCATATTAGAGCAGAAATAAATGAAAAAGAAAGAAACAATAGTAAAGATAATAAAATGAAAAGCTGGTTCTTCAAAAAGATAAACAAAATTGACAAACCACTAGCCAAACTCAAAAAAAAAAAAAAAAGAGAGAAGAACCAGACAAACAAAATCAGAAATGAAAGAGGAGAGGTTAGAACAGACAATACAGAAATACAAAGGATACTAAGAGACTATTATGAACAACTATATGGCAACAAACTCAACAACCTGGAAGAAATGGACAGTTTACTAGAGAAGTTTAATCTTCCAAGACTGAACCAGAAAGAAATAGAAATTATGAACAACCCAATTACAAGGTCAGAAATTGAATTCATGATCAAAAATCTATCTAAAAATAAAAGCCAAGGGCCAGATGGCTTCACAGGTGAATTCAACCAAATATTTAAAGAAGAACTAATGTCTATCCTTCTAAAATTCTTTCAAAAAGTTGCACAGGAAGGAACACTTCCAAACATATTCTATGAGGCCACCATCACCCTGATTCCAAAACCAGGCAAAGACAACATGAAAAAGGAAATTACAGGCCAAAATCACTGATGAATTTAGATGCCAAAATCCTCAACAAAATTCTAGCAAACAGATTTCAACAACACATCAAAAAACTCATACATCATGATCAAGTTGGGTTTACCTCAGACATGCATGGCTTCTTCAATATTTGCAAATCAGTCAATGTGATATACCATATCAATAAATTGAAAGACAAAATTCATATGATAATCTCAATAGATGCGGAAAAAGCCTTTGACAAAATCCAACATTCATTTATGATAAAAACCCTTCAAAAAACTGGCATAGAAGGAACCTACCTCAACATAGTGAGAGCCATATATGAGAAACCCACAGCAAATATTATTCTCAATGGTGAGAAACTGAAAGCATTCCCTCTGAGATCAGGAACAAGACAGGGGTGTCCACTTTCACCACTCTTATTCAACATAGTCTGGAAATTCTAGCTACAACAATAAGAGAAGAAAAAGAAATAAAAGGAATCCATTTAGGAAAAGAAGAAGTAAAATTCTCTCTATTTGCAGATGACATGATACTATATATTGGAAACCTCCAAAGACACTATTAGAAAACTACTAGAGCTAATCAACGGATTGAGCAAAGTCACAGGATGCAAAATCAATACACAGAAATCACTTACATTCCTATATAGAAAGAATGAAAAATCAGGAAGAGAAATCAAGAAGGTATTCCCATTCACCATTGCAACCAAAAGGATAAAATATATAGGAATAAACCTACCTAAAGAGATAAAAGAACTGTACGTAGAACATTACAAGGCACTAATGAAAGAAATCAAAGATGACATAAACAGAGAGATACTCCATGTTCCTGGGTCGGAAGAATCAATATCGTGAAAATGACCGTGCTACTAAATATCGTCTATAGATTCAATGCAATCCCTATCAAATTACCAATGACATTCTTCACAGAATTAGGCCAAAAAATAGCACAATTCATATGGAAACACAAAAGACCCAGGATAGCCAAAGCAATTCTGAGAAAGAAAAATGGAGCCAGAAGGATCAGCCTCCCTAACTTCTATACTATAAAGCAACAATCATCAAGACAGCATGGTACTTGCACAAAAACAGAAATATAGCCATGAAAAGAAATGCATTTGAATCAGTTCTAATGAGGTGGATGAACCTATAACCTATTATACAAAGTGACATAAGTCAAAAAGAAAAGGACAAATACAGTATACTAACACACATATATATAGAATCTAGTAAGATGGTACCGATAAACACACAGAGCAGCGGTGGAGAAACAGACATAGAGGACAGACCTATGAACATTGTGGGGAGGGAAGATCAGGCAACAGGTATGGAAAGAGTAGCGTGAAAACCTACACTATAATTAGAAAAAGAAATAACTATTGTGATTAAGCTATAAGACTAAGGGAACTTACATGGGGTCTATGCATCAACTTGCTGGGTGGGAATGGGGGGAAAAGGAGGGGAGTTTGGGTGGGAGGGGTCGGGGATATACCTATGACTGTTTGGGGATTATGTATAGCTATAAACAACAAAAAGCTGTAAAAGACGTATAAGAGTAACTTTGCTGTACACCCGAAACTAATGCAACATTGTAAAACAACCAAATCCCAATAAAAAATAAATACATAAAACAAAACAAAAAATCTTTACTAGAAAAACTTCAAAACACTTTAACTCTGATCATACCTCCACTCCCAACTTGTATTTTTCTGTCCACTATTTTATTTCTGTCCTAAGCCCCCATGTTTGACATTATTATTTTCCCAGGAAGAGAAATCAAGAAGGTATTCCCATTCACCATTGCAACCAAAAGGATAAAATATATAGGAATAAACCTACCTAAAGAGATAAAAGAACTGTACGTAGAACATTACAAGGCACTAATGAAAGAAATCAAAGATGACATAAACAGAGAGATACTCCATGTTCCTGGGTCGGAAGAATCAATATCGTGAAAATGACCGTGCTACTAAATATCGTCTATAGATTCAATGCAATCCCTATCAAATTACCAATGACATTCTTCACAGAATTAGGCCAAAAAATAGCACAATTCATATGGAAACACAAAAGACCCAGGATAGCCAAAGCAATTCTGAGAAAGAAAAATGGAGCCAGAAGGATCAGCCTCCCTAACTTCTATACTATAAAGCAACAATCATCAAGACAGCATGGTACTTGCACAAAAACAGAAATATAGCCATGAAAAGAAATGCATTTGAATCAGTTCTAATGAGGTGGATGAACCTATAACCTATTATACAAAGTGACATAAGTCAAAAAGAAAAGGACAAATACAGTATACTAACACACATATATATAGAATCTAGTAAGATGGTACCGATAAACACACAGAGCAGCGGTGGAGAAACAGACATAGAGGACAGACCTATGAACATTGTGGGGAGGGAAGATCAGGCAACAGGTATGGAAAGAGTAGCGTGAAAACCTACACTATAATTAGAAAAAGAAATAACTATTGTGATTAAGCTATAAGACTAAGGGAACTTACATGGGGTCTATGCATCAACTTGCTGGGTGGGAATGGGGGGAAAAGGAGGGGAGTTTGGGTGGGAGGGGTCGGGGATATACCTATGACTGTTTGGGGATTATGTATAGCTATAAACAACAAAAAGCTGTAAAAGACGTATAAGAGTAACTTTGCTGTACACCCGAAACTAATGCAACATTGTAAAACAACCAAATCCCAATAAAAAATAAATACATAAAACAAAACAAAAAATCTTTACTAGAAAAACTTCAAAACACTTTAACTCTGATCATACCTCCACTCCCAACTTGTATTTTTCTGTCCACTATTTTATTTCTGTCCTAAGCCCCCATGTTTGACATTATTATTTTCAATATTTTATAAATTTGGATTAGATTCATACACGTGCTAATAATTTTATGTGCTCTTTTTCCTTATCTGTATAACCACTTTTTTTAAATCTAGGAGTTTCTTATTGAAATTCTGGGTATGCAACTCTAGGTTTAGTAATTTTTTTCTCAGCCTCTTGAAGAGATTATTCCACTGTTTTCTGGCTTTTATTATGGTGGAGAAGTTCTCTGCCAACCTTGTATGATCTTTGTTCTTCTTTCTGGTGACTCAATTGTCTTCTCTTTGGTCTCGATAGTCTATGTTTTTATTACAGTCTACCTAGGCATAGATTTCTTAATTTATTCTGCTTGTGATAGATTATGTTTCATGTTAATCAATAGTTAGCTTTTCAAATTTTATCTTTGACCCATTTTCTCTATTCTCTCCTTTTTGGGAATCAGATGAGATGACTATAAGACCACCTCATCCTGTTCTCCATAGATCTTGACCAGTTCCTACTTCCTATCCCTCTAGATTGCCTTCTTGCTCAATCCTTGTACTGTACTATTTTGCTCTTTGTTATGTATAATCTGATATTTAACCCAAACTTTGATTATTCAAACAACCTTTTTGATTATAGGAACAATTACAAACATGTATGGTCATTTAAAATACTTTTTCTTACTTCTTATTTTTATGATTCCATTTTGTATTTCTTTTTAAAAATTTTATTTACTGTTTTAATAGAAGGATAATTGTTTTACAGAATTTTGGTTGTTTTCTGCCAAACATCAACATGAATCATCCATAGGTGTATGTATGTCCCCTCCCTCTTGAACTTCCCTCCCACCTCGCTTCCTATCCTACCCCCTCCAGGTTGTTACAGATTGTTACAGGGCCACTGTTTGAGCTGCTTGAGTCATACATCCAATTCCCATTGGTTGTCTCTTTTACATATGGTAATGTAAGTTTCCATGTTACTCTCTCCATGCATCTCACCAACTCCTCCCTCCCTTCACTGTTTATACGTCTGTTCTCTATGTCTGTTTCTCCACTGCTGCCCTGCATATATACTTTCACCAGCACCATCTTTCTAGATTCCATATATATGTGTTAGTATACAATATTTATCTTTCTCTTTCTGACTTCACTCTGTATAATAGGCTCTAGGCTTATCCACCTCATTAGAATCGACTCAGATGCATTCCTTTATATGGCCGAGTAATATTCCATTGTATATATGTACCATGGTTTATCCATTCATCTGTTGATGGACATCTAGGTTGCTTCCATGTTCTAGCTATTGTAAATAGTGCTGCAATGAACAATGGGGTACATGTGTCTTTCAGTTTTGGTTTCCTCAGGGCATATGCCTAGTAGTGGGATTACTGGGTCATATGGTGGTTCTATTTCTGGTTTTTTAAGGAATGTCCATATTGTCTTTCACAGCGACTGTATCAATTTACATTCCCACCATAGTGCAAGAGGGCTCCCTTTTCTCCATTTTGTATTTCTTTATGTGTTACATTCCTAATTGTATGGTGGTCTATATTCTGGCATTTCAAAACTCAAAGCCCTTGGAAATCTAAGCTCGCTAAGTCTCTAAGCCTATTTGTTTGGTTTGCTATTTCTGTTATGTGTCATTCATGATGGTTTGTTTTCTTATCTGTTTTGTGATCACTGTACTGAATTTGTTTGACTTTAATTTCTGGGAATCCTGTGGGCCTAAATTATAGATGGTTTCCTTCAGAGTAGCTAAGTGTTGGCTTCTGTTGGGGGATTCTCACAATTGTCTTCCTTTGATGGCTTCTTACTTTGTTGTAAGTGTTTCAGATTCAGTCCCTTCACGTTGCTGCTGTCCTCAGGAAGTCTCTAGATTTCAGTGTTGCTGTTCACATTTGCTCTTAGGGAAAACTTTCCTTTAAATTTGCTGGCTACTTCCAGATCTCTTTTCAGTTTTGCTGGAAGGGTAAGGACCTGGGAGACTTCCATTCCTTCTTGGAGGATGAGCAATATATTAAAAAGAATATTTTATGTGCAATGTACTTGTTTTAGGATAATAATTCTTTGGATTATAATAGTCTTCGACTCTGCCAAAAGTGGATTTGCAAACTGATTTTAATTGATAATCTGCTCACTCTACTGATATTGAAAATCTCTCCATAGGAGCTCTGGATATAAAAAGACTTTGATAAATCTTTCAAGGGATGTGACCACGGGAACTTAGAGACTGATGCAGAAAATAGACCAAGCAGGCATTCTGAAGCATAAACATGGAGCCAACAAAGATATAGTCATCACTGCAGAAGACTGAAAACTGGCTTATGCCTGCAGCGAGGAAAAGCAAATGTCCAATTTGTGATGAATGCTGTTTTACACTTTTATTCTTAGAAGATTATTATAACCCCTTTAATGAAGGCTTCCAGATCTCCCCCAAGAACCACTCTCCTGCCAATTGTAGCTCAGGCCAACTGCTCTCTGGCCTCTTTATGTACATATCAGTGGTCCTAGGCCAGTCAGTAAGTTCCATGAGGTCAGGAGGTGTTTTGCATGTCTGTCTCATCATCCCAGTACTCAGCACAGTGCCTGACAAATCAAGGATGCTGAATGAATTAATTCTTTGTTGAACTGTAGCCAATTACATTGTGGGTCCCTAGACTGGGTCTTATCCGTCTTTGTATACTTTCAACCCTTAGTACAGTCTTAAATAAAATAGGTTTTGAAAAATATAAATGAAGTAGGCAAATGTTACATAAATATGTCTTTGAATGTTAATTAAGTCCTATGCTTTAATTAAAGGTATTAGTGCCTATAAGTGAGTGAAAACAATGTTTGCATTTTATAAGTAGATATGACCATCTCATCCTGCATTTCTGGTGAAGACTCATCCTGAGCCACTCTTTTATGCGTTGACCCTTATACTTTGTACCACTAATGATTAATTTCCCAAATGTAAGTGTAAATAGAATTGGGGACTTTACATTTCCTATTGTTCTTGTCTCTAATCATTACAGACAATGTAAACTGTCATAGCAATTTTCTCTCATTTTTATAAGTGTCTGAGGGATTGGAGTGGCTACAGAAGAGAGTGAAAAGGAATAATGTGAGATACCTCCTGAGGAATCTTTATTTGCATTACATTAAAAAATTTATTGGAGTATAGTTGAATTACAATGTTGTAGTAACTTCAGGTGTACAGGAAAGTGTATCAGTTATACATATATCTCAGATTCTTTCCCATAGAGGTCATGGGGAGAATATGGCATAGATTCCTTGTGAATCTGCTCACTCTACTGATATTGAAAATCTCTCCATAGGAGCTCTGGATATAAAAAGACTTTGATAAATCTTTCAAGGGATGTGACCACGGGAACTTAGAGACTGATGCAGAAAATAGACCAAGCAGGCATTCTGAAGCATAAACATGGAGCCAACAAAGATATAGTCATCACTGCAGAAGACTGAAAACTGGCTTATGCCTGCAGCGAGGAAAAGCAAATGTCCAATTTGTGATGAATGCTGTTTTACACTTTTATTCTTAGAAGATTATTATAACCCCTTTAATGAAGGCTTCCAGATCTCCCCCAAGAACCACTCTCCTGCCAATTGTAGCTCAGGCCAACTGCTCTCTGGCCTCTTTATGTACATATCAGTGGTCCTAGGCCAGTCAGTAAGTTCCATGAGGTCAGGAGGTGTTTTGCATGTCTGTCTCATCATCCCAGTACTCAGCACAGTGCCTGACAAATCAAGGATGCTGAATGAATTAATTCTTTGTTGAACTGTAGCCAATTACATTGTGGGTCCCTAGACTGGGTCTTATCCGTCTTTGTATACTTTCAACCCTTAGTACAGTCTTAAATAAAATAGGTTTTGAAAAATATAAATGAAGTAGGCAAATGTTACATAAATATGTCTTTGAATGTTAATTAAGTCCTATGCTTTAATTAAAGGTATTAGTGCCTATAAGTGAGTGAAAACAATGTTTGCATTTTATAAGTAGATATGACCATCTCATCCTGCATTTCTGGTGAAGACTCATCCTGAGCCACTCTTTTATGCGTTGACCCTTATACTTTGTACCACTAATGATTAATTTCCCAAATGTAAGTGTAAATAGAATTGGGGACTTTACATTTCCTATTGTTCTTGTCTCTAATCATTACAGACAATGTAAACTGTCATAGCAATTTTCTCTCATTTTTATAAGTGTCTGAGGGATTGGAGTGGCTACAGAAGAGAGTGAAAAGGAATAATGTGAGATACCTCCTGAGGAATCTTTATTTGCATTACATTAAAAAAAATTTATTGGAGTATAGTTGAATTACAATGTTGTAGTAACTTCAGGTGTACAGGAAAGTGTATCAGTTATACATATACATATATCTACTCTTTTTCAGATTCTTTCCCATAGAGGTCATGGGGAGAATATGGCATAGATTCCTTGTGTCACACTTCCATTAAGTTTTAAAGGAGACTGACAATATGGTTTCTTTGAAGAGGACATATGAAGTTAGAAAGGAATATAGACTGAGTTTATAGTCATTCATTTAATAATTTGAAAACATTACACACTTTCTTCGGTATGGACGGTATACTACATTCACAACTAAATGGAACAAACTACACAGAATAGTTCTTCAGGAAATTCTGAGGCCATGAAATATCTGTTTTTCTCTTTCAAGGAAATGACCTCACCTTGGATGGGCACTTCTGCTTTGGGTGGTGGAGGGTGCACATTATTTTTATTATTTTGTTTTAATCCTTTGTTTGGGGTCATATGCTTAAGACTTGTAGCCATCCTGTAGTTTTTATTTTACTTGAGTCACTGCATTCCACAGTCAGTCCTGCTCTTTGGTATGGATGAGAAGAACCTCCACCTTGACCCTGGACAGTTGGATAAATTTCATGTGGGTCTTTCTCTTAAACAATAAAGTGTTTTCTTCTCTAACCTGATGTATAAGGCTTTCTCTGACAGATGAAGCCTACCAACTCTCATCCATCTGGAATTGAAAAAAGAAGGGGCATCTGAGTACCCCAGAACTCTGTTTGAGAAGAACGACTAAAATGGACCTTTCCTAACATGATGTGCAGAGCAAGCTGGCTCTGTCGTTGATCTTTGCCAGCTAGAATTCACAAAGGAACCAAGTGCCAGCATGGATGATTCATGTCTCCTATTTTATTGCTCTCTTTTGGATTTGGGGAAAAAAGCAAGGCTTCTAGCTTTTTGGAGATTTAAATAAAGCCAACATTTCATTCCACCTAGGAGAAAAGAACTTTGTTGTCCGCATTTGGTGTTTAGGTCCAGATTTGAAGTGGAGATGCTTGTCACTGACACTTAATTTTATAAGTGTCTGAGGGATTGGAGTGGCTACAGAAGAGAGTGAAAAGGAATAATGTGAGATACCTCCTGAGGAATCTTTATTTGCATTACATTAAAAAAAATTTATTGGAGTATAGTTGAATTACAATGTTGTAGTAACTTCAGGTGTACAGGAAAGTGTATCAGTTATACATATACATATATCTACTCTTTTTCAGATTCTTTCCCATAGAGGTCATGGGGAGAATATGGCATAGATTCCTTGTGTCACACTTCCATTAAGTTTTAAAGGAGACTGACAATATGGTTTCTTTGAAGAGGACATATGAAGTTAGAAAGGAATATAGACTGAGTTTATAGTCATTCATTTAATAATTTGAAAACATTACACACTTTCTTCGGTATGGACGGTATACTACATTCACAACTAAATGGAACAAACTACACAGAATAGTTCTTCAGGAAATTCTGAGGCCATGAAATATCTGTTTTTCTCTTTCAAGGAAATGACCTCACCTTGGATGGGCACTTCTGCTTTGGGTGGTGGAGGGTGCACATTATTTTTATTATTTTGTTTTAATCCTTTGTTTGGGGTCATATGCTTAAGACTTGTAGCCATCCTGTAGTTTTTATTTTACTTGAGTCACTGCATTCCACAGTCAGTCCTGCTCTTTGGTATGGATGAGAAGAACCTCCACCTTGACCCTGGACAGTTGGATAAATTTCATGTGGGTCTTTCTCTTAAACAATAAAGTGTTTTCTTCTCTAACCTGATGTATAAGGCTTTCTCTGACAGATGAAGCCTACCAACTCTCATCCATCTGGAATTGAAAAAAGAAGGGGCATCTGAGTACCCCAGAACTCTGTTTGAGAAGAACGACTAAAATGGACCTTTCCTAACATGATGTGCAGAGCAAGCTGGCTCTGTCGTTGATCTTTGCCAGCTAGAATTCACAAAGGAACCAAGTGCCAGCATGGATGATTCATGTCTCCTATTTTATTGCTCTCTTTTGGATTTGGGGAAAAAAGCAAGGCTTCTAGCTTTTTGGAGATTTAAATAAAGCCAACATTTCATTCCACCTAGGAGAAAAAGAACTTTGTTGTCCCGCATTTGGTGTTTAGGTCCAGATTTGAAGTGGAGATGCTTGTCACTGACTTGACACTGGCATCTATTTCAAAAATATTTAAAGACCGTGTTTCTTATTTATTTTTTATTTTATCTTGAAGTGCAGCTGATTAACAATGCTGTGATAGTTTGGGGTGGGCAGCAAGGGGACTCAGGCTTACATAGACATGTATCCATTCTCCCCCTCTCTGTTTATTAAATTATGCTAGGCAGTATAAAAAAGGCAAGAGAGATTTTCAACCTTGTCTCTGCACTCTGAAGTTTTCATCTCTGGTTCTAGACAGAAGACATATATAAAATGAAGGAATGGTTGTACTACATGCTAACCTTAACTGTGTTCTAGAAATTTTGGAGCATTTCTTTGGTATAGGTGACAGTGAAGGATCATGGTGTGCATCTGTTTTGGAAGAGAAACAGACCTTGACAACAGTCTTTCAAATGCTGTCTGATTTTACAGAGGAAATAGATCTTGGAGGTGAACAAAGACTCCTTTCATTGAAGTCATGTCAGTCTACGAAGGTCTGATTTGCCTTTGATTGAGCCCCCAGGAAACTGTGGAGCAACGTGCCGGGCTATAAGTTAGAATTCTCATTACTTTCTATGACCACAGAGAGACTTTTTTTTTTGGTAGCAAAATCATGAAATACAGGAAATGAGAAAATGAATAGAAATCATCTGAAATTTCACTATCCAGTGATAAAAATTAACTTTCCATCTTTGGCATTTTTACTCTAAACATAGATAAATTGTTATGACTAAAGTGTATCTTTCAAATTTATTTTATTTCATCTTATTTTATGATCTGTTCAGGAAGTACCAGTTACCCATATTTTGTATGTCTTGTTCTGCTTTTTTCTTATGTATCTTCAACGCTCTCTGTGCCATTTCTTTTAGCGTCATATGCAGCACATTTTTTTTTCTTTCTAATTCAGTGTAAATTTCTGTAGTGATATTATTTTCCTTCTCAGTTTCCTTCTAAGCTCCTCACATGCCTTTCCACCCATTCTGTGGTCTCTTATATTTGATCTTTTTGATTTTAAATGAAGACTCCTTTCTTTTTAATTTCTCTGAAATGTCAAAGCAGTTTGTTGCCTAAGCTGTTGTGGTTCAGTCACTAAATCATGTTCAGCTCTTTGTTAACTCCATGGACTGCAGCACGCCAGGCTTCCCTGTGCTTCACCATCTCCTGGAGTTTGCCCAACTCAAGTCCACTGAATTGGTGATGCCATTCAACCACTCCATCCTCTGTCACCCACTTCTCTTGCCTTCAGTCTTTCTCAGGATCAGCGTCTTTTCCAATGAGTCAGCTTTTAGCACCAGGCGGCCAAAGTGTTGGAGCTTTAGCTTCAGCATCAGTTCTTCTAATGCTTCAGATCATCCCTTCTATTCAGGATACTACTCTTCATTTTTCAGAGAAAGGCCTTTGTGTGATCTCTCTTGTTGTTTCTTTTCTGTATTGGTCTCATACTTTTTGCTAGATTCAATGTTGATTTAAAATTTATTTTTTCTTTGACTGCAGTGGAACTTTTTGTTTGTTGATGTTTCATTGCACTTGAGAGTTATTTCTCAATTACACTCAATCATTCTTCTTCTGGGTCTAGCAAATTTGGTTGGGTTTTCTTGTCTACAGAGTGCTTCTTATACTCAGTTGGAGAACAGATTTAAGTGTAACGCACATTACTCCTTATTCACCCATCTCCCCAACACCCAGGTTACAGATAAAGTAATAGAAGCACAGGGATACCCGGTGGCACCTCTTAGCTTATGGAGTCAGTGTTTTCCTGATGGACACTTATCCCAGAGTTTATGCTACAAAGCCTGTTGCATTGGAAAGTTAACGAAGATGCTGACTTTCTTATTAAACTAGTCAGCCACCCAAGAGAGATGACAGATTGTGTAGATATCTAGTTCCAGGACAGATGCTGTCCATGTAACTAGGTTTATAAATGTAATGGTTTAGCCAGAGAAATGAGGATATCAAATGCTTCACCACACCACAACATGGACCACCTTATCTAGCTTCTTATGGTAGATTTCTTACTATTTTCCAACTTTGTCCAATAATAATAAAATAAAAAATTTCATGTTTTTATAGAACTCTAAAATACTTTCCTCAGTATTTTCTAGTTTCCTGTCTTAGTGTGGGATGCTATGACAAAGTAACACAGGCTGGGTGCCTTAAAAGTAAGAATTTCTTACTGTTCTGGAGGCTGGAAGGCTAAGATCAAGATTTGGTATCTAGTGAAGCCTTGCTTCCTGGTTCAGAGACGACTGTCCTCATGTGATGGAAGGACTGGGAGAGCTGAGTTTGCTCTTATAAAGGCTCCACCCTCATGACCTGATTACCTCAAGGGCCCCACCTCATAATACCAACACCTTAGAGGTTAGGATTTTAATGTATGAATATGGGGGAGACACATATATTCAGTCCCTAATACTTCCTACAACAATTTCCTTGTTGCCTACTATTTCCAAAACCAATTCCATATACCTTAAATTTTTGCTATGTTGGAATTCAGATTCAATGTCAACTTTTGAATCAGTTATCTCTTGCTCTTATATAGTGCTGCATAACAAGGAAGGCACCAGATGCCAGACGACTGGTGCTAGGAAATCAGGGCTTTCCTGGTGTCTCAGATGGTAAAGGATCTGCCTGTAATGTAGGAGATCCAGGTTCACTCCCTGGGGTGGAAAGATCCCCTGGAAAAGGGAATGCAACCTACTCTAGTATTCTTGCCTGGAGAATCCCATGAAAAGAGGAGCCTGTCAGGGTACAGTCCATGGGTTAGCAAAGAGTTGGACACGACTGAGCGACTAACACTTCACTTTCTTCATTGATGAATTCAATAGACAAAAATATTGAGCATCTCTTGATCTCAAGCATGTTTTAGACACTGAGATTGACCTTTGAGCAAAACTGATGATGAGAGCTGTCAAGAAAGGAAGAAGTTCTATGCATGGAAGGTGGCACACCTAGACAAGTCTGCGAAGGAAAACACAGTAATAAACTCAGCTAAGATTTCCTCAAGGACATCCTACCAGTACTGTAGACACCGTTAACCTTCGCTTCACAGAGCCACATGATAGATGCTGTTCACATGGGAGAATTTCCCACACACACCTTGATCTGTTATGATTGATTCTTGGCATGCTTTACTTAATGTCCTCTTTCTCACTCCAACTCAAGAAAACATACAAAAAAGGGAGTAACTAAGGGTTATGAATATTGTTATAGGACTAAGTTTGAATTCGTAATTTATAAGAAGGTATTCACGTAAAAACCTTAGTTATTTAAATTTTTATTAATAATACCTCCCTTATGAACTGTCTCACTCTTGGTTGTGAAATACCAATTTGTTTCCTGATTGGCAAGCACAATGATGAAAAAATGTTGTGCGACGAGCCAACGTCCAGATTTATTAACCTTCATTGATTCAAGACTCTCTGTGGTGTCTGCCTCACCTCCCCCTCAATGTTCGACATCTGATCTACCAAACTGGTTGTAGGAACTACGTGGCGTGCAATTTCCTATGTTTAGCCTTATGTGTGTGTTCTCATGTTTGGTGCTTCTCTGGAACGATTTACTCATCTTTTCTTTCTCCTTCTTTTTGAACTGGTCAACTGTTACAGTCTTTAAATAACCAGTTCAGCCTCCTCCAGGAAGTCTTCCTTTTCTCTCCCAGTGTGATTTCTTTAAATCCTCCTCGGAGCTCTCAAAGAATCCCAAGAATCCTCTGTTCTTACCACATAGTTCACTTCATGTACTGAACTAAGAATGAGTTCAAATGCCTTTCTTAGGCTTGAATTCTCTTGAGGAGAGTTCTCTCTAGAGGTCTTGGCTCTGTTGCCTTCTTGTTGAGGGTGCTGCTAGTTTGATTATTCCCCAATTCTCCATCCAACCTTTTTCTTTTTTGCTTAACTAAAAAATGCTTAATATATAACTATTAAATGTTAATAAGCAGAAATAACTACGTCATTAATTTTAAAATTCTTTATTCAGAGAACAGACTTGTTGTTAGATTTCAGTGGTGACTGCACAATAATTAATGAATTTAATTTCCAGTGCTAAATACATCATAATTGGAGGCTGAGTTTATGTGCTAATTGCAATTAGGCCTGAAAAAAGAGTATAGCTTTTTTGGATGGCCGTTATCTACTTTATTTTTGGCTACTGTCCATGGGGTCGCAAAGAGGTGGACACAACTCCGTGGCTAAGCAGGAAGGCACTTAGCTATGCTTGGTTTTCCTTTTGAAAAGCACATCTCCTAAAAGTGAACCTTCTAGGAAGATTGGCTGGCAAGAACACCTGGCCTGGGTTTCAGACTGCCTCAGGTGTGTGTTTGCCAAGGATTATGATGACTGCCTCTGATATCTAGGGGCACACGCAGAAACTCTTACTCCTCACATGACTTTGAGCAAGCTGTTTCATCCATCTGAACCGCTTTTCTTATCCAATAAAATAATTGAAGTCACAACTAAATGAGGTTTATTGATGTGACATGTAATAGACGCTCAATATCTCAATACATGGTGCTCATATTATCATCTTTACTATGACAGAGTTGAAGGTCTCTATACCATTTGTAGGCTAAGAGCCGAATACATTGAGATTCAGCCTGTATCCCCAAATCCCCAACGACCAGCAGCCTGGCTCAAAGGCTCCAACTTTGAACTGTTATTCTTACAGTCACTTGTCACTAGCTACCCTTTCGATCCATCACCTGCTGCTCTTGGGCTGTAAAATGAGAAGAGCTGTCATTGGCAAAGGCTGCATCACTCATGGAGGGGACCTGTCTGGCCCCAGGGCTCTGGCCTGTGCTTGCCTGACCTCCCTGGGGCTCTCTGATACCTTGGTTTCCTAATAGAAGAAAAGAGTCCATTTTCAAAACCCCAGAATAAAGGCGGGCAGGCACACGTTCCTAATCTTTCATTATTCATTCCCCCCCTCTGCTGCTGGCAATGGCATTCAATGCAGCAAACTCAAGAAGAGAGGAGACGTGTTTGGGATGGGGGAGTTCTGTGGGTTTTGATTCCCACAGCTGCGTGCTGCAGAACCAACTGCTCGGCAATGTGCCCCCTAATTACACACCACATCCACCAGAGGAGCCCCAGTGTGTTGCAAGTCTGAGCTCGCAGGCAGCCCTTGCCTTCCCACCTAATTGAAAGGCAGCTAAGGGGCTGGGTGGCTCCTGTTGCCAGCCATCAAAGGCTTTTGGGATTTGTGTCTGCAGTTCTTACAGAGAAAGCCTTGTCTCAGTTCAGGCCAGTGCTTACAATTTAATTAATTTAATGTTTCTTATCAAGTTGAAGTCGGGAAGGTTTTCAGGTCAGCCAGACTGGGAGGGCATTTTTGGTTTGTTGGGTAATGCGTTTCGTAAATAAGAAATAAGCAGAAACCCCTTTTGCTGTGAATCGCAAAGGTCCAAACTAAAGAAAACACCCTTGAACTGGATTCCTCAGCCGACTAAATGGCTTTGTTTTCCATTTTAGGGAAAAAGGTCAGATGAGATTCTCACAGGTTAATATTGTGATTTTTCTTCAAAGAGGAATTTCCAGGTTATGACCAAGGATTAGCACATGGTCTCCATTTCCCTTTAATAAAATCTCTAATGTTCTGAGTGATACATTGGAGGCTTTGATTTTGACTTGTAAAAGGAAGATTGAATTATTTTCCACAGGTTGGATTGGGACCAGCCTTAGAGGCAGACGAGTCTTTGGCAATTGGCTATGACTTCTTTGGTTCTAGTAATAGATCACCTTTTTAATTTCTTTAATATGTAATATCCCTTTAACTGGACAGACAGCCTTTTATTCCTCACTGGAGATATAATTTAGGACACAAGTCTGATGTGAAAGAAAATAGCCCTAGACTTGCACACTCTCCTATAAATGACCGTTATGAGGTCTTTTCCTAATTGTGCTGAGGGAGAACAAGTTAAAGAGAAGGCACTGGACACCCGGAAGTGGACAGGGTGCCGCCTAGAGGGAGGTGGAGGGGGCTGCAGAAAGGAGACAGGCTCAGCCCCGGTTTATTTTCTAACCTGCTCTCAGCTGCTCTTTAAATATCCGGGTGTCTGCGGGCTTTCATTCCTCTTGCCAGAAGCAGTCAGATGATAGTCTAAGTAGATATTTCTTCCATTTGTAAATAGAAGCAGTAATTTAAAAAACAGTTATTGGTTTTTTCCCTTGATTTTTGATTTGTTTGTGAAGGAGGTATACAAGGTGGAGGGCTAACATTACAAATGGTTTGGGAACAAAATCGGTTTGGAAACAACACCTTGCATGGCTTTAGGGAGGTAGTCACAGTAGTCATACATGGGTCAGGGACTGTCAAATCCCATAACTGAGATGTAGAAAGGTTGACTAATTCCCCCAGATCACACAGATACACACCAGAAACTGTGGGCTTTATTACTTTGCTAACTGCTCCTGGCGTCAATAACCTGGTCTTCCGGTCCTTAGTTATTTATCCTTGAGTTTCCTGGTTTCAGGGGATTCTTGGTTCCCGTCAAGGCTCTTGGTGTACAGGACTGAATCTTGCTTTACTCTAGGCAGCTGAAGGGGGTGTTTTTCTTCTTTTATTCCCATTCACAATGCATTTCCTGCTCTGGGCCCCATGGCTCTCTATTCTTGCCTTGAAGAGCGAAATTCTTCACATGATCTGACTTGGTATTTAATGCTACTACAGCTTTTGCTTTTCTTCTCCAAAGTCACCTTCTCGACATGGCCGTTTTGAGGTTTCTGTCATCCTAGATTCTGGTTTTGATTCTGGGAAAAATTCCCCACTCCCTGTTGATTCTTGCAATTTCCTGACATTCTCTTCCTGTTTCTATGCTTGTCACCTGCTACAGGACCTTCTTTACAACTACACTGGCCCGGACCTGGGCTTAGAAGAATCACTCTGATCAAAGCAGCTTACTGCAAGCAAAACAGTTTTCTAAGCACATTGGATGAAACAAAAATCTGAAATAATTTGCAATCTCTTTCATCAAAAGTTGCTTTTGGTTCTCTGTATATTCCAATCCATTGGAACTTTGTTCTAACATGCCAAAACTACGGGACCAAATGAAGACACAAAATACAACATTTTAGAGATGATCAAGGAATCCTCTGACCCAGAAGTTTCAGGGCTCCTTGTGTGGAGACAGAAGAAGCGGACTAGGCTTAGGTATTACGAAATACCACAAACCAAGGCTAGCTATTTGGAAAAGATGAGGACTATACCACTAATGGCACCCAAAGCTTGAAACTCTGCTGAGAAGGGCATGAAATATTTACCAGTTCCTTTCAGGTGAGAAGGAAGAGCCCTCATTAAAATTTTATATTTACATTTCCATCCATCAACCTCCTTCCAGTGTGAGCCATGTTCTCAAATAGTTCAAAGAACTCATGCCTTCAGGGAATGGATCTTGAAGGAGGCCCTACGCTATGTCTGTTGAATTTTCCTTAGACCAGGATGGTTGGGAAAAGCTTGCATACTTTTGGATAGGCGTAACAGTTGATTTCTGTGATACGTAGCTTGAATCTTGCAGAGGGATCACACAGATACACACCAGAAACTGTGGGCTTTATTACTGCTACCTGGCGTCAATAACCTGGTCTTCCGGTCCTTAGTTATTTATCCTTGAGTTTCCTGGTTTCAGGGGATTCTTGGTTCCCGTCAAGGCTCTTGGTGTACAGGACTGAATCTTGCTTTACTCTAGGCAGCTGAAGGGGGTGTTTTTCTTCTTTTATTCCCATTCACAATGCATTTCCTGCTCTGGGCCCCATGGCTCTCTATTCTTGCCTTGAAGAGCGAAATTCTTCACATGATCTGACTTGGTATTTAATGCTACTACAGCTTTTGCTTTTCTTCTCCAAAGTCACCTTCTCGACATGGCCGTTTTGAGGTTTCTGTCATCCTAGATTCTGGTTTTGATTCTGGGAAAAATTCCCCACTCCCTGTTGATTCTTGCAATTTCCTGACATTCTCTTCCTGTTTCTATGCTTGTCACCTGCTACAGGACCTTCTTTACAACTACACTGGCCCGGACCTGGGCTTAGAAGAATCACTCTGATCAAAGCAGCTTACTGCAAGCAAAACAGTTTTCTAAGCACATTGGATGAAACAAAAATCTGAAATAATTTGCAATCTCTTTCATCAAAAGTTGCTTTTGGTTCTCTGTATATTCCAATCCATTGGAACTTTGTTCTAACATGCCAAAACTACGGGACCAAATGAAGACACAAAATACAACATTTTAGAGATGATCAAGGAATCCTCTGACCCAGAAGTTTCAGGGCTCCTTGTGTGGAGACAGAAGAAGCGGACTAGGCTTAGGTATTACGAAATACCACAAACCAAGGCTAGCTATTTGGAAAAGATGAGGACTATACCACTAATGGCACCCAAAGCTTGAAACTCTGCTGAGAAGGGCATGAAATATTTACCAGTTCCTTTCAGGTGAGAAGGAAGAGCCCTCATTAAAATTTTATATTTACATTTCCATCCATCAACCTCCTTCCAGTGTGAGCCATGTTCTCAAATAGTTCAAAGAACTCATGCCTTCAGGGAATGGATCTTGAAGGAGGCCCTACGCTATGTCTGTTGAATTTTCCTTAGACCAGGATGGTTGGGAAAAACTTGAATACTTTTTGGATAGGCGTAACAGTTGATTTCTGTGATACGTAGCTTGAATCTTGCAGAGGGACCCACACACTCCGTGGCCTCTTGCATTACTGCCCTTACAGATAGCAACCCCAATCCCCCAACTCAGAGGGTTTAACAGGCAAGGAAAAATGGTAATGGATGATTATGTTATCCGTCTTAATCTCTGTGTAGGCTGTTTGTTAAATATTACAAACACAGGCTCATTGTGATGGGTGATTTGTGGGGCATTTATTTGTTTATGCCTCCTCCAATCATTTTCACAGCTTAGTACTTAATTATTCTACTTGCATCAGAGATGCCTGACTCATATTCTTAATTAGTTTAGATTTCTGCATTTATTAAACATTCATTTGACAAGTATTGGTTAAGTACCTCCTAGGTATCAAGCACTATGCTGGCTGCGAGGAATACAATCACATAGTTCTTGTCCCTGAGGTTCTCCTTAAAGAGCTACATAAGCAAACAGAAGATCACAAATGTTGTGTTTTGTGTTTCTCTGTGTGTATATGTACTTGTGTATCTGAAATGCCAAAAGAGAGCCCAAACTGGATTGCACAGATGTGCTTGTCCTCAGGGGAAAGATGAGAACAAAAGGAATTCATTTTCAGTGTGGCTTCATTTCCATGCCTTTTAGGTGAGCTGGTAAAGATGCTGTAGGAGGGACCAAGGAACAGTTCTGGATGCTCTGGTAGAGAGAGATGAAGGCAGAAAGGAGGCCCAGAGAAAGACAGTGGCAGAGAGACTGAGAAATAGGAAAAGAGAAGGAGAAAGGGAGGCAAAGAATGAGAAAATACAGATTCAGTGCGCTGCATCTAAGGTGCTCACAGTCGATGAGTGAACAAACGAGCAGGTGAGCAGGAGAAAGGAGAAGCAGGACAGCAGGGTCAGCGTGACTGTAGGCGGAGCCCTTGAAATGGAGGAGAGAGAAAGCCTGACTCCCAAGTGGCATCGCTTTGAGCTAATAACCTGGGACCTGGTCAGTGGATTCCGTGCTGGTTGTGGAAGGTGCTGGCTTACACTTCCGGACAGCGCCTTCTGTTGCAGGAGCCTCACATCTGTGCTGTGCATGATTCTCAGGCCACCTGATCTGACAGCTGTTCCTGCACAGGAGGGCCGAGGGCAGGAATGTTACATTTCTTTACTTTTGTTTAACCTTGGAGGGCCTCCCTGGAAAGTCGTGTGGGTTTATTTTCTCTGCATTTAGTTCATGGTATTTTATTTTTTGAAAGCTTATTTTGATTATTTACGGACAAGCCATGTTCTGGTTGACACATTTGTTTAGAGAATGTTAACTTTCCCATCTAGAAATCAGGAAGCCTGTTTCCTTCTTCCTTCTCAGTACCTGTTGAATCCATCTGTTTATTTTAATCTCTGTTGCCAGTCTTTGGTTAGGTCCCCTCCCTCCTCTCTCTCCCTATTTCTTCCTTTAACCAGCCTTCTCCTCTCCCGTCCTTCCTGCCTGGCCCTATCTCACCAAGATTACAGCAGCAGTAGCCCTGTTTGTTTTCTTGGCTTTAGTCTAATCACTCCCTCGCCCTCAGTCTACTTCCTATTCTGTAGCATCTCTGATATCAAAAGCAAAACTAAGTCCAAGACAAAATTAACACAGGTCATGTATTATAGACTTCAAAATGGGCATTTGTAACTTGTGTATCTGAATGCCAAAAGAGAGCCCAAACTGGATTGCACAGATGTGCTTGTCCTCAGGGGAAAGATGAGAACAAAAGGAATTCATTTTCAGTGTGGCTTCATTTCCATGCCTTTTAGGTGAGCTGGTAAAGATGCTGTAGGAGGGACCAAGGAACAGTTCTGGATGCTCTGGTAGAGAGAGATGAAGGCAGAAAGGAGGCCCAGAGAAAGACAGTGGCAGAGAGACTGAGAAATAGGAAAAGAGAAGGAGAAAGGGAGGCAAAGAATGAGAAAATACAGATTCAGTGCGCTGCATCTAAGGTGCTCACAGTCGATGAGTGAACAAACGAGCAGGTGAGCAGGAGAAAGGAGAAGCAGGACAGCAGGGTCAGCGTGACTGTAGGCGGAGCCCTTGAAATGGAGGAGAGAGAAAGCCTGACTCCCAAGTGGCATCGCTTTGAGCTAATAACCTGGGACCTGGTCAGTGGATTCCGTGCTGGTTGTGGAAGGTGCTGGCTTACACTTCCGGACAGCGCCTTCTGTTGCAGGAGCCTCACATCTGTGCTGTGCATGATTCTCAGGCCACCTGATCTGACAGCTGTTCCTGCACAGGAGGGCCGAGGGCAGGAATGTTACATTTCTTTACTTTTGTTTAACCTTGGAGGGCCTCCCTGGAAAGTCGTGTGGGTTTATTTTCTCTGCATTTAGTTCATGGTATTTTATTTTTTGAAAGCTTATTTTGATTATTTACGGACAAGCCATGTTCTGGTTGACACATTTGTTTAGAGAATGTTAACTTTCCCATCTAGAAATCAGGAAGCCTGTTTCCTTCTTCCTTCTCAGTACCTGTTGAATCCATCTGTTTATTTTAATCTCTGTTGCCAGTCTTTGGTTAGGTCCCCTCCCTCCTCTCTCTCCCTATTTCTTCCTTTAACCAGCCTTCTCCTCTCCCGTCCTTCCTGCCTGGCCCTATCTCACCAAGATTACAGCAGCAGTAGCCCTGTTTGTTTTCTTGGCTTTAGTCTAATCACTCCCTCGCCCTCAGTCTACTTCCTATTCTGTAGCATCTCTGATATCAAAAGCAAAACTAAGTCCAAGACAAAATTAACACAGGTCATGTATTATAGACTTCAAAATGGGCACAGGCTGTGTGTAAACTTCTGGAGAGGGACCCATGGACTGTCACTTTTATTTCAACAGAGTTTCAGAGGTGCAGAAAGGTGAATCCGTTTTCTAGAGTAATAAGAAGAAACATGGAGACAATCTCTGTTGTGTTCCACAAGTTGAGAGTTTGTGTAAGACTTCTCGTTGCTCTTCGGTACATTTGACAGTCTTTGGCTGCAAGGGGATAAGCAAGCAGTCTGGGGATTCCAGAAAGTGAAGGATGGTTGATGAGTGTAAGCAGAGGGTTTTCTGTGACCTGCTATCTCTGGAACAAGAGGCAGAGGGTGGGAACATTTTAGGGTAACGGTCCATATGAGACACGGACTGGTATGTAGGGCCGTTTCTGATGGCTAATGTCATTCTTAGGCTTAATCTTCTTTAGTTGCTTTCCTTAACCTTTAGTGAAAGATCAGTTATCTTGGCCTGATAGACAGGGACTTTAATTCTTGAATCTCATGAAGTTATTTATGAAAAGCTTATTACCACAAACACATGCAAGCTCTCTTTGCTCTGGGACTTTACATATGTTTTCCCTGTATCTGGAGCCTTCTGTCTCCCAACACTATTTCTATGCCCACGTCCATGTGTAAACACGCAACACACACTTATCCATAGACATGCCTTTTCTTCACTGGGCTAGTTTTCACTTCTCCTTTGCGAATCAGCTGAAATGTCTTTTCCTATGGGAAGTGTAGTTGACATCCTCCATGTCCAGGTGGCAAACCCTTTCTACTCCTATCATCCCAGGGATTCTTGATATCAACACTGCCTCATCCTCCTCATTAGTATGGCTAGCTGTTCACTCCAGGTCTCTCTCACTCTACATTCCTAAGAGCAGGGACTTAGAAACTGTATGTCATCATGTGTATAGTGTCCGTGATCAGCCCTTGGCAGGAGCTCTGTACGTATGAGTGAGTGGATTAAACCGTTAATTAATTCTTGCTTGGAGTTTTCCTTTCACACTGATCTCCATCTCAGCATATTACACAGAGTTGGCTCAAAGGACCCGAGCCCGGACCTCTGTTTCCTGATATCAAAAGCAAAACTAAGTCCAAGACAAAATTAACACAGGTCATGTATTATAGACTTCAAAATGGGCACAGGCTGTGTGTAAACTTCTGGAGAGGGACCCATGGACTGTCACTTTTATTTCAACAGAGTTTCAGAGGTGCAGAAAGGTGAATCCGTTTTCTAGAGTAATAAGAAGAAACATGGAGACAATCTCTGTTGTGTTCCACAAGTTGAGAGTTTGTGTAAGACTTCTCGTTGCTCTTCGGTACATTTGACAGTCTTTGGCTGCAAGGGGATAAGCAAGCAGTCTGGGGATTCCAGAAAGTGAAGGATGGTTGATGAGTGTAAGCAGAGGGTTTTCTGTGACCTGCTATCTCTGGAACAAGAGGCAGAGGGTGGGAACATTTTAGGGTAACGGTCCATATGAGACACGGACTGGTATGTAGGGCCGTTTCTGATGGCTAATGTCATTCTTAGGCTTAATCTTCTTTAGTTGCTTTCCTTAACCTTTAGTGAAAGATCAGTTATCTTGGCCTGATAGACAGGGACTTTAATTCTTGAATCTCATGAAGTTATTTATGAAAAGCTTATTACCACAAACACATGCAAGCTCTCTTTGCTCTGGGACTTTACATATGTTTTCCCTGTATCTGGAGCCTTCTGTCTCCCAACACTATTTCTATGCCCACGTCCATGTGTAAACACGCAACACACACTTATCCATAGACATGCCTTTTCTTCACTGGGCTAGTTTTCACTTCTCCTTTGCGAATCAGCTGAAATGTCTTTTCCTATGGGAAGTGTAGTTGACATCCTCCATGTCCAGGTGGCAAACCCTTTCTACTCCTATCATCCCAGGGATTCTTGATATCAACACTGCCTCATCCTCCTCATTAGTATGGCTAGCTGTTCACTCCAGGTCTCTCTCACTCTACATTCCTAAGAGCAGGGACTTAGAAACTGTATGTCATCATGTGTATAGTGTCCGTGATCAGCCCTTGGCAGGAGCTCTGTACGTATGAGTGAGTGGATTAAACCGTTAATTAATTCTTGCTTGGAGTTTTCCTTTCACACTGATCTCCATCTCAGCATATTACACAGAGTTGGCTCAAAGGACCTGGCTGAGGCCCTGGACCTCTGTTTCCTGCTCAAACAATACCCATAATTTTGGCAGCAGCCCATGTGGAAGTTCCTCACCATGTACCTTTTTACGGCATAAACAGCACTGTGGGCTAGTGTGCTGCCCACAGCAGTCACTCAGTCTGTAGGTGCTGTGTGTTTAGCTTGGTTCACAGTGTCTGCTGATACTACTTTTATTTGCAAAGGCAGACTTAGCAGAAACAACTGAAGTCTCTTGTAGAGAAGGGTGCTGGTAGGTAAAGATGCCCAATAGGATCCTTTTGTAATTTGTGCTTGCCTACCACCCAGTCCTGCAGCTGATAAATCATTAGGCATAGACGCAGTCCAACTACGAGATGTCTGACAGGATTGTGTGCAAACATCACAGCATTAGTTCAAAGATGCTTGCAGTTTGAGATTTGTTTCCCCAGACTTCTGGAGTGGGGAATCAATGCTAAGAATCTTTTATTTTTTCCCTTGAAGCTGCTAAAGTGATCCTCTTTTCAACACTCTTTACTTAAACATTTAAGAGCAAGTTTCCCTGGTGCTGGGTAGGTGGCAAAACCTATTAAAATGGAAGAAAGAAAAGAAGGAAACTGGTGTGTTCTCAAGTTTCTCTCCCAAGACTGGTAACTGGTCAACTTCTAAAGTGTAGAGGCTCACATGAATTTTGTATATACTTTTTACCTTCAGAAAACACTTCAGAAAATACATCAGAAAATACTATTTTATAAACTACATGAGTCCAAAATGAAATTTTAGCTAACCAAATTCAACCATATGTTAAAAAATACATCAGGTTGATTTCAGGAATGTAAGACATCTTCAGCCTTAGGAGAATCTGTCAATATAACTTATTGCATTAATGGACCAAAGAGGGAAAAAGACATGATTATCTCAGGAGATGCAAAAGAGTATTTGATCATCCAGGGATCGATATCAACACTGCCTCATCCTCCTCATTAGTATGGCTAGCTGTTCACTCCAGGTCTCTCTCACTCAAAAGAGCAGGGACTTAGAAACTGTATGTCATCATGTGTATAGTGTCCGTGATCAGCCCTTGGCAGGAGCTCTGTCGTATGAGTGAGTGGATTAAACCGTTAATTAATTCTTGCTTGGAGTTTTCCTTTCACACTGATCTCCATCTCAGCATATTACACAGAGTTGGCTCAAAGGACCTGGCTGAGGCCCTGGACCTCTGTTTCCTGCTCAAACAATACCCATAATTTTGGCAGCAGCCCATGTGGAAGTTCCTCACCATGTACCTTTTTACGGCATAAACAGCACTGTGGGCTAGTGTGCTGCCCACAGCAGTCACTCAGTCTGTAGGTGCTGTGTGTTTAGCTTGGTTCACAGTGTCTGCTGATACTACTTTTATTTGCAAAGGCAGACTTAGCAGAAACAACTGAAGTCTCTTGTAGAGAAGGGTGCTGGTAGGTAAAGATGCCCAATAGGATCCTTTTGTAATTTGTGCTTGCCTACCACCCAGTCCTGCAGCTGATAAATCATTAGGCATAGACGCAGTCCAACTACGAGATGTCTGACAGGATTGTGTGCAAACATCACAGCATTAGTTCAAAGATGCTTGCAGTTTGAGATTTGTTTCCCCAGACTTCTGGAGTGGGGAATCAATGCTAAGAATCTTTTATTTTTTCCCTTGAAGCTGCTAAAGTGATCCTCTTTTCAACACTCTTTACTTAAACATTTAAGAGCAAGTTTCCCTGGTGCTGGGTAGGTGGCAAAACCTATTAAAATGGAAGAAAGAAAAGAAGGAAACTGGTGTGTTCTCAAGTTTCTCTCCCAAGACTGGTAACTGGTCAACTTCTAAAGTGTAGAGGCTCACATGAATTTTGTATATACTTTTTACCTTCAGAAAACACTTCAGAAAATACATCAGAAAATACTATTTTATAAACTACATGAGTCCAAAATGAAATTTTAGCTAACCAAATTCAACCATATGTTAAAAAATACATCAGGTTGATTTCAGGAATGTAAGACATCTTCAGCCTTAGGAGAATCTGTCAATATAACTTATTGCATTAATGGACCAAAGAGGGGAAAAAAAGACATGATTATCTCAGGAGATGCAAAAGAGTATTTGATAAAGTTCAACACTTATTTGTGATAAAAACACTTAGAAAATTCTGGTTAGAAGGTAGTCTCCTTAACTTGACAAAATCTGTATACAAATGTCTTACAAGATATGTCTTACGTGATATATTTGTTTTAAGACCAGATCAAAAATAAGACAAGAATGCCTGTTATCACCATGATTATTTACCATAGCAATGCCTGGATAAATAAGTGGGAGGTGAAAAAATAATAGATAAGAAATTGGAAGGGAAAAGACAAAATTTATTCCTCAAAGATAATATACGTATCTACATTGATAACCCAGTCAATTTCACTGAAAGAAGAGAGCAAAATTGAGAATTCTGAAAGGTTGCTGGATTTAAGATACATTAAGAATATTGAACGGCATTCCTCCAGCCCTGAAATAATCATTACAGAATAACATTCATGAAATTATATTCTCAATAGAGAATAAAGCACCAGTAACTTATGTAACATCATTTTCTTTGCAGAGAAAAAGATGAGTGTTTCGTAAGCCTTGAATAACTAAATGCTGGATTTACGACACAAAGTCCTAATCTTATAAGGGTGTCTTTCTGAAATGAGCAAAAAGTAAGACCCCTTCATGATATTGGAATGACCTTCAAAGCACACAAGCCATAAATGAACGATTTATAAATTTTTCTATATCAATCATAAAGAATTCTGTTTAATAAAAGTTACCAGAGACACTCTTAACAGAAGAATGGCTGTCTGGGAGAAGACATTTGCATGTTCTGCAAACAATGTAGAGTTAAACCTAGCAAATACAAAGAATGGCCAAAAATTAACGAGAAAAAGATGGGAGAACCACTAGAAAAAAATAGGCATAGCATATGAGTCAGTGAGTTAATGAGGGAGAAATTTGGAAAATCTTGAAAACAAACGGATGCCACATTAGTAATTGAACCTTATTAGTAATTAAAGAAATGTAAATCAAAAAAAAATACCATTTCCCCTTCATCAGACTGCTAAAAATCAGAAATGTGGATAATTCTAAATACTTTTTGAGAAGGTGGGGAACCAGCAGGACCCCTCACACACTGCCAGAGAGAGGGTATAATGATAAAGTAACTCTGGAATTCAAAATCACAGCCATAAGTGGTCTAAGTAGATAACAGTCTATGACCCAGAAAACCCACTTCAGAGAAACTCACACAGGTCCTCAAGGGATGTGCTTGAAGGTGCTCATTATAGTGCTCTTGTTACAAGAGGGGAGTCGGAGGCAACTCAGGTGTGCATTGTCAGGGGCACGGTCTGGGAAAATATCATAAACAAAAATGATGTATTATTTTTACCAGAGTATTTTATGAACAAGACGCACAGATAACGACATAAATACATTTAAAGGCAGGATTGAGCAACAGAAATAAGAAACCAAATGAGATTCATTGTGCATAAGACAGCATTTTGCATTTCCCAAGGACATACATATCCAATCACATGTATGCCTATGTGTTGGGCTCGAACACAGAAGGGGGCTGGAAGTTGGATCCAAAATGAATGAAAACATTTACTTAAAAGTAAAATTTAAAAAGTGTTTTTCATGATCTAAGGATAGGTAGTGTACCATGAATAAAACAAAGCGAAACAAAACAAAACAAAAACCAACCAAACAGAAACACTGGAGCAGAATTTATACATGAGTGGGAAAATGTATGTGTTGTTTATTTAGGAAAATTATCTAGAGATATCAAGAAACCTTCTTAATGGAAATTACTGGAATCTTAGAAGGGATACAAAGGGGAGATATTGAAAGGCCTTAGATGTATTCTAATAATTATTCTTGGAACGGACATAGTCTCATAGTTTAATCAGTATCTTAGTTATATTGTTTCTAGTATATGTCAATGGTATTTTCTAAAGAATATTTTTGGACATATTTTTATTGTTTTTAATTTTCTAAAGAAAATTTCCTGTAGTGTTATTCAAACATATTATATGGCTAGTAAACTTGGAACCAATGACACCTTCTACTGACTTTGTGGTGGACTACCATATTTTTAATTGAGCAAATGACTAGGCGACTGAACAACAACAAAAATGTAATTAGTAAGTTCAGAACAAATTTTGCTAATTGGGAAGTATTCTCAATTCTGTTTTCTCTTTGGTTTTGAAATGTGTAAATATTTTAGCTCAATTATATTCACAGATATTGACTTTTTTCCATCAAGACTTTCTTTGATAAACATTTTCATGAGATCAAATTTATCAATTAACGTATCAAATCTGTTAATGTTGCAAGATTTTATTCCTTTGAACTAAAAAAAGGAGCTGCGTCGAAATGAAACTGCACCTCAGCTTGGACTTGAGTTTATGTGGCAGGACTTGAAACCATCCTAAACACAGATTGAAACTTGAACCCATGGGCTGACCAGAACCAGGACTCAGTTCTCCACGGTCTGGAAAATTTTAAAAAATGATTATTACCAGAGTATTTTATGAACAAGACGCACAGATAACGACATAAATACATTTAAAGGCAGGATTGAGCAACAGAAATAAGAAACCAAATGAGATTCATTGTGCATAAGACAGCATTTTGCATTTCCCAAGGACATACATATCCAATCACATGTATGCCTATGTGTTGGGCTCGAACACAGAAGGGGGCTGGAAGTTGGATCCAAAATGAATGAAAACATTTACTTAAAAGTAAAATTTAAAAAGTGTTTTTCATGATCTAAGGATAGGTAGTGTACCATGAATAAAACAAAGCGAAACAAAACAAAACAAAAACCAACCAAACAGAAACACTGGAGCAGAATTTATACATGAGTGGGAAAATGTATGTGTTGTTTATTTAGGAAAATTATCTAGAGATATCAAGAAACCTTCTTAATGGAAATTACTGGAATCTTAGAAGGGATACAAAGGGGAGATATTGAAAGGCCTTAGATGTATTCTAATAATTATTCTTGGAACGGACATAGTCTCATAGTTTAATCAGTATCTTAGTTATATTGTTTCTAGTATATGTCAATGGTATTTTCTAAAGAATATTTTTGGACATATTTTTATTGTTTTTAATTTTCTAAAGAAAATTTCCTGTAGTGTTATTCAAACATATTATATGGCTAGTAAACTTGGAACCAATGACACCTTCTACTGACTTTGTGGTGGACTACCATATTTTTAATTGAGCAAATGACTAGGCGACTGAACAACAACAAAAATGTAATTAGTAAGTTCAGAACAAATTTTGCTAATTGGGAAGTATTCTCAATTCTGTTTTCTCTTTGGTTTTGAAATGTGTAAATATTTTAGCTCAATTATATTCACAGATATTGACTTTTTTCCATCAAGACTTTCTTTGATAAACATTTTCATGAGATCAAATTTATCAATTAACGTATCAAATCTGTTAATGTTGCAAGATTTTATTCCTTTGAACTAAAAAAAGGAGCTGCGTCGAAATGAAACTGCACCTCAGCTTGGACTTGAGTTTATGTGGCAGGACTTGAAACCATCCTAAACACAGATTGAAACTTGAACCCATGGGCTGACCAGAACCAGGACTCAGTTCTCCAACCTGACCAGAACTCAGGTCAAGTTAAACTGTCTTTTAACTGAGATCTCACACCTGGTCTCAGGATGTAATGAAGTTTATGTTCTTATATCTCATCCCAGAAAGAATTCAGTGAGGCACAAAGTGATAGGTAATAAGCAGATTTATTTAGAGAAACTCATTCCACATGCAGAGTGTGGGCCCTCTCAGAAGGTGGGATGTTATATGGCATGATCAGTTTTTACAGGCTAGGTAATTTCATAGGCTAATGAGTGGGAGCATTGCTCCAGTGATTCCAGGTAATGGGTAGGAATTTCCAGGAGTTGGGCTACCACCCACTTTTTGGCATTTTATGATTATCTCTGAGCTGTTATAGTGCTGATTGGTGCGTCATTTAGCATGCTAATGAATTACAAATGAGTGTATAATGAATGAGGCTCAATGTCCACTGGAAGTCAAATCTTCTGCCATCTTGGATCTAGATGGTTCTAAACCGTTTAGCTGTATCCTATGGCCATGCCATTCTTTTAAAGGTTGTGGGTCACCACGTCATGGCAAACAGATGGGCAAACAATGGAAACAGTGACAGACTTTATTTTCAGTTGGGCTCTAAAATCACTGCAGATGATGACTGCAATCTTGAAATTACTCCTTGACACTTACTCCTTGGAAGAAAAGCTATGAGAAATCTAGACAGCATATTCAAAACCAGAGATGTCACTTTGCCAACCAAAGTCCATATAAGTCAAAGTATGGTTTTACCAGTATTCATGTATGAATGTGAGAATTGGACCATAAAGACGGCTGAATGTCGAACTTTTGGACTCTGGTGTTGGAGAAGGCTCTTAAGAGTCTCTTGGACTGCAAGGAGATCAAACCTGTCAATCTTAAAGGAAATCAACCTTGAACATTCATTGGAAGGACCAATGTGGAACTTGAAGCTCCAGTACTTTGGCCATGATGTATTCCTTTGAACTAAAAAAAGGAGCTGCGTCGAAATGAAACTGCACCTCAGCTTGGACTTGAGTTTATGTGGCAGGACTTGAAACCATCCTAAACACAGATTGAAACTTGAACCCATGGGCTGACCAGAACCAGGACTCAGTTCTCCAACCTGACCAGAACTCAGGTCAAGTTAAACTGTCTTTTAACTGAGATCTCACACCTGGTCTCAGGATGTAATGAAGTTTATGTTCTTATATCTCATCCCAGAAAGAATTCAGTGAGGCACAAAGTGATAGGTAATAAGCAGATTTATTTAGAGAAACTCATTCCACATGCAGAGTGTGGGCCCTCTCAGAAGGTGGGATGTTATATGGCATGATCAGTTTTTACAGGCTAGGTAATTTCATAGGCTAATGAGTGGGAGCATTGCTCCAGTGATTCCAGGTAATGGGTAGGAATTTCCAGGAGTTGGGCTACCACCCACTTTTTGGCATTTTATGATTATCTCTGAGCTGTTATAGTGCTGATTGGTGCGTCATTTAGCATGCTAATGAATTACAAATGAGTGTATAATGAATGAGGCTCAATGTCCACTGGAAGTCAAATCTTCTGCCATCTTGGATCTAGATGGTTCTAAACCGTTTAGCTGTATCCTATGGCCATGCCATTCTTTTAAAGGTTGTGGGTCACCACGTCATGGCAAACAGATGGGCAAACAATGGAAACAGTGACAGACTTTATTTTCAGTTGGGCTCTAAAATCACTGCAGATGATGACTGCAATCTTGAAATTACTCCTTGACACTTACTCCTTGGAAGAAAAGCTATGAGAAATCTAGACAGCATATTCAAAACCAGAGATGTCACTTTGCCAACCAAAGTCCATATAAGTCAAAGTATGGTTTTACCAGTATTCATGTATGAATGTGAGAATTGGACCATAAAGACGGCTGAATGTCGAACTTTTGGACTCTGGTGTTGGAGAAGGCTCTTAAGAGTCTCTTGGACTGCAAGGAGATCAAACCTGTCAATCTTAAAGGAAATCAACCTTGAACATTCATTGGAAGGACCAATGTGGAACTTGAAGCTCCAGTACTTTGGCCATGATGCTAAGAGATAACTAATTGGAAAAGAATCTGATGTTCGGAAAAATAGAAGACAAAAGGAGAAGTGGATGACAGAGGATGAGATGATTGGATGGCATCACTGAGTCAGTGGACATGAGTTTGAGCAAGCTCTGGGAGATGGTGAAGGACAGGGAAGCCTGGCGTGCTGCAGTCCATGGGGTCACAAAGAGTTGGATACGACTGAGTGACTGAACTGAACTTTACTACTCCCTTTTCTGCTGTTTCAAAAAGCCCCTTCCTACATATGGAGATACTCCCAAGTTCAACTACATAATGTTAAGAGGAAATCTTGCTCATCATTTGAACTTTTATCATTTAATTTGTTTAATCCCTTTCTTATATCAGTTGGGATAAATCTCAATGTCTTCCTGATTCAAGTTTTAATTTTTTAATAACTTCAATTCAGAAGAAGCTTTGAAAATTAAAGGTTTTTGGTATTCTATTTGTTAAATAATTTGATTGTGTGTATGTATGTGTGCTCAGTCAGTCTGACTCTTTATGGATTCATGGATTGTAGCCTGTCAGTCTCCTCCGTCCATGGAATTCTCCAGGCAACAATACTAGAGTGGGCTACCATTCCCTATGCCAGGGGATCTTCCTAACCCAGGGATCGAACTCTCATCTCTTGCATCTCCTGCATTGGCAGGCGACCCTACCACTAGCACCACCTGGGGAGCCCGAATAATTTGATTAAAGATTTCCAATTGATTCTCAATAAAATAAAACCAAAATCTAGATAACTTGTTAATAACAAATCAATATCATTGTAGAACATGTAGGCTCATTTACAAAGCAGTTTTTCAAAAACTCAAACATTCCTAAAATCGAGGTGATGTTTGGTGGTGAAAAGAGAAAGTGTATACTAAAACATTTTTAGATATTCATCTTTAATTCTGCCAGAAACATTCTGCAGTTCAATTGTCAAAGTATGGTTTTACCAGTATTCATGTATGAATGTGAGAATTGGACCATAAAGACGGCTGAATGTCGAACTTTTGGACTCTGGTGTTGGAGAAGGCTCTTAAGAGTCTCTTGGACTGCAAGGAGATCAAACCTGTCAATCTTAAAGGAAATCAACCTTGAACATTCATTGGAAGGACCAATGTGGAACTTGAAGCTCCAGTACTTTGGCCATGATGCTAAGAGATAACTAATTGGAAAAGAATCTGATGTTCGGAAAAATAGAAGACAAAAGGAGAAGTGGATGACAGAGGATGAGATGATTGGATGGCATCACTGAGTCAGTGGACATGAGTTTGAGCAAGCTCTGGGAGATGGTGAAGGACAGGGAAGCCTGGCGTGCTGCAGTCCATGGGGTCACAAAGAGTTGGATACGACTGAGTGACTGAACTGAACTTTACTACTCCCTTTTCTGCTGTTTCAAAAAGCCCCTTCCTACATATGG
Source organism: Tragulus kanchil (assembly GCA_022376925.1). Classification (NCBI taxonomy): domain Eukaryota; kingdom Metazoa; phylum Chordata; class Mammalia; order Artiodactyla; family Tragulidae; genus Tragulus; species Tragulus kanchil. Next base: position 120,930,888 of record JAIOJX010000026.1, read on the forward strand.
AGATACTCCCAAGTTCAACTACATAATGTTAAGAGGAAATCTTGCTCATCATTTGAACTTTTATCATTTAATTTGTTTAATCCCTTTCTTATATCAGTTGGGATAAATCTCAATGTCTTCCTGATTCAAGTTTTAATTTTTTAATAACTTCAATTCAGAAGAAGCTTTGAAAATTAAAGGTTTTTGGTATTCTATTTGTTAAATAATTTGATTGTGTGTATGTATGTGTGCTCAGTCAGTCTGACTCTTTATGGATTCATGGATTGTAGCCTGTCAGTCTCCTCCGTCCATGGAATTCTCCAGGCAACAATACTAGAGTGGGCTACCATTCCCTATGCCAGGGGATCTTCCTAACCCAGGGATCGAACTCTCATCTCTTGCATCTCCTGCATTGGCAGGCGACCCTACCACTAGCACCACCTGGGGAGCCCGAATAATTTGATTAAAGATTTCCAATTGATTCTCAATAAAATAAAACCAAAATCTAGATAACTTGTTAATAACAAATCAATATCATTGTAGAACATGTAGGCTCATTTACAAAGCAGTTTTTCAAAAACTCAAACATTCCTAAAATCGAGGTGATGTTTGGTGGTGAAAAGAGAAAGTGTATACTAAAACATTTTTAGATATTCATCTTTAATTCTGCCAGAAACATTCTGCAGTTCAATTATTCCAACAGGGTTAATGCAAAACATAGAGAACATTGGACATGTATGACAACTAATGGCAAGTAAATTTTTTATTTGTTTGTTTCATGGCTTCCTTAAATTGTTAAGAATGTGCTCTTTTACCACAACAAGATGTTTCATCAAAAAGTGTATTTTTGTATGTGCTTTCAATAACGTCAGTGTTACTCCTCTAACAGAATGAACCGCCAACAACTTTACTTTGTTCTCGAAAATTGGATAAAAATAGGACCATTCTCAGAATTAACTGATTGTCTAATTATAGCAACTGATAATGTGCATATAATACAGGTAACCCTGAACTATTTGAATGCTATATTTTTGCAGATGGAGTTATCTCTTCATAAACACACATGAAGATTTGAAATTAAAATTGAGTAATAAGTGAAACTGAAAATGAGTATAATTAATTTAGAATAGCAATTATTTGATCTAAATGAAAAGTCTTGCTTCACAGAGTGATATGCAAATATACATCTGCTTCTGCATATGTTAAATAGTTGCCTAGGCTGTAGTCTTCTTAAAGTAACTATAAACTTTTGAGATAGATGCTGCAGCTTTCCATCGATACGTGTTCCTGGTTTTCTTCTGTCAGTGGTATTACTGTGTGCCCCTCTCTGCTGTGACTACATGCAAAAATGATGCGAAAAAAAGCTTGAAAAGTTCCTGGTATTGTAGCCTGTCAGTCTCCTCCGTCCATGGAATTCTCCAGGCAACAATACTAGAGTGGGCTACCATTCCCTATGCCAGGGGATCTTCCTAACCCAGGGATCGAACTCTCATCTCTTGCATCTCCTGCATTGGCAGGCGACCCTACCACTAGCACCACCTGGGGAGCCCGAATAATTTGATTAAAGATTTCCAATTGATTCTCAATAAAATAAAACCAAAATCTAGATAACTTGTTAATAACAAATCAATATCATTGTAGAACATGTAGGCTCATTTACAAAGCAGTTTTTCAAAAACTCAAACATTCCTAAAATCGAGGTGATGTTTGGTGGTGAAAAGAGAAAGTGTATACTAAAACATTTTTAGATATTCATCTTTAATTCTGCCAGAAACATTCTGCAGTTCAATTATTCCAACAGGGTTAATGCAAAACATAGAGAACATTGGACATGTATGACAACTAATGGCAAGTAAATTTTTTATTTGTTTGTTTCATGGCTTCCTTAAATTGTTAAGAATGTGCTCTTTTACCACAACAAGATGTTTCATCAAAAAGTGTATTTTTGTATGTGCTTTCAATAACGTCAGTGTTACTCCTCTAACAGAATGAACCGCCAACAACTTTACTTTGTTCTCGAAAATTGGATAAAAATAGGACCATTCTCAGAATTAACTGATTGTCTAATTATAGCAACTGATAATGTGCATATAATACAGGTAACCCTGAACTATTTGAATGCTATATTTTTGCAGATGGAGTTATCTCTTCATAAACACACATGAAGATTTGAAATTAAAATTGAGTAATAAGTGAAACTGAAAATGAGTATAATTAATTTAGAATAGCAATTATTTGATCTAAATGAAAAGTCTTGCTTCACAGAGTGATATGCAAATATACATCTGCTTCTGCATATGTTAAATAGTTGCCTAGGCTGTAGTCTTCTTAAAGTAACTATAAACTTTTGAGATAGATGCTGCAGCTTTCCATCGATACGTGTTCCTGGTTTTCTTCTGTCAGTGGTATTACTGTGTGCCCCTCCCTCTGCTGTGACTACATGCAAAAAATGATGCAAGTTATATGTTATTCATCAATTTATGAAACAGGCTTTGAAATAGACCAAATTCCAGACTTCAATATAGGGATTTAAAATGTGCATTTTTAGTATACTGCTGCCAATGTTTATTGAAAAATAAAAAGAAAAAATGAAAATATAAATTATTAAACATTCTAGAATGATACTAATAACAAATGACAAAATCATTGGAACATAAGTGTGTCAATTCTTATCCATGTGCTTATAATGGTGGTGTTCAGCTTCTATTTCCTGTAAAATATTTTATATCTTACAACTCATCATTTTATAATTGTTTCTTTCCCATGTTTCTCAGTGACCCAGCTGTCTGGAGGAATTTGTATGCTGTGGCCCAGCCAGGCCATAACCGGCGGGTGCCCCAACTGACGGCGAGGACAGCAGCTTTGAGTATGTGTTTCACCGACACCTTTGTTGTCTCAGGCTTGCTAGAGTTTGACTGTGTGTTTCTCCAACTCCTTTGCTGTCTCAGGTTTGCTAGTGTCTGAGCACGTTTTGTTTAAATCACTGAGCACCATGAACAATGTGCTTAAAAATGAGTTATTAGTTATACTGTGCCTGGTGAGGGCCCGGGAAAGAAACATGCTTTATGGTTAGTCATGTCAGATTTTCCCATGCGTCTGAGGTGGAAATCTGTTTACAGCTGATGAGCTGAGACCATGGCAGAAGCTGAAGTAGAGACTGGAGGTCTCCCAGTTCCAGCTGGACTTATTTTAATACAATCTCTAATAATAATATCTCATAAATAAGTAGAAGATCCAGCAAGTATAGGGAGGTGAAGCAACAGGAGCAGACCAGGACTATCCTGGGCAAGCTGGAAGAAATGATATCGGTATCTGTAATCCTTTGGGTAAAAATAATTAGTCTCTGGCAAGAAGTATGTACTAGCACACATCGTTACCAGACTGTCCATTATCTGAGCGAATGGAGATGGATCTTAATCGGGGGAAGATTCAGTTGCCAGCAGCTGCCCAGCTTTGGCTATCATGGTCACATCTGACTCTAATGTCAACATGTTGAATACCTAGGCATTTATTCAAATGTCCATGCATTCAAAAAGCTTTCACTGAGAGTGTAGGTTAAGTGGCCCTCTTAGGGGGAGTTTTCTGGTTCAAGGAGAGAAGTCCAGGCCCTCTCCCCTCTCTGACTCCCTAAGTTCTGGCCATCCACACAAACCTTCCCCAGCTTGCCCTGTGGATAAGGGCATTTTGGACCACAAACACAAATGTGAGTCATGTGATAAAAAATAATGGTGATCAAGAGTCTTCATTAGAAGGAAGTCAAGTCCTGGAATCTGACAACCCAAGAAAAACCTGGGAACGTCTGGAACTCAGCTGTCTGACTGGCCAAGATACAATATGGTTGAAAGAAAATATAGTAATTTCAGATTATACCATGTGTCCAAGTTGGAAAACTGTTTATAATCCTACCAGATGAGACAACGGCTAGACAACTGAGATACCTTAAATACATATGCAAAAAAAAAAAAAACCCAAAGAACTGAATAACTTTTTAAGGGGAAATCAAGAAACACATCACAAAGACAATTTCTTTCTTTTCTTTAACCTTTTTTTTGATGTGGACTATTATTTTGTAAATTTATTTATTTGTTTTTGGCTATTCTAGGTTTTCACTGCGGCCACAGGCTCTTCTCTAGTTGCAGGGAGTGGGGGCTACTCTCCAGTTGAGGTGAGCAGGCTTCTTGTTGTGGTGACTTCTCTTGTTGTGGAACTCAGGCTCTAGGGCACACAGGCATCAGTAGTTGTGGCTCATGGGCTCAACTGTTGCAGTTCCAAGGCTCTAGAGCACAAGCTCCATAGTTGTGGCTCATGGACTTGGTTGCTCTGCAGCATGTGGGATCTTCCCAGATCAGGGGTCGAACTCGTGTCTCCTGCATTGGCAGGAGAACTTTTCACCACTGAGCTACCAGGGAAGCCTGGTGTGGACTATTTTTAAAAGTCTTTATTGAATTTGTTTCCATATTGATTCTGTTTTATGTTTTATTTTTTTGACCCTGAGACATGTGGGATCTTAGCTCCATGACAAGGGACTGAACCCACATCTCCTGCAAGGGAAAGCGAAGTTTTAACCACTTGACTGTCAAGGGAATTCTAAGATAATTTCTTTCTTGAAGGAAAAAGAGGGCCATAGATGGCCCTGAGGGTGAGATATTCTATCTAGAGAGAGCACATATGTGAAATCCCTTGTGATCGAGTGATAAGTTCAAAAGTCAGAGACTGAAATTTCACAGTGCACAAATTATGTGTACTAGGGACTAAAAGACAATATGGGAAAATGAAAGTTGTTTAGTTTTAGGACTGCAGGACTTTTGTGACTGCTAAGAAAACAATAGTCCGAAGGAATTATTTTGGTTGAATTCAATTCTTAAAAAGAATATTTCAATTGAACTTTTCTCTGTTTTGGTTTTTCTCTGTTTTGTGCTCATAATGAATAACCACACGGACACAATTATAATGTGATTGTAATAAGTGAGGTTAACATATTCCTTAGCAAATACTTGTTTTTCTGAACTTACGTAGAACTTTTCTCCAAATGTGAAAAGTGTGAACTCTTATTAATTATCTGCTTTTTCATGATTTCATTACCTTCATCCTACTGAATGCCTTGAGGGAGCTTTCATCAATAAGAGGTTTAATTTAAGTTCAACCAAGCTCTGAGCCTTTGTGTTTACAACTGATAAGTGCTCTGTAAGAATAGATGGAAACTGGTGGGGGATGTCACTATAATTTTAAAAAGCAAGAATTAATTTTTCTTTTACAGAGAAGGAGCCTCTCCTGACTGTGACATGCAGTATTGGGTTCAGAATCATTATACCTTTTGCTTTCCATTCTATTCTTGGATCCACCATGAAAAGTCTGAGTGACTGCTTCCATGAGAAGAGCAAGCCACAAGTCTGGGGGCGAGGATATTTTTAGCATACTAAACGTTGGTGACTGAATTGATCTGGATAACTTTAATTCCCTTTAATTTGCCTCCAAAACAAGAATACCATTGTCACCTCTCCTTGCCTTTGTTGATTTCAACTAGGACTGAAATCCCCTTTTCAATTTCAGAGCTGCAGTCTGGTTTGAAGAGTAGATGAGGAGTTGGGAGACCAGGAGTTAATCTAAGATCATCTATTAGTTTGACATGATATCTGTGCTAAGATCATCCATTAGTTTGATATGATACCAGCAGAAACCTTCTCTTCTGGGGACCTCAGGTCCCCTGTGAGAAATGATATCACACAATGCTTATTCCCAGGGTGGGGGTCAGGATCAAATAAGGTGATGCCTATGAACTACTTCCTACAAGTGTAAAGCACCAGATAAGTTTAATTGTGTTTTTATGTTTATTAAGAAGCTAATTCATACATAGAGGTATAAAACTGATTCATTGAAATATGTAGTTTTGAGCAGTGGTTTCCTACGTAACTGAATTTAATTTACTTAATTCTCTTCAAGATGAAAACATAATATAAGAGTTTCTACCATCTTGATCCAATTGTAATTACTTTTTATTATATTTTTATTATCTTAATTCATACAGTATCAATATTTTATGACAAAGATATTTATATTCATCTCAGGAGCAGATATTTGGAAACCAGGATGATAAGCATAATCAAAGTGATAGGTATTACTTGTTGTACTTATTAGGTGCCACTGTGATAAGTGCTATATATGTTTTTCTGAACTTACGTAGAACTTTTCTCCAAATGTGAAAAGTGTGAACTCTTATTAATTATCTGCTTTTTCATGATTTCATTACCTTCATCCTACTGAATGCCTTGAGGGAGCTTTCATCAATAAGAGGTTTAATTTAAGTTCAACCAAGCTCTGAGCCTTTGTGTTTACAACTGATAAGTGCTCTGTAAGAATAGATGGAAACTGGTGGGGGATGTCACTATAATTTTAAAAAGCAAGAATTAATTTTTCTTTTACAGAGAAGGAGCCTCTCCTGACTGTGACATGCAGTATTGGGTTCAGAATCATTATACCTTTTGCTTTCCATTCTATTCTTGGATCCACCATGAAAAGTCTGAGTGACTGCTTCCATGAGAAGAGCAAGCCACAAGTCTGGGGGCGAGGATATTTTTAGCATACTAAACGTTGGTGACTGAATTGATCTGGATAACTTTAATTCCCTTTAATTTGCCTCCAAAACAAGAATACCATTGTCACCTCTCCTTGCCTTTGTTGATTTCAACTAGGACTGAAATCCCCTTTTCAATTTCAGAGCTGCAGTCTGGTTTGAAGAGTAGATGAGGAGTTGGGAGACCAGGAGTTAATCTAAGATCATCTATTAGTTTGACATGATATCTGTGCTAAGATCATCCATTAGTTTGATATGATACCAGCAGAAACCTTCTCTTCTGGGGACCTCAGGTCCCCTGTGAGAAATGATATCACACAATGCTTATTCCCAGGGTGGGGGTCAGGATCAAATAAGGTGATGCCTATGAACTACTTCCTACAAGTGTAAAGCACCAGATAAGTTTAATTGTGTTTTTATGTTTATTAAGAAGCTAATTCATACATAGAGGTATAAAACTGATTCATTGAAATATGTAGTTTTGAGCAGTGGTTTCCTACGTAACTGAATTTAATTTACTTAATTCTCTTCAAGATGAAAACATAATATAAGAGTTTCTACCATCTTGATCCAATTGTAATTACTTTTTATTATATTTTTATTATCTTAATTCATACAGTATCAATATTTTATGACAAAGATATTTATATTCATCTCAGGAGCAGATATTTGGAAACCAGGATGATAAGCATAATCAAAGTGATAGGTATTACTTGTTGTACTTATTAGGTGCCACTGTGATAAGTGCTATATATGAATTAGCTCATTGATGACTGAGAATAGTCTCATGAGGTACAGTAAATTTAGATCTATTTTACACATAAATTAGATTCCCATTGAGCACCATTAAGTGGCACTAGTGGTTAAGAACTGCCTGCCAATGCAGGAGACAAGAGACACGTGCAGGTTCAAGCCCTGGGTTGGGAAGATCCCCTGGAGCAGGAAATGGCCACCCGCTCCAATGTCCTTGCCTGGAGAATCCCATGGAGAGAGGAGCCTGGTGGGCTACAGTCCACAGGGGCTGCAGAGTTGGACACAACTGAGGTGACAGCCTGCACACACATGCAAACTAACATCCAGAGAGGTGCAGCTGGCTAGTAACCCACGTTGGCTCATCTGTGCACCGTAGAGAGGCAGTGCTGTGTAGACCGTGGGCACGAGTTTGAATCTCACCTCACTATTCGTTAGCGGAATGACTTTTTGTGCGATTCACCTCAATCGTGTAGGACTCAGTATTGGCTTTTATAATGAAATAAGTAAATGTGACTATAAAAGTTCAAAAATAGATTCTGATAAAAATCAAAAGTAATGTATGAAGTGTTTCTTACAGGGATTAGCACATTATAAACTCTCAATGAAAGACAATTGCTATTGTGATCATTATTATCACTATTAATATTTTAACGATGGTTTTCGTGCTTACAGGGCCCCTGATTGCAAGGAGTTTAGGTGACTGCATGGGTTCCTCCTAATCTACAATCATCACTGTTGAGCATTATCAAAAAAGAGTCAGTAGCCTTGCTTTCCAATCACTAACCTCGCTTTGCTTGGCCAGTCACAGCCTAGTTACCCTCCGTGTGGTCAGGCCACTCAAGACGGCTGTTCTCTTGCTCTTTGTACATCCCCTGCTGGGCAGCACCTGCTTCACTCACAGTCTGCTCACAGCTGACCTTCCTGCTTCCCAGACATTTTATTTTTTCTTAATTCATACAGTATCAATATTTTATGACAAAGATATTTATATTCATCTCAGGAGCAGATATTTGGAAACCAGGATGATAAGCATAATCAAAGTGATAGGTATTACTTGTTGTACTTATTAGGTGCCACTGTGATAAGTGCTATATATGAATTAGCTCATTGATGACTGAGAATAGTCTCATGAGGTACAGTAAATTTAGATCTATTTTACACATAAATTAGATTCCCATTGAGCACCATTAAGTGGCACTAGTGGTTAAGAACTGCCTGCCAATGCAGGAGACAAGAGACACGTGCAGGTTCAAGCCCTGGGTTGGGAAGATCCCCTGGAGCAGGAAATGGCCACCCGCTCCAATGTCCTTGCCTGGAGAATCCCATGGAGAGAGGAGCCTGGTGGGCTACAGTCCACAGGGGCTGCAGAGTTGGACACAACTGAGGTGACAGCCTGCACACACATGCAAACTAACATCCAGAGAGGTGCAGCTGGCTAGTAACCCACGTTGGCTCATCTGTGCACCGTAGAGAGGCAGTGCTGTGTAGACCGTGGGCACGAGTTTGAATCTCACCTCACTATTCGTTAGCGGAATGACTTTTTGTGCGATTCACCTCAATCGTGTAGGACTCAGTATTGGCTTTTATAATGAAATAAGTAAATGTGACTATAAAAGTTCAAAAATAGATTCTGATAAAAATCAAAAGTAATGTATGAAGTGTTTCTTACAGGGATTAGCACATTATAAACTCTCAATGAAAGACAATTGCTATTGTGATCATTATTATCACTATTAATATTTTAACGATGGTTTTCGTGCTTACAGGGCCCCTGATTGCAAGGAGTTTAGGTGACTGCATGGGTTCCTCCTAATCTACAATCATCACTGTTGAGCATTATCAAAAAAGAGTCAGTAGCCTTGCTTTCCAATCACTAACCTCGCTTTGCTTGGCCAGTCACAGCCTAGTTACCCTCCGTGTGGTCAGGCCACTCAAGACGGCTGTTCTCTTGCTCTTTGTACATCCCCTGCTGGGCAGCACCTGCTTCACTCACAGTCTGCTCACAGCTGACCTTCCTGCTTCCCCAGACCCTAGCTAGTGATTGTTCTTCCCAAAGGCGCAGTAAGGGGCGTGTTCCTCTCCTGCTTTCCCTGGTAGCTAATGAAGCAACCCGGTGTAATTTCCCTATAACTCGCCACCGCCTTCTCCCAACCCCAGCAAAGACTGCTGCCCACTGCTGTCTGTCTGCCACAGCTGAGGCGGTGGTGTCACTCCAGGACCCTGTGTCGGACGTGTAAGGTTCCAAATCTATTCAACCACTGATATCTCTGATATTGACTCCAGTCTCTCCCCTGGGTCTTACAGCTGGGCAAGCACACGGCGTGTGGGCTTGTGAGGTGAAGCCCAAGACCCCCATTCCCAGTCCCACCATCCCGTGGGCTGGACGCAGGCCTGTTGTGTAAGGGAGGCTTTGGCTCTCTGTTAAGAGGGATGTTGGCTCTTTTTGAGGTTACACTGCCTTAGGTTGCTCTGGAGGACGCCTTGTTGCTCTCACCCAGCCACCGAGTGATTCCCCTCACCCGTCTCTTTCATGCAGCTTCCTGTAAGTTCCTTATCATGCAATGTCGGATAGTCAGAGAAGGGAGGGACGAGTCTCCGGGGGAGGTCTCTTTTGGTGTCAGTGGTAGTGGGTACTTTCGGTGAACCAGATCCCGCCGATACAGAGCATACCTTCTTTGTGAGCCACTCTTCACAGAGGAAGAGTGGTGAGACTATAGCTGACCATCATTTAGTATTCACTGAAGGCATGGATTTCCCAATTTTATTTTCAAAACAGCCCCACCCAAGAGCAGACATTATCCACACTGTCATAAAATGTGCAACCTGAAGCTCAGAATCATTAACTCAGGTGCCCACAACCACTGGGTAGCTGCTAAAAGTGTGAGTCAGGATTCTGGTCTAAGCAGTCTGACTCCACTGGCTGCCATTCTGTCCCTCTGAGATATGGTGTGCCAGAGGCTCTGGGTCTCTCGCAGGAGTCTATGCCTCTGGGAGCATAGGAGATGGGCTTTCTTAGGGAGGTCAGATTGGATTATACCACTGCGTGCAAGAGGCAAGCTGCGCCCTGTTTTGTTTTTAATTTTGATTTGATATTGGAGTGTAGTCGACTTACAGTGTTATGTTAGTTTCAGGGACACAGCAAAGTGATCCCGTTATATCAATTCATACACATATACCTACTGGAAAAGGAAATGGCAACCCACTCCACTATTCTTGCCTGAAGAATTCTATGGACAGAGGAGCCTGGTCGGCTACAGTCCCTGGGGTCACAAAGAGTTGGACGTGACTAAGTGACTAATTTTCACTCTTTCACATATATCTATTCTTTTCTCAGATTCTTTCCCCATATAGGGCATTGTGGAGTACTGAGTAGAGTTCCCTGTTCTGTGCAGTAGAGCGGTGCCCTGCTTTTTGTGATCTAGGCACTTTTCTGCCCCATATCTTATAATGGTTTCTATCGGTGCTTTGGTGATGATATTGTATTAGCGGGAGATCATTTCGTTACCAAACAACCTCCGTCTCTAGGGCACGAAGATGAAGTTAAGGTTGACACTCTACAGCATCAGGAGGTCCCAGAGCTCCATTGAAAATTTAGATATCAGTGCATAGCTTGCTCTCATTCTATTCCTAAACCGGGCGTATCTTTTACCATGTGATTGGAAGTCAGTGAAAAAGACCACCAGGTTTCACGACTTTGTTTTATGTACAATATTGGCTTCCCTCTTAGCTTGTCCCTGGCTTATTCTATTTCTAACTCTTTAATATTTTGAATTTGTTTCCTGTTTTTTATGGTAAAATTGGCTTGTCCTTTTTCATTTTTTGGCCACATAGCAACTTGCAGGGTCTCAGTAGCCTGACCAGGGGCTGAACCCGGGCCGTGGCAGTTAAAGCATCAAATCTACCAGGATACCAGGACACTCCTTGGCTTGTCTGTTCCATTCAAATGTGCAACCTGAAGCTCAGAATCATTAACTCAGGTGCCCACAACCACTGGGTAGCTGCTAAAAGTGTGAGTCAGGATTCTGGTCTAAGCAGTCTGACTCCACTGGCTGCCATTCTGTCCCTCTGAGATATGGTGTGCCAGAGGCTCTGGGTCTCGCAGGAGTCTATGCCTCTGGGAGCATAGGAGATGGGCTTTCTTAGGGAGGTCAGATTGGATTATACCACTGCGTGCAAGAGGCAAGCTGCGCCCTGTTTTGTTTTTAATTTTGATTTGATATTGGAGTGTAGTCGACTTACAGTGTTATGTTAGTTTCAGGGACACAGCAAAGTGATCCCGTTATATCAATTCATACACATATACCTACTGGAAAAGGAAATGGCAACCCACTCCACTATTCTTGCCTGAAGAATTCTATGGACAGAGGAGCCTGGTCGGCTACAGTCCCTGGGGTCACAAAGAGTTGGACGTGACTAAGTGACTAATTTTCACTCTTTCACATATATCTATTCTTTTCTCAGATTCTTTCCCCATATAGGGCATTGTGGAGTACTGAGTAGAGTTCCCTGTTCTGTGCAGTAGAGCGGTGCCCTGCTTTTTGTGATCTAGGCACTTTTCTGCCCCATATCTTATAATGGTTTCTATCGGTGCTTTGGTGATGATATTGTATTAGCGGGAGATCATTTCGTTACCAAACAACCTCCGTCTCTAGGGCACGAAGATGAAGTTAAGGTTGACACTCTACAGCATCAGGAGGTCCCAGAGCTCCATTGAAAATTTAGATATCAGTGCATAGCTTGCTCTCATTCTATTCCTAAACCGGGCGTATCTTTTACCATGTGATTGGAAGTCAGTGAAAAAGACCACCAGGTTTCACGACTTTGTTTTATGTACAATATTGGCTTCCCTCTTAGCTTGTCCCTGGCTTATTCTATTTCTAACTCTTTAATATTTTGAATTTGTTTCCTGTTTTTTATGGTAAAATTGGCTTGTCCTTTTTTTCATTTTTTTTGGCCACATAGCAACTTGCAGGGTCTCAGTAGCCTGACCAGGGGCTGAACCTGGGCCGTGGCAGTTAAAGCATCAAATCCTAACCACTAGGATACCAGGACACTCCTTGGCTTGTCTGTTTTTAAAACTCAAAAATACTGAGAATACTGCTTATGGTAACTGGCTCTTCTTCCATTCATTCACTCACTAGAAAATCCAATTATGCAGATTTGAATCTTGATCTTGCTGCTGTAAGAATATGGGAAATTTCTTAGTCTTACTGGACTTGTTTTATTTTAAAAATAACAATAATGGTAGTAGCTGTGTAGAGGGTTATTGTAAAGGTTAAATGAATTATTACATAAAGTTACTTCAAATATTGCCTGTCACATTATGAGGGCTATATAAGCTTGCCATTCATTATTATTATTAATTCCTTCATTGTTTATTGGGCACTTTGTTGGTCACTTTGCTATCTGTTGGTTTATACATACAAACGCTCTTGGATCTCATTGTTTATCAGGGGGAAAGGCATACAATCAAAGAGTTGATAGTACAGTTCATGAGTCACAGGGCAAGGAATTAGAGAGAAGTGTGGAAGCACAAGTTAGAAGCTTCAACTAAGAGCATGAATTAGGGGATCAGGGAAATCTGCAAGAAAAGATATTTTGGAGATGAGGCTCCAAAATTAAGTGGATAAGAGTCCTTTAATTTCTCCTGGAATTGGGAAAGTATACAAATAGAAGCTCAGGTATAACTCTGGATGTTGGAATGTTTAAATCAGACTAACGGACTAAGGATATCAACTATATTTTATCTTTCCTACATTGAAAAATATACCTTCACAACGACCTGGAAGGCTGAGTTCAAAATTAAAATTCTCAAACACTCTGAGTTTTGTGCTGAAATGGAGCAGCCCAGGGGCAGCTGATCCCTGGCCTCTCTTTGGTTACATGCAAGCTCCCTTTGCTTCCCATTCCCAGACCTCCAGCCACATGCGGGGCCTTGTGTGCACATGCATGGATGGGCAACTACAACCATGATGCCTCATATGATCCCTTCCTACCCAGCTCCCTCTTGACTGACTCCCAGACCTGGGGATGCACAGGCTTTGGGGCAGCCAAACTCCCAGGACAGAATCAGAGAACACAGACAGTGGAAGCCAACTTGAGGCCACGGGGATAGGAATTTTGGGATCCCAGGTTCCAAGAGTGAGGTCTTCAAGGAGAAGGAAGGACTCTAGGAGTCTATGGAGAGGGCCAGCACTAGCAGAAGACCAGAGGAGCAGCCTGAGAGCAGTACTTCTCAAGCCTTACAGTTAATCAGAGCCATCTGGATGGTTTATTATAACACAGATATCTGGGGTATACCTTACGGAGTTTCTGATTCAGTAGGTCTGCACTGTGGCCCAAGAGTGTGTGTGTCTAACAAGTCCCTAGGTGATGCTGATGCTGCTGGAACCATTTGAAAACTGTCCCCCTAAGTAGGAGGCCAGAAAAGAACCCTTCTTTCTCAAGTCTAAGGGAGTGGGGTACCGAATCCAGGAGTGCTCCTGGTGCAGGGGACTAGGGGTTAAATGACCCGGAGACAAGCAAAGTCAATGGTTATAGGACATAGGATGGATCCCCATACCTTAACTCCAGCCATTGGGTTGGCCACTCTGTGTCCACATGGAGATTTTGCCACATAAAATGGCATCTGGCCAGACTACCAGGGTCAAATGCCTGGGGTGGGGCCCTTTCTTGCTGCTGTGTCTTAGCAGTGATCATGAGTCAGAAGTCTGCCAGGACTTAGACTGTCTTCTGTGAACCTTTTATTTGCTCTTCGTATCTTGTACTGCCATTGCTATTCAGAGTCTGTATGAACAGCACCACTCCAGCCGGACATGGTAAGCCTCCAAGCTGGGAACTTTTGTAATGAGACACCCAATGGATCAGGTTGCCTCGTAATCTATAGAGGCCTCATCTGATGAGTCAAGGATAACATGTTTAGGTTCTTCCAGGAACTATCTATTTACTCTGCTTTGACGATAAGAATTGCATTAAGGCTGAAACTTGGCTGTGGAGATCAATACTGCATGGATTTATTTAGCACGTGCAGGAGAAAACGGCAGAAGTGTCTGTTAGCCTGATGACATTCTGTGCTGGTATTGAAAGTTCATTATTTAACTGATGTCTTTGCACAGGAAGGCTGAACTTTGAAACATTATCAGATATGCTGACTGAAGCTGAGGCAGGAGCCTGCGAGTCTGAACATTCAGTTTTCTGTCTGACGCAGCACTGCACCCAAACACTGATGCCACGCTTTGACATCCAGGCTACACAGGTTTCCCCCCTCACCACTCTCTTTTATCCTGGAGTCTCTGCGTAAGCTCACTTAATTTCTTAGAATGACTTTATTCTGATGTTTGGTAAATTCCGTCTTTCTTTCTTAGTCATATTCCAAGGCCACTTTCTCTGGGTGGTCTGGTCTGATTTTTTTCTACAGAGTTCGGGGCCAGCAGGTAGTGTTTGTCAAGTTACAAAGAGCTGAGCTGGTGCTAAGTCCAGAGGAGGGCTGGAGCAGGATAGGGGGCTGCTGCTTTTAGATGCTAGTGCATCCTGAGAGGCCAGAGGAAACTGAACATCTACGTAGTTGAATCATACAACAAAGCCAAGAGGTAAGAGAAAAGTGATAAGGTGCAACAGTAGAGAAGATCAAGAAGGAGCAGCAGCATCAGAAAGGGCCAACTGATATATTCACATACAGGCTGTGGTGCTGCAGCTCATCAGCCGGGTGCATAGAGAATAGTAGGTGTGACGAGACTTTAAGAGATGCACACAGACATACAGACAGAGAAAAAGGATGCGAACGGGGGGCTCAAGACCTCTTGAGTCAAGGCCCCGAACACATTCTCCAGTCTGCTTTCATTCTGTGCTGAAGCCTCCAGGTGTTTACAGGGAATGAGATTAGCATGGCTGCGTTCAGTCACAGCCCTGTTCAATGATTATTCTCATGGCCCGGAGGATGGAAAGGGCGTGTTGCAGCTGGGGGTGGCAACTAAATCAGTCAGAAGTGAAGGAGTCTGCAGAGCCCTGGCATTTCAAAGTCCATAGCAGATCTCCCACCTGTTGCCGATCAGTATATCCCCAGCTAATAAGCCCATGTGAATTAAATCACTTGTTTGTCTTAGATTTTCTCATTCCAAGTTTACTTTTCTCCTGGCTTAGCCAAAACCACAAGAACCTTCCCTGGTTTGTTTCCCCACACTGCGGGGGCTGGCCAATGGGTGGGACTGGTTTTACTAGTTATGTATATGAGTGCTGTACACTGGCCGAAAGTTCATTATTTAACTGATGTCTTTGCACAGGAAGGCTGAACTTTGAAACATTATCAGATATGCTGACTGAAGCTGAGGCAGGAGCCTGCGAGTCTGAACATTCAGTTTTCTGTCTGACGCAGCACTGCACCCAAACACTGATGCCACGCTTTGACATCCAGGCTACACAGGTTTCCCCCCTCACCACTCTCTTTTATCCTGGAGTCTCTGCGTAAGCTCACTTAATTTCTTAGAATGACTTTATTCTGATGTTTGGTAAATTCCGTCTTTCTTTCTTAGTCATATTCCAAGGCCACTTTCTCTGGGTGGTCTGGTCTGATTTTTTTCTACAGAGTTCGGGGCCAGCAGGTAGTGTTTGTCAAGTTACAAAGAGCTGAGCTGGTGCTAAGTCCAGAGGAGGGCTGGAGCAGGATAGGGGGCTGCTGCTTTTAGATGCTAGTGCATCCTGAGAGGCCAGAGGAAACTGAACATCTACGTAGTTGAATCATACAACAAAGCCAAGAGGTAAGAGAAAAGTGATAAGGTGCAACAGTAGAGAAGATCAAGAAGGAGCAGCAGCATCAGAAAGGGCCAACTGATATATTCACATACAGGCTGTGGTGCTGCAGCTCATCAGCCGGGTGCATAGAGAATAGTAGGTGTGACGAGACTTTAAGAGATGCACACAGACATACAGACAGAGAAAAAGGATGCGAACGGGGGGCTCAAGACCTCTTGAGTCAAGGCCCCGAACACATTCTCCAGTCTGCTTTCATTCTGTGCTGAAGCCTCCAGGTGTTTACAGGGAATGAGATTAGCATGGCTGCGTTCAGTCACAGCCCTGTTCAATGATTATTCTCATGGCCCGGAGGATGGAAAGGGCGTGTTGCAGCTGGGGGGGGGGGGGGGGGCAACTAAATCAGTCAGAAGTGAAGGAGTCTGCAGAGCCCTGGCATTTCAAAGTCCATAGCAGATCTCCCACCTGTTGCCGATCAGTATATCCCCAGCTAATAAGCCCATGTGAATTAAATCACTTGTTTGTCTTAGATTTTTCTCATTCCAAGTTTACTTTTCTCCTGGCTTAGCCAAAACCACAAGAACCTTCCCTGGTTTGTTTCCCCACACTGCGGGGGCTGGCCAATGGGTGGGACTGGTTTTACTAGTTATGTATATGAGTGCTGTACACACTGGCCTTATTTGATCTTCTGATTAAACTTGTTTTGGTCTGTTTCAACACTTTACCTGTGTTATTTGAGCCCAATTTATGTATTTGAGATAAATGAGTTGTTTGTAGTCACATGATTTTCTTAGATTCAAATGAAGAAGAAGAACAACAATGATAATAATAAGCAAAAATGCCTAAAACTTTAATGGCTTTTTCTCCCTTAAGGGATGGTGGAAAGTTATTTTCATTGAAGATTGAAGAGTATCAGAACAACTGCATTTTGGCAGGTACTTAAAGTCCCTGTTACCCAACAGCTAATCAGAACAACCATTTCTATCAACGCAAAAGCAGATGAATAGTAATCCATTATATGGATGTTGGTTTATCCATTTACCAATTAAAAACATTTGGATTGTTTGCAGATTTTGGCATTTCTCAATAATGCTGCTACATACATTTTGTGTTTAGGTTTTTGAGTGAGCATAAGTTTTGCTTCTCTAGAATGAATATCCAGAGGTGGGGTTACTGGGTCACATAAAATGCATACTTAACTTTATCGGAAATAACCAAATTGTTCTTAAGGTTAGTCAAAAGATTTCACATTACCACCAGCAGAGTTATGAGAATTACTATTGGTCTCCATTGTTGCTATCATTTGATATTGCCAGTATTTTTTAAATCTTAGTCTTCTAATAGGTATGTAATAGTATTTCATTGTGGGTCTAACGTGAATTCCTGTAATGTCTAATGATGTTAAATATATTTTAATGTGTTTTTTTTGCCATCTGTATGTTTTTTGGTGACGTGCCTCTTCAAATCTTTTGCCATTGAAAAACTGAATTGTTTTATTTTTGAGTTTTGAGAGTTCTTTAAATATTCTTGATATAAGTCTTTTGTCTGATATATGACTTACAAACATTTTCTCCACTTCTGTGATTTTTTTTTTTAAAGATTTATTTATTTATTTATTTTGGGCAGGGGTCGGGTTGGGGAGGGAGGGGAGCGGGTGGGCCACTTCTATTGGTCTTTCATTTCTCTATTTTCATCCGTCTTCATTCTTTGGCTCCTGTGGGCCTCCCATCGTGGTGGTGTCTGTCGTTGCAGAGCACTGGCTCTGGGTGCATGCGCTCCAGAGCTCCGGCTCGGTCATTGGACACATTGGTCCAGCCGCCCCGCGGCACGTGGGATCTTCCCAGGCAAGGGATTGAACCGGCGCCCCTTGCACTGCAAGGCGGTGTCCTTACCCACTGGACCACCAGGGGAAGCCCACTTCTGTGATTTTTAAAAATATTTTCTTAAGTGGTCCTTAACAGATCCTAAGCTATTAATTTTTAAAAAGATTAAAAAAATTTTTTGTGGCCTCTTTTATTGTTTTTTAATTTATCTTCACCCATCTTTATTCTTTGGCCTGTGTGGGCCACCCACTGAAGTGGCCTCTCTCGTTTCAGAGCACCAGCTCTGGGTGCATATTCTCCAGAGCGCTGGCTCGTGATTGGACACACCAGTCCATCCACTCCATGGACCGTGGGATCTTCCCGGGCCAGGGATCGAACTGGTGCCCCTTGCACTGCAAGGCAAACTCTTTACCCACTGGATGACCAGAGAAGCCCATAAGCTATTAATTTTGGTAGGGTCCAGTCCTTCAGTTTTGTTGGTTAAATTTTTTGTGTCATGTCTAAGAACTTTTTGCCTAAATCATGAAAAATTCCCCCCATGTTTTCTCTTCGAACTTTCATAGTTTTGCCTCTTTCATTCATCTCTATAATTCGTTTGAGTTAATTTTTTCAGCCCATGTTAAGTGTAGGTCAAAAATCATTTTATTGAATATTAATGCCTGTTTTCTATATTTCCATTTGTTGAAAAGGCCATAGTATCTCTATTAAATTGCTTTGGTACTTTTGTAGAAAGTACAACTGAGTTTTATTCACTCTTTCAATAGAATGTGGTATTCTCATTCTTGTAACAATCTTTTCCCCTTGATTTTCATGACACAATAATCTCTTAGCTTTACCATATTATTTAATGGCCCCTCCTCCATTTCCTGGGAGGGAATTCCAATTCTTTGCCTAGACCTAATATTTTCATTCATTAAGACCAGACATCATTTTTCTTTAACATCTATTCTCTCCCTAAGCAATTTCATCTGTGTCCAAGGTTTTTTTTTTTTGTGTGTCCAAGATTTTGATTACTGTCTTATAGGTAGGTGGCTTATAAACTTATGTCATAGCTCAGACTTCTTCTCTGAGCTCCAGACATTAATGTCTATCTGCCTCCTTGATGTCTCAATTTAAAACTCTACATATCTGGAATGATCTCATGATTAGCCACATAAAGTGTGATCATTTCCAGTGTGTTCTATCTATCCTATTCTGTAATAATATCTGGCATCCTCCCTCCCCTCATCAATTGATATCTATGAATAATATTCACAATTGATTTTACTTCTAGCACCTCTCACGTATGTTCACGTCTCTATCTCTACTGTTGTGATCTGAGTCAAGGCCAGTATCATCTTTCCCCATGATTACCACCATCACCTTTTGGTTTATTGTGCTGCATGTCATATTTCCTCCTCCTATATGAGCTTTCAACACAAGAGTCTGATCACATCAGCCCATCTGCTTAAAATTGATTTGTTTTTAAAATAAATCTTCTTTGGACCACAGGCCTTCTCTGATCTGATTCTTGTCTAACTCTCAAGTTTAATCAATTAATTCATTCATGTACTTATTCAGCAAATATCTATTGTGTCTACTATGTGCCTGGAAACTATTCTTACTGCCAGGCATATTGTTGTTGCTCTTCAGTCACTCAGTTGTGTCTAACTCTTCATGACCCCATGTAGTACTGTGTCACACCACACTTCCCTGTCCCTCACCATCTCTTGGAGTTTTCTCAAGTTCAAGTCCATTGAATCGGTGATGCCATCCATCCTCTGTTGCCCTCTTTTCCTTTTGCTTTCAGTCTTTCCCAGCATCAGGGTGTTTTCCAATGAGTCAGATGTTCGCATCAGGTGGCCAAAGTATTGGAGGTTCTGCCTCAGCATCAGTGCTTCCAAAGACTATTCAGTGCTGATTTCCTTCAAGACTGACTAGTTTGATCTCCTTGTTTTCCAAAGGACTCTCAAGAGTCTTCTTCAGCACTACAGTTAGAAAGCATCAATTCATCAGGGACCAGGCTTCTTTATTGTCCAGTTTTCACATCCATGCATGGCTACTGGGCAGACGGTAGCCTTGACTATATGGACCTTCATTAGAAAAACGCTATCTTTGCTTTTAACACACTGTCTAGGTTTGTCATAACTTTCCTGCCAAGAAGCAATCGTCTTCTGACTCCATGGCTGCAGTCGCCATCTGCAGTGACTTTAGAGCCCAGAAGAGGAAATATGTCACTGCTTCTGCCTTTTCCTCCTCTATTTGCTGTGAAGTGATGGGACTGGATGCCATAATTTTAGTTTTTTTAATATTGAGTTTTAAGTTGACGTTTCACTCTCTTCCTTCACTTTCATCAGGAAGCTCTTTAGTTCCTGTTTGCTTTCTGCCATTAAAGCAGAGGAGAATTATCTGCTTATCTCAGGTTGTTGATATTGTGGTAATAAACAAAAAGTCCTTATTTTTATGCAACTTATATTACCATCCACTGCTTAAAATTGATTTGTTTTTAATATTCCTCCTCCTATATGAGCTTTCAACACAAGAGTCTGATCACATCAGCCCATCTGCTTAAAATTGATTTGTTTTAAAATAAATCTTCTTTGGACCACAGGCCTTCTCTGATCTGATTCTTGTCTAACTCTCAAGTTTAATCAATTAATTCATTCATGTACTTATTCAGCAAATATCTATTGTGTCTACTATGTGCCTGGAAACTATTCTTACTGCCAGGCATATTGTTGTTGCTCTTCAGTCACTCAGTTGTGTCTAACTCTTCATGACCCCATGTAGTACTGTGTCACACCACACTTCCCTGTCCCTCACCATCTCTTGGAGTTTTCTCAAGTTCAAGTCCATTGAATCGGTGATGCCATCCATCCTCTGTTGCCCTCTTTTCCTTTTGCTTTCAGTCTTTCCCAGCATCAGGGTGTTTTCCAATGAGTCAGATGTTCGCATCAGGTGGCCAAAGTATTGGAGGTTCTGCCTCAGCATCAGTGCTTCCAAAGACTATTCAGTGCTGATTTCCTTCAAGACTGACTAGTTTGATCTCCTTGTTTTCCAAAGGACTCTCAAGAGTCTTCTTCAGCACTACAGTTAGAAAGCATCAATTCATCAGGGACCAGGCTTCTTTATTGTCCAGTTTTCACATCCATGCATGGCTACTGGGCAGACGGTAGCCTTGACTATATGGACCTTCATTAGAAAAACGCTATCTTTGCTTTTAACACACTGTCTAGGTTTGTCATAACTTTCCTGCCAAGAAGCAATCGTCTTCTGACTCCATGGCTGCAGTCGCCATCTGCAGTGACTTTAGAGCCCAGAAGAGGAAATATGTCACTGCTTCTGCCTTTTCCTCCTCTATTTGCTGTGAAGTGATGGGACTGGATGCCATAATTTTAGTTTTTTTAATATTGAGTTTTAAGTTGACGTTTCACTCTCTTCCTTCACTTTCATCAGGAAGCTCTTTAGTTCCTGTTTGCTTTCTGCCATTAAAGCAGAGGAGAATTATCTGCTTATCTCAGGTTGTTGATATTGTGGTAATAAACAAAAAGTCCTTATTTTTATGCAACTTATATTCCAGTGGGAGGGTACATAACTAATACATATACTATTTGCTGATGAGTAGGAAAACGTAAAATCCATCAGTGTAAGGGACAGAGAATTATGGGAGAGCTGGTGCTTTAATAGGGTTGATGGGGAAGTGCTCCCTGGGAAGTGACAATGAGCAGGGACCTAAAGAAAATGAATGGACAAGGCATGCATATTTCAGGCTTTGGAAACAGTCTCTCCAGGCCCCATCCATTCTCTTGACTGGATCATCACTTCAAGCCCTGGATGCATGGCCTGCTTTTCCACCCACAGTCAGCCCTTGTCTGTCTGTCAGAGGGATGCCCTCAGGTTGCCGGAGCCTGCTTGCCTGTAGGGCTTGGTGACAGATAATGGTAGGTTACCATGAACAGTGTTGGATTCTTAATCTCTAATAGAGAAGAATTCACATTGGGATCAAAAGACTCGGTGATGGTCACTCAGAGCTTTAGGCAGTGAAAAGTTTATTAAAGTAAGAAATTATAGGGAAAAACTTCCAGCATAGACACTGGAAGGTGAATAGAAGAGTATCCCCGTTTTGCCAGTTTAGGCATGACAATTTGTATTTTCCAGTTGGTTGTCAAAACAATAGCTTAAGGTTGTAAGGGCATTCCAGTCCTGCACCCGCAACATGAGATTAGCCAGGGATAGTCTCCAGGCTAGGTGAGACATTCTGGTGTAAAGGCCTTTCTAGGCCCACAGCGTCAACATAAGACAATAAACTTAGTTTTGGGTTGATCTTATCATAACAAATATTTCAGATTAGAAAAATACCTGTCCTTCTTCTTTTTGTCCCTCACCTCCTCCTCCTTATCAAATCTGCCTACGAACCCCTTTCATTCTGAACTCCTTCCATTGGTAATTTCCGACTCTCCTGGGGCATCCTTGCGCAGTGACTGACGGGTGTGCTGAGAGCAGGGGCACTGGTATTTGGCTCCCCTCTCCTTGGTCAGGAGACCTGTGGATGTGACCCATGTGGTTTCCGGATTTCCCCATAGGATGAAATCAAAGTTATCCTCCTTAATAAGGACTCCTTATCAAGGGCTTCCCTTGGCATCAGGCCCTTACCTGGCTTCCTTCTGTGCCACTCTTTTCTCATTCCTTCCTAGTCTTTCCTGAGAGTGCTTTCTCGTACATTCCATTGATTAGAATCCTGGTCTTAGAGATTGTATCTGGTGAATCCAAACGAAGTCAGACTCTACATAATATATGATAAAAGGTTGGCATGAGTTTGAAAGGAGAATTTCAAAAGGAGAATCAAATCATCATACAACCTATGGTAGTAAAAAATGCTGCATTAAAAGGGCGGATGGCACATGTGCCTTAACATTCATCTATAGTGTGAAGTCAAGATGTGTATGGATCCAGCCATGGCCGTGGTCGAGTTGAGACACGTCACTCGCAGCAAAAGCATGGTAATTACGTAATGAGAAATTTTTATATTCCCAGGTTCAGAGATAACTGTACTAGCTAACTATTTAATCCAGATTTCGTAATGCCACAATTCTCCTAGAATGTACAGGAAACCAGCTTCGCCGAGCTACTAGGAAACATCTAATTAAAACTGCCACCATGGCAGTGTTCATGGGCAGAGCTGTGACGAAGAACAAGGTTGGAAACAGAGCCTGGAAGTTATTAATACCATTTTGTAGAATATACTTATGCAAATAGCCATTCCTTGTACAAGTATTACAAAAACAGATTAAAAGCAAAATTGGTGTTGAAGGTGTGTCTTTTTTCTTCTTAAATGCAACAATAGTCCTTTAATTTCAGCAGAACAGTATAATGTGTCATTTTAAAGTTAATATTAATTTAAATTTTATTAATTTCATACTTTTGTTTATATTTAATTTAAATAGAGTTTAGGTTTTATTGTTGTATGTGAGCTATATGTGTAATGAGTTTATGAACAACTTTATATCTGCAATTTTTAAGTACATTGTAGTAAAAATAGAGGGGAGGTACTGGTGGTCTCAATCACGTATTTCACTAAAAGTGGTCCATATATCACTGAGGCTTAGGAAACAGTTCTTTAATCCATTTAATTTAGATCCATTTAGCCCATTCAGTTTAAAATGTGACCCCTAGGTCAGCATGAACATCATCAACTTAGAACTTATAAGTGTTGCAAATTCTTGCTTCCCAGCCAGACCTTCTGAGTCAAGAAACTGAGGTTCAAGTCCAGCAGCCTGTGGCTTCCCAGGCCCTGCAGGGGCCGCTGATGTGCCCTGCACTGACATCCCAGGACAGCTGCTCTGACCTTTCTTCCTTTCTTCTGCTTAGGCTCTTGTCCTCTGACGGCACTCTCTGATTATTAATACGATTTCTACTCTCCTAATACTTCTCTCCACGGCTGTGAGATGGATCTTTCTGGAGCCTATTTATCAGGCCACTCACCTTTTGAGTACCTTACACGGTTGACTTCTCTAAGACTGTTATCTATAAAATGAGAACAGTAAGGCCCTTCATCAAGTTGTAAGGGTGTGCATCCCATAGGCGTTCATTCAACGGTGATGCTCACAATCACTATTATTCCTCTCATCATCTTTGTCATCCACCGTAGCACCCCCTCCATTGCCTAAATAATTCTCCTAGAATGTACAGGAAACCAGTGAGCTACTAGGAAACATCTAATTAAAACTGCCACCATGGCAGTGTTCATGGGCAGAGCTGTGACGAAGAACAAGGTTGGAAACAGAGCCTGGAAGTTATTAATACCATTTTGTAGAATATACTTATGCAAATAGCCATTCCTTGTACAAGTATTACAAAAACAGATTAAAAGCAAAATTGGTGTTGAAGGTGTGTCTTTTTTCTTCTTAAATGCAACAATAGTCCTTTAATTTCAGCAGAACAGTATAATGTGTCATTTTAAAGTTAATATTAATTTAAATTTTATTAATTTCATACTTTTGTTTATATTTAATTTAAATAGAGTTTAGGTTTTATTGTTGTATGTGAGCTATATGTGTAATGAGTTTATGAACAACTTTATATCTGCAATTTTTAAGTACATTGTAGTAAAAATAGAGGGGAGGTACTGGTGGTCTCAATCACGTATTTCACTAAAAGTGGTCCATATATCACTGAGGCTTAGGAAACAGTTCTTTAATCCATTTAATTTAGATCCATTTAGCCCATTCAGTTTAAAATGTGACCCCTAGGTCAGCATGAACATCATCAACTTAGAACTTATAAGTGTTGCAAATTCTTGCTTCCCAGCCAGACCTTCTGAGTCAAGAAACTGAGGTTCAAGTCCAGCAGCCTGTGGCTTCCCAGGCCCTGCAGGGGCCGCTGATGTGCCCTGCACTGACATCCCAGGACAGCTGCTCTGACCTTTCTTCCTTTCTTCTGCTTAGGCTCTTGTCCTCTGACGGCACTCTCTGATTATTAATACGATTTCTACTCTCCTAATACTTCTCTCCACGGCTGTGAGATGGATCTTTCTGGAGCCTATTTATCAGGCCACTCACCTTTTGAGTACCTTACACGGTTGACTTCTCTAAGACTGTTATCTATAAAATGAGAACAGTAAGGCCCTTCATCAAGTTGTAAGGGTGTGCATCCCATAGGCGTTCATTCAACGGTGATGCTCACAATCACTATTATTCCTCTCATCATCTTTGTCATCCACCGTAGCACCCCCTCCATTGCCTAAATAATTCATTGTAAATGTTTTATAAGTTTAGGAAATTATCCACCATAAGAATCTTGATGGAAGTTGACCCCAATGTACCAGCCTCTCTTGTATCAGGTGCATAGCCTGACCTGGCCTCTCAGATATGCCCATCCCCAGCTCTGAACTGGGAGTGAGGCACTTGGAGCTGCAGTGAAGGCTTCACACTGGTCGCGGGTCAATAGCTGCAACAGAGTTTTCTGGAGCAGCAATGGCAGAGCATCTGATGGCCCCAGCGTCCAGGGTCCAGCATGCGTGCTGTCTGTGGGAGAATCTGTAGAGGACAGTGGTGTTGTCTCAGGACTGATTTTGCGGGTGACCTTTGGGATAATTGGGAGGGGTTGCTTGGCCTTCTCATTTCTTGTTTATTTTCCATGCCTGATTTTTCTAGGTCTTTAGGAGATTCCGTGACCTATTTCTAATCTGTCTAAGCATGGGGTCTCCTTTTGCAGCATCAGTCAGTCAGTCACAATATCTCTTGCCGACATCCAAGAAAACAACTGATACAGGCCTCAGACTCCATTTCCAAATTTAGATCTCATCATTTTTCCTCCCTAAAAACGTAATGTTTTAACAGTCCAAGAATATTCACTTTTTCACAAATATATCACGTAATTTCATAATTCTTTATCTGTGCTTATGATATTACCTCTGCATTGGGAATTCTTCTTGTCACCTATTTTGTCTGGTAAAATCCTGCTTATCCTTTAAGACTCACTAATACTTGCCAGAATTAATTTCTTGCTATTGATGATTAGATGGGTGGCCTACTTCTGAATAAGAATGTGGAAATAAAATACTTAGATGTTTAGAAAAATAATGAGGAAAAATAAAACTTCCTTTAGCTAGTAGGCCAGGAAGACAAACGCCTATCCATCATTTCTGTAACTGACACTTGTCTGCTTTCCTCTTGGGGGATTTATACAATTTAGGCATTGTAAACATTTATTTATTTATTTTGGCAGGGGTGGGGAGGGAGGGGGTGGGCGGGCCACTTCCACTGGTCTTTCATTTGTCTAGTTTCATCCATCTTTGTTCTTTGGTCCGTGTTGGCCTCCCATCACGGTGGCATCTGTTGTCGCAGAGCACCGGCTCTGGGCGCATGTGCTCCAGAGCTCCGGCTTGGTAATTGGACACATTGGTCCAGCCGCTCCGTGGCATGTGGGATCTTCCCAGGCCAGGGATGGAACCGGCGCCCCTTGCACTGCAAGGCTGTGTCCTTACCCACTGGACCACCAGGGAAGCCCTAATTTAGGCATTGTAATTGCAGTGAGAGACAGCACATTTATTAAAAGCATTGTTAAATAACTAGCCCAGTAAAAAAATCATGAAATTGGAATATGATGAGAAGTATTGTATGAAACAATATATGATTAAAGACACAGGTCAGCTTGTCTTATATTGGACTTAAGCTCAGTTATGGACCTTGTGCCTGTCTTCCAGTTTATTTTCCATCCTCTCTCATTTGTGCAGCAGTCATACGGATCCTAGCTTCAAAGGTGTACCCTAATTCGTCTGGGGCAACCACGATCACCAATGGTTTAGGAACTCAAACCTAAGTCAAGCACATGACATCATACTTGTCTAAGTGAATATGTTGGCCCAATCAGACTAAAATAGTTTTGATCTTCTGTCTCCCTTACCCACTCTCCTATCTATTCATCCACACATTCATGTCATCTATTTATCTTCCTAGATAGGAAATGTGAAATTTAATGACTATTATGAACCAGACTGTAATTCCAAGTTTGAAGCCAACACTGTATTTGGCAGAATAGGAAGACAGGAAAACAAACAAAGAAAAACCCTGAGTCTTGGTAAAACTGAGTCTTGAAGTACTGGACAACTAATCGACTCAACCAGTGCTGATCCACTGCATGGTGCCATGCAGTTTACACATTTTACAACTGAATTTCCATAGAATAAGATGTGTCTAGTGGCTTTGAGGTCCTCAATCTGACTTATTGATATTAAAAACACTATATAACTTATAATGCATATTATAGTTAGAACTTTTTCAAAGTTACTACTTATAGACAAAAGGACTCTGATATCCACATTACATGTATGCTCCTAATTTTCCTCGTTTGCAAATTCCATATGCCTCCCTGGTTGCATTGGTACCACCCTGAGAGTACATAATGCATGAATCATTTTTGTGTAGCTTGGATATGTCCTAATATCTGGCACAAAAGAAAGATTTAATAAATTTTGTTAAATGTTTATACTAAAGTTCAATTTCTCTAACTGGATTTAGCAGTGTTTGGGAAAAAGCATGCTAACTTGCTTATATCTCTGGTATTTATTATAATAAATATACTAACTTTTTGCTTATATCTCTGGTATTTGTGTAGACAGCACATTTATTAAAAGCATTGTTAAATAACTAGCCCAGTAAAAATCATGAAATTGGAATATGATGAGAAGTATTGTATGAAACAATATATGATTAAAGACACAGGTCAGCTTGTCTTATATTGGACTTAAGCTCAGTTATGGACCTTGTGCCTGTCTTCCAGTTTATTTTCCATCCTCTCTCATTTGTGCAGCAGTCATACGGATCCTAGCTTCAAAGGTGTACCCTAATTCGTCTGGGGCAACCACGATCACCAATGGTTTAGGAACTCAAACCTAAGTCAAGCACATGACATCATACTTGTCTAAGTGAATATGTTGGCCCAATCAGACTAAAATAGTTTTGATCTTCTGTCTCCCTTACCCACTCTCCTATCTATTCATCCACACATTCATGTCATCTATTTATCTTCCTAGATAGGAAATGTGAAATTTAATGACTATTATGAACCAGACTGTAATTCCAAGTTTGAAGCCAACACTGTATTTGGCAGAATAGGAAGACAGGAAAACAAACAAAGAAAAACCCTGAGTCTTGGTAAAACTGAGTCTTGAAGTACTGGACAACTAATCGACTCAACCAGTGCTGATCCACTGCATGGTGCCATGCAGTTTACACATTTTACAACTGAATTTCCATAGAATAAGATGTGTCTAGTGGCTTTGAGGTCCTCAATCTGACTTATTGATATTAAAAACACTATATAACTTATAATGCATATTATAGTTAGAACTTTTTCAAAGTTACTACTTATAGACAAAAGGACTCTGATATCCACATTACATGTATGCTCCTAATTTTCCTCGTTTGCAAATTCCATATGCCTCCCTGGTTGCATTGGTACCACCCTGAGAGTACATAATGCATGAATCATTTTTGTGTAGCTTGGATATGTCCTAATATCTGGCACAAAAGAAAGATTTAATAAATTTTGTTAAATGTTTATACTAAAGTTCAATTTCTCTAACTGGATTTAGCAGTGTTTGGGAAAAAGACAATGCATGCTAACTTGCTTATATCTCTGGTATTTATTATAATAAATATACTCTAATTACCTAGTTGATAATAACAGCTGGTATTACAGTTATCATCTGGTAAGCACCTGTTATATGTGAGTTGTGACAACTGATGCTTCATGTATATTAACTCATTTAATCTCCTCCAGAAACTTTCTGAGTAAGAAATATTCTCTTCAATTTGCAGTTAAGGAAACAGAGTCTTAGGAAAATTACTGAACTGTTACACAGTTCCATAGCCATCATAAATATAAAACCATGATCCAAACTCAAGTGCATGTGGCTCAATGATAAAGATAATATTTAATATGACACACGTTTCTTCCCTCTGCCGATGCTCTATGATTAAATAACTTTATTCCAAGAAAACAAATCTAGGCTCCAGAGAGCTTGTGTTCAAAAATGAAAATGAGCCCAGTGATTTCATCCTTGTCACAGGGCACCATCCTCCCACTGAGAAGATCAGCTTATGCCTCAACGCACCCACTCTCTGGAATGGTCTGGAAACCCAGTCAGCAGGAGTGGATACCAGAGGCTAAAAGCCCATGAAAGCCAGAATCCTGATGGATATATTCACTACCGAGAGGCTATTTACTGGGACCTTCTCTGCTTCTATATCTCAACAAAAATGAAGCATGAGACAATCACACCAAGATAGAAACTTCAGACCATCAGCAACTTGGTCATGCAATAGTCCTTACCAACCTCACATGCCCAACAGTGCTCCAAGCCCAGCAGAAGGCTGAGAATCAAATGGGATTCTCATGCAACTGGGGAGATGAACAAAATATTGTGTGAAAATATAACTAACAAAGAGATATATGCTAAAAGCTATGTAAGTAATGTAGGAAGGAAGTTGAAGACTAAGAATTTGAATATGAAAGACTGCTATGAGCTGAGGTGATTGCAAACAGCTTTTGAAAAATGGCAGAACTTGATTTGGGCTTTGACAGGCAAGGAATATGCAGAGCGGCAGAAATCAGACACATACCCAAGGACACCACAGAGATCAAAGCGTGACCAAAGTGCTATTTAGAGAGTGAGAAGATCATTGCATTAGATGGGGACAGACTTAATGATCTTGAATTCCAAGAGTATGTGTTTGCAGTTTACTCTGTAGGAGTGGGGTTTCTAAAGGATTTGGAATAAGGAGATGATACTAGGAATGAAAATCAAGACTTGGTAATGGACTTCATAGACATATGTTTTCTTGTGGAACTCAAATTTCACTAGCATGTGAATAAAGGTGGATCATATAAGACTGATACCTCAAATCTACTGGGACTTTTCCCGGAAACCTCATCCCTGTGTAATCTTTCTGAGTCTCCTGACCTCATGGCCACCTGCTCTGCTTTAATCCTTGATGATAGGTGGCTATGAAAGGACATCTCAGGACCCCTGTTACTAACGGGGCCATACAGCATGACCAGGATGCCTCAGCTCTAGGGGTTGTCCTCAGCGCCCTGCGGAGCAATGGTGGCACGGTGGTCCTTGCCATGTCAAAGCCACTCTCAGAAGAGGCCATCTCCTCCGTACTCAACTTCTCACCTGGGTGTCATCCCCTTACTGAGTGCCTTAGGAAATCAAGACTTTCATCTTCTCTCATTAGGGCTTAGATATATGACTAGACCAGACTGGGATCTAGGATCTTAGGTAAAGACTATCTGATCTTCAAATTCCACTCATTTCCCAGTATCCTCTGGGCAAAACCCAGAAAGCAAAAATCATGAAATCCCCATGCGAGTTGGCCCCTGGTGCCTTGCGTAGTCCATCGAATATGCTCATATACAGATCCCTGCAGACCACGTCAAGACTAGGCATATTCTGATGGGTCACAAAGCAGGACTGATGATGCAGTGTTTGTCTTGAGGAGCCTTGGATGAGTTTCTTCTCACCAGCCTCTACCTGATTGGAAACATGACCTCACTCTGCTTACTGCATTAACTGTACATTCTGCAGACTGAAGAGCTGCCTTGTACCAGCTATGCAAAACCATGAAAGAATCTTCCTTTAGTGGAGTAAGGGTAAGGGGTCTCCACATACCCTCTCAAGTCAGCCTTATCCACAGATGGCTTTCAGGATTAAGAGACAGCCAGTAACTAAGAACATCTTCTCTATCATTTCTCAAACTCATGCTTTATCAAAATTCAGACTAATGAATTCCATTTGACTGACTGGGAAAAGGATTCACTAGAGGGAAATAAGGCTACTTGGAAAAAATCTGGAGAAAAATAAACCTACAAAAATGCACACTGATCTCTGATGTATTTCTCCTATCAAAACTAACTGTTGAGTTTGGCTTTACAGTAACATTTCACTAGCATGTGAATAAAGGTGGATCATATAAGACTGATACCTCAAATCTACTGGGACTTTTCCCGGAAACCTCATCCCTGTGTAATCTTTCTGAGTCTCCTGACCTCATGGCCACCTGCTCTGCTTTAATCCTTGATGATAGGTGGCTATGAAAGGACATCTCAGGACCCCTGTTACTAACGGGGCCATACAGCATGACCAGGATGCCTCAGCTCTAGGGGTTGTCCTCAGCGCCCTGCGGAGCAATGGTGGCACGGTGGTCCTTGCCATGTCAAAGCCACTCTCAGAAGAGGCCATCTCCTCCGTACTCAACTTCTCACCTGGGTGTCATCCCCTTACTGAGTGCCTTAGGAAATCAAGACTTTCATCTTCTCTCATTAGGGCTTAGATATATGACTAGACCAGACTGGGATCTAGGATCTTAGGTAAAGACTATCTGATCTTCAAATTCCACTCATTTCCCAGTATCCTCTGGGCAAAACCCAGAAAGCAAAAATCATGAAATCCCCATGCGAGTTGGCCCCTGGTGCCTTGCGTAGTCCATCGAATATGCTCATATACAGATCCCTGCAGACCACGTCAAGACTAGGCATATTCTGATGGGTCACAAAGCAGGACTGATGATGCAGTGTTTGTCTTGAGGAGCCTTGGATGAGTTTCTTCTCACCAGCCTCTACCTGATTGGAAACATGACCTCACTCTGCTTACTGCATTAACTGTACATTCTGCAGACTGAAGAGCTGCCTTGTACCAGCTATGCAAAACCATGAAAGAATCTTCCTTTAGTGGAGTAAGGGTAAGGGGTCTCCACATACCCTCTCAAGTCAGCCTTATCCACAGATGGCTTTCAGGATTAAGAGACAGCCAGTAACTAAGAACATCTTCTCTATCATTTCTCAAACTCATGCTTTATCAAAATTCAGACTAATGAATTCCATTTGACTGACTGGGAAAAGGATTCACTAGAGGGAAATAAGGCTACTTGGAAAAAATCTGGAGAAAAATAAACCTACAAAAATGCACACTGATCTCTGATGTATTTCTCCTATCAAAACTAACTGTTGAGTTTGGCTTTACAGTAACATTTCCCCAGTGTCTAGAATTAGCCTCATATATGATCCACAGAAGTTAGGGCTTGCTCAGTGTTAGCAACAAACACTGCCTTTAGGCCCTAGGACACAATTCCTCTTGGCCCTTCAATTCCAGGGTCATAAATGCAAAATGACTGGATTAGAATCATCTGTTCATATCAGGGGTGCCATTGCATTTTATAGACCTCTCACCAGCTTCTACTAAGCATTTCCAGACAGCATGATGAGGTAGTTTATATTCAGCAGGACACTAGACTCAAAAGTCTCTTAGTATTGATTTTGCCAGGAAAATGTTATGATTTATTTCTGAAGTTGGTTTTCAAATGCTTAGGATTCTTTGGGAGAGAATAGGGATGATTAAAGTTTGCAATAAGCAAAAGTCTTTGCCTACCCCAGTACTTCTTAAATATCCATCTTCTTGGATATTTATCTTCCTTTGCTTAGAGGCACGGCAAGACACAAATGACTGTGTGAGGTCAACTGTGCACTGAGGGATGTTTCTACCCAGATGTTAGTCATGACATAGTAGGGGGCATGCAGCAGAGCTGTTTCTTGTTAGAATGTGACTTGTATACTGCTAACGATGGTGTCATCCAGGTTTAATAGAACTCAGATATACAGTGGCAGGCAAGCTGAGTCTGACAAAGCAGACACTTTTATAATGGACACTGAGCAATCTAGAATTCAGATGATCACAGATGAACAGAGAAGCAGGGATTCATAAGCAGGAAGCTTTTAAAAGTTAGGTGGTCTGTTTGCCCTTAGCTCAAGAGGTGACAGGAAGAGATGGCGCACTGAGCCTGGGCATAGGGAACATTTCTCTAGGGCAATAGTCCTTGAACTTGCATGCCTTTTGGTAGCCTTGTGGTTTGATAAGACACTTATTTCCAAGCTCCACGTCTGCAGTTTTCAACAGAAGTGAGAAATGAGGATTTGCATTTTTTCTTCTTCTCTGTTTTATTGAGATACATTTGACACACACAAAAATTGCTTAGGTTTAAGATGTATGGTGGAATGACAGTGTCTAGAATTAGCCTCATATCATAAACTAACTGTTGAGTTTGGCTTTACAGTAACATTTCCCCAGTGTCTAGAATTAGCCTCATATATGATCCACAGAAGTTAGGGCTTGCTCAGTGTTAGCAACAAACACTGCCTTTAGGCCCTAGGACACAATTCCTCTTGGCCCTTCAATTCCAGGGTCATAAATGCAAAATGACTGGATTAGAATCATCTGTTCATATCAGGGGTGCCATTGCATTTTATAGACCTCTCACCAGCTTCTACTAAGCATTTCCAGACAGCATGATGAGGTAGTTTATATTCAGCAGGACACTAGACTCAAAAGTCTCTTAGTATTGATTTTGCCAGGAAAATGTTATGATTTATTTCTGAAGTTGGTTTTCAAATGCTTAGGATTCTTTGGGAGAGAATAGGGATGATTAAAGTTTGCAATAAGCAAAAGTCTTTGCCTACCCCAGTACTTCTTAAATATCCATCTTCTTGGATATTTATCTTCCTTTGCTTAGAGGCACGGCAAGACACAAATGACTGTGTGAGGTCAACTGTGCACTGAGGGATGTTTCTACCCAGATGTTAGTCATGACATAGTAGGGGGCATGCAGCAGAGCTGTTTCTTGTTAGAATGTGACTTGTATACTGCTAACGATGGTGTCATCCAGGTTTAATAGAACTCAGATATACAGTGGCAGGCAAGCTGAGTCTGACAAAGCAGACACTTTTATAATGGACACTGAGCAATCTAGAATTCAGATGATCACAGATGAACAGAGAAGCAGGGATTCATAAGCAGGAAGCTTTTAAAAGTTAGGTGGTCTGTTTGCCCTTAGCTCAAGAGGTGACAGGAAGAGATGGCGCACTGAGCCTGGGCATAGGGAACATTTCTCTAGGGCAATAGTCCTTGAACTTGCATGCCTTTTGGTAGCCTTGTGGTTTGATAAGACACTTATTTCCAAGCTCCACGTCTGCAGTTTTCAACAGAAGTGAGAAATGAGGATTTGCATTTTTTCTTCTTCTCTGTTTTATTGAGATACATTTGACACACACAAAAATTGCTTAGGTTTAAGATGTATGGTGGAATGACTTGATACATAAATGCACTGTGAAATGAAATGAAATGATTACCACAATGAAGTTATAGTAATACCACATTAACACCTCCATAACCTCACATAATACCTTCTCAACCACACTTTTGTGTGTGTGTGTCGGAAACATTAAAAATCTAGTCTTTTCAACCTTCAAGCTCATGATACAATTAATTATAGTCTCAATGCTGTGTATTGCATTCCTAGAACTTATCCATATTATAGTCAGGAGTCTGTAACCTTTGACCAACAGCTCCCCATTTCCCCAACCCTCCAGCCTGGGTAACCACAATAGATCCCTAGCCATTGGAAACATTTTTTATTTTTGAAGTATGCATATTTTTTGAAGTATGGCTTGCTCTAGATATATGCTCCAGGTCAATAGCACTGACGAACATAGACACAAAAATTCTCAGCAAAATACTAGCAAACCGAATCTTACAATCCATTAAAAGAATCATACACCACGATCAAGTGGGATTTATCAAAGGCATGCAAGAATTTTTTAATATCTGCAAATCAATGTAAAACACCATATTAACAAATTAAAGAATAAAAACCATCGATGCTAGAAAAACTTTTGACAAAATTCGACATCCACATATAGTAAAAGTCTGCAGAAAGTGGGCATAGAGGGAATAAACCTCATTATACTAAAGGCCATACATGATAAACCCAAGGACTTCCTTCATAATCTCAACAAGATCATCACCAATGCCAATGTCATTGATAGCCCCCAACTACCTAAATAAAAATGAACAGACTTTATAACTAGGGAAAAACCTTGCTTAAGAGCTTTAATCTATTCCCAGTTACACAAAACTGATTCTTATGCTTTCAGAGAGATGGAAATAAAATAATGTAGTGAAAGAACTTCCTGGGCATAGGGAACATTTCTCTAGGGCAATAGTCCTTGAACTTGCATGCCTTTTGGTAGCCTTGTGGTTTGATAAGACACTTATTTCCAAGCTCCACGTCTGCAGTTTTCAACAGAAGTGAGAAATGAGGATTTGCATTTTTTCTTCTTCTCTGTTTTATTGAGATACATTTGACACACACAAAAATTGCTTAGGTTTAAGATGTATGGTGGAATGACTTGATACATAAATGCACTGTGAAATGAAATGAAATGATTACCACAATGAAGTTATAGTAATACCACATTAACACCTCCATAACCTCACATAATACCTTCTCAACCACACTTTTGTGTGTGTGTGTCGGAAACACTAAAATCTAGTCTTTTCAACCTTCAAGCTCATGATACAATTAATTATAGTCTCAATGCTGTGTATTGCATTCCTAGAACTTATCCATATTATAGTCAGGAGTCTGTAACCTTTGACCAACAGCTCCCCATTTCCCCAACCCTCCAGCCTGGGTAACCACAATAGATCCCTAGCCATTGGAAACATTTTTTATTTTTGAAGTATGCATATTTTTTGAAGTATGGCTTGCTCTAGATATATGCTCCAGGTCAATAGCACTGACGAACATAGACACAAAAATTCTCAGCAAAATACTAGCAAACCGAATCTTACAATCCATTAAAAGAATCATACACCACGATCAAGTGGGATTTATCAAAGGCATGCAAGAATTTTTTAATATCTGCAAATCAATGTAAAACACCATATTAACAAATTAAAGAATAAAAACCATCGATGCTAGAAAAACTTTTGACAAAATTCGACATCCACATATAGTAAAAGTCTGCAGAAAGTGGGCATAGAGGGAATAAACCTCATTATACTAAAGGCCATACATGATAAACCCAAGGACTTCCTTCATAATCTCAACAAGATCATCACCAATGCCAATGTCATTGATAGCCCCCAACTACCTAAATAAAAATGAACAGACTTTATAACTAGGGAAAAACCTTGCTTAAGAGCTTTAATCTATTCCCAGTTACACAAAACTGATTCTTATGCTTTCAGAGAGATGGAAATAAAATAATGTAGTGAAAGAACTTTGAAGTAAAAAGATTCTTTACCAGAGTCTATACCTTTTTTATATTAACAACAGGATTGTCACACTTTTGGTAGGCGCCGTACACTGGAAGACTTTCATTTCTTTCAAAGAGCAGCAAGCCTGGAGCAGAGAAGTTGAGCAGGAGAACAGTCTCACCCACTGGATGGAAATTGGATATGAGATTGGATATGAGAGGAGCTGTGAGGGGGATTTGTTTCCGACCCACAGGACAGCAAAGGGCAGGAACACCTGATGTTCCAGAAGACATTTTTTTTTTTCATCATATCGACCACTAACAACATTCCGGATAATGGTTTTACTGAGAACCACGGGTAAAGGAGCACAGGATGTTAAAAATAACAGAATTCCAATAGCACACGCTTTGATCACTAACAAATCCTCAGTCAGCCAAGTGACTAAGGTGGCCGTCCTTTGAGCCTCTGTGTTTCCGAGAACAGACAGTCATGGAGTGAAGCAACCATGATCTAGGAGAGACCGTCTTGAAATGCATTCATGCTATGGCAGAAAAGACCTGACGGTGCCAGTGCACCGGCCCCTCTCTGATGTTCTTGGCATTTCACAAGGCAGGCAGCAGGTGCTTCCCTAGGAATCCAACTGTGGCCTCTTTCTAGTATCATCTATTTAAATTGTGTTGAAGAATAAAATGCTTTTGAAGTGTAACTCTATGGACCGTAGGGCTGTGAACTCTGGAAACCGAATGTTTACTACCAGGCATCCCGACCTTGCTCTCCTTTGGGTCAGGCAAATCAATGTAAAACACCATATTAACAAATTAAAGAATAAAAACCATCGATGCTAGAAAAACTTTTGACAAAATTCGACATCCACATATAGTAAAAGTCTGCAGAAAGTGGGCATAGAGGGAATAAACCTCATTATACTAAAGGCCATACATGATAAACCCAAGGACTTCCTTCATAATCTCAACAAGATCATCACCAATGCCAATGTCATTGATACCCCCCAACTACCTAAATAAAAATGAACAGACTTTATAACTAGGGAAAAACCTTGCTTAAGAGCTTTAATCTATTCCCAGTTACACAAAACTGATTCTTATGCTTTCAGAGAGATGGAAATAAAATAATGTAGTGAAAGAACTTTGAAGTAAAAAGATTCTTTACCAGAGTCTATACCTTTTTTATATTAACAACAGGATTGTCACACTTTTGGTAGGCGCCGTACACTGGAAGACTTTCATTTCTTTCAAAGAGCAGCAAGCCTGGAGCAGAGAAGTTGAGCAGGAGAACAGTCTCACCCACTGGATGGAAATTGGATATGAGATTGGATATGAGAGGAGCTGTGAGGGGGATTTGTTTCCGACCCACAGGACAGCAAAGGGCAGGAACACCTGATGTTCCAGAAGACATTTTTTTTTTTCATCATATCGACCACTAACAACATTCCGGATAATGGTTTTACTGAGAACCACGGGTAAAGGAGCACAGGATGTTAAAAATAACAGAATTCCAATAGCACACGCTTTGATCACTAACAAATCCTCAGTCAGCCAAGTGACTAAGGTGGCGTCCTTTGAGCCTCTGTGTTTCCGAGAACAGACAGTCATGGAGTGAAGCAACCATGATCTAGGAGAGACCGTCTTGAAATGCATTCATGCTATGGCAGAAAAGACCTGACGGTGCCAGTGCACCGGCCCCTCTCTGATGTTCTTGGCATTTCACAAGGCAGGCAGCAGGTGCTTCCCTAGGAATCCAACTGTGGCCTCTTTCTAGTATCATCTATTTAAATTGTGTTGAAGAATAAAATGCTTTTGAAGTGTAACTCTATGGACCGTAGGGCTGTGAACTCTGGAAACCGAATGTTTACTACCAGGCATCCCGACCTTTTGCTCTCCTTTGGGTCAGGAAGCAAGACCCCAAAAGAGAGCTCTCTACTGCAAAATGGCCTCTTTCCAAGGTCAGGAGTTTAGTCCAATAGCTCAAAACATTAGCCTTCTTTCTTGTGAACTGCCTTCAGAGTTTGTCTACAATATTTGCAACTAAACCAGTCTATATTTTTGCTAAAGTCATTCCTGGAATAAATGTATGATGTGTATTTTATATATAATATATAACTCATCCAGGTAGTTAGGAGGACAGTCTCAGGGTTGATATATTAGTTCTGATGTGTTTGGTTAGAAAGTATTAATTCATTTTACCATATAGCCATAACATTTATGCTAATTTGCCTTTATATATAAGACAGGATGATTTATTTTTGAGATTCTGTTTTTCATGTGTCTTTCTTAAATTTCTGGGAGTTATGGATCTGCATCCTAATGTTTCATCAGTTTTTAAGATGTATTTCTTTCCATGACTGTATTACCCCGTTTGTTACTAAAAAGCTGCTACTATCCAGAAGTGATATAATTTGAACCACAGTACATTTCAGGTAAATTTGGATGCAAAAGGGTAAATTAAAATCTGTTGCAAAGATAGTTTATTTATTTGTTTACCTGACTTTCAGTTTATTGACATTTCTATCTATCTTTGTGTCTTTCTGGAAACAAAGGAGGAGAGAAGGGAAGAGAAAGAGAAGAAAGAAGAAGAGGGAAAAGAGGAGATGTACAGAGATGAGGAGGAAATAAATGAATTAAAATCAGCAAGAAATACTTCCTTTTCAAGCACAGAATTCTGGTCTGTAATGTTATCACACTTAAGGGGGAAATCTCAGAAAGATTCAAAGCAATCCATATGATCTATGAGCTTTATAGGAAAAGATTTTCCCCTGTTATCTTCTCAAAGAAAGTACCCTACACACTTCAGACCTAACATGTGGTTAATAAAAAGGACAAAACATAAAATAAAAATGCTCTACAAAGAATTCAGAGTCTCAAAGTTGATACAGAAACCTGCATTAGAGTCAGTCATCAGTCCAACATGCTTGCCGAATGCCTTTCCTATTGAAGCTACGAATCGATGTAGCCACCCATGCCCATGGACATACCCCAACCTGGTCGATTACCAATAATGACTCCATCTCCGAACACCTACCTTTCTAGAACATTCCTTTTGGGTCTGTGTACTTTAGCAGTCTTTCCATCTACTGACCCAATGACTTCTACAGTGTCCAGCCCCTTCTGTCTCTTACCGAGTTACAGTCCAGGTCTCTTGAACTCCCTTCCTGGTGAAAACCTGACAATGGTTACATCTAGCTCTCTATCTTCTGTCCTCCAGATTAAAAGTAACCTTAGGTGGAAATGAAAAATACACTCTGCCAGGCTAACTGGTTTAATGTTAAATAACTGCCACTAATTTCAAGTGGGTCATTATTATGCTTATTAGTTTTACCACTTTTCCTTAGTCAATTTATTTGACTACAGTTCAATATAACTATTTTACACCTCCTTCACTTTAAGTGTTCAAAATCTGGTTCTCCAGAACCTTTACACTCAACTAATTTCCTTGCTTTATTTTCCCTTCAAGAAAATGCATTTTCAATTGCACTGGCAGTTGCTTTGCTCATCCATCAAGATGTAAGATCATAAGGGCAAGAACTGTTTGATTAACCAATGATTTTTTTGTGCCTAAAATTGTGCCCATCCTGCCTTAGGTACTTAGTAAGACGTTTATGGAATACATGAGCAAATTATTAGAATTCTTCCTATTCTGTCATATTTTAATTAAACTCCAGTGATGGCAATTGTCTTCCATTATTCTCCCCACTGACTTGTGGACTAAGTGGTGCACAGATGATTTTGTTCCTTCCTGGGTAAGGAGAGTTGTGTCTCTGGATTTAACATACAGCTCAGGATCACCCAGCTCATGGGGGCACATCCGAATGCCTGTTCCCAGAGTCCTAGCCCAGTTACTACTTGGCCACTCTGTGTGTACTTATGCTCAGCTGTGTCTAACTTTGAGCAAGGCATAAATATGCACTGTATTTCAAAGAGCAGATCCAGGTCAACTTACAGGCCAAATGTTCTACAGTGCTACTTTCCACTAAAAATACACTCTCCACTTCTTCATGCTATGCTCTGCTAAGTTGCTTCAATCGTGTCCCACTCTTTGTGACCCCACAATTGTACCCCTCTGTCCATGGGATTCTCCTGGCGAGAACCACGTAAGTGGGCTACCATGACCTTCTCCAGGGAATCTTCCTGACCCAGGTATCCAGCCCGTGTCTCTTATGTTTCTTCTCCTGCATGGGCATGTGGGTTCTTGACCACTAGTGCCACCTGCAAAGACACTCTGCACACCTTTATGGCCTTTAAATATTTATGGTTTTCTAGACAAAAGATGATTACAATTCCTATTAGAAAAAAAAGAAAGTGGAAGTAATCTTCTGTTTAAAAAATAAGAATTTTATGGTACCAATTTTTAAAATTTTACTCTATTTTTTTTTCTAGTTTTGAGACATAATTGATACATAGCACCTTTAACATGTATAAAATACAGCACCTTTAATATGTGTAAAATACAGCCTCTGCCTTAGCCACTGGTCTTTCCTACCATGGAAATTTGAGAATATTCATACTCCTTGCTTTTTTAGTTTTTGTACATGACCCTCACCATGTACCGAGTTCATGCGGTTGTTGTTGTTTAGTTGCTAAGTCACGTCTGACTCTGTGCAACCCCATGGACTGCAGCACACCGGGCTTCATCGTCCTTTACTATCTCCCTGAGTTTGCTCAAACTGATGTCCATTGAGTCAGTGATGACATCCAACCATCTTATTCTCTGTCACCTCCTTCTATTCCTGCCCTCAATCTTTTCCAGCCTCAGGGGCTTTTTCAAAGAGTTGGCTTTTCAGATCAGGTGGCCAAAGTAGAGGAGCATCAGCTTCAGTATCAGTTCTCCCAATGAATATTCAGAGTTGATTTCATTTAGGATTGACTGGTTTGATCTCCTTACTATTCAAGGGACTCTCAAGAGTCTTCTCCAGCACTACAGTTTGAAAATACCAATTATTCAGCACTCAGCCTTCTTTATGGTCCAACTCTCACATCTATACATGACTACTGGAAAAACCATAGCTTCAGGCTATATGAATCTTTGTCAGCGAAATGATGTGTCTGCTTTTTAATACACTGTCTAGGTTTGTCACACCTATTCTTCCAAGAATAAAACGTCCTTTAATTTCATGGCTGCAGTCACCATCTGCATTGATTTTGGAACCCAAGAAAATGAAATCTGACACTGTTTCCACCTTTCCCCATCTATTTGCTGTAAAGTGATAGGACCAGATGCCATGGTCTTCATTTTTTGAATGTTGAATTTTAACGCAGTTCGAAAACATTTCTAATGACTCTAAAGTACTTTCTGAAATTTGATGCTACTTAGCCACATTTTCCTGATGGTTTCCATTACGATCTTTTCCTCAGAATTTCCTCACAACTGTAGGATAGGTGAATAATGAGCTGATTTCCACTTTGCTAAATGAAGGCATAGAAATGTGATTCAGACCCCAATTTCAGCTCAGCAATCAGCAATAGTTCTGAGACCACCAGCAGGATTTGTCTTCCTGGCACAGTGTCCTAGACATTTCCATTCATCATGGAACCAGGTGGTGGGCAAGGTGCCCTTTCAGAGCTCCCAACAAAACGTGGACAGAGACAAGGCAGGCTCTCATCACTCAGGGCCAACTCACAGATGGAAATAGTTGAGGGGTAGGACAGTTAAGAACCATAATATCCCGTGTCATTGCCTTCCCTTGTAACTTGTTGTGCTCCTGTTCTCACACGAGACGTTCGTCCCTTGTATTCAGCTCTCTATATAACTCCCAGCGGACAGTTACAGAAATCATATTTTATATTTCTATCTCCTTCAACATCATGAATATGGACATCACTTTTGCATTTCTTATGATTAGGATTCATCATCTAACTGGTTAATGCCACAGGACCAATGCCGAGTGCATTCACAATTCTAAATATAATAAAGAATTATGTTGCTTTGTCCTGTGAGTGGACTCTACTCATTAATATTGTGACTAAAGTGAGTGAATCTATAATGAGTGTTTGACTTTAAATTTTGTCACAGAGGAAGATGTTTAACATTTAGAAATGGAGGTTATTAAGGTAAAAACAGGTTTTTTTTTTACCCTATCACACACACTTATATCTGGATATCTAGAGAGAAACTAAAGAGAATCTCTAAACTTATGACAGTCTGAGTAGAAATATAGGCTTAGTCACTGCCTATAATAAAAGAGGTAAATTCAGCGCAAGGAGATTACTTTCTGTCGGGAGGGAATAAGGCTCTAAAACTAGTGGTGAATTCTTGGGACTGTGCTCAAAATAATGGATATTCTTGCTCTGTCATGCAATGCTGGATGCTTCTATATATACTTAAGAATGATTTATATCTTGAAAGACTATTCTTCCTTTCCTAACTGAAACTTACGTTTCTTAGAAAGATTCCCAACTTCAGAAGAGACCCAATGGCCTCGATTAGAGAGTCTTGTCCCAAATTTGATGCTACTTAGATTTTAATGAAGTTTCCTCACAACTGTAGGATAGGTGAATAATGAGCTGATTTCCACTTTGCTAAATGAAGGCATAGAAATGTGATTCAGACCCCAATTTCAGCTCAGCAATCAGCAATAGTTCTGAGACCACCAGCAGGATTTGTCTTCCTGGCACAGTGTCCTAGACATTTCCATTCATCATGGAACCAGGTGGTGGGCAAGGTGCCCTTTCAGAGCTCCCAACAAAACGTGGACAGAGACAAGGCAGGCTCTCATCACTCAGGGCCAACTCACAGATGGAAATAGTTGAGGGGTAGGACAGTTAAGAACCATAATATCCCGTGTCATTGCCTTCCCTTGTAACTTGTTGTGCTCCTGTTCTCACACGAGACGTTCGTCCCTTGTATTCAGCTCTCTATATAACTCCCAGCGGACAGTTACAGAAATCATATTTTATATTTCTATCTCCTTCAACATCATGAATATGGACATCACTTTTGCATTTCTTATGATTAGGATTCATCATCTAACTGGTTAATGCCACAGGACCAATGCCGAGTGCATTCACAATTCTAAATATAATAAAGAATTATGTTGCTTTGTCCTGTGAGTGGACTCTACTCATTAATATTGTGACTAAAGTGAGTGAATCTATAATGAGTGTTTGACTTTAAATTTTGTCACAGAGGAAGATGTTTAACATTTAGAAATGGAGGTTATTAAGGTAAAAACAGGTTTTTTTTTTTTTTTACCCTATCACACACACTTATATCTGGATATCTAGAGAGAAACTAAAGAGAATCTCTAAACTTATGACAGTCTGAGTAGAAATATAGGCTTAGTCACTGCCTATAATAAAAGAGGTAAATTCAGCGCAAGGAGATTACTTTCTGTCGGGAGGGAATAAGGCTCTAAAACTAGTGGTGAATTCTTGGGACTGTGCTCAAAATAATGGATATTCTTGCTCTGTCATGCAATGCTGGATGCTTCTATATATACTTAAGAATGATTTATATCTTGAAAGACTATTCTTCCTTTCCTAACTGAAACTTACGTTTCTTAGAAAGATTCCCAACTTCAGAAGAGACCCAAGTGAAGAAGCAACCTCCTGAATTTCAGGAGCAGTTTAGCAACTGGATATTTGAATCCCCAAGTTAAACCTGGTCACCGCTTTCTTTTCACTGGTGAGTGGACTGAAGTCCATAAGGATGTCTCCTCGATCAAGATTTAGATGTAAAATCATGGTATGATTAATGCTACTGTTTGTTATATAATAACTAAGTTTAACATGGTAAAGGTCATACTTGAGGACAGGAATTGATATTAATTAAGAAATGGTGAACAACATAAACACGTAGACAAAAGTTTCAAGTATGTCTTCCTCTATTGATTGAAGTTCTGTAAAACCAATTTTTACAATTGCCAGACATTTATATTTTTCTTTCATAGCTAACAAGGTAAGAATGACCCTGGTAATTTTCTCTTTCTTCAGTTCTTGATGAATGTAGGTGAAAGGAAGAATGTGAAGATCCATTCTTTCTATGACACTCACTCTGATCATTCTGATTTCTGGTGTTGGCATGAGACATTGCAGCATCTAGCTATGGTGTATTTAGACTATTAAGAAGATTGAAGATTTGCAAAAGAGAATCAAGATCTTCTTGAGTTAATTTTTTCCATCTCTTTTCCTCCCTTCTCCCCTTTCTATGCATCAAAAGATGTAGGAAAGAAAGAAATATAACAGAGTAGAAGTAATCTTAGAATTCTCAGGCAAGATCTCCCACCCTAGCTCAATCTTTTATTAGCTTTAAAACCTTGGGCAAATTAGTTATTCTCCTTATTATTTATTTTTATTTGCTACTTAATTTTGTATGTACATTTTGGCTTTAGGATTTCATGTAAATACATAACAGTCAATTGAAACTCATTATAGAAAGAAATATTGTCAGAAGCCCCATTAGACTCACATCACACATATAAGACAAAACACATAAAATTAGACGTCAATGTGATGAT
The DNA here is from genome assembly GCA_022376925.1 of Tragulus kanchil. Taxonomy (NCBI): domain Eukaryota; kingdom Metazoa; phylum Chordata; class Mammalia; order Artiodactyla; family Tragulidae; genus Tragulus; species Tragulus kanchil. The sequence continues at coordinate 120,975,305 of JAIOJX010000026.1, forward strand.
TACTTTCTGTCGGGAGGGAATAAGGCTCTAAAACTAGTGGTGAATTCTTGGGACTGTGCTCAAAATAATGGATATTCTTGCTCTGTCATGCAATGCTGGATGCTTCTATATATACTTAAGAATGATTTATATCTTGAAAGACTATTCTTCCTTTCCTAACTGAAACTTACGTTTCTTAGAAAGATTCCCAACTTCAGAAGAGACCCAAGTGAAGAAGCAACCTCCTGAATTTCAGGAGCAGTTTAGCAACTGGATATTTGAATCCCCAAGTTAAACCTGGTCACCGCTTTCTTTTCACTGGTGAGTGGACTGAAGTCCATAAGGATGTCTCCTCGATCAAGATTTAGATGTAAAATCATGGTATGATTAATGCTACTGTTTGTTATATAATAACTAAGTTTAACATGGTAAAGGTCATACTTGAGGACAGGAATTGATATTAATTAAGAAATGGTGAACAACATAAACACGTAGACAAAAGTTTCAAGTATGTCTTCCTCTATTGATTGAAGTTCTGTAAAACCAATTTTTACAATTGCCAGACATTTATATTTTTCTTTCATAGCTAACAAGGTAAGAATGACCCTGGTAATTTTCTCTTTCTTCAGTTCTTGATGAATGTAGGTGAAAGGAAGAATGTGAAGATCCATTCTTTCTATGACACTCACTCTGATCATTCTGATTTCTGGTGTTGGCATGAGACATTGCAGCATCTAGCTATGGTGTATTTAGACTATTAAGAAGATTGAAGATTTGCAAAAGAGAATCAAGATCTTCTTGAGTTAATTTTTTCCATCTCTTTTCCTCCCTTCTCCCCTTTCTATGCATCAAAAGATGTAGGAAAGAAAGAAATATAACAGAGTAGAAGTAATCTTAGAATTCTCAGGCAAGATCTCCCACCCTAGCTCAATCTTTTATTAGCTTTAAAACCTTGGGCAAATTAGTTATTCTCCTTATTATTTATTTTTATTTGCTACTTAATTTTGTATGTACATTTTGGCTTTAGGATTTCATGTAAATACATAACAGTCAATTGAAACTCATTATAGAAAGAAATATTGTCAGAAGCCCCATTAGACTCACATCACACATATAAGACAAAAACACATAAAATTACTTTCTCTGTCTCCTGATTCTATTGGTCACTAATACTTAAGAACTAGTGATGTCACATAAGCACAAGGTTTTTTGGATAATTGATCGTTGACTTAATTTCTTTAAAGTCCATCAAAATATATTTACTACAGCATTCTATTACATTCTCAATAGCCTGTCTCATTGAGAAACTGAGAAAGAATATAAAATATATTAAAATTATATAGAAGGAATGATTAAAATAAAATATTTGAGAGGAAATAAAACATATCAAATCTTTTAGAAAAAACTAGAAATTTTGTCAAAGAACTATTGTCCCTTCAAACACCAGACCCAGAAAACTTCACAGGATAATTTTGCTATATTCAGAGATCAAATTGTTCAAATGTTACCAAATTACTCAGAGAATTGGGAGAGGTGAAAATTTTCAAATTTATTTTTTCTGAGGCCCTTATTGTACTTGAAAATATTACATCATAAATATACAAATAAATCTCAGCTATGAATGTTAATATGAAATTCTGAAGTAAAATGGTACATCCACAAAGAGAATTCAGCAGTAGGTGAAGGAAAACCAGTGCAATTACACAAGGAATGTAAGGATAGCTTAGTTTTAGTGAATCAATTCATATAATTGGTGTTAATAGAAATGGAAGGAGAAAAGTCACATAATCCTTTCACTGTGTGTAAAAGGTATTCCGAAGTAGTATTTGATGAAATTTAACATACTGCATAAAAATTATTAGTCAAATGTTCACAGAAATAAAGGATATATACTTCCTTATATATGTGTGTGTGTATATATATATACATATATAATTTCAAAACAGAAGTCAGAACACTGCTTAAGTGCAAAATTGGTTTTCTAAGTGCTAGCTGATACAGTTGGATGTAAGAAAGAAAAATAAGCATAAAAATGCAAGAGATAGAAATAACATTATGATTATACTCAAATGGTATGATTATATATTTGAGAACTCATGAAATTAAGTAAAATTATGAACAGAAAAGTATAGTTGTGCATTAGATTATAAAGTTAATGTTTTTATCTAAAGACCCAAAAGTAGAAAATATAATAGAAGAAAAAAAATCTCATAATGTCATGATATATATAAAATGCCTAGAAATAAAATTAGTAAAAATAAAACCTATATGAAAGAAAAATAGTAAATGACTACTGAGAGATATTTAGAATTTGATTTTTTATAAGATTGTATATTTTTATCCCAGAAGAGGATAGAATAACTTAATAGATATTAATTCTATTAATAAATTGAATTATAAATATAATTTAATACACATTTAATATTTTAATATTAATTTGCAATGTTTTTAATATTAATTTGTTTGGAAAAACATGACATCTCTATAAATAGATAAAAGATATAAAAGACAAATAGAAAAGACATTTGAAAAAGGAGAACAAAATGTTATATATTTTTAAGTTACATTGATTCAATTTTGATAGAGGTACATATTATTCATTCATTGATCTGTCTGTCTATCTGGTTGTACTGTATGAAATTGCTGATTTTCAGTCTTTTACGACCTAAGAAAATGGCAAGTTCATGTGGCTCAACATAACAGGTATGTGGCATTGCAAATCAATGAGAAAAAGACGACAGTTTACAAAAAAGGGCTTTTAAGTGCATGGAAATGGACTCAGCTTCGTTTATACTAAGTGAAAAGCACATTTAAAGATCACATTTTCGAATGTATAAAGTAAATTAAATATATATTGAGTGGGCAAATACATGGGGAAATAGGGAATATACAGGTAATTATTTAGATTGGTACCAGTAAAAAAAGTGTAAAGGTATTCAGTAGTATTTGATGAAATTTAACATACTGCATAAAATTATTAGTCAAATGTTCACAGAAATAAAGGATATATACTTCCTTATATATGTGTGTGTTATATATATACATATATAATTTCAAAACAGAAGTCAGAACACTGCTTAAGTGCAAAATTGGTTTTCTAAGTGCTAGCTGATACAGTTGGATGTAAGAAAGAAAAATAAGCATAAAAATGCAAGAGATAGAAATAACATTATGATTATACTCAAATGGTATGATTATATATTTGAGAACTCATGAAATTAAGTAAAATTATGAACAGAAAAGTATAGTTGTGCATTAGATTATAAAGTTAATGTTTTTATCTAAAGACCCAAAAGTAGAAAATATAATAGAAGAAAAAAAATCTCATAATGTCATGATATATATAAAATGCCTAGAAATAAAATTAGTAAAAATAAAACCTATATGAAAGAAAAATAGTAAATGACTACTGAGAGATATTTAGAATTTGATTTTTTATAAGATTGTATATTTTTATCCCAGAAGAGGATAGAATAACTTAATAGATATTAATTCTATTAATAAATTGAATTATAAATATAATTTAATACACATTTAATATTTTAATATTAATTTGCAATGTTTTTAATATTAATTTGTTTGGAAAAACATGACATCTCTATAAATAGATAAAAAGATATAATAGACAAATAGAAAAGACATTTGAAAAAGGAGAACAAAATGTTATATATTTTTAAGTTACATTGATTCAATTTTGATAGAGGTACATATTATTCATTCATTGATCTGTCTGTCTATCTGGTTGTACTGTATGAAATTGCTGATTTTCAGTCTTTTACGACCTAAGAAAATGGCAAGTTCATGTGGCTCAACATAACAGGTATGTGGCATTGCAAATCAATGAGAAAAAGACGACAGTTTACAAAAAAGGGCTTTTAAGTGCATGGAAATGGACTCAGCTTCGTTTATACTAAGTGAAAAGCACATTTAAAGATCACATTTTCGAATGTATAAAGTAAATTAAATATATATTGAGTGGGCAAATACATGGGGAAATAGGGAATATACGTTATTGGTAATTATTTAGATTGGTACCAGCTGTTGGAAAGGCAATTCATTAATATCTGTCAAAAAGGCAGTGTTCTTCCTTTAAATTTTCAAATTTTATCTTACAGATATGTTTGACCATGAGTGTCCAAAGATCTGCATAAGAATGTTAGTTGCTGCATTGTTTATAACAGAAAAAAAGAGCAATCCATTTAAATGTTAATTAATAGAGGATAGGAAAAGTCAATTTTAGAGTGAGAATGTCATGGAATGATGTGTAGCCACTGAAAATTAGGTAAACATACAAGTGCTTTTATGTAAATATTTCTTAGACATTGTTGAATGGGAAAAAAGCAAGCTGTAGAACGGCAAGGATGATAGGTCCTTAACTGTGTAAAACATGAAGAAGAATGAGAAAGAATATATGTGTGTATATAGGTATGTGTCTTTGTAGGAATGTGGATGATCTCTGGAAGAACACAATGAAATAAGCAACAACAGTCATTTCTGAGAGAGCAAGAGTGAGGAAACTGGAAATTTCAAAAGGGAAGGAGACAGACTTTTACAATATCAACTGAAAATCAATATTAAAAAAATAAAAACAAAATGTATTTGCCACATAAAATTTTGGGAGAAATTTGGTTTTATTTTGGCCATTATACAAACTTAATATATGTATCGAGGACCCTTTGTATTTCTATCACAGAATAAAAGAAGTGGACCCTCTCAGTCTGAAACATGAAACTTGGTGAACCAATATAACAACTGAAATATGTACCTTTTCTTATAATTACCTGTTCTCGATTGGGGACAGGACACAATGCCCCTAATCAGTAATAGAAAAATTATATATATATTTTTCTTGGTGAGAACCTATGGGCCACAGCATTCCTATTTTCTGTATCCCAGACACACTTCTGTCTGGGGGTCTCCTGTCCCAGGCTCATTCCCAAATGCAGGTGTAAAATTTGCCTTGGTTTTTGGAAAGAGCACAGGAAGAAGAAGTCGAAATGATGAGAAATCTCTTTTCACATTTCCTGCTCACTCAGCAGTGGGAGCACCAGCAGGGCTGGAAAATGCTGTCGGAGTCTGAAGGCACATTCGGGAACTACAGAGACCTCCTTTGATACTTCTGAAGTCATTTTCAATGGGGCCGTCCATTTCGCCTGAGTCGCACCACTCACCCGGAACCTAGTACAGTCATCTGTTGTCGCCCGCTGATCACCCGCTCCTCCATGATCTCTGTGTTTGATCTTGGAGACATTAAGCAGCTTGGAGAGCAAAGGCACCATTGGGTACCCCGCCACCTGCTCTCCTCCATCGACTTGATGGAGAGAGTCTTTTTATTTGTCATTTACCCACTGCCGGAGAGGATACGCCCGGGTGAGGAGGGTACGTCTGAAGATTTCAGCAGGGGGTTTAGTCTGCCGTTTAGATAACCAAGTTAAAACACAGAAAACGGTCATGCTTTTAAACGAGGAAGTGATGTCAACCACCAGGTGATCCGCGGAAAGAATGGAGACCCACTAAGAGGCTTGCACAATGGCTTCGTGGGATTCCTCCGCTCTTTCCCTGAAGGTCAACTTGGTCTGGGCGTTCCTCTCAATAGACTCGGCAGGTAGTGCCAACAACTCCCTAGCTAATAAAGAGCGCTTTCTAGTTCCTTTTTTCTCCCCACTGGACTGCGATACTGAAGTAACTGCCTTGTGAAAGGCAGGCTGTGCCGGGGCACTATTATCTACCCACACAGTGGAGGTCAACAGCAAAGGCACGGACGCTGGGGTAGGAGACAGCGGGGCTCGCCCTGGCTGCCCCGCGGCCGGACGCTGGACCACGCTCGGGGCAAATGAGGCCTCTGGCGCCGTGAGTGGCAGCAGCGCTTGTAGAAAACTGGATTGCACAGGCATCTCTAGCTTTCGCACAATGCAGCCTTCTGCTCCAGAGGAGTCCTAGAGAAGTCAGGGGCCCGATTCTTTGAGTCATGGATTAGGGGATGTCAAACTACACTCCCTGACTCCATTTTTCTCAGCAGATTTAAATGAAAGATAAAAAAAAAAAAAAACGTGTGCATTAAAGGACATCATCTTCAAGTTTTTACATCAAACGGAAGAATATAAATTTATTTGGAAAATATTTCCGTTTGGAAAACAAAACTAAATTCATGCCAATGACATTACTCTTTCTTTAATAATGGACATGTATTGTGATATCCAAATAGGCATTATTTCTGGCATATTTTGCAACACATCTAAAATCCAAACCATTTTAAAAAATTAATTAAAAGAAAGACATGTTTCTTTCTGTGTCAGTTGGAAAATGAACCAACAAGGTCTGACTGTGTCCATTTTGCAGCACAATTTAAGCTACACGGAGACGGTGGTCCAGGTTTTGTCTCTGGCCTCCAGGTTAGTCTCTTACTGAAGCTTAAGCTCACACATTGTGTTGAAGGAGGGAGACAGGAATTGAACTCTAAGTCTGGAGAAGAGATCTATGAAGATTTTATGCAGTAATTCTAAGAAAAGAGGGAAATAGGGAATTCTCTTCTGCCACTGGCTCTGATGCACTGTAAGTGTGCAGGTCTTCCCGTCCTCTCCCAGGGCTACGTTCTACCTGAGACCTCATCAGTGCTCCACTAAGAAGCATCCAAACTCAAGGCCTTGATTTGGTAGAATAGTATAGAATTTCTTACTCTTTAAATTCAAACATGCTGCCCAGAAATTCTTTTATGAATTTTCTTATCAAGAAACTCAGCAATGGTTTTCAGGTTCCACAGCCTCTGGGCCAGAATGTCTGGTATGAAGAAATAGTTGGCTTGTTTTATGTCAATAAAACTATAAATGCACACATCCAAGTATATTTTATCAATTTCTATGCATACATTTTATGTATGTATGTATGCATGCATTAGAAATGGTCACTGGAAAGAGAAGCCCCTGACTCAAAATGCTGATGCAGTTTCTGTTCCCAGAGTCTTTTCCATAGGTGGTCCATCATCTTGATCCACTTGTTATTAGCCCCCTTGTTTTACTCTGGCTCAACCATTAGCAAATAATTTCTCTTCTTGGTTCTGCCTGGTAGAGTTGTAGTCTCACGGCATTTATGAAAATAGCCTTACCAAGAACGGACAAGGTCTCAGTGAAAAGTTAAAAGCATTCTCTTTCCAGTGGACAGTCCTTGACTCTAGCATGAGTCTGCTGATTCAGCCTCCTGGATGCTTGGTCTCTTGGTCATTTGTTAGAAGCATTATTTCTCTTATCTTCTACCACAAGGGTAAATATCGTGCTGCTGCCTGCAGCCAGTAACACACATCTCTAGTCCAACCACATCTCTGAGTTCGAGCACCCTTAATATCTTCATTTTGAGGTACATTAACCTTAAAATATCATATTTTCTTTCTCCCCACAGTCTGCAAACTTTCCATTAGCAAATGAGAACAGTACCTAATTTCTCACACTAGAAATCTAAAACTTAATTTTTCCCATACTGCCTTCACTGGTTAAGCTAAGAATTAATACAAGGGTGTCCCCCCGCCCTCCAACCCACACATACACCCCTCATTCTTTATGAAGTCCTGAGGATTCCACTTCAAATTGTTCTTTAGCAAGTCCTCTGCTCCATTGTCTCTTGCTTGGATTACAGAATTAGTTTCCTAACTGGTTTTCACACATTGACACTCACTCTTTGGGACTTACAATCTTTCCTCCTACTGAGAAATGAGAATAATCTTCCTAAATTAAAAGTGGGTCATGCCCTTCCTTTTTCCTGTGAGATACTTCTAGACTTGCAGAAGGGTTCCACACACTGTCCTCTCTTACTGTACAGAGATTTCCTGTAATTTGTTTACCAGGCTGCTTCTAATGGCAGTGCCTTACATAGCTATGGCACAATCATCAAGACCAAGAAGCTAACATCATCAACTCAGCTGAGGACATCTCTGGAATTTCTGCAGGTTTTCTACCAATGTCCTTTTTCTGTTTCAGAATTCCAGTCTCATAGCCCTCTTCAAAACCTGCATTTCTAATCATGTGTTAAAAGCACCACATGCTTTCTGCTCAGCCTTTCTTTGCAACTTCCTTTTCCGAACCTCTGTCATTTGCTGGGTTCAACCTTGTGAACATCTTTCGTTTTCTTGAGCACCCTGTCTCACAGCTCAAGGCTTTTGCACATCTGTTCCCTCTGCGGGGATGCTCTCTTCTGGTCCTTTGACCCTCCAGCGCCCCTTCTTTCTTTTGGTCAGCATATATATCACTTTTACCAACCCATCTGAACACTTAGGCCCCCTTGGGCATTTTTTTGTTATATCTGTTTTCTTACTTTTCAAAATAATTATTTTTACATTTGGCAATGGTTTTGTCAGTTTACTCTATAGTTATCTTGTCTACTAGAATATATGCTCTAGGAGAGAGGAGATCGTGTCTACATTAGTTTTCTGTTGGTGCGATACCATGGTGCAACAAACTCTGTGGGTTATAACAAAACAAATTTATCATCTCACAGAAAGCCAGTGGCTTCCCCTGGTTTCTTTCCTCTGCGTCTAAGAACTGAAGGTGGCAGCAGAGCTTTCTGGAGGCTCAGGGACAGAAGATGCTTCCAGGCTCATTCAGGTTGCTCATAGAACTCAGCTCCTTGTGGTTGTAGGACTGAGTTCCTGCAAGGTGGAGGCCTTCTTCTCTTCTACAAGCCAGTTGCATTCTGTGGCTCCCAGCCCCTTCCATCTTCAAGGTCAGCTGTGGCCGACTGAGTCCCTCTGATGCTTCAAATCTCTCTTGCCTCCTTTCCCTCTCTCCGACTTCAGCAAGGGCAAAGTCTCTGCTTTTCAGGGATCATCTGATAAGACTGAACCCAGCTGAATCATTCAGGGTATTATTTTTTTATGGATTGATTTTTGTTTTCCCCCAATTCATAGGTTGAACCCCACACCTTCAGTGTGACTGTATTTGGAGATAGGATCTTCAAGGAAATCAAGACCAAGAAGCTAACATCATCAACTCAGCTGAGGACATCTCTGGAATTTCTGCAGGTTTTCTACCAATGTCCTTTTTCTGTTTCAGAATTCCAGTCTCATAGCCCTCTTCAAAACCTGCATTTCTAATCATGTGTTAAAAGCACCACATGCTTTCTGCTCAGCCTTTCTTTGCAACTTCCTTTTCCGAACCTCTGTCATTTGCTGGGTTCAACCTTGTGAACATCTTTCGTTTTCTTGAGCACCCTGTCTCACAGCTCAAGGCTTTTGCACATCTGTTCCCTCTGCGGGGATGCTCTCTTCTGGTCCTTTGACCCTCCAGCGCCCTTCTTTCTTTTGGTCAGCATATATATCACTTTTACCAACCCATCTGAACACTTAGGCCCCCTTGGGCATTTTTTTGTTATATCTGTTTTCTTACTTTTCAAAATAATTATTTTTACATTTGGCAATGGTTTTGTCAGTTTACTCTATAGTTATCTTGTCTACTAGAATATATGCTCTAGGAGAGAGGAGATCGTGTCTACATTAGTTTTCTGTTGGTGCGATACCATGGTGCAACAAACTCTGTGGGTTATAACAAAACAAATTTATCATCTCACAGAAAGCCAGTGGCTTCCCCTGGTTTCTTTCCTCTGCGTCTAAGAACTGAAGGTGGCAGCAGAGCTTTCTGGAGGCTCAGGGACAGAAGATGCTTCCAGGCTCATTCAGGTTGCTCATAGAACTCAGCTCCTTGTGGTTGTAGGACTGAGTTCCTGCAAGGTGGAGGCCTTCTTCTCTTCTACAAGCCAGTTGCATTCTGTGGCTCCCAGCCCCTTCCATCTTCAAGGTCAGCTGTGGCCGACTGAGTCCCTCTGATGCTTCAAATCTCTCTTGCCTCCTTTCCCTCTCTCCGACTTCAGCAAGGGCAAAGTCTCTGCTTTTCAGGGATCATCTGATAAGACTGAACCCAGCTGAATCATTCAGGGTATTATTTTTTTATGGATTGATTTTTGTTTTCCCCCAATTCATAGGTTGAACCCCACACCTTCAGTGTGACTGTATTTGGAGATAGGATCTTCAAGGAAATCAAATCCTGACATAAAGCTGGGGTCCTCACTTAATAGGACTGGGGTCCTTACAAGAAGAAGAAGAGATGTCAAAGATCTCTCGTTCTCTCTCTCTGTGCACACAAAGAGGCCATGTGAGGGCAGAAGGAAACAACAGCTATCTACAACCCATGAAGAGAGGTTTCACCAGAAACCCACCCCTGATGGCATCTTGATCTCAGACTACTAGCCTCTAGAACTGTGAAAAAAAATTAAAAAAAAAAAAAACTTCTGTTGTTTAAGCTACCAGGTCTATGGTATCTTGTTAATGCATCCCAATAGACTATTTACATTTCTGTGATTTAATCTTAATCACATCTGTGAAGTACCTTTTCTGTGTAATGTAGGATCCTCACACGGGTTAGACCATAGACACCTGTGAAAGGCCACCAGTTAATCTACCACATCTATCTTTCTGACTGTTTTATCACCAGATCTAACTCTTGTAGACATTAAGTAATTGAATAATAAATGATGTAATTTACCAGAAAACTGTTTCAAGAAATTTGGCTGGTTTTATCCCAGATGCAATGAAGCCCCTCCCATCTGCTCCCTACTGATGCCTTATGCTGCTTTGCCCCCTTGGTGTGCTCCTGAGCCCCAACCAGTGGATGCCTCCGTTCTGTTTATCAGAAAAATTAGTACTGATGGAAATGTTCTCAGTTTCTTGAGTTTAAAGTTGAAGTGGGGCTATTTCTGTAATTGTATTTCTTATATCAAGTGGCTACTAGAAACAAGAACATATATTTTGGGACTTTTCTGATGGTACAGTGGGTAAGAATCCATCTGCCAGCGCAGGGAACACGGGTTCAATCCCTGGTCCAGGAAGATTCCTCATGCTGCAGAGCAACTAAGACTGTGCACCGTAACTTCTGAGCCTGAGCTCTAGACCCCCCATGCTACAGTTATTGAAGTCCATACACCTAGAACCTGTGCTCCATGACAAGAGAAGCTACTGCAATAAGAAACCTGCACAGCAAAACTAGAAACTATCTTCTGCTTGCCGCAACTAGAGAAAGCCCATGCACAGCAATGAAGACCCAGTGCAACCCAAAATAAATAAATAAATAAATGACACATGTATTTAGACAAAGCAGAAACTCATTTTTCTCTAATGTAAATTTCCTCTGCTCTCTCTCACTGTGCAATTTAACCTTCTTAACATGACAGAGGAAAACAAAACAAAACCCCTAACTTCTTGGATAACTTTTGTTTGAGAAAATCTGTTTATGTATCTTTTTGTCTTGCACACTTCCTCTGACTGGCTCATCACATTTCTTCCCTCCTTCCCATCTTCACTGCTGTAGCTGATGCCAATGTGGAGATCCAATGAGTGAACTAGGGCACAACGGTGCTTGTGCCCATCTCTGGCATTTACGTGTGTACAAGAAGCCGTATGTAAGTGACTGTCTTCTCAAACTGTGAGTTTCAACTTGCCATCTTATTTAGCTCTGTGTACGTATCTCTTAGGTGGTGCTCGTGGTACAGAATCTGCCTGCAATGCAGAAGACCCAGGTTCGACTCCCGGGTCAGGAAGATGTCCTGGAGAAGGGAATGGCTGCCCATTCAGTATTCTTGTCTGAAGAATCCCATGGACAGAGGAGCCTGGAGGTCTAGTCCATGGGGTCCCAAAGAGTCGGACATGACTGAGCAGCTTTCACTTTCACATATCTCTTAGAAAAGTATGGCAAGTGGGACAAAACAAACGGTTTGCAATCAGCAAACAAATTCAAATTATGGCTTTAGACCTGAATAGTAATACATCCCCTCAACTGTGTGAGGGATATGTCCATTTCCTCATGTGCCTCTTGTATCAAGTACAATGACAACAGTACTTCTCTCCTTGTGCTCACATAAGGATTAGTTCATATAACTGCTCTCCAATAAACTCAGAAATAATTTAGGAATAGAGATGTTCATATACTTTTTTATCCTTTATACACTTTATATCCTTTATATACTTCACATCCTTTGAGTCCACAAGCCCACATACACTCCCAGTCTTACATAAAGTAGTAGTCAGCAGAGGTTATCATTTGATCTGGTCACGGGGAAAGAGGTTTGCTGGTGGTAAGAATCAGAAAGATGAGGTACCTAAAATGAGTAAGAAAGGGTGAGGAATTTGTAGAAATTGTTATGTCCGAAAGTACAGAAGGGACTGAGGGCAGATCCAAGGAAAGATTTTTAAATGGCTTATCTCTTGCTGTGAGAAGGTGGAACCAAAATTTAAATTGGATCTGACTCATTCTTGGCATCTCCATATAATAGATTGATTTTAGAAAAACAAGGTTGAGTGGATGAGAGGAGGTAGAAAACAAAAGGGAGAGAGGGAGAGAGATTTTTCAGGATTTTTGCAGTTCTTTCCCATACCTTCCTATACTCCTACAATTCATGATCTGGAAGATCTCATTTCTTCAGCTCATTTAGTCTCATGTGGCTACATTTTTTTTTAACATTTATTTATTTATTTATTTTGGTGGGGTGGTGAGGGAGGGGGTGGGCGGGCCACTTCCACTGGTCTTTCATTTGTCTAGTTTCATCCATCTTTGTTCTTTGGCCCGTGTGGGCCTCCCATCGCGGTGGCATCTGTTGTCGCAGAGCACTGGCTCTGGGCACATGCGCTCCAGAGCTCCGGCTCGGTAATTGGACACATAAGTCCAGCCGCTCCGCGGCACATGGGATCTTCCCAGGCCAGGGATGGAACCGGCGCCCCTTGCACTGCAAGGCAGTGTCCTTACCCACTGGACCACCAGGGAAGCCCTCATGTGGCTACATTTTGGGAGGCAACACATATCTACATTTTGGGAGGAAACACATATTACATGCCCTTAGTAAGAGAAAAATATGGATTATTAGCCACAAAAAGAAAGAAATCATGCCATTTGCAGGGACATGGATGGACCCAGAAATGATCATAACTAAGATAGTAAGCCAGACAGAAAAGAGAAATATTTTATCACTTATTTGTGGAATCGAAAAATAATACAAGTGAATGTATTTAGAAAACAAACAGACTCATACATGTAGAAAACAGATTTACGGTTAGGAAAGGGGAAAGCAGGGAGGAGTGATAAAGTAGGAATTTGGGATTAGCAGATGTACACCACTGTATATAAAATAGATAAACAGCAAGGCCCTACTGTAGAGCACAAGGAACTATAGTCAGTATCTTATAATAAAAAAAGGAATGCTGAGATGCCCTTGTCATCAAAGGCACAGTGGAAGCCAGCACACCTGGTGACAGGTGCTCAGAGAAGCCCTTCTGTCACCGACTCTGACAGACGCCACGCTGGGCTCCCCAAGGAGGCTTGCCGTGGCCACCAGCGGAGAAAGCTGAGCAGGCTGTGAAGGAGCTGGCAAGCTAAAGAGCTCTGTTTTTCTCCAAACAGGTTTCTGGTAGTGGAGGAGGAGATGCATTTTGAGTAATAAGGCCTGCTGAGAGAGAGACTGAAGCCAAGTCGGGGAGGTGAGGGAGTCTGTGCTTTCAGAGAAAATGAGCGGAAACCCTGGCAGGGAAGACGCAACCACGTGTACTTTTGTTTTTCAAAAATAAGCTCCTGTCTGAGCGTGGATCAGCACCACAGGAATCAAAGCCTGCTGCTGATAGATAAGTAGGTTCTGAAGAACAGTGGCTTGTTGAAAGTTCTGATGAGGGAAAAATAGAGATGATCTCTTCAAAACAGAAAGAGAGTGAAGATATGTAGATTTGGTTGCTTTTCTTAGACAGAAGGAGCCTTAAGAACTAAAATTATTCTTACATGAGATCTTACCTACCTCGAGTAAAATTTGGATGCTATTGCAATATATGTAATTGCTTGTTACCTTTTGATAGCGCCTTGCACTGCACAGTTTACCCACTGGACCACCAGGGAAGCCCTCATGTGGCTACATTTTGGGAGGCAACACATATCTACATTTTGGGAGGAAACACATATTACATGCCCTTAGTAAGAGAAAAATATGGATTATTAGCCACAAAAAGAAAGAAATCATGCCATTTGCAGGGACATGGATGGACCCAGAAATGATCATAACTAAGATAGTAAGCCAGACAGAGAAAGAGAAATATTTTATCACTTATTTGTGGAATCGAAAAATAATACAAGTGAATGTATTTAGAAAACAAACAGACTCATACATGTAGAAAACAGATTTACGGTTAGGAAAGGGGAAAGCAGGGAGGAGTGATAAAGTAGGAATTTGGGATTAGCAGATGTACACCACTGTATATAAAATAGATAAACAGCAAGGCCCTACTGTAGAGCACAAGGAACTATAGTCAGTATCTTATAATAAAAAAAGGAATGCTGAGATGCCCTTGTCATCAAAGGCACAGTGGAAGCCAGCACACCTGGTGACAGGTGCTCAGAGAAGCCCTTCTGTCACCGACTCTGACAGACGCCACGCTGGGCTCCCCAAGGAGGCTTGCCGTGGCCACCAGCGGAGAAAGCTGAGCAGGCTGTGAAGGAGCTGGCAAGCTAAAGAGCTCTGTTTTTCTCCAAACAGGTTTCTGGTAGTGGAGGAGGAGATGCATTTTGAGTAATAAGGCCTGCTGAGAGAGAGACTGAAGCCAAGTCGGGGAGGTGAGGGAGTCTGTGCTTTCAGAGAAAATGAGCGGAAACCCTGGCAGGGAAGACGCAACCACGTGTACTTTTGTTTTTCAAAAATAAGCTCCTGTCTGAGCGTGGATCAGCACCACAGGAATCAAAGCCTGCTGCTGATAGATAAGTAGGTTCTGAAGAACAGTGGCTTGTTGAAAGTTCTGATGAGGGAAAAATAGAGATGATCTCTTCAAAACAGAAAGAGAGTGAAGATATGTAGATTTGGTTGCTTTTCTTAGACAGAAGGAGCCTTAAGAACTAAAATTATTCTTACATGAGATCTTACCTACCTCGAGTAAAATTTGGATGCTATTGCAATATATGTAATTGCTTGTTTACATCTGAATGTATTTCTTTTTATGGATCTTTATAAGATAACAGTCCCCAGTGCCCAAATCAGACCTCTGGTGTCCCCTCCTCTTCTCAGAGCTCATATTTTCAGTGATGTTAACATTTGTGAATCCTTTTCATTGGTATCTTCTTGTGGGCAAGAAAGGGAGAAATTTTACAAAATGTAACCATTATGAAAGTGTTCAATCTCGATTTCAGACTTAAACCCAGGGCCCAGACTGAGTCAAACCTTCTTGGGACATGAACCCACGCGGCCAGGACTCGAATCCAGCCAAAACCCTGCTTGGAACTTGAACTCACATGGCCGGGACTTGAACCCAGGCAAAACCCTGGTAAGATCACTCACCCAATGTCTGGACCCACTAAGGCTCAGGTTCTTTATGTCTCTTTGCAGAGAAGAATTCAGGGAGAGACAAAGTGATAGGTAAGAAATGGATTTATTCAGATTCAGAGAAAGCACATTCCACAGAGTGTGGGCCATCACAGAGTGAATCCAGTGGCCCTGAAAACATGGTGTTCTTAGCTTTTATAGGCTGGGTAATTCCATATGCTAATAAATGGGAGGATTATTCCAGCTTTTAGGGAAGGGGTGGAACTGTCATGGTGCCTCTGGATATGTCATTCTTTTCAAAAATTGTGCCCCGCGGCTTTCCCTATCCCTTACAATTAGGGCACTTAGCAGATTCCAAAGAAATTCATCTTGTTTCCAGAGAGAAGATCAAAATTGAGTAATAAGGCCTGCTGAGAGAGAACTGAAGCCAAGTCGGGAGGTGAGGGAGTCTGTGCTTTCAGAGAAAATGAGCGGAAACCCTGGCAGGGAAGACGCAACCACGTGTACTTTTGTTTTTCAAAAATAAGCTCCTGTCTGAGCGTGGATCAGCACCACAGGAATCAAAGCCTGCTGCTGATAGATAAGTAGGTTCTGAAGAACAGTGGCTTGTTGAAAGTTCTGATGAGGGAAAAATAGAGATGATCTCTTCAAAACAGAAAGAGAGTGAAGATATGTAGATTTGGTTGCTTTTCTTAGACAGAAGGAGCCTTAAGAACTAAAATTATTCTTACATGAGATCTTACCTACCTCGAGTAAAATTTGGATGCTATTGCAATATATGTAATTGCTTGTTTACATCTGAATGTATTTCTTTTTATGGATCTTTATAAGATAACAGTCCCCAGTGCCCAAATCAGACCTCTGGTGTCCCCTCCTCTTCTCAGAGCTCATATTTTCAGTGATGTTAACATTTGTGAATCCTTTTCATTGGTATCTTCTTGTGGGCAAGAAAGGGAGAAATTTTACAAAATGTAACCATTATGAAAGTGTTCAATCTCGATTTCAGACTTAAACCCAGGGCCCAGACTGAGTCAAACCTTCTTGGGACATGAACCCACGCGGCCAGGACTCGAATCCAGCCAAAACCCTGCTTGGAACTTGAACTCACATGGCCGGGACTTGAACCCAGGCAAAACCCTGGTAAGATCACTCACCCAATGTCTGGACCCACTAAGGCTCAGGTTCTTTATGTCTCTTTGCAGAGAAGAATTCAGGGAGAGACAAAGTGATAGGTAAGAAATGGATTTATTCAGATTCAGAGAAAGCACATTCCACAGAGTGTGGGCCATCACAGAGTGAATCCAGTGGCCCTGAAAACATGGTGTTCTTAGCTTTTATAGGCTGGGTAATTCCATATGCTAATAAATGGGAGGATTATTCCAGCTTTTAGGGAAGGGGTGGAACTGTCATGGTGCCTCTGGATATGTCATTCTTTTCAAAAATTGTGCCCCGCGGCTTTCCCTATCCCTTACAATTAGGGCACTTAGCAGATTCAAAAGAAATTCATCTTGTTTCCAGAGAGAAGATCCTGATAAAATGGTTCACGCGGAAACTTTAGGTTTTAATCGTTTGAAGAGAAGGATTAAAATTTAGCAGTCATTGATATGGAGGATTCACTTTTAGCTTTCCCTCTTGCTTGCCATCCACATGCCTTTCAGGTGAATCAGCTGATACAGGCACAAGCCGATTTGGACCACCTGAGCCATGGGCTGAGTCTTTCTAAGCAGGAAAAATAGAGATAGCCTATAGTTCAAGTTCCAGTATCACCTTCCTTGTTGCTTTTGGTTTGACCCTTAATGATCTTGGATGTGTCCCTGAAAGCCTGGAAACCTGAGGTTCCAGGGGCACTGCTGTTCTCTCCCTGCACGTTACTCCCAGGACCACCTGGACTTCCTGGCAGGCACCTGTTTGAACTCACCTCTACTTTAGAATGTGCGGTGTCATTCTCAGCCACTTCAGTCATGCCCAACTCTTCGCAGCCCCATGGACTGTGACCCACCAGGCTCCTCTGTCCATGAGATTCTCCAGGCAAGAATGGGTTGCATGCCCTCCTCTAGGGGATCTTCCCAACCCAGGGATCAAACCTGCATCTCCCTTGTCTCTTGAATTTCAGGTAAGTTCTTTACTGCTGAGCCACTCAGGAAGCCCCAAGAATACTGGAGTAGGTTTCTGTGCCCTCCTCCAGGGTATTTGAAAGAGGCCTCCATCCTGGGGACCTCTTTCATATTTGGGAATCTGGCTATTGGACTTTCTGTATGTCCTCTAATTAATTCCTGGACCAGCCCTTGGCTTTGATGACTCTGTGTTCTACTACAACTCTGGATACAAGGCATGAACACTTTGGATCCCTCACTCTGCCTGTGGCATACCACTGGCATGGAGTCCTTGTAAAAAGGGAAACCATAGGGAGAATGAGTAACAGAGTGGTTACCAGTGATATTGAAACATCAGTCTCTGTGGACAGGTGCTGAATCAAACCTTGGAGACAGAGTTTCGGGTGAAGTAAAAAAGAATAGCTTTGTTGCTATGTCAGGCAAAGGGGGTCACAGGAGGCTCATGCCCCTCAAAAAATGCATGTCCCAACCTGGGTGGGTTTAGTGAAGAGTTTTGTAGCAATGGTTCAAGGCTGGGTCTTCTGATAAGGATTAGTGTGTGTGAAGTGCCTCACTCTTTTAGGATGACCACAGGTAGTCTCTGAATGAGCTTTTCTTGTTCCTTTAATCAGGCTGCAGGTGATCTCTTGATGAGCTCCTGAAGGTTATCAAACAATAATCTTCCCTGGGATAAGGAATGCTAACACCTTTTATTCATTGGGGATTTAGTTCTGTAAGGAGCTCAAAGATATTGTTATGTGTCCCTTGAGGCTGCATCAGGAAGGACACTGCCCCAAGGCTGCACTGTTGTTTCTTGGCCACTCTTCCCTTGACCCTGCATCCCCTTCCTTCCATGATTAGCAACTGTTTGCAACTTCCAAGCCCAGGCAGTCCCACAGGGTCTTGCTTGTCTCAACCGGTATGGGAGAAACTAGTCTATGAATGGAGGAAGCCTTCAGTTTTGATCTTTTATTTTGTTTTAGGATCTATAGGTTCAAACACATGTATCAGCAGAGGAAATTTGCCAAAAAAGAGGAGAAAAATGTAATAGGCAAGAAAAAGGGAATTATTAATACACAAAGATTCTAGGGGAGGCAAATGGGAAGGCATGACAAGAGGCACTATCCTCCCCAGGAGGAGAAGAAACACTCTCTCTCCTCTACTAGAATAGAAGATGACAGCACGGAGCATGGAGGGAAGCTGTGGGCTGAGAAGAAGCACGGTGGATGGTGTAATTTCTACCATGATGCCAAGATGGATCTGACTGGAAAGGGAGACTGGAAATTTTCTTTCTTGATCCTTTCTGTCCCTGTTAGTACAATGTAGACATTTTAAGCTAAAAATACCCTCAGACCTACTAGGTACCTTCTAGGCAAACGTTCTGTGATACTGAGAGAGAGAGAAGCCGACGCTCTCAAATATCCTTCAGGACACTGGTGTGGGATCGTCTCACCTGTCAGAGCTCTCTTTAAACTAGATGCAGAAGTTCTCAACTCTGGTTACACATTAGAATCACTTGGGTGATTAAAAAAAAAAATTCCCATGCTAGGCCCTTACCCTCAGAAATTCTCAAACACTTGGAATGGAGCTCAAGCACAGTTCGAGTTTAAGAGTTTTGCAGGTGTGACTCTAATTTACAGTCAAAACAGGAAGTCACTGGTTCAGAATTTCTCAAAGCGTAGTCCACAGGCATACCATCTTCCAGGCCTGATCCCCCAATCATCAAATCAGAATCTTGGAATTTGGTGGCTAAATCTTGGAAACATAGAGTTCTTCTATGCTCCTCAATGGATGCTTATGGAAAAGTATGGAGTGGTATGAGACCACTGCTTTCAGCCTAAAACATTTAGTTAACTCAGAATAAAGTACTTCATTCAAAACCCTTTAGAAGTTTAGGTGGATTTTCCAAGAGGGATCAGAATGAAGCCCAACATCATTTCGTTTTGAATTACACCCATGAAATTTCAAGAGTTAAATTCTTTTGGGAATGAGCACAGTCAGCAGACTCTTTAGTCAAACTGAAAGGCGGTCCTTTGGGGAATCAATTTTCAGAGATCTTTGAGCCTGGCCACAATAAAGAACGCTGGCTCCAACTGGGTTCTCGTTCTCTGATTTCTTTCCTCAAGCAAACATTTGATGTCACACTGGATATTTAGTGTTGATCTCTAAAGGTTTTCTTTGCTGCACGGCTGTCTTAATTGAGTCTCTTTTCTCATGAGACAATCTAGTTCCTAAAGAGTAAGACGTCAGAAACACACATAGGCTAAGAGCAATCACCCTTTGCTTAGGAGTACCAAAAATATAAGCTCAACCAGCAAGACATGAGTTGTCTACACCAAAATGACATACTCTAGCAATAAATGTTAGCCTAACAGTAGAACTGTTGAAACACCTTCAAGATTTTTTTTTTTTAACTTTATCTTTACAACAGCTCATGCAGGATAGCAAGCTCTAATATCTTTCTATTTGGCAAATGGAGAACACAAAATTTGGAGCAGTAAACTAACTTAACTGCATAAACTCAGAAACATACTTGTGTAGTTGAGACTTCAACTCATATCTTATGGAAACCAAAGCCTGGGCTCTTTCTAAAACAACACACTACTCTGTGAAATTTAAGGTTAACTCCCAAAACTCAGCTGCTGGGTTTCTTTGTATAAATCCTCACGAAGTTTCAGTTATCCTGTTTGTGAAAATGTGAATGTGTATCTAGACAGAAAACTCTCTTTAGTTTTAGAAACTAAAGACTCTCATCCAAACCAGCAACTAATTTTGTTTGGAAAAGTCAGGCTATGGATGCGATTAGAAAGTTTGTGACAATCAATATTACTATTCAGCAAATATCTCCACTTGTCTTCCTTGTGCACACAGTTAAATTGCCCTTCTTTGCTCCCTAAGATTTATTTGTATCTGTGTGAGTTGATTCGACCAGTTAAACACATGGCAAAGATCTGAGAGCCAGTGAACAATTAGACCCGTTCTTGTTTGTCATGGCAAGTGACAGTGTTTGGGATGGTGGCTGCTTTGTTAGTCTGGGTCCAGGAGGGAAGAATGTGGAGTAGATCCTGCAGCCAACCCACAGCAAACATGTAGCCTTAGCAGGAAACAATCTTACGTTGTTATAAATGTCTACAGTGGTGACGGCTGTTTGTTACAGCAGCAGAGCCTCGCCTATTCCAACTTCTGTAGACATTAGTGCCTATATGTGAGTTAGTTCTACATTGCAGCAACACCCAAGAAATTTTCTTCTCAAGGAAATCACAGACGCACGAGGTCCTGCACTACATGGAGAGAAGCCAGGCACGTTCCTCAGCCGCATCATTGACTGAGGCATCTACCCCTTCCTGGAAGCCCTGAAGCCCCTCTGGGATGTCTTCCAGCCGAATTGGGACTGAGGCATCTACCCCTTCACCCTTTGCTTAGGAGTACCAAAAATATAAGCTCAACCAGCAAGACATGAGTTGTCTACACCAAAATGACATACTCTAGCAATAAATGTTAGCCTAACAGTAGAACTGTTGAAACACCTTCAAGATTTTTTTTTTTTAACTTTATCTTTACAACAGCTCATGCAGGATAGCAAGCTCTAATATCTTTCTATTTGGCAAATGGAGAACACAAAATTTGGAGCAGTAAACTAACTTAACTGCATAAACTCAGAAACATACTTGTGTAGTTGAGACTTCAACTCATATCTTATGGAAACCAAAGCCTGGGCTCTTTCTAAAACAACACACTACTCTGTGAAATTTAAGGTTAACTCCCAAAACTCAGCTGCTGGGTTTCTTTGTATAAATCCTCACGAAGTTTCAGTTATCCTGTTTGTGAAAATGTGAATGTGTATCTAGACAGAAAACTCTCTTTAGTTTTAGAAACTAAAGACTCTCATCCAAACCAGCAACTAATTTTGTTTGGAAAAGTCAGGCTATGGATGCGATTAGAAAGTTTGTGACAATCAATATTACTATTCAGCAAATATCTCCACTTGTCTTCCTTGTGCACACAGTTAAATTGCCCTTCTTTGCTCCCTAAGATTTATTTGTATCTGTGTGAGTTGATTCGACCAGTTAAACACATGGCAAAGATCTGAGAGCCAGTGAACAATTAGACCCGTTCTTGTTTGTCATGGCAAGTGACAGTGTTTGGGATGGTGGCTGCTTTGTTAGTCTGGGTCCAGGAGGGAAGAATGTGGAGTAGATCCTGCAGCCAACCCACAGCAAACATGTAGCCTTAGCAGGAAACAATCTTACGTTGTTATAAATGTCTACAGTGGTGACGGCTGTTTGTTACAGCAGCAGAGCCTCGCCTATTCCAACTTCTGTAGACATTAGTGCCTATATGTGAGTTAGTTCTACATTGCAGCAACACCCAAGAAATTTTCTTCTCAAGGAAATCACAGACGCACGAGGTCCTGCACTACATGGAGAGAAGCCAGGCACGTTCCTCAGCCGCATCATTGACTGAGGCATCTACCCCTTTTCCCTGGAAGCCCTGAAGCCCCTCTGGGATGTCTTCCAGCCGAATCAGCAGGATGGCAACAGGAAGACTCTTCCAACTTGTGGCCTGAGGCAGGCACCATCTGCCTGCAGCAGGACGTGTACCTCATTGACGGCATCTGGAGCCAGAGCAAGTCTGCAGGTTCAGCCCTCTATGCCTCCTGCCTCTGTCTAAGCCAGTACCAGCTCACTCCCCCAGAATGCCCTGCCAGGCACACCCCAGGGGGTCCATGGATTTCAGGAAATGTTTACACCCACCCAGCGGCTGAGGCGGCCCCATCAGTAGTGCTCGGCCCTAAGGTCTCCCTCGGGCAGGGGGTGACCACAGGCAAGGGTGTGTGGCTGGAGAGAGCATCATCCCTCATGGAGCCATGCTGCAGGAGCACACCCGTGTTCTGCACGACACTATGGGGCACTGGGCCCACGGGGAGGGTACCCCCAGTGACCCCAGTCCCAACGACCCCTGAGCGCACGTGGCCAGTGAGAACCTCTGCAAGGACGGGAAGCTGCTGCCCGCCATCCCTGTCCTAGGCTGCTGCGTCCAGGTCCCTGCAGAGGGGCTCATCCTGGGCTTGATTGCTCTGCCACACCAGGAGCTGAGCTGCAGCTTCACCAACCAGACCAGCCTCTGGGATGTCTGCCATTAAGCACCCCAGAACTCTCATCCACTGCCCTCGAGGCTCCTGCCTGCATGGCCAGCCTCTGTCCAGGAGGGACCAGAGGAAACCAGGCGGGCTCTGCACACACACGCCTATGTGGAGCAACATGGGGGGTTGGGGCACTTGTGGCCTCCCCTCCCCTCCCTAATCACCCGGGTGAACCCTGGGGTAAAAAATTACAGTCCCCACAAGAAGTGTTTCCCCGATGAAATGACTGGTCGAGGGTGGCGCATGAGCCTGGCAGGGTTTGGCGCCCACAGTCCGCAAAGTCAGAAAGCCCTTTCTCCCCTTGCTGCAGTAAAAAAAGGTTGTACTTACCTCATTCTCCCATTGATTTTCATACATCTGAAGACCAGGTTTTCTCAGAATTTCTTTGGAGGCCAAGTAATAGTCTCAACCCATAGCCATCAAAACTAACCCATACATACAATCATACTTTTCATTTATCAGCTTTAAAAAAAATTTTCACCTAAATGCTTTGCCAATTAACACATAGCATATATACATATAGCACATAGCATACATATAGCATATAGCATACATATAGCATATAGCATACATATAGCATATAGCATACATATAGCATATAGCATACGTATAGCATATATACAGTTGACCTTGAACAATGAGGGGAAAAGGGACTAGGGCGCTGATCCTCTGTGCAGTCAAGTGACTTAGAGTCAACTTCTCATGAAAGAGGTTCCTCCTTTATGAAATTCACATTCAGCCAACCAAGGATCATGTATCATTGTATAATTTACTGTTGAGAATTTTTTAGTTCTCATATATGTGCATTTGCATGGTTCAAATCTGGGTTGTTCAAGGCTCAATTCTATATAGTCATAGTGAGTACATAATGCTATATATGGAATTCAGAAATATAACCTAGGACTTCTTATAAAAATATTTGCTATTAAGCACATATTGATTTTAAAAAACGTTTATAAATCTAGCATAGCCTGTATTGTCTCCCTAATGCCTCTTAAGATATGAACTCATGATGTAGAAAGAGTACAGGCTCTGTAATTCACTAGCTGTGAAGTCATGTACACACTCTGGCCCCTTGGAGGCTCAGTTTACATGCCTACACAATTGATATGGCAGTACCCATTTCATTGCCCTGCGACCAGCCTCTGGGATGTCTGCCATTAAGCACCCCAGAACTCTCATCCACTGCCTGGCCCATGGCCAGCCTCTGTCCAGGAGGGACCAGAGGAAACCAGGCGGGCTCTGCACACACACGCCTATGTGGAGCAACATGGGGTTGGGGCACTTGTGGCCTCCCTCCTCCCTAATCACCCGGGTGAACCCTGGGGTAAAAAATTACAGTCCCCACAAGAAGTGTTTCCCCGATGAAATGACTGGTCGAGGGTGGCGCATGAGCCTGGCAGGGTTTGGCGCCCACAGTCCGCAAAGTCAGAAAGCCCTTTCTCCCCTTGCTGCAGTAAAAAAAGGTTGTACTTACCTCATTCTCCCATTGATTTTCATACATCTGAAGACCAGGTTTTCTCAGAATTTCTTTGGAGGCCAAGTAATAGTCTCAACCCATAGCCATCAAAACTAACCCATACATACAATCATACTTTTCATTTATCAGCTTTAAAAAAAATTTTCACCTAAATGCTTTGCCAATTAACACATAGCATATATACATATAGCACATAGCATACATATAGCATATAGCATACATATAGCATATAGCATACATATAGCATATAGCATACATATAGCATATAGCATACGTATAGCATATATACAGTTGACCTTGAACAATGAGGGAAAGGCACTAGGGGCGCTGATCCTCTGTGCAGTCAAGTGACTTAGAGTCAACTTCTCATGAAAGAGGTTCCTCCTTTATGAAATTCACATTCAGCCAACCAAGGATCATGTATCATTGTATAATTTACTGTTGAGAATTTTTTAGTTCTCATATATGTGCATTTGCATGGTTCAAATCTGGGTTGTTCAAGGCTCAATTCTATATAGTCATAGTGAGTACATAATGCTATATATGGAATTCAGAAATATAACCTAGGACTTCTTATAAAAATATTTGCTATTAAGCACATATTGATTTTAAAAAACGTTTATAAATCTAGCATAGCCTGTATTGTCTCCCTAATGCCTCTTAAGATATGAACTCATGATGTAGAAAGAGTACAGGCTCTGTAATTCACTAGCTGTGAAGTCATGTACACACTCTGGCCCCTTGGAGGCTCAGTTTACATGCCTACACAATTGATATGGCAGTACCCATTTCATTGCCCTGCAGTGAGCAGTAGACACAACGTTCCTGGTGAATCAGTCACCCAAATTTCATTCCTTACCTGGGTTCCTGAAGAGGAGCTAACTTTCCCAGCATCCTTTCTTTTTCCAGGTATGGACTGGATTTCTTCCTTCTTTGGTCCAGTATACTTGAATTTGAAAAACTGAAGATCAGAAATGCAAAGGAAGATTTGACTTCTTTTCCAGTCTATAAAATAACAAGAAAAAGTCAGAGTTAAAAGCATAATTTAACATTTCAGATATCCTGTATTGTCTTCATTAAAATAGGTATACAATTAAAAAAAATTCCCATTTGTCGTTACAGTTATAATTAACAGATATTATTTTACATACATCAAATTATGACATTTTTGTATATAAAATACATATATGAGCATACATGAATGTATTTATGGGAAAATGCTATGTAAATGCAAGTTGATTCTTTAAAACATTATATTTTTTTTACTTAGGAATCATAGTCTGCATGTAATTCCTCCTTATTTGGTCAATACAAGTAAAATTTTGCTTTCTGATAAAAACAGCAAATATCATTAATTAACAACTTGAATTTGAACTTTTTCTCCCAAATGACTTTGGTCATATCTGCTTCCATTATATCTAATAAATAAAACAACAAAGTCATTCATTCCAGGCTTTTTGATGGTGCTTCAAAAACAATATCAAGTAGATCATCGCTTTTAAGTGTGTACTCTAAATGTCCAGTTATGACTTTTATGTCCCATCTGAGTTGTGAAGGGTATATATTAAAGCTATTTCAAACAATAGAATGTACTTTGCTGAGAAAGAAATTTGTTTACATTGGTCTTCCTGACTAGCATTTAAATGAACCTGACTGAAATCAAGATCAGCTGCCACATATCTTTAAATCTATGAATAAAACATTGGATAATCATGGTGATTAAAATTACTTTTTGTTCTTTGACTTACTTGAAAATTTGCCAACCTTTATTTTTCACTGCTTAAATAATAAACAAATTCTAGTTTATTTAATAAAATCAGATGATGGGACTTGATTCCCTGTAAGTCATGTTTCTAAATGAAGGCAACTCAGTATTCATCATGGGAAATTCCAGGCTAGATGAAGCACAAACTGGAATCCAGATTGCCAGGAGAACTCTCAATAATGTCAGATAGGCAGATGACACCACCCTAATGGCAGAAAGTGAAAAGGAACTAAAGAGCCTCTTGGTGAAGGTGAAAGAGGAGAATGAAAAAGCTGGCTTAAAATTCCACATTCAAAAAACTAAGATAATCGTATCTGGTCCCATCACTTCATGGCAAATAGATGGGGAAAAAGTGGAAACAGATATTTTCTTGGTCTCCAGATATCCTGTATTGTCTTCATTAAAATAGGTATACAATTAAAAAAAATTCCCATTTGTCGTTACAGTTATAATTAACAGATATTATTTTACATACATCAAATTATGACATTTTTGTATATAAAATACATATATGAGCATACATGAATGTATTTATGGGAAAATGCTATGTAAATGCAAGTTGATTCTTTAAAACATTATATTTTTTTTACTTAGGAATCATAGTCTGCATGTAATTCCTCCTTATTTGGTCAATACAAGTAAAATTTTGCTTTCTGATAAAAACAGCAAATATCATTAATTAACAACTTGAATTTGAACTTTTTCTCCCAAATGACTTTGGTCATATCTGCTTCCATTATATCTAATAAATAAAACAACAAAGTCATTCATTCCAGGCTTTTTGATGGTGCTTCAAAAACAATATCAAGTAGATCATCGCTTTTAAGTGTGTACTCTAAATGTCCAGTTATGACTTTTATGTCCCATCTGAGTTGTGAAGGGTATATATTAAAGCTATTTCAAACAATAGAATGTACTTTGCTGAGAAAGAAATTTGTTTACATTGGTCTTCCTGACTAGCATTTAAATGAACCTGACTGAAATCAAGATCAGCTGCCACATATCTTTAAATCTATGAATAAAACATTGGATAATCATGGTGATTAAAATTACTTTTTGTTCTTTGACTTATTTGAAAATTTGCCAACCTTTATTTTTTCACTGCTTAAATAATAAACAAATTCTAGTTTATTTAATAAAATCAGATGATGGGACTTGATTCCCTGTAAGTCATGTTTCTAAATGAAGGCAACTCAGTATTCATCATGGGAAATTCCAGGCTAGATGAAGCACAAACTGGAATCCAGATTGCCAGGAGAACTCTCAATAATGTCAGATAGGCAGATGACACCACCCTAATGGCAGAAAGTGAAAAGGAACTAAAGAGCCTCTTGGTGAAGGTGAAAGAGGAGAATGAAAAAGCTGGCTTAAAATTCCACATTCAAAAAACTAAGATAATCGTATCTGGTCCCATCACTTCATGGCAAATAGATGGGGAAAAAGTGGAAACAGATATTTTCTTGGTCTCCAGAATCACTCTGGATGGTGACTGCAGCCATGAAATTAAGATACTTGCTCCTTGGAAGAAAAGCTACGGTGAATCTAGATAGCCTATAGATAGCCTATTTAAAATCAGAGACATCACTTTGCCAACAAAGGTCCATCTAGTCAACGCTATGGTGTTTCCAGTAGTCATGTTTGGATGTGAGAGTTGGACCATAAAGAAGGCTGAGTGACAAAGAATTGATGCCTTTGAACTGTGGTGCTGGAGAAGACTCTTGAGAGTCCCTTGGACAGCAGGGAGATCAAACCAGTCCATCCTAAAGGAAATCAACCCTGAATATTCATTGGAAGGACTAATGCTGAAGCTGAAGCTCCAATACTTTGGCCACCTGATGAGAAGAGCCAACTTGGAAAAGACCCTGATGCTGGGAAAGACTGAAGGCAAGAGGAGAAGGGGATGCCGGAGGATAAGATGGCTGGGTGGCATCACTGGGTCAATGAACATGAGTTTGAGCAAACTATGGGAGAGAGTGAAGGACAGGGACACTTGGTGCACTGCAGTCCATGGGGCGGTAAAGCGTCGTACACAACTGAGCAACTGAACAATAGCAGACTTCATCTACTTGGTATTTTTACTCTTTATCCTTTTCTTGGATGAGACTCTATAACTACATAGCCATCTAGTATTCTTTAAGTACTGACTATATATTAGCACTGAAATACTTGAGCATGTTTCTTGCTAACTCAAGGTCAACTTTGATGAATGCTCACTTTCTACTCCACAGAATTACAAGGCAGCAATTACTGAGATACATGTGGGAAATAGTGAGGTATGTGCAGATATGCTTCCCTTCTTCTAAATGATTCAAAATTGTGGAGTGTTTGTATCTCTTTTATTAGATTCACTGTAGTCTACTGTCAGCATTGTACCCACATACTGTCTCTTTCTCTCCATTTTCATCATAGTTTAAAATCAGTATGTTTATGATGGAGAAGAAAGTGAGAGCTAAGTGAGAAAGTGCTGAAAGCATTTTTCTCTCATAAATTCCAACTCACTATTGTTTGCCAGACTGTTGAAGAAACTTGAGGTGTGATATTATTTAATTACTTGAGGGTGGCTTTCTGTTGTGGTTGTTTTTTACAGGGGTTGTTTACCTTTTGTCTTTGTTTTTAATATGGAAAAATATATTTGACATAAAATTTATTAGTTTAACCATTCTTGAGTGTACAATTGTGTGGCATCAGTACATTCACATGATTGCCAACCACCATCACTGTTCACCTCCATAACTTTTTCATCACCCCAAACTGAAACTCTATTAACAGTGACTCCCCACAGCCCCTTCCCTTGGTCCCTTGTAATTATTATTCCATTTTATCTCTATGAATTTGATTATTCTAGGTGCCTCATATAAGTGAGAACCTTTTGCTAACTTCCTTCCATAATGTTTTCAAGGTTCATCCATATTGCAGCATGTATCAAAATCTCAAGGTTTTTATTCCATATTGTCCCAAGGCAAATTTTTTCCACCTGATGAGAAGAGCCAACTTGGAAAAGACCCTGATGCTGTGAAAGACTGAAGGCAAGAGGAGTAGGGGATGCCGGAGGATAAGATGGCTGGGTGGCATCACTGGGTCAATGAACATGAGTTTGAGCAAACTATGGAGAGAGTGAAGGACAGGGACACTTGGTGCACTGCAGTCCATGGGCGGTAAAGCGTCGTACACAACTGAGCAACTGAACAATAGCAGACTTCATCTACTTGGTATTTTTACTCTTTATCCTTTTCTTGGATGAGACTCTATAACTACATAGCCATCTAGTATTCTTTAAGTACTGACTATATATTAGCACTGAAATACTTGAGCATGTTTCTTGCTAACTCAAGGTCAACTTTGATGAATGCTCACTTTCTACTCCACAGAATTACAAGGCAGCAATTACTGAGATACATGGGGGAAATAGTGAGGTATGTGCAGATATGCTTCCCTTCTTCTAAATGATTCAAAATTGTGGAGTGTTTGTATCTCTTTTATTAGATTCACTGTAGTCTACTGTCAGCATTGTACCCACATACTGTCTCTTTCTCTCCATTTTCATCATAGTTTAAAATCAGTATGTTTATGATGGAGAAGAAAGTGAGAGCTAAGTGAGAAAGTGCTGAAAGCATTTTTCTCTCATAAATTCCAACTCACTATTGTTTGCCAGACTGTTGAAGAAACTTGAGGTGTGATATTATTTAATTACTTGAGGGTGGCTTTCTGTTGTGGTTGTTTTTTACAGGGGTTGTTTACCTTTTGTCTTTGTTTTTAATATGGAAAAATATATTTGACATAAAATTTATTAGTTTAACCATTCTTGAGTGTACAATTGTGTGGCATCAGTACATTCACATGATTGCCAACCACCATCACTGTTCACCTCCATAACTTTTTCATCACCCCAAACTGAAACTCTATTAACAGTGACTCCCCACAGCCCCTTCCCTTGGTCCCTTGTAATTATTATTCCATTTTATCTCTATGAATTTGATTATTCTAGGTGCCTCATATAAGTGAGAACCTTTTGCTAACTTCCCTTCGCATAATGTTTTCAAGGTTCATCCATATTGCAGCATGTATCAAAATCTCATTCCCTCCTCAGGATTAAATATTATTACACTGTGTGCCCATGTCACACTTGTTTACCCATTTATCCATAAGTGGCCATTTGGATTGTTCACCTTTTGGCCTTGTGACTAATGATGCTATTAACGTTGTTCAAGTATCTGAAATATCAGCTTTCAGATATTCTGAGTATATTCTCCAGAGTGGAGTTTCTAGTCATTTAATAACTCTGGGTTAAACTTTTTGAGGAAATGCCGGTTCTTTCTTTCCACAGCTGCTGCATCACTTTACATTCTCACCAGAAATGTATAAGGTTTCTAATTTCTTCACATCCTCATCAACACTTGTTATTTAAAAATTTAATAATAGCTATCTTAATGGGTTTGAAGTAATACTTTAGATGATTTTTGAATGATACAGTTTTAAATGTTAACTAATTGGGCTAACAGTTGTGAGGATATGCAGCATTTGAACAATGTTTAAGTGTACTCATCTCCAGTTAAAATTTCCCAGATACAAAATTAAACTAAGATGCATTCATTAGCTGCATAAGTGTTCTACCCCTCACTGTGCTGAACACCATTCTAGGCATGAGTGTATTGTCAGGGCCCATGACGAGCACTAACATATTTGAGAAATTAGGTCAAAGGTCTCTTTAGCCACAGCCCTAACAATGTCAACAACTTGTCTGTTGGGATGTGGGGCAGTGATAGTATCTTACATTTGTTGTTCATTTCAGAGCTTTTTTTTTTTTTTTAAAGATTTATTTATTTATTTATTTTGGGTGGGGGTCGGGTTGGGGAGGGAGGCGAGCGGGCGGGCCACTTCTATTGGTCTTTCATTTCTCTATTTTCATTCTTCTTCCTTATTTGGCTCCTGTGGGCCTCCCATCGCGGTGGTGTCTGTTGTTGCAGAGCACCAGCTCTGGGCGCATGCGCTCCAGCACTCCAGAGCTCCGGCACGGTAATTGGACACATCAGTCCAGCCACTCTGCGGCACGTGGGATCTTCCTAGGCCAGGGCTTGAACCGGCGTCCCTTGCACTGCAAGGCGGTGTCCTTACCCACTGGACCACCAGGGGAAGCCCCATTTCAGAGCTTTTAAGGTGTTTTGACATGTACCATCATATTGGATAGAGTCTTTGTCCTTAAAGGTAAAAACAGTGATAATCATTTCCAGTGGCCAGCAGGTAAAACTAAAACGTATATTGGCTGCCCTCTCATGGGTTCTTCAGACCCACAGAGATCCTTTGAGCTCCAAGACATTTGACCACAGTCTGATTATGTTCTTCAGATTTGAATGCACTTCCAATATAATATCCTAAATCCTCACTTCCCACAGTTTACCTTCTGTCTTCTTGAATAGTTTACATGTCTTTTAAGGCCATAAACATGATGGTGAGAGGAAACTGAGGCTGGTCCATGGCCTGACTTTACTCACTAATCATGTCCTGTCTCTCTGGGCTTGGGTCACTGCAGCCTCTTTCCTAGGACAAGCTCTTCACAGCCACTAGCAATTATTTCTATTCGGTCCTCAAGCTACCTACCAGCCTCCCTTTATCCATGCAAGTCTCTGACATAACAGATGGAGAAACTGAGGCTTCGAAGGTTGAGCTTTCTACCTGTGCTCTTATTATTAGTCTCCTTTAAAAGACGAGGGTTCCAGACTCAGAGTTGAGATGCTTGGCTGAGATTCTAGGATTCCTGAATCCTAAGCCGGTGATCTTACTATCACAGGACATTTCTTACAAAGATGGCGTTTACTTTTCCTCCTGATGCAAGATTAAAAGCCAGAAAATGTATGCCAGAGCCACTTTCTTCTTCCTGCTGGAAGCCAAATGTCTTTACGAGGATACTAAAAGTTGGAACAAAAGTTCTGATGATAAATTTACATTTTTCTTCTTTTGCTGACTTAATATTTGTTCAGCACAGCTTATCTTGAGATTTTCCTACTAATGTTGTGTTTTTAAGCCTCACTGATGGTCTGTGTAATTTTTAATTCAACAAAATAAAAAGGATAGATATATCTGAGAATCAAAGCTGCAGATGTGATCTTCCATAACTTAAAAATATTGCTGCCTGGCTATGTCTTCTGAACTACAAATATTTATCTTAGGAGCAATCTTTCTTTGCCTAGTAATACAGGGCCAAGCTTTAATTTGGCAGACCACCAAACCCTACCATGTGACTTCAGTCCTTGAGTGACTAACTGCCTTTAAATGACTCATGTTTTATTAGAGTGTGTGATTAAAACATGAAGGTGAGTGGTAAAATCATGGCCAGGGAGACCATGTGAATATACGGTTCCATCGCAAGAGACGATTGATTTGGGTTCTAATAAAGCGAGATTATGCTGTGCCGTGATGTAGGGTGCTTGTGCCGTGAGCCTTGCCAGGGTCTTTCTGCATGGAGTGCATCACTGTGTCCACAAGGGACCACACGGGCAGACTTGTAGGTAACACCAGACCACCCACCTCCAGAGGTCACTCCCCTACGGAACTATCTCCCACCCAGCCTTTATTTTTTAATATGTTAACTTTTAAATTATGAAAGTATGATAACACATTTACAGGAGACATGAAAATACAGAACAAGGCTACATATAGTTCTACTATATATTACAATCATTTTTTTAAAGTATATAAACCAAGATTTTTAGTTGGTGTTTCAGTATCAAACTCTCAAAAATTAATAGAATGAATATACAGAGAAGTAGAAGGACACAGTTGGCCTGAAAAGCACAATGGGCCAATTCAACATAATTAAGATTTACACCATTTCCACACAACAGTAAGATTCTAGTCACGTTCCCATAGATTATAAACTAGAAGACACTGGAACATAACCAGGGACATGAAACAAGGTGCAGGGCTTGCCTGGTAGCTCAGTGGTGAAGAATTTGCCTGCCAATGCAAGAGACACTGGTTCAATTCCTGATCCAGGAAGATCCCATATGCTGCAGAGCAACTAAGCCAGTGATCCACTCATGAGCCTGTGCTCTAGGGCCTCAGAGTTGCAACGATGGAGCCCATGTGCTGCAACTACGGAAGCCCGAGTGCCCTAGAGCCCGATTTCCACAAGAAAAGTCTCTGCCATGAGAAACCTGCTCGCCTCAACTAGAGAGTAGCCCCCACTCCCTACAACTAGAGAAGAGGCTGCAGCAGCAGTGAAAACCAGAAGAGCCAACGATAAATAAATAAGTAAATATCAATAATTGTTTTTTAAAAAAAACAAGGCCCCAAAATTTCACGGTCTGAAGTTGTTGAAATCACACAAAGTCTATTCTGTTCTCTTCTCACTGTGGAATTATGTTAGGAAACAACATAAAAGATATTTGAAAGTCATCCATATATTTTCCACCCAGGCTTTAATAAACAGCCTTTGTCTCTAGCTATAGTCTTCTCCAGCTCTCAGGCTGGGTACAATATCTTTCTCTTTCCTCACATTGGGCCCTGTGAGTCTCTTTGCCATGACTTTTACCATATTTGGGTGTAAATGTTAACTGTCCTGCTTGTCACACCTGGGAGACTATGAGTTCTTTAAGAATGGGAAATAATTTTCATGTGCTTTTATATTCTAAGTGCTTAACGTAATAGAAAGTCACCAATAAGTATTTGCTGCATGAATGAGGATGACTTGTGGACAAAATTCTATGGGTTTATTTCTCAGTTGGTCTTCTATCGGTGCCTACCCATGTCGTGGTACTAGGGTATGACTTTATTTAATGACTTACCTGTCACCCTGCTATACTGTAAATGACTTTGGGGTAGGAGCTGTAAGGGATTCATTTAGTTGTCCTGGTTCCTCTCCATAGTAAGAGCCCAGCATGTGCTTGTTGACGGGCATCCTAACCTGCTGCCATCCTGCTCTCCAGACTCATTTTACGTCACTTCTCACGTCTCCCTCTACGTCAGTTTACACTAAGTGTCTCCAGGAGGTTCACTTGGGCTTCTGTATGCTTGCACGTGTTACCTCACTTCTACTCTGAAGAGACACTGGTTCAATTCCTGATCCAGGAAGATCCCATATGCTGCAGAGCAACTAAGCCAGTGATCCACTCATGAGCCTGTGCTCTAGGGCCTCAGAGTTGCAACGATGGAGCCCATGTGCTGCAACTACGGAAGCCCGAGTGCCCTAGAGCCCGATTTCCACAAGAAAAGTCTCTGCCATGAGAAACCTGCTCGCCTCAACTAGAGAGTACCCCCCACTCCCTACAACTAGAGAAGAGGCTGCAGCAGCAGTGAAAACCAGAAGAGCCAACGATAAATAAATAAGTAAATATCAATAATTGTTTTTTAAAAAAAACAAGGCCCCAAAATTTCACGGTCTGAAGTTGTTGAAATCACACAAAGTCTATTCTGTTCTCTTCTCACTGTGGAATTATGTTAGGAAACAACATAAAAGATATTTGAAAGTCATCCATATATTTTCCACCCAGGCTTTAATAAACAGCCTTTGTCTCTAGCTATAGTCTTCTCCAGCTCTCAGGCTGGGTACAATATCTTTCTCTTTCCTCACATTGGGCCCTGTGAGTCTCTTTGCCATGACTTTTACCATATTTGGGTGTAAATGTTAACTGTCCTGCTTGTCACACCTGGGAGACTATGAGTTCTTTAAGAATGGGAAATAATTTTCATGTGCTTTTATATTCTAAGTGCTTAACGTAATAGAAAGTCACCAATAAGTATTTGCTGCATGAATGAGGATGACTTGTGGACAAAATTCTATGGGTTTATTTCTCAGTTGGTCTTCTATCGGTGCCTACCCATGTCGTGGTACTAGGGTATGACTTTATTTAATGACTTACCTGTCACCCTGCTATACTGTAAATGACTTTGGGGTAGGAGCTGTAAGGGATTCATTTAGTTGTCCTGGTTCCTCTCCATAGTAAGAGCCCAGCATGTGCTTGTTGACGGGCATCCTAACCTGCTGCCATCCTGCTCTCCAGACTCATTTTACGTCACTTCTCACGTCTCCCTCTACGTCAGTTTACACTAAGTGTCTCCAGGAGGTTCACTTGGGCTTCTGTATGCTTGCACGTGTTACCTCACTTCTACTCTGAATGCTCTTCTCCTCCTCCTCCTCTGTCCCCTGATTTCCCTTTAGGTCCAGTTTAAGCATCACATATTTCATCCAGACTTATATCCCAACCCCAGAGGGATGCTGCTATGAGATGCTCACACTGCCTCCAATGTTTGCTCCATCACACCTCTATTCTACTGTGCCATTTACATGGAATTGGGTATCTTCCTTTTTGAACCGTCAAGTCCGTGGATCTTGTACTCCAGTGACTCCTGGGTCACCACCGCAGTGCCTAGATCTATGAGATGAAAATAAAAATAAAAAATTCCCCAATCTGGTTCCACCCTCCTCAGTTTGCCACATTTCTCATGCATCTCAACTTAACGTCTTTATTCCGTATCATTTATAGTTTGTTTTCTTCCTACTCTGCCAGCAATACCTTTCCACTTTCTCCTAACTCTATTTATATTCCATTTTCTCCAATAACTTTTTTGTTGGCTTCATTAATATTCATTTATAGCTGGACCCTTAGAAATCTACTATATTATCACCTGCACCACACAGATGTTTCCGTAAGGAAGTTGTACCTAGAAATGCCTTCTCAACTAGAATTTTTGCTTTGGTAGTGTCCACAGAAGCACTGATCCTGCTCCATGATGCTCCCTTCCCACACGAGGAAGTTCAGACTGGGCAAGATCAAATTCCATGAACAGAAACTTGTATTATAATAAATGGTCAAAGGGAAAACAGAAGGTGTGAAAGACAACTTGTACAAATTTCTTTTTTTTTTTTAAATTTTGGCCTCTTTTATTGTTTATTTATTTATTTATTTTTATCTGTCTTTATTCTTTGGCCTGTGTGGCCTTCCCATTGCAGTGGCCTCTCTCACTGCAGAGCACTGTCTCTGGGCGCATGTGCTCCAGAGCGCTGGCTCCCAATTGGACACACCAGTCCAGCTGCTCCATGGCACATGGGATCTTCACAGGCCAGAGATCGAACCAGTGTCCCTTGCACTGCAAGGCAGAACCACTCATTTTACGTCACTTCTCACGTCTCCTCTACGTCAGTTTACACTAAGTGTCTCCAGGAGGTTCACTTGGGCTTCTGTATGCTTGCACGTGTTACCTCACTTCTACTCTGAATGCTCTTCTCCTCCTCCTCCTCTGTCCCCTGATTTCCCTTTAGGTCCAGTTTAAGCATCACATATTTCATCCAGACTTATATCCCAACCCCAGAGGGATGCTGCTATGAGATGCTCACACTGCCTCCAATGTTTGCTCCATCACACCTCTATTCTACTGTGCCATTTACATGGAATTGGGTATCTTCCTTTTTGAACCGTCAAGTCCGTGGATCTTGTACTCCAGTGACTCCTGGGTCACCACCGCAGTGCCTAGATCTATGAGATGAAAATAAAAATAAAAAATTCCCCAATCTGGTTCCACCCTCCTCAGTTTGCCACATTTCTCATGCATCTCAACTTAACGTCTTTATTCCGTATCATTTATAGTTTGTTTTCTTCCTACTCTGCCAGCAATACCTTTCCACTTTCTCCTAACTCTATTTATATTCCATTTTCTCCAATAACTTTTTTGTTGGCTTCATTAATATTCATTTATAGCTGGACCCTTAGAAATCTACTATATTATCACCTGCACCACACAGATGTTTCCGTAAGGAAGTTGTACCTAGAAATGCCTTCTCAACTAGAATTTTTGCTTTGGTAGTGTCCACAGAAGCACTGATCCTGCTCCATGATGCTCCCTTCCCACACGAGGAAGTTCAGACTGGGCAAGATCAAATTCCATGAACAGAAACTTGTATTATAATAAATGGTCAAAGGGAAAACAGAAGGTGTGAAAGACAACTTGTACAAATTTCTTTTTTTTTTTTAAATTTTGGCCTCTTTTATTGTTTATTTATTTATTTATTTTTATCTGTCTTTATTCTTTGGCCTGTGTGGCCTTCCCATTGCAGTGGCCTCTCTCACTGCAGAGCACTGTCTCTGGGCGCATGTGCTCCAGAGCGCTGGCTCCCAATTGGACACACCAGTCCAGCTGCTCCATGGCACATGGGATCTTCACAGGCCAGAGATCGAACCAGTGTCCCTTGCACTGGAAGGCAGACTCTTTACTCACTGGACTACCAGGAAAGCACTATACATTCCTTTTTGATAGCACAAAAGAAGCATTAAAGTAGTCATGGGAGGCCAAAAAAAAAATCAGAAGAGAAAAGCAGGATTTTGTTGAACTTCTTTGTCCTTATTTTATATTAATTTTTTTCTTATTTTTTTGCAGGGGAAGGTGTGTGGGATCGGGAGGGAGGGTGGCGGGGGTGGGCCACTTCTATTGATCCTTCATTTATCTGTTTTCATCCATCTTTGTTCTTTGGCCCGTGTGGGCCTCCCATCGCAGTGGCCTCTGTTGTTGCAGAGCACCGGCTCTGGGCACACACGTTCCAGAGCTCCGGCTCGGTAATCGGTAATTGGACACATCAGTCCAGCCACTCCGTGGCACGTGGGATCTTCCCAGGTCAGGGATCGAACCGGCGGCCCTTGCACTGCAAGGCGGTGTCCTTACCCACTGGACCACCAGGGAAGCCCCTAATTTTTTTCTTTCTCTCTTTTTTCTTTTTTTTTTTTTTAAAAAAAACAACACTATCTTTTCTGTGTTTGAGATCTTTACAAGTTTAAGTCTAGCTCCTGGGTAGGCTTAAAACAAAATATCTTTATCTTCAATTTCAGACTGTTTTAAACTTTACTTGGAGGTGGGAGGATGAATTCTGGTCCTATCAATGTGCCCCTAAGTATCTCTTTTTCTGCAAGTCTTTTTCCGCAAGTTACTTATTCTTTGCATTTTTACAATGAAAGGAGAGTTGGAATGACCTTAAACAGCCAGGGAAAAGAAGGCATGCCTTTCTAAGTCTTTCGCCCCGTTTCTCTTCTCATATTTATTTGTCCACTCAGCTAATGCAGTTTCATTATTACCCCTCAGTCATGTGTTCCCCCAATCAGGAAAGCTATCTCAAATTTTCATCAGCTTTTTGCCTTCTGATCCATTTAGAACCTCTGCATAATGTAATGCAATGATCTCCTAATCATAAGAACCAGAACAGAGAAGCTTAGGCAAAATGCTAAAGTTGGCAAAAAACACTTTCCTTAAACTTTGTACAAAATAAATAAATAAATAAAAGAAACAAACAAACAAACAAAGCAACTTTGTACAGAAAAAGGATTTAGACAAAAAAAGAACGGACCTCTTACTTGGGGAAGACAATGGCATGTTAAGAATGGCAAAAAGGAGTTGTAGCCAACTCTTATTTTCTTCCTGTCTGCTGTGTTTAAGAAGGCTGGGCTTTAAACTACTAAAGACTGAATAGTCTTCCCATCGCAGGGAAGAAGGTAAGAATGCACACAGCTGCATTAGATAGCTAAGATTCTGGATTGAAATCAGAGAAATCACAGGCTAAGAAGGGTGTTAAGACTGTACATGCATTTTAAGTACATGTGCAATCACTGCTGAGAAATGCTGAAATCAGTGGCACGAGAAGGAGGGAGGGGCTGGCATAGGCAGTGGCATCCCAGGAGACAGGGCCAGGAGGGGCCGTGCTGAGGACAGGGCTTCCTGGCCCCGGCCGTCCAGTCACTGTGCTGACCAGTGTACAACATGGATGGATTTAAGTCTGTGTCGGGTTCTGGGCATGATATTTTATTTTTCTATTATTACCAGTTTTAAGTCTTTACTGAATCTGTTAAACACTATCTTTTCTGTGTTTGAGATCTTTACAAGTTTAAGTCTAGCTCCTGGGTAGGCTTAAAACAAAATATCTTTATCTTCAATTTCAGACTGTTTTAAACTTTACTTGGAGGTGGGAGGATGAATTCTGGTCCTATCAATGTGCCCCTAAGTATCTCTTTTTCTGCAAGTCTTTTTCCGCAAGTTACTTATTCTTTGCATTTTTACAATGAAAGGAGAGTTGGAATGACCTTAAACAGCCAGGGAAAAGAAGGCATGCCTTTCTAAGTCTTTCGCCCCGTTTCTCTTCTCATATTTATTTGTCCACTCAGCTAATGCAGTTTCATTATTACCCCTCAGTCATGTGTTCCCCCAATCAGGAAAGCTATCTCAAATTTTCATCAGCTTTTTGCCTTCTGATCCATTTAGAACCTCTGCATAATGTAATGCAATGATCTCCTAATCATAAGAACCAGAACAGAGAAGCTTAGGCAAAATGCTAAAGTTGGCAAAAAACACTTTCCTTAAACTTTGTACAAAATAAATAAATAAATAAAAGAAACAAACAAACAAACAAAGCAACTTTGTACAGAAAAAGGATTTAGACAAAAAAAGAACGGACCTCTTACTTGGGGAAGACAATGGCATGTTAAGAAATGACAAAAAGGAGTTGTAGCCAACTCTTATTTTCTTCCTGTCTGCTGTGTTTAAGAAGGCTGGGCTTTAAACTACTAAAGACTGAATAGTCTTCCCATCGCAGGGAAGAAGGTAAGAATGCACACAGCTGCATTAGATAGCTAAGATTCTGGATTGAAATCAGAGAAATCACAGGCTAAGAAGGGTGTTAAGACTGTACATGCATTTTAAGTACATGTGCAATCACTGCTGAGAAATGCTGAAATCAGTGGCACGAGAAGGAGGGAGGGGCTGGCATAGGCAGTGGCATCCCAGGAGACAGGGCCAGGGAGGGGCCGTGCTGAGGACAGGGCTTCCTGGCCCCGGCCGGTCCAGTCACTGTGCTGACCAGTGTACAACATGGATGGATTTAAGTCTGTGTCGGGTTCTGGGCATGATATTTTATTTTTCTATTATTACCAGTTTTAAGTCTTTACTGAATCTGTTAAATATAATATTGTTTCTGTTGTTTATGTTCTGTTCTGCATTTTTTTTTTCTTGTCACGAGGCATGTGGAATCTTAGGTCCCTGACCAGGGGTCAAACCTTCACTCCCTGCATTGGAAGGCAAAGGCTTAACCACTGGACCTCCAGGGAAATCCCTTGGTGTGACATTTTAAAATGGAAGTTAAGGAACCAGACAGAGCCCACAGGAAGTAACCAGGATGGTAAGAGGATGACCCTCAGTGATAAAGATGAAGAGGACATAAATACCTTTAATTTGTTTTAAAAGATTATCTCAGAAAGAAAGAGCCAGGATCAAGAAATAGATGTAACAATGAGGTCCAATTTAAAGAAAACCTTTTACGGAATCTAGAGAGAGCTCTCTGACCCCATGAGGGCGCGAGGCAGGCTGGAGAGTCTCTAAGAGTGAAAGAGCCTTTGTGTCCAGCACTGCCCTGGGTTAGGTTAGGTGGCTTCTGGGCTTCCTTTACTTCTGCATCCTGTGGTTTACTATTAACAAATGATGACTGAATACTATTTTTACATTAAAATACGAGATTTCATGATTATGACATTCCAGCTGAACCATAGTCTGCTTTCACTCTTCAATGCTTGACGAGTTTCTCAGACTACAAATAATCCTGTTAAGATGAATCACGATTTTTGATGAAAGAGAAGTAAAATAATGACCTAAAAAGGTATTATATCCCAGAAAATGTCCCTGGAAACCACTATTTTTTCTTCAAGTCCATGAAAAAAGGAGACTTCAGTCCCGCATCTGATGCCATAAATACCCTGTCCCTGGGAACAGAGAGAGGGAGCCGGTGCACTCTGATCCTTCTGTGTGTTTTTCAATCTTTCATCTTCACAGAGGCATGTTACGGTGGAGAAATGATTATATCCCATCAAGC
Source organism: Tragulus kanchil (assembly GCA_022376925.1). NCBI lineage: Eukaryota > Metazoa > Chordata > Mammalia > Artiodactyla > Tragulidae > Tragulus > Tragulus kanchil. Next base: position 121,015,919 of record JAIOJX010000026.1, read on the forward strand.
ACTCCTGGAATATCAAAATATGGCTCTCCCTAACAGTCTTTTCCTCTCTTTAAGCATACAACTCACAGAATTGTGTTTTGAGGTATGGCTCCTTTACAAAATTTTCTCTTCACTGGCCATTTTTTTTTTTTTTTTTTTTAACAAACTCAGGATAGGGCCATACATTTCCAACTGGCTTCCCATATATTTCGGCTGTTATCTGTCACTTCACCTTTCAGATGAAAATGTTTGCTTCCAATGTCTTTTTAAGACAAATAGGCTGCCTAAACTGTACCTGTTCCAAAAATTGTTAGTAATTCTTCACTGCACCTTTTTTTCTTCCAAAATAAATGGGGGGGCACGAATCCTTGGTGTGACATTTTAAAATGGAAGTTAAGGAACCAGACAGAGCCCACAGGAAGTAACCAGGATGGTAAGAGGATGACCCTCAGTGATAAAGATGAAGAGGACATAAATACCTTTAATTTGTTTTAAAAGATTATCTCAGAAAGAAAGAGCCAGGATCAAGAAATAGATGTAACAATGAGGTCCAATTTAAAGAAAACCTTTTACGGAATCTAGAGAGAGCTCTCTGACCCCATGAGGGCGCGAGGCAGGCTGGAGAGTCTCTAAGAGTGAAAGAGCCTTTGTGTCCAGCACTGCCCTGGGTTAGGTTAGGTGGCTTCTGGGCTTCCTTTACTTCTGCATCCTGTGGTTTACTATTAACAAATGATGACTGAATACTATTTTTACATTAAAATACGAGATTTCATGATTATGACATTCCAGCTGAACCATAGTCTGCTTTCACTCTTCAATGCTTGACGAGTTTCTCAGACTACAAATAATCCTGTTAAGATGAATCACGATTTTTGATGAAAGAGAAGTAAAATAATGACCTAAAAAGGTATTATATCCCAGAAAATGTCCCTGGAAACCACTATTTTTTCTTCAAGTCCATGAAAAAAGGAGACTTCAGTCCCGCATCTGATGCCATAAATACCCTGTCCCTGGGAACAGAGAGAGGGAGCCGGTGCACTCTGATCCTTCTGTGTGTTTTTCAATCTTTCATCTTCACAGAGGCATGTTACGGTGGAGAAATGATTATATCCCATCAAGCACTCCTGGAATATCAAAATATGGCTCTCCCTAACAGTCTTTTCCTCTCTTTAAGCATACAACTCACAGAATTGTGTTTTGAGGTATGGCTCCTTTACAAAATTTTCTCTTCACTGGCCATTTTTTTTTTTTTTTTTTTTTAACAAACTCAGGATAGGGCCATACATTTCCAACTGGCTTCCCATATATTTCGGCTGTTATCTGTCACTTCACCTTTCAGATGAAAATGTTTGCTTCCAATGTCTTTTTAAGACAAATAGGCTGCCTAAACTGTACCTGTTCCAAAAATTGTTAGTAATTCTTCACTGCACCTTTTTTTCTTCCAAAATAAATGGCGCGTGGCCACGAATGAAAGTCTGATTCTAGTTATAAGGAGGACACCGTTCCTCTTTTAGAAGATTTTATCATTCTTTGGCATGAAGACTGACCTTGGTTTATTGGCCCAACATGATTTTCAGCAAAAATTGTGTCCACATAACTGCAGAAGTAATTAAGCTCACACTGGCTATCTGCCCCACTGTCAGGGGAAAGGGGAAAAGTTCCTGGTGCAATTTAACACAGGAAATGCTGACACAGACTCCTGGAGATAGTTGATAAGAGACATGCTAGATGGTGGGAGTCATTTTTCCTGCAGTGGGTCCTTGCCCCCCGTTATGAAGCTGAGACTAACTCTGAAGGGAGCAAAGTGTACTGAATTCAGACAGAAATCACACCTGCCAAAGTTCTGTGTTAAAGTTCAGTAGAAATCAGAGGAAGCATGATGACATTGTTTAGATCAGCCGCCGCTTCTAAGCAGGAGGCCTACAGCATAGCTGCCGTGCCACCAACCACGACCCTGGTCCCCTGTCCACACGGTCAGCCAGTCCACTGCCTCCGGGGGTGAAGGAAAGAGCAGCGTTTACTGCAGGGCCCTGAGCAAGGAGTCCAGGCAGCCAGTGCTTAGCAGGCTGGAAAGCTTTCAGGGAAAGGTTTTCAAAGACAGGGTGAGGGAGGGTGGTGGTAGGACTGGTGATCAGCTGGTGGGCGTAATACCAATTTGCTGGGGGTTCAGGGATAATCACCTTCTGGTTACAGTAATATCCCATCAAGCACTCCTGGAATATCAAAATATGGCTCTCCCTAACAGTCTTTTCCTCTCTTTAAGCATACAACTCACAGAATTGTGTTTTGAGGTATGGCTCCTTTACAAAATTTTCTCTTCACTGGCCATTTTTTTTTTTTTTTTTTTAACAAACTCAGGATAGGGCCATACATTTCCAACTGGCTTCCCATATATTTCGGCTGTTATCTGTCACTTCACCTTTCAGATGAAAATGTTTGCTTCCAATGTCTTTTTAAGACAAATAGGCTGCCTAAACTGTACCTGTTCCAAAAATTGTTAGTAATTCTTCACTGCACCTTTTTTTCTTCCAAAATAAATGGCGCGTGGCCACGAATGAAAGTCTGATTCTAGTTATAAGGAGGACACCGTTCCTCTTTTAGAAGATTTTATCATTCTTTGGCATGAAGACTGACCTTGGTTTATTGGCCCAACATGATTTTCAGCAAAAATTGTGTCCACATAACTGCAGAAGTAATTAAGCTCACACTGGCTATCTGCCCCACTGTCAGGGAATGGGGAAAAGTTCCTGGTGCAATTTAACACAGGAAATGCTGACACAGACTCCTGGAGATAGTTGATAAGAGACATGCTAGATGGTGGGAGTCATTTTTCCTGCAGTGGGTCCTTGCCCCCCGTTATGAAGCTGAGACTAACTCTGAAGGGAGCAAAGTGTACTGAATTCAGACAGAAATCACACCTGCCAAAGTTCTGTGTTAAAGTTCAGTAGAAATCAGAGGAAGCATGATGACATTGTTTAGATCAGCCGCCGCTTCTAAGCAGGAGGCCTACAGCATAGCTGCCGTGCCACCAACCACGACCCTGGTCCCCTGTCCACACGGTCAGCCAGTCCACTGCCTCCGGGGGTGAAGGAAAGAGCAGCGTTTACTGCAGGGCCCTGAGCAAGGAGTCCAGGCAGCCAGTGCTTAGCAGGCTGGAAAGCTTTCAGGGAAAGGTTTTCAAAGACAGGGTGAGGGAGGGTGGTGGTAGGACTGGTGATCAGCTGGTGGGCGTAATACCAATTTGCTGGTGGGGAGGTAATCAGGGGTCAATATCATTCACCTTCTGGTTTCCACCAGTCTGGGGTCTACGTGCCTATGGGCAGCATGCAGCAAACTTTTTCCATCTGATGGGGATTTCAATATCTAAAAAACAGCTCATAGGTCATGGCTTAGCATATTATCTGTAGCCCCTAAGGAGGAACTAAAGGTCCTTGACTTTGTTTAATGGCTAAACTGTCATTATTTTGTTTTGGTTGACTCTTTTTACTTCTTCCTGCATTTTCTCACCTTTCTGATTAAATTTACTCTGTATAACTCAGGGAAGGCCTGGCAGACTAGGGACAAGAGGCCAGTGGAGGACATGGAGAACTCTGTTCTAGGGAGGCCCCATAGGATTTTGCTCAGTTACAAGAAGGTGGGCAATGGATTAAGCTGCCTGGGCTTGACTTCTGCCTAGAAATCAAGTTCCAGGTCTCTGTGATACTAAATATCTGTGCTGTCTTCACCACATCAAGCTGCCTGCCTCTGTGCCCTTGTACTTACTTGAGAACCCAGAACATACCTTAGAGCTGTGTGGAACATCTGAAAATATTTTTCATTAATTATGATAAAAAACAGTGGTTCCACAATTTACTGAGCATTTATATGTGCTAGGCCCCATGCTTTATACAAACCGTTTCATTATCAAAAGAGCATGAAGAGAGGTATATATTCACCCCAGCCCATTTTTTAATAGATAAAGAACTTCAGAAAGAGTTTAAATACTTGACCTATCAAGGGAAGAGTAAAGGTATTATGTCAAGCTGCCTAGGAATTATCAGAGTGATTTTTTCTTTTTTAATTACCTTGCCCTAGACTGATGCAGCTATAGACCCCAATCCCCTTTTGCTCTTTTTTTTTTTTTTTTAAATTTTGGTCTCTTTCATTGGTTTTTTATTTATTTATTTTCGTCCATCTTTATTCTTTGGCCTCTGTGGGCCTCCCACTTTGGTGGCCTCTCTCCTTGCAGAGCACCAGCTCTGAGTGCATGCTCTCCAGAGTGCTGGCTTGTAATTGGACACACCAGTCCAGCCGTTCCGTGGCACGTGAAATCTTCCTGGGCTAGGGATCGAACCTGTGCCCCTTGCACTGCAAGGCAGACTCTTTACCAGGGAAGCCCCCTTTTTGTTCTTAAACATGGCTTCTACCCTTAGCTCCTGTGGTCTCCTGTCTCTGCCACGTTTGTATCTGAGCTCTGTCTCAGTATCCACTTTCCTCCTGTATCCATCAAGTGGGAAAGTTTAAGAAAGGCTAAATCCACTCTAATCTTCATGCAGATTCCAGTGCCAACACTGACTAGGGGATAGACCTAGGTCAGTATACAACATTAGTGAGTGATGGGGACCGTGGCTGGGCTGGGAAAGCACCACCGCATCCAAATAGGGCAGCTGTCATTCAACCGGGGGCAGCAAGTGTTGTGTGAAGGCCTGCATTTTCTCACCTTTCTGATTAAATTTACTCTGTATAACTCAGGGAAGGCCTGGCAGACTAGGGACAAGAGGCCAGTGGAGGACATGGAGAACTCTGTTCTAGGGAGGCCCCATAGGATTTTGCTCAGTTACAAGAAGGTGGGCAATGGATTAAGCTGCCTGGGCTTGACTTCTGCCTAGAAATCAAGTTCCAGGTCTCTGTGATACTAAATATCTGTGCTGTCTTCACCACATCAAGCTGCCTGCCTCTGTGCCCTTGTACTTACTTGAGAACCCAGAACATACCTTAGAGCTGTGTGGAACATCTGAAAATATTTTTCATTAATTATGATAAAAAACAGTGGTTCCACAATTTACTGAGCATTTATATGTGCTAGGCCCCATGCTTTATACAAACCGTTTCATTATCAAAAGAGCATGAAGAGAGGTATATATTCACCCCAGCCCATTTTTTAATAGATAAAGAACTTCAGAAAGAGTTTAAATACTTGACCTATCAAGGGAAGAGTAAAGGTATTATGTCAAGCTGCCTAGGAATTATCAGAGTGATTTTTTCTTTTTTAATTACCTTGCCCTAGACTGATGCAGCTATAGACCCCAATCCCCTTTTGCTCTTTTTTTTTTTTTTTTAAATTTTGGTCTCTTTCATTGGTTTTTTATTTATTTATTTTCGTCCATCTTTATTCTTTGGCCTCTGTGGGCCTCCCACTTTGGTGGCCTCTCTCCTTGCAGAGCACCAGCTCTGAGTGCATGCTCTCCAGAGTGCTGGCTTGTAATTGGACACACCAGTCCAGCCGTTCCGTGGCACGTGAAATCTTCCTGGGCTAGGGATCGAACCTGTGCCCCTTGCACTGCAAGGCAGACTCTTTACCAGGGAAGCCCCCTTTTTGTTCTTAAACATGGCTTCTACCCTTAGCTCCTGTGGTCTCCTGTCTCTGCCACGTTTGTATCTGAGCTCTGTCTCAGTATCCACTTTCCTCCTGTATCCATCAAGTGGGAAAGTTTAAGAAAGGCTAAATCCACTCTAATCTTCATGCAGATTCCAGTGCCAACACTGACTAGGGGATAGACCTAGGTCAGTATACAACATTAGTGAGTGATGGGGACCGTGGCTGGGCTGGGAAAGCACCACCGCATCCAAATAGGGCAGCTGTCATTCAACTCTCGTGTTTTTGGGTGAGTCAGCAAGTGTTGTCAGTGAAGCAGAAACTTGGGTTTGCATATGAAATATCCTTATAGTTAGGACACAATCAAGTCCAAATGTCCACAGTTGTGTACTCATAGGTTGTCAGATTTTGAGTTCTAAATTTCAAAATATTAAGAACTCAGGTGTACAGTTTAAACCCTTGATATGGCCAGGGTTATACTATTTATGCTTATAATATAATATGAAATGGGAATTAACTTATTTCTGGTCTCACAGTTGGTCAATGGCACAGCTGACACTCTACCCCAACCTCTTATCTTCCAGCAACACGGCAGTTACAGTTTTGACAAGAACTGGTCGTATGACCCATACCTAGATGCAAAAAGGCCGGGAATATACTTTTTGTATGTTTCAACGAACAGAAAGAAATGGATTGGGAAACTTATGATACTATTTTTAGGAAGGAAAAAGTTAAAAAAAAAAAAAGAAAAAGTGACATTCTGCAAATATGATTTTTCCCATTGGAGATTTGGTTCTCTACGATTGACCTATGAACATTAAATTCTTTGCTGGGAATAGAATATTACTACATGTGCTTTGCAGCAGGTGAAATGTAAGAGAGGGAGGATGAGGACATTACAAGTTTCTGTCAATTGTCTCCCAAAGGACAGTTACCGGTATGGTGAACCCAAGATTGCTATACAATCCACTGAAGGGATTTCTCAGTGGAAGTGTTCCAGAAATGGGAGGGGGTGGGTGGCAACAACTCAGAGACCCTTCATGGCTTTGTCTCAGCCTCCTGCAGGGAGTAGGGTGTAAGAAAGGCTGGCCATTTTCAGAGAATGAATCAATGTCTTCCTGCCTGGCATTTTGCCTTCTAAAGACATTGTACTCTGCCATACCTTGGGAGGCTTGAGGGTTTGTTTTACAATTACAGACAGTTTTTTCCACCAATTTTGGAAGACAAATAGCTGCTAGTTTTTCCTGAGGCTGAGAGAGAAAAATTAGTCAAGAAGTGAGGGAAATAAAGTGCCCTAAGTGCAAATACAATGCCTATAATCAGAGGAAAAACATCAAGCATACAATGGTCTTTAATTAAGAATAAAACTACTAAGCAGATTTGTACAAGAATATCATCCTTGCAATTAATATTCAGATTAAGTCTCAAGCCTCCAGATACTGTCTAAATTGAATTACTTCCTACCGCATAAAGCATCCATAATTCAGTTTAACCACAGGAACAGTAAGCTAAATTTACTGTGATCCACCCCTGTGTTAGGACACCTGGCTCACTATGGACATTTCTCCTCAACAGTTTGTTTCTGTGTGCCTGGGGCAGAAGCTCTCTCAACAACAGCCACTATTCAAATGCTGAGAACTGTAAAATTCAGAATCAGGTAGATCAGAGCCTGTGTTAATCTGCCAGGGCTGCCATAACTAGCACCAGACATTGTGTAGCTTAAATAATGGAAATGAATTTTCACAAGTTACAAGTTCAAGATCAGGGTAACAGCAATGCTGATCTGAGACACCTTTCCTTGACTTGTAGATGACTATCTTCCCATATCTTCTTCCCTCTGGACCTATCTATGTTCCAATTTCCTTTTCTCATAAGGACACCAGTAATACTGGGTCAGGGCTCATCCTAAGGACCTCATTTTAATTTAATCACCCATGTACAGATCCTATTTCCAAATATAGTCACATTCTGAGGTACTGGGGGCTAGAGCTTCAGTATTTGAATTTTTTTTAAAAATTTTTTGGTAATGGAAAAAAGAAGACAGTTACCGTATGGTGAACCCAAGATTGCTATACAATCCACTGAAGGGATTTCTCAGTGGAAGTGTTCCAGAAATGGGAGGGGGTGGGTGGCAACAACTCAGAGACCCTTCATGGCTTTGTCTCAGCCTCCTGCAGGGAGTAGGGTGTAAGAAAGGCTGGCCATTTTCAGAGAATGAATCAATGTCTTCCTGCCTGGCATTTTTGCCTTCTAAAGACATTGTACTCTGCCATACCTTGGGAGGCTTGAGGGTTTGTTTTACAATTACAGACAGTTTTTTCCACCAATTTTGGAAGACAAATAGCTGCTAGTTTTTCCTGAGGCTGAGAGAGAAAAATTAGTCAAGAAGTGAGGGAAATAAAGTGCCCTAAGTGCAAATACAATGCCTATAATCAGAGGAAAAACATCAAGCATACAATGGTCTTTAATTAAGAATAAAACTACTAAGCAGATTTGTACAAGAATATCATCCTTGCAATTAATATTCAGATTAAGTCTCAAGCCTCCAGATACTGTCTAAATTGAATTACTTCCTACCGCATAAAGCATCCATAATTCAGTTTAACCACAGGAACAGTAAGCTAAATTTACTGTGATCCACCCCTGTGTTAGGACACCTGGCTCACTATGGACATTTCTCCTCAACAGTTTGTTTCTGTGTGCCTGGGGCAGAAGCTCTCTCAACAACAGCCACTATTCAAATGCTGAGAACTGTAAAATTCAGAATCAGGTAGATCAGAGCCTGTGTTAATCTGCCAGGGCTGCCATAACTAGCACCAGACATTGTGTAGCTTAAATAATGGAAATGAATTTTCACAAGTTACAAGTTCAAGATCAGGGTAACAGCAATGCTGATCTGAGACACCTTTCCTTGACTTGTAGATGACTATCTTCCCATATCTTCTTCCCTCTGGACCTATCTATGTTCCAATTTCCTTTTCTCATAAGGACACCAGTAATACTGGGTCAGGGCTCATCCTAAGGACCTCATTTTAATTTAATCACCCATGTACAGATCCTATTTCCAAATATAGTCACATTCTGAGGTACTGGGGGCTAGAGCTTCAGTATTTGAATTTTTTTTAAAAATTTTTTTTGGTAGTTTAGACATTTATTTTATTTATTTATCTTTTTGGGGAGTGGGCTGGGGAGGGAGGGGAGCAGGCGGGCCACTTCTAATGGCTTTCATTTCTCTATTTTCATTCGTCTTCGTTCTTTGGCTCCTGTGGGCCTCCCATCGCGGTGGCATCTGTTGTTGCAGAGCGCCGGCTCTGGGCACATGCTCTCCAGAGCTCTGGCTCGGTAATTGGACACATGGGTCCAGCCACTCCGCAGCACGTGGGATCTTCCCAGACCAGGGATCGAACTGGTGCCCCTTGCACTGCAAGGCAGTGTCCTTACCCACTGGACCACCAGGGAAAGCCCAGTATTTGAATTTTGAAGGAATATAATTCAGCCTGTAATAGAACCCCATTTTCCAAACTCTGGACAATGTTCTGTGAGTACTCTGAGAGGTGGGGGAGTTAGAAGGTCGAAAAGAGATTGCACTTCTTAGAGCTTCATGCCACATATAGTGCCTGAAGATATTCTCCTATATTCTTGAGTTCCTTGAGCTGATACATTCTCTGTTGAGTTAAGTGAGCTTACGTTTGGTCTACTTTTGCATGCTACTTGAAGAGACGTCACCTGTTTACATACTATAGTCATAGGAAACTCCACCCTAATGTTTCCTCCTGTTGGCCAAGATGGCTCTTGCGCCCCCTCTTCAACCTGAGCTCTGAGATGTCTCATCTCCTGGTTTTACCTTAGGTGTCTAAGCATCTCTCCTTCTTGAGGGTTCTGTTCTTCCTAATTTTCCTCCAGAGGACCTCCTTCCCACTTGCTTGGAGTAAGCATGAGGTTATTATAGAAACCATCCCCCGTTCTCATCAATTGGGGATATTCTGAGAAAGGAACTTTAGGGTTCTGGAGACTTTGGGAAAGGTAGGTATACAAGATTGTTATTTGCAGACACAAACGTTGCTCTTGAAAAAATTATGTTTCAAGTCTAATCTCGTCTTTGATGACCAAATCATGCTATAGCAGAGAAAAAGGCCACTTGGTAGTGATGTGTTTGACACAAAATCACCTGAAAGTGGAACAGGAAGCTATTCACACCACTATCTGTCCCCTCTTTGATCCCATGTACTCACCCAACACTCTCAAATGCCCTATAAACTTGGTCAAATTGTCTTTCTATTGGCCTATTGTGATACATGTTAAAATATTTAATTATACTTTATCCAACCTGTTCATTTTTCCCCACTGCGTTCCTGAACTAAGGTCCAGAGAGTGGGAAGGGGCTGATTAATATCTGAGAGAAAGTTCCTGGTATAGCTCAACTGGAATCAGGTCAGTTTCTAAGAGCTCTGGCTCGGTAATTGGACTGGGTCCAGCCACTCCGCAGCACGTGGGATCTTCCCAGACCAGGGATCGAACTGGTGCCCCTTGCACTGCAAGGCAGTGTCCTTACCCACTGGACCACCAGGGAAAGCCCAGTATTTGAATTTTGAAGGAATATAATTCAGCCTGTAATAGAACCCCATTTTCCAAACTCTGGACAATGTTCTGTGAGTACTCTGAGAGGTGGGGGAGTTAGAAGGTCGAAAAGAGATTGCACTTCTTAGAGCTTCATGCCACATATAGTGCCTGAAGATATTCTCCTATATTCTTGAGTTCCTTGAGCTGATACATTCTCTGTTGAGTTAAGTGAGCTTACGTTTGGTCTACTTTTGCATGCTACTTGAAGAGACGTCACCTGTTTACATACTATAGTCATAGGAAACTCCACCCTAATGTTTCCTCCTGTTGGCCAAGATGGCTCTTGCGCCCCCTCTTCAACCTGAGCTCTGAGATGTCTCATCTCCTGGTTTTACCTTAGGTGTCTAAGCATCTCTCCTTCTTGAGGGTTCTGTTCTTCCTAATTTTCCTCCAGAGGACCTCCTTCCCACTTGCTTGGAGTAAGAATGAGGTTATTATAGAAACCATCCCCTGTTCTCATCAATTGGGGATATTCTGAGAAAGGAACTTTAGGGGTTCTGGAGACTTTGGGAAAGGTAGGTATACAAGATTGTTATTTGCAGACACAAACGTTGCTCTTGAAAAAATTATGTTTCAAGTCTAATCTCGTCTTTGATGACCAAATCATGCTATAGCAGAGAAAAAGGCCACTTGGTAGTGATGTGTTTGACACAAAATCACCTGAAAGTGGAACAGGAAGCTATTCACACCACTATCTGTCCCCTCTTTGATCCCATGTACTCACCCAACACTCTCAAATGCCCTATAAACTTGGTCAAATTGTCTTTCTATTGGCCTATTGTGATACATGTTAAAATATTTAATTATACTTTATCCAACCTGTTCATTTTTCCCCACTGCGTTCCTGAACTAAGGTCCAGAGAGTGGGAAGGGGCTGATTAATATCTGAGAGAAAGTTCCTGGTATAGCTCAACTGGAATCCAGGTCATGGTCTGTCTACCTTGCTGACTGATTCAGATACAAGACAACATTTCTGATCTGAAATCAGCCATCCTTCCTTTGGCTGTCTTACGTGACATCATCTATTAAATCAGAGGCACCACTGGCTACTAGCGGGGAGCTAGAGAACAGAGACCATGTAGGTGTCTTTAAGTCAAGGCCCAAAGACATCTGTAATGTCAGCTGTGTCAACACTTAATGAGCCAACTGACAGCAGCCAGGGATCCCAAACAGAAATGAAATATAATCTATTAAATAGATTATATTTCAGGGGAAGCCAGGAGTCAATCAGAAGACCAGGGACCATGAAAAAGAGGACCCTTACTTGTAGGCAGAGCTGAGAGACATCTCCACTGTGTGACCAAGGGAGCAGTAGACCAGCACCCCCTCCCCCAGATACGTCCGAGCTACCCTACTTCAGTGCCTATAGTCCCCCAGCCTGTACACAGGCTGTTTAGATTCTGGGGAATTTTCTGTTTATTTGAAGCTCTTTATTGAAACAGAAATAGTCTTGTGAAATATGGCACCACCTTAGGAATTAATTTGATATGAACAGAGTGATGTCCCCCATCCCCCAATTAACATGTTGAAGCAATAACCCTCAACTCTCTCTGCATTTAGAAATAAGGTCTTTAGGAAGGTATTTAAGGTAAAAAGAAGTCATTAGCATCAGGTTTTAATTCAACAGGACTGGTGTCTTTACTAAGGGGGGAAAAGAGGCTGTCTGTCTCTCAAGACACCAATTTTCTTTGCCTCTGGTCCCAGGGGACAGAAGAGGCATGCCTACCCTATCCATCAGGGAGGAAAGCTCAGGCAGAGCTGTGCCATCCAGTCCCTCCTGCGTTCCTGTTAGGACTCAGGGAAATCTCCCCTGAGAATAACCTAGTATGGCTAAGAATGCAATGCTTAGGACCTCCTGAGTCTGGGCAAATTAAAGTTAAGTTATTGATGGGTAAGCTGTTGCTTTTAAGAATCCAAATGGTAGCTGGCTCTTGTTTTCAGCAAGCTGAAGATTAATAAAGGGCAAATTTGCAAGGCATATTTTACATGCCCCAACTAAGGTCCAGAGAGTGGGAAGGGGCTGATTAATATCTGAGAGAAAGTTCCTGGTATAGCTCAACTGGAATCCAGGTCATGGTCTGTCTACCTTGCTGACTGATTCAGATACAAGACAACATTTCTGATCTGAAATCAGCCATCCTTCCTTTGGCTGTCTTACGTGACATCATCTATTAAATCAGAGGCACCACTGGCTACTAGCGGGGAGCTAGAGAACAGAGACCATGTAGGTGTCTTTAAGTCAAGGCCCAAAGACATCTGTAATGTCAGCTGTGTCAACACTTAATGAGCCAACTGACAGCAGCCAGGGATCCCAAGCAGAAATGAAATATAATCTATTAAATAGATTATATTTCAGGGGAAGCCAGGAGTCAATCAGAAGACCAGGGACCATGAAAAAGAGGACCCTTACTTGTAGGCAGAGCTGAGAGACATCTCCACTGTGTGACCAAGGGAGCAGTAGACCAGCACCCCCTCCCCCAGATACGTCCGAGCTACCCTACTTCAGTGCCTATAGTCCCCCAGCCTGTACACAGGCTGTTTAGATTCTGGGGAATTTTCTGTTTATTTGAAGCTCTTTATTGAAACAGAAATAGTCTTGTGAAATATGGCACCACCTTAGGAATTAATTTGATATGAACAGAGTGATGTCCCCCATCCCCCAATTAACATGTTGAAGCAATAACCCTCAACTCTCTCTGCATTTAGAAATAAGGTCTTTAGGAAGGTATTTAAGGTAAAAAGAAGTCATTAGCATCAGGTTTTAATTCAACAGGACTGGTGTCTTTACTAAGGGGGGAAAAGAGGCTGTCTGTCTCTCAAGACACCAATTTTCTTTGCCTCTGGTCCCAGGGGACAGAAGAGGCATGCCTACCCTATCCATCAGGGAGGAAAGCTCAGGCAGAGCTGTGCCATCCAGTCCCTCCTGCGTTCCTGTTAGGACTCAGGGAAATCTCCCCTGAGAATAACCTAGTATGGCTAAGAATGCAATGCTTAGGACCTCCTGAGTCTGGGCAAATTAAAGTTAAGTTATTGATGGGTAAGCTGTTGCTTTTAAGAATCCAAATGGTAGCTGGCTCTTGTTTTCAGCAAGCTGAAGATTAATAAAGGGCAAATTTGCAAGGCATATTTTACATGCCCCATTAAACCAGTAGAATTAAGTGTGCACAAAAAGTAATTGCCTTTTGATGTGAATAAAGCACAAAAAGCCCAGATAGAGAAAGCATGCCCCCTAATTTATAGTTCTATCGGAGACTTTCTCTGTAATTATCACCTTAATGTCAAAGAGTGTAATATACAGTAATGCTAAGAGATACACAGCACTAAAGTCACTGCATCTTTTGACTCTTCTTGGAGGGCAAGCTGGTCTCCCTCTTGGCCAGGCCCTGCAGCTTCTCCCTAGTGCTGACTGCATTTACAGAAAAGGAAGTTAGTCACTCCTGGTGGGTGGTCTGCTTACTGATGTCTCGCTGGAGTGGAAGTGGGAGGCATCCAGGACTGTTTTTGGCATCCCATTTGTAATAGACCACCAGGCTTCCTATGAGCAGATGGAGCTAGTCATATGCACATATATCAGTGCTTCCAAATTACTTGGAAATCGTAGTGGTCAATCAGAGTCTTGAAAATGACTGAAAGCTTGGATGTTCCCCCCAAGGTTTTAATAATTTGAATTTTCTCGGAAAAAATTCTAAGGGATTAGTGCAAAAGGAGGAATAACAGACAAAAGAAATCCTTTAGAAAGGAATAAATAATCCCTGGGATATTTTAAAGTGCTGCTAAAAACTATACAAGGAAATAGAGGAAATAGAATCAGGACAATAAGTGAGTCACTGAGTTTAGATCAGAGCACTGTCTGGGTTTTGATTATTTACTGAAAATGTCCATGTCTTTCATAACAATACAGTTCGAGCTATTGGCACTTAGACTAGTGACTGTCCCTTACTCAAGGATTTGAAAAATAAGTTTCAACTTAGATTTTTCTGGTGTTTTCTCTGAATGTCTCAAAGAGTTTGGTTACCCATACTATTTTTTTTTTTGCCAAGATAATCAAAAGATTAAAGACCTATTTATAGACTGAAAGCTTCAATATATTCAGTGCTGAAGCTTAGAAGACCCAATTCTGTCAGACTCCATTCTATCTCATTCTTAAAAAGAAATACTCTTGAAATTTTATTAAACAATACCTTTCAGGACAAATAAGAGAAAACACTGGTGCATATGTACCAGAATATACATGTGGTATATGCAGCATGCTAACTAATAATTTAGAAATAAATGCTCTTAAATGTCTTCTCACACAATGCACTCTCATTTATACACTGTCACAAGTCCTTTAAGAGCTGACAGCGTGTGAATCTTAAATTCAATGTCTTACTGAGAATCTATTCAGTAGCACAAATCATGGATATAACAGGATTGCAGTCAGTTTGAAAAGTCATCTAATCTAGTAGCCCCCCTCAAAACCTTGAATTCCCTAAATGCATTGTTTTTAAGGGAGAAGGAAATGGCAACCGACTCTAGTATTCTTGCCTGGAAAATCCCATGGATGGAGGAGCCTGTAGGTGAGCTAGAGTCTGTGGGGTCCCAGAGGGTTGTGCATGACTGAATGACTGACACACGCATTGTTGCCAAGAGCCTCCCTCCTCATCTCTGGACAGTGAGTGAAGCCACATGCATTCTTCTGTGTCTCACTTTGTCTCTTTCTGGCTACACTGGAAATTCCTTGATGGTGGAGTGTGCTCATCATCATTAACACAGCAGTACCACATAACTTAGCACGGTCATTTGTTTGGACATATCAAACCATGATAGTTTCTTGACTTGAGTCAAGTGCCAAATATCCTAGTTAAGTAAAGGAATGATAATTGAATTATTCCTCACTGGTCATTTTGGTAGGCAGAAGAGGAGCCCCCGATGGTGTATACACGATAATCCTTAGACCCTTACTTGGCACAGGAGATGGCATTGATGCAATAAAGTTAAATGTTTTGAGACCAGGAGATTATCTGAGTGGCTCAATCTAATGACAAGGGTCCTAGTGAGGATACAGGAAGGTCAGAATCAGAGAGAAGAAGATGTGACAATGGAAGCTGAGGTCAGAGAGGAGCAATTGGAAAGCATGTTTCTGGGTTTGAAGATGAAAGGGTCTTTACCCAAGAAGGCTGACAGCCTCTCGAAGCTTAGAAGACCCAATTCTGTCAGACTCCATTCTATCTCATTCTTAAAAAGAAATACTCTTGAAATTTTATTAAACAATACCTTTCAGGACAAATAAGAGAAAACACTGGTGCATATGTACCAGAATATACATGTGGTATATGCAGCATGCTAACTAATAATTTAGAAATAAATGCTCTTAAATGTCTTCTCACACAATGCACTCTCATTTATACACTGTCACAAGTCCTTTAAGAGCTGACAGCGTGTGAATCTTAAATTCAATGTCTTACTGAGAATCTATTCAGTAGCACAAATCATGGATATAACAGGATTGCAGTCAGTTTGAAAAGTCATCTAATCTAGTAGCCCCCATCAAAACCTTGAATTCCCTAAATGCATTGTTTTTAAGGGAGAAGGAAATGGCAACCGACTCTAGTATTCTTGCCTGGAAAATCCCATGGATGGAGGAGCCTGTAGGTGAGCTAGAGTCTGTGGGGTCCCAGAGGGTTGTGCATGACTGAATGACTGACACACGCATTGTTGCCAAGAGCCTCCCTCCCTCATCTCTGGACAGTGAGTGAAGCCACATGCATTCTTCTGTGTCTCACTTTGTCTCTTTCTGGCTACACTGGAAATTCCTTGATGGTGGAGTGTGCTCATCATCATTAACACAGCAGTACCACATAACTTAGCACGGTCATTTGTTTGGACATATCAAACCATGATAGTTTCTTGACTTGAGTCAAGTGCCAAATATCCTAGTTAAGTAAAGGAATGATAATTGAATTATTCCTCACTGGTCATTTTGGTAGGCAGAAGAGGAGCCCCCGATGGTGTATACACGATAATCCTTAGACCCTTACTTGGCACAGGAGATGGCATTGATGCAATAAAGTTAAATGTTTTGAGACCAGGAGATTATCTGAGTGGCTCAATCTAATGACAAGGGTCCTAGTGAGGATACAGGAAGGTCAGAATCAGAGAGAAGAAGATGTGACAATGGAAGCTGAGGTCAGAGAGGAGCAATTGGAAAGCATGTTTCTGGGTTTGAAGATGAAAGGGGTCTTTACCCAAGAAGGCTGACAGCCTCTCGAAGCTGAAAGGGCAAGGAAATGGATTTCTCTCTAGAGCCTCCAGAAGGAACACAGGACTGCTCTTTGAGTTGGTTTCTGACATCTGACCTCTAGAACAGTAATATAAGAAATACATTTGCATTGGTTTAAGCCACCAAATTTGTGCTAATATGTTACATTAGTGGCAGGAAACTGAGAAAATAATTTTATTCAGCTCATAGTCATCATTCTTAATTTGGGGTTAGCTACGGAGTTCTAGAAGGGCTTCCCTGGTGGCTCAATGGCAAAGAATCCACCTGCCAATGCAGGCGATGCAGGTTTCGTCCATGAGTTGGGAAGATTTCCTGGAGAAGGAAATAGAAACTAGGAAATAGGCAAGAATACTAGAAATCCCATGGACAGAGGAGCCTGGCAGGCGACAGTCCATGGTGTTGCAGAAGAGCTGAACACAACAACAGTAGAGTTCTAGAAGGAAAGAAGAAATAAAGGAAATGGAATGGAATTTGTTCTGATCAGAGGACATAAGATAGAATATTTTTAGTTCTTGTCCAGAAGTTTTCTAATACAAAAATATTGGTTTTGTTTTTATTAATTGAGAATCAAAGTTTCAGGTATTTTTAGATTCTATTTAAGTTGGGGGTATAAAAATTGCTGTTCTACATTTCAAAATAGACCACTTAAGTACCAAAATTAACTGAACCAGAGCAATATATTACTTCACATTTATTCATCTAAATCAATTATATCGAGCAGAACTGCTTACAAAAGGATGAACAGTGTGGCATGGTGGGGCAGCCAGTGAAGATGATGACTGATCTGATCAGTAACATCTGAATGCGGCTAAGCTGGGATTTTATATCCATATTCAATTCTACTTGAAAACAAATGTGGAACATGGAATAATCTGCTTATGATTCAAAGCTATACTTGTGAGTAGAATTGTTTGCCTTCATACAATCTTTGAAGAAGAGAAGACAAGCAAAAGACATTTGTGAGCTTCTTGCTTTAAATAGTTTAATGAGCTGGTCCTGCTTCAGTGATCATGCAACTCAGTCTAAACCTTAGAATGACCTAGTGAGGTAGGCATAGGTGGAAAGATGCAAAAATGCTCCTGCAATGTGAAGTGACTGGCGGAAGGTCATTGAGCTGCTCGGAGCGCCAGTGACCAGAAACCGGTTACCCTGCCTCTTGCCCTGCCTTCCAATCCCAGTGCCTTGAAAGGGAGACTTTCTCTGAAGTCCAGAATATCAAAAAGCGTATTCTCACCAGTCACAAAGAAAGCAGGTATTAGAAAGAAGACTTCTCAGGAGAAAGGAGGAATATCTTGCACTGTTTTACTTTCTGGTGCTCCACTCCCTCCATACGCTCTGAGACACTGGCAGAGCGTCTTCCTGCCTCACTTCTGAACCTGTTCTCCGCTCTGCTTCCTGATAGCCTTCATGCTATGGTGTGCCGGAATTCTGTAACAGTGTTATCTGCAAACCAGAATTCACAGTCTCCCAGTGAAACAGCCTCTATGAAACTTTCTTTGTGCTTTCCCTTCCTTGATTTCCTATTTGGCTCACTTTGGAAATCGTCATGGCTTGTTTGGCACATCCTGTGCAATCATCATTTGGAGAACTGCCCTCACCCATGGTTTGTGGTGAAGGGCAGTCTTAGGCGGTCACAGACTGCTGAGCGGATTTCTGTCCTGGGAAACGGCGTCAGCAGGCTCGTATTGAGGTCAGACTTGCGGAGGGGTTTTGGATGAAAACTCTTACAGACCCAGGACTGGCTCGATCATACTCGGCAAAGAGAAACATAAAGAAATTGGGGATGAACAGTGTGGCATGGTGGGCAGCCAGTGAAGATGATGACTGATCTGATCAGTAACATCTGAATGCGGCTAAGCTGGGATTTTATATCCATATTCAATTCTACTTGAAAACAAATGTGGAACATGGAATAATCTGCTTATGATTCAAAGCTATACTTGTGAGTAGAATTGTTTGCCTTCATACAATCTTTGAAGAAGAGAAGACAAGCAAAAGACATTTGTGAGCTTCTTGCTTTAAATAGTTTAATGAGCTGGTCCTGCTTCAGTGATCATGCAACTCAGTCTAAACCTTAGAATGACCTAGTGAGGTAGGCATAGGTGGAAAGATGCAAAAATGCTCCTGCAATGTGAAGTGACTGGCGGAAGGTCATTGAGCTGCTCGGAGCGCCAGTGACCAGAAACCGGTTACCCTGCCTCTTGCCCTGCCTTCCAATCCCAGTGCCTTGAAAGGGAGACTTTCTCTGAAGTCCAGAATATCAAAAAGCGTATTCTCACCAGTCACAAAGAAAGCAGGTATTAGAAAGAAGACTTCTCAGGAGAAAGGAGGAATATCTTGCACTGTTTTACTTTCTGGTGCTCCACTCCCTCCATACGCTCTGAGACACTGGCAGAGCGTCTTCCTGCCTCACTTCTGAACCTGTTCTCCGCTCTGCTTCCTGATAGCCTTCATGCTATGGTGTGCCGGAATTCTGTAACAGTGTTATCTGCAAACCAGAATTCACAGTCTCCCAGTGAAACAGCCTCTATGAAACTTTCTTTGTGCTTTCCCTTCCTTGATTTCCTATTTGGCTCACTTTGGAAATCGTCATGGCTTGTTTGGCACATCCTGTGCAATCATCATTTGGAGAACTGCCCTCACCCATGGTTTGTGGTGAAGGGCAGTCTTAGGCGGTCACAGACTGCTGAGCGGATTTCTGTCCTGGGAAACGGCGTCAGCAGGCTCGTATTGAGGTCAGACTTGCGGAGGGGTTTTGGATGAAAACTCTTACAGACCCAGGACTGGCTCGATCATACTCGGCAAAGAGAAACATAAAGAAATTGGGGGATGAAAGACAGAAAACCTTTTGAAGAGACAATCAGAGACAGACGTTCCATAGGACAGAAGGGATCTGAGAAGGAAAGCTGACATGAGCAAGATGGAGAAACACTGTTTCAGGTTGTTCAGTGCCCAGGGGCTCAGCGTCTGTAGACTTGTGCTGTCCGGCCTGCTCTTGGATGAAGCTTTGATAGGAAACACACTGGGTGTGCATCCCAGCTCCACCTTTCCTTGTCTCTATAAACGTAGACAAGCTGTTTAGTAATTATAAAGCTCAATTTTCTCATTTACAGAGTGGGGATGTTAATAGTACAGACTTCATAATTTGCCTATTAGAATTAAATAAGAATATAATTATAGTATTTTTCATAGTACATGGCTTATATTAAGCATTCAAAAATAATAGGTGGAACTACTGATATTTTGATCTTTATTTTTACCCATTTCTCTTTCTTGGATTTCTCCTCCTCATGGTAATTTGTAGGTTTTTTTTTTTTTTTTTTTTTTTTTTTTGCAGCTGAAATAGGTTGGAAGACAGATTGCCTTGCAATGGCCTCTAATCTTTAGACTTTCATTTGTAGACCATTCTTCTGAAAAGGCTTCAGTGGTAGATACTGTTGTTCCAACTCAAAAACCCTTGAGAAGTTAGAGTGGAATTGCAGTATTACTGAAAGGCATATTAAAAAATATCCTAACAATATAGTTTTGCAGAGTTATCAAGAAATACCTGGTGAGGGGCTTCCCTGGTGGTCCAGTGGGTAAGGATGCTGCCTTGCAGTGCAAGGGGTGCCGGTTCCATCCCTGGCCTGGGAAGATCCTATCTGCCACAGAGTAGCCTGTGACCAGTGGAGCATACGCTGAGCTGGTGCTCCCCGTGATGGCTCACTTTGGAAATCGTCATGGCTTGTTTGGCACATCCTGTGCAATCATCATTTGGAGAACTGCCCTCACCCATGGTTTGTGGTGAAGGGCAGTCTTAGGCGGTCACAGACTGCTGAGCGGATTTCTGTCCTGGGAAACGGCGTCAGCAGGCTCGTATTGAGGTCAGACTTGCGGAGGGGTTTTGGATGAAAACTCTTACAGACCCAGGACTGGCTCGATCATACTCGGCAAAGAGAAACATAAAGAAATTGGGGGATGAAAGACAGAAAACCTTTTGAAGAGACAATCAGAGACAGACGTTCCATAGGACAGAAGGGATCTGAGAAGGAAAGCTGACATGAGCAAGATGGAGAAACACTGTTTCAGGTTGTTCAGTGCCCAGGGGCTCAGCGTCTGTAGACTTGTGCTGTCCGGCCTGCTCTTGGATGAAGCTTTGATAGGAAACACACTGGGTGTGCATCCCAGCTCCACCTTTCCTTGTCTCTATAAACGTAGACAAGCTGTTTAGTAATTATAAAGCTCAATTTTCTCATTTACAGAGTGGGGATGTTAATAGTACAGACTTCATAATTTGCCTATTAGAATTAAATAAGAATATAATTATAGTATTTTTCATAGTACATGGCTTATATTAAGCATTCAAAAATAATAGGTGGAACTACTGATATTTTGATCTTTATTTTTACCCATTTCTCTTTCTTGGATTTCTCCTCCTCATGGTAATTTGTAGGTTTTTAATTTTTTTTTTGCAGCTGAAATAGGTTGGAAGACAGATTGCCTTGCAATGGCCTCTAATCTTTAGACTTTCATTTGTAGACCATTCTTCTGAAAAGGCTTCAGTGGTAGATACTGTTGTTCCAACTCAAAAACCCTTGAGAAGTTAGAGTGGAATTGCAGTATTACTGAAAGGCATATTAAAAAATATCCTAACAATATAGTTTTGCAGAGTTATCAAGAAATACCTGGTGAGGGGCTTCCCTGGTGGTCCAGTGGGTAAGGATGCTGCCTTGCAGTGCAAGGGGTGCCGGTTCCATCCCTGGCCTGGGAAGATCCTATCTGCCACAGAGTAGCTGGACTAGTGTGTCCAACTACCAAACGGGAGCTCTGGAGCATACGCGCCCTGAGCTGGTGCTCTGCAGCGAGAGAGGCCACTGTGATGGGAGGCCACACACAGGCCAAAGAACAAAGATGGATGAAAATAAATAAATGAAAGACCAATAGAAGTTGCCAAAAAGGAAAAAAAAAAAAGAAATAACTGGTGAGAATTGACATGTGAGAATAATTCTAGGCCTCTACCTTTAACCTTATGGTTGTTTTTTATTTGTAAATGACAAATAGAGTAATTATGATTATATGAAATCATGTGGCTACAGAATTGATTTTTTTCCAAAGGACTGAGTAGTGCAGTTGTAGGGAAAGATAAAAAAAAAATGCAACCTTCGTTTTTGTTAAGTCATGTCATTTGTTATATGTAGACTTCCATATTAAGTTTTTAAATATACTACTACTACTACTACTAAAACCACTGGGGCAGCCTGACAAAGAAATGGAGACAGGGATTCCCTGGTGACTCAGTGGCAAAGAATTCACCTGCCAATGCAGCAGGAATGGGTTCGATTCCTGATCCGGGAAGATCCCATATGCTGCAGAGCAACTAGGTCCATGAGCCATAACTATTGATCCTGTGCTCTGGAGCCTTGGAGCTGCACTATGGAGCCCATGTGCCTCTGCTCCTGAAGCCTGTGAGCCCTAGAGCCCCAGTTCCACGACAAGAGAAGTCACCACAACAAGAAGCCTGCTCACCTCAACTAGAGAGTAGCCCTCACTCCCTGCAACTAGAGAAGAGCCTGCAGCAGCAGTGAAAACCCAGAATGGCCAAAAATAAATAAATAAATAAAATTAAAAAATAAAAGAAAGGGGACAGAGTTAGAAACAAGCAGCCATTAGTTAAGTCCTTGGAAACCCTTGGTCCTGTATCCTGACTCATTAGCCAACACAGGTGCCATCCAGTATTCATTGCTTCTGGCTCCTACTTCTCATACCAAACAGAGAGTAAGGCCCTAGATTGAGGTAGAATGTCTACTTCACCAACTAATTTTGTAGCTAGAAGACCTCAGTTTTAGGTTCAGACCCTCTAATTTTGGATCTAATATCAAGTGACTTTTTTCCCACAGACTCTCTTCCTCTTTGCTCTTTTCTGCACACCTTCACATGGTCTGTTATTCATTGCTCAGGCGGTAAGTCATGTCTGACACTTTGCAGCCCTGTTGACTGCAGTGCACCAAACTTCCCTTTATCTACTATCTCCCTCAATTTGCTCAAACTCATGTCCATTGAATCAGTAATGCCATCCAACTACCTCATCCTCTGTCGCCCCGTTTTCCTCTTGCCCTCAATCTTTCCCAGCATCAGAGTCTTTTCCAATGAGTCAGTTCTTCACATCAGGTGGCCAAAGTATTGGAGCTTCAGCTTTGGCATCATTCCTTCCAATGGATATTCAGGGTTGATTTCCTTT
Source organism: Tragulus kanchil (assembly GCA_022376925.1). Taxonomy (NCBI): domain Eukaryota; kingdom Metazoa; phylum Chordata; class Mammalia; order Artiodactyla; family Tragulidae; genus Tragulus; species Tragulus kanchil. The sequence continues at coordinate 121,038,572 of JAIOJX010000026.1, forward strand.
AGGATGGACTGGTTTGAACTCCTTGCAGTCCAAGGGACTCTCTAGAGTCTTCTCAAGCACCACAGTTTGAAAACAACAATTCTTCGGCACTCAGCCTTCTTTATGGTCCAGTTCTCATGTTGATATATGATTACTGGAAAAACCATAGTTTTGACTATGTGGACCATTGTCCACACAGTAATATCTTTGTTTTTTAGCACACTATCTAGATTTGTCATAGATTTCATTCAGGGAGCAAGCATCTTTTAACGTGGTCTACAACCTGAAATTGAGGCAGACCGAACAGACACAGGTCTGAGCTATATTTCTATTTATTAAGAGTTGCCAGCCACTGGATGTTAATAAGTTTGACCTAAAAATCAGAGAGATCAGGCAAAAGCAACTCACAGAACCTTATACTTCCATGTAGGTATTTGTAAAGATAATCATCTCATATGGATTCAGTTTCTGAGTCTATTTGCATCTCATAGGACTTGAAGATTTTCTGTTAAGTCATATAATCACAGGTGTCTGGACCTTTAAACATTTAAAACCTTAAACTTTTTAATGTTACCTCTCTAGTCTTTCTACTGGATGGAGGCAAGTACAATAAAAATCCATGGTTCACTCAAGAAAATTAACTTAGCTTCTTCAACATGCTGAACAAAGGAAGCTTTGGGCTATTTCAATCACCCATGGAAAATCTTGCTTTAGTCTTTCAAGGAGGGTTAAAGAGATGCAACAATACCAGCAGCATGTGCATATATATCCATCCAAGTGAGGATCAGTTTTAAGTATACAGGCAAGAGGAGGAACTAATTAGAACAGATTCTCTGACTCGGTGGTGCTTCAGCCATCTCAGGTTTGAGTTTTTAGTGCTCTATATGGTGGTTATAATCACAAAACATGGATTGGGGTAGAGTATTCAGAAACTGAGTTTTGAAAAAAGGAGAGAGACCTATTTCAAGATGAAGAAATACATGTACATAGCATATGTATACAGCAGACATGATCATACTTATAGCATACACATATATTTGATAGATGTGTATGTGTCTCAAGAGCACAAGCTAAGAAATTCAGAGAAGACAAGGCAGTGGGATGCATTGAGCAAGGAAGGAAAAGCTAATCTGGTATGGAAGCCTGGGGAAACAGGGCGGTGTAATCAGGGCAATGTCGGCGCCTGGGGATGGATATCACGTCATCAGTGTGAACAGTACCCAGAATCTTCCCAGGTAGGCAAGCACCAAGACCCCTTGGAGCCATCAACACTTCAGGAAATTAAAGATCTAGAAAGTCTAGAGGTCATGGCAAATGCACCTGTCCTGGCAGTTGCCTATGCAGCTCACGTGGAGGGAGATTAAGGAGGAAGGATGGGGACATGGGGACCTGGCCATGCTCTGACGCTGTCCATTTCACACAGAGGGAGTCACTACTTTTTCACATATGTATAAATATATTCTTTTATTCTCTTAAGACAAAAATCAAGGTTTCATTCCCTTAGGTAGGGCTGAGTTCCTCATAGCAGTGACTAATCAGTCCCCTCTAAATGTGGAAACGATCATTCTGTAACTGGGAGTCTCAAAGACATCAGGGCAAATGAGAAATAACAGAAAAAGAATAGTGATGTAAATTTTCTATTAAATTTCCTGCTATCATTTATGCATTACAATAAAGAAATCCACTTAAAATCTTAACATACATATGATGGTACTCTTTTCAATAAAAAACAAGTCCTCAGTATTGTCATGGGAAAATGATAATATTTCTCTAATGGTCACTTATATTATCTTTAATACATGCCATTGATATGTTTATTACAGGAACATCACAGCCAAAATATGCTATAATGAGAAAACACAGGCACATTACGCCCACAATCTATTTCATTATTATGATTGCTTTGCAACTATTCCGTATTTGGAGGAAACATCTCCCCCTAATGTGTAATCCTTCTGCTTTAGGATAAAGGAGTCCGTGGATGGCAGAAAAACAGAATCATAAAACTAGAAAAGTAAAGTGTGGCTCTCAAGCCTTGGTTGTGTATGTAATATAAAATTCTGAAAACAGCCACAGAGCCTTCCAGCATCTTTTAGAGGTCAACAAGAGTTAACATTCACAACTTGCTTCTTGTGCCCAGCAAAGAAAACTGAATATAATCATTGAGGATTTAAAATGTGATATGAACCTGGCATCATCACATCAGAGACCATTACTTTATTTTCAGTTTGCAGAACTGTGGGTGGTAGTTGCTTGTCTGTGTCTATTATTCATCATTTGATTCCCCATACTACCTTCAGACTCTGCTACATAATAAAAGCCACTTCCAAAAGTCTTTGTTTGAGTGAATGTTGAGAGATTGACTTGAATATGAAGTTGATACAGAACTGGAGGGAACTGTCAGGAAGAGGTCTGTGCTGAGGGCTGGTTGCAGAGCCAATGCATGTCAGAATGAGGTTGGGAGCATGTGTATGGAGAAGGGCTGTTCAAGCATTACAGAAGCTACTTTTCTTAAGCCAACGGAACTTATGTCAACAAGAGGCCAAAGTCAGAAGGGAATGAGAAGTACAGCAATGACCCAGGCAGACACCTTCTGGAGTCTGTCAAATCTATTAAAAATGGATAGGATCCTCTTCAGCTGAACACAGACACCTTTATTTTGTGTATTTACTATTTATAAAGTATGACAACAACTGCTGTACCTTGAGACAAATGTAGTGTGGGTCTTCCTTTCTCCAAAGAGCTAACAATTTGTTAGGATAGACAGACTTTGTTTGTGTGTGTGTGTATAAGTCACTCAGTCATGTCTGAGTGTTTTCAAACCCATGGATTGTAGCCTGCAAGGTCCCTCTGTCTATGGAATTCTGTAGGCAAGAATACTGGAGTGGGTGGCCATTCCCTTCTCCGGAGATCTTCCCGACCCAGGGATTGAACCCAGGTCTCCCACACTGCAGGCAGATTCTTTACCATTGTTCCCAGCAGGGAAGCACCAATTATTAACCTTCCCATAAGGCAAACTGAAATATGTTCTCTTTAGTGGTTCATCCAAACCATAATGGAAATTCAGAGTAAAGGTTGGTTTGATTTTGACCTGGGAAATCTAGAATAAAGTTGACATCAGGTAGCTTTTAAAGAATAAGAATAAATAATGTCACCTAAAGATGCTGATAGAAAAATAATCATTTGAATCTTGGGGAATAGCATAGTATTTTGTAACTTTTTGGTAGTTTTAGACCCTTTTAAGAAGCTAACTAAATGCACATGTAAACTTGCATATATAATTTATATGAAGCTACCAAGAACTCTTGATTTCCATGACATCTTTCCCTGGATGCCTATCTCTATGGACTCCAGGGCAAGAACCCTTGGAAGATTAGGGGTAAATACGCAGACATAAGTAAGCATAATCACTTAAACTGATGAGCATAATGTTTAATGAAGCTAGAGGGGGAGTTTGAGGTCTGCTGAAGAGAAGTGCTGATCATCACATTAATGGTAAAGAAAATTAAATTTACCTTTACTACCACTAATGGCTTCCCTGTTGGCTCGGACCATAAAGAATCTGCCTGTCATAAGGGAGACCTGGGTTTGATCCCTGGGTTGGGAAGATCCCTTGGAGAAGGGAGTGGCTACACACTCCAGTGTTCTCGCCTGGAGTTGTATTTTTAAACCAAATTATGTCAACAAGAGGCCAAAGTCAGAAGTAGAAGTACAGCAATGACCCAGGCAGACACCTTCTGGAGTCTGTCAAATCTATTAAAAATGGATAGGATCCTCTTCAGCTGAACACAGACACCTTTATTTTGTGTATTTACTATTTATAAAGTATGACAACAACTGCTGTACCTTGAGACAAATGTAGTGTGGGTCTTCCTTTCTCCAAAGAGCTAACAATTTGTTAGGATAGACAGACTTTGTTTGTGTGTGTGTGTATAAGTCACTCAGTCATGTCTGAGTGTTTTCAAACCCATGGATTGTAGCCTGCAAGGTCCCTCTGTCTATGGAATTCTGTAGGCAAGAATACTGGAGTGGGTGGCCATTCCCTTCTCCGGAGATCTTCCCGACCCAGGGATTGAACCCAGGTCTCCCACACTGCAGGCAGATTCTTTACCATTGTTCCCAGCAGGGAAGCACCAATTATTAACCTTCCCATAAGGCAAACTGAAATATGTTCTCTTTAGTGGTTCATCCAAACCATAATGGAAATTCAGAGTAAAGGTTGGTTTGATTTTGACCTGGGAAATCTAGAATAAAGTTGACATCAGGTAGCTTTTAAAGAATAAGAATAAATAATGTCACCTAAAGATGCTGATAGAAAAATAATCATTTGAATCTTGGGGAATAGCATAGTATTTTGTAACTTTTTGGTAGTTTTAGACCCTTTTAAGAAGCTAACTAAATGCACATGTAAACTTGCATATATAATTTATATGAAGCTACCAAGAACTCTTGATTTCCATGACATCTTTCCCTGGATGCCTATCTCTATGGACTCCAGGGCAAGAACCCTTGGAAGATTAGGGGTAAATACGCAGACATAAGTAAGCATAATCACTTAAACTGATGAGCATAATGTTTAATGAAGCTAGAGGGGGAGTTTGAGGTCTGCTGAAGAGAAGTGCTGATCATCACATTAATGGTAAAGAAAATTAAATTTACCTTTACTACCACTAATGGCTTCCCTGTTGGCTCGGACCATAAAGAATCTGCCTGTCATAAGGGAGACCTGGGTTTGATCCCTGGGTTGGGAAGATCCCTTGGAGAAGGGAGTGGCTACACACTCCAGTGTTCTCGCCTGGAAAATCCCATGGACAGAGAAGCCTTGGGGCTACAGTCCATGGGGTCGCAAAGAGTTGGACATGACTGAGTGACCATCACTTTCATTTCCAATAAAAGCATTCTAAAACTATTGTCAAATGGTTAGCCCTCAAAGAAGAATTTTCATGCTAACAGACAGATCCGCTTCCTATAATCAAATCACCATCCTAGGTAGAATAAAAATAATGAGGTAGTAGGTATCTCAGAAAAGAGAGGTTTCTATGATGCCATTTGGCTTTGACCCAGGCTCTGCTCCAGCTGTTCTGCCTGAGTCTTTGCAGATGCGGGCAGGAGCTTCTTCTGACGGGGGTTACATCCATCTTTTCCTGCTACTGTCACTCCTGCTTATCACCCTCTACCTGTTGGTTTGCTTGATAACGGCGTCCCTGGCGGTGCATAGGTAAAGAATCTGCCTCCAATGCAGGAGACTCGGGTCTGATCCCTGGGTCAGGACGATCCCCTGGAGAAGTGAAGGGCTACACAAAGACCCTCAAAATAAAGGTTTCTGTGTTACATTGAAGAAGATCCTATCCATTTTTCATGGATTTAACAGACTTCAGAAGCTGTCAGTCTGGGTTTGTACTTGTTGTACTCCTCAGTCCTTTCTGACTTTGATCTCTATTTTTTTAAGTTTCCACAAAAATATGTTTAATAAGAGTACTGTATAAAATCAAACATTTAACATTTTCAATGTTTTATCAATAATTTATATTCACTGATATCTAAATAGGAGTACTATTCTGAAATATCACCTAAACTAAAAATTTATTATTTACAACACATGTAAATACAACAGAAGAGCTATTTCAACAAGTGTTGAAATTCAGAATTCTATGCATTTATAGGTTAGACGTGCTGCAAGTTTCCCTGCCATCAGATGTACCGTGTCAGTTATGAAGAGTGTCTTTATAACTACTAAACCAAAGGAAAGTAAGCTGGGAGGGAAATACCAGGTCTTAAAGATCTGTGACAAATTCTTAGAAGATAAAAAATATGTAAAATCAATTTAAGGACCAAGATTTCTTAATGAATCCCTGATTGTGACTTTGACCTCTTGTTAACTCAAGTTCCACTGGTTTAAGTAGAGTAGCTTCCTCAGTGCTTGGACAGCCCTGCTCCACACACGTCCTCCCAACCTTATTATGACACAGGGCTGTCTCTACAGCTAGACCTCACCACCAGCTACTGTCTGTGGATCTCAACGTCAGACCCCACTGAGCAACGAATATTTTCACTTTCTTTCACCTGATGTGTTTACTTGGTAATGGATCCAGCAAGCAAAAGACAAATGTTGCCAACTCCTATTGCCGTACTACTAGTCTATTATTTGTTGATCGTGTTATTGCAGGTGTTTTTCCTGACTTGTGGTGGTCAATTCATCCTCTCAATCTCTGTGACATTGCTCTTCCTTTAGGCCAGCTGCTGCTCCTTTGATCACCTGACTCTGTTCCCTGATTTCTAGGAAGATGGATGACCAAGCTCATGAGTGCTCATCTATTCTTGGATTCTTCCTTGTTTGTAATGCTCTGTGAGTGCATCCTTGTCTTTGTTACTTGGCCTCTGACAACCCGCCTTCACCTCTATCCTTTACCTCTTCAGTATCTTCTCAACTTCTGTGCTTCTTTTTCCTCTCCTAGTAACGAAATCCTGCTTTTACCCACTAGGTAAAACATAGCAGCTCTGTAGATGTTTGTGCCAAGGCCAGCCACAATGAGGGGATGCGTCTAATGCCAGGCAAAGTGGGTTCACCTCTCATAATCAGGTCTTGATACAATAAAGCAGGGCCTGGACTCCCTTGAGAGTGTGCACATGGCTGCCTTAATCAGGAAGTCAGTAAATGAACAGGTTTCTAAAGGAAGGAGGTATTGAGAGGACACAAGTCAAGCTGGGCAGTAGAATAGAAAAATAGAGCAATTGAGGAAGAAATGGAGGTCATAGGAACCAATGTTTTAAATAAATAAGAAAGTCATTTAGAGGAAAAGTGGGGCAAGTAATGGAAAGATCAATTTAAGGTACCAAAAATTTTCTACTAAACCAAAGGAAAGTAAGCTGGGAGAAATACCAGGTCTTAAAGATCTGTGACAAATTCTTAGAAGATAAAAAATATGTAAAATCAATTTAAGGACCAAGATTTCTTAATGAATCCCTGATTGTGACTTTGACCTCTTGTTAACTCAAGTTCCACTGGTTTAAGTAGAGTAGCTTCCTCAGTGCTTGGACAGCCCTGCTCCACACACGTCCTCCCAACCTTATTATGACACAGGGCTGTCTCTACAGCTAGACCTCACCACCAGCTACTGTCTGTGGATCTCAACGTCAGACCCCACTGAGCAACGAATATTTTCACTTTCTTTCACCTGATGTGTTTACTTGGTAATGGATCCAGCAAGCAAAAGACAAATGTTGCCAACTCCTATTGCCGTACTACTAGTCTATTATTTGTTGATCGTGTTATTGCAGGTGTTTTTCCTGACTTGTGGTGGTCAATTCATCCTCTCAATCTCTGTGACATTGCTCTTCCTTTAGGCCAGCTGCTGCTCCTTTGATCACCTGACTCTGTTCCCTGATTTCTAGGAAGATGGATGACCAAGCTCATGAGTGCTCATCTATTCTTGGATTCTTCCTTGTTTGTAATGCTCTGTGAGTGCATCCTTGTCTTTGTTACTTGGCCTCTGACAACCCGCCTTCACCTCTATCCTTTACCTCTTCAGTATCTTCTCAACTTCTGTGCTTCTTTTTCCTCTCCTAGTAACGAAATCCTGCTTTTACCCACTAGGTAAAACATAGCAGCTCTGTAGATGTTTGTGCCAAGGCCAGCCACAATGAGGGATGCGTCTAATGCCAGGCAAAGTGGGTTCACCTCTCATAATCAGGTCTTGATACAATAAAGCAGGGCCTGGACTCCCTTGAGAGTGTGCACATGGCTGCCTTAATCAGGAAGTCAGTAAATGAACAGGTTTCTAAAGGAAGGAGGTATTGAGAGGACACAAGTCAAGCTGGGCAGTAGAATAGAAAAATAGAGCAATTGAGGAAGAAATGGAGGTCATAGGAACCAATGTTTTAAATAAATAAGAAAGTCATTTAGAGGAAAAGTGGGGCAAGTAATGGAAAGAGGAGTGTGATTATTTTTAAAAAAGCGTGCAGAGTGATAGCCATTTTCCTTCTGTCCTCTATAGGTACCTTGAAACCTGAAACGTGGTAAGGTGTAGATTTCTGTAATTAATCTCCTTTTGAGTGTCAGCTCTGTGAAAGATACGTCTCAACGTTCTGCTGACTTCATCACAACAAAGATTTCCTCCCTCTCAGCACTTTCATTACAGCCAGATGCCCCTTCCTGACCTCCACTATTTTTTATTTTTTAAATATTTGCTTATCTATTTTGCTGCACAGGGTATTAGTTGTGGTGTGCAGGGTCTCTGTTATGGCATTTGGGATCTTTCACTGTGTCTCATTAGTTGTGGCTTGTGGGTGTTGCTAACCCTTGGCATGTGGCGTATTCATTCCTCAACCAGGGATCAAACCTGCCTCCCCTGCATTAAAAGGTAGATTCTTTTTTTTATTTATTTTTATTTATTATTTTTAGTTTTTACATGTATGTTCCCAGATCATTCATATGCATAACCCTGGACCCTCCCCCCACCCAGTTCACCCCCTCCCATCCCTCCAGACCATCGCCCCAAGTGGTTGTAGGTACTCCTAGTCCCCTAGCACAATGACAATAGCTATCTTTTCCACACATGACAGTATAGGTTTCCATGTTACTCCCTCCATGCCTCCCTCCCACTGTTCGGTCTCCACAATGTCTTTATGTCTATTCTCTGTTTTTTCATGAGTTCACTGCATGTGTTATCATGACCATCTTACTAGATCCCATATATATGAGTTAGTATACTATACTTGTCTGAAAGGTAGATTCTTAATCATTGGACCACCAGGAGAGTCCTCCATCACATGTTAAATGGATCTAAATTGAACTTTGGAATCAGAAGCCTGGGTTCAGATCTTGATCTTTTTAATAATGTAGATTTTGACAAGTCACATGAAACTTTTCAAGCAACAGTTTCCTAATCTATAAAGGGCTCTTGTGCTCACTACTCATGGATTGCGTAAAGTATTTTAATTAACACATTAAAGCTCTCTACTCAGTGCCTGGCAAAAAAAATTTTTTTTCAAGCTAAAATAAAAAGAAGAAGTGGGGTCATAGGAACCAATGTTTTAAATAAATAAGAAAGTCATTTAGAGGAAAAGTGGGGCAAGTAATGGAAAGAGGTGATTATTTTTAAAAAAGCGTGCAGAGTGATAGCCATTTTCCTTCTGTCCTCTATAGGTACCTTGAAACCTGAAACGTGGTAAGGTGTAGATTTCTGTAATTAATCTCCTTTTGAGTGTCAGCTCTGTGAAAGATACGTCTCAACGTTCTGCTGACTTCATCACAACAAAGATTTCCTCCCTCTCAGCACTTTCATTACAGCCAGATGCCCCTTCCTGACCTCCACTATTTTTTATTTTTTAAATATTTGCTTATCTATTTTGCTGCACAGGGTATTAGTTGTGGTGTGCAGGGTCTCTGTTATGGCATTTGGGATCTTTCACTGTGTCTCATTAGTTGTGGCTTGTGGGTGTTGCTAACCCTTGGCATGTGGCGTATTCATTCCTCAACCAGGGATCAAACCTGCCTCCCCTGCATTAAAAGGTAGATTCTTTTTTTTATTTATTTTTATTTATTATTTTTAGTTTTTACATGTATGTTCCCAGATCATTCATATGCATAACCCTGGACCCTCCCCCCACCCAGTTCACCCCCTCCCATCCCTCCAGACCATCGCCCCAAGTGGTTGTAGGTACTCCTAGTCCCCTAGCACAATGACAATAGCTATCTTTTCCACACATGACAGTATAGGTTTCCATGTTACTCCCTCCATGCCTCCCTCCCACTGTTCGGTCTCCACAATGTCTTTATGTCTATTCTCTGTTTTTTCATGAGTTCACTGCATGTGTTATCATGACCATCTTACTAGATCCCATATATATGAGTTAGTATACTATACTTGTCTGAAAGGTAGATTCTTAATCATTGGACCACCAGGAGAGTCCTCCATCACATGTTAAATGGATCTAAATTGAACTTTGGAATCAGAAGCCTGGGTTCAGATCTTGATCTTTTTAATAATGTAGATTTTGACAAGTCACATGAAACTTTTCAAGCAACAGTTTCCTAATCTATAAAGGGCTCTTGTGCTCACTACTCATGGATTGCGTAAGAAGTATTTTAATTAACACATTAAAGCTCTCTACTCAGTGCCTGGCACTTTGTAAATATATATTGTTGTTATTTTGTACAGGTATTATTATGTATGTCTTTTAAGACAATTTACATTTATATTTGTAATTCTATTTACTTTTTAGATGCTGGTATAAGAGTATTTTTGGGACATAGAGAACAGAATAAATTTTAGAAACAAACAATTCAATGTTTACCATGGCCTAGAAGGCTCTATGTGGTCTGGCTTTGGCTCTGACCCTGATCTCCCTTCAGGTAACTCTTCTTTCTGCCTAATAGACTTTTCCCCACGTGGCCTATGTGCTTTTCCTTGGAACTTCCCCATGCTAGTCTCCTTTCTCAGAGTCTTAGCACTTGATGGATACACTGGCCTGAAACTGTCTTATCCTTGATCTTGAGATGATTGCCTCTTTCCCTAACCATCCAGTCCGCTGTCTCTGCATGCCTCTTGCTCCCCGCTGCCCACTCTTCTTCAACCTGTTTTTTTGTTTTTTAACTTTTTCCCCAATAGTATCACTTCCTGAAAATTTTATTATTTAATCTGGGTTCACCTGTTCATTGCCCTTTCCTCTCTAACGCAAGCTCCATGCACTCAGAAGCCTTATCTGTATCACGTATCCCTAGAAGCATCTAGAAGAGGACCTGCATATAGTCTGTGAAAAAATTTTTGTTGGATGATTAAAGAGAATGCATAGATAAATGAATGGATGGCTTTTTTGGAGAGAAGCTGACAATTCCCTTGATCCCATACCCATCCCAATATATCGGGTCTGTGACATTCTGTATGTGTGCCAAAGATGGGAATATCTTATACATAAACGCTCATCATCTTTATTTTCTTCTTCGCTTTCTCTTCCTGAGGCATATTATCATGCAAGCATTTATTTATTTTACTGTTCCTGTACTTATTTGGCTGAAAATATAGATGCTTTTGTAGCAACGGTGTGAAGACATCTGGATACAACCACACGATTAAATAATGGTCCACAGTGCCTTTTCAGGGCCACAGAGAGCACCAGTTTGGCCCCTCAACTGTGGAAGGTCAGCTACTAGCCAGAGTTTATCACATTTTTACTGTATGAAAGGGCACACCATTGTAATGACATTAAAGCTCTCTACTCAGTGCCTGGCACTTTGTAAATATATATTGTTGTTATTTTGTACAGGTATTATTATGTATGTCTTTTAAGACAATTTACATTTATATTTGTAATTCTATTTACTTTTTAGATGCTGGTATAAGAGTATTTTTGGGACATAGAGAACAGAATAAATTTTAGAAACAAACAATTCAATGTTTACCATGGCCTAGAAGGCTCTATGTGGTCTGGCTTTGGCTCTGACCCTGATCTCCCTTCAGGTAACTCTTCTTTCTGCCTAATAGACTTTTCCCCACGTGGCCTATGTGCTTTTCCTTGGAACTTCCCCATGCTAGTCTCCTTTCTCAGAGTCTTAGCACTTGATGGATACACTGGCCTGAAACTGTCTTATCCTTGATCTTGAGATGATTGCCTCTTTCCCTAACCATCCAGTCCGCTGTCTCTGCATGCCTCTTGCTCCCGCTGCCCACTCTTCTTCAACCTGTTTTTTTGTTTTTTAACTTTTTCCCCAATAGTATCACTTCCTGAAAATTTTATTATTTAATCTGGGTTCACCTGTTCATTGCCCTTTCCTCTCTAACGCAAGCTCCATGCACTCAGAAGCCTTATCTGTATCACGTATCCCTAGAAGCATCTAGAAGAGGACCTGCATATAGTCTGTGAAAAAATTTTTGTTGGATGATTAAAGAGAATGCATAGATAAATGAATGGATGGCTTTTTTGGAGAGAAGCTGACAATTCCCTTGATCCCATACCCATCCCAATATATCGGGTCTGTGACATTCTGTATGTGTGCCAAAGATGGGAATATCTTATACATAAACGCTCATCATCTTTATTTTCTTCTTCGCTTTCTCTTCCTGAGGCATATTATCATGCAAGCATTTATTTATTTTACTGTTCCTGTACTTATTTGGCTGAAAATATAGATGCTTTTGTAGCAACGGTGTGAAGACATCTGGATACAACCACACGATTAAATAATGGTCCACAGTGCCTTTTTCAGGGGCCACAGAGAGCACCAGTTTGGCCCCTCAACTGTGGAAGGTCAGCTACTAGCCAGAGTTTATCACATTTTTTACTGTTGTGGAATGTTGCCTTTAAAAGGTCCTCAGAGGTCATCTAATGCAGATTCCTCATTTAACAGGTGAACAGATGACAGTCCAGAAAGGTCAGGGCTTGTCACCAACCACATGTCTAATGGTGGCAGGGACAAATGCAAAGGACTGGCCTCCTCACTCTGCAATCAGGGCTACATTTGCCCTGTTGCCAGCAAGTGAGGAAATGCTATTATTATTATGGTCTTACTGCCTGTGGAGATCAGGTTGAGGAAGAGCTGATGCCAGCTGGAGGCCTCAAGCAACAGTGATTTAAAAATCTGACTGAATCCTGACGGATATTTATAAATATTCAAACCCTTCAGGCAATGACGATTCAACAAACATCCATTTATCCAGCATCCCTGCTTTTCACACGTGGTTTAAAGAGCTCTGTCTTTCTTCCTAGGACTTAGGTAACAAAGGATACTAGGGAATTTCACTTGTGTAATTTGTAGTAGATTTGCTTTCATCAGCAGGTGAGGGAAGAAAATCAGATTTCTCCTGAAATACCAATCAACATGTAGAAGCTCTGTGCTGTTGTAAGTGAAAATAGCCATTGTTCATGTTCTGCTTCAAAGACAAGCTGATTTTTAAAGAGGGCTTTTCATGAGCAGAAAATTGCTAAAAATTAGACTATTTTATGGGTAGGAAACCATAAAAATTAGTCCACTTTAAATCCTGCCTTTGTGTAAATTTCTATAATTGTGTCTTACATACATTATTTATTGTTGACAGTTGGGCTGCCAGCAAAAATGGTACAGACTAAGAAAAATCTCTTCTATCTAAAAGTCAGAAATAGACAATTTATATCCTCTTTTCAGAAAGTGGAGGAGTGGTACACTTAAGGTGAAATGTTTTGTGTACTAAAGTTGTGGTTGGTGGAAATTAGAAGTGGTGAATTATCACCTTACCTTGCATGGTGGATCATAAAATGTCACCAAGCCTTCCACCAGTGGAGCGCTCCTGAGGTGACGTCCCACACTGCCAGGAGGTGGTTCTTATCACTACTGAACCTTTTACTGTTGTGGAATGTTGCCTTTATAAAAAGGGCCCCACCCCAGAAGGGGCACCAGTTTGGCCCCTCAGCTGTGGAAGGTCAGCTACTAGCCAGAGTTTATCACATTTTTTACTGTTGTGGAATGTTGCCTTTAAAAGGTCCTCAGAGGTCATCTAATGCAGATTCCTCATTTAACAGGTGAACAGATGACAGTCCAGAAAGGTCAGGGCTTGTCACCAACCACATGTCTAATGGTGGCAGGGACAAATGCAAAGGACTGGCCTCCTCACTCTGCAATCAGGGCTACATTTGCCCTGTTGCCAGCAAGTGAGGAAATGCTATTATTATTATGGTCTTACTGCCTGTGGAGATCAGGTTGAGGAAGAGCTGATGCCAGCTGGAGGCCTCAAGCAACAGTGATTTAAAAATCTGACTGAATCCTGACGGATATTTATAAATATTCAAACCCTTCAGGCAATGACGATTCAACAAACATCCATTTATCCAGCATCCCTGCTTTTCACACGTGGTTTAAAGAGCTCTGTCTTTCTTCCTAGGACTTAGGTAACAAAGGATACTAGGGAATTTCACTTGTGTAATTTGTAGTAGATTTGCTTTCATCAGCAGGTGAGGGAAGAAAATCAGATTTCTCCTGAAATACCAATCAACATGTAGAAGCTCTGTGCTGTTGTAAGTGAAAATAGCCATTGTTCATGTTCTGCTTCAAAGACAAGCTGATTTTTAAAGAGGGCTTTTCATGAGCAGAAAATTGCTAAAAATTAGACTATTTTATGGGTAGGAAACCATAAAAATTAGTCCACTTTAAATCCTGCCTTTGTGTAAATTTCTATAATTGTGTCTTACATACATTATTTATTGTTGACAGTTGGGCTGCCAGCAAAAATGGTACAGACTAAGAAAAATCTCTTCTATCTAAAAGTCAGAAATAGACAATTTATATCCTCTTTTCAGAAAGTGGAGGAGTGGTACACTTAAGGTGAAATGTTTTGTGTACTAAAGTTGTGGTTGGTGGAAATTAGAAGTGGTGAATTATCACCTTACCTTGCATGGTGGATCATAAAATGTCACCAAGCCTTCCACCAGTGGAGCGCTCCTGAGGTGACGTCCCACACTGCCAGGAGGTGGTTCTTATCAACCTATCTCATGGTGCTTTTATATTCACTTATGGGCTCCTTCAACCTCCTGAATATTTTACGGGATGTGTAAGACACATCTTTTTTTAATCACAATGCCAGACTGAAGAAGCAGGAACAACCTAGTAAAAGTCTCATTTCAGTTTGTGGAAGCGAAGAACAAAGGAAAACACAGACTTTTGGTTCTCTCTTAAAGAGACAGAGAAAAGTTCACCAGACTCAGGAGGGAAGGATCATCAGGCCTCTCCAAGGCCTAAAACCTGAACATGACAATGGCCAGAAACCCATGCAGGACTCTACCTGCCGTCTCTCTCTCTGCTCCTCTAAGGGTCATGTTCTATTTCTGCAGACTGGCTTTCTCTTTCCTGAGCAAGAGCAAGTCTGAGGCGCTGGGAGACAGGACAGTGCCTGTCTCCCTGGAGCATTCCTCTCCCTGGGGCAAGAGTCTTGCTGGAGCGGAATGGCGAGCTCTCAGTTTCAGTCTCACAGGCACAAGAGACAAATTGTGGTTGGTTTGGCTTAGATTAGTTTCTCCCTCCTGATGCAACCAGAGGGCATTGAAAAAGAGGTCAGGTCACCCACGTCTGGCTCCTTAGGTGTTGGAACGGAGACTAAGGGAAGGGCATCATTAGGGAAAGGGTCTGGAGTTTCCAACTGGGAGCAGTTTGTCCCCCAGAAAATATTTGGCATGTCTGAAGACATATTTGCTTGTTGCAAATGAGGATTGCTAAAATTAGACTATTTTATGGGTAGGAAACCATAAAATTAGTCCACTTTAAATCCTGCCTTTGTGTAAATTTCTATAATTGTGTCTTACATACATTATTTATTGTTGACAGTTGGGCTGCCAGCAAAAATGGTACAGACTAAGAAAAATCTCTTCTATCTAAAAGTCAGAAATAGACAATTTATATCCTCTTTTCAGAAAGTGGAGGAGTGGTACACTTAAGGTGAAATGTTTTGTGTACTAAAGTTGTGGTTGGTGGAAATTAGAAGTGGTGAATTATCACCTTACCTTGCATGGTGGATCATAAAATGTCACCAAGCCTTCCACCAGTGGAGCGCTCCTGAGGTGACGTCCCACACTGCCAGGAGGTGGTTCTTATCAACCTATCTCATGGTGCTTTTATATTCACTTATGGGCTCCTTCAACCTCCTGAATATTTTACGGGATGTGTAAGACACATCTTTTTTTAATCACAATGCCAGACTGAAGAAGCAGGAACAACCTAGTAAAAGTCTCATTTCAGTTTGTGGAAGCGAAGAACAAAGGAAAACACAGACTTTTGGTTCTCTCTTAAAGAGACAGAGAAAAGTTCACCAGACTCAGGAGGGAAGGATCATCAGGCCTCTCCAAGGCCTAAAACCTGAACATGACAATGGCCAGAAACCCATGCAGGACTCTACCTGCCGTCTCTCCTCTCTGCTCCTCTAAGGGTCATGTTCTATTTCTGCAGACTGGCTTTCTCTTTCCTGAGCAAGAGCAAGTCTGAGGCGCTGGGAGACAGGACAGTGCCTGTCTCCCTGGAGCATTCCTCTCCCTGGGGCAAGAGTCTTGCTGGAGCGGAATGGCGAGCTCTCAGTTTCAGTCTCACAGGCACAAGAGACAAATTGTGGTTGGTTTGGCTTAGATTAGTTTCTCCCTCCTGATGCAACCAGAGGGCATTGAAAAAGAGGTCAGGTCACCCACGTCTGGCTCCTTAGGTGTTGGAACGGAGACTAAGGGAAGGGCATCATTAGGGAAAGGGTCTGGAGTTTCCAACTGGGAGCAGTTTGTCCCCCAGAAAATATTTGGCATGTCTGAAGACATATTTGCTTGTTGCAAATGAGGGGATGCCACTCTGATCTAGTGGACAGAAGTCACAGATGCTGACATTCCAGAAGGCACTGACCAGCCCCCCACAGCAGAGCTTAGCTGGGCCAGCCAGCCAATAGTTCTGAGGCTGAGGAAGCCTGAGCGGTGCTAATTTCCCCAAACTGGAATTGCTGTAAGTGTTAGCCCAGCACTGGCAAGGGTGGGCAGGAGAACACGAGAGAAGGGAGAGAAGGCAGACAAAATAAAGAGTGACTGTCATGTTTAATCCACATTTACTATGTTCCAAATACCATGTTAAGTGTTTGTGCTAAGTTGTGTCCAACTCTTTGTGACCCTGTGGGCAGCAGCCTGCCAAGCTCCTCTGTGCATGGGATTCTCCAGGCAAGAATCCTGGAGTGGGCTGCCATGCCCTCCTCCAGGGGCCCTTCCTGACCCAGGGATGGAACCTGCATCTTTTACGTCACTGCATTGGCAAAAGGGTTCTTTCCCACTAGCGTCACCTGGGAAGCCCTATATTAAATGTTTAAGTAACATAATTTCACTGATTCTGCCCAACAGTCCTATAAAGTAAGTAATACTGTCTCTGATTTATGAAAAATCAAATACAATTCTCCCTCCAAAGCTCATATTCTATCTAGAAACTAAGAGGTAAGAATGAAAAATCAGCCTATCTTGTGAGACTTTACCTGGGTTCACATAAAGAAGCAAGAAAGATATGAACAGATTCTTCAGTACTGGATTTGTGAATCCAACAAGTGATGGTAAATAATAACATCACCGTCACCAGCTGCCAGGAAGTGCCGGAAATGTGAGTCTCTGATCAGGCTGCCTGTCAAAGGGATGTGAATGTCACCCAAGCAGCTGCACAGATATGCAGGCTCGGGTGAACAGGGAGTGGGGAGCAGAGGCATGCCAGCAGAGAGCAAAGGGTCTTGAAGCTGAAGTTCTCAAGGATTCCTCCCTCTCAAACTTATAGGTCCTGCACTCTGTACTCAGTCCATATTCAGTCCATTTCTGCACTGTCCAATAGGAATGAACACACCAGATTTGTAGGACTGTAGTGAAAATTAAACTCAGAAATGTGTATAAAGTGGGGACTGGCAGTTGGACCCAAAGTGGCCCATTGTCTGCTTTGGTAAATAACATATCATTGGAACACTGCCATATGGTTGAGTTTGTGTGTTTCCTATGGCTACAATAGCAAAGCCATTTAGTCATGACGGAGGTTCAGGGTATATGGTCTAAATATCCAAAATAGTTAGTACCTGCTCATTTCCAGAAACCATCTGCTAGCTCTGAGTGCAGAGCTGTGGTTTGCCTGACCCTAGGGGCGGTGGACCCGCTTCTCCACACGGGGAGATTTTCCTCCACGGCTTTTGATCAGACTTGTTAAAGCTGTTCCAGCCACACTGGCCCTGGCACCGTCCAAACCACGATCTGAGCACAGAATCCACTGGCTCAGTGAGGGACAACCGGATAGGAGTACATCTGCCCACAGGAGGTGGAAATGGTGTGCTTTTTACTCTCAGCAGGAGGTGGGCAGGATAGGGAGTTTGGACAAATCACAAGGCAAGGGAATGATGTATGGGGAGAAAAAACAGAGGGTCAAATCCTAGCTATTCCGCTGGTTAGTTGTGTGATATTTTGGTCAAATATCTTAAAAAATCACTGGTCACCAGTTTTCTCATCTACAAAATGAGGTGAGCAATGCTACCTTTTTGTGGACTAAATTAAATAATGTAAGAACTGGATAAACATTAAATATGGTTCATAGCTGCTGTAATAATGATGCTCTTGTTTCATGCATATTTGCTGAGTACTTTTTATAGAGATACCCTAGCTTAAGTCTCTGGGCTCACTTTCTCCCCCATGGCACTAAAGTACTGTAATAAGGGTTGGAATGTATTGAATGTTTCCTGTGTACTCAGATATATTTTAAATGCTTTATTTGTATTGACTAATTTAATTCTCATGACCACTCTTTGAGGTCTGTACTGTTAACTGTCACTGTTATCTTGGAGATAAAGGAACTAAAGCACAGAGAAGTTGAGTGACTTGTCCATGGTTATAGAGCTAAGAAGTCAGGCTGAATTAAGACGATGCACGCAAGTCTAACTCTAGGGCCTACAGTCTCAACAATGCCCTGATCATCATCTTCTCATCATGTTTACCAGGAATTCATTGTAAGTCCAGATCATCTTCACCATTGAGGGTTCTGAGGTGTCTGGGCATGTGTGTTGAACCCACCTGGCTCCAGGTATGGCTCCTATCATGGCATCTGTGGGGTCTCTAGGAAGCAGCGCAGCAATAATATGTCCTTAGCTTCCAAAGGTGTGTAGGAATTCTCAGTGACGTGTGGAAGGAGTTACCAGACGCTATTCTTCAGAATGCATGTCTGTGCTATAGAGAAGGGTTTCCCAGGTAGCACTAATGGTAAAGAACCCACCCGTCAATGCAGGAGCCATAAGAGATGTGGGTTCAGTCCCTGGGTCAAGAAGATCACCTGGAGGAGGGCATGGCAATCGACTCCAGTATTCTTGCCTGGAGAATCCCATGGTCAGAGGAGTCTGGTGGGTTATAGTCCATAAAGTCGCAAAAAGTAAGACACAGCTGAAGTGACCTAGCATGCATGCACATGCCATAGACAGAGAGAAAGAGCTGTTTCTCTATGATCTGAATTGCATTAGTACCTATTAGGGGTTGAATCATGTCTCCCCAAAATGCACCTGTTGCAGCCCTAAGCCTGGTACCTGAGTATGTGACTGTATTTAGAGATGGGGCCTTCAAAGAGGAAATTGGGTTAAAAAGAGGTTTTGGGGGTGGACAGTAGTTCAACTTGACTGGTTCCTTTATATGAAGAGAAGAGGAGGACCTAGAGACACCAGAGATGGTCACCTGCACAGAAAAGATCATGTGGAACAAAAGAGAGAAGGTGACCCTCTGCAAACCAAGGAGAGAGGCCCCAGGAGAAACCAACCCGGACAGCACCTAGATCTTGAACTTCCAGCTTTCAGAACTGTGAAAAAATAAATTTCTGTGGTTTAAGCCAACTGGTCTTCGGCACTTCATTGCAGCAGCCTGAGCCGAGGAATACAGTTGCCCAGCTGTCCTCCACTGGGACGCCTTTTCCTCGTGCAGAACAGAGTCTGCCATACACCACTACACCACCGAGCAGATGTGACTTCTGGGTGTTCAGGGTGCCACCAGATGAGAACCTCTGAGCTGGGAATCGGCAAGAGGGTCTTGGCACCCAGAGGGCAGCACCATGGAGGGACGGTGCTTACTGTGCCGAGTGGAGATCTTTCCAGAAGCAGCTCCACCAGGAAGAGCAGTGGCAGAGAGACAGCCCCGCCAGGCGGCAGGAGGAAGTGGCTGAGGTCAGCCGAGGGGCGCAGACTCTGAGAAAAAGGCAGTGGACGCCACACATGCCTCTGAAGATGCTCAACTTTCTTAAGAATGAATTTGCAGGAAGCTGGAGCTTGAGCATGGGCAGTGTGGAGAAATGAGCCACAAAAGTTAGGTATTAATCTTAGTGCTCCCACCCATGAACCCCGAGGGCAGCGAGGGTTCGGGAAACTGCAGTTCCACACAGCTGACCCAGAGCAGATGCCTGTGAAGATCTGTCTGAAAAGCTACAGGAGGTGCACTGGAAGAAACAAAGGGATAGGCAAATAATGGTGAATCAGGGGGACGATAAAGGAAAGGAGATCTGAACAAGAAGTAGAAAGGGAGGGCCTGGGAAAGAACGTTTAAGCTGATCCAACCACTTCATGACAAATAGAGGGGAAAAAAATGGAAACAGTGACAGACTTTATTTTCATGGGCTCCAAAATCACTGGGAATGGTGACTGCAGCGATGAAATTAAAAGACATTTGTTCCATGGAAGAAAAGCTATGACAAAATTAGATAGCGTATTGAAAAGCAGAGGTCTCTATAGTCCAAGCTATGGTTTTCCCAGTAGTTATGTACAGATGTGAGGGTTGGACCATAAAGAAGGCTGAGCACCAAAGAACTGATGTTTCTGAGTTATGGTGTTGGAGAAAACACTTGAGAGTCCCTTGGACAGCAAGGAGATCAAACCAGTCAACGTTAAAGGAAATCAACCCTGAATATTCATTGGAAGGACTGATGCTGAAGCTCTAATCCTTTGGCCACCTGATGCAAAGAGACAACTCACTGGAAAAAAAACCCCAATGATGAGGGCAAGAGGAGAAGGGGGTGAATGAAGATGAGATGGGTGGATGGCATCACTGGCTCAATGAACATGAGTCTGAGCAAACTCTAGGAGATAGTGAAGGAAGCCTGGCATGCTACAGTTCATAAGATTGCACAGACTGGGACACGACTGAGTGACTGAACACCACCACCAATCCTCGGGTTATTACGAGAGGCTCTAATTAAAAGGACTTTGTAGCCAGGACAAGCTATGTAGATGTTTCTTAAGTAAGGAAAGCTTAACTTTATTCAAGAAGACCACAGGCAGAAATTCAAGGGCATGAATAGGCAATACACTTGAGGAAAACAATTCACAAGCTAGAGAAAGAAAGCACAGTACATTGTGCAGATTAAAAAGGGGCCAGTTAAAAAAAAAGAGGGATGTGGGGAGAGGGTCAGTGTAAGAATTCTAGAGATGGAAGGAGAGGAACAATAGTGATGTGCTGACCTTCCCATGAAGGAGCAGATAGAGAGTGAGATTCAACTTAACTCCCAGATGGGAAGGATGGCCCTGGATGAGGCTGCTGGCTATACCACAATCAGGACACTGGGGGGAGGGTCTGGAGTCAAATGAAATTCCCAGTCAAATTCCTCCTGAAAGTGAGGCAGTCTGTCCTCCAACCATCCATTTTTAATTACAGATGAAGACTGGAAATTAAAAGCAAGAGTTGAATACTCCTATTTCCTCTTTTCTGCTGATGGGCTCTGGAGGCAGGCAGAGTGCTCACTGACTTTATAAAGAGCCTATTTTTCCCTACAAAGTGACTGAGACATGTAAGAATCATTCCTTCTGTTTGTATAAAGGAGAGGAGACTGCCTGGTCTCCAGGGGAGCATAATAATGGAAGAACGTCCACACTTCTCTCTGTCTCCGCTCCTTTCCTTCGCCCCCGTTGGAGAGGACGGGGGAGGTGGGTAGGCCCAGCCCTTTCCTACTTTTGTTTGCTCTCAGAGATTCCTGTGAAAATATCTCTCTACTCTAACTCCATGGAGTAACACGCCCAGAGCTTTTTTTTAGCTCTCTCAAATTTGCTACATCAATGTAAGTTCAGAGTCTCACTGACGACAGCTGGACGAGTTTGCCCAGAGTTTGTCCTGTAGGCTTAGCTTTCTCCTGATCAGGAACCAAGGCCTAGATTAGGAATGGAGCTGGAGGACTAAGGCATATCTTTCAGCATAGTTTCATGGATGAAAGTCTTCATCAGTGCCTGGTATCTGCTCTCAATTGCTTAAGAATTTAGAAGAGAAGAGGCTGTGACTATTTTGTAATACCTAAATCACCAGTAAATTACTCACTGCCTAAACAGCCATCAGAAAATCACTTCTTTTTATAAACCTCAATTTATTCCTCTCTCAAGTCAAGAAAAATAATTCCTCTATGGAAAGTCTCTGTTAAGAATGATATTGAACAATGCATGTGAAGGCAAAACATTATAGGCAACATATAGCAGATATCTGTTCATTTCATGCAATTTGGAGAACATTTCTCTAAATATTCTATATTTCAGTTTCCCCCAACTTTAAAACATGGCACTGCTAATATTTGTCCCTTTTTGACAGGCTAAGTGTGGGGTTCTTGGGAGTTATACTCAAGTGGAATGGCTTCCATCTAGGATGGAAGGCAAAATTCTATAACCTGAAAGGTCCAGGTACTGCTATGCCACATACCTGTGGAAACCAGCAAACACAAAATGTAATTTAGAACGTGCTCATGTTTTAGATATTTTTAATGCTTTCAGTGTTAGACCTTCAGAAAATAATTAGTCCCTTTAGCAGCTTAAAGATAAGGGCATGAAGTCTGGTTTTCTCTTTCCTTCTCTCCAGAATCACCCAAATGCAAACAATGGCAGGTTATGATGCAATTTCTTCTTCAATGAAAGCAGGAAAGAACTAAAACTCTGAACCATGAAAAAGGAGGAAGGACTACAGGAGCCAAGACTATAGGAGGGAGGATACAGTAAGGACGCCCCAGGCTACAGATCTCTGAGGACAAGCCTCCAATGGTACGTCCACACTCTGCAGTACAAAGTTCGAATCTCTTGTTTGGGATAATCGAAGTCCATGAACTGGTGACGGGGCTCTAACACACATAGTATGGCAACAAGAAGCAGGTGGCAGGAGCTAAGTAATAAATCACAGGTAAGCCATTTTGTCATTGCAGCAAAGGACAGAGAGAGCCTTTCCCTGTGAGAGCTCCCCTACTGCCTCCATCTTTTATCTAAGAGTCGCTAGGGGTTGAAGGAATACAAGCACACGATGTTTGTAAATAAAAATCTTCTTCTTCTGAAATACAGTACAGAGCTCTCAGAAAGAATAACTCTCAGAGATAATATGCAAAAGTATGAAAGAAAAAATATAAATGAGTAAAGAAGGAAAGCAAATGAGGAATGAAAAGTACTCACTGGGATAATATCAGATGAGATGAAAACTGGGCCCCTCAAATTTATGATATAATTACAAAAGTTAGCCATGCTATCACCCTTCTATTTTTTTTTGCCATCATGTTTTTTTTAGTTATATTTATTTTTATCCATCCTTTATTCTTTGGCCTGTGTGGGCCTCCCATTGCAGTGGCCTCTCTCACTGCAGAGCACTGTCTGTGGGCGCACTACTCCAGAGCGCTGGCTCCTAATTGGACACACCAGTCCAGCTGCTCTATGGCACATGGGATCTTCCCGGGCCAGGGACTGATCCGGTGCCCCTTGTGCTGCAAGGTGGACTCTCTATCCACTGGACAACCACAGAAGCCCACACAATCACCCTTCTAAAGCAGGAGCACCTGACAGAGATTCCACAGCATAGAGATGATGCTCCTTGGCAATGGAACCAGTTAGAATGTGAAGAAGTAGGGTTTCAGTAAAATAGTGAAAAAGAAAATAAACACAGTAAAAATGTTCAAATAAATTGGAGGTAGATAAAGAAAAAATAAATAACATTGCAAAATAACACAAATGTAAATTTCAAAATAAGTAAAATATTAACATGCATTTTATCTTGGGACAATTAAAAGTATTAGAAATGATAGTTAATCCTCTAGGGAATGATCTGAGCTATTCATTAGCAAAATCATGCACTGTCTTGTTGAAGAAATGGAGATCTTCATCGACTACTGGATTTCTCTAACTACTCAAGCATGTTCCATCTTTGCTACCTTTTTTGGTTTTCTTCTCCTATTGTCTTACTGTTAGTTCATTGTAGTTTTCTTGTTTTCTATGCATCTGCTTCTTGTCTACTCCTCTCCACATATTTTGTAATTTGCTATTTTTAAAATACTATTCTGCAAGTTAAAAATATCATATGGAGCCAGATAGCGCTAGTGGTAAAGAACCCACTTGCCAGTGGAGGAGACATAAGAGATGGGAATTGGATCCCTGAGTTAGGAAGATCCCCTGAAGCATGGAAATCCAGTCCAGTATTCTTGCCAGGTAATCCCTATGGCCAGAGGAGCCTGGGGCACAGGGTGGCAAAGAGCTGGACACAGCAACTGAGCACACACGTGTAATAAATGCAAGCTGATACGGATTTAGCAATGGCCTCAATCTCTAGTTTATTATCTAAAATGCATAGACATTCCCATGTGCTAGTTGTGACATCAAAGCGTTTTTCAGGGGTCCCTTTGGCTTGAGATGAGGTCCTAGACTGCTGAACTCTAAAGAAAACCGACCTCCTGGAAAAGCAAGTACTGTTCTATTATGACCATATTTATGAATAAAAAGGTCTCGGTTAATAATTTTCCATTGCTATTGTTTCATTTGTCTCGCCTTCCTTTCTCTCTCTTTAGCAAAGGGTGAATGCTGACTCTGAAATCACTAGGTTGATATGAATGAAACTTACAGAGCGAATGTCTAGAGAATTATCCAATAATTGCCTACTTGTAATGGGGTTGAATAAGATAAAATACAACTTGCAATAAGGATGGATAATATTGTGTTTGTGTCTGAAAGTATGAGACCCATGCTGTCTGGAGTCAAATGCTGGTTCTCCTAATTATTAGTGAGAAGACTAGGGGGGAGCAATTAAATATCTCTAAATTTTTTCCCCATCTAGGAATTAAAAGTATGCAAATAAATAAATAAAAAAACATTGCAAAATAACACAAATGTAAATTTCAAAATAAGTAAAATATTAACATGCATTTTATCTTGGGACAATTAAAAGTATTAGAAATGATAGTTAATCCTCTAGGGAATGATCTGAGCTATTCATTAGCAAAATCATGCACTGTCTTGTTGAAGAAATGGAGATCTTCATCGACTACTGGATTTCTCTAACTACTCAAGCATGTTCCATCTTTGCTACCTTTTTTGGTTTTCTTCTCCTATTGTCTTACTGTTAGTTCATTGTAGTTTTCTTGTTTTCTATGCATCTGCTTCTTGTCTACTCCTCTCCACATATTTTGTAATTTGCTATTTTTAAAATACTATTCTGCAAGTTAAAAATATCATATGGAGCCAGATAGCGCTAGTGGTAAAGAACCCACTTGCCAGTGGAGGAGACATAAGAGATGGGAATTGGATCCCTGAGTTAGGAAGATCCCCTGAAGCATGGAAATCCAGTCCAGTATTCTTGCCAGGTAATCCCTATGGCCAGAGGAGCCTGGGGCACAGGGTGGCAAAGAGCTGGACACAGCAACTGAGCACACACGTGTAATAAATGCAAGCTGATACGGATTTAGCAATGGCCTCAATCTCTAGTTTATTATCTAAAATGCATAGACATTCCCATGTGCTAGTTGTGACATCAAAGCGTTTTTCAGGGGTCCCTTTGGCTTGAGATGAGGTCCTAGACTGCTGAACTCTAAAGAAAACCGACCTCCTGGAAAAGCAAGTACTGTTCTATTATGACCATATTTATGAATAAAAAGGTCTCGGTTAATAATTTTCCATTGCTATTGTTTCATTTGTCTCGCCTTCCTTTCTCTCTCTTTAGCAAAGGGTGAATGCTGACTCTGAAATCACTAGGTTGATATGAATGAAACTTACAGAGCGAATGTCTAGAGAATTATCCAATAATTGCCTACTTGTAATGGGGTTGAATAAGATAAAATACAACTTGCAATAAGGATGGATAATATTGTGTTTGTGTCTGAAAGTATGAGACCCATGCTGTCTGGAGTCAAATGCTGGTTCTCCTAATTATTAGTGAGAAGACTAGGGGGGAGCAATTAAATATCTCTAAATTTTTTCCCCATCTGTAGAGAGGATAATAAAAACGTCTGCCTCAGAGGATAGATTGTGGCCACTAGCTGTGCTGATGCGTGTTTGGCATTCCGTAGACCTTGCTATGTAGCCACAGAAAGTATGCAAGAAATGTCCGTGGAGATTATTCAAAACATTACAGTCTAACTAAAATTCCTAATACTAGTGGGAAATTATATTTAAGAAATAAAACTGTATTATGAAGGGTCATAAATAGGTTAAAATTTGTGCTCAGAAGAGTTACATGCTAGTTTGAACTGTAAAGTTATATTAAGGAAAAGTCTGGGCAAAATACTCAGCTGTGTTATGGGGTCCTGGAATATGATTAGTGTCCATTAAGCCCAAACTCCACAGGGAAAGGTGAATGCTGGGTGAGCTCAAACTTGTGAGGTTTCCTATTTGTTCTCCTAGAAACCTTTTAATCTGTTTTCCTCTTGACTGATAGAAGAGATGAAAGGAATGGAATGGAAGTAAAATGAAGCCCGATAATGTCTTGGAAGAGAATGCAGCTTAATAACATGCAAGCATAAGGTGGGCGTGAGAGTAAGGGGAAGGGAAAAAAGGCTTCAGGATGCCGGCTTTGTGTCTGACAAGAGGAGGAAAGGGCAGGGAGCTTCTTTAATGCATTTTCCACCAGCATGTTTCAGCAGGAAGCTGAGCTGTGCTATTGTCACCTCAGAGAAGAAGGAAAGCTGATGTTGACTGTGTGTGTGCGGAGGGGTAGAGACACGAGAGCACCCGCTCACAGCGCTCCCTTTCATTAAAACGCCTGAAGAGGGAGCAGAAACTTGAAGAGTGGAGTCTGTCTGAATGAATTCCCAGGAAGGGAGGCGGGATGGCAGCCCTCTGGGGAAGAAATCAAAGGCTCTTCATCATCAGCTGCATTTAAAAAAACTTCAGAAGAGGGAGGCAATGAGACCTCGGAAGAAAGCTCTGAATCTAGAAACTGGTGCTTCTGAGGTCAGTAACTGTCATCTTCTAGTTCTACCTCAGGTCCCAGTTTCCCCACAAAGTGGTTGAAGGGTTTGGCTTGTAGGATCTCTGAGTCCCTCTTCAGCTCAAATATTCCACAATCTATATTTTAATGGCCAAAGAATCAATCTGTAGCCTTACGATTGGTTTATTCTCTTTTGCACTGGTGTTTTATTGTTGTTTTAGCTGGTAATTTATCTCTCACTACTCTTTCTAAGCCATTTCGTCACAGGCAAACCCAGTGCACTTTTTTTCCCTCTCTGCCTTCACTTAGTCTGTGCCCTCTACCTTTACCACTTCTGCTTTAATAACTAAATACACAGGTCTTTGGGACTCAACTCAAATGTCTACTGAAATAAACATCTGTTAATAGGCCCATGATGGAGTCACTCTTGCCTGGAATGCCGCGTCAGCAGATGGAACTTGCATGTTCTTATAAATACTCCACTTGACCAGGAACACAGACTGACATATGACACAGCAGGGTCCACAGGATCCTGGGAAGGGCTTGGCTTTGTCCTTTAATGCAGGTTAGATGTGGTATGTGCATTCACGCTCAGTCACTTAGTTGTGTTCACCTCTTTGTGACCGCATAGACTGTAGCTCACCAGGCTCTTCTGTCCATGGAATTCTCCAGGCAAGAATACTGGAGTGGGGTGCCCCTTCCTACTCCAGGGGATCTTCCCAACCCAGAGATCAAACCTGCATCTCTTGAGTCTTCTGCATTGGCAGGCGGGTTCTTTACCCACTGAGCCACCTAGGAAGCCCAAGATGTGTCCAAGTTGTTAAACATTTTGAATGTCATCTCTGCTCTGTATCTCCAAGCCCACAGTTTCCTATACAGTAGCTTATACCTCGTATGGGATGAATATGTGCTTGTTAAATGAAACAACCCATGCTTATTTCATCATTGTGAAAATTAGTAGGAAAGAAAGACGGGAGAGAGAAAATGAGATATGTTCCATGAGCCTGTGTTTAAGCCTTGTGCCTTGATTTCAAAGATCATCTAAGAGTTTTGAAGGGAGGA
This sequence comes from Tragulus kanchil, assembly GCA_022376925.1. Classification (NCBI taxonomy): domain Eukaryota; kingdom Metazoa; phylum Chordata; class Mammalia; order Artiodactyla; family Tragulidae; genus Tragulus; species Tragulus kanchil. The sequence continues at coordinate 121,066,229 of JAIOJX010000026.1, forward strand.
AAGCAAGTAAAGGAGGAAAAATTTAAGGATATGAAACAAGATTGGAGACAAACGTATAGTTGAAAAATGTGTGGTGTAGCAAATTTACGTTCTACCTCAGGTCCCAGTTTCCCCACAAAGTGGTTGAAGGGTTTGGCTTGTAGGATCTCTGAGTCCCTCTTCAGCTCAAATATTCCACAATCTATATTTTAATGGCCAAAGAATCAATCTGTAGCCTTACGATTGGTTTATTCTCTTTTGCACTGGTGTTTTATTGTTGTTTTAGCTGGTAATTTATCTCTCACTACTCTTTCTAAGCCATTTCGTCACAGGCAAACCCAGTGCACTTTTTTTCCCTCTCTGCCTTCACTTAGTCTGTGCCTCTACCTTTACCACTTCTGCTTTAATAACTAAATACACAGGACTTTGGGCCTCAACTCAAATGTCTACTGAAATAAACATCTGTTAATAGGCCCATGATGGAGTCACTATTGCCTGGAATGCGCGTCAGCAGATGGAACTTGCATGTTCTTATAAATACTCCACTTGACCAGGAACACAGACTGACATATGACACAGCAGGGTCCACAGGATCCTGGGAAGGGCTTGGCTTTGTCCTTTAATGCAGGTTAGATGTGGTATGTGCATTCACGCTCAGTCACTTAGTTGTGTTCACCTCTTTGTGACCGCATAGACTGTAGCTCACCAGGCTCTTCTGTCCATGGAATTCTCCAGGCAAGAATACTGGAGTGGGGTGCCCCTTCCTACTCCAGGGGATCTTCCCAACCCAGAGATCAAACCTGCATCTCTTGAGTCTTCTGCATTGGCAGGCGGGTTCTTTACCCACTGAGCCACCTAGGAAGCCCAAGATGTGTCCAAGTTGTTAAACATTTTGAATGTCATCTCTGCTCTGTATCTCCAAGCCCACAGTTTCCTATACAGTAGCTTATACCTCGTATGGGATGAATATGTGCTTGTTAAATGAAACAACCCATGCTTATTTCATCATTGTGAAAATTAGTAGGAAAGAAAGACGGGAGAGAGAAAATGAGATATGTTCCATGAGCCTGTGTTTAAGCCTTGTGCCTTGATTTCAAAGATCATCTAAGAGTTTTGAAGGGAGGAAAGCAAGTAAAGGAGGAAAAATTTAAGGATATGAAACAAGATTGGAGACAAACGTATAGTTGAAAAATGTGTGGTGTAGCAAATTCTGAGCGTTTCAAGTCTGATGAACAGCTGCCCGAGCACGAGAAGTCTTAGGTTGCACTGCCTTTTGCACTGCCTCCTTTCACCTCTGTCCCCATCTGTCTCTCTGAGCGCTGCTCCGCTATGCTTTCCTGATTTCAAGTAAGAGCTTTTTCCAGCTTTAGTCCCTTTGCCTTCTCCTTTCTATGTTCTCTTGCCGTAATGAATAAATCAATTTAGTAAGGAAGAAGGATACACAGACTGTACACAAAAATAAGTTACAATTCTATATATTAACAATGAATAACTGAGACTCAAAAGTAAAAATAATATCATTTAAAACGTCAAAGAAAAGGGAAATACTTTTAAATCCAGTAAAATATGTGCTGAAAATGACAAAAGCTGACTAAAGTTACTGGTGAAGACATTATGTGAATGGTAAGGTATATTCTGTGCTCATGTATTTAATGAAATAAGATATTTAAGATGTCAGTTTCCACAAAATTGATATACATATATATATATATATATTTAATATATATATATTTAATGCAGTTAAAATCCAGTTACAACTTTTTGTAGCTATCCGAAGCTGCTTTTTAAATTGCTTGAAAAAGAAAAGTGGTTTGTACAGCCAGAAAAGCTTAGAAAAAAAGAATAAAAAAAATACATTGCCTAATTCTTAAGGCTTAGTGCAAAGATGTAATAGTCACAACAGTTGGAGAAAGGATCTACAGATAAATAAATGGAAAGAACAGAACCTGGAAATAGCCATGTAGAAACATGGTTGATTGATTTATTCAGTGGAGAGAAGATAGTTTTTTACTAAAAAATTTTGTTGGAACAACTGGACATTCACATATTAAAATAAGAGAATCTCAGCCTATAATTTACATCACATAAAAACTAATTTAAAATGGATTGTAAGACCTAAATATAAAATATAGACCATACTATTTTTGAATAAAACATAAAAATATTTTTTGTAACTTTAGATTAGGCTTTTGAAGGGAGGAAAGCAAGTAAAGGAGGAAAAATTTAAGGATATGAAACAAGATTGGAGACAAACGTATAGTTGAAAAATGTGTGGTGTAGCAAATTCTGAGCGTTTCAAGTCTGATGAACAGCTGCCCGAGCACGAGAAGTCTTAGGTTGCACTGCCTTTTGCACTGCCTCCTTTCACCTCTGTCCCCATCTGTCTCTCTGAGCGCTGCTCCGCTATGCTTTCCTGATTTCAAGTAAGAGCTTTTTCCAGCTTTAGTCCCTTTGCCTTCTCCTTTCTATGTTCTCTTGCCGTAATGAATAAATCAATTTAGTAAGGAAGAAGGATACACAGACTGTACACAAAAATAAGTTACAATTCTATATATTAACAATGAATAACTGAGACTCAAAAGTAAAAATAATATCATTTAAAACGTCAAAGAAAAGGGAAATACTTTTAAATCCAGTAAAATATGTGCTGAAAATGACAAAAGCTGACTAAAGTTACTGGTGAAGACATTATGTGAATGGTAAGGTATATTCTGTGCTCATGTATTTAATGAAATAAGATATTTAAGATGTCAGTTTCCACAAAATTGATATACATATATATATATATATATTTAATATATATATATTTAATGCAGTTAAAATCCAGTTACAACTTTTTGTAGCTATCCGAAGCTGCTTTTTAAATTGCTTGAAAAAGAAAAGTGGTTTGTACAGCCAGAAAAGCTTAGAAAAAAAGAATAAAAAAAATACATTGCCTAATTCTTAAGGCTTAGTGCAAAGATGTAATAGTCACAACAGTTGGAGAAAGGATCTACAGATAAATAAATGGAAAGAACAGAACCTGGAAATAGCCATGTAGAAACATGGTTGATTGATTTATTCAGTGGAGAGAAGATAGTTTTTTACTAAAAAATTTTGTTGGAACAACTGGACATTCACATATTAAAATAAGAGAATCTCAGCCTATAATTTACATCACATAAAAACTAATTTAAAATGGATTGTAAGACCTAAATATAAAATATAGACCATACTATTTTTTGAATAAAACATAAAAATATTTTTTTTGTAACTTTAGATTAGGCTTTTCTATCAGGATCAAAATCAGGAAAAAGAAGGATGAAGAAAGTACACAGCTTTTTTTTTTTTTTTTTTTTTTTTTTAATTCAGGGATAGTAGTTTTGTTGAGAGGGATGGTGGATAAGATTAGGTTTTACTCCCGGTCTGAGGGGTTGAAGAAAGATTTCCTTTCGGACTCAGGCTTATGGTTAAATGCTAAAACATTAAATTGGTGGTGACAGAACTGCAGTGCGTGACTGTGCTCACAGTCTGAGTCGCTTTCCTCATTTTGTTTGTTTGTTTTCCTAACCATCTTTATTTCTAGATTGAAAGTGGCAGGATCTGAGGCAGATACCTCCTACCCCCAGGGTAAAACAATCAGAGAGTCATTCTCTACTGACCGGAACTCCAAGACGAGAACAGCAGCACAATTAAGGGAGGAGGCTGGGCCCTGCTCAGAGCACTCATTTCTCATACCTGAAGTCAGAAGACGTCCCTGACCACATATTGGCAGAAAAGCTCCTTGAAGGTCAAAGGGGAATGAGACTAACTAATGCCTTCTTAGCTAAGAGGTGCATGCACACACACAGGAGGATCCTGAGATGAACCAAATATCGGCTGTGAACCAGATGCATCAAACTAATTGGCCAAAGGAAAATTGGAAGAAGTACCCCATACGAGTGAATGAAACGGTCACGCTGGTGCACCTCAGGGACTCTCTCTGAGTCTGCCAGTGTGTCTATCCACATGCACTGTTCTCCTTTCCTCCTAATAAATATTTACCTGCTCCACTACTTTCTGTCTTTGTGGGAATTCTTCTCTGCAAAGCCGAAAGGGCAAGGGTCCCTGCCACTGACCGCTGGTCTAGAGACTAGGATCAGGTGCTTTCACTCCGGCTGGGAACCCAGTCCTGGCTCCAAGTCATTGCTGGCCGGGGCCGCCTGAGGCCAGATCTGAGCAGAGAGGTGGCACTCACCACAACCAGAAAAGGTAAGGTGAGTATTAAACATTTCATATAAAAACAAATATATTCTAAAATATTTTAATTTTAAAACAACAGACATCATTTCTTTTAGCCACTTTTGATGTAAATATAATTTAAAGGAATGCTGCATTCAAGCAGAATGTTCCAAATTATGTCAGAGTTGCTTGTCAAATCCAGTGATTAAACCGGACCATAGTGGTGTAGGGGTTCTCACTAAACTTGGCTCCTATATCGACTGTCCACGAGCACTACGAGCTGATCAAGATGGCCTCTACACTTAGACCCTGTCTTCTCCTGAGACAGTCAGCTGTTGGTGAAGGGACTTAATTCGTCTGGAAGCCCTGGTGCGTGTTGATAATCCATCAGCACCAGTTTACTTCATTCATGGTATTGTTAATACTATGCTTTCTCTTATTCTCTTTTCTACCATCTTATTTTCCGCTTCTACCTTTCTCTGGATGGGTAAAATAGATAATTCTCAACCAGCTGACAGTTTGTTCATAACCTCCCTTCTTTCAAATAGGATCCCCCAAAGTAAAAAACCCAAGGGGAAAAAAAAATCAATAAATTTTAATGCATTGAAATTTTAAATCTCTGTATTGCAACAATCATAGTCTAGTTTAAAACCAAGTGTTAACCTTTGAAAAGTATTTGTAATATGTGAAACAAAAGATTATCAAGCAAAATAGTTGAAGGCCTGCACACCAGTAAGAAAAAGGGAACCTAAAAAGTGGAAATTGGCTAAAGATATGAACAGACAATTCACAGAACAGAAAATATGAATAACCAATAAATATGCAAAAACATTGCTCACATTCTAGAAATTAAGAATATACAAATTATAATAAAAATGAAATGCTGTTTATTCTCCATAAGATTAGATGAAGTATTAGGATATGATATGAAAATGCTGGTGAGAGCTTTAGGAACTAACTATATATTATTGATGATGGTATAAATTGCTTTACTTCTCTGGGAGGAGATTTGGTAGCATCTCTTCAAATTAAAAACATGCATCTCTTTTATAATCCAGCTATGCAATTGTTTAGTTTCTACCTTGGAGAAACACTGGCACACATGCCTGTAGGTATCATTTATCGATAAATTACTCCCACTGTTTAGAATGCTTTGCATACTTAACAGCCTTTACTCCTCCTTAGTTCCCATGAGTATTAAACATTTCATATAAAACAAATATATTCTAAAATATTTTAATTTTAAAACAACAGACATCATTTCTTTTAGCCACTTTTGATGTAAATATAATTTAAAGGAATGCTGCATTCAAGCAGAATGTTCCAAATTATGTCAGAGTTGCTTGTCAAATCCAGTGATTAAACCGGACCATAGTGGTGTAGGGGTTCTCACTAAACTTGGCTCCTATATCGACTGTCCACGAGCACTACGAGCTGATCAAGATGGCCTCTACACTTAGACCCTGTCTTCTCCTGAGACAGTCAGCTGTTGGTGAAGGGACTTAATTGTCTGGAAGGCCTGGTGCGTGTTGATAATCCATCAGCACCAGTTTACTTCATTCATGGTATTGTTAATACTATGCTTTCTCTTATTCTCTTTTCTACCATCTTATTTTCCGCTTCTACCTTTCTCTGGATGGGTAAAATAGATAATTCTCAACCAGCTGACAGTTTGTTCATAACCTCCCTTCTTTCAAATAGGATCCCCCAAAGTAAAAAACCCAAGGGGAAAAAAAAATCAATAAATTTTAATGCATTGAAATTTTAAATCTCTGTATTGCAACAATCATAGTCTAGTTTAAAACCAAGTGTTAACCTTTGAAAAGTATTTGTAATATGTGAAACAAAAGATTATCAAGCAAAATAGTTGAAGGCCTGCACACCAGTAAGAAAAAGGGAACCTAAAAAGTGGAAATTGGCTAAAGATATGAACAGACAATTCACAGAACAGAAAATATGAATAACCAATAAATATGCAAACACATTGCTCACATTCTAGAAATTAAGAATATACAAATTATAATAAAAATGAAATGCTGTTTATTCTCCATAAGATTAGATGAAGTATTAGGATATGATATGAAAATGCTGGTGAGAGCTTTAGGAACTAACTATATATTATTGATGATGGTATAAATTGCTTTACTTCTCTGGGAGGAGATTTGGTAGCATCTCTTCAAATTAAAAACATGCATCTCTTTTATAATCCAGCTATGCAATTGTTTAGTTTCTACCTTGGAGAAACACTGGCACACATGCCTGTAGGTATCATTTATCGATAAATTACTCCCACTGTTTAGAATGCTTTGCATACTTAACAGCCTTTACTCCTCCTTAGTTCCCATGAGTATTCCCATGTCAAACATTTAGAAATTAAAATTTGAACCCAGGTAGTCTGGCTCCAGAAGCTCTCCTTTCCCATTATGCTGTATTATTATAATTACCAAGAGGACTCACTTCTAAGTAATTTGGAATGTAACACAGTGTGACAAAGGAATAAGGTACATTTGTATCATTGTTCTTAACCTGGAGCAATTTTCTTCCCAGGCAATAGTTGGTCGTGTGTGGAGGTAGGTTGGATTGTCACAACTGTAAGTGGATGGGAAGAAATAGTGATGTCATCTCGTGGGTAGAGGCCAGGGATGCAGCTGAACATCATGTGATGAACAGGGAAGCCTCTCACCACACAGAGCTATTTGGCCCCCAAATCTCAATGGTGACCAGCTTTAGAAACTATGATCTATACTTATAAGAATTGCTCTCTAAGAGATATAGTTCATTTTCACAAGGCAACTTGTAGATTATTTCTTTTCTTAAACACACACACATATACCCATATAGGGCAGGTATATCCTAAGTGTGTGTACATTTACTTGTTTGTATATGCAAGCTTGAGAAAAGGTCTAAAATAACGCATACAAATTCTTAGGATCACTCCTGAAGGGTGGTGGAAGGGTCAAAGACTATAGGGAAAGCATGGACAAAGCGAGCTTTAAAGCTGGAAGCAGTGTTTTAAATGTGTTAAAAAATGCATTGGTGCATATTTATAGAATTAAAGATAAATTTAAAAGTGCTACTGAGTACTAATTACCACTTATCCACCTGACAAGAATCAACAGTTGCCAGTGGGCCAGGACGGCAGGATGGAATGAGAGGTGCTCTGACATTCCAAGTGGCGTGTCTTCTGGGAAATATTTCCTGTGAAATGTGATTTCAGGAGACATATGCTATGTTCCTATTTGTGTAAAAAGTTCTAGAACCATGGCCTGTACATATCTGTGTATCAAAGTAGAGAGGTCTTCAAGGAAACATTCCAACGGAGAGGACTCTAGGGAGAGAAGTGGGATTCAGAATCCGAGGGCGATAAATTACTCCCACTGTTTAGAATGCTTTGCATACTTAACAGCCTTTACTCCTCCTTAGTTCCCATGAGTATTCCCATGTCAAACATTTAGAAATTAAAATTTGAACCCAGGTAGTCTGGCTCCAGAAGCTCTCCTTTCCCATTATGCTGTATTATTATAATTACCAAGAGGACTCACTTCTAAGTAATTTGGAATGTAACACAGTGTGACAAAGGAATAAGGTACATTTGTATCATTGTTCTTAACCTGGAGCAATTTTCTTCCCAGGCAATAGTTGGTCGTGTGTGGAGGTAGGTTGGATTGTCACAACTGTAAGTGGATGGGAAGAAATAGTGATGTCATCTCGTGGGTAGAGGCCAGGGATGCAGCTGAACATCATGTGATGAACAGGGAAGCCTCTCACCACACAGAGCTATTTGGCCCCCAAATCTCAATGGTGACCAGCTTTAGAAACTATGATCTATACTTATAAGAATTGCTCTCTAAGAGATATAGTTCATTTTCACAAGGCAACTTGTAGATTATTTCTTTTCTTAAACACACACACATATACCCATATAGGGCAGGTATATCCTAAGTGTGTGTACATTTACTTGTTTGTATATGCAAGCTTGAGAAAAGGTCTAAAATAACGCATACAAATTCTTAGGATCACTCCTGAAGGGTGGTGGAAGGGTCAAAGACTATAGGGAAAGCATGGACAAAGCGAGCTTTAAAGCTGGAAGCAGTGTTTTAAATGTGTTAAAAAATGCATTGGTGCATATTTATAGAATTAAAGATAAATTTAAAAGTGCTACTGAGTACTAATTACCACTTATCCACCTGACAAGAATCAACAGTTGCCAGTGGGCCAGGACGGCAGGATGGAATGAGAGGTGCTCTGACATTCCAAGTGGCGTGTCTTCTGGGAAATATTTCCTGTGAAATGTGATTTCAGGAGACATATGCTATGTTCCTATTTGTGTAAAAAGTTCTAGAACCATGGCCTGTACATATCTGTGTATCAAAGTAGAGAGGTCTTCAAGGAAACATTCCAACGGAGAGGACTCTAGGGAGAGAAGTGGGATTCAGAATCCGAGGGAATTTCTCTCTACTTGTTTTAGATAAAGATATTAATAGTTCAGAACTAACATTCTGTGTCAGTTTAGTAACTGGGAAAAATCAGTTAAAAATGGGCACAGACACACACATGCAGTGTGTTATTGGTGGTGATTTTGTTTAAACTCATGAAACAAACAAAAATGAAACAATGTAAATACCCAAGAATAAGTGGTAGAACTAGTAAATCAGTCTCCTCTCATTTCAACAAGTGCCTATACTAATTAAGAATAACATTTCATAAATTGGGCAGATTATTAAATTATATCAGTAAATGAAAAAAGGTAAGTATAAAGTTTATACATGGAATCATATTTCTCTATTTCAAAGAAAAAGGTAAGTATAAGTATAGGGGAAAAAGTCTGAAATGAGAGTCACCAGGATTCTAAATTACCTCTGAGGGTTAAAAGTAGAAGCACTTTTGTGTTTTCTTAATTGTGACTTGTTCTGTATTCCAACTTTTTTAATTTGAGTTACTTCGTTAATACGGAAGCTTAAAGGATAAAAAAAACAAAGTGTTCTGGATAGCGTGAAAGAATCCATGGGAGCTTCCCAAGTGGCGCTAGTGGCAAAGAGCCTGCCTGCCAACGCGAGAAATATTAGAGACACTGGGTCAGGAAGATCCCCTGGAGGAGGGCATGGCCACCCACTCCACTGTTCTTTCCTGAAAGGTCCCATGAACAGAAAGGCCCGGTAGGCTACAGTCCATGGGGTCACAAATATATATGTATATAGGGGCTTCCCTGGTGGCTCAGTGTTGAGGGATCCAGCTGCAATGTGGGGGACCTGGGTTTGATCCCTGGGTTGGGAAGATCCCCTGGAGGAGGGCATAGCAGCCCACTCCAGTGTTCTTGCCTGGAGAATCCTATGGACAGAGGAGCCCGATGGGTTACAGTCCATAGGGTCACAGAGTCAGACACGACTAAAGCAACTTAGCACTCAGGCATGCACAGCGTCCATGCAATATTTAATGTAGCTAAGAAAAATAACAGAAACTACGAATAAGAAAATGAAATCAGAAATAAAGGGCAGAATAAATCATAGTTAATTTGGGCCTGTGTTTGACTCTGGCGTTTAAGCGGTGAGTGGCTGTGGGTTAGTTTCTGAAACCATTTGAATTTCAGTTTCCCATCTGTAAAGGCAGCAACTGTTGCTATTTCTTAACTCTGTTTAAAGGCTAAGCAAGAAATCACATTAACATGCACTGAAGTATTGTTTAGTGGTTTAGAGAAACCCTCAAAAGCTTAGCTGAGATAAATAATATTTACTGAGGATTTTCCAAAGTATACATAATTTATTCATTTCTCTAGGTCCTCAGAAATGGTTGAGTAGCCATTTTTAGATGTTAGTAATTGCTCTCTGATAGAGACTCAACCGTAGTCTTTGACCCTGCTACTCACTGTGCTCAAAGAATCAGGAGTGCTTCTGAGAGATGGCTAGAAATAGCAAATCTTGACCCACCCCAGACCTGTGAAATCAGAATACTCATGGGACTCCCCGTAGGGGATTCATATGACATTTAGTGCCAGTTAAGAATAAAACCACACGCTTTAACAGTCGGCTGGGCTGGGTTGGGACTGTCAGTCACTTGTGGAAACTGAGGCGTCTAACGGGGCACATGACTAGTGAGACGGCCGTCCTGCCTCTAGCCAGAAGGTGTGGCTCAGCACGTTCCCTCTGTCAGTTAGTTCTCTGAGCTGTGCATTGAGAGTCACAACATCTAATGCATGGAGTTGTATTTATTACATTAAATTGCTTAGTTGAAAACCTGGCACATTTGGAGCACTCCATACATTGTAGCTATTCATTGCTGCTTACTGGCTCAGTCACGTCTGATTCTTCAGTGACTCTATAGACTGTTGCTCACCAGGCTCCTCTGTCCTAGGATTCTCCAGGCAGGAACCCTGGGGAGGGCTGCCGTTTCCTTCTCCAGGGCATCTTCTGGACACAGGGATCCAACCTGCATCTGGGCCTTTGGCAGGGAGATTCTTTACCACTGAGCCACTGGGGAGACTTCGTTGATTACTTTTATCTTAACAAGCAGTTGGTAACTCTCTCCGTCTTCCTCAGCAGTTCTTGCCAACAAATGCAGGTATCTTCATGATCTTTCTGTTGGTTGCCCTGTTACTGCACATTATTGTATAATGATGTAATTTTTTAAAGATTTATTTATTTATTTATTGAATTTTGGCTGTGCATGGGCTTCTCATTGTGGTGGCTTCTCTTATGCCGAGCATGGGCTCTGGAGCACCAGCTTCCGTAGCTGTGGCACATGGGCTCAGTTGCCATGCAGCATGTGGGATCTTCTCAGAGCAGGGATCGACCCTGGGTCCCCTGTATTGGCAGGTGGATTCTTAACCACTGGACTACCAGGGAAGTCCTTAATGATGTATATAAGGCCTGTCTCCTGCCTCCTATGAACTCCTTAAGTTTAGTGACTGTTATACATATTTTGCAAGCTCAGTGCAGAGCTTGTATAAAAGATTCATCTACAGAGCTTAAAGTTTAAGGGGACCTTTTTTTATAACATTACTTTCTGGTACAACTGAACCCTATGAAACCAACTTCTGAGAGATGGCTAGAAATAGCAAATCTTGACCCACCCCAGACCTGTGAAATCAGAATACTCATGGGACTCCCGTAGGGATTCATATGACATTTAGTGCCAGTTAAGAATAAAACCACACGCTTTAACAGTCGGCTGGGCTGGGTTGGGACTGTCAGTCACTTGTGGAAACTGAGGCGTCTAACGGGCACATGACTAGTGAGACGGCCGTCCTGCCTCTAGCCAGAAGGTGTGGCTCAGCACGTTCCCTCTGTCAGTTAGTTCTCTGAGCTGTGCATTGAGAGTCACAACATCTAATGCATGGAGTTGTATTTATTACATTAAATTGCTTAGTTGAAAACCTGGCACATTTGGAGCACTCCATACATTGTAGCTATTCATTGCTGCTTACTGGCTCAGTCACGTCTGATTCTTCAGTGACTCTATAGACTGTTGCTCACCAGGCTCCTCTGTCCTAGGATTCTCCAGGCAGGAACCCTGGGGAGGGCTGCCGTTTCCTTCTCCAGGGCATCTTCTGGACACAGGGATCCAACCTGCATCTGGGCCTTTGGCAGGGAGATTCTTTACCACTGAGCCACTGGGGAGACTTCGTTGATTACTTTTATCTTAACAAGCAGTTGGTAACTCTCTCCGTCTTCCTCAGCAGTTCTTGCCAACAAATGCAGGTATCTTCATGATCTTTCTGTTGGTTGCCCTGTTACTGCACATTATTGTATAATGATGTAATTTTTTAAAGATTTATTTATTTATTTATTGAATTTTGGCTGTGCATGGGCTTCTCATTGTGGTGGCTTCTCTTATGCCGAGCATGGGCTCTGGAGCACCAGCTTCCGTAGCTGTGGCACATGGGCTCAGTTGCCATGCAGCATGTGGGATCTTCTCAGAGCAGGGATCGACCCTGGGTCCCCTGTATTGGCAGGTGGATTCTTAACCACTGGACTACCAGGGAAGTCCTTAATGATGTATATAAGGCCTGTCTCCTGCCCCTCCTATGAACTCCTTAAGTTTAGTGACTGTTATACATATTTTTGCAAGCTCAGTGCAGAGCTTGTATAAAAGATTCATCTACAGAGCTTGTAAAAATGATTCGCCAATAAATGCTGGTGGACTCAATGTATTAATGGATTTTATAAGATGCAGTGTGACTTTCTGGTACAACTGAAGACCCATCAGGATGAAACCAACTCCAAATCAATGAAGCACCCAGGACATCCTAGGCAAGACTGCCTGTGAGTGTGGAACAGAGATAAGCCAGTTCCTGAAGGGTGAGGCTTAAAAAGGCCATAAACATAAAATATTACTCAAATATTACTCAAATAAATGATACCATTGGAACCTAGAGATGATCATACCAAGTGAAGTAAGTCTGAGAAACACAGATAACAAATGATAATAACTATATGCAGAATCTAAAATATGATAAAATGAACATATTTATAAAATGGAAATAAACTCATAGACATAGAAAAAAACCTGATGATTACCAAAGGGGATAGCAGAGTGTTGGGGAAGAGACGTAAATTAGGAGCTTGAGATGAACACACACTTTGTTATATATAAAAGAAACAACAGGTTCCTACTGTACAGCACAAGGAACTATATTCAGTATCTCATCATGATCCATAATGGAAAAGAATGTGCAAAGAATATGTAACTGAATCACTTTGCTGTACCTGAAACTTAAATAGCATTATGAATCAATTCCACAATTTTAAAAAAAAGGCTGTAAACATGAAGCCAGTTTCCTCACCATATATGACCAAAGAGACCAAATTTACCATTCTCGCCAGATGATGCTCGAACAAATTCAAATCTGGTTGGGGACAAAAAGAATCTTTAATCCCCCCACTACAAAATATTTTTAAGGCTTTTCTACTTGATGTATACCTGCAGTCCCCTTGGAACCAAACCGCCAAATTCAAGGTAAAGATTGTTCTCATTTCTGGGAGCCTTCTGAGGCCCGATCCTTCCCGTGAATGTCATGTTTATTTCCCCAATCATGATGCACTGGGCTCAGGAGCAGAGGATCCTGGGTACCCTGGGTCCCCTGTATTGGCAGGTGGATTCTTAACCACTGGACTACCAGGAAGTCCTTAATGATGTATATAAGGCCTGTCTCCTGCCCCTCCTATGAACTCCTTAAGTTTAGTGACTGTTATACATATTTTTGCAAGCTCAGTGCAGAGCTTGTATAAAAGATTCATCTACAGAGCTTGTAAAAATGATTCGCCAATAAATGCTGGTGGACTCAATGTATTAATGGATTTTATAAGATGCAGTGTGACTTTCTGGTACAACTGAAGACCCATCAGGATGAAACCAACTCCAAATCAATGAAGCACCCAGGACATCCTAGGCAAGACTGCCTGTGAGTGTGGAACAGAGATAAGCCAGTTCCTGAAGGGTGAGGCTTAAAAAGGCCATAAACATAAAATATTACTCAAATATTACTCAAATAAATGATACCATTGGAACCTAGAGATGATCATACCAAGTGAAGTAAGTCTGAGAAACACAGATAACAAATGATAATAACTATATGCAGAATCTAAAATATGATAAAATGAACATATTTATAAAATGGAAATAAACTCATAGACATAGAAAAAAACCTGATGATTACCAAAGGGGATAGCAGAGTGTTGGGAAGAGACGTAAATTAGGAGCTTGAGATGAACACACACTTTGTTATATATAAAAGAAACAACAGGTTCCTACTGTACAGCACAAGGAACTATATTCAGTATCTCATCATGATCCATAATGGAAAAGAATGTGCAAAGAATATGTAACTGAATCACTTTGCTGTACCTGAAACTTAAATAGCATTATGAATCAATTCCACAATTTTAAAAAAAAGGCTGTAAACATGAAGCCAGTTTCCTCACCATATATGACCAAAGAGACCAAATTTACCATTCTCGCCAGATGATGCTCGAACAAATTCAAATCTGGTTGGGGACAAAAAGAATCTTTAATCCCCCCACTACAAAATATTTTTAAGGCTTTTCTACTTGATGTATACCTGCAGTCCCCTTGGAACCAAACCGCCAAATTCAAGGTAAAGATTGTTCTCATTTCTGGGAGCCTTCTGAGGCCCGATCCTTCCTGTGAATGTCATTTGAGTGCTTTAATTTAATAAAACCCCAGAATCATGATGCCTAGAGCGGGCCCACTGCTCCAGGATGCCTCATTCTCAGATAACAAAAACAGCTGCTGCGCACAAACCAGCCCAACACGGATCAAGACTCTGGCAGGGTTCCCTCGTCCCCAAGTAAGCTGATAGAGAGCCGTGAGGCCCCCCAAACATTCCATCACCCCCTCACTGTGTGGAGTTGGCCCTGGGCCACAGCAATGGCTGCCCTAGCCAATCAGAGGAAGCGCTGCCCGTGTGCTGACGGGTCGGATGATCCTCATCACCAATATGCTTACCTGCCTCCTTTTCAAATTCAGAGCACTTTCCCTTTCCCCATCAGACTTGGGCTTTCGTGTACTTTTTCATTATTGGAACTGGCAACATGAAGCTATTTAAACACAGCTCCATCTGTCAGCGTTGGGTCCTGCAGGTAGAGTGTCGTGTTTGATTTCAGATGATCATTTGTTGTGTTGTCAAGAAGGACTTGGGGGGAGGGAGAAAACAATCAGCATGCACACCGTTCTTTGGTTAAAATGCACAAAGAACGTATTCGAAGCTTTGACCGTGACTGTCATCTGTGCCCCTCGCATATTTCTGCAACCACGGCAACAGATTCCATGACCTTCACAGGTGCTCCCCAAAGACATGCCCACAGTGTCAAGATATATAAAAGAAACAACAGGTGACAGCACAAGGAACTATATTCAGTATCTCATCATGATCCATAATGGAAAAGAATGTGCAAAGAATATGTAACTGAATCACTTTGCTGTACCTGAAACTTAAATAGCATTATGAATCAATTCCACAATTTTAAAAAAAAGGCTGTAAACATGAAGCCAGTTTCCTCACCATATATGACCAAAGAGACCAAATTTACCATTCTCGCCAGATGATGCTCGAACAAATTCAAATCTGGTTGGGGACAAAAAGAATCTTTAATCCCCCCACTACAAAATATTTTTAAGGCTTTTCTACTTGATGTATACCTGCAGTCCCCTTGGAACCAAACCGCCAAATTCAAGGTAAAGATTGTTCTCATTTCTGGGAGCCTTCTGAGGCCCGATCCTTCCTGTGAATGTCATTTGAGTGCTTTAATTTAATAAAACCCCAGAATCATGATGCCTAGAGCGGGCCCACTGCTCCAGGATGCCTCATTCTCAGATAACAAAAACAGCTGCTGCGCACAAACCAGCCCAACACGGATCAAGACTCTGGCAGGGTTCCCTCGTCCCCAAGTAAGCTGATAGAGAGCCGTGAGGCCCCCCAAACATTCCATCACCCCCTCACTGTGTGGAGTTGGCCCTGGGCCACAGCAATGGCTGCCCTAGCCAATCAGAGGAAGCGCTGCCCGTGTGCTGACGGGTCGGATGATCCTCATCACCAATATGCTTACCTGCCTCCTTTTCAAATTCAGAGCACTTTCCCTTTCCCCATCAGACTTGGGCTTTCGTGTACTTTTTCATTATTGGAACTGGCAACATGAAGCTATTTAAACACAGCTCCATCTGTCAGCGTCGGGTCCTGCAGGTAGAGTGTCGTGTTTGATTTCAGATGATCATTTGTTGTGTTGTCAAGAAGGGCTTGGGGGGAGGGAGAAAAAAACAATCAGCATGCACACCGTTCTTTGGTTAAAATGCACAAAGAACGTATTTGCAGCTTTGACCGTGACTGTCATCTGTGCTCCTCACATATTTCTGCAACCACGGCAACAGATTCCATGACTTTCACAGGTGCTCCCCAAAGACATGCCCACAGTGTCAAGTGGACCTGAGCTGCAGCCCACTTTGGGTCATTCCTCATCTGCAGAGAAACCACAAAGAGGACGGCTGATCTTTAGTGGGCAAAGCCTGAGCACAAACAGAACCAATGGGCCCTTGTTGAACCCCAGATACCTCAAGTTCTTACATCCAGAAAGGACTACTCAGAAGTGTTGCCTCTGGGCATCTGTGGCAAGGTGATGATCTAAATACAGAAGCTCCCTTAAGCACCCTTCTTGGCAACATTTTTATAATTGTAAAAACAAGATAAACGTTGGACATTAGGAGCAGCACAACAGAATGCTGATCATTTTTGAAGCTGTGGGATGGACACATGGTGGTGCATATGCTCTTTTCTGTTGCAAGTTATAATTATAAAAATTATGTTCATCCCGAAACCACATACAAATTAAAGATACAGTGGGACTGATATGTATCAAAAATACAAACAAAATGATGGATGTCCCCACCAGCACCTACAACCCATGTGGCATGGGGCCTCATGTTTGGTGCCGTGGTGTGACTATGCTGTGGAGAACACATGTGTGTCTCTTAGAAAACGGACACTGCAGGCCAATGTTGTGGAGAACACATGTGTGTCTCTTAGAAAATGGACACTGCAGGCCAATGTTCCATTTAACTTGTTTCTTTCATGACTGCCTGGTATCAAAATGACAGTCTTGAAAAACAGACCTCAGGAGCTGAATGCATAGGAGTACAGACAGGGGAACTTGGCCACAGTGTAGGAAGCGGGGCTACCACAGCAGCTGCCGAGGGGAACGGGAGAAGGCTGGGCAGAAAGATGAAAGTGCTGGAGTGCCAGAAGCATGGGGAGGTTGTGAAATGAACCTTCCTCTGATCCAGAGTGGGAAAATGGTCCCCTTTCTCAGACCCAGACTGGAGGAAGGGGCTTTGTCTTTAGAAACAAGCTTTGTCCTTCCCAACCCTGCAGCCACCTGACCCACCTACCACAACTGGGCACCAAATAAAAACAGATCTGACCTCTCTCTCTGGTGACAGCAACGTCAAGGGTCCTGATCTATTTCTCTCCCATGCTCCATTTTGTTCTTTGAGGTTGAGCTCAGTCTCTCATTTTCAGACCGCATGACCATGCAGACAAGGCTTGGTATACTCTTGCTTGATGTGGTTCTCTTCCTCCCTGATTTAGGTTCTCCCTGTGTGTGCTACCTCACAATACATTGGGGCAAAATGCCTTCTTATTTATACTCATTTCTCAGTACAACATCATGGCCACTCAAATAAATCCAATATCTCAAACAAAAAGCATTCAGGCAGATAAAGGAGTTGAGTAAGTGGCATTTCATTCAGTGCACTAGACAATCCTTCTAGCCTTGCTTATAATCCCATGGTGAGAGAGTTTGGGGACAATGTTTCAGAGAAACTCCAGATGGCTCTCTATTTCTTTTCTTTATTTCCATCAGGACATTTGATGGAATCGTTAATACTATCAGAGCAACTGAGTTCAAGGGGAAAAACTATAGAATCCACCAGGCAAAATGTGAGTACTTTTTTGTCAGTGAAATTGAATTTTGATTGACACAGTTTCAGAATTGTGGCAGTGTACAATTGCATGTCAGGAAAATGAGTGGTGGTGTAAGAAAATGATCTCAAAGACCAGCCTGTAGGGAATTCACTCTGGAGTAGATGTATATGATTCTTCCAATTTAAAAAAATGGGCCACTACTTTTGAAAATTATTTTTGATATAAATATTCAACTAATTTTGAGTTATTTATGCTCATTGAAGGGAGCAAAATCCTGGAAATCCAGATAATTATGAGTAATTCAAAACAGTGCCTTTCAGCAGCTTTTCACAAAGCTGTGCCCACCTGCCCACCATCTTACCCCAGTGTTACCACTGTCCCTGCAGGGACTTCCCTGGTGGTCCAGTGGTTGAGAATCCACCTTGCAATGCAAGGGGCACGGGCTCAATCCCTAGCTGGGAACTAAGATCCCACATGCTGCAGAACAACCAAGCCCTCACACCACAACTAGAGTCCGTGGGCCACAATGGGCCATGAAGATCCTTTGTGCCGAAACAAAGACCCACATGGCTCGTTTGACGTGGGATTTAGCCAAAACCACATAACGAGGAATTTCACTTTCACAGGTTTCAGCTGTCATTTACATTTTACGCTGAAAAGTATTCAGGATTGCAAATATGATTACATCCAAATATGATTATATCTCTCCTGGCCTCTGCCGTATCCAGATTTAGTTTTCCTTTGAAAGCCCTTTTGTTTAGTTTGGGATACAGTTGTGATAGGCAGGCAAAGCAGGCAACATGATTTGTCCAAAACGTCTAGAAGTGAGCAGGAGTGCGGAAACTCGAGTGCTCGTCTTTGTTTGCCAGTTGTGTCCTGCTAAGCCCAGGCCCAAACAATGGACCATTTGTCATGGCAGATAAAGGAGTTGAGTAAGTGGCATTTCATTCAGTGCACTAGACAATCCTTCTAGCCTTGCTTATAATCCCATGGTGAGAGAGTTTGGGGACAATGTTTCAGAGAAACTCCAGATGGCTCTCTATTTCTTTTCTTTATTTCCATCAGGACATTTGATGGAATCGTTAATACTATCAGAGCAACTGAGTTCAAGGGGAAAAACTATAGAATCCACCAGGCAAAATGTGAGTACTTTTTTGTCAGTGAAATTGAATTTTGATTGACACAGTTTCAGAATTGTGGCAGTGTACAATTGCATGTCAGGAAAATGAGTGGTGGTGTAAGAAAATGATCTCAAAGACCAGCCTGTAGGAATTCACTCTGGAGTAGATGTATATGATTCTTCCAATTTAAAAAAATGGGCCACTACTTTTGAAAATTATTTTTGATATAAATATTCAACTAATTTTGAGTTATTTATGCTCATTGAAGGGAGCAAAATCCTGGAAATCCAGATAATTATGAGTAATTCAAAACAGTGCCTTTCAGCAGCTTTTCACAAAGCTGTGCCCACCTGCCCACCATCTTACCCCAGTGTTACCACTGTCCCTGCAGGGACTTCCCTGGTGGTCCAGTGGTTGAGAATCCACCTTGCAATGCAAGGGGCACGGGCTCAATCCCTAGCTGGGAACTAAGATCCCACATGCTGCAGAACAACCAAGCCCTCACACCACAACTAGAGTCCGTGGGCCACAATGGGCCATGAAGATCCTTTGTGCCGAAACAAAGACCCACATGGCTCATTTGACGTGGGATTTAGCCAAAACCACATAACGAGGAATTTCACTTTCACAGGTTTCAGCTGTCATTTACATTTTACGCTGAAAAGTATTCAGGATTGCAAATATGATTACATCCAAATATGATTATATCTCTCCTGGCCTCTGCCGTATCCAGATTTAGTTTTCCTTTGAAAGCCCTTTTGTTTAGTTTGGGATACAGTTGTGATAGGCAGGCAAAGCAGGCAACATGATTTGTCCAAAACGTCTAGAAGTGAGTAAGAGTGCGGAAACTCGAGTGCTCGTCTTTGTTTGCCAGTTGTGTCCTGCTCATCAGTCTCTTCCCTTGTCTACTAAATTATACCTGAGAACACCACAGCTACTTTAACCCGAATACTTACAATGGACCATGGTCTATTCCAAGGTCTTGATGATATTAACTTATATATTTCTTACAAAAAACCCATGTGGCAAATACTAATATTGTCTCCATTTTACAGACAAGGAAGCTGAGACAATGCATCTGAAAATCAGATAGCTGGCAAAATGACCTGGGATTCAAATGGTGGCCTGAACCCTTCCTCAGGTCCCCCCTGCTTCACAGGCATTCCATGCGGCACTGTGTGGCAGAGAGGGCTGACTCTCAGAGGAACCCTGGCCACTCCTAGAGAACACATCTGTGTTGTAGCTGGGCACAGGGCTGCCACACACATTTTCCAGCCTCACTTGTGAGTAAATGTGGCTAAGTGACTATGATAAGGACGGAAAGGATTTGGGCAGCTCAGAGGATCATCAGGGTGATTACCTTCGGCCTGCTGCTGTCGGTATAGCCTGTTAGAACTATATTCAAGGCTCTGCGGTTGAGGATGGCAGACTAACCCTCCAGCCTACGTTTAAGATACCTTGAAAAGCAGAGGACTCCACCCATCTTTATTATATGAGAGACAAATAAACCCCTCATATTTGGGTCTATGTAATAGCAATTTGTGGCGTAGTATTCTAAAAATAAAAATAAAGAAATAGTTGCTCAGTCATGCCAGACTCTTTGTAATTCCATAGCCTGTAGCCTGCCAGGCTCCTCTGTTCATGGAATTCTCTAGACAAGAAGGCTGAAGTAGGTAGCCATTTCCTTCCCCAATTCTAAAAATATTTCCTTAAACAGTCTTATACTTGTCCATGCTTGCACTAACTCTGGAAAGACGACTGCTCAATATTCAGGAATTTATTGAGCTGGTTGCCAAATAGATCCTGGTAGTTCATGAAACTGTACAAATAATACAAATGAGGACTATTTTAAAATTTAATTTTAAAGAATTAGTTTACTAGCATAATATTGGGTATGAGACTTTAACGAAATAACTCATATAAATATTTGGCAGAGTGACCTGTATCTAGAAAATGCTCAATAAATAGCTATAGTAGTATTTATAATAGATAAATTAAAATAGAGATTAATTCATTAATTCAAAGAAAAATCATTAATACTTATTTTCTTTCCTCAGATCACACAGATCTTCTTTGTATAAAACAAATATTGAGGACGCTATATTCTTTCCCACCCATCCCGGGTATAATGGGTATAAAGTGAGTCCCATAGCAAGCTTTTACTTCTTTCATAATTTCCTGAACCAATTAACAATTTATTAAACAAAGTTATTTTATTTTTTTCATAAGATTTAAAAATGCTAGCTAGAAGGAATTTTATATGAAACCATGATCTTTAAATATTAGCAAATACAGGAGAAATTTGTCTTTCTAAGATATTAACTTTTTTCTCCTAAGTATTTTCAATTTTCAAAGAGCTTTCTTCAATAGTGAAGTTTTAAGCACCATTACCTTATCCTATCAAGTTGTTAGAAGCCTCAGAATTTCTAGAGTCAATTTATTTCTAAAATTGCTGAACTACCACTAATTAAAAAAAAACCAAGCCCCGCTTTGAAGGTTGTGATCACAATCTATAAGATCTTGCTCTTTGAACACGTCCAAGGATGTGATCCACCCACTTCCTGCTAAAACACATGAGTGGCATTGCACACGACTAATTAATGTGGTATTCCTCCTGTTCAACTTGGAGAGTGCCTTAGCATCTTCTTCAGCAAGGCATAGGCAGTGGCCATTAGAGGTGCAAGGTCCAAATAGTTGCTGCCAGACTCTTTGTAATTCCAGAGCCTGTAGCCTGCCAGGCTCCTCTGTTCATGGAATTCTCTAGACAAGAAGGCTGAAGTAGGTAGCCATTTCCTTCCCCAATTCTAAAAATATTTCCTTAAACAGTCTTATACTTGTCCATGCTTGCACTAACTCTGGAAAGACGACTGCTCAATATTCAGGAATTTATTGAGCTGGTTGCCAAATAGATCCTGGTAGTTCATGAAACTGTACAAATAATACAAATGAGGACTATTTTAAAATTTAATTTTAAAGAATTAGTTTACTAGCATAATATTGGGTATGAGACTTTAACGAAATAACTCATATAAATATTTGGCAGAGTGACCTGTATCTAGAAAATGCTCAATAAATAGCTATAGTAGTATTTATAATAGATAAATTAAAATAGAGATTAATTCATTAATTCAAAGAAAAATCATTAATACTTATTTTCTTTCCTCAGATCACACAGATCTTCTTTGTATAAAACAAATATTGAGGACGCTATATTCTTTCCCACCCATCCCGGGTATAACGGGTATAAAGTGAGTCCCATAGAAAGCTTTTACTTCTTTCATAATTTCCTGAACCAATTAACAATTTATTAAACAAAGTTATTTTATTTTTTTCATAAGATTTAAAAATGCTAGCTAGAAGGAATTTTATATGAAACCATGATCTTTAAATATTAGCAAATACAGGAGAAATTTGTCTTTCTAAGATATTAACTTTTTTCTCCTAAGTATTTTCAATTTTCAAAGAGCTTTCTTCAATAGTGAAGTTTTAAGCACCATTACCTTATCCTATCAAGTTGTTAGAAGCCTCAGAATTTCTAGAGTCAATTTATTTCTAAAATTGCTGAACTACTACTAATTAAAAAAAAACCAAGCCCCGCTTTGAAGGTTGTGATCACAATCTATAAGATCTTGCTCTTTGAACACGTCCAAGGATGTGATCCACCCACTTCCTGCTAAAACACATGAGTGGCATTGCACACGACTAATTAATGTGGTATTCCTCCTGTTCAACTTGGAGAGTGCCTTAGCATCTTCTTCAGCAAGGCATAGGCAGTGGCCATTAGAGGTGCAAGGTCTTTAACAACTCACTATAATCTGACCTCCCATTATTACAGGAATCCAAGGACCAACGCCTTGAGCAAGCGTCCAGTTTCCACAGTAGGGTTCTCAATACCTACACAGACCTCCTGATCCCAAATGCTTCCCTGAGCTGCGGGTTGACCCTGATATTGTGATTTCCATTGTTCTTAATAAAATCCAAATTCTTTAACATGGTCTAAGCCCTGGATGCGTTCCATCCTTAGCCTGTAGCATTCTTTCCCTTGTTCTGGCTGTTCATTTGACCCTCTGTACGTATTCTCCATCTGTCCCAGCCCTGTCGTGTGCTCTGAAATACTGGCTGCCTCAGATTATTTTACTTGGATGCTCTTAGGGGTCGAGTGGTTGGGTTCCCCTGCCTGTGACAACAGCTCCACCAAGCAAGACTTCTTTTGTATCTGTGTCTTCCTGGGTTACAGGAGGAGCCTCTTTTGTGGCCCTGCAGGCTCCTTCTGCTGCTGTGTGCTTGCCCAGCTCTTGTCCAGCCTGCCTGTGACTGCTCATCGTCACTCAGTCTGTCTGACTCTTTGGAACCCCAGAGACTACAGCCTGCGAGGCCCCTCTGTCCATGCAAGAATGCTGGGGTGGGAGGTCATTTCCTCCTCCAGGAGATCTTCCTTACCCAGAGGTCAAACCTGCATCTCCTGTGTCTTCCGCATTGCAGGCAGATTATTCACCGCTGAGCTACGGACGATGTCTGTCCAGCCTGCCCACACCTCGGTAAACACTCTCTTCAGTAAACTCTATTCAACTAACCATTTTGCATATCCTATATCCTTCCTTCCAAGACCCAGTAGGGTACACCCCCTTGACTCCAACACACACACACACACACACACACACACACACACACACACGCCTTGTCAACACCTCTCACTCTAAGTCAGAAAGAGAAGGATAAATATAGTATTAAAACCCACATATATGGAATCTAGAAAGATGGTACTGATAAAAGTATATACAGTGCAGCAGTGGAGAAACAGACATAGAGAATAGACTTATGGACATTGTGGGGAGGGAAGAGCAGGTGAGAGATATGGAAAGAGTAACATGGAAACCTACACTACCATATGTAAAAGAGACAACCATTGTGAATAGGCTGTAAGACTAAGGGAACTTATATGGGGGCTATGCAACCACCTGGAGGGGTGGGATGGGGGGGGATGTGAGAGGGGGGTTCAGATGGGAGGGGTCAAGGGTATACCTGTGACTGATTCAGGTTTATGTATAGCTGTAAACAACAAAACTCTGTAAAAGTAAAATCAAAATAAATTAATAAAAAAAGATGATCATACACAGCTTACTTTTCCTCACTTGTTTTGTTTCTTTTAATTATTTGCCCAAGTCAGTTTTTATTATCTGTAACCAAAGACTGTAAGACAGATGATAAGTAGTTTTGGGATAATGTGAATAAGGTTGGAGTGTCATGGTGAAATATTAGCAAACGCTGGCATGTATTTTATGTTAAGTGTATGAAGTATTTTTTGACCCATTGAGTTGTTTCAGAGTCAGACAGTGTAATGTACAAAGAAAAGAACTTTTCTTTTTTAGTTCTTCAGGTATGGCAGGTTACAGAACTGATCCAAATTTCAAATTGATCAAAATCACAAGATACTGTCTGACCAATCAGAACCCTGTACATTTCTATAGAAACATATCATTGACAAGCAGACTGTCATTAAGCCAGGGAAATCATGGGAAAGCGCGCTTTGTATTTCAGCACGGTTGATATTTGCACAGTTTTCCCATAGCCATTGTCTTGTTCTGTACTTAAGGTGCTCTGTTGCTGACCTGTTTGAAAAATCTCAGTTGACGAGGGCTGGTGATTTGTACTTCTTCATTAACTTTTTCCTAGAATCCACAAGATGAGCTCTATGCTGCTCCCTGTTTACATGCGTTGTTATGTGCTTTTTTCCAATTAAAGTTTTTTTTTTTTTTCTTTAATTATTTTATTGAAGTATAGCTGATCTACAATGTGTTAATTTCTGCTTTACAGGAAAACTAACACAACAGTGTAAATTGACTATACTTTAATAAAAGTATAAAATATATATTATATAATATATGATGCTATACTTATTTAATGTATAATAACAAACATATAGTAATCATATTTAATAACCAATAATATATAATAATAAATATATGGTAATTATATATTGATAATTAGTAATAGTTTTTATAATAGTAATCAATAAAATATAAATTAATATAGATTAATGATAGTAATGTAATAAAAGTATATAGTACAGAATATATATTTCAGCATAAGTATATATAATAAAATATATACTTTCTTTTTATATTCTTTTCCATTATGGCTTATTACAAGATATTTGAATCCCTGCTCCACTGGTAGATTTTATGGGAAACTCTACTTGTTTAAAGGTCATTGCATAGGGAAATTTCCCACCTTATTGAATGCAAATTACTGTCATTGTCACTATTATCACTCAAATTAGAAAGATAACTACCAAGATAGTTCTCAATTTTGGGAACATGCTCTGAGTTCTTCAGTACTTCCCTTGACAATACATTCCTAGAGTTTGGTATGATGTTTTGCTCATTTGCTTACACTCGGTGAAGTACTAACAAAGATAAATGTCGGACTTCCCCTGGTGGTCCAGTGGGTAAGAACATCGCCTTGCAGTGCAAGGGGTGCCGGTTCGATCCCTGGCCTGGGAAGATCCCATGTGCCGGAGCAGCTGGACCGATGTGTCCAATGCCGAGCTGGAGCTCTGGGGCGCATGCGCCCAGAGCCAGCGCCTGCTACGACAGACGCCACCGCGATGGCAGGCCCACAGGAGTCAAAGAACAAAGACTGATGAAAATGGAGAAATGAAAGACCAATAGATGTGGCCCGCCCATCCTTCTCCCTCCCTACCCCACCCACCAAAAGATAAATAAATAAATAATTAATAATAAAAAAAATAAAAGATAAACGTCCCACAATTCGAAGAGACCCTTTATCTGCTGTTCTCTGCAGAAACCTTCCCCTTGATGTGGCTCCCTCCGGTGGGTTAGTAGGACACCGTTTTCCTGCATGCAGTGTTCCTTTTTGGCCTTAGATTCTATTTTTCCTTTCTGTTAAATTTTGCTTTACAGGAAAACTAACACAACAGTTAAATATATATTATAAGATATAGATGCTATACTTATTTAATGTATAATAACAAACATATAGTAATCATATTTAATAACCAATAATATATAATAATAAATATATGGTAATTATATATTGATAATTAGTAATAGTTTTTATAATAGTAATCAATAAAATATAAATTAATATAGATTAATGATAGTAATGTAATAAAAGTATATAGTACAGAATATATATTTCAGCATAAGTATATATAATAAAATATATACTTTCTTTTTATATTCTTTTCCATTATGGCTTATTACAAGATATTTGAATCCCTGCTCCACTGGTAGATTTTATGGGAAACTCTACTTGTTTAAAGGTCATTGCATAGGGAAATTTCCCACCTTATTGAATGCAAATTACTGTCATTGTCACTATTATCACTCAAATTAGAAAGATAACTACCAAGATAGTTCTCAATTTTGGGAACATGCTCTGAGTTCTTCAGTACTTCCCTTGACAATACATTCCTAGAGTTTGGTATGATGTTTTGCTCATTTGCTTACACTCGGTGAAGTACTAACAAAGATAAATGTCGGACTTCCCCTGGTGGTCCAGTGGGTAAGAACATCGCCTTGCAGTGCAAGGGGTGCCGGTTCGATCCCTGGCCTGGGAAGATCCCATGTGCCGCGGAGCAGCTGGACCGATGTGTCCAATGCCGAGCTGGAGCTCTGGAGCGCATGCGCCCAGAGCCAGCGCTCTGCTACGACAGACGCCACCGCGATGGCAGGCCCACAGGAGTCAAAGAACAAAGACTGATGAAAATGGAGAAATGAAAGACCAATAGATGTGGCCCGCCCATCCCTCTCCCTCCCTACCCCACCCACCAAAAGATAAATAAATAAATAATTAATAATTAAAAAAATAAAAGATAAACGTCCCACAATTCGAAGAGACCCTTTATCTGCTGTTCTCTGCAGAAACCTTCCCCTTGATGTGGCTCCCTCCGGTGGGTTAGTAGGACACCGTTTTCCTGCATGCAGTGTTCCTTTTTGGCCTTAGATTCTATTTTTCCTTTCTGCTGCAATGGATGACAATGATGCTTTCCAAACTGTTAAAGGGTTGTGACTTCCAGATGAAAAGAACTCTTTTTCACCATCCTGAAATTATGTTCTCCTATGGCTGCCCATTCTCTCCTCTCTTTCCCTTTGACAGAAGGACAGACACTGTTTGGGAGGAGGGCAGTTTGATTTTGTCTAGACTGAGCATCAGCATTGTACCAAAGGCTCCACAGCACTTATTTCTGATTTCTTTAATCTTTTTTCTACTAGGAATGTGACATTTGGTTGTGTTTAACCTTATATGCTCAATTGGAGATTACCCCCTTGGACACTGTATTTATAGATCAAGCTGCAGTCTCCTATTGATCTCTAGTGATATGATCTCATTTCTTCCTTTTGTACATTCATTGCCTTTTAACCTCAGGGCCCACTGGAGAGTTATCTGGGCACACACATTAATTTTTGATCACCTGTTGGAATCATTTCTTATTTGAACTAAATGAGAGGCCAATTCAAATATGAACTTCCTGGGATATTTCTTATTCTTCTCAAAGAGGATAGATTAAAAGTATTTAGACAGAGAGTCACAACTCATACCATTCCACTTGTATAAGGACCTTTTCACCTAAATAACTCATTAATTATTGTATGTGTCTCTAGTATCATCCCCTTCCCAGATTTATCATTTCTTTTTTCTTAACCACTTAAGAGTGAGATGTGGCTCAACAAGTTAAACTGGCAGAGCCATGTCGAGGAAATTCTCTTCTGTCCACTTTGGAGCATGCGCCCAGAGCCGCGTGCTACGACAGACGCCACCGCGATGGCAGGCCCACAGGAGTCAAAGAACAAAGACTGATGAAAATGGAGAAATGAAAGACCAATAGATGTGGCCGCCCATCCTTCTCCCTCCCTACCCCACCCACCAAAAGATAAATAAATAAATAATTAATAATAAAAAAAATAAAAGATAAACGTCCCACAATTCGAAGAGACCCTTTATCTGCTGTTCTCTGCAGAAACCTTCCCCTTGATGTGGCTCCCTCCGGTGGGTTAGTAGGACACCGTTTTCCTGCATGCAGTGTTCCTTTTTGGCCTTAGATTCTATTTTTCCTTTCTGCTGCAATGGATGACAATGATGCTTTCCAAACTGTTAAAGGGTTGTGACTTCCAGATGAAAAGAACTCTTTTTCACCATCCTGAAATTATGTTCTCCTATGGCTGCCCATTCTCTCCTCTCTTTCCCTTTGACAGAAGGACAGACACTGTTTGGGAGGAGGGCAGTTTGATTTTGTCTAGACTGAGCATCAGCATTGTACCAAAGGCTCCACAGCACTTATTTCTGATTTCTTTAATCTTTTTTCTACTAGGAATGTGACATTTGGTTGTGTTTAACCTTATATGCTCAATTGGAGATTACCCCCTTGGACACTGTATTTATAGATCAAGCTGCAGTCTCCTATTGATCTCTAGTGATATGATCTCATTTCTTCCTTTTGTACATTCATTGCCTTTTAACCTCAGGGCCCACTGGAGAGTTATCTGGGCACACACATTAATTTTTGATCACCTGTTGGAATCATTTCTTATTTGAACTAAATGAGAGGCCAATTCAAATATGAACTTCCTGGGATATTTCTTATTCTTCTCAAAGAGGATAGATTAAAAGTATTTAGACAGAGAGTCACAACTCATACCATTCCACTTGTATAAGGACCTTTTCACCTAAATAACTCATTAATTATTGTATGTGTCTCTAGTATCATCCCCTTCCCAGATTTATCATTTCTTTTTTCTTAACCACTGAAGAGTGAGATGAGGCTCAAAAGTCCACACAAGTTAAACTGGCAGAGCCATGTCGAGGATGCAGTTCTCTTCTGTCCACTTTATTCCCCAGCTCTTCCACTCAGCAAGGGTTCAATAAATTGTTTCAGATCTCAAACAATTTGTCCCATTTTTCCAATCAAGAGAGTACTCCATCAAATGGCTCCCCAGGCCAGTCAAATCAGTTTTCAGATCCCTCAAGAGAGAGAATCTGGAGCCTCAATTGACAAAATATCTCCCCATTGATTCACAGCAAGACCAAGGTCCACACCTTTCTCTCCAGGCACATTCCTCTGACAACACCTCTCTTTTCCTCCTCTCATGCTGCCGCTCTCTCAAGAACCTTTATTTTCTCATAAACCATCCATTCTGCTGTTTTCCCCAGCCATCCATGTTTGTATTATTGACTTCCCAAGTCAATGCGTTGACCCCTTACAAAGTGGCTCCTAAAATCACTGTCTTCCAGGACTAGGTAGTAATTCCTCTTACCTTTTCCTTGTCCATCAGTCTCCGCTACACATCCATTCCAGTGTAGGGAAGCAAAACTTGCCACCTCAGAATGTCTCTGTCATGCAGATGACTTCAAGCTGAAAGAAATCAAGGCCCAAAAGAGTCAGGAAGAAAATTTTGATCTATCTCTTAACTGTTATTACTTCACAAAGTGTAACCAAATAACCTACACCTCATACCAGAGGTCTATTTATCAACAGAAAGTCTGTTCTCAGAACTGAGCTATCCACAGAGATATCTATAAAAACTCGGGGCTAGGTGTGGTAGAGGAAGCTCTTAGAGATCAGCTGTGTTCCACTGTCTCTGAGGGGCCCAGCAAATATTTATTTACCAAACATTTGCTTTTCAATCATCATGTAAATTGCCTTTCCCTTTGAAGTCCTAACCCCCTACCCCTCAACGCCCTTTTTTTGTTTTTAGCTGAAGATGGTATTTAAGGTGAAATTTTTGGAAATTTTGGTGAGTTATTCAGTATTCCTGAGTCTCTCCTATATGTACATGCTCTGAAACTTTAGTCTGATTTTCTTTTGTTAATCTGCCTACTGTCAAATAAAAAAAAAATCTGCCTACTGTCAATTTATTTTTTTAGCATGGCCAGAAGGACCTAGAAGGGTAGAGGAAAATTCTCCCTCACCAATACCAGTTACTTACCTAAAACATTTTCCTAAAATTGAACAGTAATAGGAAGGAAGGCTGTGCATTTTATTTAATCAATGGGGGTTTAGCAATGCATTTCTATGGCAACTAACTGTATTAGGTCTAAAAGCCCTCCTAGATGACCAAGGTCAATTTGTGTATAATTTTTGGGTTTATGCAATTTACAGATCCTGGGTGGCCGAAAAATCCCCGATTCACAGCAAGACCAAGGTCCACACCTTTCTCTCCAGGCACATTCCTCTGACAACACCTCTCTTTTCCTCCTCTCATGCTGCCGCTCTCTCAAGAACCTTTATTTTCTCATAAACCATCCATTCTGCTGTTTTCCCCAGCCATCCATGTTTGTATTATTGACTTCCCAAGTCAATGCGTTGACCCCTTACAAAGTGGCTCCTAAAATCACTGTCTTCCAGGACTAGGTAGTAATTCCTCTTACCTTTTCCTTGTCCATCAGTCTCCGCTACACATCCATTCCAGTGTAGGGAAGCAAAACTTGCCACCTCAGAATGTCTCTGTCATGCAGATGACTTCAAGCTGAAAGAAATCAAGGCCCAAAAGAGTCAGGAAGAAAATTTTGATCTATCTCTTAACTGTTATTACTTCACAAAGTGTAACCAAATAACCTACACCTCATACCAGAGGTCTATTTATCAACAGAAAGTCTGTTCTCAGAACTGAGCTATCCACAGAGATATCTATAAAAACTCGGGGCTAGGTGTGGTAGAGGAAGCTCTTAGAGATCAGCTGTGTTCCACTGTCTCTGAGGGGCCCAGCAAATATTTATTTACCAAACATTTGCTTTTCAATCATCATGTAAATTGCCTTTCCCTTTGAAGTCCTAACCCCCTACCCCTCAACGCCCTTTTTTTGTTTTTAGCTGAAGATGGTATTTAAGGTGAAATTTTTGGAAATTTTGGTGAGTTATTCAGTATTCCTGAGTCTCTCCTATATGTACATGCTCTGAAACTTTAGTCTGATTTTCTTTTGTTAATCTGCCTACTGTCAAATAAAAAAAAAATCCGCCTACTGTCAATTTATTTTTTTAGCATGGCCAGAAGGACCTAGAAGGGTAGAGGAAAATTCTCCCTCACCAATACCAGTTACTTACCTAAAACATTTTCCTAAAATTGAACAGTAATAGGAAGGAAGGCTGTGCATTTTATTTAATCAATGGGGGTTTAGCAATGCATTTCTATGGCAACTAACTGTATTAGGTCTAAAAGCCCTCCTAGATGACCAAGGTCAATTTGTGTATAACTGTTTAGTAATCAGTTTTTCTTTCTGGACTTTTTATCCTCCTTTAAAATAATGACTTTACCTACTCATTTTTTTTTTTTTCTTTTAAGATTTCCTTCTCATTTAGGTCCCCATAGGATATTGGGTAGACTTCTCTATGCTATACAGTAGATTCTCATTAGTTATCTATTTTATGTGTTAAATTCTATAGCTATTCTCTTCTCCAGGGGATCTTCTCGGCCCAGGAATCAAACCTGGGTCTTGCACGTGCACAGTAAATTTCTTCACTGTCTCAGCCACTGAGAAGCCCCACTTTGTACACAGTAGTGTACATATGTTATGCTAAATGACTCACTTCATTGTACAGCAGAAACTAACACAACATTGCAAAGGAACTAGACTCTAATAAAAATTGATAAAACAAGTTCATTGAATAAGATGTATTAATGTTCTGATGATTATGTGATTCTCTAGTTTTCTGTTTCATTTGATGATAAATCAAACATTGCTATATAATATCTAACATATTACTATATTAAGCTATTTTTATGAAAGTATGCTTTACCTACAATTAAGTTGATCCTTTTGAAGCATGAAATTTGGTGAGGTTTGACAGCTGCATGTGGTTATGTAACCAACATCACATCAGAATATAGAAGCTTTTCATTATGCCCAGAGGATCCCTCAGGTCTCTGTACAGTCAGTCCCTTCCCTGCAATGCAGCCCATGGAGCTATTTCTACATTCTGTCCCTCTAGATCTCCCTTTTCTAGAATGTTATAAGATGGAATCACACATCAGGCAGCAGTTCATGCCTAGCCTCTTTCTGTTCACACAGTGCTTTGAGATTCATCCATGTGACTGCATGTACTGGTAGTCTGTTTCCATTGCTGAGTATGAATCCATTTGATCTATTCACAAGTAGATGGGACATTTAGGTAATATCTAGTTTTTGGTGATTATAAATAAAGCAATAATAAATATTTATTGGCATCTGTTTGTGTAGGCACATATTTCTTGGAAAATACCTAGGATTGAGAACTGGGTTACATGGTAAGAGTATGTTTAACTTTGTAAGAAACTGGCAAACTACTTACCAAAGTGGCTATGCCGTGTTACATGCTCACTAGTAGTGTGTAAGAGTTTGAGTTGCTCCACATTCTTGCCAACGCTTTGTATTTTTTGATCTTTTGACTCTTATAACTGTACTGTGTGGGTAGTAGCACATTGTGGCTTTAATATGTATTCCCCTAATGAACAATTATATTGACTATTTTGTGTGCTTATTTGTCATGTGTATGTCTTCTTTGATGAAGTAGACATTCAAGTATTTTGCCTTTCATTTTCAAATCAAATTATTGTTCTCCTGTGCCAATGCCACACTGTGCTGATTAATGTGGTATCACAGTAAGTGTTTCAGTTAGGTAGTGTATGTTTTCCAACTTTGTTCTTCCTTTATGAAATTGTTTTCCTTTGTTTTACACTGTTGCAACAAAGCAACTAATATTATACTGAGTGCCAGGCATTCTGCTAAGTACACTGCATGTATTTGTTCATTTGGTCCTCAAAACACTATTAAATACACTATAAAATATTATAAAATGATTATCATTTCCATTTTCCAGATGAAGGGTTGAGGTTTACAGAGATTAGTAAATTGAACAAGATCACATTCAATGAGTAAGTAGCTGATCCAGGATAAGAATGCAAGTCTGTATGTGTCCAGCAGCTGAGCATTCTTCTACAAAGTTCTCCTTACTCTTATTTATCTGATCACATTTTTTCCCCCACCATTAGACTTTCAACTCTGGGCAATAGCTTGTTGAATACAGTAGAAACTAAACAAATGTTACGATTCTTTAATTCTCCCACAGTGTTTAGAACAAAGTTCAGTGCCCACTTACAACTTTGGATTGAGTTAATTGAGGTGTGGTCCCTGCTGTTGTGTTTTAGGGTAGGACCAGGCATATTTTCAATATTCTCATCGTTTTGTAATCCTGGACTTTCCCAAACCTGGGTTTCAATGGGAGGCTCTGGAGAAGAGCTGAAAGGGCAGTAATGCAATTCTAATGTTAATAAAGTCCTGGACCAGGGGCATTTTTGGCCAGCAGAGTATGATCTATATTTTCAGTAGCCTCTGATGCCCTTTTCAGCAATCTCTTTACAACTCATTGGTGGGTAATAAGTCTTGACCAGTATTGGTCTTTGACATAGGTAGTAAAATACAATCTAAAAAGCACCCAATGGAGTATAAAAGTCAGCATCAGGACAGTGCAGATGATTTCTGATGTAATATCTTTCTCATCTTAGATCACCAGATACAGGATACAAGGTACAAGTGTTTTGTTCATCAGCCTAAATTATTAGTTGGACAAAGTTATATACTATTTCTTGGGCATGAAAAATTACAAATAATTTCTCATAAAGGTTTTTCAAGTAGTTACCCTTGAAATAAATAAAATTGCCTATTAACAGTTCACAATATTGATTTATGGTTTCCTCTGAATATATTTGAAAGAAGTTGGCCTAAATGGTAAAGATCTGGGGGCAAAATCCTCTAAGGACAGCTGAAGGTACTCAGGGTTTTAGGTTAAAGAGGATAAAGACCAGTGTGGGAGCACAATATCTCTGTTCCAATATTTGAAATAGTCTTTTCAGTGGTTGAATAATGTTCCCTCAAAGCTCATGTGTACTTGGAGCCTCAGGATGTGCAGATGCAATTAAATTAATGAGTCATATGGTTAAGAAGGGCTCTAAACCCATTGACTGCTATCTTTATAAGACAAGAAGAGCATACATAAAAACATAAGGGGAGAAGGTAATAGCAAGACAGTGGTGGAGGTTGGAGTAATTTAGATATAAGCTGAGGAACACCAAGAGTGATCAGGAACTACCCGATATCAGGAGCCACCAGAAACAAGGAAAGATTCTTACTGGAGAGAATATAGTCCTATTTAGAGAGAACATCTTTGGAGAAAGCACAGTCCTGCCAGTATCTTGAATTTAGGCTTCTAATCTCTAGAACTGGGGGATAAATTGCCTTCTAAAAATGTGGCCATCTCACCCTGGAAGTATGGCATGTGCTGATAGTTCATCAATAAAAAGTAGACAAGTTCTCTTTGAAAGGGCAGTAATGCAATTCTAATGTTAATAAAGTCCTGGACCAGGGGCATTTTTGGCCAGCAGAGTATGATCTATATTTTCAGTAGCCTCTGATGCCCTTTTCAGCAATCTCTTTACAACTCATTGGTGGGTAATAAGTCTTGACCAGTATTGGTCTTTGACATAGGTAGTAAAATACAATCTAAAAAGCACCCAATGGAGTATAAAAGTCAGCATCAGGACAGTGCAGATGATTTCTGATGTAATATCTTTCTCATCTTAGATCACCAGATACAGGATACAAGGTACAAGTGTTTTGTTCATCAGCCTAAATTATTAGTTGGACAAAGTTATATACTATTTCTTGGGCATGAAAAATTACAAATAATTTCTCATAAAGGTTTTTCAAGTAGTTACCCTTGAAATAAATAAAATTGCCTATTAACAGTTCACAATATTGATTTATGGTTTCCTCTGAATATATTTGAAAGAAGTTGGCCTAAATGGTAAAGATCTGGGGGCAAAATCCTCTAAGGACAGCTGAAGGTACTCAGGGTTTTAGGTTAAAGAGGATAAAGACCAGTGTGGGAGCACAATATCTCTGTTCCAATATTTGAAATAGTCTTTTCAGTGGTTGAATAATGTTCCCTCAAAGCTCATGTGTACTTGGAGCCTCAGGATGTGCAGATGCAATTAAATTAATGAGTCATATGGTTAAGAAGGGCTCTAAACCCATTGACTGCTATCTTTATAAGACAAGAAGAGCATACATAAAAACATAAGGGGAGAAGGTAATAGCAAGACAGTGGTGGAGGTTGGAGTAATTTAGATATAAGCTGAGGAACACCAAGAGTGATCAGGAACTACCCGATATCAGGAGCCACCAGAAACAAGGAAAGATTCTTACTGGAGAGAATATAGTCCTATTTAGAGAGAACATCTTTGGAGAAAGCACAGTCCTGCCAGTATCTTGAATTTAGGCTTCTAATCTCTAGAACTGGGGGATAAATTGCCTTCTAAAAATGTGGCCATCTCACCCCTGGAAGTATGGCATGTGCTGATAGTTCATCAATAAAGGATGTAGAAAAACAGTTCCTAGACTTGGTTGGGTTTTGGAATGAACATTTTCATAGGATACTTCCAGAAGTAACATTCCATGGCTTAAATATATTGTCTCTAAATTTATCTTTAAAAATATAAACCCCAACTTTTCCAAAAGTATTTGCAAATAGCTAGAGTTCCTTGATTGATCTTTTAATGAGTCTGAAGTTCGCTGCCATAAACTATGGAGTGATTTTCCTTTCTTGTAGGAAGCACATAAGATTAAGCAGCTATTATCATCATTGTCTCTTATAAAAAGTGAAGAATGATATTATGCATTCTTACAAACTAATGTTTTGGTCTAGAAATTATGTTGTTTTAAATTTTCCTATTATAGAATATATAAAAATTGTCCCTCCTGCCTTATATGGGAAATGAGCGCTTTGTTAGATATTATCATGGTACCAACTTTTGGTAGATTTGATTATTGGCCTCAATTCTTTACCCTTCTTTGTATCTACACATTTTACTATGTGTCCTTGCAGTTTCTGCTTGAGGAAGCACAGTGAGTTTGGGTTTAGCTATGCAACCTTTTTAGTCAATAAGACGTTAGTGGATATGATACTGGTGAAATAGAAAGTATCAGTTACTCATTAGTCCAATTCTTTGTGACCACATGGACTGGAGCCTCCAGGCTCCTCTCTCCATGGAATTTCCCAGGCAAGAACACTTGAAATACGCTTGAGTGGATGGGTGCTCTGCCTCCTTGCTGGGAAGAACAGAGGCCACTATTTCCAGTGATGCCAGGAGGATGACAGGCATGAGGGACTGACAGGGGTGTTGCATCCTGGAGCCAAGACTGGCTGAGCCCAGCCTAGATCATCCAAGGCCCCAAATCTACAGATACAGGAAGAAAACAAGTGATGATCGTCCAATGCTGTGGAGGTGTGTTATACAGTATTACACTGGCAAGAGGTAAATTCATCAAAATATTAAGAGAATAAACTAGATGTCATCCTGGTTCCACAGCTTTTTCCACCAAGAAAGCTTGGGGGCTATCCAGAATTTTGCCTTCTAAAAATGTGGCCATCTCACCTGGAAGTATGGCATGGTCTGATAGTTAATCAATAAAGGATGTAGAAAAACAGTTCCTAGACTTGGTTGGGTTTTGGAATGAACATTTTCATAGGATACTTCCAGAAGTAACATTCCATGGCTTAAATATATTGTCTCTAAATTTATCTTTAAAAATATAAACCCCAACTTTTCCAAAAGTATTTGCAAATAGCTAGAGTTCCTTGATTGATCTTTTAATGAGTCTGAAGTTCGCTGCCATAAACTATGGAGTGATTTTCCTTTCTTGTAGGAAGCACATAAGATTAAGCAGCTATTATCATCATTGTCTCTTATAAAAAGTGAAGAATGATATTATGCATTCTTACAAACTAATGTTTTGGTCTAGAAATTATGTTGTTTTAAATTTTCCTATTATAGAATATATAAAAATTGTCCCTCCTGCCTTATATGGGAAATGAGCGCTTTGTTAGATATTATCACGGTACCAACTTTTGGTAGATTTGATTATTGGCCTCAATTCTTTACCCTTCTTTGTATCTACACATTTTACTATGTGTCCTTGCAGTTTCTGCTTGAGGAAGCACAGTGAGTTTGGGTTTAGCTATGCAACCTTTTTAGTCAATAAGACGTTAGTGGATATGATACTGGTGAAATAGAAAGTATCAGTTACTCATTAGTCCAACTCTTTGTGACCACATGGACTGGAGCCTCCAGGCTCCTCTCTCCATGGAATTTCCCAGGCAAGAACACTTGAAATACGCTTGAGTGGATGGGTGCTCTGCCTCCTTGCTGGGAAGAACAGAGGCCACTATTTCCAGTGATGCCAGGAGGATGACAGGCATGAGGGACTGACAGGGGTGTTGCATCCTGGAGCCAAGACTGGCTGAGCCCAGCCTAGATCATCCAAGGCCCCCAAATCTACAGATACAGGAAGAAAACAAGTGATGATCGTCCAATGCTGTGGAGGTGTGTTATACAGTATTACACTGGCAAGAGGTAAATTCATCAAAATATTAAGAGAATAAACTAGATGTCATCCTGGTTCCACAGCTTTTTCCACCAAGGTATATAATAAAGAGGATCAGACAGTTTTTTTCTGGTCACACTTCACTTGAACTCCAAGGCTTCCACAGGGCTTGACTGTAGTCCACAAAGCAAACTCTCTCCATTCACCTTACCAAGCATGTTCTTGGTGTTCAGCAGTGGCAGACACTCCTGCCCATCTAATAAATATCCACTCTCCTTTCTTCCTTTGAAAGAGAACTCCAACATAGCTTGGAAGTGGAAATGTCCTAAGTTAAAGATACTTCCCTACCTCCCTTATGACACAGTTCTATAAAACAGCCAACTTTCTCTAGAAGTAGAAATCCAAGGACTTCCTGAAACCTCATTGGTCTTTAGACCATTGCATAAATAAAGTTTTATTTTTCTTCTAAAAAAAAAAAAAAAAACAGCCAACTTTCGACCTTAAGGATGAGGGTCACTAGCTGCAGATAGCTGGCTGAGCAGAACAACAGAAGAAGTTTGATTCCCGACAGGATCATGGGTGTGCTATATTGCTTTCTTGTCTCATGGGAGACATTTTGATGAAAATATTGTTACCAGTGCTCTGTCATAGGCAGCTATGTGCAACTTTGACTAATAGAGAATTTGACTAGATAGGGCTCCAGTAGTTGTAGAATGTAGTTGGCTGAGTGAAGGAGGTAGGCTCTAGGGGGTGAGCATCCAGATCGTTCAAGGTGGCGATCCTTTCTATGCAGTGGGAAAACCTTTGGTCAAGCCGTCACCTCTAGTTAATGGGACAGAGGTCACATGTTGACCAAGAGATATAGCCTTGAAGGCTTTTGAGGGAAAAAATCAGATTATTTGCGTATATTGGTTACATCTTTCTCATTTTAGAAAAACTCTTTTCAAGAGAGTAGTGACTGTGGATCTCTGCCTCCTTGCTGGGAAGAACAGAGGCCACTATTTCCAGTGATGCCAGGAGGATGACAGGCATGAGGGACTGACAGGGGTGTTGCATCCTGGAGCCAAGACTGGCTGAGCCCAGCCTAGATCATCCAAGGCCCCCAAATCTACAGATACAGGAAGAAAACAAGTGATGATCGTCCAGTGCTGTGGAGGTGTGCTATACAGTATTACACTGGCAAGAGGTAAATTCATCAAAATATTAAGAGAATAAACTAGATGTCATCCTGGTTCCACAGCTTTTTCCACCAAGGTATATAATAAAGAGGATCAGACAGTTTTTTTCTGGTCACACTTCACTTGAACTCCAAGGCTTCCACAGGGCTTGACTGTAGTCCACAAAGCAAACTCTCTCCATTCACCTTACCAAGCATGTTCTTGGTGTTCAGCAGTGGCAGACACTCCTGCCCATCTAATAAATATCCACTCTCCTTTCTTCCTTTGAAAGAGAACTCCAACATAGCTTGGAAGTGGAAATGTCCTAAGTTAAAGATACTTCCCTACCTCCCTTATGACACAGTTCTATAAAACAGCCAACTTTCTCTAGAAGTAGAAATCCAAGGACTTCCTGAAACCTCATTGGTCTTTAGACCATTGCATAAATAAAGTTTTATTTTTCTTCTAAAAAAAAAAAAAAAAAAAAAACAGCCAACTTTCGACCTTAAGGATGAGGGTCACTAGCTGCAGATAGCTGGCTGAGCAGAACAACAGAAGAAGTTTGATTCCCGACAGGATCATGGGTGTGCTATATTGCTTTCTTGTCTCATGGGAGACATTTTGATGAAAATATTGTTACCAGTGCTCTGTCATAGGCAGCTATGTGCAACTTTGACTAATAGAGAATTTGACTAGATAGGGCTCCAGTAGTTGTAGAATGTAGTTGGCTGAGTGAAGGAGGTAGGCTCTAGGGGGTGAGCATCCAGATCGTTCAAGGTGGCGATCCTTTCTATGCAGTGGGAAAACCTTTGGTCAAGCCGTCACCTCTAGTTAATGGGACAGAGGTCACATGTTGACCAAGAGATATAGCCTTGAAGGCTTTTGAGGGAAAAAATCAGATTATTTGCGTATATTGGTTACATCTTTCTCATTTTAGAAAAACTCTTCAAAAGTGGAATAAATTAGGGCAGAGCTGTCCATTGTTCAAGTAGGTTTTGCTCATGGAGATGATTTCTGCAGTATAAATGGACCGAAGTCCTATAACATGAAGCCTTGCAACGTGAGAAGTCTTTACTCCTTTGCATCAAACATAAAGTCATATAAGCACTGCCTTGAGATAGCGGGGCCTTAGCAGATTAGATTATCATTCCTAGACATTCTCAGACATCTTTCATTAAATATTTTCTGCTAAGAGGTGAATTGACAGGCAAAGGAGTAGTTTCTTGAATAAAGCTTATTTTGGATTGCCTCAAGGTAGCAACTGGTTGCTAAGCCAAGGGCTAGTGAGATAAGCCAAGTCCCTAAATTAGCTGATAAAAGATACATTTTTAAGTTAAAAGAGAGTTTAGAATGCTATGCTGTAGATAGCATGAATTTACTAAGCTTCGTGCTGTGTGCCAAGTCATTTCAGTCCTGTCTGACTCTGTACAACTCTATGGACTGTAGCCCACCAGGTTCCTTGGTCCATGAGATTCTCCAGGCAAGAATGCTGGGGTGGATGGCCATTTCCTTCTCCAGTGGATCTTCCTGACCCAGGGATTGAATCTGTGTCTCTTAACTCTCCTGCATTGGCAGGTGGGTTCAGTGCCACTGAAGTGAACCAAAGAAAATCCAGACTATGTTAGACACTGCTACTTTACCTAACTCTGGAACTTGTATTTATTAACACAAATTCCCTGATGTTGTTGGCGGGTGGCAGCATCTCCAGTTTAAAAACAAAAACTTGCCTCTTCAGGCTCCCTCACAGCTAGGCACTGGCCTGTGCCCATATTAGCAACTAAGTTGTAATGACTTGATGAAGATTTCAGGAGATCTTTTATTTTTCTGAGATTTGAAAAGAATGATCTGGCTATCACACACACATCCCTTTTTGTTATTACTCCTGGCTTCTTTCTTGGAACATGGATACAGGCTGCCATCTTGTCACTGTAGATTACGGGCATAGCAAAATGAAAGTTGTAGAAAAGAAAGACAGAAGAACATGAATTCCTGGTAACATGGTAAAGTCACTGAACCTGTGCAAACCACTTACTTCTCAACTACTTGTCATGTCAGAAGTGGAGACCCATATTCGTTTAAACCAGTGCTGTCAGGTTTCTCTTCTCTAGAGATAAATATAATCCTGGGGCTTCCCTGGTGGCTAAGACAGTAAAAAGTCTGTCTGCAATGCACAAGGCCCAGGTTCAATCCCTGGGTCAAGAAGATCCCCTGGAGGAGAAAAGGACAACCCACTCCAGTATTTTGACCTGGACCATCCCATGGAGAGAGAAGCCTGGCAGGCAACAATCCATAGGGTTGCAAAGAGGTAGATATAACTGAAGAACTAAACTTTATCTTCACTTTTAAATGTATTCCTAACTGATAGAAGGACTTTCTGGATACTTACATAAACATCTTTTCCAGTCATAGTGAAAATTAAAATGCTGTTTAGTAATGTATTTTACAGGGAATAATGGGATAGTGAAAAATAAAGCAAGAAACAATACACAATGTAACTTTCAACTATATTCCTCTCATGATGTTCTGAAATATCCACTGGTTGCCATCAAATGAGTTTGAGCATGATTTGCCTTCACATTTTGACAGGTCTTAAGATGCTCATGTAACCATTCTCTATTTGTTCAGTCCCATGAAGTCTCTGAGTCTTTTAAGTGCAGTTCAAGGAAATGGCCTTGGGGCATCAATTTAGAGCAATACCAAATTGACTGGTTTTCCCTCATTACCCCTTGCTTGGGGTGTGCCTACTTTGGGTTCACAGACCAGAGAGCTGCTCACTTTCCAGAGGCATATAAACCAGATACCGTATCAATTAGATAATATCATCAGCACCAAAGGAAAAAGAATATGCCTACATTTGCATTCTTTGAAGTCCATATCTGTAATATGCAGCATCTTCCATTTCCAGATCACTTTCTAATCTATTTAGGTTTTCTCTGGGGGAACATGGATAATAATGTAGTGACTGATGCTCTGGCATGGTCTAAACTTTTGCTGTACTATCTTTATTAGAAAATCCTAAAGGGATTTACATGGTGGTAATTTGCAAACCATTGCTTATTGCAAACCTATGAAAGTTACCTTCCAATGCCCATGACAAATTTCTCAAAAAGAAGACTTTCTCACTGGATGTGGCTATGGGAACTGGAGAAG
Organism: Tragulus kanchil; assembly: GCA_022376925.1. Taxonomy (NCBI): domain Eukaryota; kingdom Metazoa; phylum Chordata; class Mammalia; order Artiodactyla; family Tragulidae; genus Tragulus; species Tragulus kanchil. Next base: position 121,107,642 of record JAIOJX010000026.1, read on the forward strand.
TTCTACACAAAATGTCAACCAGAGACACTTGACTGACATTGTTGCTGGGGACTTCTTCACAGGGTTTCCTAAAAGTCAGACAGCAAGTGAAGCACCAGGTAAAGTTAGTTTAAAATCTAAATTTTGACCTGGCACCAGGTTCAATCCCTGGGTCAAGAAGATCCCTGGAGGAGAAAGGACAACCCACTCCAGTATTTTGACCTGGACCATCCCATGGAGAGAGAAGCCTGGCAGGCAACAATCCATAGGGTTGCAAAGAGGTAGATATAACTGAAGAACTAAACTTTATCTTCACTTTTAAATGTATTCCTAACTGATAGAAGGACTTTCTGGATACTTACATAAACATCTTTTTCAGTCATAGTGAAAATTAAAATGCTGTTTAGTAATGTATTTTACAGGGAATAATGGGATAGTGAAAAATAAAGCAAGAAACAATACACAATGTAACTTTCAACTATATTCCTCTCATGATGTTCTGAAATATCCACTGGTTGCCATCAAATGAGTTTGAGCATGATTTGCCTTCACATTTTGACAGGTCTTAAGATGCTCATGTAACCATTCTCTATTTGTTCAGTCCCATGAAGTCTCTGAGTCTTTTAAGTGCAGTTCAAGGAAATGGCCTTGGGGCATCAATTTAGAGCAATACCAAATTGACTGGTTTTCCCTCATTACCCCTTGCTTGGGGTGTGCCTACTTTGGGTTCACAGACCAGAGAGCTGCTCACTTTCCAGAGGCATATAAACCAGATACCGTATCAATTAGATAATATCATCAGCACCAAAGGAAAAAGAATATGCCTACATTTGCATTCTTTGAAGTCCAGATCTGTAATATGCAGCATCTTCCATTTCCAGATCACTTTCTAATCTATTTGGGTTTTTCTCTGGGGAACATGGATAATAATGTAGTGACTGATGCTCTGGCATGGTCTAAACTTTTGCTGTACTATCTTTATTAGAAAATCCTAAAGGGATTTACATGGTGGTAATTTGCAAACCATTGCTTATTGCAAACCTATGAAAGTTACCTTCCAATGCCCATGACAAATTTCTCAAAAAGAAGACTTTCTCACTGGATGTGGCTATGGGAACTGGAGAAGTTCTACACAAAATGTCAACCAGAGACACTTGACTGACATTGTTGCTGGGGACTTTTTCTTCTTCACAGGGTTTCCTAAAAGTCAGACAGCAAGTGAAGCACCAGGTAAAGTTAGATCAAATTTAACAGACTCTCAAGGATGGCTATGATGGTCTACAGTGTCTTTTTAGGAAACACCTGATGCAGGACTTCACTTGATGGGATACATGTAGGAGTCAGATGCAACGCCAGAGTTCCTTACGTTTTTACATTTCCTTCCTATAGTGTTTGGCTCCTGACTGCTCTGAAAATGAAAGCAGGGCTATACTTATACTTTTTTCTCACCTTAATTCACCACTTTAAAAAAAGTGCATGGGACAATCTTCTGCGACATTTAGGTTTTATTCAAATAAACTTGATAGTGTCAATAAAAAGAAAATACTATAGTTCAAAGCATTATGCCATATGGTTGGAAGTGGCACAGAAACTTGGAGATATGGTGAAGATGTGAACGAAGATCCTATACAGATTTACAGATATAGAGTGCCTGGTAGATTTTAACAACACAGAGCTCTCTCCTACATCTAGGACACATGGAGATCAATTAATTTAGATTTGTCTACAAATCTGTCCCATCTGTTAAACAATGGAAGTTAATGGGAACATAACTCCATTCATTAAGTGAGATTTATATAAATTATGTACATAAAACCAAATTTCTCTGGTTCAAAGGGAGAACCCAGATAGTAAGAGAGGAGGAGTTCTTGGACACATCTGACCTCTGAAGCAGGTGCAAGGCACTTCAAGAAACACTACTGTCCCAAGCATCACAATCTATAAACTACTGGATTAATCAAAGCATCCCATTTTCCTGAGGATGGACCTAAAAAGTACTCAGAGGGTCAACATTGGCATCATGCTTCTAGCCTTGTCATGGGTCTAGTGCTTCAGGACCAACACCAGAATTTGCCAGCCACTGCTTATAACTATCCCTTTCTACTACCCCTTGTTTTGTGTAAGTAGTAGAGACCTAAGCAAGGAGGAAGAAGAGAATCAGGTGATAAAAATGGCTCAGTATGGGATGGAGGGATGTCTAGACAGCATTTGTGGGACTGTGCTTTTAGGGGTTTGATCAGAAATGGGGTGACTGTGTGACACAGTTACTTGACAAGCAGGGACTACTGGATGACATCAGCAGAAAGACCACCGTGAGGTCATCCCCTAGATGGCCAAGAGCACCAGGGCCCACACGCAGTGCCATGTGCCAGAAACAGGATCCCCAAGCGACATAAGGAGCAACGATTATGCCAAGAGACAAGGATGAAGAGCTAGACTCTTCCCCATCCCACTTTGAGCCCCTGGATGTGTCTATGAACCAGGAAGTGAGGACCTTACGTTTTTACATTTCCTTCCTATAGTGTTTGGCTCCTGACTGCTCTGAAAATGAAAGCAGGGCTATACTTATACTTTTTTCTCACCTTAATTCACCACTTTAAAAAAAGTGCATGGGACAATCTTCTGCGACATTTAGGTTTTATTCAAATAAACTTGATAGTGTCAATAAAAAGAAAATACTATAGTTCAAAGCATTATGCCATATGGTTGGAAGTGGCACAGAAACTTGGAGATATGGTGAAGATGTGAACGAAGATCCTATACAGATTTACAGATATAGAGTGCCTGGTAGATTTTAACAACACAGAGCTCTCTCCTACATCTAGGACACATGGAGATCAATTAATTTAGATTTGTCTACAAATCTGTCCCATCTGTTAAACAATGGAAGTTAATGGGAACATAACTCCATTCATTAAGTGAGATTTATATAAATTATGTACATAAAACCAAATTTCTCTGGTTCAAAGGAGAACCCAGATAGTAAGAGAGGAGGAGTTCTTGGACACATCTGACCTCTGAAGCAGGTGCAAGGCACTTCAAGAAACACTACTGTCCCAAGCATCACAATCTATAAACTACTGGATTAATCAAAGCATCCCATTTTCCTGAGGATGGACCTAAAAAGTACTCAGAGGGTCAACATTGGCATCATGCTTCTAGCCTTGTCATGGGTCTAGTGCTTCAGGACCAACACCAGAATTTGCCAGCCACTGCTTATAACTATCCCTTTCTACCACCCCTTGTTTTGTGTAAGTAGTAGAGACCTAAGCAAGGAGGAAGAAGAGAATCAGGTGATAAAAATGGCTCAGTATGGGATGGAGGGATGTCTAGACAGCATTTGTGGGACTGTGCTTTTAGGGGTTTGATCAGAAATGGGGTGACTGTGTGACACAGTTACTTGACAAGCAGGGACTACTGGATGACATCAGCAGAAAGACCACCGTGAGGTCATCCCCTAGATGGCCAAGAGCACCAGGGCCCACACGCAGTGCCATGTGCCAGAAACAGGATCCCCAAGCGACATAAGGAGCAACGATTATGCCAAGAGACAAGGATGAAGAGCTAGACTCTTCCCCATCCCACTTTGAGCCCCCTGGATGTGTCTATGAACCAGGAAGTGAGGACCTCTTACCTGATCTTGACTAGGGAGTGCTCAATGTCAGAGTGATTCACAAATTTCTGGTGTGAGCCCTGCTTTGGGGAACTTGAACTCTTGTACTTCAGCATGATGTGCCTCAGGAGTGGCCCTTGATCCAACTTGTGTACCTTGTTTCTTCCAGGGGTCTCTTCTGAGCTCTTTTCAGGGTAGCACCAGGTCAGATCCTGAGTTGCCTCAGGGCCTTGCTTGGGTGGTCTTCTACCTGAAGGGCAGAGGCGCTTAGTGTCTAGAAGAGGTCACACAGGGAAGCCTGTGAAAGGATAACCTCATGTCTTCATGACAGATAATCGCAAGGACAAAATGGATTTGTCTGCAGGATTTCTATTACATGGTGGGAGATAATGGACTGTACTCCATCTTCTCCAAGTATTTGGAAACTCCAAGGGTTTGATGACACAGACAAGTTCTAGGGACACGAACAGTGAAACAGTGACAACAATGTAAAATGAAGAAGTGAAAAACGTGCAATGGAAGTCATTTGTTTTCTAAGCAATGAAGTCATCTGTCTCCGTCCAGCAATGTATCTATTGATCTCTTGTTTTTCTCTGGGGAAAAATGAAAAGCAATAACCCCTGGACAGAAGTGAAAGGACTCCAGAGGCACGGCAGCTCTCACTTGCTCTGGCAGGTGTGCTGGCCTGCAGGTTTTGTCAGCAGCCTTTGGAGGATGAATTACTGGCAAAGGTGGGTATCTCTGTACTTTAAAAAGAATTTTGTATAGGAGCATAATTGATTCACAATGTGTGCTAGTTTCAGGTGTACAGTAAAGCAAATCAGGGGTTATGCTTTCATACGATTTTGTGGGACTGTGAGGGGTTTGATCAGAAATGGGGTGACTGTGTGACACAGTTACTTGACAAGCAGGGACTACTGGATGACATCAGCAGAAAGACCACCGTGAGGTCATCCCCTAGATGGCCAAGAGCACCAGGGCCCACACGCAGTGCCATGTGCCAGAAACAGGATCCCCAAGCGACATAAGGAGCAACGATTATGCCAAGAGACAAGGATGAAGAGCTAGACTCTTCCCCATCCCACTTTGAGCCCCCTGGATGTGTCTATGAACCAGGAAGTGAGGACCTCTTACCTGATCTTGACTAGGGAGTGCTCAATGTCAGAGTGATTCACAAATTTCTGGTGTGAGCCCTGCTTTGGGGAACTTGAACTCTTGTACTTCAGCATGATGTGCCTCAGGAGTGGCCCTTGATCCAACTTGTGTACCTTGTTTCTTCCAGGGGTCTCTTCTGAGCTCTTTTCAGGGTAGCACCAGGTCAGATCCTGAGTTGCCTCAGGGCCTTGCTTGGGTGGTCTTCTACCTGAAGGGCAGAGGCGCTTAGTGTCTAGAAGAGGTCACACAGGGAAGCCTGTGAAAGGATAACCTCATGTCTTCATGACAGATAATCGCAAGGACAAAATGGATTTGTCTGCAGGATTTCTATTACATGGTGGGAGATAATGGACTGTACTCCATCTTCTCCAAGTATTTGGAAACTCCAAGGGTTTGATGACACAGACAAGTTCTAGGGACACGAACAGTGAAACAGTGACAACAATGTAAAATGAAGAAGTGAAAAACGTGCAATGGAAGTCATTTGTTTTCTAAGCAATGAAGTCATCTGTCTCCGTCCAGCAATGTATCTATTGATCTCTTGTTTTTCTCTGGGGAAAAATGAAAAGCAATAACCCCTGGACAGAAGTGAAAGGACTCCAGAGGCACGGCAGCTCTCACTTGCTCTGGCAGGTGTGCTGGCCTGCAGGTTTTGTCAGCAGCCTTTGGAGGATGAATTACTGGCAAAGGTGGGTATCTCTGTACTTTAAAAAGAATTTTGTATAGGAGCATAATTGATTCACAATGTGTGCTAGTTTCAGGTGTACAGTAAAGCAAATCAGTTATTACATACATAGTCTTGTTGCTGTTTAGGTGCTACGTTGTGTCTAACTATCTTGTGACCCGTTGCTTCCCTGTCCATGGGATTTCCCAGATGAGAGTATTGGAGTGGGTGGCCATTTCCTCCTCCAGAGAATCTTCTCAACCCAGGGATCGAACCCATGTCTTCTGCATTGCAGGTGGATTCTTTCCTACTGGGCCACCAGGGAAGATCAGTTTATCTGTCCCTCCTCCCCCTTGCTCCTTGGTAACAATAAATGTATAGTCTACCTCTGTTACTTTATTTCTGTTTTCTAAATAAGTTCATTTGTATCCCCCTTTAAGATTCCAGACATATGCAATGTCATATGATATTTGTCTTTCTGTGACTGACTGACTTCACTCAGTATGACCATTTCTAGGTCCATCCATGTTGCTGCAAAGGGCATTTTATACCAGTTTCTAAAGGCATAAATGGTTATTGCCTGGACAGAGGTAGATGAAAGCCCTTCCTTCTAGCAGGAACCTTCAATAGCTCCACTTGTGCAGAGAGGTTAATGCTATTTAAAATGTTGTTAACACATATTTATTATTGCACTACCTTCTTTTCTTTTTTTAGAGGTGTGGGCAGGTAGTAAAATCATCCCGAAATATTACAAATATATGAGAAGTATAGAGATCAATAAAATGAACTTGGTTTTGCCCCCTGCTCAGATGGTAAAAAATCGGCCTACAGTACAGAAGACCTGAGTTCGATCTCTTGGAGTTGGGGCAAGATTCCTGCCAAAAGGATGATTTGTGAAACGTGCAATGGAAGTCATTTGTTTTCTAAGCAATGAAGTCATCTGTCTCCGTCCAGCAATGTATCTATTGATCTCTTGTTTTTCTCTGGGGAAAAATGAAAAGCAATAACCCCTGGACAGAAGTGAAAGGACTCCAGAGGCACGGTAGCTCTCACTTGCTCTGGCAGGTGTGCTGGCCTGCAGGTTTTGTCAGCAGCCTTTGGAGGATGAATTACTGGCAAAGGTGGGTATCTCTGTACTTTAAAAAGAATTTTGTATAGGAGCATAATTGATTCACAATGTGTGCTAGTTTCAGGTGTACAGTAAAGCAAATCAGTTATTACATACATAGTCTTGTTGCTGTTTAGGTGCTACGTTGTGTCTAACTATCTTGTGACCCGTTGCTTCCCTGTCCATGGGATTTCCCAGATGAGAGTATTGGAGTGGGTGGCCATTTCCTCCTCCAGAGAATCTTCTCAACCCAGGGATCGAACCCATGTCTTCTGCATTGCAGGTGGATTCTTTCCTACTGGGCCACCAGGGAAGATCAGTTTATCTGTCCCTCCTCCCCCTTGCTCCTTGGTAACAATAAATGTATAGTCTACCTCTGTTACTTTATTTCTGTTTTCTAAATAAGTTCATTTGTATCCCCCTTTAAGATTCCAGACATATGCAATGTCATATGATATTTGTCTTTCTGTGACTGACTGACTTCACTCAGTATGACCATTTCTAGGTCCATCCATGTTGCTGCAAAGGGCATTTTATACCAGTTTCTAAAGGCATAAATGGTTATTGCCTGGACAGAGGTAGATGAAAGCCCTTCCTTCTAGCAGGAACCTTCAATAGCTCCACTTGTGCAGAGAGGTTAATGCTATTTAAAATGTTGTTAACACATATTTATTATTGCACTACCTTCTTTTCTTTTTTTAGAGGTGTGGGCAGGTAGTAAAATCATCCCGAAATATTACAAATATATGAGAAGTATAGAGATCAATAAAATGAACTTGGTTTTGCCCCCTGCTCAGATGGTAAAAAATCGGCCTACAGTACAGAAGACCTGAGTTCGATCTCTGAGTTGGGAAGATCTCCTGAAGAAGGGAATGGCAACCTGCTGCAGTTTCCTTGCCTAAATAATCCCATGGACAGAGGAGCCTGGTGGGTTATGGTTCTTAGAGTCTCAAAGAGTCAGACATGACTGAGTGACTAACACTTTCACTTTATTAAATCTCATTTGCTTAGTTTGGTCAAAGAGTATGTTCCAGAAGAAGCTGTTCCAGTACTTCCCTCCCCCTCCTGCTCTTTCCCTCCTTTCCTACAGCCCTTACTTGCCTGACTGGTTGGTCTTCATATTAATGAAGCTTTTATACTTTTACATACTTAAGAATACATTCCTAACATACACATATTTTTAATTTTTTAAAAAGGAAGATACTGTATATGCTACTCTGTAACTTAGGGTTCTGTTTAATATTATGTTTTTGAGAGCTGGTTATTGTCCATTATGTATCACTAATTGTATTTGATTGGGATTGGTGTACAAGGGTATAATGGGTGCAGCAGTAACCTTGCTAATCGCGACTAGTGTCAATAGTTTGTCTATGGGTTCTCTTGGACTTGTTAAAGCAATAATCATAAATTTGAAAATTTTTGTAATTTTTAAATTTTCATGTCTTCCTTTTTCTTTCTGTTAACTCAAAGCATTAGCCAAGGCTACTGGTGTGATAATAAATCTAAGTGGGAAAAGAGAGCACGTTAAATTCCTTCCTAAATTCAGTAGGAATATTTTGATATTCCATTTCACTATCATGTATCTGTCCACTAAAGGATGTTGACATTGTGACCGGCTAAAGAATTTCTTTTCTATTTTTAGTTGCTTAGAGTTTTTACCATGAACATCTTTTGTGTCTGTGTTCAGTGGCTTCAGTCATGTCTGACTCTTTGTGACCCCGTGGACTGCAGCCCACCAGGCTCCTCTGTCCATGGGATTCTCCAGGGCAAGAATGCTGGAGGGAGTTGCCATGCCTTCTTCCAAGGAATCTTCCTGACCCAAGGATGTAACCCATGTCTGCCTGTGTCTCCTGCCTGGCAGGAGTGGATTCTTGACCCACTGAGTCACTGGGAACATCTTTTGAATTCAATCATTTTTTCTTATACCTGTTGAGAAGATTGTGTGATCTTCCCTTTTACCCTCTTCATGTGGTGCTAGTAGATTTTCTGATGAAAATATAAATTTAATTTTACTATGTTTAGTTATACTTAACAGTGTTTTACTGTTAGAATTTAAACCTTGAGCTTATTCAAAATAACATTAAAAATACATAGTTTTTTAAAAATAGGTTTTATAATATTTAAGCATCAATAGACTGTTCCAGTACTTCCCTCCCCCTCCTGCTCTTTCCCTCCTTTCCTACAGCCCTTACTTGCCTGACTGGTTGGTCTTCATATTAATGAAGCTTTTATACTTTTACATACTTAAGAATACATTCCTAACATACACATATTTTTAATTTTTTAAAAAGGAAGATACTGTATATGCTACTCTGTAACTTAGGGTTCTGTTTAATATTATGTTTTTGAGAGCTGGTTATTGTCCATTATGTATCACTAATTGTATTTGATTGGGATTGGTGTACAAGGGTATAATGGGTGCAGCAGTAACCTTGCTAACCGCGACTAGTGTCAATAGTTTGTCTATGGGTTCTCTTGGACTTGTTAAAGCAATAATCATAAATTTGAAAATTTTTGTTATTTTTAAATTTTCATGTCTTCCTTTTTCTTTCTGTTAACTCAAAGCATTAGCCAAGGCTACTGGTGTGATAATAAATCTAAGTGGGAAAAGAGAGCACGTTAAATTCCTTCCTAAATTCAGTAGGAATATTTTGATATTCCATTTCACTATCATGTATCTGTCCACTAAAGGATGTTGACATTGTGACCGGCTAAAGAATTTCTTTTCTATTTTTAGTTGCTTAGAGTTTTTACCATGAACATCTTTTGTGTCTGTGTTCAGTGGCTTCAGTCATGTCTGACTCTTTGTGACCCCGTGAACTGCAGCCCACCAGGCTCCTCTGTCCATGGGATTCTCCAGGGCAAGAATGCTGGAGGGAGTTGCCATGCCTTCTTCCAAGGAATCTTCCTGACCCAAGGATGTAACCCATGTCTGCCTGTGTCTCCTGCCTGGCAGGAGTGGATTCTTGACCCACTGAGTCACTGGGAACATCTTTTGAATTCAATCATTTTTTCTTATACCTGTTGAGAAGATTGTGTGATCTTCCCTTTTACCCTCTTCATGTGGTGCTAGTAGATTTTCTGATGAAAATATAAATTTAATTTTACTATGTTTAGTTATACTTAACAGTGTTTTACTGTTAGAATTTAAACCTTGAGCTTATTCAAAATAACATTAAAAATACATAGTTTTTTAAAAATAGGTTTTATAATATTTTAAAGCCATCAATGAAGAAAATATTTTTGAAGGACATAAAAGAATACCTGAATATATATCATGAAAGCTAAGATTATAAGCGATAAATATATTTACATGAGACTTATTAACATTTTTTATCTTATTTTGCTACCCTTTAATTCATTTTGATTAATCTTTTGCTTTTATAATTTTTGTAATAGTTTTTTTTTCTTTTAAACTCAAGAAATATTTTATTCTAAGTTGGTAAAAAAAATTATAAAGCTGCCTGTCCTTGTACTCTGAACCTTTTTACAAAACATTAAAAAAATTGTCTCTCCATTTAGACACCTGAAAAGGGAGTGAAGGTCTTTATCATTCTGTTTCTGTGTTATGTCAGACCATTTCAAGAAAACTGTACAGGTTCCAGAGTTCAATTCACAGAACAAATTATGACAAAGACACGATAGGACTGAGGAGTCAAGTTGATTTAGGGTGTATCTGTTAAAATAACTCCCTGGGCTTCTCTTGCTTATTGGAATTCTACTTTTGTACATCAGATTTCTTCATTTAACATGTGGAAGAAACAGCTTAAACATCATAGGAATTCTGCTTATGGTATATGTATATGTAAAATGTATATATATATATATACATATACCATGTTAGTTTGAAATGTAATATGAAAAAATTGATAAGCCTATAGGGATAAGGAAATGAGGTGCTGAGGGAAATTCTCTACATGAAGTAATTTGATCTGTGTTTATCTTGCAGTTCATTAGTACTTAGCTTTGTGACCACTGGCTAAGTAATTTTTGAATTTTTCATCTTAGTCACTTTATTTGTAAATGGGAGGGTTGAGAGCAAAGCTTTATTTATAATTGTTTATTGTGGCTTCTTAATGGGTTCTGTAAAATCTACACAGGCATTGCCATAGTTGAGGATTCAACTTCTTTTCTTTTTTGTTTTAACGTATTTTTTAATTAAACTTTTCTTTATATTGGATTATGACCAATTAACAATGTTGATAGTTTTGAGTGAACAGCAAAGGGATTCAGTCACAGATTTATATGTTTTTCTTTACCCAACAGGTGTTTACTATGTCTGAAGCTGCTCTATCTACATTTCAGGTATAAACTCAGTTAATTCAATTTTCGAAACCTTAAAAATACATTGTATGGTTATTCATAACTTGCAGATGAGCAAAGAAAGGCAGAGAGAGAATAAGTGACCTGTTCAGTATCACATAACTAGTAAGTGGTGTAGCTGGGCAACCTGGTGCCAGGGCATATAACCTCAAGCTTGATGCTGGATTGCTATTTTCCTTGTAAGATTTACTTTAACAAAAGAGAACTGTACCTAAAATGATGAAAACAGTATGCTAATTCATCAGACAAAAAAAAGGCATTATTACTCTGCAGTCTACAAAGACCCTCCCCCCGCCTCTCGCTCTGACATGATGGACATGCTCATGACTCAAAGAGGTTGCCAGTCTCTTCCTCTAGAGTGGTGGAGTGCGTCTCTAGCCCATGAATATCTATATGTTACTGTATTCATTCTCATTTCTAATTGCCATATTTTATTAATCTCACTAATCTTGTTGGAAACAAGAGGCAATAGAAAAATAATGAATAAGTCAAAAAAAAATTGGCAAACAGAAATGAAGGGATTTTTGTCAATTGTGCTCAGTTATGTCTGACTCTGTGACCCCATAAACTGTAGGCACTAGGCTTCTCTGTCCAAGGGATTTCCGAGGTGAGAAAACTGGAGTTGCCATTCCCTACTCCAGGGAATCTTCCCTACTTAGGCATCAAACCCATGTCTCTTGCATCTCCTGCATTGCTGGTGGACTCTTTACCAAAAAATCACCTGGGGAACCCTTAGGACTGACTTTAGTTCTCAGGCTTGCCCACAACTGTTAGTTATGTGACTTTGTTATTGTTCAGTTGAAAAAGCCCTGTCCAACTCCTCATGACCCCATGGACTGCAGCATGCCAGGATTTTCTGTCCTTCACTATCTCCTGGAGTTTGTGCAAACTCATATCCATTGAGTCAGTGACGCCATCCAACCATCTCCTCTTGTGCTGTCCCCTTCTCCCTCTGCCCTCAGTCTTTCCCATCATCAGGTTTTTCCCAATAAGTCAGCTCTTCACATCAGGTGACTGAAATATTGGAGCTTCAGCTTCAGGAATAGTCCTTCCAATGTATATTCAGGGTTGATGTCCTTTAGAATTGACTGGCTTGATCTCCATGCCATCCAAGGGACTCTTGAGAGTCTTCTCCAGGACCACAGTTCAAAAGAATCAATTCTTCAGCACTCAGCCTTCTTTATGGTCCCACTCTAACATCTGTGCATCAGTTCAGTTCAGTCGCTCAGTCGTCTCTGACTCTTTGCAACACCATGAACCAGGCTCCCCTGTCCTTCACCATCTCCTGGAACTTGCTAAAACTCATGTCCATTGACTCAGTGATGCTACCCAGTCATCTCATCCTTTGTCACCCTCTTCTTCTTCTTGTTTCTATTTTTCCCAGAATCAGGGTCTTTTCCAATGAATCATCTCTTCGCATCAGGTGGCCAAAGGATTGGAGCTTCAACTTCAGCATTAGTCCTTCCAATGTATATTCAGGGTTGATGTCCTTTAGAATTGACTGGCTTGATCTCCATGCCATCCAAGGGACTCTTGAGAGTCTTCTCCAGGACCACAGTTCAAAAGAATCAATTCTTCAGCACTCAGCCTTCTTTATGGTCCCACTCTAACATCTGTGCATCAGTTCAGTTCAGTCGCTCAGTCGTCTCTGACTCTTTGCAACACCATGAACCAGGCTCCCCTGTCCTTCACCATCTCCTGGAACTTGCTAAAACTCATGTCCATTGACTCAGTGATGCTATCCAGTCATCTCATCCTTTGTCACCCTCTTCTTCTTCTTGTTTCTATTTTTCCCAGAATCAGGGTCTTTTCCAATGAATCATCTCTTCGCATCAGGTGGCCAAAGGATTGGAGCTTCAACTTCAACATCATTCTTTCCAATAAATATTCAGGGTTGATTTCCTTTACAATTGACTGATTTGATCTCCTTGCAGTCCAAGGGACTCTCAAGAGTCATCTCCGACACAACAGTTTGAAGGCCTCAATTCTTTGGCACTCTGCCTTCTTTATGGTATAACTCTCACATCTGTACATGACTACTGGAAAAACCATAGCTTTGATTATACGGAACTAGGTTGGAAAATTGATGTCTCTGCTTTTTAATATGCTGTCAAGCTTTTTCATAGTTTTTCTTCCAAGGAGGAAGCACCTTTTAATTTCATGGCTGAAGTCACCATCTGCAATGACTTTGAAGATCACTGTTTCTATTGTTTGTCCATCTATTTGCCATGAAGTGATAGGATCAGAAGCCATTATCTTAGTTTTTTGAAGGTTGAGCTTTAGGCAAGCTTTTCCATTCACCTCTTTCACCTTCATCAAGAGGCTCTTTACCTCCTCTTTGCTTTCTGCCATTAGAGTACCTGGTACACTATTCATAATAAATATTAAGTTCTCTTTTGCATCTCCCTGAGGATATGATCTGTCAGGCTTTGTTTCTTCCTTGAACCACATTGGTGTCTATGATTGGCTGAATTGCTCCCACGGGACTTATCTTCCTCTAGTGTTTTGTGGCTTTTTTCCAGTCTCCTGAGTAGGTTGGGTGTTTCCTTTAAAACTGCATTTTCTTAGATTTCGCTTCAATTTAGAATTAATAGAAACCAGCTTCCTGTATGCTGTTCTCCTCCCTGGGTTTCCTCCAGACTTTAATCCTCAGTATATGTGTGTGTGAGCTCAGTTTCTCAGTCGTGTCAACTCTTTGCAACTCTGTGGACTTGCAACCCCATGCAGCCCCACTAAGCTCCTCTGTTCACGAAATTTTCCAAGCAAGAATACTGGAGTGGGTTACCATTTCCTAATCCAGGGGATCTTCCTGACCAAGGGTTTGAATCCTTGCCTCCTGTGTCTCCTTCTGAATGTGAGCGTGTTTGTGTATGTTAGTCTCTCAGTCATGTCTGACTGTTTGCGACCCCATAGATCTTCCGGAAGCAGGGATCAAATCTGGGTCTCCTGCATTACAGGCTGATTCCTTACTCTCTGAATGTGAGAGGAAATACAATTTAAATGTTTTGAACAGAAAAAACACGGATTTGTTCATTGTAGTTAGTACACTGTATCTCATCCCCCACAGTTCTTATACTCTTAAAAGAAATGATTAGGTGATGAAAGAAAGCTTAGAGTGGAAGGAAGCCCCCTCTCTTCCTTCAAGTCTGTGCTCAAACAAGCCCCCAACTGTGCCCTCAGCCTCCTCAGTTTGCATTTACTTTCTCTGCAGTTCCGCCTCCCTGATTTATAGTTTACATTGGTCTGTGTTCATTGTCTGTTTCCCGCTCTAGAATGTAAGCTTCATGAGGACAGATCGTACTCAATCGCTTTTTTGGCCAAATGAATGAATAAAGAAAAATGTGAATTCCAAAGAATTATGAAGGAGTATTAAAGGAAGAGGAATGATGCTTGAAATACATCTCCAGGTTTTTACCGGAGGCAGCACAGATAGGAAAGACCATGAGATGGAGAATGAAACATCACATCTGCCAAGAGTTCCCAAACTTTTATGCCAAGTCTGCATCTCCCTGAGGATATGATCTGTCAGGCTTTGTTTCTTCCTTGAACCACATTGGTGTCTATGATTGGCTGAATTGCTCCCACGGGACTTATCTTCCTCTAGTGTTTTGTGGCTTTTTTCCAGTCTCCTGAGTAGGTTGGGTGTTTCCTTTAAAACTGCATTTTCTTAGATTTCGCTTCAATTTAGAATTAATAGAAACCAGCTTCCTGTATGCTGTTCTCCTCCCTGGGTTTCCTCCAGACTTTAATCCTCAGTATATGTGTGTGTGAGCTCAGTTTCTCAGTCGTGTCAACTCTTTGCAACTCTGTGGACTTGCAACCCCATGCAGCCCCACTAAGCTCCTCTGTTCACGAAATTTTCCAAGCAAGAATACTGGAGTGGGTTACCATTTCCTAATCCAGGGGATCTTCCTGACCAAGGGTTTGAATCCTTGCCTCCTGTGTCTCCTTCTGAATGTGAGCGTGTTTGTGTATGTTAGTCTCTCAGTCATGTCTGACTGTTTGCGACCCCATAGATCTTCCGGAAGCAGGGATCAAATCTGGGTCTCCTGCATTACAGGCTGATTCCTTACTCTCTGAATGTGAGAGGAAATACAATTTAAATGTTTTGAACAGAAAAAACACGGATTTGTTCATTGTAGTTAGTACACTGTATCTCATCCCCCACAGTTCTTATACTCTTAAAAGAAATGATTAGGTGATGAAAGAAAGCTTAGAGTGGAAGGAAGCCCCCTCTCTTCCTTCAAGTCTGTGCTCAAACAAGCCCCCAACTGTGCCCTCAGCCTCCTCAGTTTGCATTTACTTTCTCTGCAGTTCCCGCGCCTCCCTGATTTATAGTTTACATTGGTCTGTGTTCATTGTCTGTTTCCCGCTCTAGAATGTAAGCTTCATGAGGACAGATCGTACTCAATCGCTTTTTTGGCCAAATGAATGAATAAAGAAAAATGTGAATTCCAAAGAATTATGAAGGAGTATTAAAGGAAGAGGAATGATGCTTGAAATACATCTCCAGGTTTTTACCGGAGGCAGCACAGATAGGAAAGACCATGAGATGGAGAGAAATGAAACCCGGATCCCATTCACTAATTAGCTGAATGCTTTGGGGCAAATTTCTCTCGAGCTTAATTCCCAAACTTGAACAATGAAAAGATGGACTAGGCAATTCCTTAAATGCTTTTGTGGCTGTCATTTTCCTATTTAGGGACTCTATAAGGGGAGGAAGGAATAACAGATGTGGACAGTTTTTTGATGGCCCAGACCAAGCAAGGATGTTTCCCAAAGCAAGAGAGTAAATTGACAGGCGAGTTTTTCCTGAGCATTTCCTTCCCCAGAGAGACTGACTCCAGGAGTCAGAATTCTCACACAAGGCTGATTACAGTTTGAAATACTGATATTTGACCACACCGCCCAACTACAGCTTATCTGTGATTTCTGCTGAAAGTACCAGTCTCTTCAGGAATATAAGCCGAACCCGTGTCTCCAGAGCCCATGCTGACGCTTCCTGTCTCCACCAGCAAACAGCACAGGGGTGTTAAACGTACAACCTGCCAGTCTAGGGTTGTTTCCTCTGGTGTCTCCTGTACTTTGTGAGCAGCACATCCATTAAGCACTCTCCAACAACTTCATTAACTCTTTCTCACCTTCCAGAAGCCTCTCATCACCTTCCCTTTCTAAAATACTATTCCCATCTGTTCCTTGAACTTGGCAATCCTATCCAAAGGTGTTTCATTTGTTTCTAACTGGAAAGCACCCATTTCCCTGGGACTCTCACCTCCCCTTAATCTCAGCTTCTGTCTTTCCTCTTTCTGTGTGCCCCTTCCTCCACTTTCATTTCTCCCCCAGGGCTCTCACGGATGAGCTGATGAAGCTTCAGGTGGCACTGAACGTGTGGAACTTGTTCGTTTCACAGCTGCCTGGCACCGAATTGCTCCTGATTAGAGCCGTTGTGTACTCAACGAACCGCAGATGGCAGGGACTCCGCCGGGCAGTCGGCAGCTCGTGCACATGTCAGATTAATGTGGCTGAACCAGCACGAGGCGGGCCGCGTGTTTCCGCCTGGGGTGGTGTTCTGGTATGGCGGTAACACGCTACATTCCAGCCTTTTTATGGTCCTGCAGGACATTTGAAGAGCTCCTGGGGGAATTTCTTAGCACTCCTGAAAGTGACTTTCAGCCCACATTCATCCCATTTCTAAACTCTTTCCTCAAAAACCTCAATATCCTCCTAAGGTG
Organism: Tragulus kanchil; assembly: GCA_022376925.1. Lineage (NCBI taxonomy): Eukaryota > Metazoa > Chordata > Mammalia > Artiodactyla > Tragulidae > Tragulus > Tragulus kanchil. The sequence continues at coordinate 121,124,216 of JAIOJX010000026.1, forward strand.
TTCACGAAACAGAGCCTAGAGTGAGAGGAACCAGAAGAGACCTGAGGCGTCTTTCAGCCCAGACACCTGACAAACCAATGACCACACAGCTTCCTTAGCCAAAGGCACCTCCTCAATACCTCATTTTTTTCCCTAGTGGGCACAGGGAGAATTAGCCAAAAAGAAATGTGTAATAGTTGATCTAATGCAGTAAAGTGTTAACAAAATAAGGGTAGAGTTTATATGAGGCTGGCAGAAGGCCTCTAGCTCACCACTCAGAGCAACTCAGTAGGCACCAATGGAAATGGAAGAAGCACATGCCCAGAAGTAGGGTGAGAGATTCCTGTGGGAGGTGCTGTTGCAACTCAGCTGGACCTAGACTGGGTTCTGAGGGGAACCAGCCGGACAAGAGGACTACTAATAATTTATTAGGACCCCATGGAGGATAGACCGCCAGGCTCCTCTGTCCATGGGACTCTCCATGCAAGAAAGTTGGAGTGGGTTGTGTTTCCTCCTTCTAGGGATCTTCTCAATCCAGTAATTGAACCAGGGTTGCCTTGCAGGCAGATTCTTTACCATCTGAGTTAGCAGGGAAGCCCCATTAAACACGAACGGTCTGAAGAATCAAATAAAATAGTCTTCCTTTTCCTCAATCTTGTTCTCACTCCCCAGAGATAACTCTGCCAAGACTTTCTATTTTCTGTTAACTTTTATGACTTCAGATAAAACATTTAGCCATCTTTTTGTATTCACCAGCTTGAGAGCATTTACTAATTCCTTGTCATCAAAAATGAGGATCTTAGTCTAGTTTACCTTTTTTGTCACACCTTTCATGATCCATGAACTCTTTATTCCAAAGTTACTGCATTTATATTTTTAATATAAAAATTTTCAATTTTTTTTGGAATATTACACTTTATTGGGCAACTATAATTTACTTCATATTTAGACTGTTGCTAAAACTCATTAAAAATCAATATTTTCATTATTAGGACTTTGTAATTTTATATCTATAACAGTTTGTTAGTAGAAGGAAAAAATTTACGTATCTTTAGCCAGAAAATATCATTTTCTTTTTCATTTCTCTGACTTCTTTTGGGATTTAGTTAACTGCCACTGTTTCTGACATCTAATGCTTTTCTTTATCTAGGACTAATTTTTCCTGTATTTCTTTCCTAGAAAGTTCCCTAAGCAATACTTTTTCATATAGGGTGTCCAGGAGAAAAATTTTCTGCATTCTTACATGTCCAGAATGATTTCTATATTTTGCTCTTAAGCTTGTTTGAGAACTTTCTTTGAAATAGAATTCTAGGTTCAACTTTTTATATCAGATTTAAAAAATATTGAAATGTTATGTTCTAGTATTCAGTCTGTTATGAATCTGATTCTTAATTCTTTGTGATTAACATAATCTTTCTATCTTACTAAAATCATGAACAGTCAAAAGCTATATGATTGAGGCATCATGATTAGCTCCAGGTTAAATTAATAGTCTTTCTTTTCCTTTTTTCAAAAATTATAATGAGCAAGCTATTTGTGGACTTTAACATTATAGATATATTCTATTTTCCAACAGAATTTTACCTTTGATGACCTGTGCCTGAAGCAATTTTCATGCTGGAAAATTGCAAAGTAGCAATTTTCTAAATTGTCCATTCCTTCTATTTAAAATAAAAAGGTTTTAAAAACTATTGCCCTCTGTCTCTCTCACATATGCACGCTCATGTATACATATGTGAAGGTGAAAAAGTAAAAGTATATTTTGACTATTAACAAGGACTCATAAAAATTATCTTTATTTAATGTGTTACAATTCAAGTTCTGGTTTTAGTCAAGGAGAAATAACTTGTTTTGTACTAACCCTTCCAGAAATAACAACCATAAACCATGGGAAATATAACAATAATTATTTGAAATTCCTGAAGACAGAATTGAGAAGGAATCTGAAACTTGAAGGGCAAGAATCATACTACTTGAGATCCAAGTTTATCCAGCTTTTCCCAGAGAGCATCCCAGAGCACAAGGCATTGCACAGCTAGAGTTCAAAGAGAGCCTCAGCTAAACTTTTTTGGAATATTACACTTTATTGGGCAACTATAATTTACTTCATATTTAGACTGTTGTCATAAAATAAAAAGGAGTTTGTAATTGTATATCTATAACAGTTTGTTAGTAGAAGGAAAAAATTTACGTATCTTTAGCCAGAAAATATCATTTTCTTTTTCATTTCTCTGACTTCTTTTGGGATTTAGTTAACTGCCACTGTTTCTGACATCTAATGCTTTTCTTTATCTAGGACTAATTTTTCCTGTATTTCTTTCCTAGAAAGTTCCCTAAGCAATACTTTTTCATATAGGGTGTCCAGGAGAAAAATTTTCTGCATTCTTACATGTCCAGAATGATTTCTATATTTTGCTCTTAAGCTTGTTTGAGAACTTTCTTTGAAATAGAATTCTAGGTTCAACTTTTTATATCAGATTTAAAAAATATTGAAATGTTATGTTCTAGTATTCAGTCTGTTATGAATCTGATTCTTAATTCTTTGTGATTAACATAATCTTTCTATCTTACTAAAATCATGAACAGTCAAAAGCTATATGATTGAGGCATCATGATTAGCTCCAGGTTAAATTAATAGTCTTTCTTTTCCTTTTTTCAAAAATTATAATGAGCAAGCTATTTGTGGACTTTAACATTATATATATATTCTATTTTCCAACAGAATTTTACCTTTGATGACCTGTGCCTGAAGCAATTTTCATGCTGGAAAATTGCAAAGTAGCAATTTTCTAAATTGTCCATTCCTTCTATTTAAAATAAAAAGGGTTTTTAAAAAACTATTGCACTCTGTCTCTCTCACATATGCACGCTCATGTATACATATGTGAAGGTGAAAAAGTAAAAGTATATTTTGACTATTAACAAGGACTCATAAAAATTATCTTTATTTAATGTGTTACAATTCAAGTTCTGGTTTTAGTCAAGGAGAAATAACTTGTTTTGTACTAACCCTTCCAGAAATAACAACCATAAACCATGGGAAATATAACAATAATTATTTGAAATTCCTGAAGACAGAATTGAGAAGGAATCTGAAACTTGAAGGGCAAGAATCATACTACTTGAGATCCAAGTTTATCCAGCTTTTCCCAGAGAGCATCCCAGAGCACAAGGCATTGCACAGCTAGAGTTCAAAAAGAGAGCCTCAGTACTGTTTATCTGAGGAATGTCAAAATTGCACAGAATTGAGGGGGAAATCTTAGAAAGAGGGAAAACTCAAGAAATCCCCAAATCTACATATAACTGTCATCGAGTTTGACTGACCTCTGAGCTTACATTTTTGGAGGAGACCAGAGAGACCAAGATAAAAAGGAACAACTAGAAAGCTGAGACATCAGAGCAGAGGGATGAGCAGATGGGCACAGAATTCAGAGCTCGAGCCCAGCTGCGATAGAGGGTCTCAACAACAAGGGTTCTGCTGAAAGTCTGTAAGGCCCAGACATGGAATAATTAAAACAGATTTGCTTTAGGACTAAGGAAAAAGCCAAAATACCAGTGCATAACCCTAAAGATAAAGAAAAATATCGTAAATATTTCTTTAAAAATAGGACAAATGGCTTACAAAGGAATAACAATAAAATGATAGGTGATTTTCATCATGCACAGTGGAGACCAGGAGATCATGTTCTGACATCATTAATTTACTAAAAGAAAAAAACAAACCTAGAATTTTGTATCCAAAAAGACAAAATAATAATATCTTCATTTAAATGAAAGTAATGAAATTGTTACTCGTAGACTATCATCAAAGTTATTAAGGGCCTTTTACGAAGTGGGTTTCCCTGAGGGAAACACGTGCATACTGAGAGGGTTCTGAGTCCAAGAACCAAGCAAGACGATTGGCCAGAGGGAAACAAGCACCTGGGAGAACAGCCCTCAGACAGGCGATTTATTCCACCTTGAAAGAATGTCACTCTCTCTCTGACTGAACCTGCCTGTGTGTCTATCTACACCAATTTTTTCTTAGTAAACACTCCACCTACTTCATTATTTTCCATCTCTGGGTTGAAATTCCTTTCCAGAGGGAACACCAGCCAGGGCAGCACTGCGGCCGCAGGTTTAATCTCCCATCAGGGAACTAAGATCCCGCTTCCAGCCACGGCAGCTGCAGCCAACCCATGGCATCCCTGAAGACAGGAGTGTGACTTTTAGCTCATTCTAATGCCATGACCCGTTATATATTATGCCATTACAGGTTTCAATTCCCTTTGCCTTGTCCCTTGTCAAATATGCCTTCTTTCATTAGAGCACCATTCTTATGAGTCTAGACGCAAACTAGTCTTTGAAGCCAAACTAGGTTCTTCATTTTTGTTCTTATTTTTGTAAACAGGAGTTAAGAGAAATACTCTTTCCAAATGAGAAATACTCTTGCCAACTGAGATTTCTCGGCTGTGTGCTTAAAACAGGTTGTATCCAAAATTTTGGAGAACTCTAGTTTTGGAATCGTTCTCAGAGTTTCTTTTGAGTGGCCACAGTGGAGGGGCCTTTTTATTCGTTGTGATTTTAAAAGTAGCATTAGGTGGATAAACAAATTTGGGTCCGAGTAGTTTGGCTATAAAATAGTAAGATAATCTTCTTGTGGGACTTAGAAGCAGTTCTAAATTCAATTCTGAAAGAGGCTTCTTATCACATTTGATGGCTTAAAAACACTGCTTATTCCCTTGCTGTGAATCTTGACTGTGTAAATTCTAGTGCTTTTGGATTGAAGAAAAAAATCAATCATCAGTTTATTCTATTATCTCAAGTACATTTTTGATCCTTAATAAAAGAATGATCAGGAAAGAGACTTAGTCTCATGCTTGTGTACTTAGTTGCTCAGTCATGTCCAACTTTGTAACCCTATAGTCTGGAGCCTTCTGAGTGGGTTAACCAGGCCCTCCTCTAGGCGACCTTCCCAACTCAGAAATCAAAGCCAGGTCTCCTGCATAACAGGCAAATTCTTTACCATCTGAGCCACCAAAGAAATGCTTCTCTCATACAAATATAGGCTCCTGTTATAACCTATATGGTGTACACCCGTGCATGAATTGGGTTGTCTTTGTTGAGGAAGAATAAATGTAGACACATCTACATTGGTCAGTGGTTTATGTTAGGGGACAGTGTTGGACTTGTATTCTTGGTGATATATTATTTTCCCTTTTTGATGATCTGAAGTATCTTTATTAAAACATATCTAAGCTCATTAAACCTTTCAATTAAGATTTTTTTCAGCAGTTTTGAAAACATGATTACTTCAACTTTTCTTTCAACTGATGTGGTTTTTGTTCCAGTCATACTCCTTTTTTTCTTCTTCTGTTTTACTTTATATCTTTTCACTGTTTATAAAGCTCTCTTCTCATCTCTGTTTCCTTATCTTGTCTCCAATCTAATCCAACTTCACCTTTAAGCCTCCCTCAACTACTCCCTTATCTTCCCCACCTGATCCACTTCCATTTATAATTTAAGACACAGTCCAGCTTTCAGTTCTTGTGGGGAGTGAATGTTTGGATTCCTAGTATCCTCTTCAGAAGGAAGAATGTGGCCAGAGCAGTGGGAAGATGCAGCTGACAGGTGAGTTACTTCTTCCCATGGCTGTACGTACTGTTAAAGTTATCTCCAGGGGTTCCCACGTGGTGCAGTGGTAAACAGAGAACTCCCCTGCCAATGCAGGAGATGCAAGAGACACGGATTTGATCTCTGGGCTGGGAAGATTCCTAGAAGTAGGAAATGGCAACCAACTCCCGTATTCTTGCTTGGGAAGTCCTGTGGATGGAGGAGGCTGGTGGGCTACAGTCCATGGTATCGCAGAGTCAGACATGACTGAGCACATGAAAAGTAGTAACTAATAGGACCTGGGGACTTAGGCAGAGAAACCTCTGGGGGCCATATTCAGCCTACCACAGTTACTCTCTGGGACATAAGAATATGAAGCAAGTAATGATGGAAATGCCTCTGCTCCAGATAGAGGTGTGCACAGTGAAAGTGCTGAGTGCACAGTGACTGATAAGAGAGATAGCTTGGCATTGAAACCTGGATCTTCCTCATGTTACATGATGGACTTTAGTTTCATTACCTTTCACCAGTCTATGGACTCCCTGTTTTCTACTCCTTTTATCGATTGAGTGACTTCATTATTGGTAGACTAACTCTACTGTGGGGCTTCCTGTTACAAGCATCTGGGGGATTTTATGAAGTCCCACTTCCAGTCATTCTGATTTAATTCATAGTGTGGGCCCAGTGCATAATTTGTTTTTAAAGCCCCCCAGTGACAGTGATGTGCAGTTGAGATGGAGAACTACTGGCTTTAACCAAACTGTAAAGAGCTTAGAGTCTCTATCAGGCTCCTTTGAAAGAGAAAAGAGGTCTGCTTTTTCTGCAAGCACTGGGAACTCTTATGGTAAGTTGCCTGGTAAGTGCGTGCATGCTAAGTTGTTTCAGTCATGTCTGACTCTTTGTTACCGTACAGACTGTAGCCTGTTCAGGCTTCTCAGTCCTTGGGGATTCTCCAGGCAAGAATATTGGTGTGGGTTGCCATTGCCTTCACCAGGGCTCTTCCCAACCCAGGGATGGAATTTTCATCTCTTATGTCTCCTGCATTGGCAGGTGGATTCTTTACCACTAGTACCACCTGGAAAACCCAGAATTGTCATGCAGTCAACTCTATAGGAGATACAGAATATTGCAATAAAACTATTTTTAAGTCAAAATATTTAAAGAGCTGCATTCTTGACATTTTCTTATAATCTTTGAAACCTAACTTTAGAACTCACGATGGTGTTCCATAATTACACGTACTTCTCACTAAGTAGGAAGTTTTCCTAGACTCTTTCCTAGATTCTTAATTTCGAACTGGAATAGAAAATATAACATATATCTTCAAAGGTACTTGAACTAAAAATCATCATCATAGTGATTCAGAAAGAACATCACTTCCTCATTTATAGAGGTAATGAAAATGTTTGTTTTCCTTTGTGGAAATGTTGCCTTTCTTGCTTATGAATTTCCTTGTCAGAATGAAGGCTTTGGAGATTTCAGTGTTACTGAATGTAATTTACATTAAAATTTTTTCAGTTTGTAAGTCTCCTTTTTGTATATGATTTCATTGAGATTTTCTCATCTATTTTGGCAGACATGAAGCAAGAGTTCGATGCTGCTAATGAGTAGTGCATGGCCTTAGGCTAGTCACTTTGACTCTGTTTCCTCCCTTGTTTAAGGAGGATATTTATACTTATCTTGCAAGGGTTTTGTGATGAGTAGAATTTAAGGATGTAAAGCACCTAATTCCATCTTTGACATATAGTAGGTAATCAATAGAGGGTTGCAATTATTATTACTCCATTATTCTTTGGGGGGAAACTAAGTCTCACATAGGTTGAATGCACCTTAAAAAGTAATAATTTTTAACACTCAGAATTGGCTTCCTTAAGTAATACTGAGTTTTGTATCATGAGACATATTCAGTCGTTAAGTTTAACCACATAGGGGCTTCCCAGATGGTGCTAGTGGTAAAGAACATGTCTGCTAATGCATGAGATGTAAGAGACATGTGTTCAATCCCTTGGTTGGAAAGATTCCCTGGAGGAGGACATGGAAACCTACTCCAATATTCTTGCCTAGACTATCCCATGGACAGAGGAACCTGGAGGGCTACAGTCCATAGCACTGCAAAGAGTTGTACATGACTAAAGCGACTTAGCACACATGCAACCCACACACAGGATTGCAGTGGAGAAGAAGAGATTGTTTACTAATGAATAGTTTGTTTTCTAATGAATATTTGAGCCCTGACTATGACCTTATCATTCCTTCCAATCCTGAGATCTCCTCCTTGGCTCAAGGCATTTTTCTAACAAGTGGGAAAACATGCCCTAGAAGTGGTCTCTCAGATCCTTATCTAGTACAATATACTATATATGCATGAAACTGCCGAAGTAGAAGATTCTGTCTCATGAGTGACAGATAGAAAGCTCAGAACAATTAAAAAAAATCCTAAGTAATATGCAGCATTTTTGTGTTATTTTTCAGTCTTTTAGCACTTCTTCCAATCTTATTTTTAGAATATTGCTAGTATAATACTATCTTCTGGTAGCCTTCCTGAACAGCAGGTAAAGCACTATAATTTAAATGAATTTTTCAGAAAATAAAGTTAGGTAAAGAATAATGATTGTGAATTAATAAATTATAGCTAGAATTGAGACGAAAGTCTCTATCTCTGTCCTTCAGCAATGGCTGTATTCTATGTATAGAGAGCATTGGCCAATAGCTGGCAAGCAGTTTGGGTGGGATTTTAACCGAGGTCTTCTGAGTATGGCTGCACTTTCCCGTTGTTATAACACATCACTTCTGAGTATTCTTAATAAATTTTGTTCTCAGTTTTTTTTATTGAAGTATAGTCAATGTGCATTATGTTATGTTATAGGTATACAATAGTGATCGGCAATGATGAAAGGTTATACTACATTTATTGTTCATTCACTAAGTTGTGTCCAACCCTTTTGCAGCCCTATGAACTGTAGTCTGCCAGGTTCCTCTGTCCGTGAGATTTCCCAGCCAAGAAGAGTGGAGTGAATTGCTATCTCCTTCTCCAGGGGATCTTCCCAAGTGAGGGACTGAACCTGTATCTTCTGCATTGGCAGGCAGAACGCTTTACCATTGAGTCACCAGGGAAGCCCAAGTGATTCCAGAATACATTCCAGAGAAGAGTAGGCCCAAGATATAATCTGTGAAAGTTAAAATTGTTCCATGGCTATATATGTTTTAGAAACCCTGCATCTAGCTTGGTTTTGAAGCTGCATAGTATACTGTTAATCAAGTTTCTCATATTTATTTAAAAACCAAACTTTTTTCATGTAACACTTATTATCTTTCCTAGGACAATCTTTGAGAAGTATTGGACTAGAATGATACTTCTGATGCAATACAAGCAATAACGATGCATTCTTGTGGCAGAACTCATATAACCAGAGGGTCACATGCAGTTCTGAATCTGCTGGAAATGTGTTGATTGGCAGTGGGTGAGTGGAGCTGGATTCAGGGCTCATGGACTTGGCTCGACCACACAGTCTTGCTTTAGTGGCTCATGCAATTATTCTACCCATTTCTTCCAGATAGTGCCTTTGCATATACATTTTAAAATAAACTCTGAATTTTGATTTTTGGTTAGGCTTAGGTTATCCCCTTTCCAACAAACTTGGCCAGGTAAAAGATCCATATCGACATCCTCTGGGGTATCTTGTTAAAAATACAGATTCTTCAGTTTCATTAGTAATACTCTCTATTAGGAGATGCATGCGTTTGTGGACATATGTGTACACACATGTCCCATTTATCAACAAGAGCCCAGGGGAGCTTATGCGGCTACTCTGTAGACCAGCAACTGAGAGCCACTGGGTACATTTCAATCCACTCTCCTCTCTGACTTATTTTCTTCCAAGGTTTCAGGTCACACAGTTCTCTGCTCATATAAAACTTGTTTACTAATTTTTTTCCAATAAAATTTTGTGAGGCATGACAATCAAATGATTTATTAAGATCCCAATACATAGTTCATGATGCATTTTCTTTATTATTTTGGAAATGATAGTTATATACCCATGAAATTTACTGAATATAATCTTTTGGAGTAATCCTATGTGATTTATATCTAATGATTCCTTTGTCCTTTGAGGGTTTATTAACTTATTTATTTCCTTTTTAATTATAATGTAAAAGAACAATTCAAACCACCTTGGCATTTTTAAAGTAATGATTTCTTGAATACCTGTTTTATTTTGGATAAAGCTTTGATTATTATCATTATTCTTCTATTTGTCCTAGTCAAATAATCCCATGCATTTTACCATAAATATGAGCTAATTCCCATAGCATTCTTTGCACTGTTTCTTATTTTTATTTGTCTTTAATTATCCCTCATTTCTAGTCAAATCAACAGTTCCATTGCTTAGAACAAAATTAACTCAAAATATTATTTAAATTTAAATTATGAGTTTAATATCTCAGATGCTCCCAAGATTGTGTCTAAGTTATTATAACTGCTCTACACTGTATCATCATCAACATCTCCGTGTACTTTCTCAGAAGAAATTTTCATATCTTACAACATAATATGGTGATATAGGGCAGATAATATTATCTCTATAGGAAAAGGTAAGGTTACTATGGGTCATGGAGATTGAGATCACATGTAGTAGAAGAGGGAGAGGGAAGGGGCTTCCCTGGTAGCTCAGTGGTGAAGAGTTTGCCTGCAAAGGCAGCAGACACGGGTTTGATCCCTGATCCAGGAGGATCCCACATGCTGAGGAGCACCTAAGCCCGTGAGCCACAACTATGGAGGCTGTGCTCTAGAGCCTCGGAGCCACAACCACGGAGCCCACGTGCCGCAACCGCTGAGGCCCATGTGCCCTAGAGCTCGAGTTCCACAGCAGGAGACATCACCACAAGAAGCCTGCTCACCTCAACTAGAGAGGAGACCCCACTCCCTGCAACTAGAAAGGAGCCTGTGGCAGCAGTGAAAACCCAGAAGAGCCGAAAATAAATAAAATTTAAAAAAAAAGCAAAAAAAGGAGAGGGACTGGTGTACTGCAGTCCAGGGGCTTGCAAGGAGTCAGACATGATGCAGCAACTGAACTGAACTGAGAGGATAAGAATTTTGGACCTGTTAAGTCTAGTGTGTAGCTCTGCCTGGAATCGTTGCCGTGGGTTGGTGTTCCCAGGCGGACTTTACAAAGGTAAGGCCCTCTAATCCACTGGCAGCAAAAACTCCCGTTTAAGGATTACTTTTGTATAATATGTGAAAGACACTGCTTTTCACTCTTATAATATGAAATATGTATTTTAGGGAAAGCGAGAAAGAAAATGAACAATATGGAATTGAGTAGCCAAGAGAGAAGATTCTTTGAGAAAGGTGATTGTATCAGTTGTAAAATCATCCTGGAATGTAAAAGTCAACTCCGTTATAATTCAACTCATTGAAATGAAGACTTACACATGCCACTGAATGCCAGCAATTGAATTCATAACATTTTTCCACACAAAAGTGAAAATTGCAATGGGATAGACCAATATGTGAGATCAGTTTTAGGCTTGTTCCATGAGAGTTAAGCATTAAAACAGAAAGACCACTGCTTAATAAAGGCTTTCTTCTTTGCCTTTGGAAATGTTCAAGTGCCACAGCTTTGATTTTTACAAGAGGCTGGGATAGATTCTGTCTTGCCTGTCAAAACTGTCCTTTAACAAGAAAATGGACTGAGAATTAACTTCTATTTTGCTCAGTTGCCAGATATGGGTTTTCCAAGGAAGTCCTTAACCTGGAGTGAGGTAGCTTGGGTCTGCATTTGAGGGAGACCTTAAAGGAGCTTGGGTCTCCCAAGTAGTGCTGTGGTAAAGAAATGCAGGAGATGCAAGAGACATGGATTCCATCCCAGGGTCAGGAAGATCCCATGGAGCAGGAAATGGCAACCTGCTCTAGTATCCTTGCTTGGAAAATTTTGTGGACAGAGGAGCCTGGCAGGCTATCGTCCATGGGATCACAAAGAGTCAGACATGACTGAGTGACTGAGCACACACACACTAAAGGACTAGAACTACACTCCCTGTAACTTCACGGCCCATCAGTTCATCTTTTCTTGGAGGAAGATCTAGGATGCACATCTCTGCTTATCATGTCTCAACTCTCACACAGTCTAGATCTCCCTCTCCATATACTTTCAGGAAGCTGGTTTTTTAGGAGAATAGGGAACTTCTGTCTCTTATAGGAAATAAAACATGGAGGATCTCAGGGCTAACAGGAATATATTGTCTTTTTTATTCTCAGTCCATTCTAGATTCTCCTCACCCTCTGCTACCACATCTTCTGGCTTCTGTGGTTTACTAACATTGTGACTTACAGCCTCATATAAGAGGAGTCCAAGTCACTATTCCCAACAGCTAAGGGCCCCTGAACAACAATATCAGAATGAGGTACTTGTTCATTTGCAGTCCCAGCTGAGCAAAGCAGTACTATGTTGCCCTACTTGATCCTGTGAATTTTGCCTATTTTCTTCCTAGCTTTTACAGGATGTTATCAACCTTCCTGCCTTTTATAATCCAGGTCACTTACTCTTGCTGAGACTGTTATGTCTCTTTTTGCCTCTGGTTCCTAGATCTAAAGTGTCTTAAGCATCCCGTCAGCAACTGTAGCTTATAAATCAATGGTTCTTTTGCTTTGTTCCTCCTGAGAGCATGTCAGCTTTGAGTACAAGAAAATCTGAGAACACTGGAGCCATGGAAGAAGAAGCACATAGTCCCTCAGTGGAATCTGAGAAAATGGGAGTGGGGTTCTTGTGATACAGCTTATTAAGAGGCTGGGATAGATTCTGTCTTGCCTGTCAAAACTGTCCTTTAACAAGAAAATGGACTGAGAATTAACTTCTATTTTGCTCAGTTGCCAGATATGGGTTTTCCAAGGAAGTCCTTAACCTGGAGTGAGGTAGCTTGGGTCTGCATTTGAGGGAGACCTTAAAGGAGCTTGGGTCTCCCAAGTAGTGCTGTGGTAAAGAAATGCAGGAGATGCAAGAGACATGGATTCCATCCCAGGGTCAGGAAGATCCCATGGAGCAGGAAATGGCAACCTGCTCTAGTATCCTTGCTTGGAAAATTTTGTGGACAGAGGAGCCTGGCAGGCTATCGTCCATGGGATCACAAAGAGTCAGACATGACTGAGTGACTGAGCACACACACACTAAAGGACTAGAACTACACTCCCTGTAACTTCACGGCCCATCAGTTCATCTTTTCTTGGAGGAAGATCTAGGATGCACATCTCTGCTTATCATGTCTCAACTCTCACACAGTCTAGATCTCCCTCTCCATATACTTTCAGGAAGCTGGTTTTTTAGGAGAATAGGGAACTTCTGTCTCTTATAGGAAATAAAACATGGAGGATCTCAGGGCTAACAGGAATATATTGTCTTTTTTATTCTCAGTCCATTCTAGATTCTCCTCACCCTCTGCTACCACATCTTCTGGCTTCTGTGGTTTACTAACATTGTGACTTACAGCCTCATATAAGAGGAGTCCAAGTCACTATTCCCAACAGCTAAGGGCCCCTGAACAACAATATCAGAATGAGGTACTTGTTCATTTGCAGTCCCAGCTGAGCAAAGCAGTACTATGTTGCCCTACTTGATCCTGTGAATTTTGCCTATTTTCTTCCTAGCTTTTACAGGATGTTATCAACCTTCCTGCCTTTTATAATCCAGGTCACTTACTCTTGCTGAGACTGTTATGTCTCTTTTTGCCTCTGGTTCCTAGATCTAAAGTGTCTTAAGCATCCCGTCAGCAACTGTAGCTTATAAATCAATGGTTCTTTTGCTTTGTTCCTCCTGAGAGCATGTCAGCTTTGAGTACAAGAACTTCTAACTCTGAGAACACTGGAGCCATGGGAAGAAGAAGCACATAGTCCCTCAGTGGAATACTGAGAAAAATGGTGAGTGGGGTCATCATGCTCCCACTGTTTGATCTTTGGACCCCTGCTCAGTCCACAGTGCCATGCTGAGATCTTTGTCAACACGTATACTGGCTCCTGGAGGAGGGCTTGCATTGCCTTCCAAGTAGGGAGTGCCCAAGCTATGCCTTGGCCTGTTAGCTACTAAGTGGGATTCCATGCTGGTAGATGAAATGCCTCATGAGTCTTTGGAAAATGATCGTGCTGGCACCAGGTGGGCAGGAAAGGGGAAACTGTCCCCAGAGTAGGTATTTACCTCCACGAGGAAAAACTGTTGCCCATGTTAGACTGAGAAGGGCCTGGTGCAGTTCAGGTATTTGATGTCATCAGGAAATAGTGTTGGATGTACCATGGTCAGCAATTGTCTCTACGAGAACAGGTGTTGTTTTAAACAATGTTTTTAAAAATGTAGTGGCTTTGCTTTAGAAATACCAGAGATATTGTGTTCTCCCTCTAGGGCTTGCCGCAAACTTCAAGCATCATCTTTTCCTGCCACTGATACTTCCCACACCTCATAATCTGCTCTGTTGTGTGTCCCAGGCTGTAGGACATGTTGCTAACAGTTTGCACCATCTTTGGGGCTCTTTTCTGTTCCAGACCCTAAGTTAAAGTCGGAAGGTTTTCATCACTCAGTACATGAACTTTAGTTCAGCATCACTTAGAGGACTTGATTGTCCCCAGAACCCAGAGCCCTACCAGGTCTCTGAAACGTCATGGGGTTTATCCCCCAACCTCTGGAGCTCATGTGATTTACAAGGCCTTACAGCACACAGGCAACCTTGTGTCATGTGGCAGGATCAGTGCAAAGTCATCAATGTAATGGATTAATGTGATGGGGGTTTCCCTGATAGCTCAGCGGGTAAAGCAGCAGCCTGCAGTGCAGGAGACACAGGAGATGCAGGCTTGATCCCTGAGTCAGGAAGATTCCCTTGAAAAGGAAATGGTAGCTCACTCCAGTATTCTTGCCTGAAAAATCCCACGGACAGAGGAACCTGGAGGGTTATGGCCCATGGGGTCGCAAAGAGCTGGACACAAATGAGCAACAGAGCACATGGGATGTCCAGATCTCTAGACGATGATCTAGGTAGGATAGCTCATTAAACCCTGGGGAAACTGAAAAATATACTACTGTTTGCTCTATGTATACAAAAGATAGAAAATAATGCATTTACCTCTTAATGCCTGCCAACCATGTACACCATGTGTCTTAGACTGTGTTACTCATTTGTTGCAGAGGTATTACACCTGGCGCTGAGCCTGTGATAATAGAGAACCTTACTTTCCTGAGTGTGTGGTCATTTACCCCCACCCACCAGGAGATGTCCAGGTTCTTCAGGGATCAGCCTTGTGAACTAGAGGGCGCTATGACAGTTACCTCCGCCTCGCTCTCTAGATTCCAAGGATGGCACACATTTCTTTTTCCCAGTGAAACAGTTACGGTGTTGGTCCTCGTCCTTTCTGAAAACAATCATCTGGTGGGCCTTCCACCCACACACAATGTACTCAATTCATGCCCAACTCCCTGAACCTTTAGCGCCTTTCTTCATTGTCTGTCTGAACAATGCTGGCATTTCAACTTCACTAAGAATGAGCCATCATTTTTCCATGTGTTGAGAAGTCTTACTAAATTACTGTTTAAGGTATGTTCATTGAAAAGAGGAAATACATAGGGTTTCCTTTGTAAGTCCATTTTCTTTCTTTTTTTTTTTTTAGACTGTTTCATTCTTTTTTTTTTTTTTTTTTCATTTATTTATTTATTTCTTGGGTAGGCGGGGTGGGGAGGGAAGGGGGCGAGCGAGCCACTTCTGTTGGTCTTTCATTTATCTATTTTCATCCATCTTTGTTCTTTGGCCCCTGTGGGCCTCCCATCGCGGTGGCCTCTGTTGTCGCAGAGCACCGGCTCTGGGCGCATGCGCTCCAGGGCTCTGGCTCAGTAATTGGACACATCGGTCCAGCTGCTCTGCAGCATGTGGGATCTTCCCAGGCCAGGGATTGAACCGGCGCCCCTTGCACTGCAAGGCGGTGTCCTTACCCACTGGACCACCAGGGAAGCCCTGTAAGTCCATTTTCAAATAATTTTTCTTTTAATAGAGTGATTCAATATCATCACAATTCTTGATATGATTGATGTGTCTGGTGCCAGCTCTAGTTATGTTATAATTAATATGTTAATTACAATAAAGTTACTATATTTTTCTATTAGATGAACCTTTTCTTATTGTCTAAACCTTTAGTTTGGAAGTGTGCATTTTTGGTTCTAATGTATATTTTCACACCTCTTAGACTGTGTTACTCATTTGTTGCAGAGGTATTACACCTGGCGCTGAGCCTGTGATAATAGAGAACCTTACTTTCCTGAGTGTGTGGTCATTTACCCCCACCCACCAGGAGATGTCCAGGTTCTTCAGGGATCAGCCTTGTGAACTAGAGGGCGCTATGACAGTTACCTCCGCCTCGCTCTCTAGATTCCAAGGATGGCACACATTTCTTTTTCCCAGTGAAACAGTTACGGTGTTGGTCCTCGTCCTTTCTGAAAACAATCATCTGGTGGGCCTTCCACCCACACACAATGTACTCAATTCATGCCCAACTCCCTGAACCTTTAGCGCCTTTCTTCATTGTCTGTCTGAACAATGCTGGCATTTCAACTTCACTAAGAATGAGCCATCATTTTTCCATGTGTTGAGAAGTCTTACTAAATTACTGTTTAAGGTATGTTCATTGAAAAGAGGAAATACATAGGGTTTCCTTTGTAAGTCCATTTTCTTTCTTTTTTTTTTTTTAGACTGTTTCATTCTTTTTTTTTTTTTTCATTTATTTATTTATTTCTTGGGTAGGCGGGGTGGGGAGGGAAGGGGGCGAGCGAGCCACTTCTGTTGGTCTTTCATTTATCTATTTTCATCCATCTTTGTTCTTTGGCCCCTGTGGGCCTCCCATCGCGGTGGCCTCTGTTGTCGCAGAGCACCGGCTCTGGGCGCATGCGCTCCAGGGCTCTGGCTCAGTAATTGGACACATCGGTCCAGCTGCTCTGCAGCATGTGGGATCTTCCCAGGCCAGGGATTGAACCGGCGCCCCTTGCACTGCAAGGCGGTGTCCTTACCCACTGGACCACCAGGGAAGCCCTGTAAGTCCATTTTCAAATAATTTTTCTTTTAATAGAGTGATTCAATATCATCACAATTCTTGATATGATTGATGTGTCTGGTGCCAGCTCTAGTTATGTTATAATTAATATGTTAATTACAATAAAGTTACTATATTTTTCTATTAGATGAACCTTTTCTTATTGTCTAAACCTTTAGTTTGGAAGTGTGCATTTTTGGTTCTAATGTATATTTTCACACCTCTTACACTGTCCTCAGCTCCCTTTCTTCTTCGTTGATCTTTTACTAGAGACGGTGTCAGCTCTCAGTGGTGACCTCTGCTGTCACTCACTCCCTCCACAGAAATCAGTTAACTCACTCTACTTCCCCTTCTTCCTATTCCTCCTATTTTTGATGGGTGGTCTTTCAGCTTTTTCCAAATACTGACTTTGGATGCCGTCCTTTTCCTTCCATGTCTTCATTTTCATTTAATCTTATATTTAAAATTAAGTACATTAAATTCAAAGAATCAGTTTGTTTTCTAAAATTTCTCCAGTTACCTTTTAGATAAGTGAAGTGTGTCCTCTAGTAGATT